>JAESUZ010003484.1:0-1382035 GCA_017311185.1 Proteles cristata cristata | reverse complement strand
TGTCACATGTTGGACCATGGGAGGAAGTCACTGGATCTCTTTTGTTTCATTTTCTCATCTGCAGAGCAACCCTTACTGGACTGAGCTCAGTGGAGAGAGAACCAAAAGCTGCAGGCCCACACAGTATGTGGGAGGGTTGGACGTGTGGACCCTGAGATTATGGGTGAAAGATGGGGCTGCCGATCTAGAGGGATAAAGTACAAGGTATGTCTCACAAATGAGGTTAACTGCCAGGGAATTTCCATAGACAGTCCTGTAGGTAACCTATGGATGGACTGAATTGTGACACACACACACACACACACACACACACACACACACACACACACACATACACATAAACCCGTATGTCTATAGCCTAACCCCCTAGTACCTCAAAATATGAATGTTTTTGAACATCAGGCCTTTAAAGAGGTAATTAAATTAAAATGAGCCTATTAGGGTGGGTCCTTATCTACTCTGACTGGTATCCTTATAAGAGGAGAGCTGGACCCACAGAGACCAGAGACCGTAGGGATTCACAAGGGTGAAGGAAAGACGATGCGAGAACATCAGGAGAAGGCACCCATTTGCAAGCCAAGCTGAGAGGCCTCAGAAGTACCAACCTGCTGACATCTTGTCTTGGATTTCCCAGCCTCCAGACTGTGAGAAATAAAGTTCTGTTGTTTGAGCCATCCAGGGTGTGGTATTTCCTTATGAGAGCCCTAGCAAACTGATACAGTGCTCAAGCTCATGCTCAAAAGCACAAGCTACATGTTTAAGCAAAGGGGAATATGTATTTGTAAGAAATGTAAGGCACCAGAAGAGGCTTTCTTATTGGCATTGTAACAACAAACATTAAAAAGAACATTCGCTAATGTTCTATCAATAATGTACTACGAAACACATAAAATACCGTTTTCTTTAGAGTGTTGATAGTAACTGAAGTTTGCCATCTGGGGAGTTGTCTAAGGCACAGAAGATAAGAATGGAGATCGAAACGTAGATATTTTTTCTGTGATATATTCATGACATCCTACGACTCTAACGGGGTTGGGACATAAGCATGTCCCCTGAGCCAGTCTCCCATGTCTCAGTGTGACCTGATGCTATATCCAGGTTTGTCCAGTGACAAAAACAGATGCTGGATGACATTAGGAATGTGGGTGTCCTTTCCATCTTAATTCTTGGAACGGTGTACACAGAGTTCTGTCTGATAAATTAAGAAAAAGGAGGGAGGCTTCAGAAGAAGGCGCACCAACAAATGTCCTGCTTATATTTAAACAAAGGAATAACGTGGATCTTGGCACTCAAATGCAGGTACATTTCTTATTGCTCCCTTGCAACATCCTAGAACAGAATTCTTTCTGCTTTGAATGCCAGGCTTTTAAAAGAGGACAGAACATTTAAAAGAGTAAATGGAACAATTAGGCAGAGAAAGGCCCCGCTGAGAACCGTGGAGAGAAGACGATGGCAGCCTCCTTGCTCCAAGGTTGTGACCCCGTCAAGGTTCTCTCGGAGGAGAGTGGGGGCTAGAAAGGACGTCACAGATGGTCCCAGTGCGAGGGCAGTCCTGGGTCGCTTGAGACAGCTCCCTTAGGGGAGAAACGTCTGCTTCTGGTGCTCCTGCTCTGAGTGAGCCTCGGGCTTTCTAATCACAAGCACCACCAGTATAGGCGGAACACTGAAGGCATCTGGCATTTTCCAAACGCAGTGCAGCTCGTGAAAAAGCCACCTATCCATCATCTGTCCAGCCTGAGGGATAACTAATTTCTGTGAACCTAAGGGATGTTTCTTTAGAGGAATGCAGGTGACAGAAGAATACAAATGACCTGTTTACAGATGTCAGCAGCTAGCAGAGCAGCCAGCTAGGTGGACAGCGTGAAAACGTTGACAGATTTTAATATCTTGCTGTCTAGCCATGGGAATGTGAACACAGACTCGCAGACTCACCCACGACCTTGGAGGGGCATTGTCTCCGTTCCTTCGTCTTCAAAAATAAACTGTAGTCGGACTCTGTAGAATAGCATTTATCTATCATTTCTTCTTTCACTTTTCCCTTCAACAGACGTTTTTAGAGAGCCAACTATGTGGCAAGTGCTGGGTTAGGCGCGAAGCATTCAGTCATGTATAATTCCAGCCCCTCCTCCCAGGAAGACTAAGAAACAGCCAACGTGCCTCATGAACATAGGGTCTTTGAGCCAAAGCAGGAACCTCTTTCCTTGTCTGGGAGGATGAGAGGCAGGTTTAACAGACCTGAGACATCCAACTTTATTTATTTATTTTTGAGAGAGACAGAGACAGAGCAAGTGGGGGAGGGGCAGAGAGAGAGAGAGCGCGCGCGAGAGAGAATCCCAAGAAGGCTCTGTGTCACCAGTGCAGAGCCTGACACATGAATTGAACCATCAAATCCGCGAGATCATGACCTGAGCTGAAACCAAGAGTAGGTCACTTAAGCGACTGAGCCATCCAGGTGCCCCTGAGACATTCAATTTTAAAACTTCCAGAAAGGGAGAAATCTTATAATCTTCAACAACGGTGCAAAAGCAAGATCATCTGAGAAGCACAATCCATTTCCTTTTTTTCTCTCTCCAGTAAGCAGGTGCTCAGATTGGAGAATATCATGCCTTGGGTTGTACCTTGTAATAGGCATTTTATTCTCATATTGGTAAGATGGCTCATATGACTTCTCATGTCACCCACTAGCATAGTTGCTGGGCAAGGAGGAGCCTGTAGAGGGTGTTAGGGCTGATACGGAGAGAGTCTCATTTCTCACCCTGGGGGACAGCACAAGGACAATGGTGAAATGGAGACAATGGCCCCGCTCAATGCTTTGGCGACAAGAGCAGAAGGTAGTACAGATAAACTGAGGGGAATGATGTGGGCCCCAAGATTTTGAATCGGTTCACATCTGATTCTGGACAGATGTCTGGAGGCTACCCTCACTTCATAGACAGGTAGCAGAAATCCTCCCCACCCCACCTTTATTGAGGTATAATTGACAAATAAAATTGTATATATTTATAGTGTGCTACGTGTAATGATTTGATATCCTTTATGAAATGATTACTACATCAAGGTAATACATCTGTCACCTCTTTTGCGGTGGGTAAGAACCCTTAAGATCTACTATCAGCAAATTTGAAGTATATAATATAGTATTATTAACTTTGGTCAGTATACTGTTCAATCCCCAGAATTTATTCATCTTGCTGCTCTCCAGTGGCCTAGAAAATAGCTCAATTGACCATGAATGGGCCAGCCATAGGCATGTCTTGGTAAAAACAAGGGAGCAGGGGTGCCTGGGTGGTTCAGTCTGTTAAGTGTCTGACTTCGGATCAGGTCATGATCTCACAGTTCGTGGGTTTGAGCCCCATGTCAGGCTCTGTGCTGACAGTGCAGAGCCTGGAGCCTGCTTCAGATTCTGTATCTCCCTCTCTCTCTGACCCTCCCCTGCTCACACTATCTCTCTCTCTCTCTCTCTCTCTCTCTCAGAAATAAAAGCAAACATTAAAAAAAAAAAACAAGGAAGAAAAACAGGATACAACAGAAGCTCAGAAGGTCTACAGGCTCAACATGAACTGAGGGAAGACCAAATAAACCAAGAGCCCCATCCCGGCCAAGGAAGGTGCAACCATGTACTTCCAACTTCGGACTACATATGGCAGCAGAGACTCTGGGCGACAAACAATGCTTTTGAGATCAGAGAAGTTAAATATAAGAACCCCTTCGTTCTAGTGGCAGGAAGTCACAGGAAGCCTCTTCACACAAGAAGATGCCATACTGGGAAAAAGAAAGGAAGAAGGAGATCCGAGAGACCAAGCATTCAACCCAGAAAGACGGCTTTAATTTTTGAATCAGCAAAAGGATGATCATCAACATGTGCAGGGGAGGCAAAATTTCAAGTGATTTTTTGCTCTCTTCTCAGATTTATATGCTATTTGGATTTTTTACAATGAGCTTGAATGATTTATCTAGTCAGAAAAATATGCTATATTTATCATACTAACATTATTGGGTTGGACTAGTCAATTCTCCTCCCTCACACATTCATGCATCTTATGTCCCCTGTTGGTGGGTCAGGGCTCTAAAACTGATCAGCAAGAGGTGCCTGGTTGGCTCAGTCAGCTGGGCATCAGACTCTTGATTATAGCTTGGTCATGATCTCACAGTTTGTGAATTCAAGCCCCACATCCGGCTCTGTGCTAACAGTGCAGAGTCTGCTTGGGATTCTTTCTCCCTCTTTATACCCCTCTCCCACTAATGCTGTCTCTCTCTCTCTCAAAATAAATAAATAAATTACATTTAAAAAATGATCAGCAATACAAGAAGAATAAGAGTTACAGTTTCCCTGAAGTCTCAGTTTTAGGTGATGAAACTGGTGGCCTCTCCTGCATCCCAGCACAGAACTCTGGTCCCTGTGCTGTTACTTTGTTGACTCACCACAGTCTTTGGCCCTTAGAGACAAAGTGTCCTGTGCTTCTTAATTTCCCACAGTCCTGACACATTTTATATCTTGTCCTTATTTCTCTTTCCACCCTTTACAGATTCTCTTTCTTGAGATAAAGATTCATAATGTCTTTCAGAGAAAGGGAGAAGAGGAGGAGGAAAAGAGGGAGTATGTGCAACAACTATTTCCTTTGCTTCTTTTGTAACCTTCACATGAATTCACTGAAAGATATAGTTCCTACTCAACATGCCTAGTATCCTTTCACTAAATTGTCCATGACATTCAACAAGCAAAGGGTAGGACTCACAGCAAAGAGGTGGAGCAAGTTAAACAAAGAGGGTCTGCATAGACTCAATGACAGCAGTAAGTCAGCCGTTGTAGGTGAGCAAAATGATCAGGAGAAAGGAACATAGTTTTAGAGTTTTCAGGGGGGCATGGATGGCTCGGCTGGTTGAGTGTCCGACTTTAGCTCAGGTCATGATCTCAATGGTTGGTGGGTTCAAGCCCCACGTTGGGCTCTGTGCTGACAGCTCAGAGCCTGGAGCCTTTTTTGGATTCTGTGTGTCCCTCTCTCTCTACCCCTTGCCCATTCACACTCTGTCTCTCTCCCTGCCTCAAAAATAAATAAACATAAAAAAAAATTTTTTTAAAAAGCGAATTTTCAAAGTACAAATAAGAAGAAGAAATGGGAGAAAAAGAATGACTTTCCCCCTGGGGCAGTGGGGGTGGGGGATGGGGAGGGAGGGATCTGGAATTCCCAGCAGGTGGACCCTGACTGCTCCAGGTGGAATTTTGCAGTCTGTCCATATCAGACAATGGCAGTCATCCTTCCAGCCGAGGTCTTCCTCTGTGAGGCTTTCTTAATCACCAACCCTCTCCCTCCCCATTCTCTAGGGTTGGAGTGGCAGAGGCCTGTGCCACAAAGGCTCATAACCAAGTGCAGCTAGTTTGGATTGAAGGAGAATACTTTCTTTCATACTTCCACTACAAATTACTTCTTCTACACCCCAAGTGTAGCCCCTTTGCCGTTGGTTTTATGCTAGTGCATCTTTTCTCCCCTGAGATCCAAATGTTCTTACCAGTACTCTCACTCCCAGCTTGTTTCCCCAGCCTAGAGGAGTACACTTTGGTTTTCCTATGTGCCCTGTTTCTACTGGATCTGGCTGAGTACTAACCACTTTGCCTCTATCCTCTCCCTCTAAGTCTCCAAGATCCATTCAGATCTTGTTTATCACGGTGCTGGCACCACCTACCTCATTACCTTCCAGAAAGTGTCCCCAAATTGAATAATACACTCCATTGTAAAACCTCAAAAGTTTCTTAACTGAGGGCATCTTTGCCCCCCAGGAGCCATTTGTCTATATCTGGAGACATTTTTGGTTATCACAACCCAGGGTAGTGGGTTGCTAGTAGCATCAACTTGGTAGAGACTAGGGATTCTACTGGACATTGTACAATGTGGGAGCCCCACAAAAAGAATCATCCAGGGGCGCCTGGATGGCTTAGTCGGTTAAGCATCCGACTTTCACTTAGGTCATGATCTTGTGGTTCATGGGTTCGAGCCCCGCGTCAGGCTCTGTGCTGACTGCCAGCTCAGAGCCTGGAGCCTGTTTCAGAGTCTGTGACTCCCTCTCTCTCTGACCCTCCCCTGCTCACGCTGTCTCTCTCTCTCTCCTAGAAATAATTAAAAAACATTAAAAAAAAAAAGAATCATCCAGCCCAGAATGTCAGTAGTGCTGAGCCTGAGGGACCCTGCTCCAGGGGAAGATTCAGCCCGTAAGGGCCTTGTCAAGATCCTTCCAGTGAAGGCATTCTAGAACCCACCTCTTCAACCCCTTGGCAGATATCCCCTTCTTTTTTTAATGTTATTTATTTATTTTGAGAGAGAGAGAGAGAGAGAGTATGAGTGGGGGAGGGGCCAAGAGAGAGGGAGAGAGAGAATCCCAAGCAGGCTCCGCACTGTTAATGTGTGCATCCTGAGGCAGAGCTCAAACTAACAAAGTGTGAAATCATGACCTGAGCTGAAGTCGGACACTCAACTAACTGAATCACCCAGGCACCCTTCCCGCTCCCTTTTTAAAAAATAAAATGAAATTATGGAACTGAAGAATGCAAATGTTGAAATGACCTCATTTTACAGATGAGGAAATTGAGGGCCCAAAGGAAGATGCAGCTCTCCCAAGGTCAAGCATTGAGGCTGTGCTGTCTGGAGCCTAATGTTCTGTTACAGCCATATTTGCCATTAATCTATCTGGCAGGCATTTTATTCTGAAAAACAAATTAGGTTAGCCCGACAGTACCCACTCTGAACAACTTTGCATTATGTTTTTCTGTTGTCTTCAGAAGACAATACAATTCCCTTCTTCTGGCAGGTTTCTGAATTATTTGTAAATTATTTGATGTCTGTATCTTCCTATATTATAGAGAAAAACATTACTGTCATTCCTTGTATATCTGGATTGTAGTTCATTTCATTGTTTATTACCTTCCAAGGCAACATGTCCAGTGGATTGATTCTGGCACACTAAGACCCTCACCAAGGTGGGATAGCACCTCGATGTGGGGCTCAGACTCAGGAACCATGAGATCATGACCTGAGCCATAACCAAGAGTTGGACCCTTTAACCGACCAAGCCACCCAGGTGCCCTGTGCTCATTTTTAAATATACTTTAGGGTTCATTTTTTTTCAGTATGCATATCCAGTTGTCCAAGCACCTGTTGAAAAGCCTATCTTTTCTCCATTGACTTTTCAATTGACCACATATGTATGAATCTATTTCGGGATTCTATCCAGTTCCCTTGATCTATTAATCTATCATTATGCAATATCACACTGTCTTGATTATTATAGATTTATAATAAAATTTAGAGTGAAGAACAAATCCTGTTTTCCTTTCCAAAGTGACTTTGACTTTTCTAGGTATCTTGCATTGCATTTCCACATTAATTTTAGAATGAACTCATCAATTCTACAGAAAAACTGTGTTGATCTTGATTAAAGTTGCTTTGAATCTATGTATTAACTTAAGGAGAATGGAAATCTGAAAAAAAAATCTTCTGAAATATGATCCTGTTATGTATCTCTTAATCTGTTTAGAGCTTCTTTAATTTCTCTCAGCGACGTTCTATAGTTTTCAATGCACAGATCTTGCACAACCTCAGTTAATTTGATCCCTAAGCATTTTATATTTGTTATGCAATGTTGAATGGTGTCTTTTTTAATTTTCAATTTCCATTGGTGTTATTTGTTGAGAAAAACAGCTGATTTTTATAAATTGATCTTGTAATCTTGTATCCTGCAACCTTGCTAAAGTAGCTTTTTTGTAGATTTCATATTTTCCTTATAAAAGATCATGCCATCTATGAATAAAGACGATTCTCATCTAGTGGCTCAGCTGGAGAAGGATTCTCATCCAACCATCCTTACGTTGTTGGAAGAATTCATTTAGAGGTCACCTTCAGCTACAAGAGGTCACCTCTAATTAATTTCTTTCTACATGGGCTTCCTCAACATGGTTGTTTACTTTATCAAACCCATGAGAAGAATCTCTCGAGTGAGTCTTAGAAAACAGAAACTTGTATGATATAACACAACCATAACGTCCTGCAAACTTTGTCATAATTAAGTAGTTAGACACAAGTTATAGGACCTGCCACACTCAGGGGGAAGGGATTATACAAAGATACAAATGCTCAATGGTGGGGATCATTGGAGATCACTTAGGATCTGTCCCCCACAGATCGTGGCAGGGGGCAGTAGCATCCTGGCTTCTAAGTCTTTTGTGCTTAGGCATAAGAACAGGTGTGTGTGTGTGTGTGTGTGTGTGTGTGTGTTTCTTTAGTAGAAGAAGAATGATTGGCTCCTCTGGGCTGCAGTCATTTTTGTTTACAGTTCTTTTCTCTCTGTTTCATCAGTTCTCATATGCGATGGTTAGTTTTGTGGTTCAGCTTGACTAGGTTACCACACTCAGTTATTTAACCAATCTCTGATCTCAGTGACAGAAGGCATTTTGCAGGTGTGGTTAACATCTACAATCAATTGACTTTAAATAAATGAGATTACCCTCTATAATGTAGGTGGACTTCACCCAACCAGTTGAAAGCCTTTAAAGCAAAAATTGAGGTTTCCCAAAGAAGAAACTCTGCCTCAAAACAACAGCATCAACTCCTGCCTAATTTCCCGCCTGCTGGCTTTACCTATAGATTTCAAACTTGCCAGACCCTGCAATTACATGAGCCAATTCCTTAAAATAAATATTTTAATATGTACATATATATACTATTGGTTCTGTTTCTCTGAAGAACTGTGACTAAGACACCGTGTATTTATTGAAATTGTCATCTACTGATAGCTCCTTTTCCATTCTTTTCACTTTCTGTGGGTTTATAACTCTTTACTAGTGTTTCAGTGGAGGCTTTCAAAGGAAATTTTATGCCACTTTGTGCTCAATCTTAAAGTGGATGCCAAAATAAACATTACTTGGTTAGCTAAGATTTGAACCTCTAATTACACATGTGTTATTCTCATGGTTTCTAAAAAATATTTCATAGTCTTTCTAGAATTTTCTTAAAATAATGCTATGTATATCGGAAACGTGAAAGAAAAGGCAAAGGAAAAAAATTTATGAACAGATACAACATTCTAATTTCTAAATAAATATGTTTCACTTTTATACAGGAAAAACAAGAAAGAAAAACACACAGGTAGTTAATAGGACCCATAATTCATTCAGAATGGCCAGCCATAATCAGGGAGAAGCAGATGGCAGCTTTACTCTGTTTTGATGTGATGCCCTGAAGAAATTTAATTTTCTTGTTTTTCTAATGCAAATCCAAGTGCCTGCCAGTTTTTCTACATATGTATTGTACTCATAAGTGAGCATGAAAGTGTTAAAAAGCAAATCGTCCACAAGACTAGGCAATTACGCAAGCCACTGCTGCTAGAGAGCAAGCAAGGATAAGAAAATACTTGATGGTCAAGTTAGCAAAGTGAACATTAATGAATAATGGCAAGATGACTTCAGTATTTCAGTCAAATGTGGTTTTTCTCTACCTGCTGAAAAATAGAAATTAGTATGTATAAGCCTTTCATAGCATTAACACAAAAAATAAAAAGCTTCTTATGAATCTAGATTTCCTTGGGCATCCACAAATGCTGTGACAGGCATGTCTGCAGGCATAGAAGACAGTCACACATCTGTCTATTCCAGTATTACATGGATATGTGCAGTAGCCAACAGTAGAAAGAAATCACTACCTCAGCAATGGGTATATTCAGGAAATATTTAAAGTCTGACAATTTAGCAATTACCAAGATACAATTTTGTACAATGCTGAAAATGTTAACACTTACTAAGTCCTTCCTATGTAGAAGGCACAGCTCTAAATGATTTTCATGTGTTATCATGGAGTCTTCTTATTTCTAATCTCATTTGCTTCAGACTTTCCCTAGCATAAGTGGTCTCAACAGAGTATGCTTATCAGACCATACCAGGTCCCAATCTGTGGGTCATGTTTCATTTGTGCTTCAACTCCAGAGACATCATGATATGACTGTCATTTTCCCATTGTGCTTCCCTTTATCTTAAATTTCTGTTAACCCTGTCTACTTGAGTTCACACACACAGACAGACCCACATCTTTAACTCTCTACACACTCAGCTTCAGTCCTATCCAGCCTTCATTATAATCCTTTTTGGACTGATGCCTTAATATCCAACTAAGTCTTCACCTTTTGCCACAACAATCACTTTTAATTATCATGATTGGACTGATTAGTATAGTAATTGTCCTTGTAATTTGGATTATGGCAGTTCACAGCCATTGCTTGGATGGTGAACTTGACAAGGATTCTTTGATTCCTTGTTATGTGCCCAGAGTTCTACTATTACACAGTATTCATGTGTAAACCCTGTCTCTGTTCATAAGGCAGCCAGGAGAGAAGAGACATAAAACAATCAGAGAAAGTCATAAAACCAGAAAATGTGCTGAGTTTAATACAATTTCCCCCTTTGAAAATTTCCCACTGCCACCTGCCCGCACACCTGCTCCTGAGTTCCCACAGACTATCCTTCTCCCTTTGCCCCATCTTTATCTACACAGATTTCCTGGCAGACACTTCCTTCACCTTGTATTTATTCTGTCCATTTATGTGAGTGATGAGATCCTGTCAAAGTGAATGCTTTGGTAGCTCATCACAGTAACAGACCCTTAGTAAATAACTTAGAAATGACCGGATGTAGAAATGATGACTAAGTTATATCCTTAGTTACACCTTTCTCTGTGGATGTTTCCAGGGAGGAAGGAGAGCAAGGGAGAGGGAGAGAGAGAAGAGGAGACTGCACATTTGGTCTGTAGGAGAGACTCAGAGAAAGAAAGAGAGAGACAGACAAAGTGAAGCTGCCTTTCATCATCCTGGCTGTGGACAGAATATAAGCCCACCTAGGAGGTGGCTGATTATTTTACAAGAACAGCATGTATATCAGCCTTTTTAATTTCCTGCATCATTATTCCATTCTTCTATGCTCCATGATGGCATTTGAAAGACCAGCAGCACTTAAGTAATAATGAAAATAAAGGACTTGGAGACTTGTTTAATATCCTTAAATACTCTAATATGGTTTCATGCTGCAGTACCCAAACTCTAATTTAGGTCTAACAAGTAAAATATAAAAATAAATAATTATGGCCCCTGACCTTTTCTGTTTTTCCCTTCTTATACACTTAGAAAGATAATGATATTAGGGTTTTTTTTTATTTTGACTTGGATCATAATATCCTTTTCCCTTTTGGTGTTACCATATTTAAGAATGTTTAAATGCAGACTTACTCAGGCAGAGAAGGACAGATACCATATGTTTGCACATATAGGTGGATTAGGAGAAACTTAATGGAGGACCGTGGGGGAGAAGAAGGGGAAAAATGGTTGGGGAGAGGGAGGGAGGCAAACCATGAGAGACTCTTGAATGCTGAGAACAAACTGAGGGCTGATGGGGGTGGGGGGAGGAGAAGG
This sequence comes from Proteles cristata cristata, assembly GCA_017311185.1. Lineage (NCBI taxonomy): Eukaryota > Metazoa > Chordata > Mammalia > Carnivora > Hyaenidae > Proteles > Proteles cristata. The sequence continues at coordinate 1,370,593 of JAESUZ010003484.1, read as the reverse complement.
GGGATGATGGGTATGGAGGAGGGCACTTGTGGGGATGAGCACTGGGTGTTATATGGAAACCAATTTGACAAGAAACTATTTAAGAATAAATACATACATACATACAGACAGACAGACAGACTTACTCTTGGATTTTGTGAGAGAGAGATTGATAACCACATTGACTATGCCAATGTCCCTGCTCTGCCCCCAGACCCCCGCTGAGGAGGGAGAGGCAGTCATTGATGGGACCAGGTCAATGGGACTTAAGGGCAACCTGGTCATAGGCTAGGCAGGTCCAGTACAAGATCAAGAACAAAACATGCTGCCAGGAAGACCACACCGACTGTCTCTGTATGAAATTTGGTTAGGGCAATAAGAGAAAATACTCAATGTCTGGGTAGTGAAAGATATAAAAATAAAATATACAAAGATAAGCGGAGACCAAAAGAAGAGCACAGTCACAGGGGTGAAGTAAGTTAGATTGGCCTTGTGCTGCCTTGAACCTTTAGGCACAACTGTCCTGTGTCCATTAGTCTAGTCTCTCACGCCATTGACCTCATTGCACTGTTGGAGGTGGTTGTGAAGCTCCAGACCATCAAATGGCCTAAACCAATAGACATTTCCCTATGCATTCATCGTTGTGTTTTCCTCTCAAATCTAATAATCACTTAGACTGCAATGCAGGGGTCGCTACTGGGAATCTATTCCCACCTGCAGCCTTCTGTATTTGCAGAAACCTGAGATATGGAGAAAAATGCTCTCAGAGGCTCTTGAGGAATTTTCTTGCCTAAAAGATAGAGCTCCTTTGTTTCTGGTGCTAACATGTCTGAGAAAGAGGTTAACACTGAGGAAGCAGAGAGAGAGGGGACAGATGGGGCCCTTGGTGGCAGATCTGAGCTTTTAAATCAATACGAAGCTAATTCTACTCCTGGACCTGCCATTCTTCAAGATAAAGAAGTCTTTTACATTTAAACTCGTTTGAGTTTAATTCCTATTACCATGTAGATAGAACCTGTAGTTGGAATTTGGCATTTCCCTTTCTCCTCAGTTGAAGGTTTCTTACAATGAAGATGATGGAGGGATTTGGGGAGCCATTGGAATTTTCCTATGATAGGGGAAGGTTTTAAACATGGTATTTCATACCCAGGCCTGGTTTCCATGGCAGGAAAACATAAAAGTCAGGTCTATATCTTGACCTCTGGCCTGACGCTCCAGAAACAGAGGGCTGATGCACAGGGACCTCTCAGAAATGACCACAGTCCACCCATATCCCTCCTGGTGCCTGGTCATCCATTTAGATCTTCCATCCTGGGACTCACAGTAGAGATTACAGCAAATTCAAGTGATGTGACAGCCCAAAGGTATAGAACACTTCCAGGCCTCTTTGTGCAAATGAATTTGAAATTTTTTAAATTGAGTTTTCATACAAAAGAGACAAAACCAGAAGGGAAGAGAAAGAAACAAAGGTTTTGATGAAAAGAATATGTTAGTTTCCTTGGGCTACTATAAGAAAACACCACACACTGGGTGGCTTAAACATCAGGAATTTAGTTTCTTACAGTTCTTGAGGCTGGAAGTCCAAGTCCAAGATGTCTGCAGGTTTGGTTCCTTCTGAGGCTTCTCTCCTTGGCTTTACAGATAGCTGCCTTCTCCCTGTGTCCTCACATGACCCTATCTGTGTGTGCACAGCCCACTATTCACTTCTTTAAAGGTCCAGTCTCCAAATCCAGTCACATTCTGAGGTCCTGGGGATTAGAGCTTCAGCATATGAATTCCGTGGGACACAATTCAACCGACAACAGGGAAGGAAAGGATTTGTTGCCTTACTGGGGAAAAAAAATCCTCGCTGGGATCCTTTCCTGAAGTATTCAGGAAATTCATGCACATTTAGTCTGTGAGAGCCCAGGCTCAGCTCCAAGGGCTCTGTTGTTCCTATGATCTGCCCTGCAAGCTTTGTCTCCCTGATTCTTCCAAAGTGGAGTTGGCCCCTTGGCTGAAAACCACGTGGGTTATTTTAAACTCATGATTTTTTTTAAATGTTTTTTATTTATTTCTAGGAGAGAGAGAGAGAGACAGCGTGAGCAGGGGAGGGAGTCACAGACTGAAACAGGCTCCAGGCTCTGAGCTGGCAGTCAGCACAGAGCCCGATGCGGGGCTCGAACCCACGAACCGCGAGATCATGACCTAAGCGAAAGTCGGACGCTTAACCGACTAAGCCACCCAGGCGCCCCATTAAACTCATGATTTTTAAGAATAGTTAGCCACTGATAGACTTGATGGATTTCCATAGCTATTTAAAAGCCACAGGCTTATTCTCTGACTGGCCAGGATGCTGAACTCCATTAAAAATGTCAGACACTGAGGACTCCCACAGTCAGAGTCAAGCAGGTATTATCTCCACATGCTGGGCAGTGCTGTCTCCTTGCATATTTATCAAAGCAGATGAGCCACATTCAACCACATGTCTCTTCATTTGAAAATCTCTGTCTTTTATGTCAGCTAACAAGCAGAGATTTCTACCAAGAATTCCTCTGAGCACAGCAGGCTGACCTTGAACTCCATGAATTTTAGGAAAGCAACGGATACTTGTTTTTGGCCAACTAGAGTCAACATTTCCAAAAACTGTCACCGTCTATAACACAAGGAGACTCCTGGTGCTGTCTCATGGCATCGTTTCTGGGAAAACTGGTCATATATGAACACAGTGAAGGAAGAGATCTGTGTTTCTATCAATTATTCTCCAATTTCTGAACACTTAATGTTGTTTCATCCATATTATATTTGCTATGCTGTATTTTTCCTCTTGTATTCCCAACAAAATGTTTACTTCCCGACATGATTGGCCTTTGACACAGCCGGGAAATCTTTGTCCTACACATCTCACGTAATAGAAAAGAGGAGACACATTCAAGAGCTGCGGTGAGTAGGGCTCAAGGACAGGCTGGCCATTTGTGGGCTTCCTTCACCCTCTTTTCTCTTTCTTCAAGTCTCCCTCACCCAATGCTTTGGTGCCCCCACCTCCATTGAATATTGAAACTGGGAGTCCCACACAGCCTCCAGTCTTATCCCCACTCCATTGTTTCTGTCTTAATGAGATGTTTGAGAACCTGGGCTTTCCAAATAACCCACAGCTTTATTATAAAAAAGCCAGTTTAGAAAGTTTCTTTCTGTCTAGCTCCACCTTAATGTCTCCAGGAGTTTCTAACACATATTTCCAGCACATATGCCAGCAGGAAAGAGAAAGCCTGAATGCATCCGTTCGCCTCCGGGGAAGCATTCTGTCTCCTGCAACCCCTCCATCTTTCTGTGACTGGACACTGTGATAAGGGTGGTCGAGGTGATGGCCATAGAGTGGGAGGAAGAACATCTTTATCCCCCTAATATAAATTCTAATTTCCAATTAAGTAAATTTACTAAATAGTGGGGATGAGAATGTATGAGAACGTACGAGACAAGAAGACTCCCTGAGTACCTCTTGTCTACTGAAGCTGAATCATAACACTTCCATGGCAATGAACCTGAATTGCTTTAGATCCATTTCTGTCACAATGAGCCTTGGGTTTCTGCCTCCAAGGGAACATGTTCATTACAGTGAATAGAAATGTGGAGCAGGGGAGGGGAAGTGATATTCTTATTCAACCTCATGTCTTGCTTTATCAGGTTTTCCTTTTTTTTAAAAATCTTTTTATGGAAAATTAATAAGGGCTATAATTACTGTTAGAAAGAAAGAGTTCAAAAACCTCTCTTTTGCTTGCAGGAAGGGCCTTAGAGGCCAATGAGAGGCACCTGAATGGAGACACTGCTTGCCATTCACTCCTCTGTGCGGAGATTAAAAGCTGGTTAGCATCATCCACCAAGAGAGGACACAAAAAAATGAAATTGGTCAGGACAGGTCCTTACCTCCAGGAGTCAGAGGGATGCATTCTATCTTGGCTGGTAGCCCAGGGCCAACCTGCCAGGCCCACATTCTCTCAGGCCTTTCTATTTCTAATTTTCCAAAGTCTAAAATGATACAGCCATTTAAAATGCTATATAGAGGAAGAAACAGAACACAAACCTCAGAAAATTGCTGCCAGCAAAGAAATGACAGAGGGTAGAAATATCTAGAAAGATGAAGTGCTGTCCCCAAATCATACCTATGGCCGGCCAGCTCCATGTGTCTGAAAATGTAGCACAATTCCTTGCTGGCCGTAGCCATGGGGCAGAATGGGGAATTCACTAGCTCAGCATTTCGGAGCCAGTCAGAGCTTCCAAAGTGTATGAGGACCGGCCAGCTGATGGTCACTCCTGCAAACTGATGTGGCCCTTGTTCTTCACCCTGTCTCTCCTGGTCTCAACCTTCCTGGTAAGGCCAGCTAGGAGGGTGCATAAGGCTGAGCATGAGAGAAGGGCATGAGGTTGCAGTGTAGATGCTTTGGAACACACATTCCTCCAAACTCCACTCAGAGGTTTAAGAAATTCAGGGCCACTTGGCTCTCTCCGTCAATTCATGTGGTTTGAATGTCCACCCTGGTATTTGTAGGTCAGTTTGACTCAAATGCTCAGGTCTGTATGAACCTAGGGCCTTCACACCATGTCTCCTGCTTCGTGATGTTTAGGCTGCCTTCTGTATCCACCGCATATCCAAGCGAGCTGCCTGTCACTGCCAACGCAAAAGCTTCACCTTCCTCCTGCGTCCATAAAACATGCATTCACATCACACTATGCATGAGGATATTAACTTTACTGGAGACTCTTGGGGAAGGGCCGTATCACACAACAGCAAACCCCCGTCCTTGGACCTCAATGGCATTCTTCCGTCTCCCCTACCCAACCCCTTTTCCAGAATAATAAACACATTTTCCTTTTGCCTACTATAGAACAGTTGTATTTCTTCCAGTAGACCATGAAATGTCACTAGCTGCCCCCAGGCTCTGACAGGGTATTTTTCCAAGCACAGAAACAGTTCTTTTCTAAAGGGAGATTCTGGTATCAGATGTTTATCTAATAATAACATTGGCTACGTTTTATATTGGCCATCCCAGAAATGACATTTGTGTTTAGTAATGCTAAAGAAGGGATTGAGAAATGAGGATTCAAAGGCCGGGGGAGAAGTTAGTTAATTCATTGTCTGTTATCCCGCCAGATGCTTCTCATATCTTATGTTTTCCTGTTCTAGGTGTTAGAGAGCAACAAATGGATTTTCTAGAACTTTGTGTTATTCTGTTGGCACACATCCTAGGAGGAACCACTGTTGGGTCCCTGGGTCTTAAGGGTAACTTCCCTTATGGGTGCTTCACCACTCTACTGTCACTTTAAGCAGTGCTGGCTGATTTTGTGACTCCTTTTCCATCTACCACATATTAAGTAAAATGCAAATTAACTTCATATTGAGAGTATTCTGGGGTCTGAGACACACCCAAGGGTCAGGAAATATACCTTGAAAGGCATTCTCTTTGCATCCAAACCCTACATTGCTGAGGAATCCTCTGTAGTCTGCCCAGACTGGCATAACAAAACACCATAGACAGCATGACTTAAACCACAGAAATTACTTTTCTTACAGTTCTGGAGGTCAAAAGTCTGATATCAAAGTGGCATCAGAGTTGGTTTCTGGTAAGGTCTCTCTTCCTGGCTTAGAGATGGCTGCCTTCTCCTCTTATAAAGGCACCAGTACTGTCAGATCAAGGCTTCACCCTTATGACCTTGTTTAACCTTTATTATTTCCCTATAGGCCCTATCTCCAAATATAGTCACATTGAGAGTTAAGTCTTCAACATAATGTATTTTGGGGGAACACATTTCAGTCATAACAGCTTGGATTAAAAGTTCTCCTAAATGGGACAACTTCAAAGAGTGGCCTTGTCACAACGCTATGACTAACTCAACCCTCCACACCTGTGAAACAAAGGAAAGGGGCTCCATGCCCAGAATGTTTTCAATGACAGAGAGTTGGGGAAAGGACTTGAAACACTCAACCTGTCTTATCTGAACCATCATCTTGCAATAAGCATAAAGAAAACCCTGGAGCTTTGCTAAAAATGGTTGTCACCCCAAATCTTGCTTTATAGTGTCCTTGCCTCCTTGGAGTTTTAGCCTAACTGATATTGAATGAACTGTGGCAGCCTTGCCCATTTGAGAGGCTGAGTTTTGAGGTAAGAACACAACTCTGGAGTGGAGCATGTCTAGGCTCAAGGCCCAGGCAGGCCCTCCTGTTGCCTGGTGAGGAAGCAACCATGATGAACAGATTCTCTCTTCTGTAAGATGGGAACAAATTATCTACTTTTTGGGGTTTTATAAGGACCAGAGCAATGTGTGTAAGGAGTTTAGCATGAATGTCTGAAAACATAGACAATAAAGGGAGGGTTGGTACTTTAAATTTCTAGTGAAGTGTCGGGGAAGAATAGATTGAGGAGCTTAGAGGTGATTGTATTTTCCCAAGGGCCACAGGCGACTAAAAAGTGACCAGATTTAGTGACCAGTTTTACATTTGGGAAGTCACATAAGAAAGCATGAAGCCATGAAGTTCTGTGCTTATTAAATATCTACCATAATTACAGACAATTGCAAGGTTCAATAGTAACAGCACATGTTCTTTCCTAGCTGTTATAGAAATTATGTTGTCAGAGGAATTATTCCATGACTCCCTGAAGAAAACACTTAGTTCTTGTTAATCATGGGAAAACTGGTGACCTCAGACCAAGAAATGTTCACATATGGAAGTACTGTATTGCTCAGAGACTTACTAACTTACTAGCTCTTATTTTTACTTTTTTAAAAAAGATTTTTATCTTTAAGTAATCTCTACACCCAACATAGGGCTCAAACCCACAATCCTGAGGACTTACTAACTTTTAAAGTTGGCTAAGTAGGAAAGACCCCTGTTCCAAGGATCACCAAGTACTCTCTGTTGGCAACAGTAAAGCTATTTTTAAAACAAATTACTTTCTCAGCATTATAAATCTTCATCTTTCCCTCCTGTTTTCCCCAAAATGGAATGGAATGGTAAATGGGGACCAACTTGGGATTGTTACAATAAACGAGCATTGTAACTTTTCCGTGGAGTTTTTTGACCAATGAGAGAATTAAATCAAGCTCTCTTTTGTCTTTGAGCTGTGTGTGTGTGTGTGTGTGTGTGTGTGTGTGTGTGTGTGTGTGACAGAGAGAGACAAAGACAGAGAGACGGAGATAGAGAAACAGAGAGACAGAGTTAGACAAACATTTGCTAATAGAATGAATATAGGTCAACTCTCTATTAGAGAGAACAAAGTTAACTTTCAGAGATATTTCTCCCTTTGTTAACTGCAAAATAAATGGATACAGAACTTTCTTAAATTCCAGGCTCTTCATGGCTATTATGGAGATTGACTGAAACAGAATATTAAGATTCCAGATGCAGTCTCTCTTGCTCTGAGTTTAGCTTTTTCTCCCTTATCTTGGCATGTTACTCTTGTAGACCAGAACCCTCTGAAATGGACACCCCATCTTAAAAGAACTTTGTGTCTCCATTGCTACTCCATGGTTCATATTACATTTTCCTTCTCTTTTACAGTGACACTTCTTAAATGAGTTAATGCAGATCATTTCCCATGAGCCCCTTCTTCAATTAGTCCCTGGCAATCTGCATATACCCTCTACTAAAAAGGTACTCTTAAAGTTTCTAATGATCTCCTAATCAGTTTTCATGTGTTTTTTTGATCTATCAGTTCCTTAATACACTGCATATCTACTCTTTCCTATCTACACTTCTTCCTTCAAAAAGTTTGTGTCCTCACATATTTCTCAACTGCAAATCCCTAGTCTTAATGTTGTTATTTTTTATTCAGTTTAAAATATTCTAATGCATTGATTCAACATCTAGTTCTTTCAATCTAATGAGTTATATAAAAGTTTTGAACTGCGTTCATTTTATATTTTTCATGTTATAAGAGGCATAATTTTACCTTTTTAAAAAGCATTGTAACAATTGTTTTCTAACTCTATGGGCCCTCAGAGATCTCCAAAAACATTTATAAACTATAATTTATTACTATAACAGAAAATCACCCAGCCTCTGTTGGCTTTCTGATTGGTTTCTTCAGTGCCTATAATCTCCGTGGCCCAAACCATTTGGAAGAAACACAATGATCTGTGTCTCAGTGCAGTTTGATTCTGCCTTACACAAAGGGCTCTCAAACTTGAACCTGTATTAGAACCAGCAAAATTGCTGGACTTAATCCCAGAGTTCTTAGTCAGTGTTTTTGAGGTGGGGCCCAAGAATCTGTAGTTCTAAAAAGTTCCCTGGTGATGCTGATGGTCCAGGGATAACATTCTGAGAAGCACTGTCTGAAAGAAATAACCTCAAATGTACTGATGATATTGTTTAGAAGGATCTTCTTGATGGGGTTTTGGGGCCAATGGCCAAGAAATAATTCTTGAAGATATCTTTGGTGCAAAAAAGAAGATTTTATTAAAGCACAAAGGCAGAGAGATTTGAGATTATATACCTTCAGGTTCAGAGGGTGTTAGGGACAGATTAAATCTTTAAGGAATTTTGGAAGCAAGATATCCAGGACCTTGAGGGGCTAGCTGTCATTAGGAAAATGCCATTCATTACTATTTAGTAAAGCCTCAGTCATGAGACCCTTCAGATGTTTATCAGTGGGCCATAGGCCTGGAGTATGATTGCCAGCATATAACTTGGGGGATTTGAGATAAAGAAAGTTTCCAAAGGAATTTTTATGTTAAAGTAGATTCATAGGATCCCAGGGGGTCAGAATAATGTTAAGCCAAGATACCCTTTTGTCCTAACAAAGTGTCATTATCAAGGCAGCTGAGTTCCTAGAAGGAGGTCACTCTGCCTATTTCAAGGATATGTCAATGGATTGTAGGCAGTAGGGGAATTGAATATTTCATTTGCCTTAGTTTCTCACATCACCATGGCCAGCACTTCAGCCCCTTCCATTGGTTCTTGGGTAGCCAGGAAGTGTCCAAGGAATACCACACATATCCCACCTGGGGGTGGAGGTGCTAGCTTGTACTTTGCCCTCAGCTTGCTTTATCCTCCCTCATCAGTCTGATATTGGTCCAAAGATTCTACTTTAGCAATAATAACTCTTTTTTCCCTCATAAATATGACAACCATATTCTAATTTGATTGAAGATTACTGGGATTTCTCTTGAATATATTAGGCCACTGCTCCCACTCCTTTCAACCAAATTCTTTATATCCAAAAGTAGTCAAATATATGTATTGTGTTTTTAGCTTGAGTTGATAAAATAAGATAATCCCCTCCACTCCCTACCTCACACCCTACCCCTGGCAAAATTAATGACCTATTCTGTTTCTCTACTCTTAACATGAGGCTTCCTTCGGGTCAAAATATAAATATCACATTGTAACTTTGAATAAATATTTGTATGATGGAGAAGATGAAAGTATAGTGAAGAGGTGTTATTTAAACCCTATTAATTACATGCTCATTGGTTAATTTTATTATCAATGTTGCTAAGTTTGTGGTCTATTTTTATCAATAATATGACAATTGCATATGCAGTCTACTTGGGGTATAACTGAAATGAAGTGTAAACATATATCTCCAAAATTTGTGCACTCATAGCTTACTGCTTATGTTTATGTAATTTTGCTATTAGGCATCCTCACTAACAGGACTTCAGTATGCCCCTGTCTTTGTCAACATGGTTTTATATTTCAAGAATCTCTTGCCGGGGAAGACACTTGTTACAAATAACCCCATTGTTTACTCCAGAAGCTTCCTCAAACACCATTTAAATGAACATCAAAGCATTCAACTCTTTAATAGATAGCATCAAACATCTGTTGACTCCTCACAATTTTTAAAAAATATATATTTATTTATAGGAGAGAGCAAGTGAGGGAGGAGTGGAGAGAGGGGGACAAAAAATCCCAAGTGGGCTTTGCACTGACAAATTGACAACAGCAAGCCTGATGTGGGGCTTGAACTCACAAGCCATGAGATTATGACCTGAGTGGAAATTGGACGCTTAATCGGCTGAGCCACCTATGCGCCCTCACTCCTCACAATTTTTAAAGCCCTCAACTTAAAATCTTTGCCTCGCTGTGTCCTCAAATTCTAAACTATTATACTATGATATTTATTCCATCCTAATTAAACACTTGCACTGAAATATCTACTATAAACAGTCTCCAGAATTTCATATTCTTTCCTACCCAGGACTTTGTCAGGGGTGCTCTCTCTTAAAATAAATAAAATAAACCCGGCTTTGTATTATAATAGGTTATTTTAGTGTTCCTTGTTCGTTTTGTTTTGTTTTGTTTTGTGTTTTTAGGGAGCCAGAATTTGACAACCTTGGACTTCTGATCCACCCCCTACCTAGACTTCCTCACTGGAACAGCCCCACGCTCTTGACTAAGACATTGCCACTCTGAGTCGCTTCAGAACTGTCCTCAGTCCTGATTTGCTTTGTCCATGGGAGTCCAGTTCTGGGAAAGATCCCTCCAAGCTTTTCTGTTTTCAGTAATAATGAGAGAGAGCCTGGCCATCAGGCTGGGGGCCTTGAGCCGTGAGGGGCACCAGCGCCTCTTTGACTGACCCTTCCCTGACTCCTATGGGTTTGTCTCCCTCCACGCATACAACTGTATCCCCTCTGGCTGGGTGTCCAGGCTTCACATTTTTACACTCCAACTCCAAATCATGAGCTTTACTTTCCAAATGGCATAATTCAACAAGGATAATTCAGAATTACAGTTGTCAGTTCGGGGGAACTTTTGGCATAATCAGAATTGTTCATTTGAGAGGCTCCTTAGAACCAAAAAGGGAACAACATTGCAAACATCCACCGTCTGCAAACTTTGATTGGTATAAGGAAATACCTGAGAGAAATCCAGATCCAAAATTGTTTCCTTAAGAAATTTTTCAAGAAAAACAAAAGGAGAAATGTGAAATTACAAAATTACAAAATGTGAAAAATGTAAAGTTATCTCCCTTCTGAATTTCCTCACATCACAAGATGGACTCAATTGCCTTTATCGACTCAATTGCCTTTATCGTGTTATTCCTTTCCCGCCATACTGCACACCGTCATTCTCCCCTACTGGATCTTTCCCTCTGGCACTCTCCCCTTCCTGCCTGGCTGGTCAGAAACCCCAGTGCTCAATTAACACTTAAAATTAAATCACCCTCAGAACAGGAAAACCTCTTACACTTGGTTTTAAGCCTAGTTCTCACTCTGGGCTGAAAGCCATTGTCAAATAGTTTCCAAACCCTATATAAAATAGAAGGAAACTTGCAAAGGAATGCAGGATAACTTTAGAAACCAATAATCCAGGGTTTCCAGATTTATACCAATTAATTAATGCATTAGTGGAAATTCAGATGCAGGAAATTAGGGGAATAAGGCAGATTTGGGAAGATCTCAAGAGTAACTGAAACGAGGCCTAATTACATAGGTCTAGAGAGGTTTAGAAAAGGTAGGAGTGCTATGCACAGTCTTCTGGAGTTTATATGTAAAGATTTTCTAATGAGAATAGATTGGGCTATGACATAGTCTTGTAGGCAAAGCAAGGAGGAGCTCGTCTGATACTTCAAGAACAGACTCTTTACTACTTTTCAGCAAAATTTAGAAGTAAATCTTGAGGCAGATGTGACTCCACTTTTCTTTTCACTTTTTGTTAGTAGTCTTAAGTTAGAGATAGGAAATTTAACATGAAGGCAAAAACTAGAATGGTTAATAGCCACATTACCAGGCCTCCTATGCTTTGCTGAATATTTTGAAAAACAAATTTAGAACAAAACCAGAAGAAGACTCAGAACAAATACGTGGCCTTACAGAAAACAAAAAGAAAAACAAAAAAAAAAATCAGCTAGATGATTCCCACCCGTCATTCCATGTGGAAAAGACCTGTCTTTTGTGAAGACATAAACCATAAAAAAAATATTACTGTAAATAAAAATGCACTGGAGAAAGAATTATCTTGTGTTAGCCCAGAATCTAAAGGAACACAGTGAATAATCAGTGAAGGTGCTCTGAGGGGGCACTGTGTTGGCCTCAAACTTACAAGGTGAAATTTCTCTAGTAAAGGGAAATCTTGCAAATTTTTTATTGATACAGGTGCTGCAATATCCACCTGAAATTCTATCAGTTATGTAACCTTGCCTTTGGAGCAAACTATTAGAATATGTTAAAACAGAACACAAAGCAATTAGAATACCAGGCAGTAGGTGTCTCTAATAATCCTCAGACACTCCCTGTGTCCCAGTCCATAACTGTCGCCCTGGGGTCTCTAACCATGGAACATGTTTTCCTCCTTAATGAACATGCACACCTGCTAACTTCATAAAGAGTGGTTTACTGTGCAAATTGAATTGCCAGACTAAGTATGTTAATAGTTCTTTTCTTGAAATAGCTGAGGGGCCCCTATTCATCCTAATGGCATAGTTAATTTGGACAGTGACTTACCAATGCCTGCATATCCAAATCAAGCCCACACTGCAGATCTCAAGGAGACACAAAGTTTTTGTGGGAAGACTATTCTACTCATATAAGTAGGATTCCTGGGGCTGGGCCCATCATGGTTAAGAGTGCCCTGACTAAATGTCAACTCAAACTTGCGTGGTGTCTTCTTACCCAGAGTTAAAGATGGACGACAAACCATAGCCAAAAGTCTAATTAAGGACTCATAATACCTTGTAGTATTCCCTATAACACTCATGACATCCCTGCAGGGGATGGAATATATATTTGTTCAGACCATGAGGTGAGTTATTCCCTGCTTCTGTGTAGTGTCAACCCCAAATACTATTTTCTTTTAGGTGGTTCCTGAGGCTTCAATTGGACACTAGTACGTCTGTATGCTGCCTGCGCTGATATCATTTTAGGTCAAAATAACTGATCACTGTTAGCCTTCTAGAAAAATCCACAATATACCTGACTGCTATGACCAAAAGTATTATGGAAACTCCCTCCTACTTTTCACAAGTCTTCAACCACCAACTCTAGGACCTAAATTTCCTTGTGATTCTATTCTTATCTAATATGTGGATGACCATTTTTTTTGTCTTCTTGAGTTGGGGTGAGCTCTAACATTGATTCCATTCCTCTCCTTACTGTTTTAGCTCCGAGGAGACATAAGACTTCCAAAGGGAGATTACAATTTTGTCAAAGTAAAGTTCATCACCTAGAACATGATTTATCCTGAGGAGGTAAATTCTTTTCTCTTAATAGGCTTGGCCTTGTTAAACCTTCCCAGGGTAGGAACTAAGAGATGATAAAGAGGATTCTAGGATTTCACTGGTTACTGCAGTTCTTAACTGCTCTGAATCTCCACATCACTGTATGACACAATCAAATCCTTGGTACCCAACTGCTTCTGGAATCTAAGTACAAACACTTCTTTCTTGCGTTACAATGAACTCTTCAAAAACCTCCCACTCTGAGCCAACCCAATTGTCACAAGTTTGTCTAATTATATATAATATGAGAGATCTGAACAAGGCCTGGGTGTTCTGACTCAACTTTTTGTGAATCATTGGAGACTAATAGTGTACTATAGTTTCTCTCTTACCTGGTGGCAAAAGTCTACTTACCTTGCTAACAGCACCAGCCACAACAGCTAAACAGCTAAGTGCAGGCTCTGTCCACTTGATTTTAGCATCTCCTTTAAACTTGAGCTTAAATGGGGCAAATTCTTTATTGCTCATTGAAAATAAACAACATCTGTCTGCAAGTAGGCTTACTTCCTATTAAATCCCATTCTTTTCTCCCTTACATATTTCTGGACATCATCATAATGCTTTGAATCCCACTACTCTTTTTCCACTATCTTTTGGAAGGAGGCACTTATGACTATCTAACATCTGTTTGCAAACTGTCTAAGCCCTTGAATAGACATGCTGGGAACGACTTTAGACAATCAAAACTTAGTTTTGTTTGTTGATGGAACATATCTTAAGGCTGAAACAGAAAAATAACAGGTGGTTCATTCAGAATAGAGTGGCCGTGTAGTATGGACCTCTAAAGAGAACAGGTGTTATTTTAGAGAAAGAATGTTATGTTGACAGCTCTCTAGACCCTTTTGATATCTAAAATATTACTTACAAAAATCCAGGATGCAAACAAAAAAATTACAAATTTAAACATTTTTGCTTGTAATTCCATGTCTAATTCTGCAGGTTCATCAGAGGAATGATAGTGTCTATTCTCTGGGCTTAGTTTGGGTGCTTATGGTTCTCGGTTGATAATGGAATACAAACTCTGACTATAAATCTTTTCCTGCTGTTTGTCTGGGTTGTACTGTTCAGATCTGTGAGCTCCAGAGCTTCGCATGCTGTGTGTAGCTGTGGTCCCAATCTAATGATTCAATAAATGATCATTTGACAAAAAGAACAGGAAAACCTGACACTCAGTGGCAGTTGAAACAACCACCTTGGAAACATGACACTCAATTGTGACACCACAAATCGTGGTGAAGTCGTGGCTTCATCATGTTTCCAAATATTAATTATCTATCCTTCAGCTCAGGCTGAAGAAGCTGAGAAACAAGAGTGCCTACGCCCACTGAACTTTGTTGACAATGAGCTGAGAATTCCACTGTCTTCACTAACCTAGTTTTGTTCTTCCTCTGTCTTCATCATTATGACTTTAGTATAGCTTCCTTGTTCTAGAAACTTCCTGAAAAGACCAGTTATGTGAGCATCAAACTATTCAGTTTTTAGGGTGCCTGCGTGGCTCAGTCGGTAAAGCGTCTGACTTTGGCTTACATCATGATCTCACGGCTTGTGAGTTCGAGCCCCGCGTTGGGCTCTGTGCTGACAGTTCAGAGCCTGGAGCCTATTTTGGATTCTGTGTCTCGCTCTCTCTGTCCCTCCCCTACTCACGCATGCGCTCTCTCTCTCTCTCAATCTCTCTCTCTCTCTCTCTTTCTCTCTCTGTCAAAAATATATATATATAAAAACATTAAAAAAACTATTCCGTTTTTAGCAGACAATGTCAAACAACTGTATCCCCCCAAATTCTTCAAAACCCCTGCCTTAAAACATTCACTTTGCTATGCCTACTAATCCTAAACTATTAGGTTTTTCTGCAATCCTAACCAAGCCCTTTCCCCTCAGAGACACAGCAAAAATTCTGTCAAGTAGTGTTGTCCCCTATTGCTTTTACCAAAACAAGCAAGCAAACAAATAAACTCTCCACTTTGTCTTATCCACAGGTTATTTGGGAAACTGGCAGGCGTATATAACAGATTCCTGAGCATGGTCCGGAGAACTTCATTCAGTAGTTCTACAAAGGGGCTAATCAGACTCCAGGTGATTCCCTGAGGAATGTGATCTAAGGACCACAATTTAATGCTGTAACATCTAGCTGTGTTTATCCTTTCAAAAAACTGATTAAGGTTGAGTTAATTAGACTTTGAGGCCAGGCCAGTTGCAGCGGCAAAAACTTTAGTCCCTCTCTTCATAGGTTTGGGTTCTAAACTGTTTCAATCCAGGAAGTCCCCTTAGACAATTTATCTAGGGGAGATAAACCCAGTACCACAGACACTCCATACCTCGTCTCAAAGGAATATGTTCAGATTGTTTCACTACTCAATTATCACTTTTCTAGATTGCGTGGGATCACCACTCATGTGTTTGCAAGACTAAAACTCGTGACATTAATTCAGCATCCACAGCATACACGGCAGATGCTGATAGGTAAGCCACAAAAGGGTTGTGTTATTAAATGCTTTAGAAATGCAGAGTGACACACAGTTAGCCAGGTTTCTTTCCTTCGGGATTTCTAAAAGCTTTTAATATGTTCATGTGCACCGTGAATCTTTAAAGGGCGTTAGAGCATGTAGCTTTTCCTAAATTATTTAACCAGGGAATTCTTTTATTGGGGAAATGCTGCTCCATCCAGTGCAGTTTTAATATCATTATGATGTCTTCTTAGGACTCTAACATCACTAATGAGTTCATTGAAGCATCCCAGTGAAGTTAGTAGGATTCTCTATAGGTGAATTTCATGTTTTTCCTTGAACTGTATGTGGAACCCCATCCCATGGGGTCTAGAGGGCACTACATGTTCTTATAGGGACCAATTAATCCTTCTTCCTGCTCCTGTTACTATTATTGTTGCCACTTGATTATTATGGGGCTTACCACCAGATTAGGAACTCCCCAAGGTGGGGATTTGTTCTCTCATTCGGTCTTTGGCAGCTTGAGCAGTGCCGCACACAGCCCAGGTATGTGGATATTTTGTTTTCAATGCAGTTATAGCCACTACATTTCAAGTCAAGCACAATTTTGATCCACGGTTAATTCTAACATTCCTCTTTGCCTTTTTCAGTTTATTAATTCATCATTGACATTTGGGGGAGGGGGAGATAGTATGCAGCATGCATTTTGTTTTGTACTAAGCAGTGCCGTATTTTAGGCATCATTGACAATGTAAGCCTGCTTGGTGGGGGTGGAAGTAAGAACAGTGATCGTAAGAGGAGAACAGGATATAGGACGATCCTGTAGGATGGGGCTGAGCTTTTAAAAGTGTAATGTAGCCATCTCCCCCTGAAATGTGTGGCTGTCCACAATTTGCCAATCAATCAACATGGCTCATGAGATTCACAGGGTATAATGAATCAGACTGTTCTAGATTTTGATAGGCTCACCTGGGTCGGATTTACACTAGAATAACTCCATTCTTTCCAACAGTTTTATAATATTTTATTTTATGTAAATTTAAAAAATAATTGGTTTGAGGTAAAAATTTAAAAATCAGTATCCTAATATTTTTGAAAAGTGACCTAAAACAAGGAATATCAGGAACTAATTGTAATTACATCCCATAGCAGGCTGGGAACTCATCTCATTTAATTATGAATTCAACATTTGTGTTCTCTGGAAGAGGACAAAGCTAGGCTGATGGAAACTGTCAATTAATTTTCCCTAATTACCCACATACAAAATTCAAAAGAGTCCCCCCCAAAATAAGCTGTAAGAGAATATCTGAAGCCGAGCATATACTGCAAATATTCTAAAATATGAAACTATGTCACCAATTGGAATGCCTTCAAAATAAGAGATTAGTTGGTTGGTTAAGTTTATAGAAAGTGCAAGTAAATTGCATGTTTCTAAACAAATGCTTTGGCAGGGACACAATAGTGCATGTGTCCTACTCATTTGGACAAAGTGAAAAACTTTCCATGTATTGTGTGTTCTTCCAGCTAAAAATTAACAATTCAGCTTGAACAAACCTTTTGAACAGTTTAAAATAATAACCCCCTTTATTCCATTTTTCATTTACATTTTTTCTGTTTTATTTTTTTCCCTTAATTTTGGTTTCAGTCCTGAGGTCTCCTCCAACAGAAGGTTGGGCAGAGACATGCCAAGTTTTCCTAAGTGTGTTTCTTTCTGAAATTGGATTGGTAGCCTGGGGAGGAGGTGATCTTCTTGACCTTTGTTTTAGAAGAATTCCTTGTATTCGCCTGGGTGGCTCAGTCGGTTACGTGTACGACTTTGGCTCAGGTAATGATCTCCTGTGAGTTTGAGCCCTGCGTGGGATCCTGTGCCGACAGCTCCGAGCTTGGAGCCTGCTTTGTATTGTCTCCCTGTCTCTCTTCCCCTCCGCCACTCATGTGCATGCGCACACACACACAAACACACACACACACACACACACACACAGTCTCTCTCTCAAAAATAAACATTAAAAAAAAAAAAGAATGCCTTGTATAGAGTCCACTCATTTCCCATTCCATTGAGACAGTGGACATGATGCCCAAGGAAATGGACACTTTAATATTTTGGCCTAAGTCACCTGCTTTATCTGCCTCAAAGCTCATATAGTGAAATCTGATGGCCCCTCTCTAGAACCACACCCTCAGTAACTCTGCAACTGCTCTTATCAAAGAACTGGGATCTAATCCCCATACCTAGCCTTGCAATTTGCTTTGACCAACAGAATTTAGTAGAAATGGTATTGTGCCAGTTCTCAGCAAAGCCCTCCTTTTGCACACCCATACTTGGGTCAGTGTAGGGCAACAGACCCAGTTAGCTCACTAGTGGGTGAAAGAAGCCAGCCAGGTTGCTGCAACAATCCAGACCAGCCACCCCGTGCTATTCAACAGCCAGACAACCACAGACATATGGGCAAGTCCAGCCGCGAGCAGAAGACTCCTCCCCGATCAGCTGAACCTCACATCCCAAGCTAAAGACCTGCTTGTACCGAGGTTTGATGGCTGCCACACCGATTTGCATGCCAAAAAACAACAAACACCCCAGGGAGTGGACATAGCACAAGTAGACTGGTTCCTGACATCCACCAAGGGCTCGCTCCTATCACTTAATTAACCTCACAAAAACACTAGATAATATTGTATGCAATGAAGTATTTGGATCCCACCTACAGTGCTGGGTAGTTTGGGGTTAGTGGTGGTGTACTGTATTTACATTAAATTTTCAACTAATGAATTTAGAAAGGCCTCTGAGATAGCTGGTTGACTGAAACAGTTGAATGGGGGACAGCAAAGAGAAATCCAAGAGCAAACTACATTCTTTAAAAATGTACAGGTGGTGCCTGGGTGGCTTAGTCGGTTAAGCATCTGACTCTTGGTTTCGGTTCAGGTCACGATCTCATGGTTCATGAGTTTTAGCCTCACATTGGGTTCTGTGCTGGCAGTGCAGAGCCTGCTTAGGATCCTCTCCCTCCCTCTCAAAATAAATAAATAG
This sequence comes from Proteles cristata cristata, assembly GCA_017311185.1. Classification (NCBI taxonomy): domain Eukaryota; kingdom Metazoa; phylum Chordata; class Mammalia; order Carnivora; family Hyaenidae; genus Proteles; species Proteles cristata. The sequence goes on along the minus strand of JAESUZ010003484.1, from coordinate 1,351,946 downwards.
ATTTAAAAAATGTACATATAATCTCAATGATAGAAATAACAAGCTAAAGGTTTAGTGTTTCCTCACTTTTCTTAACAAATACCTACTCAATAGGTCACTGGAATTTAACAATTGTTTCCTTAAGGAATGCTTAATGTGACTATTACTTTGGGGTAAACAGGATGTTTAAAATGTATATTCCTTAGAATGTATCTGTCTTCTTCTAACAAATTACATGTTTGGGGATTCTTCTATTGCATAGATAGCTTTTACTTTTAGAATCAAGTAATACAATTCTTGTATTTCCTATAAGATGGCTTCAGGAATGGATTAAACATACTACTTGAATAGTTAAAACTCAGTGCATGTATAAAAAGCACATTATTTAAGGGCATGAAACCAAAAGTAGATTTGGAAGAGGAATCAAGTAAATACCAATAGCACCCAAGTTATTAAAACAAAATATGTTTTCATATATGTTCATGTATATGTTTTTAACACCCAGCATTATTCTTCCCTATCTATAAGCTTTCTATTTGTAAAGGGAACTGAGAATTATATAAGTAATAGAGAAGAGAGGGACACATAGAAAGATAGTAAGAACAAGCGGAAGAATGTGTTCATTGTGTAGGAGAGAAAGTAGAAGAAAATAATAGCTTTATCATTATACAGGCTCTTTTCATATTTTATTTTCATAAATGTACACTCAAAGCTCAGATTCTTTCAATGGACACAGCTCAAGAATATCAAAGTCATCTTGTGTTAAAATTACTTTTATTCAGGATGAAAAATACAACATGTAACCAGATTAGATGATAGTCTATGATTAGTTCTTTACCACCTATTTCAAAAGAACTACATACTTATTTCCCCTTGTTGTTACTGTGATATATTTTTTTATTTATTATTACCTAGAAGGTTACAATGTAGTGTTTTATGTAGCTTTTCCTTAATAGCAGATAGGAGACATTTCACACACAATTACAAGCAGAAAAAAATTAATACATAACTTTTCAAAGTAAGAACAAGGAAGACACCAAATCTACAACTTGTCATTCAGAGTTCAGGGAAAGTTTTTTTCTTTAAATAGGTGCTTTTCTTGGGTTTGATGTGGCCTGATAAAAGCTCTAGATTTTGCAGACCGCAGCGGCATAAAGCTATTTCCAACACAATGGATGAAGATGGATCTGAGGTAGAAAGGTGGTCATGGCTTTCCTCTTATATAAAACAATTTTCTTCTCAAAATATCTATGCTGCAAATAGACACCCTTGCCCCCCAACCCACCCAATCTATTCTAAAAGAATAGCAATTTCTAACTTTAAGCCTCCTTCTGGCCAAATCCCAGTTCAAGAGAACCCAAAGTTAAAATGTCCTGATGTTTTAAATGCACATACACTTAAATCAAAACACATGATTTTCTTTCTTCTTCTTCTTCTTCTTTTTTTTTGGTTTCTCTACATTTGGTAATTACATAACATGTCTCAACTGAATCAATTAAATGTTAAATCAGAAGCTGAACCAAATACCTAACAGCATTTACTCAAAGGCAGGGGTACCACCACCTAAGCATAATTTCATTCCTCTATGAAAGCGGTGACATAGGCTTTTGATAAACACCCTTTCCAAATATATTGATCAAATGAAAAGTAATAAAAGATGTAATCATTCACCCAAAAGGTAACATGAAACATGCATTAAATTTGTGTCTGCTGTCAGGAAGAAAAGAACTGGGAGTTTTGAGAATTACAAATGGCCTGAGTATACATAAAGAAAAGTATACATAAAGAAAAAATTCTCTTCAAAGGGAATTTGAGACAAAGATGTGTTCTGGTAGCACGATTAAGTAAAGGTCTGCTGTGTATTTAATGATGAAAATCAAGACTTAGCAACTAAGGAAATGTTATCCCATGTTTTTCTGCGTTCAAATGAATATATACTTAAATGGGTAACCTTTGGTAAAATGATCCTTGAGACTATTATAATCCTGTTCTACGTTTCCTCTATCATATATATTGGGACATGAAATAAATAAAGAAATCAAGATCTGCTTATTACATGGAGCAGGGAAATAAAATGCTGGAAACAAATCCCAGTAGGAATGCCAGTTAGGCCCAGTAAAAGTTGGGACTTTTACTGTGGTTATCCAAGTGGTCACTAAAGAAGTTAAACGTATGATGTCAAATAAAGTTAAGTGGCACGTAAGCGATGTAGTCTAATTCAATACATAAATATTTAATTGAAATATATGAACATTAATTTGGCCAAATCATGGAAACAAATATAGGAAATCTATGTGGACATGTGGCTGGTGAATTATAAATAACCAAAACATAATGGTAAAAGAGTGGAAGAAATAAAAGAAGTTATTGTACAAGGTTAATATGAAGGAATGCAAAAATGTAACATTGTTTTCTAATTCTTATGCAGTTTTTGTCATGGTTATTAAAAAGAAGGTATCATACTAGAAAGCCCCCACCCACTTTCCCAATGCTGTATACAGTATACAAATCAGTGACAAATGTAATACCGTTTCCAAATACCACTCTGTTCATTAATTTACAGTTGCATAGAAAGGGAAGAAGAAAACAATAAACAATAATATATGATTATTATAAAAACAAAATATCCTTTTCTCTTTGGATAGTCAGTGTTTTACTCCTTCAGTAGAACACACGGTCAGCGCTCAACAGCATATTTCAAGGAGCCATGGAGCTTCTGATTACATGGAACTTGGAATTGGCATTTGCTGAAAAGGGCAACACTGTAAGTAAGGAAATGTCGACTGGCTAGATGAATACTTCACATTGCCTGTGGAAAGGGAAACAGTACTGTCAGAACGGCATTTACGTAGAACATTACAGGTAGCAGAGACCCGTCAGCTCTCTGGGAAATAAAAGTACTTCTTTCAAAACTAGTCAAACCCCATTTTGCTGTGTTCAAAGGAGACCCTTTACTTCCATATGACTTTTGCTCCCTGAGATGAAGTCTTTCTCTTTCATCCCAAAGGCGTCTAGTCTGTTTTTTATCATTGCAGGCAACGTAAAGGAAGTTTGGAAGACTTTTCTCTTGCCCAGGCTGGAAACGAAGTTAAAATAGAGAGGACTCAGCTTTTTCTTGCTGGAGGTACCAAAGATGAGTGAATTAGGCTGGTGCAAGCACCCCGTCTTTCCCTGGGGGACTGTGGGAGGTCTCCGGCTGAGGGGGTATCCTTGACAATTCCAACTGGTCTCCAACCCAAGCTGGGGCCCAGACAAGAGGCACGAAAGACAGTAATCAGAGTTTAAGGGCAGGGCCAATACATGTAGGCAAGAGAGGATATAAATCCGGGCTACACTCAGGGGAATGGCATCCATCTTTTGAAGGCAAGGTCACATAGTTGGGTCCATCACCATTAAAATCCATGCCCTTCAATTCTTCTCTGAATGTATGCTCCAGATACTTGCTCTCATCAATATCAGGCTCTCCCCTGAAGACACAACTTCCTCCCAAACCATCTCGCATAGGATTATTTTCTATCTCCTACACTCTTCATGTATTGAATAGATCCTTTCTAGGTCCACACTGTGTTTTCTTCAGGCCTTTTTCCCTCTCTCTCTCTCCACCCAACTGTGAATCTCATGCCATCAGATTATACCGCCCATTCCATACTCATCTTCTGACCCCTTGGGTCATGTTCCCTTACTTCTCGAAGAATGGCTCACAGCCGTCATGTTAAAACTATGTTTGCATCCTAGGGATTTCAATGTCCACACAGATGATTCTTCCAAATATTTGGCCTCTCAGTTCCTTGAACTCCTCCCCTCCAGGGAACCTGTCCGCCACCCTTGTCCATCACTCAAAGTTCCAAATGGACCATCACCAATACCTCAACCCCTCCAACACTTCCAATTTCAATCATCCTGTCTTCTGACAACCACCTTACTTTCCCACTTGCTTCCAGTAGGACCCCAATACCATCCACCATTTGCTAATGTCATCCATTGCTCCTCCCACCTTCGTTCTGTCTCCTGCACCTAATATATCATGACTTCTTTCCATACAAGCTTGGATACCTTGCTTAATCATCATTATACCTTTGCCTCTTCCCTTGAATAGTTGTACTCTCTTGGCCAAATCACAACTTCAATTCTGGTTAAATGCTATACTCTGCCTGATTCTGGTGCCTGTGCTTATGAACTTGAATGTGGCGACCAGGAGACAACACACAGCCTTGCAGACCAGCCATTCATAAAGAGGCACTGTAAGTCATGTTCAATGCTGCCTGACAGTCACACTATTTCCCTGTCTGTGATTTCCTGATCTCCAAGCAGCTACAGCATGTCGTCCAGTTTCTCCTCACACCCCTGGAACCTCCTCCTGGTCTCACTCTCTGCTGAAGCCCTAGCTTCTGACTCACAAAGACAACACAAGCAACAGAAGATGATTCTTCACGATGAAGTCCTTCCATCACCCGACCTCTCCCGTCACAGCTGCTAATTGACTTGAGATTCCCTTTTCTTCCCTCCAGGTCCTAAAGACCTTGAGTCTGAGCTTCTCCTTAGGACCCCAGCCCCTCTTGCCATCAAGACAGTAACACAATCAGAATGTTAAAGATTAACAAACACGTTCATGAAAGAAAATGTTCTCCAAAGATTTACTGTGGTCTTGTGGCTCATTGATACTAAGGGCACCTGATAAGGAAAATACTGGAAGGTAGAAAGTCATAGCTGCCAACATTTCTCAGCATACTTTCCCCTCCCCAGTCTCAGCAAATTTTTAAATGAAGAATCAAAACTTTTTTCCTCTCAAAGTAACAAAACCACTTTGGGTACCGCTGCAGTCACTGTTCTTAAGCCAGTGTTCTGTGACAGCTATCGTTAAGTACATATCTGGGAGAACAGTGCTCAGCCAAATCCAGACAGGGTGGCTTTGCACAGTATTTATGCAGCCCTTAAAAAGCTGTTAGAAGACAAAGGATCGGACACTTTGTATCCTGGGCATCTGGAAGAACTGGCTTGGGAAGGGTTCCCTGGAGACTGACAAACTGTTGTACAGAATTAACTAACATTTAAATGTCAAGTAAGTTTACTAATTTACATGGGGAATAAAATCTAGCACTGAAATCAAAAGCAGCTAATCTGCTTACTCGAGGTTGTAATCAACGACACCTGAGCCAATCAACCCATTGACGCTTACCTGTGGTTTGCTGGGGAGATTGGCTGAAAGAGAAAACAAAAGAAATCAATTGAAGGTGCTACGGTGATTTTGCTGGTCCCCCCTCTCAGGCGTGCAAAAGTGTGGAGTGTACGGCTCTCAGCTGTTAAATGGGTGCTAATAAGAAAATAAGAAAGGGTTTTTGGCTTTTCTTTCTCCTTCCTTCCTTTCTCCCTCCCTCCCTCCCTTCCTCCCTCTCTCCCTTCCTTCCTTCAATATGTTTATTTATTTCTAGATAGAGACAGCGTGAGCAGGGGAGGGTCAGAGAGAGAGGGAGAAACAGACTCTGAAACAGGCTCCAGGCTCTGAGCTGGCAGTCAGCACAGAGCCCGACGCGGGGCTCGAACCCACGAACCGCGAGACCATGATGCTTAACCGACTAAGCCACTCACGCGCCCCTTTCCTTCCTTCCCTCTCTCCCTCCCTCCTTCCTTCCTTCCTTCGCTAGAAGTTTTAACAAAGACTAGCTTCTTTTCCCTAGTTTCTCATATCCTATGTCCTTTAAGATATAAAAATTCTACCAAAATATGTGAAACATATGCTGGCTCTCTCAGATAAGTCCATACCGAAGCATTCAGTGAATAATTAGTTTTGAAAAAAAATCTCTAAATTTCCTCTTGAAATCATGCCGTGTATTTGGTTTATGTATCCGAACACAGCAAGTTCTGCATATTTTGCTAACTAGTACAAATTCTGACTAGCAGGTGATTTGGGAAGCAAAGGGGCATGAGTGTTCAGTTTCTGCCTGCCCTGGCTCACACTCACCCCAGAGGCCTAGGGATGCTGGTAGCAATGTGCTTGCCGCAGACAAAGGGCTGGCCAAATCCCCAGTCTTCTAGGCACCTGGCCTAATCACTGTGCTCGTTGGGGTAAGCACTGGAGAGGTTGTTCTATGATGTCTGATTTGCACTCGCTGCTGAGCAGCTCGAGTCCTTCCTGGTTACAGAAAGTACAGACAGTGTGGATGCCCCGGGGGCACTGTGAAGGCAGATACGGGCAGGTAGGTTGGAGGATATTCTGCACCCTTGTGTTTGAGAACATCTGGGTGAAATAAGAATCGTCCCTAATCATCTAGCATGTTGCATTCTTTCCATCTCTCATCTTTTTGTACTGAGGAAAAAAAAAAAAAAGGCATCCATGACCACATAATGGGTGCTTTGTGAGGAAATCAGAGTGAATGAGAAGGGCAACTTTACGATGCCTGGAGGGAAAGAATGAGGCTAAAATCCAGCCAGCCTAATCCTACCAGATGCGTAAGTTACAGCAGGAAAACACGAGTGGACAATGTCCTTCCCACTGAGCTATGTTGAGGGAGTGCTCCGCTGCGCAGATATCAAGAACACCACCTGCATTTACTTCTCATTATATACACTTCTCTTACTATTCTTCTCTTATTTGTAACACACAGCCAGACTCAAACAGAAATTGGATCCATGTTGCTCCAAACCAGCATTGAGAGCCTTATAGCTCTTTATCAAATAAAAGGCTAAGGGTCTTCCCCTGAACAAACTACACCCACACATTTTTAAAAGAAACCAGGAATTTCTTGGTTTTTGGTAGGTTTTGAGTTTGTGATGAATGCCACTCAAGTCTAATAAACAGGCAATTCACAGTGAAAATATGCCTGTAGATAAAAAGTAATTTGGAGGTACCTGGGTGGCTCAGTCGGTAAAGCATATGACTTCGGCTCAGGTCATGATCTTGCAGTTCCTGGGTTTGAGCCCCGTGTCGGGCTCTGTGCTGACAGCTAGCTCAGAGTCTGGAACCTGCTTCAGATTCTGTATCTCCCCCTCTCTCTGACCCTTCCCTGCTCATACTGTGTATGTCTCTCTCTCTCTCTTTCTCAGGAATAAATAAAACATTAAAAACAATTTTTTAAAGGAAATAATTTTAAAAGCATTTGTTGGTCTATCAATCAAAAATCTTCAGTACTAGTATCCTCAATATTTGGATGACATAAATGAAAAACACAGAGGATTTTACATAAATAAAACAGAGTTGTTAGTGAAAATTTTAGTATGTACATTAGTTAATCAGCAACACAATTAAATTCCCTTCATTAACACCTTGCATGTAAAGATGAAAACACCTTCCTCTCTGCTCTGGAACTTAATGTAAATCAGTAAAAGAAGACTTTAAAAGTTCATAATTCAAGGATGCTATCAGGAACAACTCAGATATTAATTGAAGACAGAAATTCTTAAGTGTTATGCACAGCAATGTATAGGCACAAAAAAATTGCCATGTTTAAGTAGGCAATTCATGCAATTAGGATTTATGATTATAGTTTCATTTTAATTCCAGGACTGCCGAGAGTGTAAATTCTCTTGTGACCATGCTAATTTTTAATCCACAAAGGATCAAAAGTCAAGATTAACATGCAGATAAATTCATTGTATTCTGGTGACAAGCAGTTTTAAAGTTCTCATTACTAACAGGGGCTCACGGGATTGGTCTGGCATTGGGAGAGTGCCAATCTGATTTGCTTTGAGAAATCATCCAAAGGGGGTCAGGAAGCTTTGGGAATGCAAAGGTTTATTAAAATATTTGCTAGCTGAGCAACTTAAAAGGGGCAACAAAGCAAATGAACCCTACAAACCTTCTGTATACTATCTTGGGAAACTTTACCAACTAAACCTTCCTGGTTAGAAAATATAATTATCTATTCATGCATTCATTCAATTCAGAAACATGTATGGGGCATAAAGACTAAGGGAGGTGCTATATCTTTTCTGCAACAATTTTTAAAAGGTCTAATAACTTTAGACACTTTAAAAATATCTATCAATTTTATAAATAAACAAATTAAGCCTTTCTTTTTGAAGGGAAAGCTGTCCCTATCTTGGAGATTAAAAATTTTTTTTTAATGTTCATTTTTGATTACAGAGACAGAGACTAAGTGGGGAAGGAACAGAGAAAGAGAAGGAGACACAATCTGAAGCAGGCTCCGGACTCTGAGTTGTCAGCACAGAGGCTGACGTGGGGCTCAAACCCACGACCCATGAGATCATGACCTGAGCCAAAGTCAGGCGCTTAACTGACTGAGGCACCCAGGTGCCTCTATCTTGGAGATTTTTATCTCCAAAATATCGAATAGAAATATGACAAGCACAAATGAAACTTGAACAGCAGAACTTCAGAAACCACCAATAATAAGATCTAAAATTCAGGGCATTATAAAACAGATCATTCATCATTTCTTACATGAGATATACTTGAGCTCTTTAAAATTACACATGACTAGTAATGCCCATATACAAAAAATTATATTTATGTTAAGTAATTGTGAATGTACAAGCTTAAGGCTATGAGAACATGGGGCCAGCATCCCATTGAGGAATATTAGGGCTCCATAACCCACCTTCGCAACACAAACGGGCACAGGTGGAAAGAACACCAGTACAGAGTAGGAGTTCAAACCTGCCATGTAGGTCCCACTGAAGGTAGACACTCTTCTCAGGAACCAATAATATCTGTTAATAATAAATAGGAATTTTACATGTACCCTTTAAGGGAGGCCATAAAATGAGATGAACATGCTCATTTCTTTTTTTCAATCATTTTTGTCTTATGATTTTTATGTTTAATTATATTCTCTTCTAAAATATGACAGATTAGAGTTTTATAATATCTAGATATAAGAATATATTATGAAAAAGATTTAAGAATAATTATTTTGTGACAAGCTGTTAAAAAAAAGAAACACCATGAATTTTTAATATAAATATTTTAGGGGCATGTGGGTGGCTCAGTCCGTTAAGCATCAGACCTTGATTTTGGCTCAGGTCATGATCTCACTGTTGATAAGATCAAGGCCCACGTCAGCTCAGCACTGATTATGTGGAGACTGCTTGGGATTCTCTCTCTCCCTCTCTCTTTGCCCCTCTCCAACTCACTCTGTCTCTCTCTCTCTCAAAATAAACAAACATTTAAAAATTTTAATGTTTAATGAGGAGCACCTGGGTGGCTCAGTCGGTTTAGCATTCGACCTGAGCTCAGGTCATGATCTCAAGGTTTGTGAATTCAAGCCCTGCATTGGGCTCTGTGCTGACAGCTCAAAGACTGGAGCCTGCTTCACATTCTGCGTCTCCCTCTCTTTCTCTCTGCCTCTTCCCTGCTCATGCTGTCTTTCTCTCTCAAAAAAATTAAGCTTAAAAAAATTAAAAAAATTTTTAATGTGGAAATTATACATATATAGCCACTGTCAAGCATTTAATTAAACATATTTCCTATCCTAACTCTCATTGCCAACTGACTTTCAAATGGAACATGTCCATCATGACATTTAAATGCAAACTTCTAAATAGGCTTTGATTTACAGAATTTGTTCCTAACTAATTATTAATAATTTGGATTTAAGCTGAACTAAAAAGTAATTTCACTTAGAAATTGAATCTTGAAATGCTGGCTTTTATAGAGACTAAAATGAGGTTTTATCTAGCCATTAAATAACATACAAATCAGAATCAAAATCTCCCTAGAAAGTTCAACCTTAATAGAAAGATTTGATCTGCTCATCTACTGCGCCTGTAACAGCACCTAGAAAGTAAGTAACAATCTGATAGCATAGGGGCTTCAGCTGATCCTCTTAAGCCTTTGTGAGACTCTAGGAGGCCAAAACAGTATGTGTGCATGTGTATGTGTGTGTACGTACATACACACACATACACATTTTGCACACATGGGTATGTTTTTGGGGAGTGAGTATAGGGACTGCCCTGTAGTAAATACAATTCAGGAAACTTTGAGAAGTATAATCACAGATAATAACTGGAAAATGACACATTCCTGAGTATAAATATATTTATGTGCTTATAGAAAATGTACTATGTCCTTTAGGAAAATACTTCTGAAAATTCAGGGAAGACTATATTTCAAAGCGCTATTTCCTCTTCCTGATAATGATGGCATTTTTATAAACTGCAGAATTGTAGAAGTTGAAGCATATTTTTTAATGAAGTCAATATATCTTACTTAACTACCTTCCTGGTAATGCCTTTTTTCATCATTTAGGATGGTATTTTCTGAGGACAGGATGAAAAAGGGGGAGATGAGATGCAGTTTTATATATGTACTACCATATATAACATAGATCTAATATCTACAGTAGTATACATAATACTAAAATCTTACTTCGATGGCTGCCTAGATTTAAAAATCATTTTGAGTGGAAATCACCCTAAAATTATGAATAATATATTTGTATTTCCTTAAAAGATTATTTAAAATAAGTTGTGGCATTACGTGGTTAGCATGCACACAAGTACACAGCTGCCTTTTGAAACTGCACAAGTGTTTCTGGTGAGAGCTCCGTAGAAACCGTGAGACGACAAGAGGCTGAATTTAAAAAGTTTGGGGGAAAATCAATAAATAAGAACATTATGTAATTTCCTCTGGGATTTGGATTGCTTTCATTTGATTATTTTCTGGCTCTTGGTTGTTCATATGGAAAAGTCACAGGGTCATAATCTGCAATGCCACCAATTATTTGGCCTTTATGCAGTGACTGTTTCACTCCATGAGAAGAGAAAGCAGAAGAAAGAAAACGAAAGAGAAAAAAATATCTGAAAATAATCCCCTTCCAGAACTGAATCTGATGACCTCAAATAACAATGTCTGAAGAAAAGAGAGTGGGGGCGGCTGGCTGGCTCAATCGGTGGAGCGTGTGACTCTTATTCTAGGGGCTGTGGGTTTGGGCCCTGCATTGGGTACAGAGATTACTTAAAAATAAAATCTTTAAAAAAAAGAGGGGGGGGGGAATTACATCAGAAAGGACTATTTTTCATGCCTTGTTTGGTACTAAAAGCTCTTTTTTGAAGGTAACACATTTTGCATGGAAGAGGGTGACTTCTTTTAAAGCGACTTGTTTTATGTGTCTTCATGTGACCATTCAGAAGGCACAACGAAACCTCACAGAGAGCAGCACTATCACTCCTGCGCAGTGACATGATGGTATGTAGGCTGAGCTTCATTTGCTCTGTTGACATATAGAATGTCTGATTTATTCTCAAATCATATTCAGTCCTGTTTCTAACATCGGCTTTGGCTATCTTACCAGATAAAACAAAGGGCCCCAGCAGGAAAAAAAGAAACCGAAGGGAACAGCGGAGTGGAGGTGCCAGGATCCCTCATACTCACGGCAGCTAGATGGAAAGGTACTGTTGATCTGCTCCATAAACTCCGTGAGGTCCGTGCTGGTGTCGTGTGGGGGTGCCAGCAGGTCCTCTGCCGCTGGGGCCGCAGAGAAAAAGAACAACAAACGTTCTGAAATGTACCTCCAGCCTTCCACCAAAACCCAACATTGGGAGAAAAATCCTAAACCTGGGCTCTAAATATCAGCATGAAAAAAGGTCTCCTTGAAAAGAGCTATTTTAAGGGATAATAGCAAAACCACTTTTGCATCCATTTGTTGGTAATATAATTCATAGAAATAAAATGTATTAGATGTTTCTGTAGGAAGAGTCTATGCGCCAAAGGAAAATTTATGAGTGAAAGATAAGTAACGCAGTCATCTTATTTCAACTTGTTGGATGGAATTCCATTAGTTTGCATTTTAAGTATTTTTTCATATAAAAAAATATTCCGCCAGTTTCTTTCTCCTTCCTTCACTCTTCTTGGGAGAGTTTGGCATGGGCTAACTTACACTGCTACAAATCTAGAGGTATTTTAGAAGATACTTTTTACTTTGATGTTTTTTATTCTATAACCAATAGCAAAACTTAAAACTTCTTTAAAACAATTAAGATAATATTACTACCTTAGGTTTCCTTCTGACTAATGCAGCAAAGTATATCTTAGAAACAAATTAATTTGGTTAAAATATATCATCTTCAGTAGAGTTTTAGAACTGAAATTTCATCAATAGCAAAATGTCATTCTTGAATGCTGGTTGACAGAAGCTTTCCTAATAACAGTGACAAGTCCCCTTTGTGACCAATGAAATAGGCTGGGTGAGACCTTGGCCTCAGATGGGGCAGGAAGTGTGGCAATATCTATAGGGATGAGGATGGAAAAAGCAGAATATTAATTCCCAGACCCAGGCAGAGAAAACCACACTTGGTATATAATATACTTTAGGATTATATTCTGAATATGTACAAATATAAATTTTAGAGACAGAAGATTTATTAAAAAAAAAAAAAAAAAGGAAACATTCTGAAGGCAAAGCCAAAATTAAATTGTCACTCATTCCAAAACGAAAATTAAATTGTCACTCATTCCAAAACGAAAAGAGCACTTTTCTTCATCTTTCACCAAAATTCAATCCACTACTACACAGCACATAAGTAAATCTGTTATAGATTCTTATTCTGAAATGTTTGCTTTTATGGTCTTGTTAAAATGTCTTTGTATGCAGCTGAGCACAAAAAGATTATGAAACTCCTTTCTGCTCTAAGGTACCGGGGAATAAGAATGTGGTTTAAAATGAAAAACCAACCAATGGAGAAGCGCAGAACAGAGCAGGGGAGGTAGCCGTGTCTTGGGGACACCAACCTGCTTGGTGGAACTGTGGGCCAGGGTCTGGATCCAGCGAGTAGGTCAGTGCAGACGGCTGAGGTGAAGCCCAGGAGGAGACGCCATTGATTCGGGAATCGGATTCCGGCTGCAACCACATGCAGATGTTAAGGCAGAGGATGGATTCAAATAACACATTTCTGTTTCTTACTTCCATGGATAACTGAATCATACAGAGTTCTTTGGTCTCAGACCCCAGAACACAGGTTTTCATCAGTTTGGTGGGTTCACTAGCACCTCAGCTGGGTACTGAGAGGCCACTTCCCTTCATTTTGGACTCCTTGAACAGCTCAGTTGGTTATAATGTGAGATTTATTTAGCAGTGTCAGTTTCATCCCTCAACTGTGCTTTTACTTTTATGTCAACCAAGTGAATTTAGAAATAGGTTTCATTCATCTGTAAAAAAAAAAAAAAAAAGGAGCACTGCTTCTCATACAGTAAATCTATCCAGTTTCAAAATCAGCTCATTTGTTTATTTAAATCAATATTTAAAGGTGGTATTGGAGACTTAAGGACACAATTTTGGATTCACGTGCTTGAATTCAAACTCCACCACTCAGTACCTACCTAACTCTGAGCAAATTTTATAATCTTCTGTGTCTTGGATTCTCTCTTTTTTTTTTTTTTTGAGAGAGAGAGAGGGAGAAAGAGAGAGTGTGTGCAAGTCAGGAAGAAGGGCTGAGAGAGAATCTCAAGCAGACTCCATCCTCAGTGCAGAGACACAGGGCTTGATCCCACAACCCTGGGAATGTGACCTGAGACAGAATCAAGAGTGGGATATTCAACCAACTGAGCCACCCAGGTGCTCGTGTGCCTTGGACTCTTTATTTGTAAGCAGGGAAGGACAGTAAAACAAATGCCTGTGTTAAAGGCTTTTGTGAGGAGGGTGATCAGCTAGTGTTTTCTCCGAGGTTAGAACAGAATCTGACACCTAGAAAACACTTTGTAAATGCACTCTGCACAAAGCTTTGAAATGGTGATGGATAAACTGACAAATATGTAGTCAAATTAGAGAGTGTGACTCATTTTCTAGGGAATGCATGAAATTACAATATTTTTGATGCTGGCTTTTCCATTAAATTTATATTAGTGGAAGCCTGGAGCTCTGCCAGTTTTTACTATCAGGTAAATTTTCCATCTACTTCTGGCATCTATGCTATATCATTAAGAAGAGATAAGAGGTCTACAGTCTGGGATATATAAAGCCACTTAGATATCAGCCATCTCTAAGAGCATTACTGTGCAATTCTGGGGGCACATGAGCCATTAGGCAGCTCTGTCTAATGGGGTGGTGAGAGTTTGGGGGAGGGCGTGGAGTAAGCATAAGCAGAAGAGCCGTTCTCTCTCCAACAGGCTCTGGCAAATAAAGATTGTTTTGTTTCTGCGATGATTCTATCGCTGAACTCGGTTAATGATAGTACTTCATACTGTAAATCAGAGATTCTAAGAGACAATTCCTCCTTTACATCACAGGGAAACTTCAAATTCACAGTGCTAGAGTTTAGCTTTTCTGGTGTATGTGACTGGCAGGGAGGAAGGCTCAAACGTTCCAGAAGACTTAAGGAAAGCTGGGCTTTGGGGCATTCCCGGGGAAGCACTGTTTTCTCATGAGGCACCAGTTGGAGGCCCAAAGTAAGCCTTCCCCAAACAGTCTAACATAAATTCTGAAACAGTGACAGACATACAGAAAGGTATATGGTCAAAAGGGGTGACTTGTGGCCTGTTGTGTAGGTAATGCAGAAATTACACTGTTTTGAATGATCCTGACAAGTTAAAAGATACTGACAACAACTATGACATGGTGGTTTTCTGAAATTTGAGAAAAATCACTGGAGAAAAAGTTATTTCTGTCTCTGGATAAACCACTTCTGGAGAAAGGCATGCCTATTCACTGCCTGGGGAACCACACTGTACAGGCCAGAGAAAAAGGCAAAAGACGACATGAATGTGGATGTCAGAGACTTTTCGAGAAAGACAAAGTCTAGCCCCATCTGTGGGGATTCTACCCAATATGCACCTGCTACCCAGGTGTCTTCATTACTCGTTCTGTTGTTATATGACTCTTATTCTTTAACTGCTAAATGTAATCAAGTGCTTAATTCTCTATGGCATTGTGCACAAGTATGTGCAATACTATCTTGTTATATTTTGGGCCATCTTGTCTTGGTCCCTAATAAGATTGCAAGCACCAAAAAGAAAAAAACTCTGTCTGATGCCTCTTTTATATCCCAAAGGATAGTATTTTTCAAAATTGTGGGCTATTACTCACTGACGAGCTATAAAATTGATTTGATATGTGCTGACCGGCACAAAGAAAGAGAACAAAAAAAAAAAAAATGGAAGGGACACGGAGATAAAGAAAAACACAAGAAGGAAGATAGAAAGAAGGAAGCAAGGAAAGAAAGATGGAAGGAAGGATGAAGGCAGGCAGACAGTCATGGGGGTAAGAAAGAAAGGAAGGAAATTTAAAAGTAGAAAATAAGAGACAGTCCTATTTATAATTATTATTATTTTATATTCACCATACAGATACGCATTCCTCATAATGTAAATTCTATTTCTTATTGTCAAGAAACTATGCAAATTGCCATAAAACATGGCCCAGTGTTAGGAAATGATAGCTGCACATTAATAAACATCTGTTGCTTAATTTCTTGAAAAGAGCTCACTGGAAGAAAGACTTTAGCTGGAAGAGTTCCGATCACTTCCTTCCCCTTAATCTCTAGAGTTTCCTGCATGTAATGTATGCAGATGTGTGTTACAGGGTCTTTTCCTTTAAAGTATTCAGAAGTGAGACACATTTCAGTGTTACCAAAGAATGGGAAATTCCATCTTAAGCGGGGCAAACACACTTTCTGAGCGAGTGGAGGATGTGATACTTCTGTTTGAAGAGGGATTCCTGAGTCAGGTGTGGAGGTGAGAGTCTGCAAGTGAGCCTCTCAGCTGATGCTGGGACCAGGCTCCGGGAGACAGACGGGTCGGGAGGGGGCATGGGAGCCACGCCGGGTTCCACACTCTACCTGCTCCAGCAGCTGTCGAAGGCGGTGGAGCTGAGACTCCAGCTGCTTATTGTGATCTTCTAAAATCTGCATCCGAGCCTCCAGCCGACCTTTGTGCTGCCTGAGAAGCTTTGCTTCTGCTATAAGTTCTGAGTCCTCAGATGTGTGGTGAGGAGATACGACAGAGTCTGGAGGTGACCCGACAGGGAGACCCCTTCTCAGGTGCTGCTCCTTCAGCTGCTCATATTCCACCTGCAGATTTCTAGTGCAGAAAAGGAACAACTGCAATTACTACTGTGAGCATGGTTTTCTCTCTGGAACCGCCCTCGAGCTTCAGACTGAACCCAGGTGACGACTTCTTAGGTAGAAACTTAACAGTGAGATGAGTAAGCCTGGACAAAACTATGGCTTTAAGAGAGTGTTCCCTGAACCCCCAAGTTCATAATCTGCAGCCAGCGTCCCAGCTTGTTAATCTCATATAAAATTTGACTCTGCCTTGACTTCTTAGAAAACACTTCTAAATAAAGAATGGGCAGGGGTCATACTGAAGTTATTATTAAAGAATCTCCCGTTAGAAGTTTGCCCAGGGGAACAAGTCTCCTTCTCCCAGGCTGCACACACCTCTGTTCTTCCTCCAAGTCAGCAATGATCCGCTCCAGTTCTCCACGTTCTTCTCTTTCTACCGACTTCAGGATCTGAGCTGGACTCTGGGGCTGGCTGACGGGGGACTCCCCTCCAAGCGTCTGACAGTATTGCTGGATGAGGGCATGCTCATCTTCCCTAGGGAGACAAATCACACACACACACACACACACACACACACACACACACACACACACACACACACACACACACACACTGAGGCTCATGTCTGGATGGAAGTGTAGTAGAAAAATGATGATCGGGATGGTTGCTGGGCCAAGTTTGCCTTAAAGCTCAATGTCCCTCTATATCTCTTTGAAACTCCAGGAGGATATTTGGGGCACCTGGCTGGCTCAATCAGAGGATCATGTGACTCTTGATCTCAGGGTCATGAGTTCAAGCCCCACGTTGAGTGTGGAGATTACTAAGATAAATAAATAAACTTTATTAAAAAATAAAACTCTAGGAAGACATTTATCCAAGAGGTAGGCAGACTACACATACCAACATTTCACGTTTTACCTTAGACTAACATGTACATACCGGAAACCTCAGAAGAGATATTCTCCTCAGGGGAGGTATCAAACAAAGTAAAAATCAAATCAAAGGTATCAAGTAAAGTACTTAGTTAATACAAGAGACACTGTAGGCAAAATCAATAATTGAATGCCAAAACAACAGATTAGTAGACTTAATCATAAATAAACTGCACTACATGGAATATTTGTATATCCCTGAAATTCATATGTAGAAACTTAAGCCCCAGTGTGATGGGACTTGGAGGGGAGGCATTTGGGAGGTGACTGGGTCATGAGGGTGGAACTTCATGAATGGGATTAGTGTCCTTACAAAAGACACTCCAGAGAGCTCCTGTCCCCTTTCTGTCATCTGAGGATACAGGGAGAAGAGAGCCGTCTATGAACCAGGAAGAAGGCTCCAACAAGACCCCAAATCTGCTAGTACCTTGATCTTGAACTTCACAGCCTCCAAAATTGTGATCAATAAATGTTGCTTATAAGCTGCCCAGCCCATACTACTATGTTATGGCAGCCCAAATGGACTGAGGCCTCAGTTGATTTCACTGTCTTTAGCATTTGGTTGAAAGCCATTTCGGAATGCTTTGTAATTCACGGGACGGAAGAATAGAATCCTCCTATTCTTTTATTCAAATAATATAGCAAAAATTGTCATTATACATACTTATAAAACATCTGCCACATTTTTACCTGATATTACCAGCATGTCATCACTAAGATGACTCATTTTGCATTAAAACAAGCAGCTACAGTTACTTAAATTCTTCTTTTCTGACTACTGGTTAATGAATTAGACATATCAATCATGTGGTCGAATCTAATGACTGGCAGAAATGGAAGCATAAAGAAGACAAAACTATACACTTTTGAGAAGAAAATGCTCAGAAGCAAGCCTGGAAGGTCTTCCCCTTATTTATGGGGAGATCCAGTCTACTCTCTCTGTACTTGTGCAAATGACAGACCTTCTGGCTAATGCTAGCTGGACAGTCCAGCTATAGAATTAATACTTTAGCAGATTGAACCTGGTGTGTTTTGATGGTGTTTGGTAAACAAATTCTGGAAGGTATGGATTTATAGGATAGGGCTTCAGAGAAGCATGTAAGTAGTTCTTAGAGGATAAAATGGAGCTGTCTCATGATGGAACCAGCTCCTCTCAAAGTGGTGTGCCTACAAATGTCCCTTAGCAACCTCGCCCGTTGCACTGGGGTCAGAGCACATCCCAATGCAGTCAGAAGGAGACTGCCGAGCAGTGTTAACAATCTGGGACCTCTTACTCATGCCCTGCAGCTGACGACCAGCACTTGATACTAGGTAAGATCTCTGATTCCTCCGAGTCTGATTTGAAAATCCAAACCTTCATGACCACAGTTTACTGTGATAAAAAGGGGACTTTAAATTGCATCTGATAGTTAGCAAAACTCACAGAAAAGCTGTGTCCTGAGCACTGAGATCAGAATGATATGATGAGGCAAATGAAAAAAAAAAAATGAGTGTTAGGCCTGCAGAACAGCCAAATTCAAGGTTCAGATGAACTACTGATTGATTTCTTTTGCTTCCTTGATTGGTAAATCCCTCCCCCTCTCTAAATTTATATACGAAGATAATATAAACATTGATACCTAACCTTCCCATCCTTCTACTAGCAAATTCAGAAGGTGAGGAGAAGGACCTTTAGCACACAGTTAGAAACTGGAAATAAGGAGCATGGACAGGATAAAGACTGAAATAAGCCATGGAGCCACCCTTTGATTACCTTTCCTGAGAAAATGTGGTATCCCTGAAAACTAAAGGAGCCTCTGGGGCACCTGGGTGGCTCAGTCGGCTAAGTGTCCGACTTTGGCTCAGGTTATGATCTCATGGCTCGTGGGTTCAAGCCCCGCATAGGGCTCTGTGCTGAAAGCCAGCTCAGATCCTGGAGACTGTTTCAGATTCTGTGTCTCCCTCTCTCTCTGACCCTCGCCTGTTCACACACACTCTCTCTCTCTCTTAGAAATAAATAAAACATTAAAAACATTTTTAAAAGAATATTCAAAAAAAAAAGGAGCCTCTAGAAGAATCTCATGCTTGTTCCTAACTTTAAAAGGATGTGGATAAGAGGAGGGAACAGGTATGGGGCCACTGTAAAGCAGCAACATTTAAAAGCTCCTGGGCTGCCCTAAATCCGACAGAGATGTGGCAAGGGTGTGTGCGAGGGAGGGGCGTCTTCCTCATGGGAAATACATGGCCAGTGCCTTAAACCTAACTGTGTTATGAAGGGGCAGGAGCTGGCTATCAGGCTAACGCATCAACACTGTATGACAGCAACTAACTGCTAAGGATGGCAAGATTAAGCACAGTGTTCCTTATCACCGTCAGGGTTTGGAGGCGCTTTATCTGGCTCAGGAGGAAAGAGAATCCACAGTGAAAGAGGATTAAAAAAGAGAGTTCTAACACATCAAGAGGAAAAATACAAGTATAAAGACACAGTGGGCATAAAGTAAAGTAATAGCAAAGTAAGAGAGTAACTGAACTTTTTGTAAATACTTCTCAGGCTGGAAAAAAAAGAACTATAGAAACTAAAAAGTCTGAGTATCAAAAAAAACACCAAAAAAACAAAAACAACCCAAAAAACCCCAAAGCAGAAACATTCACATAAACCCCCATGAAAATTTCTCCATTATAAATATAATGCATCACAAGAAGTCAACCAATAATCAAAACAGTAGATCTGGCAAGAAAAAAAAAAGCAAAAGGTTTAGCTTCCTACTCTACAATATTCCACGCCGAAAGGCTATGGAGCAATGTCTAGAGTCCTAACCCAGGCATTCATATGACCATCCAGATCGCACAGATGTGCAGCAAAGCACTTTGTCAACAGAGCAAAAGAAAGAAGGCACAAGTTAAGGATAATGCAAACTAGAGAGAAAAAGAAGCAGATCTTAATCTCAGGGATTTGCAATAAAATGTAAATTGATTTTCATATTGGTTAAAAAGAACTTTTTAAAGAGAGATACAGGTTGCGAGTGGAGAGGGGCAGAGAGAGAGGGACACACATAACCTGAAGCAGGCTCCAAGCTCTGAGCTGTCAGCACAGAGCCCAATGCGGAGCTTGAACTCATGAACCGTGAGATCATGACCTGAGCCGAAGTTGGATGCTTAACTGACTTAGCCACCCAGACGTCCACCCCCACACCCAAAAAAACCAATTTTACAGTTCCTAGGAATAATTCACTCAAAAGAAAATAAAAGACTAAAAGTAAAGTTAAAAACATATATAATATGGACAAGAAGTGCTAAAGGAAAACTTGGGTCCCGTAAGTTACCTGGTAGGTCTATGATATGATTGAATCCTAGCACAGAGCTCCTCCCTTGTCAGAAGGTATCATCACATCATTATTGCCCTTAGAACATTCATGCCAGCAAGTGTCTAACTCAGGGACTATATTTATTGCTCAATATTAATGCTAACTAAATTTTTGTTTTAAAGATTTGGGGACTACCACAGGGAAACAAATACACACACAAACAAGTCACAATTACATCTGAGATAAATTTTGTTGTAAACATTGTCTAGCTTCATTTCTTCCAGGAACTTGATAGAGTTTAACAGAGTATTATAATTATCATCATCACCACTATCATTACATTCTTTTATTAAGGAATATGAAAGGGATTTAAGGCAACTTCTTTAAAAAAAAATCATTTATATATAACATATAATTTTAGCCCTAAGTGTTTTTCACAGATTATTAGGCCTAAAAGTTAAATATAAAAATACATACATTCAAGCTCTTAATTATACATAGTAAAAACCAAGAGCCTTCTCTTTAAGTACGGATAGTATATGAGGTACCAGATTAGGGCTTTTAAATGTCAACAGGGCTAAAATAGAAAAGGTTGCAAAAATATAGGTCTGCACCACTGAAATACCCTTCAGTGGACTCTGTTTATACCATATTTAAGTTGCGCAAAGTAAATACTATCTGGATTACAAGATCAGTACATATCAGATGACAAAAGAAGTGTGATTCATTCAACGACCTTCTGAAAGTACTCAAGACATAAATAAATAAAAATAACAATAATTTCCCTCCTTTCAAGGATCATTCCTTTCCAGGCTTCAGGGGTGCAAAGAGCAGTGCCAGTGCAAACCACACCAGGCTCTCAAGTTCGATCTTTCCACATAAACAATGTCGTTCCAAGGGCAGGCAGCAGATGGGAGGAGACACACCCTGATGGCAATGGCCTGGGGATCTCTCTTTGACTTCCTGCTACTGAGATGCCCTAGGGCTATCTTGGGTCCTGTTTTCTGTTTGAGTCATGGATGTTTAACTCCTCCTAGGAAATTAATATCCTCACAATTAATGCCCTTTTAAATTCTCTGGAGTCAGATTTTCAGGAGGAAAGGGAGCACTGAGAACTGGGTGTACATGGGGAAGAGCTGGGAGGCTGATTTCTCGGCTGGGGAGGCAGAAGTCCATCATCCATGGGAGCGCAACAACTCATTAACCAGCTTCACAGAAGATGAACGCAGTCGGGAGCCAGGGAATTGGTTCCACAGACCAAGCAGAGGGGCAGAGAAAGGCTCACACCACAGGTTAGGATGGCTGCTTTTCAAGACACAAGTGACTGAAAAGACCTTGGGTAACTTAGAATCCCAAGTTCGAATCTCAAAATTCACACCTCAAAGCACAGGAATCTCTTTTATCACCTGTGGCTGAGATCATCCCGAAGCACCTTTAGCAGACGGGTCTTAGAGGGGCTGAATTACAAACTCTTCTGGTTAGGTCTGGACTGGGAAGCGGAGGCTTGCGTGGAAAATGGGCAGGATCAGGACAAGGAAAGCAATGACGCCCAGGGGAACTGAAGATGCTCTGATCCGCCACCTCCTTGCCCCCGCTGCGGCACTCCCATCTGGGAAGCCCTCCCCACTAGGTGGCGGAGATGACAGAGTGAGCTGGTCAGGAATGCTCAGGGGAAGCCAGGCTGCCTGCATCTGAACCCCACTTCTGACTGAAACCTGCGCAAGCCTCAGTTTATTCATCTGTAAAATGGTGGTCACAGAAACAAGAGTAGCATCTCAAAGGGTTCTATGAGGATTAAATAAGCAAAGATGGGCAAAGTGCTCAGTAGCTCTCATTACACTCTGCACTCTGCAGGGAGAGAGAGACGGTCACTCTTCTTATTCAAAAGAAACCTAATAGTATTTTTATGGCCTAGACTGGAATAACAGAAACCTCCATTGAAAAGGGCCTAGAGGAAAGGTGGAGAATTCAAAATTAAGAAAAGTTCCAAAATGTATTGTAGAAATTTGCTAACTAATACCACTCCTTTTTCTTAAGGCACTCTGAGTTAGCTTTTAATTTTTCCCAACAATGAAATTGCTAAGATTCTGATGCTGGCTGCCTCAGGACAGACCTAAGAGTGAAACAGAGGAGCCGCTGACACCTCATTTAGAAGCTGGCGATACTGCTAGGTGGTGCAGAAAGCTGTCCTGTATCATCTCAGGATTAATTCATGACCCTGTCAGTGCCGGAGCTTTAAGAATTTTCCAGGGAAAGGCCAGGGTTACGGTATGTTACATACTTCCTGCCACTACAAGGTTAGAGTATGTTATATACTTCCTGCCACTCCAGGAAGGTCCTGTAAGAAACAAATACTCTGAAATCAAAGAAGGAACAGCGTAACAGCGTCCTGTTAAGAGCAGTGAGCATTTCTTCCTAACAGCCTGTGATCCAAGAGGCTACAGTACTAGATGGGAAACACAGAAGCACGGTCAGAGAAGCAAATAGTGAGGCTTGGTTCCTAAGACTTACGTCACAAATTCTGAGGAGCGCTCTCAGCGCAAAGGAGGTAAGAAGCATCCTCATTGGAAGGCTCAACCCACTGGGAGAAAAGCTATTTATTCTGGTATGTGTAATACTGACTTACTTTGTCAATTCAAGAGTACCGGTTGCAATGGAAATGCTTAAATAAGTAAATATTATACATTTAAGTGAGGAGAGGTGGACCACTCCACATCATACTACTGGATTCCAGATCCAGCATAGGGCTTCAATGACTCAGTTTGCAATCTTACTCAAATGGCAGAGTCACTGCCACGGTCATAGGAAAAGAACCCCAGAATACTCAATAACTCAAACTGAAAGAGCAAAGCGCTTCCAGGACTGATCAAAATAAGATCTACTAACATATTCACTATGAAAATATTAATGCAGCAGGAACTGGAAAATGATTTTTTTAGTAGCTGAGTGATACATTCTTATAGTGTTAACTGAACATTACATTTAAGGGAGAATCTGTTTCCTTGCCTTTTCCAGGAGTTAGAGGCCACCTGCATCTCTCTACTATTAAAGCTAGCGGCACAGCACCTGGAAATCTCTCTGTACTTGACCTCTCCTTTCATGGTGATATCCTTCTCTAACTGACTCTCCCCACCTCTTATAAGGACTCATGGGATTATATGAGGTTCACCCAAATCTAGGATAATCTCCCCATCTCAAGATCCTTAACTTAATCTCACATGCAAGGTCTGTTTTGCCTTATAAACTGACACATTCTTAAATTTCAGGGATTAGGATGTGGATTTCTTTGGGGGGGGGGGTCATTATTCTCTCTACCAAAAATGTTCTTCCCATGTTTCATTTCCTCTGTAGAAACACTTATCCATCTCTTCTCTAGCCCGTTAAGATTCATGAAGATAGTATTTATATCTATAGACATTTACAGTACTGGGTGTGTGGCACTGGAATGCTGGTAAACATTTAACAAGCTTTCCAAAAAATAAATGAATAAAAAGGCACTGAATTGTAGCCTTTGAGATTTCTATGGTTTAAGTACTTTCATTAAGGCTGATTTCAAGCTAATGACTTTACTGAACGTAGAGTTTGGAAAAGACACACAGTTGCACACCATCTGACAAATACAATAAATTACCCGAAGAACACAGATAATAGTACAATGAGGTAGACTAAGGCATGATGAGTTTTGAGTATTACCTTCATTTTCATTTGACTCTAATTTATTTAATTGTAAGTATATTCAAATTAATTTCTATAATGGCTGTTTAAAAAATTTTTTAAACATTTTATTTATTTTTGAGAGACAGAGCACAGATGGGGGAGGGGCAGAGAGAGAGGAAGACAGAATCTGAAGCAGGCTCCAGGATCTGAGCTGTCAGCACAGAGCTCAACGTGGGGCTTGAACCATGAACCATGAGATGATGACCTGAGCCAAAGTTGGTGGCTCAACCGATTGAGCCACTCAGGCGCCCCTACAATGGCTCTGTTTAACAAACAGCTTACAAACTTCCTGAAAATGTAACAGTCAGCTCTCAAAACTGTCTCTATCACACAACTGCATGGTAGGTATATAAGAAATATTTGTTGGACAGACGAATGAGTTAATATATCTAATGATTGTATATTAAAATGTATTCAGCTTTTAGTCATCTGATTATTTTTTTCTTTTTCTCAGACATTAGTAATAGACTTAAAAATAGTGTTTATTTTAATTTGAAGATAGGATGTACTAAATTTGGACATTACCTTTACTCTGTTCAGAGGGCATGACAAACACATTTTAAAGAATTCAAATTTGGTTTTAACTATTTTGGTCTTCATTATTATTTTTTAATTTCATCTAATTATTTGGCTATTGTTAACCTTGTGGAAATTATGTTGATTTAGAGGATAGTCCAGATATCTAGCTGCTTTACATAAAATACATACTAGTAGTTAAATAAGAAACAAGAATTATACATATGCTATTATCTTGGTTTGGGAACTGTTTCATATTCATAGCACATGAATAATAATATATGAATCACAACTGTATTCTTGTAAAGTGTTAACACGCTAATGTTTGAAATTTAAAATGGAAAAACCACCTGACATTTTTATTTATAAGCCTAAAAATAGTAAAATAGGGGTGCCTGCGTGGCTCAGTTGGTTGAGTGTCCGACTTCAGCTCAGGTCATGATCTCGTGGTTTGTGAGTTCAAGCCCAGCACTGGGTTCTGTGCTGGCAGCTCAGAGCCTGAAGACTGTTTCACCCACCCCTCTTCCCCTCCTCCGCTCATGCTTTGACTCTCTCTGTCTCAAAAATAAACTATAAATTTTTTTTTTTAAATAGGAAAACAATTTTAAAAATATTGATAGGGAGCTATTCTGTATTACAGTGCTTACAGTATTTCAATTTGGCTCTCTCCATGGTCTTTTTTAGTATAAAACATCTGAATATTATGTAACTGAGTATTCTGTAACTTTCTGACTACCTACAGCTTCCCACCAGGTCCAAACAACAGTGAACCTGCCTGAGTCAAGTAAATGTGACACTACTGAAATCTCGTAGACCTCGTTCAAAATAAAAAAAAAAAAGTTAATTCCAAGGAGGGGGAAGAAAAGGGAAAAGTTCCAAACAATATTACACACAATAATAGGATAATCAGAGATAAAATATTTGCCTAGAATGTTTTTCTGAAAGCATTTTTCTAAAATCAATGATGTTTTCCTGCTTGCTAATATAATAAAATACTGGCAGGAGAAACAATATTTTTCAATGACGACTGGGGAGTATATGTCCAAACTTGTGAGGGTCATAGTTGTTAAATGGCAGAGGTGATGGAGAAAATGTGTCAGCTAAAGGAACAGGATTTTACAGAAGAGTGTTATTCTGTGGAAATATATCCGTTAAATTAGCAACAAGAAGTATCTGACAAATGGAATGAATATCTATACCTGTATTTATAAATAAAACAATCTGATCTTCCTGAGGTGAATGAGTTGACAAATACCGGATTTTTTCATTAACATGAAACTAAATAAAATATCCAATTTATATTATCATGGCTTGAAAGCATAAAATCTATGTAGACATTTTTGTAACCACACTTATCAATTTTGATTGGTAACAAAATTCAGAGCCACAGTCAATGAAGATTATTTCCGACAGCCATGATACAAAAACTAGCCTTCCCAGGCAGGGCTAATTTCACGATTTACTTACACACTTCCTGTGGTAGAGCTGCTATCAGTGAGGAAAGATCCATTAGTCCTTTCCATCTGGGCCAGCCTGAAGAATGAAAATAAAGAGGTTAGATACTGTGGCCGCACAGGGCATGGTCAATTGGAGGTACATTGTCTGCTGTTCTCAAACTGTTATAATTCTGATGAAATAGGAAAAGGTCCAAATCTCCTAACAAGATTAGAAATTTAAAATAATACCTCATGTTGAGTTACTTTCCGATGACCATTGTCTTAAGACTTGTAGGGCTTTATCTTTTGCCATGTTACATAGACTGCTAAGTGACCTAGATTCCTAACTGATCTCCCAGACCCTCCAGTTTGGTCTTCATTCTCACAAATCTGATTATGTTCCTCTCCTGCCTAAAGGCTCTCCATGACCCCCTCTTTAGCTAAAGACATAACCTGGCTCCTTGGCAGGTGGGCCTTCTTTATCAGACTTGAGCTTCTATTCCCTTACTCCACATTCTTTTATTTGCAATTCTTTAAACAAGTGATGTTCTTTCCCAGCTCAATGCTTTTTTTAAAATATAGTTTATTGTCAAGTTGGTTTCCATATAACACTCAGTGCTCATCCCAACAAGTGCCCTCCTCCATGCCCATCACCCATTTCCCCTCTCCCCTACCCCCCATCCACTCTCAGTTTGTTCTCAGTATTTAAGAGTCTCTCATGGTTTGCCTTCCTCCGTCTCTGTAACTATTTTCCCCCCTCTCCCATGGTCTTCTGTTAAGTTTCTCCTATCCACGTATGAGTGAAAACATTTGGTATCTGTCTTTCTCTGCCTGACTGATTTCACTTAGCATAACACTCTCGAGTTCCATCCACGTTGCTACAAATGGCCAGATTTCATTCTTTCTCCTTGCCATGTAGTATTCCATTGTATACATAAACCACAGCTTCTTGATCCATTCATCAGTTGATGGACATTTAGGCTCTTTCCATGATTTGGCTATTGTTGAGAGTGCTGCTATGAACATTGCAGTACATGTGTCCCAATGCATCAGCACTCTGCATCCCTTGGGTAAATTCCTAGCGGTGCTATTTCCCAGCTCAATGCTTTTGAGTACGTTTTTCCATTAGTCTAAGCCTGCCTTTTCCCAGAAATTCTATCTGGCTAAGACCCAGTTTGAATGCTACTATTTATATGATGCTTAAACTAACCTTTTTAGGCATAGCTAATTGCTAGCACCAGACCTACTTACTATACACTTCGTTTCTGAAAGTTTGTGCATGCCATCAAGACCTGACTATACTTCATATTATTTCAGGACTCTAAAATAAACCTCTATAATGAAGCACTAGCATAAATTTAATTACATATTATAATTCATATGTGCACCATCTCCTGAGAAGACTTTCAGTTCCTACTCTCATTCATTAAAATGGGTTACATTATCTAAATCCTGTTTGTATAGTGTTTGGATTCTGACGAGCTCAGTAATCACATCCCCTGGAGATTTACTTTTCATAGAAGGTATAGCAGGTATTTGGTAAAGTGCAAATTACAACATCGAAAGATGAGAGCTCAGATTCCAAATATAATGGAATCACGACTCTTGCAAAACATCCCTTAAATCAAGTCATGTTAATGCTATAGGATTTGTACAGAAATAGATACATTCTCGGTGGCAGCGCAGTGGAGGGCTCCCATCAAAGTCTCTTACCGTGTGGCATACTGTTCTATTCTGGAATGGGTGTCATCATGAAACAGCTGAGGAGACTGCGAGGGGCTATAAAAGAAAAAGCAAAGAAAGAGTTTTATGCCCCAATATTGATAGATGTTACTATTAGGAATGTTAGCTTAGTTAAACACTGAATTTGCCATGCAAACAAACCATGAGGATTGTTACCCAGGAGACAGACTATTCTCTTAGCTCACGAGGTCGTAATCACCCCCATGCTAATGACACCGATCAGAGTGCCGGCTCCTGCAGATGGAGCTGCGAATACTCACTCATAGTGCTCTGGCCACATGCTGATGAGTGTCACAGGACTGCAGAAGGGGAGAGGGAAACAGAAGTCACAGAACTAGCACTCAAGAGTGATTTCAGACAAGAGCAGTGGGAGACTGAGGGTGAAGACATTCTCAGCTGCCTTCTCCTCTCACGTTTGGTCGCCCTGAGGTGCACCATGGGGAAATCAAAAGTAACAGAAGTCCCTGTTTATTCTGGAGAAGATGCTGTGTATTCAAGTGCCTGCGGGGGCTTCTCACAAATATTCCAGGATATTTGTTACAGGACAGCAAACACATCTTGAAATGGTCTTATTGACAAAAAAAGAAACAAAATGCTCTAAAATAGCTCAAAAACATGAAATAAGTTTAAAGATAATGCTCCATAATATACCAAGGGATGATGCAATCGGATTTTTGTATTTCCTGGAGAAGAAACTTGGTCAGAAAGGTAAAGTTCAATTCCAACGACTACATTATCCACTGACGGCAGCGTTGCAATAAAATGAGATTGTTCTCATTCTTTGTCCAGTTTTAAATGCAAAACTCCAAATCCAAGAGTATCACGACCTCACAGAGACACTGAAAGAAGATGCTACCTAGATCCTCTCCCCTACTCCCAGCCCCAAATTTCACATTATCCATGAAGCTGAAAGCAACTGGATGGTGATATGCTTTCTTCGCACAAAATTTTATCCAGAAGTTGAATCTCTGAAACTGAAAGTTGAATCTGGAAGTGTGGTTGATTTGAGTTAGGCCTCTCTCTGGAGTTTGATCATTCGGTACCACTCCCAACCCTGGGGTACCCTTGGGGAGGTGCTGATGAATGTGGGAATTTTAAACGTCGAAAGGAAATTAGTTCTCTATTTAATTAAATAAGTCTCCTGCAAGAGTGCATGTTGATTGAAACAAAGAAGGAAAATTTAAATTATTCTAGGTCTACTTGATTCTGCTAATTCTATTATACGTACAAACTTAAGAAAAAAAAAACATTAACTTAAGAAAAAGTTAATGATCTCATTATCTCCTACTGGAAGAACAAGTTGGTGTCTGAATAGCAAAGATAAAGAGGAGATGAAGGGCATCTTATTGGGATGAAAAACTAAGACTATTTGGACCTCCTTTCAAAAACAGGCTTCTATCCAGTCTGTGTCTGTCAGAATATCTATAAATAGACTTCATCATCCAGATGTAAGATAGTTACAAAAATTAAACAACACAGTATTATTCAATAGATGTGGATGCTAAATGTTAAGTGAATGATTTGCTATAAACTTTCCCAAGAATAGTAACTACTCAAGAGAGCATTTCTAAAATTCAAGGGTACTACAACAGTTGCAGTGAACCTTAAACACAAGAAAATTATGTATTTCTGATCTTCACTGAACTTGGAAAAGCTCTGTGAAACCGCATGACTAGTTCTTGTGAAGTTAATTCAGTTAGCACAAAAATGATTCAGTGAACTAAGATAAGAATGGCAGAGGTATAAAGCTGAACCAAAGAAGTTCTCAAAAGATAGTTTTTATGTATTGAAAACATTTCTAAGAAAAGAAAGAAAGATTAACAAAATCAAACTTAAGGCTTCATTGACTTCAAAGTATTTTGATTTGTAGAGAGAAAAAAAAAAGGTTAAGTGGTAAATTTTCTCATTTAATTCTGAGAGACCAGGCAATATCTTCACTGCATAGCAATAGAGTCTATAATTAAAGAGGGCTCAAAATAAGACCAATCTGTGTGTTAGTCCACAGTTAATAATGTCACCTATCCCTGCTTTCCAAAGCTCTGGCTGAATAGAGTGTTTTGGTTAATCACACACTAATATACAGAGAATCAGACTCTTTATTAAATATACCTAACATTACATGAAATGTAATCCAGACTTTTCTTGAAGAACTTAATGTTCTTTTAATACCGTAGGCTTCCAGTCTTTTTGCCTCCTTCAATCCATTTGCTCCAGAGCAAGTGGGGTCCCACTATGGTCTCACATCTAAACCTTCAATGGTTCCCTACGTCTTTCACAATAAAACCCAAACACCTTGGCATGATTTACAGGCCCTTCATGAGGCAGGTGCTGCTTCTCTCTCCACTCGTATTTCCTGCCACTCTTCCCAGCTTCCCAACCCAGTTTCCAGAATGGTCTTGTCTCTGGGCTTTGAAATTACTTCCCTTGCCTAGAAACTCTCCCTTTCGTCCTCGTGCACCAAACTCTGGAGGTCTAGCTCTGTTACTCTTCCAGGGCTTCGGTTATCTGTCACATCCTCTGATCCGGTGCTCCACAACCATGGTTACACTTGACTATGGGTTGGTTCCTGCTACAGTTAAAAACTCAAAAGAACCATGAAACTCATCTATTCCACTTGAACCAATACCAGACAGTAATGTCTACTTCTTTAATCTTTAAAGAAATCAACCTACCTGTTAGCCAAAAATAATCTCTCAGAATTCTCAAATTACTTTTGTCATTATTTGTTTCCTAGGTTTATGTTCAACAACAATTCTTCATAACTTTTCTTAAAACCTTTTTTTAAAGTTTATGTATAGATTTTGAGAGAGACAGAGAGAGAATGAGTGGAGGGGTAGGGAAGAGAGAGGGAGACAGAGAATTCCAAGCAGGCTCCTCAGCATCAATGCACAGAGCCTGATGTGGGCTTGAACTCATGAAATCATGAGATCATGACCTGAGCTGAAATCAAGAGCCAGACGCTTAACTGACTGAGCCATCCAGGCATCCCTCAATGGCAACTGTTTAATCAAGTTCTATTCATTTGATTTATTTTTCAAAAATTCTTGCATACATAGTTACAAAATTAATTGAATAAACCTAAGCATGAGTTTGTTTACCTCCTTTTAGGAATAACTCATTTTCCCCATAAATACCCTCTATGCACTCATATGTAATTACTGGATAGGGGATAAGACACTACATTTTGCAGGGATGAATGAGAAAGAAGCAAAAGAAAATTCCAATCAGCTTCATAAATAACTTTAACACATTTACCACTTGGCTGGTTCTTCTCCAATGTTCTCCCACCAACAGGAGAATAAATGAAATCAAACTTTACTACCCACTCACATAAATTGTACCACCAGAAGATTAAGTGGCTCTGTACTAGAAAGGGCTCAGCAGAAAAATGAACTCTACCAACTCCAAGAACACATTTTAGGATTAAAAAAAGGAAACCTGCCCACTCTATCCGGTATCTAGTAAATCTTTTTCAAAAAGAATCTTGTGACATCTGATTTAATCGGACACCCCTTCCCTTGTTTTCCTCTCTCTGAAAATGCTGGTAAATTCATGATAGATGAAATGAAGCATTTTCAGAATTACAGCCAAAAATCATAGCACAAAATTATTTGGCGTGTTTTTCTGTTCTTTTTTACTTTAACGGAGTCATTCAGCATAGAATGATTGATGTCAGTGATTATTTTGACATTAAAAGGCAAATTATCAAAAATGCTTACAAGGAGTATCAAAAAAAGATGAATTGACCTGCATGAATCATATGAAGGGTGAAGATATTTTGGGACACAAAATGGCAATGGTTTATCAGAAGAGTGAAAGGCACATCACTAGTCCAAACTTATCAAATTATCCTGTAAATAAAAACACTCTGTGATAATTGTATGCTTTGGGCAGCTCCTCTGAAGGTTAATTAGATCTGATACCAAGGGAAGTAAAACTGTGCCTGTATCATGGGGTGTTTGGCACAGTTAAACTGTATATTAGATAGTAAAACAAATAAGAATGTAATGTCATAAAACCTTTCAAAGAAAAGGACAAATACATACCCACAAAACAAAGAGAGAACCAAAAATCTACTTTTCCTTATGGATTTTGAGCAGATGAATAGCTCTCTTTAAACTGAAATTGCTTCAATATAATTTGTTCTACAATGTACTGTGGAAAAAAATAACTGGGAGGCATAGTATTTTAATTATACACAGTCTGATATCAAGCAAAGTTATCAAAAAGCTTGAAGTTTTTGGTATGCTTTAAATGTGTATGTGGTATTTTTGGATCTTTCAACAAATACAGTTGTGTGTCCGTAACAGTACCTATAGAGGGATGAAATATCTACTATGCTTTGGCTGTGTTCTCTCTTCTACTTCTTAAAAGTTCCACAAATTAATAAAAAAACAACTACATATCTTTATACATAAATGTAGCAAAGCTGATGTTCTAGAAAGCTTTATATGGAAAAAATCCAGGCCAAATAGTCTGTCCTCTACTTTGAAATCCTTGAGACACAGATCATCATGATACTAGGCTATTACTGCTCTCTGCTTCTCTCTCAGATACACAATACAGGTTTTAAAGGTTAAAGAAAGAAAGACTGATTTCACAAAAATTGCACTCAACACACTTTTTAATACTCATTATATATATTTTTTCTACTGTATACTGTAGAAAATGTCACACTTCTGAGTTTCTTTTCTATAGTCATTTGAGAGGGCATCTTTCTCTAACTAGAACATCACTATTTTTTATGACTAGGCACTTTGCTAATGACTAGCAATAAAAGTTAATTTTTCCCAAGATTTAAGCAAAAGAAAATTGCTGTAGCAGGCATATTTATGCTGATATTTTCAAAAGTGATTCAGGGCACCTGGGTGGTTCAGTCAATTATACGTCTGACCTTTGATTTTAGCTCAAGCATGATCTCACAGTTGTGAGATTGGGCCCTGTGTCAGGCTCTACGCTGGGCATGGAATCTGCTTGGGATTCTCTCTCTCCCCCCTGCTCTGCCCCTCCTTGGGTACATGCTCTCTTTCTCAAAATAAAATAGAGTAAAATAAAATAAAGTAAGATACAAAAATTTAAAATCAGACCTATTTTGATCTTGATATAAAATTGGTTAGTAATTTAAAATTACTTCTTGCGTTTCTTCTGGCTTGTTTTAAAAATTATTTTTCTTTTCATTTCAGGGCATAAATTGCTGTTTTTCTTTTCTTTATAATGTCATGGTAATTTTGCTACCTTGAGATTTTGTTGGATTTATGCTTATAAACTTGAATTACAAACTTATGAGAAATTTTGTCTCTTTTACGTACCGTATACAGTTATCTTGTTTTGCTGTCTCATGCTCAAGAGAAAATAAATTACAAGTATAAGATTTTGATGTGATTTTAGCACAGGTATATCAGAAGCAAGAGATTCAATATTATTAATAAATGTACAGTAAAAACATGTAAAATAGGGGCACCTGGGTGACTTAGTCAGTTGAGCGTTCAACTACGGCTCAGGTTGTGATCTCATGGTTCATGAGTTCGAGCCTCATGTCGGGCTTTGTGCTATCAGCTTCAGATTCTCTGTTGCCCTCTTTCTCTGCCCCTCCCCTGCTCACACTCCATCTCTCTCTCTCTCTCTTCAAAAATAAACATTAAAAAAATTTTTTTAAACATGTGAAATAAGTGCAATACATACTCCATGAAATAGTAAAAATATCCCCAAAGGAGGAAAAATGGGAAATGAATAAAGTAATGAAACGGCATATACCACAATTCGCTTTAAGTATTTTTAAGAGGAAAAGAGATGACCAAAGCAAAGGTTGAACACATGGTAATACATATTTTTAAAGTGGAGGAACGTGTGCAAAATTACACTAAAATTTTAGCCATGGTATTGTCAAAAGTAAACAGTAAAAATTCATGTTGTGAAGACTGATTCCAAGTTGAATTTACCTCTTTTAAAATGAAATACTTTAGCAAAACACAAATTCTTTCTGGTATCAGATTTCTCTTGTGTCTCTAACATAATAAAAGACGACATCATATAAAAGAGTACATAAAGAAGTTTCAATAATAAAATAGAGCTTACGTCTCTAAGTTGTCCCCTTCAAGAACCGTCTGGACAGGCAGGTAGCCAAGCCGAGGATGTTTGGCAAAGTATTTCTTTGATCTGAACTTATTCTTCAGTACCTTTGTGAAGTCTCGTACATCCTCCCCAGATGTTGTCTAGGAGGTTGAAAAAAAAATTATACCTCTCTCATTAAAATGGAAGGAGATATCTAGCTCCAATAAAATTAGAGCAGATATAAATTCATGCAATTAAATAACATCGTATGCAGTAGCTTTCTGTATTTTTGGAATAACAGATCATGTCATGAAATCACATGGCAATCAGGACTCATCATTAAACCATCCAGCAATCAGTTTATAATTTTTTTATTTTCTATTGAAAATAAACCATCACTAGCTCATTTCCCCAATATTTAAAAACTTAGGCCAAAAAGTAAAATTAGTTTTGGCAATCTTATTGGTTGCTTCCTATTACTAAGAGGTGCAATTTGCTGTTAAATGTTTAGAGATGATGCAGCATTCTGGCTATAACATGGTTCTCACTAAGGTGAATAAATGAATCTAATGACTTCATACAAGCCAGCATATGTTGAAGTGTGGAAAATGAGAAAGCAATAACATAAGAGAGAAGGAGCAGGGCCACAATATGGTAAGGGGTCCAGTCCATTTGTCTTTCCCAAAAATTTGACATGGACTAAATTTTTCTATTCATTCATTCATTCATTCATTTATTTATTTATTTTAATGTTTTATTTATTTTTAGGAGAGAGAGAGAGACAGCGTGAGCAGGGGAGGGTCAGAGAGAGAGGGAGTCACAGACTGAAACAGGCTCCAGGCTCTGAGCTGGCAGTCAGCACAGAGCCCGACGCGGGGCTCGAACCCACGAACTGCGAGATCATGACCTAAACGAAAGTCGGACGCTTAACCGACTAAGCCACCCAGGCGCCCCTATTCATTTATTTAAAAAATTATACATATATATTTTATTTTGTTTTGGGAAGGGGTTGAACATGGAGCCCAATGTGGGGCTTGAACTCTCAACCCTGTGATTGAGACTTGAGCTGAGATCAAGAGTTGGATGCTTACTCGGGTAAGCCACTCATGGTCCCCATATGGTCTAAATTTTTAATGCAATATAAAATGTTACTGTTTCCTTAGTCATGTCAAGGTGATTACTTAATAATCATTTAGGGTGACATGGCTGAAATCTATCCCAACCTCATCCCCTCCTCCCATCCTACGAACTGTACCCTAAGCCTTGGCTATCACCATTTCTAGTCTTTATTTGCAATATGTTAAATAGACACCAGTTTTAGTCCTTCTGAAGATATATTTCATATATTTATATTACCTGCAGAGAACTGAATTAAAACCTGGGTTGTTGGACTCCTAGTTGGCTATTCAATCCACACCTGGGTAGACCTCACTCCAATCAGTTCACAAAACAAAACCAGAGGACTTTTCTAGAATAATAAACTGTGTGCTTACTTACTGCCTGCCCCTCCTCCTTGCACCCTCCCCAGTCCATCGTCTTTTCCTTCATGGCAAGCATGCCCAGGACGCGTACCAACTTGTTTTGCAAACAGAAGCTTAAAAATATAATTATTTTTTAAAGCAACTAAATTGAGTCAGCCCTTATGTAGTTTTGTTGCTTTCCATCTGCTCTCATTCTACCTAAATGTGTCTGTTTCTAGTACACACTTAAGGGAACTTTTGATTCTCTAGGCTTGCAGAGCAGAGAAGAAACATAAATAAGCCCAAGCTATTTATAATTAAAGTTGATCCATTTTCATTTCATAAAAAAAAAGAATAGCAAGGACCACCACATTGTCCCAAGGCCTTACCATCAGACCCACAATGTCCAATCTTTTCCAAAATAACACAGAATAAACCACATAATTTCTGTAGTTATTTAGGGACTGATCCTTCCAAATATAAAGAAGTATAGAAAATAAGCTATTAATGAAAATGAATCTAAGGCAAAGTGGTGTGAAGAGAGATGATGGTTTGGGAGTACTAAGATCTAACCAGATAGAACAGGAGAAATAAGAACACATTTGGGAGTAAAGAAGGACATTTTTAGAGACAGAATGTCTGGGGCTGAGAATAAAGCCAAAAGGACATATCACCTACTGTAAAGGACATTTGGACCTGTAGCAATGGGTATCACAGCTGCAGATCATTGCATTTTTAGATATTTTCCTTGAATATTTTGGTAAAGAGAAGAAGGGAAGAAGCTTTCCATGACAGAAATACAAAAAGAAGGCCCCTATGCAAGGATAAGCATTTATGGTGCAATTTATTTCTGGGTCTGCTCTTAACACATTGTTAATATATAAGGAAATACTGGCCTCCAGCTTTTACTTGGTCTACCTTCATCTGGCAGTAAAAGGGTTTCACCACTGACGCCAGTGGTTTTCCAGCCATACCCAGGTTTTCAATTCAGACAGCCCTGAGTGGGCTGAGTGGGAGAAAAGGAGAGGTGTGCAAGGCCCCGGGCCACTTTCCCTGTCTGCCTCCACTGGGGCAGTGTACAATACAGTGCTTTTTATATATTCACAGGGTTGTGCAGCCATCACCTCAAAAAGAAATGCTGTACCCTTTCGTTTTCACTCCCACCCCCACTCTTACCCCCTCACCTCCCCTCAGCTCCTGGCAACCACTAATCCACTTTCTGTTTCTATGGATTTGCCTATTCTGGATGTTTCTTATAAATGGAATCATACAGTATGTCGTCTTTTGTGATTGGCTTCTTTCACTTAGCAGAATGTTCTTCTAGCTATCTAAATTTAGGTTTTTCCATGAACTTTTGCTTGGGGAAAAAAGGACACATCATTCAAGTACAAGTACAAGTCTGATTCAACATCAAGCATTCTTGCGCAAAATACATTGAAGACATGGAAGAACAAAGCAAACGCAACTGACCATCACCACCAAAAACCACTCCTACAAAACAAAAGGAAACAAAAAGCAAATAAAAAGCAACTACTTGCCTCCCCAAAAGTTATAGGAGGGGCTGAAGTTAAATTTGAGTTTCTGATAATGCTCAAGTCTAATATTTGATAAAACAAGTGCATACTCATACAAAAATAGCATACTTTTATTTCCTCATCAATTTTCATATTGAGGAAAAAAACAATAGTTTTCCTTCCACCAATAGTTATAATATAAAGGCACTACATGCCATAAACTAATGCCATAAACTTTATGTAATATTAAAAGAAAAAGTGGAAGATAATTCATCCCCCAAGAATTAGGTGTTATTTTCAGGTTAGCAGAATGCATTTCTTTACTTAAAAGAGAGCCAAGAAAATGAATTATATCTATTTTCTCACCAAAAAAAAAACCCTTAAAAGATATTTTTATATATTTGGTCTAATTTGCTACCTAATATCTTCTATTTCAAAGTGCAAGAGAAATGGTTTGGTAAAAAGCAAAAAAAGAGGACCACCCACCTAGCATAATGAATATCATTAGACTCAACTCTATCTTCACGCTAGGTGTAATAGTTTGTTCTCTCTCTTTTTTAAGCAAATTGATCTGAGGATGGACTTGAAAGTCACTCATTACTACACAAATTATCCCTCATTTTAAAAGGGAGATAACATACATTTCTTGAAAGACTAGGTTTTTATTTATTGCTGTTAAGAAAAGAAAGAAGGAGAACAAAAGATTTTGTAGATCTCATTGTATGAGACAGTATGACATATTGGTGTAGAATTCCACCATTAATAAATAGCTTCCCTTCAGTCTCATTCCACTATCAAGGGTCGTGAAATTAGCATCCCTTTTTTGATCCTTCCAGAAACAGACACCAAAGTTTTCCGGGATTCAGACCTACAAGTCAGTAGGGAGAAAGCTGCTCTCACAAACCTGGGTCTTTTCATCATACCAACACTATGTCACTTATCCTAGAAAAATGCAACAATTCTGAGTTTTGTAAGAGAGAGAACCCATAGCCATTGACTAAATTACCTATTATTACATTAAGATACCCTGTAGGTTGAGTTTTATAAGTTATATTAAAATGTCATTTTTTAACTTCTAAATTGCATGTCTGAGACACACTGAGTGTATGTAGAATTAGGGGGAAAATGCACATTAAAGAGAAAAAAGGAAAAAATTAAAATTGTCTGCTCTTTGACCAACCAGGGATAACCATGCTTAAAATGTTTGTGAGTGGACTGATTTTTTTAATTTTTTTTTTTAATGTTTTATTTATTTCTAGGAGAGAGAGAGAGAGACAGCATGAGCAGGGGAGGGTCAGAGAGAGAGGGAGTCACAGGCTGAAACAGGCTCCAGGCTCTGAGCTGGCAGTCAGCACAGAGCCTGACGCGGGGCTCGAACCCACGAACCGCGACATCATGACCTAAGCGAAAGTCGGACGCTTAACCGACTAAGCCACCCAGGCGCCCCTGATTTTTTTAAATTTTTAAATTGTATTTATTGTAAAAATAAAACAGATCTATAAATCTATAACAAATGTATGGCTTAGTGAATTATTATTATTACTATTATTATAAATTTTATTTAAGTCCAAGTTAACATATACTATAATTAATTAACAATGGCTTTAGGAGTAGAATTTAGTGATTCATCACTTACATATAACATCCAGTGCTCATCCCAACAAGTATCCTCCTTAATGCCCATCACCCATTTAGCCCATCCCCCCACCCAACACCATTCCAGCAACCCTCTATATTTAAGAGTCTCTTATGGTTTGCCTCCCTTTTTTTTTTTTCATCTTATTTTTCCTTCCCTTCCTCTATGTTCATCTGTTGTGTTTCTCAAATTGCACATATGAGTGAAATAATTTGTCTTTCTCTGACTTATTTCTCTTAGAATATTACACTCTAGTTCCACCCACATTTTTGCAAATGGAAGGATTTCACTTTTTGATTGCTGAGTAATATTCCATTTCATACACACACACACACACACACACACACACACATATCACATCTTCTTTATCCATTCATTATCACATCTTCTTTATCCATTCATTAGTCAATGGACATTTGGGCTCTTTCTATAATTTGACTATTGTTTTTTTAAAAAATTTTTTAATGTTTATTTATTTTTGAGAGACAGAGATAGAATGTGAGCAGCGGAGGGGCAGAAAGAAAGAAAAAGAGAGAGAGAGAGAGAGAGAGAGACAGAGACAGAGACAGAGAATCTAAAGCAGGCTCCAGGCTCTGAGCTGTCATCACAGAGCCCGATATGGGGCTTGAACTCATGAAGTACGAGATCATGACCTGAGCCAAAGTCAGATGCTTAACCGATTGAGCTGCCCAGGCACTCCCATAATTTGACTATTATTGATAGTGCTGCTCTAAACATTGGGGTGCATGTATCCCTTTGAATCAGCATTTTTATATCCTCCAGATAAATACCTAGTACTGTGATTGCTGAGTCATATGGTAGCTCTATTTTTAATTTTTTGAGGAACCTGCATACTGTTTTTCAGAGTAGTTGCAACAGTTTGCATTCCCAGCAGCAGTTAAAAGGGTTCTCCTTTCGTCACCCTCACCAACATCTGTTGTTGCCTGAATTGTTAATTTTAGCCATTCTGACAGTGTGAGGTGGTATCTCATTGTGGTTTTGATTTGTATTTCCCTGATGATAAGTGATGTTGAGCATCCACTCATGTGTCTGTTAGCCATCTGGATGTCTTCTTTGGAAAAGTGTTTGTTCATGTCTTTTGCCCATTTCTTCACTGGATTATTTGTTTTTTGGGTGCTGAGTTGCATAAGTTCTTTATAGATTTTGGATACTAACCCTTTATCTAATATGTGATTTGCTAATATTCTCTCCCATTCTGTTGGTTGTCTTTTAGTTTTGTTGACTATTTCCTTTGCTGTGCAGAACTTTTTTATTTTGATGAGGTCCTAATAGTTCATTTTTGCTTTTGTTTCCCTTGCCTATGGAGACACTTCTAGTAAGAAATTGCTGTGGCCATGATCAAAGAGGTTGCTGCCTGTTTTCTCCTCTAGGATTCTGATGGTTTCCTCTCTTACATCGAGGTCTCTCATCCATTTTGAGTTTACTTTTGTGTATGGCGTAAGAAAGTGGCCCAGGTTCATTCTTCAGCATATCCCTGTCCAGTTTTCCCAACACCATTTGCTGAGGAGACTGTGTAAATGGGCTTAGTGAATTATTGTAAGGCAAATTATTATAAGTGAATTATCCAGTCAGGAGATTAAACTTTTCTAGATATTCCAGAAGCCCCCTCAACATTCCTCATCCCAGTCATAGTCCCTCTCCTCTCCATAATAAACATTATCCTCATTTTTATAAGCAATAACTACTTTCTATTTAAAAAATACTTTTTCACCCCACTGTCTATCCCTAGATACTGTAGTTTAGTCTCACTCAGTAAAAAAAAATCTGATATATTTTAAGTCACTTTTAATGTACAGTTTTCTCTTCCATACTTGACATTTCCTTACAATTTATCTGTTGGAAAACACAGGGAATTTGACCTAGCTCAACTTTGCTGATTGCATATTTTTGGTGCAGTTCAGCATGTTCCTCAGTCCTTTGGGTATCCTGCCAACTGGCAGCTGGATCCAGAGAAGGCATCGGCTTCAGGGGTGATCTGGCAAGAGTATCTGTCACTAGTGTCTGGCAGGGACACGAAGTCTGGTTATCGCTCTTCTGTGATCCTAGCAGCTTTCATGCTAATTGTCTATAACCATCCAATTGGGGCTTTAAAATGGTGGTAATATGATTATATCATTCATTTTCATTTATTAGTTGAAATAATTATAGAAAACCATGCCCCCTCATCTACTATCTGGTCACTAAGTAATACAGTTCATTCAGGAAAGGCAGGATTTACATCTTTGAGTTTTTCCTTTTTATTGACCTATTTCCCCAGTAACACACTAGTTTCCTATAATCCTCCAAAGGTGACCACTTTTTAAAATTATGAATTCATAGATTTTGAACAGATTTGGTGTGTTTTGGTTTACTGTAAGTACTATCAGTATTGAAGCTCAAATTGTCCTATCTTTGGCCAGTAGGAACCTGTTCCAGTTAGCCCCACATAGTTTAAGCTCTACAGATAACAATTTATTTTACAGTCTCTACTATTAGGGTGCTGTTTTTCTAGTTATTTTGGTCGTCTGAAGCCTGGCCTCTAATAAATATTCAAGATGTGCTCTTAGGACCAATATTACCTAAGTTCCTGTACTTTGGTGACAATTTTCCTGTGTCTTTTACTAGATAATAGAAGGTTGACTTTCTCCGTATCAAATCCTTGACTCACATTCTTTTTTTCCCTGAGGTTTTTTTTTTTTAATGTTTGTTTATTTTGAGAGAGAGAGAGAGAGTGTGTGTGAGCAGGGGAAGGGCAGAGAGAGAGAGAGAGACAGAATCCAAAGTAGGCTCCAGGCTCTGAGCTGTCAGCACAGAGTCCAATGTGGGTTTCGAACTCATGACCCAAGAAAAGACGACCTGAGCCAGAGTCAGGCACTTAATTGACTAAGCCACCCAGGCCCACCTTTCCTGAGTTTCTTAAACATGACCTCCATTATCTTTTGGTATAAAGCTTTGCTGTTGATTATTTAATTTTCTTTTCTTTTGAAGTCATATTGTTCCTTCTGTTTAAATGACTGGAAGATTTTTTCATTGACTTTATATGAGATTTAATCTTTTTTTTTTTAATGCTTATTTGCTTATTTTTGAGAGACAGAGAACAAGCAGGGGAGGGGCAGAAAGAGAGGGAGACAGAGAATAAGCAGAATCTGTGCTATTAGCACAGAGCCTAACATGGGGCTTGCCCTCACAAACCGTGAGATCATGACTTGAGCCAAAATCAAGAGTTGTACACTTAACCACTGAGCCACCCAGGCGCCCCTGAGATTTAAGCTTGATACTTTGGGGCGCTCAATTTTGTCACTGTTGTGAAGTTAACTTTCCTAATTCAGGAAAGCTTCACAGAGCTCTTTCTTCTTTTTTGCTTTTGTGGAGTATTCAGAAATTGGGCACTTGAGTTTGTGTGGGAGCCCGACAGTGACCACAAGAAAGCGTGGTTAGGGACGCAGGGATGTGCCTGCACACGGGGCTCCCTGCCTGGGCAAGGCATTCCTGCAAACAGGATGCTCTGCCAGGAGGCCTGCACACAGTATCCAAGTTTAATGGTCCCCTTGCAAACGAGGGAACATGCCCTCCTTAGAAATAAGGAGAAGGCTGGGATTGTGAGCAGGCCTCTTAGTAAACATGTTGTGGTCGCTTCCTCCCTTTGCTCCCCCCGTCCTTGAAATGTGTTTGGCTACTTGCTCTTAATTGGTAAAGGAATGCATCTTGTAGATTTCAGTTTGTATCCAATTACCGGGTATAAAGTAAACTGCAAGAGGGGCTTGCGTAGAATTGTTCCTCTGGCCGGAGTTGTGTCTGTGTCCGTCTTTTGTGTGTGTCTTGTCCTTTGTGTCATTTCGTCCGCAACAGTTTGGGCATTTCCTGGTCCTGTTCCCTTGCCCAACTTTAGATTAGACCATTTCTTTCTTTTATCTCTGTTGCTCTGACCTGCTGTGTTGGCTTCATTCCTAGCAGCTTATCCAGGGTGAGGCTATTTGCTGGAAGGAAGCCCTGGTGGGTCAGGTCTAAGGGCCC
The DNA here is from genome assembly GCA_017311185.1 of Proteles cristata cristata. Classification (NCBI taxonomy): domain Eukaryota; kingdom Metazoa; phylum Chordata; class Mammalia; order Carnivora; family Hyaenidae; genus Proteles; species Proteles cristata. Next base: position 1,309,710 of record JAESUZ010003484.1, on the reverse strand, counting down.
CAGAAACCCAGAGCACCCCGGCACCTTCAGATCCTCCCCTTTAGACGCCTTGAAGGTTCACAGTTTTGCTCCCAAACCAACTCTCTGAAGACCTGTTGGCTATTCTGGGGCTCTCTCATTCTTAGGCACCTTGCTTCCTTTCTTCCCTCGTAAAGACAACGATGTCCTACAGGTTTGTGGCTGGTGGTGGCTTGTTTTAGGGGATACCTTATTACCTAGTTTTATTGTAAATGTTGTCCAGGGGATTGGTTTTATTGTCTAGTTGCTCTCTTCTCATGTAACTAATTTAGAAACGGTAAGAAAATGACAAAGTCAAAAGATATTGAAAAACTCTAAAGCCACTTCTACCGCGATCTCCCCCAAGTCCTTCTGGGTTGATTTTTTTAAACTTTTAATTTTATTTGTGAGAGAGAGAGAGGGAGGGAGGGAAGGGCAGAGGGAGGGACACACAGAATCCAAAGCAAGCTCCAGGCTCTGAGCCGTCAGCCCACAGCCTGACGCAGTCCTCAAACCCATGAACTGCGAGATCATGATCTGAGCTGAAATCATACCCTTAACTGACTGAGCCACCTAGGCGCCCCCCTTCTGGCTTGCTTTTCAACAAGCACATAAGAACTCACATATCCAAACGAGGACTGTATTTCTAATTGTCATTTCTGGAAAGCTAATGAAGGTGAGCCACTGGGAAAAACATTCTAAAACTAAACTTACACAGACAAGTGGGCACGTGAATATTCAAAATTATACTTCCCTCCACTGTGCTGCTATTAAGTAGCACAGAGTTAATGATGGAAACTTATTTCGATAAGAAGAAGTAATTAGTCCTCAACTTGCCCCCCACCAACTAATACAAATGAATGCATAAGATATAAAAACATGTTGCTTGTATTATAAAAGTTACCCTGGGGTAAGTCTCTCCATGTGAGTCTCTACCAAAACCTTAAAAATTCCTGTGTAAGCTGGCATCAGATGATTTTTCACTCTTGAGTTCTATTTTGCCAACCAAAGTTGGGAGTATTTAAAATTTTCCTTCATTTTATTCCCTGATTGAGGACAAATACAGACGTCATATGAAGCAAAATTTTACTCCTGTTTGTCTATCTCTATAATAAATGCGTGTTTATTATTCTACATATCGCTGTTCATATTTTAAACTGTACATTTTTATTGTAAATGCTGATGGCTATGTATTATTGAACTTCAAAAACAAGGATATATGACTGAGAGTCTTTTCCTTCTCATTAATGTGAATTAAAAGGAACAACAAGTACAGGCTAAGGTACAGAAGAATCCAGAATTTAGAAATGTTAACCCTCATAACATTATAGTCAAGTAGATCCTTGAATACATTGTTTTACTACTTCAGCTCAAAAAACTCCTCCGACTAACACCGAAGGTCCAGAAAGCAAAAAATAAAAAAGGACTATGAACAATGATGTCAAATCAGCCAGAGGCCAAAACATCCAACTTCTAATTACTTGGCCCTTTAGGCAAAATATAAAAAACAACTGCAAATAAACAAACAAAACCATATTTATTTAAAATATGCCCCAAATTTCTTTGGCTCATAACTTGGATGGCAATATCTATTCTTTAACAAATACTCTGAACATTACAGCTTTGACTGTTAACTACAAGGTTAAGTAACTTTTGGACCAAGTAAAACAAGGAAGTACAAAGAGGAAAACCAAGGTTCTATAAAGAAACAACACAGCCATTTGGCACATGAGTAGAATAATTAAACATTATCCTTGGATTATGGACAAATGCAAAAATCACTGTTGAATGGCACAACCATTAGCAAGATTTACTTCTTAAACACCGAAGTCAATAATCCCAAATGGCACATGCATACTTCTAAGGAGTACATTTCATAATCACAGGACTTATCTTAAAGACATTCCAATAGGTTTTTTTAATTGCAGAAACAACTTCTCAGAATTGATTTAAGTTGCACTGATTTCAACAAGTTCAAATTCAGACACCCTGAATTCCATGAATAGGAAGGAATCGGTAAGACAAGCTTGGAGCCTTTCCAGTTCTAATGGAAGAACGTGAAACTAAAAAGTTAGCATTAACAGAATCACACGGGGTCATGAGTAAGTAGGATAGATAATAAGGCACCCAAAAGAAAATGGATGTTGTCCAAACTTTGACTTAATTGCTAATGACACACTCTAAATGCACTCAACTTACTGGGATCACAGGGTAAGGGGAGCAAGGACCGAGAAGCCACTTCAGGCTGCCGAAGTCATAGAAGTGGCAATGATGCCGCCCATTTCCCCGACTGGCAAACCTCCTACGTCTCATCTGAAGAAACAAGACTGCCAAAATCAAACGACACTAACACAATGCATAGCTTCCCAAAGAATGAACCAGCATTTTCTTGTATTTGATTTTCACAGTCTTACAAATACACTGATGCCAGCAGGTGGAGGGGAGTGGACAGAACAACTAATTCTAGGTGTTTCCTTTTGTTCTTGTTTGTTTCTTGCTAGCAACATATAGTTTGTAAAGAAATATGTGATTCCACTTTTAACTTTAAAAAAAAACCTCTTTTTTTTGTTCTCAGTAGAAAGTGGATTTTTCTGCATTTTCTAGAAACACTGAAATATAAAACTTTGGTTTATTTGTCCGTATATTAAACAATATCGGCAAGAATATGCCTGAATCTGTTGCTTTAAAAGTAACATGCACTTGGTTAAAAAATGCAATACAAATGCGTTTTAAGTGTCATTAGTGTAACAAGCTGTTTCCCATAGCAGTATGTTTTTCCTGTCCTCCTCTCTTCCTACCGAATCTCAGTGAAACCATCAGTGCAACCATCAGTGCAAACTAGTCCTGTCCAAACCTTACACATAGGCAGAGAATTCTGTAATGATTCTACTCCATCAATCTGAATACTGGGAGTAGCTGACATTGCTGACTTTTCTAGCAATAACATTTTGCAAACATTCCTTCTCTTCTCCCTGAGCAAACATGTCTCTCAAACCACCTGCCTATCCCTGCTCACCCTTCAGTTCCGATACCTGTATTTGCCAAAGAGAAAGCACCCTCATTATTGCCTTTCCCCATAACTCTTTTTCTCTGCATACCACAGTCCCTGACCAGATGCACACAGCCTCTGTCTAGTTACTATTCTTTCCCTGTTCCCTGTTAGCACAGACTCTGTGTTCTTTGACATATAAACCCATTCACCTACATCTTATTCCTAACAGGAAGTGCACCCCATCTCTTCAGTGAATCCTGGTACTCCTGGATAACAATGTCTCCTCCACCACCCTCTCTCCATGATGGGGTGTATAACCTCTCCGCCACAAAGGCGGAGAATAAAGGAGGTTTACAGCTTTTTACTCTTAGACTCAGTCTTCTCACCTACTAAAACCAATGCACCCATCCACTCCCCTTTGACAGCAGTTGGCCCGGCACAGCTATCACATGTCACTTCTGGACATATACTGATGATCTTCTAAATGCCATCTCATCTTCAAACCTTTTATGTCCCATATTAGCCACATCCTGGGATATGTCCTCACCTCAGACCTTATCATGACTCAAAACAATTCACGACTCAACACATTATTTTGAGTCCAAATCTCTAACTTGGGAAAAAAAACAAAACCCACCCTGACCCTTGCTCCTACTTCTTTAATATGAATAGACCTGTTCTTTCCCCCATGATCTTGATCCCTTCAACCCAAGTTGAGATTTCTTCAATATGGGGACAGCCCAAAACAATGCCAATATCATTAATACCTCTGATTCATTCACTCCCTTGGCCTTTGACTACACCTACCATCTTTTTCAATTCTAAAGCTACTGAGCAATGATGGAATCAATTCAAATCCTTGCCAATTAGCCTCAGCTACAATCCCATTGCAAGACAGCAATCAATTTGCTCATCTCTTGTTGACTCATGCTTGCCCCCAGCAGCAATTCCAAACATTTTCCAGTCTTCTTAATATTTAACCCTATCCAGCTCTCTCTTACTGTCAGCAATTGTATAAACTCTTATAAATCATATGCAAAATGCATCATCCTCTCTAATTTAAATGACTATCTTCTGTGTGTCCTAACATAAAAAAGTGGTTTTAATTTGAATTAAATTTTGGTTATCTGCAACAGGAGCACACTGACAATTTCTTCCAAAAGATATAATCAGGGTGATTTTCACTATGAAATTAAATGATCACAAACTGCTATTCTAATAAAAAAGAAATTTAAAATCTAAACATCTACAAAATGTCCTTATTTTTTTAAGTAAATAGTAATCCCTCAATTCACACATGTAGTACACAACAAGAAAAAATTTTAACTATTATTTTAATCTACAAACTTAATCATTTAAAAAAAAAGTCATCTTAAATTTCTCCACATGGAGGTCTTTTCTTTCATTATATTTTCACCATATCTCCAAGTCCCCAGCAAAACACCTATATACCAAAGTACCCAACAAATATAACACTCCAGTAAGCATACAGAAACTGCTTAGCTAATGCGTCAAATTACGTATATTTTTCTAATGGACTAAAATCACTAAATCCAGGCCATCAACCTTGAATACATCACCTTTCCTATGACTTAGTTTTCTCTTTGAGAATGAATTAGATGATTTCCTAGATCTTTCCCAGCTTTAATATTCTATAATTAGTGTTTATAATGTAAGATTTAAGTTCACTTAGCTTTTATGAGCCAGATTTGAGTAGTAAGAAAAGTGTAAGATTCATTTCTGTCCTTAAGGAGTTAAAAACAGAGTTGAGGGGGCAAAACACTACACAGACAATAGTGCAAGATAACATAGTCCAGTTCTAACTGGTGACAGAGAAGCTACCTAATTCTGTGGTAGGAACCACAGAGTGATGTATCCCTGGGGGGAAGCCAGAGGGAGACAGGGTGAGATGTTTCTGTGAGGGGGTGGGATTCAGAGGGATGGAGAGACAGGAATTAAATAGAATCCATGTCATGTTGGCTGTTTTAGATGAATTCAGCCTGAGCCTAATCACAAACTTCTTATTTTTTAAAAAATGTTTTATTTATTTTTGAGAGAGATGGAGACAGCGTGAGCAGGGGAGGGTCAGAGAGAGAAGGAGTCACAGAATCTGAAGACAGGCTCCAGGCTCTGAGCTAGCTGTCAGCACAGAGCCCGATGTGGGGCTCAAATCCATGAACGGTGAGATCATGACCTGAGCCAAAGTCAGATGCTTAACCGACTGAGCCACCCAGGCGCCCCCTAATCACAAACTTCTTAAATGTTCAAAGTTGGGTTATAAAGTGATGGAGGCAAATACAAGTTTAAAAAAGTCCTCTTCTAGAGAAAGAACTCTACTGCTGTATATAAATGGTTTACTATCAATTTCATAAAATGCCTTCATAAATTATGATAGAGAATTCATACACTACTAGTCTGCTTACATCTGAAGACACACATTGTCACAGTAAGCTGATATGTTTGAAGAAATATTTCTGGAGCTTTGAGGGTTTAAAATATGATTCAGAAAACTTTTAATAACAGAAACATTCAGATACAGCGGAAGAAAGAAGATGGAGAGGAAAGAAATGAAGTCAGTAATATGATCAGAGCATCATACCAAGTGGAGATGCGCTATGAGAAATGCAAACACCAGGATCTGCATGGGAACGTCTGATCCATTTACACGCAAGCAGTGCTTATGATCGTTGTATTGAAAAATTCATACTTGAGGGGTGCTTGCATGGTTCAGTTGGTTAAACATCTGACTCCTGATTTTGGCTCAGGTCATGATCTCATGGTACATGGGATAGAGCCCCGTGTCAGGCTCTGCACTGACAGCATGGAGCCTGCTTAGGATTCTGTCTCTCCCTCTCTCTCCCCCTCCCCTGCTTGTGCACTCTCTAAATAAATAAATAAACATTAAAAAAAGAGAGAAATTCATGTTTGAGTTCATTTTCTTATTTTTTTAAGTTTACTTATTTATTTTGAGAGAGAGAGAAAGCAAGAGAGACGTGAGATCATGACCTGAGCCAAAGTTGGATGCTTAACCAACTGAGCCACTCAGGTGTCCCATCAAATCAAGCAAAAATTAATACTATACGTCTCCCAAATTTCTTACAATGACCAGCAGGGTTCAGCACAATCTCAACTCCTACCACTCTCCCTTTCGTGGAGGGAGAAGTTCACTCTGACAAGAGTCACTTGTTCCTCTGTTCCACTGTCATTCCTCCTTCTTTCTTTCCCACCTGCACTGACGTGTGCCCCGTGCAGTTGCAGGGCTCTCACACTCATAAGCTTCCTAAGTTTGGCTTAATGCTCTTCTGTTGCTATCTTGAAAGTTGTAAGACATTTTGAACAAGTGGTCCCCCATCTTCACTGTGTCCTGGGCACTTCAAATGACATAGCTGGTATGACCCCTTGTGGAAAATACTCCACTTTCTCCTGTGCCTCAATCATGTCAAACTCTTTTCCATTTCCAGACTTTGGTGTCTGCTGTTTCTTCTCTGAAATACCTTTCTACTAGTTCTTTAGACAGTTGATTCTTTCTCATCCTCCAATCTCAACTCAAATAACTTCTCAGGCCAGCCTCCCCTGATTTCTTTATCTAAAGTGCCTCCTCTAATCTTCTGTCTCATTACCCAGTTATTTCTTTAAAGTCTGCTTACTATAATCTGTAATGATCTCACTTATTTGTTTCCTTGTTCCTTGTCACACATCCCCTCCTCCTAAATGGAAAGTAGCAGGAGAGACAGTAATCTTGTTTATCTTGGTAGCACACTGATGAATTAGAGTTGAGAGAAGTGTCTGACACAAGGTAAGTGCTCAATATTTATTTGTTGAGTGAATAAATATGTTAATCATAGTAATAAATGGTGCTTCATAAATTTTGGGGGGGGGGATTTTTTTTCCTAGTTAAAGTTATTATGCACTATGGGTATTTCATCTATAATTCCATAGCATTTTCTAGAGACTTCCTCTCCATATATGGGGTACCTATTTGAGATAAGATACCTAAGATTGTGAGATTTATATGTACATATTTTAAAAGTATTGCTGCCTTTCTGTCAATTTATAATCTAAAAAAGTAACTCAATTCCCTAAACCAAAGAAAATGTATAGTCTATGAATAAATTTTGGTTTACTGTTTGGAAGGAAGCTAAAAAATAGCTGTTGACAGAAAATGAAGATAGCTGCAGAAAAAATAGTTTTAAATCAAAGGAACAAGACTTGGTATCCAATGTTAGTAAAACTGGAATATTAACAAAATGTGATAATAATGTAAAGAAGTATAAACATCTTTTGGAAATAAGCTGACACGAAGAATTTTGGCCATAAAAATACTCATATTCATTGACCTAGATCATTTACTTCCAGTGTTGTATTCTATGGAAATGTAATTTACACAATATATAGACAGGGCTATTTTCACAAAGATATTCATATGAGTGTTGTTTATAATATCAGAAAATTGAAAGTAAAGTATCCAAATACATTTGAGGGAGTGGTTAAATTTTAGTAATCCACTCAAATAGTCTGTAACTAGGAAAAAATCACACTGTGCGACAATAGGGGGTAACACTACTATATAACGTGTTCACTGAAAACAGGATCATAATAACAAATATAAAAATAAATCTAATCTGAACAAAATCAAAGATTTGGTTTGATTTGATTTAGGAGCCAGATTTATGATTTTTTTTGCTTTTCTACGTTTTCTACTTTTTTGCTAATATAAATACATTAAATTACAAAAAAAAATATGTATTGTAAGTGGGCTTCGTGCCCAGTGCAGAGCTTAACACGGGGCCTGAGTTCATGACCCTGAGATCAACACCTAAGGTGAAACCAAGAGTCTGACCCTTAATCCACTGAGCTACCCAGGTGCCCCTGAAAATCTATTTTAAATGTGTCTAAAAGAAACATGGCTTCTGAATATATAGTATCATTTTCAACGTCGGCCAGTATGAGCTCTTAAAAAAAGTTCCCTACCAAAATGTTAAGTTTAAAATCAAAACACAGATGTAAACAAAATGTAATAGAGCAATTTTTCTGAAAAATTATAATTATTTTGTGTTAATGAATTCAACATAGATGTATCTGTTTAAAGGAAAACAAAGCCACAAAAATTAGTTAAGTAATCTTGAAAGTGATTCTTTTTTCATAAGAAGTTAAGTCTAAATAAATGGAATAATTTTGACATCAGTTAATTCAAAAGCAGTATGTTGTTTAGAAAAGAAACAAAACAAGAAGCGGCTCAGTACTCACAGGTATACAATACTCCACCATTGGGTAATGCAATTTGTGACCTTTTGCTGTTCGACCAGAAAAAAAGCAACTCTGGCAGACATCATAGTTAAAATGCTTGAGGCTTCTATACCTAGAGAGAAGAAAAGAAAACTCATTGGCTTGTATGTCTATTATTTAATCCAAATCAATCATTTGTGGTAAAGAAGTCCATTCATCCAAATCACCATGGAAATAAAATGTAGATTGGCCAAAAATGTAGAATTTTCTTAGTATCTTAGCTCTAAATTAAGGCCAGGAAAATCTTGAATTTCACAAGGGAAATTAACAAAACTATCTCCCAAGTGAAAAAAAAAAATTTTATTTGGAATTCAGGTCTCTAAAGCATGTTTTCATCTGTTTCAACACAATGAGAAGACAAATACCTGTGTCAGAAGATTTTCTACAATGTGTGAATGGGGATGCAAATGGCAGAGAATGAGAGTCATGTTTATTATCCAGACATAACCAATTTTTAAATGTCAATTATACCATCAATAAGAAATGAATCTCAAAATTCCCTGACAAAGCTTCCTTCTGTGAAGGTGAACAGTAGGGTTCATCAACTTCACATCAAATTTGGGAAGAAGTAACAAAGTAATCAGATGACTTCTCACTATTTAAACATTGCTTTCTGGGGGGTGTATGGGTGGCTCAGTCAGTTGATCATCTTGATATCAGCTTTGGTCATGATCCCAGGGTCATGAGATCTAAGATTCTCTCTCTCTCTCAACCTCTGCCTCATTCCCCCACTTTCTCTCTCTCTCTCTCTAAAATAAGTTTTTTAAAAATACTGCTTTTGGCTTACTAAGTTTCATTCCAAAGGCATTACAACATCACCAAATCCTATCAGAGCCATATATGTATAATGAGTCATACAATTATTATGCATGAACATTTCCGGGATCTATATAAATAGAATTCAGAAAAAATCCCTGTTTCTGGAGCAAAGTGGTGTAATAATAATAATAATAATAATAAATAATAATAATGTTTTATGTAGTGACTATAAGAAGGAATGACATTTTAAGATAGATGGATAAGCTAGGCATCCCATTTATTGATGACACAAATCCCCAGAGGGAATCAGTGGAAAGGGATGATGGACATACACTGAAGTCACAACAACAGGACAGAAAATAGTCTCCTGCCACCACCGGTGACAGATCATCTTACCTGAATCCAACAATTGGACATTCTTTACAGATGTTGCATTTGGCCTGATGTTTTGCAGTTTCGGCCGCTGCCACTCGATGTAAAACTGGTAACCAAACCATGGACTGTGGCTCCAGACGCATCCAATCAATAAACTCTTTCACACTTATCTCCGGCTTGTTGTTATTCTGGTAAAGAAACAAATATATGAAAAGTGAAGGAAACTTCTTCATTTAAATTGCAGCCGGTGTTGTATTATGATCTTCTGACAGTCTATATGAAGTGAAAGAAAAGTTACAGAACTCTTTCCAGGTCACTTAAATTGCAAAACATCCAACTTCGGCTCAGGTCATGATCTCGTGTTTCACAAATTCGAGCCAGGTGTCAGGCTCTGTGCTGACAGCTCGGAGCCTGGAGCCCGCTTCAGATTCTGTATTTCCATTTCTCTCTGCCCCTCCCCCCTTCAAAAATAAATTAAAAAAAAAACAGTTAAAAAAACAGCAAAATAGCAGAAATTTTTATATAGGAAGGAGAAAAAAATCTCAATACCTTAATAGACTCAGATTAAAAACAAACCCAAATCACACAATTCTACATACTATCTTCACATAAATATTTTAATCCCATAAAACTCATTCATTTAAGACAGTGAAATTTTGAAAAAAAAAGGACTCACTGGTAACTTCCCAAATCTGAGGGTCATTATAAATGCTAAATAAAAACTGCTATTTCTGTATCCTGGTCCACTTGTTACAATATCACAACTGGGAATATATTACTATTGCTGGGAGCTGCACCAGCCTCACTGGATGACAGTCACAGTGAGGAAATGGCAGTGTTTGCACAGCTCCTGCCATGAGAAGCGAAACTGGTATCTCCTTCTGCCACTATTGGCTCATGTTGGAAACGAGCCTGCTGGTATTGACCAGGGTTCACAATATTCCAGATTAGACTGATATTCCCCACACAGATACCTCATAAGGAAAAGCATATTCCTGCCTCTTCAAAAGAGATTTTAGATGAAAGCACTGTGGATGATTGTCAAAAGGCGCTTCCTATGGGCCTTGTAGACCCAAGACTTAGGTAATAAAGGGGGCTAAGAACACAAGAGTTACAATTGAGCCTGGCCCTGAGACAAAAAGCCTAACTTAGAGTTTAGGAACAGATATGGGCAGAACTCAAGTTAATACTTATACCTTTTCTAACTGGTGATGTATGGCAGTCTCTTCCCTAAGGCCTACTTTCCACAAATACCCTCTCTTACCCTAGTGGCTGGGATGAGGATAGATAAGAGTAGCTAAAACATAAACCCAAAATCAAAGGCCGACACATTTAGGGCCTCCATGGTGTCTACACGTTCAGTATCAAGTCAAAAAAGTTTCCACAAACAACTTATTAACCAGCTTAAAAACATTCATCCTCTTGTGAGGCAGACAAAATGACTCCTAGCCTATCTATATACAACTTAACCTATGTCCTCATCCTAGCGTTAATAACTTAGAACAAATATGTAGGTCATCCTGTTTTCCACTAAGAACATCCTGTTATTTCCTTAGATGTAAGATTTACTCAACCTCACCATGATGGGGGTAATTCTGCAAGAATACTTCTGAAAAACCTGTTTTTGTACACTTTTCAAAGCATCTTGTCACAAAGAGTTTTCCATTGTAAAAATTCCTTTTTCTGATGTCATGTTATCGTTTGACCTATAAATAAAGACACCAAAACCGACAGTGCAGAGATGCCTGCCTGGTGATCAGAAAGGATCTCGGGGCTCTCTCACTCTCTCTTGCTGACAGTGTCCATCCTTCAGGACTCCTAGACCAGCTGGAGTGGGCCTCCAGCAACTATGAATATAGTTGGCAGGATTTCTAAATTTATTATGATTAATTGTATTAAATATCTTGGTCTCTTGACAATTACTAATTTCTATATATGCAAAGTTAAATTTGTACCAACATATTTCTTGTGCCTTTGTCAAGGTCACCTTATGAACCAGTACATGGGAGAATCATATTTAGAATTTTCATTTGGTATTTTTTGTATCTCTAAAACAAGCAAAAGGGCCATTATAAAATGTAATAACCCATAACATCAGTTCTCCTTAAAGAGATGGTGGGAGCATTTGTTTTTTCTGAGCAATAATAAATCACTGAATACATTTTGGTAAAATATCTGTAGCCTTTTCCTTTATACATACTTATAACATCAGTAGCAATGTTTCTAGAATGCTTTTATATACAGCAAGCATGAAAAAGAATTTTGAGATTTGTATGGAAGAAAAAACACTTATCAATTAATTCTATAACTCAGTCTGTAATTATACTTTCATGAGCATCATAAGAAGACAGAGGAGATTCAGGTGAATACAGTAAGTACCCACACAACCTCACCTGAAGGGCTCAGAAAAGGATTGTCGGAGAATGTGAGATTTTTTTTTATAGTTTATTGTCAAGTTGGTTTACATATAACACCCAGTGCTCATCCCAACAAGTGCCTTCCTCCATGTCCATCACCCCCCTCAGAGAATGTGAGATTTAAGCAAACAACCAAAGAAAGAATAAGGATTAGCCATGAGAAGGGAGTTAGTAGGCAAGGGGAAAGGAGAATATTCTAAACAGAGGGCACATGACCGCAGATGCTAGAGCAGGAATGAGGGATGTAAAACTGTGAGGGCCAGGGCAAAGTCAGGGCCAAATCACAGCACTCTAATAGCACATTTTACTTTATTTTATTTTTTTAATGTTTTATTTATTTCTAGGAGAGAGAGAGAGACAGCGTGAGCAGGGGAGGGTCAGAGAGAGAGGGAGTCACAGACTGAAACAGGCTCCAGGCTCTGAGCTGGGAGTCAGCACAGAGCCTGACGCGGGTCTCGAACCCACGAACCGCGAGATCATGACCTAAGCGAAAGTCAGACGCTTAACCGACTAAGCCACCCAGGCGCCTCTCTAATAGCACATTTTAAAGACTTTGGGTTTTATCCATTGACAAATAATAAATCTTGAGGAGGTTACTGTTCCTTGAATCAAATGTGCTTGAAGAAATAAAACACATGCTTACAGGGATGGTACCCAATACCCTCTACTGTGTGCTTCCAGCCCGAGTTTCCTGTATCAATTCTCAGAACATCCTCAGTACCATTCCTGACATATCCTACCTTCCAGTGACCCCCCGTGCTCACCTGCTGGAAGCAGCTGCGAACACTGGGTTCGATATTACTGCCCCCGAAAGCCGCGACTTCGCCCAGCTGACGAGGGATCTGGATGGCGTCATGAAGTAATAGGCCAAGCTGCCTCTGGTCGCACATTTCTGTTGGCCCCGCCACTTCCTTAAAGAGATCTGTGATGACGAAAGCCAAGAGGTTAACTTCCATCCACCCGTACTGTTCTTTTATGTAAACAATATCTTTGGTTTTGTCATTTAAATGATGTAGATTAAAAAAAAAATCACGTGGAGATGAATCACCTCAGTTATCTATGGAGAAATTTCAGGTAAAAATGATCCACTTTCATATAGATATGAATACTTTAAAAAAATTTTTTTATTTATTTTTGAGAGAGAGAAACAAAGAGAGACAGAACATGAATGGGGGAAGGACAGAGAGAGAGGGATGGAGGGAGACACAGAATCTGAAACAGGCTCCAGGCTCTGAGCTGTCAGCACAGAGCCCGACGTGGGGCTTGAACCCACAAACCGTGAGATCATGACCTGAGCCGAAGTCAGATGCTTAACCGACTGAGCCACCCAGGTGCCCCTAGAAACGAATACTTTTTTTGGAAAGGAATTTCCAATTTCTGAAAATTCAAAACTCATGTCTGTTCTCATTAAAATGTCTTCCCTCAAAATCCACAAAAATTCAAATTGCTTTTCGTGTGAAGTTTTCCATGAAGAGAAAGAAGGGGAATAAATATTTATTTGATCTTAAAAGCCATTTTCAAACAATACCTGGGTAAATGAATATCAGACCAAAATGTATCATTTTTTTAAACGGGAAAAATGCCAAATCTAATTTAATGCCAAATCTAACACTGTCAACAGTGAACCAAGCTCAGTGATACTGACATAGGAATTATACTGAAATGTCACTTTAACTATAAGCATATACAGAGAAAGTAAATTAAGTAAAATAAATTTAATTTTTATTATCATTTGTCCACTTAGATTTTGTTAGAGTTCTACTTATTTTTCTTTCACTCTAACTTTTAAAAAAATGACTATAGTTGAAACACAGTATTGCATTAGTTGCAGGTGTACAATATAGCGATTCAACATGTCTATATATTACGCTACACTCACAATTGTAGCTGCCACCTGTCACCATACAATGTTGTTACAATGCCATTGACTATATTTCTTATGATGTACCTTTTATTACTGGATTCACTCATTCCATACGCCTATACCTCCCACTCCCCTTCACTCATTTTGTCCAAGCCCCCACCCTCCCCTTCCCTTTGTTAGAAATAAGACTATCAGGGTGCCTGGTGGCTCGGTCTGTTAACTGTCCAACTTCAGCTCAGGTTGTGATCTCGTGGTTCGTGAGTTTGAGCCCCGCATTATGCTCTGTGTTGATAGCACAGAGCCTGGAACCTGCTTTACATTCTGTGTCTCCCTCTCTCTATTCCTCCCCCACTCATGCTCTTTCTCTATCTTTATCTCAAAAAGGAATAAACAGAGTCAGGAGTGTGGAGGTTCCTAAGGAAACTAACAATAGAACTCCCCTATGACCCAGCAATAGCACTGCTAGGAATTTACCCAAGGGATACAGAAATGCTGAGGCATAGGAGCACATGTACCCCAATGTTCATAGCAGCACTCTCCACAATAGCTAAACCCTGGAAAGAGCCTAAGTGTCCATCAACAGATGAATGGATCAAGAAGATGTGGTTTATCTATACCATGGAATACTACATGGCAATGAGAAACAATGAAATCTGGCCATGTGTAGCAACATGGATGGACCTTGAGGGTGTTATGCTGAGCGAAATAAGTCAGCAGAGAAAGACAAATATCATATGTGTGCACGTATAGGAGGATTAGGAGGAGCTTAACAGAGGACCAAGGGGGAGAAGAAGGGCGGAAATGGTGGGGGAAAGGGGGAGAGGCAAACCATGAGAGACTCTTGAATGCTGACAAAAACTGAGGACTGGTGGATGTGGGGGAGGAGGGGTGGGCATGGAGGAGGGCACTTGTGGGGATGAGGACTGGGTATTATGTGGAAACTAATTTGACAATAAACTATTTGTAAAAAAAAAAGAAAGAAAATTGTTGCAAGACATTAAGTAAAGCAGATATTAATTAACTTGAAAAAATTAAAAAAATACACACACACACACACACACACACACACACACACAAAAAGGAATAAACATTCAAAACAATAAGACTATCACATCCAGAAAATATTTATGCAGGATTCTTATGATTCCCATTTTTAACTCATTCATAGTAAGAGACCTCCTAACTAATAATGTTCTACACAGACAAGTACACATTTCAGTGACATCAACCATGCCTAACTTTCTTCTTTTGAGGAAGACAGTTGAACTACCACGCTACTATTAAGGTAAAACTACACATAAAACATAAACCATAAGCTTCCTTCACATTTTGACACACTTGTGAATTCCAATATAAGTGTACATTTTAATATTATAGTCAGAAACAAAAAGGAGTAGTATCAATGAGGGGACAGGCCACAATCTAAAGCCCAGGTTCCAACAAATCAGCACAGAAGAGATGCAAAAGGTCATTCTAAGAGATCTTTGTAAATGTGGTTTTGTAAAGCAAGAAAGCCAGTCAGCTATGAGCAAGGTCAGGCTGTTGTTAGAACCTAATCAAGAGATATTCTCAAGAAGGCACGGGGAGAAAGAGGGGTGTCACCAGGGCGAAGACACTGACATTAGCCATTGCAAAATCAATGTGCAGATGGATACCACTTGACTCAGAATGGCACCTCTGCCACTGAGTTTGGAGAGCAAATTGTCTTCAATATTAATCTAACAAAGGAAATCATAATGAGGAAGTGTTCCGATGTCACTGGGGAAATCAAGACTGGAATCAGAGTTGCTAAGGACTTCAAATTAAAAAACAAAACAAAACCCCAGAACACTTCCAAAGTCTCAGTACAGCAGGAAAGATTTAAAGACTTCAACCCAAGAGATGTCTTATTTAATTAAGTCCGAAAATGGCATACTTCGTGGATTAAGATAAATATCAGAAATTGTCATTGCAGGTCTTCTGCTACCCTGGTCATAATCTGAAAATTTAATATTGAATAATACAGAGTATTGCATTTGCGAACATTTGTAGAAAGTGTGTCCACTGTATTAGGAATGTCTGAGTTCTGGTATGCTAACATACTGCAGCCGAAAGATTATACATTTCAGAAATAAGTTAGAAGGTAGGTGCTCAGATTTTAAAAAATCACATATTATGTTGTGTAGAATTTGATTTTTGCTCTGTATTTATAGTCACTCAGTTGCAACTCTTTCTTTTGGTCTAAGGTTACTCTCTAATAATCAACTTGAAAATGAAGTAGGGCCCTTGATGTAGGAAAACAGATCATGCTTACATATGAAGATTCGTGATAAACTTTGATGTTGAATTTGTATTTGTTTCAGACTGAGGTGAGAACCATGATGTAACTGTTAGTTTTAAGAAACCCTAAATTCTTTCAGGAGCACATGAATACCCCAAACTATAGAAGACGCAAAGTCCTTTCCTAATACTGGTACAGTGAGGCCTTCCTTAACATTTTCCTTTCCCGCTCCTTGCAGAAATAACCTTTCTGGCTTTGAAAATGATTATTTTTGACAATTATGATGCTGAAGACAATTTAAATCCTGGATAAGATGCCACCAAACAAAAACCTTCTGCAAAGCATTTTTTCTGCATAGTTTACTAGGGTCTGACTCCATCAAGGTACCTCACCTCCTGATCTTACAATCAGCTTTTTGTTTTCTATAAATCTCACATCTCTTTTCACTGACATTTTTGTCAAACTGTTTTAAGAAAAACAAGCCATCATGATCTAGAGCTGAAATTCGCAGTCAAATCACCTCACAGACATCCCAGAAAATAGAAGTTTTGAAAAATGTATGTGCACAGAAGATGCAAAACTTAAGTAAGTTTACAGGACTGGTGATCCAACCTCTCCACATTTGTGAAATATCCCTACCCCTCTCCCCAAAATGTATGGATATATTCTGTGAAGAACCATCTGAAAATACCCACAGCAGGATCAAGTCACCCACATTTTATGGAAGAAATTAAATCAGAAAAACTTAAGAGTGTGGAGACACAACAGCAATTGCTACCATTTATTCAACAACTGTGATTTCTAGGTACTTTTCACATATTATCTCTAATTCCTTTTAGAGCCGGAATTGTTAGCTTCATTCTTTAGTTGAAGCAAGTCCATTAAATTTGAGCTTCTTGAAATGTGAAAAGGGAGTAATATTGCCTCTTAGTTGGCAGTCTTCTGTGGGTTCATGTAACCATCCCAAAGTTACTGAGCCACTAAGTGGCAAAGCTGAGATTTGAAGACCAGTCTCTCTGGCTCCAGAGTCCATCCCTCTCAAAATGCCAAGATGCCCGCCCTTCATTAACAGACAGCTAAAAGTACACCACTTACTTATTTGGTGATTTAAAAAATAACAGAACAAAATAAAAATATTTTATCACTTTTTATTTTCTCATACTATAAAATATAATTATTTGTCAATGTCTCTAATAGTACTAGGCCACCGAGATTTTTTTTTTTTTGGCATTAGAAGTACACAAAGTTCTAGTATAAATATATTATAAAGGTTCTAGTCCATCTTAATTTCTTTTCAAGCACTGGAAATACAGAGAGGTAGAGAAAACTTGGGCTTTGGAGTCAGAAAAAGCTACAATCTAAGTCTAGCCCCATAACAGTCTCTGCAGCCACTGACTGAATTTTCAACCCATGTCAGTCGTCATTTTTTTCAGCTGGAAAATGTCCCAGTGCTTACATTCTGAGGTGATTATTATAAGAATTAAAGATGTATTTGCAGTTGGTTCTCACTCCATTGAGGCACCTCACCTCATTCCACACAAATCCGTATCACTTCTCAACTGACACCCTTTATCTAGCCTGGTACATGAATAGTAAGGGTTAAAAAGAATGGAAACTCTTATTATACACAAACCATATAAAGTAAACTGCCAATCGATTGTGATTACCATTATTATTACAAAAAAACACTATCGTATAGGAAAGGTGTTACATACATCTGTATTTTTCTTCTAAGAGACCTTTGGAGAGAGACATCAGTCCAATCTTCAGACTCTGCACTCTTATTTTTCCAGTTCGACCCCTGTAATTATACAAATCTCAATGTGTTAGATGCATTTAAAGCTATAAACAGTAGGCTAATTATTTCTGAATATCTATTTTTTGAGGGTAAGCTATTAAAAAAACAATTGCATCTGAGAGATGCAACTTTTCTATTCACTTTTAATAAACAGTTTTAAACCCATACCATAATTTCATGACATATTTTAACAATATGTTTGACCTAGTCTGAAAGAATATGTAGCCTGAAGTCACTTTACACGTAACATATGAACTAGGAAGAACAAATGAAGCTAAAATGAAAATGATAATTATAAAGCTGAAAAAATATTTTTAGAAATACTATGAATTAGGGGTACTTGGGTGACTCAGTTGGTTAAGCGGCTGACTCTGGCTCAGGTCATGATCTCACAGTCTGTGGGTTCAAGCCCCATGTCGGGCCCTGTGCTGACAGCTCAAAGCCTGGAGCCTGCTCCAGGTTCTGTATCTCCCTCCTTCCCTGACCCTCCCCTATCTCCCTCCTTCCCTGACCCTCCCCTACTCCTCCTCTCTCACAAAATTAAATAAACATTAAAACATTTTTTTATGAAAAAAGAAATACTATGAATTAGAATATATCCGCTAATAATTATAAATGCAAAATTTAAAATTGCTAAAGGGGCACCTGGGTGGCTTAGCTGGTTAAGTGTCTGACTCTTGATCTCTGCTCAGGTCATGACCTCATGGTCATGAGATGGAGCCTCGTATTAAGCTCCATGCTGGGCATAGAGCCTGCTTGAGATTCTCTCTCCCTCTCCCTGTGCCCTTTCCCTGCTCACTCACGCTCACTCTCTCTCTCTCAAAGAAATAAAAAAATAAAAATAAAATAGATAGCTATGCATGTGGCTCAATAAGGCAAGAAAAAAATGTAAGAAATGTAAGAAAACTGGAAAATTATACTGAGGGCTGTTACCTTGGTAAATACTTAAAAATTTACTGTCTTCATAGATTTTTGTCTCTGCCAATTCAGTTTTTTTTAAATTACCATTGCAATTAAATAGTCAGTGATCCTACATAGACAGGTGTGAAACCTCTATTTGGGGAAGTATTAAATCATAATTAAATACAAAATATACTCATTAATCAACACCAGGAAATAGCTTTGTACTATGCCAATGAGAGACCATAAGGTGTCTAGAAGAAAAGTTTTATCTTTAAAAACATAGAGTTGTCTTTATTCTGTCTCATATCAAAGAATTTCCAAGCGGTCTATCAAATCTCCCAATGTACTAGAGCCTGGGGATGGGGAAACAGAAGTGCAGAAGCTACAAAAATTTGTAACATAATCCTTGCTTATGGAATAACACACAATCCAGAAGAAAAAAAAAACCTTTATTGTTATCTTTATTATTCCATATTCAGGATCTGTTTCCAGTTTAGGTTTTTAACATCAATTTTCTCAAGACATATTTTCAATACAGAAGTACAGTATACTTAAAACCTATAACTAAATGTCTATGTAACTTTATCATTACATAAAATTTAGTAATTCATCCTATCTCAAAAACAGATAAACATTTGTGTCATGCAATTTTAATTTTAGGTGCTATTATTATGAAACTGTGTTTAAATCCTATTCTTATTGATAGTCCTACTATGAATACTAATTGATATCTTCTATTCTCAAATTATAAATACTCAGGTAATTGATGTCTTCTATTCTCAAATTATAAATACTCAGGTAAGTTTCTGTATATATACATAAAAAGTATAAAATAAATAAAAAAGGAAAATATGCTGAGGGATCAGTAAAATATGTTTTCAAAACAGATGTTTTGAGTTTATAATCTGTATTAAATCATATCCAACAAATGTATCAAACCCTTAATACGCATGTGTACAACATTCAGAAGTGACTTAGGAGACAACTAATACTTTAAACTGAAAATAAATATAACATTATAAGGAAAAATCTAAGTTAATATAGTCATTGCAGTTTCTTACCATTATAGAAATATTTTCATATTAACCTTAAGCTGAGCCATGTTACAAATTGTGTTTCTAGTTCACATTTTTAGGTATTTCCTAGTTATCACAGAAAAATAGACTATGTCTGACTTCTTCCCTTCAAAAATCAGGAAATTTTGTTTTCCAAACAGAAAACAGACTAGCAGTAGATTGTCTGCATGGATGGACTGTGTGGATGGACTGGTACATGGATGTGGCTAAAGGGAAAACAATCTCTTATGAGAAAAAAGATCAGACTGATGTGTATTAGAGGATGACCTCCAGTCTACAGTGACAAGGAACATCATCAGGAAGACTACTGAAAAAGTCAATCATCCATTCATCACAGCATTAATAGTTATGAAAGTTTACTGTGATCCCCGCATTGTTCTGTGTATCATGAGGACCAGCAGAAAAGCATTAAGATACGATTCCCACCTGTGATAAGGTCAACGCTAGCTAGAGAGGAGACAATAAAACAACAGGAAAAGCACAAGAAAATAGGAGACTAAGCTTTATGCATGGAAATAATCAACTATAAGATAATTGTGGCTGACTAGTTCTTAATGACTAGTGATTAGGCTGAGTAGTTATTAGTTTCACAACATTTGATAGGAAAGATAAGCCTCACATCTGACACTGGAGGCATGACATGGCTGGACTGACCCTAGGAGAAAGTCGATCATCATAGGAAAAGCCTGGGCAAGGGGCAGAGAGTAGGAGCATCAGAGACAAGACCTGTTCAGGGGTAGCAAAGACTTGTGTCAAGGCTAAATGGTTGATAAAGTTGTCCAGGTTATATGGCACCAGACGACAGAAGGCTTTGATGTTAAATAAGATGTCTGGATTTGAGAGAGAAGAGGGAGGCAAAGAAATTTATTAAGTGAGTGACATAACCCAATATTTAAGTATTCGCTTCCCTGACAGTCTTCATAAGTAACTCCTGAAATTAGTTTAACTGGAAAGATATGTACCTTATAAAATTATATCCATCTTGGCATAGTGGAAAAATGACTTAACACTGCAGCAAATGAGGTTAATATTTTCTGTAGGGACAAAAATATTTAAACCAAGCATTCCAGACTATTGCTTTAAATCATGATTTAAACATTTTTGATTTCTATTAAATTTAGAAGGAAGATTATAAAATTAAGACTTTTTAACCTGGGAAGATGAAGACTGAGTGAGGCTGTGAACTTATAAATGGAATAAATTTTATCTTTTTAGTTCAGAAAGCCCTTTCTACATATATTAGTTCATTTGCCCTTCATAAATATCTATGTATGGTAAGCAGAGCAGATATTTTTATCTCAATTTTTCAAATGAGAAATTGAGATGCCAAAAGTAGAGTGGCTGCCAGGGTACAAAGCAACCAGAACCAAAAATCTAGATTCTCATCTTTCACAACAGAAGAAAATAGATTTATTTTTTTTGCAAAAATCAGAATATTAAGAGTTTGATACATGTTAAAACTGGAAAAAATAGTAAATTTAACTTATAAAATACTATTTTTCTTCAATATGGCAATATGGCAGAAATAGTCAAGTTATTATCAAAAACCCTGAGTATCAGCTCCCTATCTACCACTAATATATTGCAATAGGAGGCTAGGGATCAATTGTCTTGTCTCACTGGGTCAGTTTCTTAATCAGTAAAATGAAGAGGGCAGAATGGAAGAGCTAAAAGTACTTCTACTTCCAAAATCCTCTGATCTCCTGTGTGTGAACCACTCATTATTTCAAGAGCTGCTTGAGTATACTTCTAGAGCTGAAAATTCAGTTCTGGCTGTATCATACTACACAAAATAAGGCAGTTAAAAATACATGGTTAATGAATGAATATCAAAATAGCTGAACAAATGGAAAGGAAATGGTACCATTTCCAATGTTCTAGAGACTTTTAGGGTCCAAAATGTCCTAGTGCATTGGATAACGTACATCACAGTTCCATCGGATTCTCAAAGAAAACTAATGATTTGAAAGGAGTTACTAACTCTTGTTTAGATAAACTGATAAATGACAGTTGTTAGAGAAATTTGGGCAATCAACTGTGGTCATCTGAGACTACCATCATATGATTAACTTTGTTTGTGTTTTTTTTCCCTTAGGTTAATTCATGATATTTTTCTCCAAGATAGAAAACCAGACTTAATGCATACACCACTCTGACCCAGCATGGTGTTCACAATATTTCTTTGGCATGGAAGGAAAATAAGTCCTTAAAAGCATTTTTTTCCTTTAAAATGGAAAATTTCAAGAAACCATCTTTCTAAATAAGAAACAGTACCTTAGTGTAGCATTTTCCATGTGTCCACATTTGATGATGGAAAGTGGAAATATGCCAACATTTGATTCCTTAGAATATGAATCACAACATTTCACATTCTGCTTCCTTCTCACCTAAGTGGCATCATTCCCTTCGGGATGTCCAGTGAAAACAGCATATGTATGTGTTATATGTTATGAGTTATATCCTCCCAAAATTCATGAATTGAAGCTCTAACCACCTGAGACCTCAGTTATGAGACTATATTTGGGAGATAGAGTCTTTAGAGAGGTGATATACTGAAAATGAGGTCATAGGGTAGGACTCATCCAATATAACTGATGTTTTTATAAGATTAGAACACAAACACACACAGAAGAAATATATGTGAAGACCCAGGGAGAAAACAGCCATCTATAAGCCAAGGAGAGAGGCCTCAGAAGAAACCCAGCTAACACCTTGATCTTGGACTTCTGGTCTTCCAAACTGAGAAAATACATTTCTTTTATTTAAGCTAGTTTGTGGTACTTTGTGGTACTTTGTTATGGCAGACATAGCAAACTAATGCAATGTGAGAGAACTGGAGGACAGTGACTGAACATCCTCTCCAATTCTTCCTTAAGTTATTGCTAAAAATATGCACCTATAACATGCCACTTACAGAGCTTAATGAAGTTCTTAACTAAGTATTCTATGAATTTAGCATGTTTCCAAGGCCATCAAATTAAGTTAAAGGCTTTGTAGTTAAAACATTTTTAAATATTTTTTTGGTTTATTTTTGAGAGACAGAGAGAGTGAGAAAAAGAGAGAAAGAGAGAGAGAGAGAGAGAGAGAGAGAGAGAAAGAGAAGGAGAGAGAGGGAGAGAGAGACATTGTGAGCAGGGGAAGGTCAGAGAGATGGAGACACAGAATCCAAAGACAGGCTCCAGGCTCTGAGCTGTCAGCACAGAGCCTGACGCAGGGATCGAACCCATGAACTGTGAGATCATGACCTGAGCCGAAGTCAGACACTTAACTGACTGAGGCACCCAGGCGCCCCTGTACTTAAAATATTTAATTGACTAGCTCTTCGGATGAATTTAACATATAGAAAATACCTCTTTTGAAGGTTTAAAAAATTAAAGATCAACTAAATAGTAATTAATGCCAACAGTCATATTTTACCCTAGGAGTATAAAAATCACATTAACATGAAATGTATCAAAAGATACCAGACAGGGAGATAGTAAATCCCATGTTCATTATTATAACTGAGACTCATGCTATCTATCTGTTCTTCAGTGAGTTTCTTAAGAGACCTAAAGCAAAAAATGGCTATTTAATTATTTTTTTAAAAAAAAACTTTGTTATGATATTTATGAATATTGAAAGAGGAAAAACTTCTCTAATCAAAAGAATAAACAAAATTTTAATCAAATTATCCCTAAAGCTACTGTCACCACTGACTTCTTCTACAGAATCAATCAGCAGCTAAACATGTGTGGATTCATAAACTATCATCTATCTTCCTCTCTAAATCAAATAAAGGATGACAAACACAAAGTTTTATGCAGGTAATTAATGAAAAATAACTTTTAGGGTCTGAGAAAAACAGTTCTCATTTTCTTATTTCATCTTTGCATACTTTAACCCCCTACTAGAAGAATGAATAATTCCTAATGTTTCAGAAATGTCAGCCCACAGCAGGTATTTCTAGAATTGATTATTTCACAAATGTACTGTCACATTAAAAAAAGCCAAATTAATGGTGAATAAGTTATGCTGGAAGTTGAGAGTGCTCTTTATATAACAGTGAGTATCTAATTAAATTACAGATATTAGAGTCTCCTATAGCATAAACTACTTAAAACACCATATAAACACAAAATCCCTAAACACATAATCCCTACTGCAATAAATAAAGCTGATAGCAAAAGAGAAATCAAATCCCGTTAATTGCCATTCAAATTGCTCTTAAACTGTCATACAAAAATTGCAGAGTGGATTATTATGAGACAGTTATTTTAATTCATAACAACAAATGTAAATTTTCATCCTTCAATAAAAGATACACCAAAAGACATTCCAAGAAGAAAATAGGACATGTTTATATTACGTTTCCTCTCACAAATACCACAAATTTGACAGCATTTACAAACTGAAACAAAACCTTGAAATAATAGGTGGACATTCTTTTTCGTTACGTTATTGGTTAAGAGCTCTAATTTTGGAAAGTCATTCTTGTCCAACAATTAACATAAATATTTCTACCAGAAGTTCTTTGAAAGCACCTTTTTAAAAAATTCACTTCAAAATTTGGACATTTTGCATCAACACATGTCATTCAACGATTATATTTTAAGGAGAAAACATGCAAACTCACGTGTCATATACGTTGAGCAGCCAGTTTAGACACATATCCACACAGAGCGGAACGTTGACCAGATCCTTATGCATTTGTTCAAGGCCATCGTAAGTTGTTGTCAGACAGTTGATGACATCTGGAACACTAAGAAGCTGATCATTTTGGTTCAGTTTGTGCTGTTTGAAAACTTCATTTGTTGTATTCAGTTCTAAGAGATCCACTAATCAGGTGAGAAAAAGGAATATGCACAGTCATTACACTAGATAATCTAACATTGGAACAAAGGTGTTTCTAATTGTAAGTATGCAGCTTCATTCTTCAGTTTAAGAATCTACTCTTTCAAGTTAACCTCAAATTTTAAAGAAATAAGTAACATTTGCATTCTTACATTTCTAAACTCTATTTTTATCTGCACCTCTTATTTTCATGCTTTTGTATCTAAACTTTGCTACTTTTCAATCTGATCCCATTTTTTGCTCTTTGGAATATCAATTCTTCCTACTTTCCTTTTCTAGCTTTTCTTTTGTCTTCAGCTCTTTGTACTTTTAAATATAGGAAGGCATAAATAAACCTAGTCCAAATAGTAGAACACCTAAAATATAACACTGCTCTTCTCCTAACTCCTGAGATCAGCCTGCTCACCCCCTCCCAGTCATCATTTATATCACTGCCAAACTAATCATTCTGTTTCTCAACATGCACATCATAAGATGCAAAATTCACTGAAAATGGTCAGTTAAAAAAGTTGTTCTTGACTGCCTGCTGAATCAAACCTGATCTAGAATGCCCTTCCAATCGGATCCTAACCTGGTTTGCCTCCTACGATGCTTTGGCATATAGGCCACTGTAGGTAGCAACATGGGATTCGCAGAGGTCCACAGCACAGGCCCACACCCATGGGTCTCCATGTATTTCCTCCCACTTCTACGTTTCATGTACAGCATTTCTACAGTGGGACCGACCAGTGCTAGAGCAGGTAACACAGAGGATAAGCTGGAGACCCTCCTCTCAAAGACGACCAGTCAGAAAAGGAGGGTAAGCATACCGATAACTTTCTAAGGAGAGAAAATGCAATAGCAGAAGAATACATAGATGTCTATGAGAGCTACTACCATAGGGGAGTAGTAGGAGCCTGGAAAACAAGTAGGAGCCTTGGGGAGGTGGGGATTTGAAATGGGCCTTGAAGAATAGGTAAGGCGCAAGAGACCATGTAAAGCAAGGAAAGAATTCCAGGAAGAGATAGAACTTCTTGGGAAAAGATAAGGGTTCAAGGAAGTCTAAGGGCCCTAAAATGGCAACAGCAGTATGGATGGTAAGTGGCTTAGACGTGGGTGGCATATGGTGATGGTGAGGCAGGTATCTGGCACTCAAGGGGGCCGCCACATATGCGCTAGGGGAGACCATCAAAGGCCAGGCGGAAGATTTTAGACAAAAAAAAGAAAAAAAAATACCCAATATACATAATCTTTCTTTTTAATCAATTTCTAGTCATTTCATTAGCTTACTGTAAATAGGGAAATAACAAGATTATCAAATAACCATGTATGTATATATTTAATGAGTATAGAAATGACTCTTCTAAATTTGAAGATGTGGGTTTGGAAAATTACAGAATCCACATGAATTTAAGGTCTGCTCACTGAAATTCCTGCTTTATAAAATGTCTTCCCTATCTTCATATTTAACTTTTTAATATTAAAAGAAATCAGCTTAGAGACTTTTTATTTTAATATAACCAACTATGTCCTCTTTGCCTGACGAAAAACTGATACCTTAAAAAATATAATGATATATTTTGACAGTTAAATAAAATGAATGAATATCTTCCTTTGTATTTATCTATTTTTAATCTTTGGATAACTACTAATTTTGAGTTTTTAAAGACATTTATGAAATGTGTCCACTCTAGCTGCCTAAATACTGCATGGAATGATTGATTTTTTTTCAAGTTATTGATAATGGGAAGGAACTGCTTTAAAATTATACAGATTAAAATTATTTCCAAAACAACTCAACCGGGAAGACTTTATTAAAAAAAGGTAGAAAGAGACAAATATAAAGCACAAAAGTCTGGATAACAGGTCAATCTATTTCCTTCCAATGTCAAATATATCACTGGGAAAATTTCAGCGAATTACAAAAACAACTTATATAAGCTTTACATTAGTGAGAGACGATATCAGAAAAAAGACTAAGAACCATCTAGAATATTCCATGTCATGTTTATCACACTTTTTTGCACTGTACACTATTTTCAATTATAAACTTCCAGAGGGCAGGAGCAAAATTCAAATTCATTCTTCATGGTATCTGACAAAGAGAAGTGCTTAATGACGGGAGCTATAGAACTACAATGTCACACAAAGAAATATATTCCAATACTGCCAAAATGCTCCAAGTTTTCTGAATTCCAACATTAATTATGCCAGCAACTCAGCACTGCTATTGTATCCACACATGGCAAAAAAGTGACACTAGACCAAATTCCAAAAGGCCATTTCCTGGATTGTTGCTGCCCTTGCATTTCTTCTAGAAAAGCCTCTGTGACACACTTTGTAGCTGTGACAGTAATTTGCCACATCCCACGGACTATCATGTCTTCAATTTTTGGTGATTTACTTTGACACTTTGCCTTAGTGCCTAAGCCAGGCATACATCTTCCTGAAATGTGTCACAATTAGGTGCCTTTAAAAAACTGACTACACTTAAATCACACAAAATTATTATTTTCTCTTCTCAAATAGAGACAAATGACAGCTCAGTCATGTGGCAAATGAAACAAACAGCAGAATCATTTTCTAACCAACTTTCAGGCTTTTTAAAAAAATCCCACATATGAGGCACAGGGAATCAAATGGTAATGGATTATCCTTCTGTTCTGCAAAAACACATAGTTCAGCATCTGACCTTGGGCTTCTGTAACTCTTCCCATGTTCTTGGCCTCTTTGACCATCCCTTCTTTCTTTTTAAGTTTATTTATTTATTCTGAGAGAGAGAGAGCATGGACAAGTAGGGAAGAGGCAGGCAAGGCGGGGAGAGAGAGAGAGGAGGAGGAGGAGAAGAGAGAGAGAGAGAGAGAGAGAGAGAGAGAGAGAGAGAGAGAGAGAGAGAGAGGAAGAATCCTAAGTGCAGAGTCTGATACAGGGTTTGGACTCATTAAAAGTGAGATCATGACCTGAGCCAAAATCAAGACTCATGTGCTCAACTGTCCGAGCCACCCAGGCACCTGACCATTCCTTCTTAGCACCTCTCATACCTCCTCTTCCACAGGCTTCTCAAAAATACAGGTGGCATTCAAGGACTTGTATTGGCTGCTTCACTCTGTAACCCTGATACCCTCACTTACTCTCATAACTTCAGTTATTGCCTTCTCTCTGGATGGCTCCACATTCTGGGTTTCCTCCTGATCTGTCTAAATACTTAACCCACACTCTTGCTGTTCGGCTCCCAATTAGAGCTATACTATTCTCTTTCGGGGACCTCCATCTTAATATGTTTCAAATAAAGGTCTTGAATTCTTGTTACACTGAAATCCAGTAATGGTGTTAGTACTTCTATAGACCACGACTCTGCAAATCCTGAAATGTCTTAATACTCCCCCTACTTTCACCTTCTGCCAGTTATCAACTAGCAAATCCCCCCAGTCATTAGCTTCCCCTCCTCACAAATCCATACGCTCTTCTCTTCCGCTACCGCCACCTACCAGCTCAGCCCCCAGCATCTTGCACCTGAACTATGTACTTGTCCCTGTCCACTTGATCCTTCCTTCTGCCTTAGATATTGTCTAATCTGGGCCTATCTCCCAGCTCCCACAAAACAGAAAATGGTCCTATAGCACCCCACTCTATAAAAAACAAACATTAAATGCAACATTTTGAGAACCTGAGGCACGAAAAAATTAAAGGAATCAGAAAAGGTTTCATGAAAAATAGTGACCTTCCATGTGGACCTAAACTGACTTTAAGGACATCTCCAAATACTGAACAGATAGCTCATAACCTACTCCATTTAGACTCCATATGTTCCCTCAACTCCATCCACACCTTGGATGCCGATGCGTGGAAGTCCCTTCCTCCCTACCCCTGATTAACAGCCATGAGCCTAAATCCTGTGTGGCCTTTAAGGGCTTGCTTACATGCTTCCTAGTCAAGGAAGCTTGGCTTGTTCATCATGATAAAGGGTATCTCTCCCTCTTCTGACACCACTTTCCTCTGGCTCCTCTGTATTGCCTATTACAAAAATATTTTAACTAAAAATAAAAAAATATATAATACACATGTATGGCCTAAAGAAAAATAGTAGAACAAATATCCATTAATCCTTTATACAAGCTGTTACTGGTATTTTGAAAATGCCTTGGAAAACTTCCTTAATTGCCTCCCCTCAGAGTCACAGGGAGAATGACTAATCTCTGCATTTTGCTTTCAGTTTTTAAAAGTATATGTATCCCCAAATAATATAGCATTTATTTCATTTCTTTGAACTATAAATAAACAGAATCAAACTGTTGTATATTCTTCTTCCACTTGGCTTTATTCATTCAACTTTACAGGCCTGAGATTCATCGTGTTGCTGTGGATCGCTAGCTCACTTATTTTGCTGCGGTATCATCTCACATTTAGGAATATGTCAAAAGTAAACAAATTTTAATATTAAGAAGTGTTGCTATAAATCTTCTTATGCCAATTTTCTGGTGTACTCTTGTAACTCTTGTATCTTTATTATTTTTCAAAAGTTTATTTATTTGAGAGAGACAGACAGCATGTGTATGTGGGAGAAGCAGAGAGAGAATCCCAAGCAGATTCCACACTGTCAGCACAGAGCCTGACTTAGGGCTCAATCCCATGGACAATGAGATCATGACCTGAGCCAAAATCAAGAGCTGGATGCTTAATTGACTGAGCCACCCAGGTGCCCCTACTCCTGTAACTTTTAAACACAAATCATTCACTCCATCTATCCTAGGAGACAGCTCTGTGCCAGAAGTTGAATGAAGTCGGAAGTGGAGAAGAAAACAGACTCATCCCTCACATGAAAGCTTAGCTCATTTAGAAAGACAGGCAGTAAGTAAGTTAATAAATAGAATATCAAGAATTATGACAAGTGCCACACAAGGAAAAAACTGAATCTAAGCAACAGAGCATCAGGAGTGACCTACTTGAGAGTGGAGTAACCACAGAAAGCCTCATTAAAAGGTTAAGCTGGGACCCAAAGGAAGAGAAGGTCCCTGACATGGGACAAGGATACCATTGAGAGCAAAGACAAGGGCTCTCCAGGCAGGAAGAAGGGAATGCAGGGCCGGCAATTCCAGTCAACCGCTAGCCCCGACGGCCAGAGGCCTCTGTGGTGCACAGTGAATGAAGGGGACAGAATAACAGGTCACAGCAAAAATGATTCCATTCTGAAGGCAACAAGAATCTGCTGAAAGTGTGTGACCATGTGTAACATGCTATCTCTGAACGTAGGTGCCTCGAGTGTGGGATCCAAGTATCTTCACACAGGCTTAGCTCCTACACAATAGTGGAGCCCAATAAATGAATGATCAGTGACCGAGCAGTGACAGCATGCCCTCTACATTAGGACCTTATGTTGGATGGGGGTTTACACAAAATGGGTAACCCCTGACCTGAAGCCCAAGTTCGCAGCAGAGGCGGGGCCCTCCTCCTAACATTATCTCTTACACAAAGGCAAGCATATGGTGCTTAGGTGAGAAACAGTCCTTAAAGGCAATCATAAAGTACTGGAAAAATTGGAGGCAGGTGGGATTAGCTTGTAAACGTTTCCAAAAGAAGTAAATTTTTAACAGTGTCTGGAGGATTAAAGGGTTGCAGACCATTGCAGAGGAAGGGTCAAGGCTTTTCAAGTGAACAGAAAGGATGGGAGAAGGAGGAACGGATTAATCATAAACAGGTGAGCTGACAAGTGGTGTAAAGGCCCTGGGCTGGAGAGCTGCGGGGGCAGAGGCAGTGGGGAAAGTGAGGCCAGGTGGCTCCAAACACATCAGCTCGAATATTTACAATCCAACGCAACCCAGAACTTTTCTAAGTGCACATTTCTAAATGTCACGTAGTTTAGAAGCGGGAGGTGTTCCTCTTCTGCTCCTCTCAGATTTGAAGGAATGAACTGAAGGAGAGAGTTTTTTTTCCTGAGAATTCAATAGAACCCACAGAGGAAATCACCAATGTGTTGGTATGTTTATCTAGCCAGAAGTACTACTGAAAACTCAGACCGCGTTCATCATGACAAAAAGCAGTCTCTGGTCAATGGAGATTTTGTGTCTGAGTCATTTGTCCTCATTTTACAGCTCATCAGGTCTGAGAAGACCTTCCAGATCCGTCAGCTGGATACTGGACATGCAGCTGAGCCCCTTTGAAAACTGCTGTCACCACGGACTCACTGAGCTCACTGAACGTCCTTTTTGTGTGTTCCTAATTCGCTTCCTATTCCCTTCTGGCTCAACATACAGATTGCTGGCCAGGGGGTGCTGGCTTTGCTTTTTTGTACTGATAATTCTGCACCACTTGCTTCCCATTATCCAGGGCTCTGCAGATTATGGGCATCAAAATCACCTCGGGT
This sequence comes from Proteles cristata cristata, assembly GCA_017311185.1. Classification (NCBI taxonomy): domain Eukaryota; kingdom Metazoa; phylum Chordata; class Mammalia; order Carnivora; family Hyaenidae; genus Proteles; species Proteles cristata. The sequence continues at coordinate 1,278,810 of JAESUZ010003484.1, read as the reverse complement.
TTTCTTTCACCCATGAATCTGGAGGTGCGTTTTTAGCCCTTGAGACTTCTCTTCCACACATAACTTAAGTTTCCTTTTTTAAATTTATTAAAGTTTATTTATTTTAAGAGAGAGAGAGAGAGAGAGAGAGAGAATTCCAGGTAGGCTCCATGTTGTCAGCATGGAGCCCGATGACTCAGGGCTCGATCTTACAAACTGTGAGATCATGACCTGAGCTGAATCAAAAGTCAGGTGCTTAACCAACAGAGCCACCCAGGTGCACCAAGTTTTCCTTATTTTAAAGTTTTGCATTGCTGTGGGGTTTTTTTCCTGAATGATTCTACACCTCTCTTTCTTCACCTCTCTCATGTAACCAGCTCAAAATGTAATTCTAATTTCTACTGAGTTTTAAAAAGCATATTTTTAACCTAATATATCATTTTGCAAAGAATAATATTCGAAGCTTCACTGAACTGCCTAGACATATAACAATTATTAACAAAAGGTAGCAAACGAGAATATTTGGAATTATTCAAATTATCCTGCCTTAAAAATAGAGGCAGATGTCACTTTCCATATTAACTATCTGGCAGGGCCTACATGATCTTTAAATAGACTCAGTCATCAAAACTACAACCACAAAGAGAATTCAGATTCAATCTATATTTTATTATTACAAGTACTAATATTTCTTTTTAAATTTAGGTTGTTGGGTATGTATGTTGGGGGTAGGAATAACTCTTCAGTAAAATGGCTATCACAGAATAGTACTCTGAACAAACTCTCTGCAGGAAAAGTTCATGTTGCTAATACTAAATGTCTCAAGACATATTTAAATAAATAGAGACTTTTACCTAATTTTCTAGGTGCCAGTTCAAATTTGGATCAAGAATGCTATTTTTTAGTATTTCTATATTATGTGATTGTATCGAAACAAACTGTTTGGAATCCTATACTTCCAGAAAAAACACTTTTTTAATTTTTATATTTTTAGTTTATTTATTTTTTTGAGATAGAGCACGAGTGGGGAAAGGGCAGAGAGGGAAAGAGAATCCCAAGCAGGCTCCGCATTGTCAACGCAGAGCCTGATGCAGGGCTTGAACTCATGAACAGAGAGGTCATGCCCTGAACCGAAATCAAGAGTCCAACTTTGAAACCAACTGAGCCCCCAAGGTGTCCCTGGAATCCTATACTTCCAAATGGATATAAAGTACCAAGAAGGCAATGATCTACTACTTTGATTTCTTGATTTAATCCTTTTAAATTGGGTGGCAGCATAATTTTTGAAAAAGCTTTTTATGTTACTCCTGTATTTTGGCTAATTTTGTTCTCCAACTGAGAATGGCATATGTTCATTTGTTTTACTACTGCATGCATGCTGATGGGGCAAATAGAGCATTTCCAGAAACACAGCCAATTCCTTGAGTGAGATACACTGAAAATCAGATTACAAACACCCCCCCCTTCATTTATCTCTGTCTCAAAAAAACAAAACAAAACCCACAAAAACACAGAAAACAGCAACAATGCAATCCAAAGAACAGAGTGATTAACTTTGGTAGAATAACTCACAGCATAGTGCTTTTTGGAGTCTTCGGATTTTGATGGCTGTACGGTAGGCAGAGAAACGTACGTTATTCAGGTCAGCTGAAATGGGAAAGAGAACACATTCAAAAGCAGGCTTGTTAGTTAAGTTACATTGAATGGCAAGAATGTATTTGTTTACTTCAGATGCTGGAAAAGTATTATGTCTGTTCTCCTTAAAAAGTCTTCTCTCAAAATCCACAGCCTTTAAGACAATAATTAAATGTTCATTAGCACCATAGGGAGACATTCCAAAGCAGTGCTACACAGCTTTCAAGAAAGTATTCTCCAATAGGAAAAGGAGGGAAATGAGGAAAAGGAAACATGGCCTGTTAACTTTTGAAGCCTTACTAAATCCATCCCACTGGAGGCTCGGGGCCCTTCCTTCTCTGCTGCTGGGAGGGATTCTCCTCCAGAGGCATCTTCCTCATGGACAATCAGTTTTCTGTCAATAAGGCTGCCCCTCTAACTGCTCAAAAAGCTAGGCTTATTTCTTCCATCCTGATCTGTTTGCTTCTTCTACCTTTTTATAGATATGGTTAAAATTATCCTATAATCTATATTCATATCTTTAGAAACAAGAGATTTACTATAGTTAATAATACTATATTGTGTATTTGAAAGTTGCTAAAAGAGTAGATCTTAAGAGTTGGCATCACAAGAATAGAAAATGTAATGATGTGAGGTGACGGATGTTAATTAGACTTATTGTAGTAACAGTTTCACAATACAAATATTGAATCAATATATTGTATACCAGTAACTAGTATCATGTTATTTGCCAATTATATTTCAATTAAAAAGAAACTTAAAGATTTGGTATCAAGTTAAAAAAAGATATTGTAGGGGCGCCTGGGTGGCTCAACGTCTGACTTTGACTCAGGTCATGATCCCGCAATTTTTGAGTTCAAGCCCCACATCCAGCTCTGTGCTGACAGCTCAGGGCCTGAAGCCTGCTTCAGATTCTGGGTCTCCCTCTCTCTGTCTCTACCCCTCCTCTGCTTGTGCTCTCTCTCTCTTTCTCTCTCTCTCAAAAATAAACACTGATTAAAAAAATTAAAACAAAGATATTGTAATTTCTTTCTGTCTTCTAAAGACACAGTATCTGTATTAGAAACTAGTAGAACTGGAAGAAAACTCAGAAATCATCAAAGTTTGTTCCCTCACTTTACAAAGGAAAGAAACTCATGGCTTTTCTCTCTTTTGTTCAACCTTTGTATCTGCTTCACCCATCGAAATGAAAAAGCTCAAGAAAGAAAGCTAAAGAAATCAAAAGGGGTGCTCCTTCCTTGCTGAAATGAGTGGCTTTGCTTTCCCTCTCCAGCACTGCCTCGCCTACCCAAAGAGAAAACTCTTTCAAAGGCTAGAGAATCAGTTCAACGTCATATTCTACTAGAAATCTACAAGATCAGAATTCTCATCTCATGTGTTTCCTTACCTTTTCTTATTTACTTGTTTGATGTTTTATTTATTGTTCAGAGAGAGAGAGACAAAGCGCGAGGCAGGGAGGGACAGAGAGAGGGAAACACAGAACCAAAGCAGACTCCAGGCTCTGAGCTGTCAGCACAGAGCCAGACATGAGGCTTGAACCCACGAATCATGAGATCCAAGACCTGAGCAGACTTTCGAAGGACTGAGCCATCCAGGCACACCCTTCTTACCTTTTTATATTAAAATGACTTTAGCTTGTCATGACTACTTTGACAAAATGAAACCAGGCAAGCTAATTTGGGAAGATTAACTGCATTAAATGTCAATTAAAAGGAAATTTAATGGGTGAATTTGAGGTGGCTGAGCTGTTATTGTTTTTGTTTTCAGACAAAGCTGAAGTTTAAGATGACTCAATAGGAGGGCACTGCGTTCCTCCCTTTAAAATCAACCTCAGGCTACTCCAAACCACTTGTTCCCTCAAAAAAGGTAAAAACTGTTTCCTGCATTGCCCTCAGAAATTCCACCACTTTTCTGTGTTAGTGACACAATCTTTTAAATAAACCATGCTGTGTAAGAAAAACTGGTGGTTACTTCCCTTTTAAGAATATACAACTATCAGTTGTTTCAGCTAAGGAAATAAAATAGCACTCACCAAGGGATTGAAACAGTTCAGTCATTTTAGGATGATCCCAACAGGTTGTCTGTGTTTGATGGCTGGGGGGGAAAAAAATAATGTGTATCCCATAGAACATATGCAAATAGAATACATGCAAGGTGATCCCCATCATGGATTATTCTGAAATCCGACATTCCAATTACTACTTACCATTTGAAACAACAATAAATTTTTATTTGAGCAATGACGTTGTAAAAATATAAGTAAAGAATTTTATCTCTTTTTAAAAGAACTACACCTAAAAATTAAACCTAGATATGAAGTGTGACCCTGGGGCCTCAGGCATGACGTAGCTGGATCGATGCCGTTTCTGGAATAATTCTACTTGTGTTAGGCAGATATAGATCCTCATTCAGAATAAATCCTCAGAGGGCAAAAGTGCTGTAAAGAGTTGCTAAACTTCAGAAGTCCTAATCAAATTTCCAAAGAACAGAGAAATGAAGAGTTTAACTCTAAATAACATCTTCACCTCACGATCAAGTGAGGCGCCCTCCTCTTTAACCTTGAGTCTCTCCTTCCTTGGTGTAAATTAGGCCTTTCCCCCAGTGGGGATTCACTCAGAACCCTAGAGCTGACATAAAGATCATTTTAAGCTAAAGACATCTGAGATTGAACAGATGCAGAAAGGACTCTGTTCGGAGCTTCCTTTATCTGACTAAAAGCAGCAACTTCTGCGAAACAAGTCTACCATAAATCCTCTCTCTGGGGGAGTTTCAGGGCTATGAAGAAGAGAGAGAAACCACTTGCACCTGCATAAACAAACATTATCACAAACTTTCTTATTTCATGTTTATTCTCCCAAATTGCCCATTTATCTCCTAAAGAAACCTACTGGTTCCTCACAAAGGAACCTTTCTCCCCAGTTTCCTTCCACTGCTTAAGTTGGGTATATAAGTCCCAAATTCCAACCATCCCTTTGAGTTAAGCATCACTGTACCTGCATAACAGATATAAACAAATGCTCTTCTTTTGCTAATCTGTCTTTTGTCAGTGTAATTCACAGACCCCCTGAAAGGAAACCTAAGAGGGTGGAGGAAAAGGTGTTTTTTTCCCAGCACCAGCTTCACATATAGCTGGCTTCTCTAAGCCCCTAATGTATGTATCTCTCCTGCCAATGTGACTTTATCCTTTCTCAGCCATCAGCCTACCAGTATTCTTCCTACAGGCATTAACAGTTTTTCTCCTGATGCTTCTTCTTCACTGTACAAGCAAGATTTATATTTTTCTCTTTTTCTGTAAATTCCAAAACTAATTCACAGAATTAGCTGTCTTTTGGGAGTAAGATGAGGGAAGAATAGGTCCCCGTAATGCTTAAATTAGTTTCTTTCTTTGTGTGTGCATGTGAGAGAGAAGAATTGCTCTTAACTTCAATGGGTCAGTGCCCTTGTATTTAAAAATAGTTTACTGTCCCTTTTCTAGGTCAGAATAGAGTAATAACATTTAATAGTACTCCAAAGACTTCTTGGACAACACTCAGTTCTTACAAAACTGTTTAGTAAGCTAAGTGAAATGGCACAGTACACAAGAGAGAGTGGTATTAAAATATTCATACAATCAAATTGAAGAGAGATTATTTTTAATCTATGTAATATATCAAAAAGTGGGACATATCACTGGGAAAAGGACATAATCACTGTAACACATGTATAAACAGAACCCCCCAAGAACTCATAATTTGCTTTGAGAATATTTAAAGTATAGATATGGAACTGGGTATGTAAAATGTCTTGGGAATTCCAAAATCTCACACAGAATAAAATACCTGAAATATGAAGGTCTGTCTCAGGAAGAGCTGGGAAGTTGGCTAGTTCCCCTACCTGGTTCTTGATACCAAAGCAGAGGCAGAATGTTTCTACTTCATATTCTGGTACCGAGCACCAGCCAAGCCATTCCACCATCTTACTCTCTAAGTTTCTCCAGAGACCATGGAGAAAGTACCTAAGCTGTCTACTTATAATTTTTACAATTCACAGTGTGGCCCAGGGCTTGATAGAAATACAAAATCTCAGACCTCTACCCCTTCTGTTGAACTGGAATTTTCATCTTAACAAAATCCCATGTGATTGATATGCACATTCATGTGTAAGAAGCAGTTGGCCTAAAGAGCTTCCAATGCACAATTAAAAAAAAAAAAAAAAAAACCCACAAAAAAATAAAGACACTTCTACCTCCACACTTTGTTAAAAGAATAGCTTCCTCTTACCACAAACAAGAGTTAAAGAAGGATTTGCTGGAAACAGAGCGTAATCCAAAAACTATTCATCAGAGGCTCCCAGCTTTAGGCAGCCTAGCAGTATTCCCATAACCCGTCTCTTGAGTAATTTAAATCCCCATGGCAACACTACTGTCCAGAGGCAGATATCTCATCGTGAAGGACCAAATCAAAGCTCAATAACCAAACTAAAGTTCTGAGTAACACAGAGCCAAACTTCATACTTAAACAACAAATGTAAGTACTCTTTCTCTAGAATCACAAATGCAGAGCTTTGGCAAACAGCTTCTATGGAGCCAGGAGGGGAAGATATCATCATGCAGTGTGGTGGCGGCTGAGAACTCAATGTGACGACCTGCTTACTAATGGCTCTTCTTAGTGAAACCACTGCTAGGAGCTGAGGGAACACACACATTTGGCAAACAGATGGAAGGAGGGAAATGGCATCCCCCTTTGTGAATTCAATACCAGTTGATTCATTAGGCAGAACTGCCAATGCCGAAAATAAACACTGCCTCTGGTTACAAACGTATAACTGCAGCTTACCAAACAATAGTTAAAAAAAAAAAAAAGGTAGTAAATGCAGTTGGCTGCTGGACTTTCTTTCTTTCTTTCTTTCTTTCTTTCTTTCTTTCTTCTTTCTTTCTCTCTCTCTTTCTCTCTCTCTTCCTCTTTTTTTTTTTAGTGGGGGGGGGAGTTAAAGCAAAATCCACACTCAACCTAAAGGCTCCAAGTATTTGAACAGCTGCAGATTGCTCAGCTTCTCCAGCCCAAATGTGTCCAAGTCCTCCCAGGGTGGGCAACCGAACAGAATGAAAGTAGCATATTTTCCCTCCAAAACAACTACAGTTGAGGTTCTGGCCAACTTCAAATTGGAAAGAGGAGTAGAACCTGGTATCATACAGCTTGATAAACTACAAAACAAATCTAACAAAGCAGCAATTAACAGGTAAGTCTAAAATCATGTGGTAGAGAACATGTGACGTGTCACCAGGATGCCGAGCCAATGCCAGGAGTGCTTGTGTGGGGAGAAAGTGAGAAGGCCTTCGACGGGGCAAAAATTTAGTGGGTGTCCTATGAAGCTTAAATTGTCCCTGAACTATTTTAAACCCTGCAAGCTGAAGAAAATGATAGCAATGTGAATGCTCTGGTCCATAGAAATGCAAATAGTGTCCACTGGGGTGCTACTTATTATTGTCCTATGGATATTGACCAGTTTGTCAGCTCTGCACCTATTGGTAAACTCATTCTAGCATCCCTCATCCAACTATAAAGATGCAGTTCTTAGTACTCTCCTTTGAACCTGTTATAACTTCTTCCCCATTCCCTTATTAGTGAGTTAAATGAACCCTTTGACACATGCCCTTCTTTTTTAAAAAAAATTTTTTTAATGTTTTATTTATTTCTGAGAGAGAGAGATAGAGAGACAGCATGAGTAGGGGAGGGTTAGAGAGAAAGGGAGACACAGAATCTGAAACAGGCTCCAGGCTCTGAGCTAGCTGTCAGCACAGAGCCCGATGTGGGGCTTGAACCCATGAACCATTAGATCATGACCTGAGCTGAAGTCGGACGCTTAACTGACTGAGCCACCCAGGCGCCCCTGACACATGCCCTTCTTATATTTGTAGGAGAGTCCAGATTTTACCTATTATTTACTTAAATTGTTATTTTTATTTTTTAACTGAGATATAACACTGTATAAGTTCATGGTGTACAACATGTTGGTTTGATACATGTGTACACTCCAGTAGGATTACCACGGTTGTGTTAGCTAACACCTCTGTCCATAATAGTCATTTTTGTGTGATGACAACATTTAAAATCCAGTCTCCTGACAACTTTGAAGTTTAAAACATAATATTGTTTGTAATCATTGTGCTGTGTATTAGATCTCCATTCCCTGGTTTTTAAAATCATCCATTAATGCCCTGGTCAGCTGTGGTTTGCACTTGCTCTCCTATATACTTATTAAAAGAGTACTCCTTCACTCTCAGTGTCACAGCTGGGATAACATGTGTATTTTATGATCTTTGATGACATATTAAGCCAATAAGGTTAATAAGTGATATATGTTTCTACTTATTATTATTCATAATGTGTTCTGATGAGCCACAGAAAGTAAAACACAAAAAAGATTGAACCCCAATGAAGAGAACACAAAAATGCTGTGAAACGACATGGTCCAATATAGGAAACAACGAACTACCAGTAAAATACATGTAGTTTTGATAGACTGATAAGATATTGATTTCTGGGCAATAGACTAATTTGGGGAAGACACTTTTTAAAACCCATTAGTCCTAATTAGAGTGGCCTCGTTTCTTCCATAAAACCCTGAAGATGATGAGAAAGCATCCCACTTACCCCAAAACTGACACTTAGCCAAACACATTTATATGTCACTTATGTATTCAATTTTACGCTTGAAACTGGATTTTGTGAGTTTTTCCATGTGTCATTTCATTTAAATTGCAATTTTAAAGACATATAAGAAAAAAATTAAATGTGAGTCAGTTAATTAAAAATACAAATGTGAGAAAAAGAACAAGCCATATTGTTCAGATAATCACAGAAAGTGAAATAGTTCTTGGCTGTGCATAGTGGAAGATGACATACTAGGTCAGGATACATAATTTTAATTCTAGTAATAGCCTATTATTTGAGTGTCCAGCCTGTACCAGGTGCTCTTGCAAACTCTTTCTTTGTGTTAACTCAGTAAAAATTCTATGAATTAGATGCCAATAGTATCTCCATTTACAGATGAAGGAACCAGGGCAGAGAGCACTTAGATAACTTCCTCAACATCTCAAAGTAGTAGAAATGGAATTTGAACCCAGATGGTCTGATTTTAAGCCTGAGTTCTTAAAATGGAAGTATACTTGCATGACTGAGATTTTAAAATCTTTCTGATGAATCTGTCTAAATTTGAGTCCAAGGTCCATCATTATAATCATTACAAACAATCTCATTTGACTTGCTTCCCTCTCACTCCTGGCAAAACCCAAGCACGGATCAGCTCAATTACTTGCCTTCTCTGGACCTGAGCAGCTGTGCATGAATACAGCTGGAGAAAATCACTCAACAGACAGACTAATTTTACTTTAAATATTTAACTTCAAACCTCAAATGTCCAACTGCTGGCAACCACACAACATTCCCTAATAAAGTTGCTTCCCAGACCCCAAGACAATTTACTACTGCCTTCTCTCTCCCAAACCTAAGTAAGTTTCCCTTTCTGCCTCATATCATTTAACTTGATCTCACACTTCATTGAAAAGCTAGAAACCACCAGATTAGAATTCCTTCATCTTCCCACCACCAAACCAATAAATGTCCTTCCATTTGCCAGATTGTCTTCTCTCTTCCTTCCAAAGGAATTCCTCCCTCCTACCAAAGGCCAATTCCTCCCAAAGATTTCTTTAAAAACTCTTATGCTGCCTTTAATACCCCGCCCCAAAAGACCATTTTCAGAATATAAATGTTGAAGGATCTGTTAGCCTTATATACTCCATTCATCCCTATCTTGGATCGACATTTCCTCCTCTCTTTCATCCTTTTTCTCTTCTTGACAAAATTCTTGAATGAATAGTACACAACCTCGTGTCCCATTCACTACTGAACCCATTTCTACGCAGTTTCCAAATTCACTCCTCTATCCAACAGGCCCTATCAAAATTACCAGTAAATTGCATGTTGTCCAATGGAGTGGCTGCTTTTCTGTCTCCAACTCACTAGACCTGGCTTCAGGGTAGGGAGAAATCAGGAACAGAAAATCAACTCTATGAGTACAAAGTGGAGTAGAAGCTACGTGCTGCTATGTTAAAAAATCTACAGAATGAAGTTGACACAGGCTTTTGCAAGCTCTGCTACCTCTTTTTACATATGCTCATGAAAGTTATATATAGGAATACTGGAATCAAGCAGGAGCTCCCAAATAATCAATTTGCATTCAGGTAATTAAAGTATACAGAGTGAAAACAAATTTTGGCAATCTGATGCAATGTTATTTATCTGAGTTATTTATCTTCTTAAAGATCTAAAAGGTGACATTCTCATTTTGGAAAACATAATTCCCCTAATCTTTGTTTCACTTGAGACCAGAATATATGAGGAATATGGAGTACTCCTGCCAGTATGCAGATTCTTACTCAGAGCATGTATGGTTGTGTGCATGACTGTATTGGTGGGTCAGGGTGAGGGGTGAATTGGGCAGAAGGTGAAGAAGTTGTGTGGGGAGGACACTTATGTGTTCCTCAGGATGACACAGAGCCTCGTAAACCCTCACAAATACTTTCTGCCATCTTCTAGGCTTTAAAAGGCAGGAAAGCCAACATTATATTTTTTTGAAATGTAAGAATAAATCTAAGGGAAAACTTAAAGTCTGAATGTCAACATTTCAAAGAAAAAAAAACCTTTTTGTTAAATTCAAAAAGAAGAGAATCCTACTTGATAATAGATATTATAAAAGCACAGGGTCTTCCTTAAAAAATGCCACCAGCTTGTCATGATAATGAAGACACAAGGCAGGAAGACTAAATTGTCAACAATGGATAATCTCAAATATATTGGCTTCAACTATAAAGCACACTTAAAATAATTTCGTACTCAGGGGCAGGGTCAAAGACACAGGCATGTAAAGGGCTCTACAGAAACAAAGGGTGCAGCCCACCCTAAAATACAAATGTCAATACTCGAGGCATGGCTGATAGAACAATCTGTTACAAATATTTGTCATTTTTGACAACGTTTAATTGTAGCTGTTTTTAGGTATAGTAGTATAAATCATGACCCAAACAGGTATGTCCGGGTGTGAGGGGGAGCTCCAGGTGATACCTGCTTTGAGGGCTGGAAGGTTTTTCAGAAGAATGAGTATGCAACACACTCAGTAAACCCTGGGGAGCCTTATTTTGGTAGTATCTCTGCTTGGGTCCAGAATTCAAACAGAGCCTCACCTCTGACCCAAACTCTACCCCAGTGTTCCTCCAAGCTCTCAAACTGGGAGAATGAGACCATTCATCAACATTAATCAACATTCCTGCGGGTTATCTGTTATTGAGTTGGCCCTAGGGAGTCCTATAAACCGCTGCTTGTGATTTTAACTCCACGATTATTTCCCACTAGAGTTGGATTTATCACTGTATCCTTCTAGTTTGTTTTTTAAAGCTGAATTTATATTATTTAGAGTTAAAAAAATGACTTTTTCATATACATATATTTTTAAAGGAGAAATTAACTCTGGTTTTTTCTATATGGTTGTACTGGATCTTACATTGTACCATTTTACTTTATAATCCACACAGAAAGATATTCTATTTATTTTCACAATTCATTTGGTCATTATTACTTCTGTATTTTTGCTAGTTTCAGTGACTATCTTAACAATTTAATCTTCACAAATCAAAGTACAAACATCTCTTTTTCCTCCCTAATGGCCCTACAGTGACCTTTCTATGCTGTATGGTAAAATTTTATTAATTGCACCCCTGACTCTAAAGGTCAAACTGTTCAGTAAGGGTGATGGTGCTACTATAATACAATGGGACTGAGTAATCTATAAGATTCCAAGCCAACATTCCACTCTGTGGTACTATTAACTCTGGCCCCAGCGATGAATGGCAGGAAAGAGAATACCTTCTCAAGTCCTGAACTAGTAAACGGCTTTCTCAGACCGTGTCAATTCCACCTGAATGATCTCAATAAGCCAGGGCAGTGGTAAACAGCCGAGAAGTTGTCTGGTTACGGTTTGCCAATGCGAGGCTCCTGCAGAGCAGGCACCCGCTGTCAGTTTCCTCATTAGCCAAGGTGTGCCCACTTGTCTGAAGTTGCCCCCAAGTGTAGGAGGTTTAGGGATTTCCAAGGTGCTTACATTCTTTCATCAAGCAATTTCGTTCTTACCTCCTCATCAGCAGAGCTCGACCAGTGAGTTTTAAGTATTTATTTGCAACACAGATAAAGAGCCAGGCTGTTTCTTGGAAAAACTGACTCTCCAGTACATTCTCTGAGGCTTCCATTTCATTAATTTCTTCATCATTAAAACCAAAGTGCAACTCTACCTTTGGAAAGAGATTCAAAGTACGCCCCAAGACTTCTCCAGTTAAAAACCTGGCACCGAATGGATGCCATCTCTCATCTTGATTAAGGAGGGAGAGAGAGATGAAGACAGCAGTAGGAGGCCTTTTAGAGAGAATTGTATTTATCTTTCAGTGTTACTTATATCTTTGTTATGGATTTATTTGGTTTGGGGATGAGTTTTGTGCAACCTTGAAAGATAAAATGCTGCATGTTAATTTCTTCTTTGTTTTGTTATACATACACCCTTCTTAGCTTTGACTTTCTTGTTAGGCTGAATATTTGGATATCTCATAGCTGCCACTCCTCTCTGCTCTTTCTTAAGGAAGAAATATTTCACCTACAGCATTTAAACAGGGTCCATGATTCCTCTAAAGATAGAAGCATTAATTCTCTCCTTTAGACTGTACATATATAATGAGACAAGTATATACAGTTTATGCAAATGAACTGCATGACTGCTATAAAGAACAGCTACTTGCTCTCCAAGATTTCATTTACAACTATAAACTGTTATTTTCCCCAGAAATTGACAGATGAGGGCATCAGAGAATGCCCTTGGGAGGCAAGAAAGGGGAATTATCCTTAATGGACACAAGAATAGAAAAGGAAAATATAAAGGAGATGTAATAAATTAAGGAAAATTCTGATTTAGACCTGTTCATCGAGGGGAGTTAGAATAAGGCAGAGAATGCATAGTAGTGGTATTTGCAGGTAAAGATCATTTATTCTGATGAGTATACACTGTAATATTGAGGCTGTCAGTTTTAGAGTATGCAATGTGTATTATCAATTAAGAAGACATTACCAAAATATTCGCATTAAAGCTGTGTGTATGAGAACATTTAGGATTCTATAAAGAATTTAGGTTCGCACCTCAGATTCTAGTGGGAAAAACAGAGCCAGAGGACTGTTAAGATATAAGTGTGAAGCCCTGTCAAGAGAGCAGTGTAATCATTTCTACCAAGGCTAACGCTAACTGAAAAGTCATGCACTCTGGCCTTAGAGATGACATCATAGAGAGAGAAAGGAAAACCATACTTCTTACCTTCATCTTACTAAAGTCTATGAAAATGGCTTACTAACAGGCTGGACATCTATGCTAAAAGCCCTGGGGCACCTGAGTGGCTCAGTCAGTCGAGTGCCTGACTTCAACTCAGGTCATGATCTTGCAGTTGTGGATTTGAGGCCCATATAGGGCTCTGTGCTGACAGCTCAGAGCCTGGAGCCTGCTTGGGATTCTGTGTCTTCCTCTCTCTGTCCCTGCTCCTCTACTAATACTCTGCCTCTCTCTCAAAAATATATAAACATTAAAATTTTTTAAAAATTCTATAGTTAAGCTGAAAGCCCTACAGGACTTACAAAGCCAGATTTGTTGAGCATTCTGCTCATGGATAGAAATCTATCCATGTAGATATCCTTGATCATGTAAATGAGGAATGGTAATGGGGGCCACAGACTTGTTCCCCTACCTCTGAAATCCTGTTAAGATCCAACTGGCAGAACTGTAGAGAACTATATTTTTCTACCTTTGTCCATTATTGTACCACGATGTAACATTTCCTTAAACATATAAAGCATATATTACCCTATAGAAATTAGCCTATGAAAATTAGTTCTGCATTCAATTGCTAGCACATAATAGGGGCAAAGTAAGCAGCAACCAGTCCACAGGATGAAAAAAAGGAGGTTTGCTCCTCTTTCCCCACCTGACTGTCCCTTCCAAAATATAAGCCTTCATCTTACCCAAATTGTCCATGTGACTAAAAATCTCTGTTCTCTACCTCAACCAATGCAGAGAACTGGAGGCAGTGGGGCAGAGAGATCAAGAGGGCAGGCAGGAGCTAGAGTGAGTCCATGGGTTGGACACTAGCTCTTCCATGTACTGGCTGTGTGACTCACGCAAGCTCTGCATGTACCTGTTGTCTAAGCCTTGCCTGTAAATGGGGGTAATGACAGAATCTATGCTTCGATGGAGAGAATCCATGCACAGGATTAGCGCAGTGGCTGGCAAATGAAAATTCAAAAAAAATATACTTCATTTCAATGGTAATTATTATCACCCACTATGACTAATTGTCATTATTTCTGGATCAAAATGAGGAGCAATAAGTTTTATATGATTGATGTGACTTACTAGGAAAGTTCAAACCAAAGCTTTTATTTTTATTTTTTTGAAAGAGAGAGAGTGTGCTCACATGAGTAGGGGAGGGGCAGACAGACGGGGAGAGGGAGAGGGGAGGGGAAGAGGGAGAGGGGAGGGGAAGAGGGAGAGGGAAAAAGAGAGAGAGGGAAAAGGAGAGGGAGGGAGGGAGGGAGGGAGGGAGAGAATCTCAAGCATACTCCACACCCAGTGTGAGCCTGACTCTGATCAGGGGCTCCATCTCATGACCAAGAGATCATGACCTGAGCTGAAATCAAGAGTCAGATGCTTAACTGACTAAGTCTCGCAGGCACCCCAACCCAAAGCTTTTACTTGTTGTTCCTTTTATGCCTGAAACTCCTTGGATATTAATTTTAAGCTGAGGAAATGAAAAACGTGTGCAAACCACAAACATGACTAAAAATTCATACAGAAAGAAATCTGGCTTTTAGGGGTAGATTTTTGTATATTGTGAAGGCAGCAAGAGCCATTTCAGGTTTCCTTAAACTGATAGAACAATGAGCTGTCACTGTATTATATTAGAAAAGAAAAAACTAAGTAGATCAGCTTTGGAAAGCCTACCTTAGAAGCAGCAAATATAATTTAAAGATATGAGTTTCAACTTAAGATATTAACATAGAAGAATTTATGCTACCCAGACTCTTACAGTAGAGATCTATATTCTATCCTTTTATAGAAACAAATGAGTCCTGGAACCACTGTGATACACCTCAAAATAAATACCTACAGAGAAAGAAATGCACTGGGGAGCCATCAAAGTACATTTTAGCTAATCTATAAAATTAAAATAGGAAATAAAGACAGTGTTCTTCCCATTCTCCTTTCAACTTTCCTGCTATATTCTGGCATTACAGTATACAAAACTGTATACGTACACATTGAATATAGCTAAGTTTCTTCCAGACTCTTATTTTCTTTTTAGCTAAATTAATACATCCTAATATGCTTCAGTAAACTCTAGTTGCATGACAATCATGCTAAATTTGTTTTTAACATTCTTCCTCTACTTAGTTGTGCAGCCTTGCAAAGGGAAGAGTATATTAAAGCTTTTTCACTCATTATTTAGTTGCTTATTAATTTATTTGAGAATTAAAACTTTTTCATAATAATTCATCTGGAAATACTGGCTCATATAACCCTAGCTCCAGAGATCAATGCACTTGCTTATGAAGAAATAAACTGTTAAGTTGCACAACAGAGCAGGTAATGAAAGAATCTGGTTAAAAAGTTTTCTCAAAAATAATAGAGTTCATCCTATATACTTGAGTAGATTTCTAAGTACATATTTTAAAGTCCTGAAAGACATTTAACCCTAAAACTATACGTATTTAAGAAAATTCCATTTTTTGCTAATGATGAAATGAGTCCAACATCAATGGGTCTCTAAGCTAAAACTGAGGAGGTTTGCAGGTCTGTGTTCCTCTCTGGAGGTTCTAACAGAATCCCATTTGCTTGCCTTTTCCAGTTTCTAGAGGCTGCAAGCACTCCCTGACTCATGTCCCTTTCTCCACCTTCATGTAACCTCATCTTCACATCCTGGAATCAGGATGTGGGCATCTTTGTGGGGCCATGATTCTATCTACTGCAGAGCATCAGATTTATGTGTAAACCTGTAATATTCAAGTCAATATTCACCCTGCAAATTAAAATTCTCTATACTGTAACTATTGCTATAATTATAATAATAATTATTATAGTAATGAAAATGTAAAAATTTTAAAAATGATTTAAATTTGGATCAGATGAATAAACCTCCTCTCGGTAAAGACATGCCAATTTCACCCAGCCTCCGACTTCCTTTTCTTTAGAATCAGTACAGTTTGAGAAACATCATTGTGTCAAGAGTTTGACCTGACAAGAGTTTGACATATTTACTTATTTAAAGATTTAATTTTTAAGGAATCTCTACACCCAACATGGGGCTTGAACTCACAACCCCAAGATCAAGGGTCACATGCCCTACCAACCGAGTGAGCCAGGAGCCCTAAGAGTCTGACATGTTTAGAAATTTTGTTATTTTCCCCGAATATTTTAATATCCGTTTTTAAAAAATATATATGCTGAACATGCCAACAGTCCTAACCTTATAAACTGCAAATGTTACTCTGATTTTTAAACTAACCTCATAAACTAATAAGCTGCAAATATTACTCTGATCTTTAAGCTAACTTCTTTTATATATTAAAGATATATCATTTCCTTCACATAGTAGGATTGAATTGCATTTTCTAAAGTTACAGAGGAAACCCTCTTAAGTTATCAACATAACTTTATTTTTTGTATCATAAAGGAGAATTAAAATCAACTTACTTGATGTAATAGGGCACTTTATTATGTGAAATGGATCTTTGCCACGGCAGCTGGACTGAAGCTGAAGAAACAAAGGAAGGTTATTGGAAACACTGCTCACCCAAAAAGTCTTATGCCATAATGCAAAACAACTGAACACATTTTATAGCAAAATCACTCAGAACTACTCTGGTTTTTGAGCTGGATTCCTATAATTTTGAAATCTGCTAGGCTAAATGAAGAGTGGCTTTTTAAAGATTCGTTTGAAACAAGGAAAGAAACAACATAGGTTCATTTTCTAAGACCAACTCTAACTAATTGAACCTGTTGCTAAAAATACTTTCAAAAATCAAGGTTTTGTTTTGTTTATAACCACCACAATTTAAAACTTAGTGCTATCTGGAAAATGTGCTCTGTATGTATTTTTTGATTAAGCTAAAACCAAAATTAACTTTACCTGGTATTTCCAGATTATAAACTCGATTTCTCAAGAATGAATTTTCCAGATCATTAGTACCGTGTTTTACTTTGTTTCACAGGATTAAGTATCTAGGACAGATGTCATTTAAACAAACTCATTTGGATGAATTTTAAAAAGGAAAGATTAAGAGAAACATAGGCAAAGGGTTGTAAAAAAACAAAGTAATTATCTGGATAG
Source organism: Proteles cristata cristata (assembly GCA_017311185.1). Taxonomy (NCBI): domain Eukaryota; kingdom Metazoa; phylum Chordata; class Mammalia; order Carnivora; family Hyaenidae; genus Proteles; species Proteles cristata. The sequence goes on along the minus strand of JAESUZ010003484.1, from coordinate 1,261,748 downwards.
AAGAATCCCAAATACTTACTTTAGTCTGAAATGCACAGAATATATAGTTTCTTACTTTTATATTAGACATCACTATGATTGTGATTTTATGTTTTGTTTTACTGAGGTACTTATATTTTTTTTTACAATTCCTATTATTCCTTACTTATAAAAATATATTATTCCTACATAAGCCAATTATTTTAAAACTTATTTGAGAAGAGTTATTCATGTAAAGCTGGGGCTATTAAGGAATTTTGTTAAGTGAAACAAGCAAATTGCAAAGAAACAAATTATCATTATTGTAACTATATCTAGACTCACTAGATTATCACTAGATTCTTATATAGACAGTTGTCATCAATAATTTTTTTCTGAATTCCATGTCATATTAATATCTTACAAAAATAAAGCATTCTAAACTTTGCAAAGGATTTTCAAATTTATCTACCGATAAGGAGGCCAATGAATACATATTAGAACTCCATTTGATAAATGCTAAAATAAATACATGAAAAAATAAAAATAAAAACTAAATACTTAGAAATGAAATAACTTGCCCCATAAATAAATGGCGAGTTCAGACATGATTTCAAGATTTCTGACCACTAGTTCGGCAATTTTTCTATTCAACAATTCTTCTCTTTATAACATGTGAGCACTCCCTTCTCCAACTATGTCCATGAAAATATAAAAGGGTGATGAAAATGTGGAACTAAGTATATTAAATCTCTCATTAGAGCCAACCTCATTTCAGTGTTGGCACCAGGCTAATAGGTCAGTTTCTATTTTGTATCTAACTAAAAAGACTCCTTTTATAACCACGGCTAAAGTCCAAGAAATATAATAATGCCAACGATTCCAAGCAGCAAGAGATAATTATTCAATTTATTTGAATAAATTACTCAATTTATTAATTGGGATTTTGTTTATACTTCTCCATTCATTTTAATAATTGTTTTGATTTGAAAAACTTTGACCTCCTTGGACTATCAGTTCTAGATGACAAAAGGCAACATGCTCATATTTGACAAAGTGCATGCGAGTTTTACCACATTTCATTTCCTAAAGAACATGAGTTGGATTTGTATTATGGAAGCATGGTTGCTAGGTAAAAGTGTAGGATTTCATCAACACTAGGAGGTATCTCATCCTTAGAACTAAAAAGAGAGTCACAATTATTTGTTAAATTTGTCTTTAATTTGGTCTTAGCACAGAGCTTTACATTCCATAACGTTAAGTTTAGGAAATCTGATGCAGTTCACACCTAATGAAGATACAGAAAACTTATTTACTTCAGCAACAGTGATGGCATCCAAACTTTAGAAATGCATCCTGGCACCCAGTATATTCCAAGGACTACTATCACTTAAAGACAGGCTAGCTAATGGCTCAGGTGTGCGAAACAGAAATGGCTCATGTGTGGGTGGGCGGAGGCTGGAAGGGAGACAGGAGGGGGGTGTATGAGCCCTGGAGAGGTACAGGACAGAAAGGGCAGGAAATGACTAATTCAGATTCTTGAAACTGTGAAAATAGAAAAGCCTGACCTTGAACTGAGGTAATGCAGATTACCAACCATGACAAAAGATTAAGGGGAAATATAAATGTAATCAATTTAGTTGGAAGACATGGTATTACTTCAGTTTTCTCTACTATTATAGATACAAAGAAGTTATCATACGTGGGAAATAAGCTTTGCCTTAAGTTTTAAACTTTCACTTACACAGAATTGAACAAACTTTTCTGACATGTTTGCCAGAGAAAATAAAAGGAAAGAATTACAGTCAGTGAAAGCACTGGTGCCAAGAATTGTGAAAGGTGCCTGTGAAACTCAGTATGTTTTCTCACTTAATTTTCAAAGTGATCAGAAAAAATAAGTAAGATTACAGTAATTTAAAGATAAAGAAATGAACTTTCAGGGATCCACAGGTCTGATAAAAGGCAGAATTAATATTTTCATCTCAATTTTGGTGACTCTAAATCCTACATTCTATAGTTATCCAAGCAGTGAGTGAAAAATAAAGTAGGAGCTCAAATTACTTACATAAGATCTCATCAACAGTCCATAAAATTAAAAACTTCAGTTGCAGCATATTACATAAAAATCTACATATATGGTTTGGCTAAATCTGCAGTACTTGACCAGGAGAAAAGCTAAATACGATCACAGTGAACCTAATAAACAAAAATTGCAAAGATTCGTGGGGAGTTATTTATTTCTAAAGCTACAGGTGTATTTTAAATTAATAAAAGGTTTTTAAGAAAAAAAATTAGAAATCTTAAAATATAAAAAGATTTCGTTATTGTGACAATGTTCATGACCTTTGCTTATGATGCAGAAATGGTAATGAGATAATACATTAGTTACTATAGCATATGGTACAGGGCAAAACTACAGTTAAGAATGTATTCAGTTTTGCTCTACTTCAAACACTTTTCAATTGTGACCAGATGATTACCTTAATAACCAATAACCAATATTATAATTAATCTTAATACTTCCTTTCATACATTTATCTTACACAAGTAAGTATATTTGTAGCAAAGAATATGGCTTCTTGAGGGAAAGGGCAAGAATATGCTTATTCATTCACTTAATGGGAACAGTGAAGCTTATTAGTACTTACTAGAAAGAAAATGCTGAGACGATGGCCCAAAATCCCTATGGGCTTCCTGAAGCTGTTTAAGGCGATCGTCCACAGAAACCTGCACACACACATGCAAGAAATAATTTGATTTGAACACAGGACTTCAATAATATACTTGATTTAAGTATTCTCCTAAATGGTGCTACAGCCCAAGATATGATCGGTTATATAGACTCCTCTATCTTCAGAATCAAAGTACTGGTATTCAAACAGACTTCTGGTACCAAATGACAGCAAATAATGCCAGGTACTCTTCTAAGCAGTTTATACAAATGGACAGTTTTAGCCTTCACAATAACAATATTGGGCATTATTTATTATCATCACCACTTTACAGATGAGAAAACTGGGACACAAAGAGGTGTCCAAGGACCTAAAGTTAGTACCTGAGAGCGCTGGTATCCATACCCAGCTCATCTGGTGCCAGGATCTATTGCTTTCCTATTCCTCTCTATTGCCTTGAAAGCAGTAAAGCGCTAAAGCATCCAATGTCATGATGTAGCCATGTGGCCAGTGGCTACTCACCTCTTTTTTTTAAGGCAGGTGGTAAAAAGTGCCACAGGGAGCAATTGGTGGGGAAAGCTAATACTCCGAGGGAGGGGCATCTGGGTGGCTCAGCTGGTTAAGTGTCAGTGCAGAGTCTGCTTGGGATTCTGTTTCTCCCTTTCCCTGCCCCTTCCCTGCTTGCACTCTCTCTCAAAATAAATAAATAAAGAAACTTTAAAAAATAATAAAATAAAATACTCCAAGGGAGAAAAAAAACAGATGAAGACAGACAGAAAGGCAGGTAGATGACAGAGAGACAGAATTAGATGAGAGATTCATAGATAGATAGAAATAGATGGTGAGCGAAAGGATACAGGACTATGGAATGCCTTATTTGCCTACAAATTTGTGTCCCATCATCTCGATGTGGGAGTATTCAAGTACGTACCAGCCAATTAGTGACTGTCTGTTTCTGTCCTCACAGCTAGCTCTCTGTTATGAAAATGCAGAGAGTTGGTATACCGAGAAACTACATGCAAATCAGTAACAACTGCACACAGCCTACTGACACTTCCATTTTCTTTTCCCTGGTCCTGGTCTATGTAGTGCTAGTCAGCTATTCCACTTAGATCGTCAATCTTATTTTCAGCGGCCTTTAAATGAAACGTGTATATCTCTGGCTCACTGGGCAGCTCGCGTTTCTCCTGTTAGCTATTTAAATTACATTAGCAAGTCTTCGTTCATTAAGGTCAAAAAGCATTCAAACACCATACTCTATGTTCAGGAGAAGAGAAGATGCTGGTCCTGAAACGTAGCGACGTTGCTGCCAGATAGATTCATTCCCCTCTTATTCAACCAGCAACTCACATCCGAACTGTAGCAGTTACAAGATTCAGAGATAAGGATAAGGGAATACATATCTCTTTCAAGCATAATGTATTCCTTGACTTCTACTTTTTAAATATTTTTAATGTTTTATTTATTTCTGACAGAGAGAGAGAGACAGAGACAGAGAGAGCGTGAGCAGGGGAGGGTCAGAGAGAGAGAGGGAGACACAGAATCCGAAACAGGGTCCAGGCTCTGAGCAAGCTGTCAGCACTGAGCCCAAAGCGGGACTCGAACCCATAAACTGTGAGATCATGCTCTGAGCCAAAGTCGGATGCTTAACGAACTGAGCCATCCAGGCGCCCCTGTATTCCTTGACTTCTAATCACTGGAGACAGTGATAATAGAAATGGAAAGCCATCAGGATGGACCATAGGAATACATACCTGCATGAAGGTAATGAATTAGGGAAATGGAGCAGAAGAAAAAAAAAAAGAGTAAAAGTCAAACACTTCTGTGTTCCACTCACCAGAAAAGCATGTATGAGTTTAACAGATCGTGCCTTACTAATCCCAGATTATGAACACTCTTTCCAAACACAGAAAAGTCCATCTAATTCTATCCACTCATTTCTTATGTCTTGAATTTCATGAAGAACATACCAACCACTGGGTATTTCAATGTTTCGGTTAATTCAGGTAACCTACTATGCTGTAAAATATTGTATCTTTAAAATAAAAATGATTTCATTTACCACCTCAAATCACACATTTATCTCATTAAATATTGCATTTTAGGCCCAAAAGATAAAGAGAAATAAGAGTTGGTTTTTTTTCAATATTCCACTTAAATTATCCTGCTAGTTTTCAGGGGAACAAAAGTGATCATTATGACTCCTAGGAACTGGCCATTGAACAGGACAGAGTTCTGCAAAGGCTGTGCCAAAGAACGACTGATTGGCATGTACAGTGCCTCGCAAATGCTGACATCTAGGAATATTACAGAGTTCTTCTGGGTGTGGCTCTATTAAGTCTGGGATGAGCAAGTAATATCCAGAGTCCTAGAAATAACTGCATTGGACCAGCAAAGACCTAAGAGCTCAAAGTAAACACCACGACAGTATAAATGTGCTAGCTGGAAAAGATGAACAAGAGATCTACGTGGCAAATCATGGGAGAAGGATGGAGATTTCTTAACTTTTCAAAAGAAAAATAATACACAACTAAAGTAAGAAAAATGACCCCTTCCTATGCCATTATGGGAACATGTTTCTGGGACCTACCATAGGTTTCAATTGCATTGATTTATTTGACCCTTTGCAGTTTTCTACAAATATCATATGAATAGTACATCATAAAATTAGGTTAAAACCTATATTCATAAATAAATGAGGCCTCTGGGTTCAAGATATGGAAAGACAAATACCTGATCATATTATATGCTACAAATCTGTTATCAAATACAACCAATAAAGACAGAGAAGATGAGTGTGTGGTAGAATAAGGAGACTGGGTTTGAGGACCAACTAGGGTATAAAGCTGGATTATGAAGAGGCATAAGTTGATACCTGCAAAAGTTTCCATCGCATATTAAGGTCATCTAGCTGGCGAGACATCTTTAAAGATGGGTGTAGGTCAAGTGGTGACAGCTGACTGGATAAATCATTCACTGTTTTAACTTTTAAGTTGATTGGTGCAATTTCTTCTCTAAATGCCTGGAGGAATAAAAACAAAAATGATGTTCCTGGAAAAGAATATAATGGAAGGTAGTATTTTGAACTTTCCTTCAAAGAAAATGGGAAGATCAGCGGAGAACCCACTGATGACAGTTGACAGCTGGGTCTTTAGCAGTTGGGAGTCATCCTTTATAACCTGGAGAATCAAAACAGGTGCACAAAGAGAAAAACTAGAATGCAAACTCACTGAAATAATCATGTGTTTCCTACAAATCTACCATTTTATGTAAGTTCATCTGAGAATGTTTGCCATTATTATCCACTTTCTGAATTTATAGTCTTAATTCTACCTTCAATTTCCTTTCATATTTTCCATCTTCATTTCCATTTAAAATTAAGTTAGACAGTGGCCAGTGAGAACAACTTTCCTAACCACAAAACCTATGACTATTATAAACTCAAGGGGTAAGTTTTGATCCTTCCAAAATCATCGATAATCGCTATGGTGAGAGGAGGGGCAGGAAGAGAAGGGTCCCTAAGAAAAGAGGTAAAGGAGGCTTAGTGACAAATGCCACCTCTGGGCACAGTACAGAGAGATGCTACAGGTGGGGGTGGAGGATGTATGTGAAGAGAGGAAGAAAAAAACAAGATATTTTGGGCCAGTGACAGTAATTTGTCCCATAAGAGCTAACAGAATAATGAAAACAACAGTTTTCTCCATTCTCGTGCCATAATTCTGCCTGCCTCTATGTTCATGTTTTTCCAAAAAAGTCTTTGCCTGGATCCAATTCATGCTTTAAAAGACGCAACTCAGGTGCCCCACCCATCCGTCCTAATTCAGGGAAGATTTCTCTGAGGCTCTTCTCTCATCATTCTTGGCTGGAAGCCCCTCTACATATTCTGCAGTGTTCTCTCTGCCTTCTTGAACCCAGTCAGGACTTTCAGCTAGCACACATCTAAACACACAGACTGGGTTTTATAAGTGGGAGCCACTCTGAGTCTTTGGTGCTATACAAGCCAGTTGTTACGTATTTTAAATATCGTATCATTCCTTACTAGGGCTCTTAGTACATCCATATACTTGATGTCCCTCAAGAAGAATAGAAGCTTCTTGACAACAAGCACTCTCTAGTATTCAGTGCAAAGTCTGCAATTTAAGAGGGGAGAATTTACTTCTATTGATGAAGGCAAGATTAAGCCAATATACAACTGAGAACTGAACTGAGATACTAAAAGAGAATGGTATATTGTTATTTCTTTAGTATGTCACAAAATCAGAGTTAATCACATACCAAACTGAGCTTATATGTATTAGATGTGAACAGACAGTTGGTACCAGTCCTCAAGTTACATCACTTCTACCATCCCACCCCTTAAGAGATAAGCATGTGTCTACAACTCTCCTTTCTTCTCCCTTTTCACCCATACCAAGTTTAGTTAATAAAACATTATATATCAGAGTGCTCTGAAGACCATGACTTATTACTAGAATACTACAGTATTAATCTGGCTTCCCCATTATGCTTATAAAAAGACAGCCTCTTTAACCATTTCCTTTCTCTCTTCTCCCTTCATACCAAACTTTCTCTTTTCCAAAACCAGTTACCCTATATAATTCCCCCTTATATAACATGTGCAGGCTAAAAATATTCATTATAGTTGCTAAAAACCAAAATAGTATTACAAATATAGCTTTACTTTAAAAAGGAAATTCATTTTAGGTAAATCAGAGAATATTTTTTCATGTTTCAAAATTCTTGAACGTGCTCAGAAGCCATGAGAAGAAACTCAAGATGGAAAGTCAGAAGAACAGACTCAGAGCCCAGAGTCAGCATGAAAGGTACACACATAGGGGGTGGCAGGGTATAAAAGACATGTGAAACAGTGAACATGTAAGTCAATGTGTGTAAAGTAAGAAATACTGCCAGAACCCTAAAGGCGTCAACATTTCAAAATCAGGCAGAAGAAGGGAAGCTCACAAAGGCATCTCAGTTGCTGTAAAGTGGAAGGAAGAGGCTTTTAGACTTGTGATCAGTCTTCTCCATGGCTGTAGGCATTGGTCTTTCATGGATGACAGAATATGTACACAGATACACGAATACAGATCAATGAGAAAAGCAGTTATATGATAACAGATGCTTTCTAGGTCTAAAGAATGAACCACTAACATGGAAGCTTGGGACAGACAGAAGTGGGGTTAAGGTAGGGAAAGAGAAGGTTTCCGTTGGGACTTGGAAGAGATCTGAGTTCCTTCAGATTCAGTGTAAGAATAACCACAGAACTCAAATCTTTCATGGTTTCTTCAGTTGTATTTTAACATTATACCTTAATATTCTCTCCCAGATTACTTGGGAGGACTCAAGAATTTTAATCAGCTTTTTAAATCAATGTCTTTGTATTTTGTAGGTATCAAAGATTAAAAATGAAATGCTAGAGGGGTGCCTGGGTGGCTCAGTCAGTTGAGCATCTTATGGTTCATGGGTTCGAGTCACACATTGGGCTCTGTGCTGACAGCTCAGAGGCTGGAGCCTGCTTCTGACTCTGTGTCTCCCTCTCTTTCTGCCCCTTGCCTCTTCATGCTCTGTCTCTTTCTCTCAAAAATAAATAAACATTAAACAATCTTTAAAGAATAGTTAAAAAAATGAAATGCTAGAAAGTGTTCTTAGGTTTCTATAACTTCAAATAATAAAAATAATAACAGCTTTTATGTTTCTGAACAGCCTTTTAGTTTAAAAGATGGAAAAATGTTTCAAAATTAGATTCTATCTTCAAGACAGATTTTAAAAATCTTACAGCGCATCAAGGAGTTTTCATCTTTCCTCTGTAACAGTAATGTTTTTCTCTTACAAGCTACACATGAAAATATTAAAAGACTTTGACCAACAAGGTCATTGGATTTTGTTTTTGTGGTTTAGTGTTTTATGGCAGTAAGGAATCTTTCTACTAATAAAGTTTATCTTTTGCTTTTTAAGAGCTTCCAAATTAAGGAGCTTGAAGTAGAGCAAGTTTTAAATGGTTGCAGATCTGCTGTGTGTTCTAGTATTAAGAACCAATGTATTATGTGTGCCTGCACTTTCCTATAGGAAAATAAAAGCTGATGTGGTCTTCTTTGCTATAAAAACAGAAACATCTGCTTGTATTAAAGGTGCTCCAGCCTGCTGGCAGATGTGGGGTGGGGGGGTGGGGAGGAGGAAGCCTTCTCCTGTTGGAAGTGGTATATATGGCAAATAAGAATGATTAAGGATAATTTTAGGGCATTAAGGTTATTTGATTACCCCCCGAAGATTTTGTTTTCCAGTTGCACTGACATATTTAATAATATTTAGCAACTTATTTTCATCTGCCAACAGCTTCAGGAGGATTTGCCGTACATGTTAGAATACATTTAAAGCATCCCAAACTTTGAATCCATTTTGTTTGGTTTGATGAGGCTTGAGTTTTATATTCTTTTTTCCTAATAAGATGTTAAAATATTTTAATCCACAGTTTATTCTTTTCTGTTAAATATTAATTATATTTTTCCTGGCTTTCCACTTAAGCAGAGAATTGAACAAAAGAATTTGGATGGAGAAGTGGGTAACTTCTTTAATCAAATGGGATTAACAACTCCCAACTTTTAGGCCTTTATCAGCTTTTAGGCCAGATACAATTTTCATTTTTCCTTCAACACTAGTCATCCTGAATTAAAACTTCATACTTTCAAATCAAATGGGTAAATTCTTGCTCCAACCAAGAGCCATTTTTGTAGTCCAAAAAAAATATGCTGTTTATAAACTACTGACTTCAAGATTTCCAGTGTTAAAAAAAAAAAATTTTTAAATTGCAAGCGTGTAACTTCTAAAGAACCTATACTGAAAGGCTGTATTTACAGTTTATTATTTTAAACTCAGATTCATCTGGCTTTCAGGACACCAGAGCTGTCAAAGGAAGCCTGCTTAATTCACAAGAGTCCTGCACATTTATGCATATTTATAATGAAAGGTGGGAGACACTAATGCTTTTTGAGTTGTGAAATTTTTTAAGTTTAAAATTCAATATGTAATTTTCAAAAGCACTGAATTCAAAGAGCTGATCAGAGTTGTGCTTAATTACATTAATATAAGTGAGGTTTCTACAATGAAAGAAAAGAGCAAGTAAGAAACTATGGAAACCCTACCACTTACTAGCTGTGTGGGCTTGAGCAATGTCTGCAGTGCTGCCATTTTTTGAAGTTTATCTATTTTGAGAGAGAGAGAGAGAGAGAGAGAGAGAGAGAGAGAGAGAAGGAACATGAGCTTGAGCAGGGAAAGGGCAGAGAGGGAGGGGGGAGAGAGAATCCCAAGCAGAGAATCTGAGCTGTCAGTGCAGAGCCCAACACGGGGCTCAAACTTACAAACTGTGAGATCATGACCTGAGCCAAAATCAAGAGTCGGACCCTTAACTGACCGAGTCACCCAGGCACCCCTACAGTTCTGACTTTTGTAAAATGGGCTTAACACTACCTATCTCTCGGTTGGTGTGAGGATTAAAAGAGCTGTCGATGTACACTGCCTAAGAACAGCTCCTGGCACACAGAAAGCCTCAATTAAAGCTAGCCAATATTATTCCTATGTCTAGATATACATATATTTACATAATATATGTACATAATCAGGTTGCATATTCAGTTCATTTCCTTGACCCTTCACTTTCCTATTTAGCCACATGAAGAAAACAAAGGGAAAATGTTATCCAATGTCTGTGAACAAAACATAAATATCTTTTGCAACAAAAATCACATTCACAATATTGACACTGTCAATCTTAACACCTTCCGATTTTTTACTGGTTCATTCTTTGATTTGATTCATGACTATCTAGCATATAGTTTACTAGGCTGCCATAAACCCTACTACTGTGTGTCTCTTACTGCTTAAATTCTATTAACTTTTTTTTCTGGATATATTCTAGAATATGGGACCCAAAGGGGTTCTAGACCACAGATCTATCATCCTTAATTTTGGGCAATTCCTGACCACAAACAAAGTTTATAACTAAACTAATCCTTCCATAAGACACTCAGACAGGGAGATAAAGTTTTTACGTAAGAGTCCTCAGTATATTTTTGATGAAATCTCTAAATCCAGCTACCAATTTACAGGAACTACAGAGTAGAGAGGAACCTGCCCAAGGGCACCATGTGGATGCCATGCTGAAAAAGCCAGGCTGTGAGAAATACTATAACACAAACAATTCAGCTTCTTAGACAAATACATTGCAAAACAAACAAACAAAAAGGATAGAGGGGAGATCAAGAGATTAAAAGGGACTTCACAATATTTCTTTAAAAAATACATCAGTGTTTAGAGACACAGAGTTGGATAAAAAACAAGTATAAAGAGGAATAAAAGTAAATTATTGTGCAAGTCTCATTAATTACCAGTTTGGTTGGGAGGGGGATGTGATGGTGAGGGGCATATGGAAAACACCTGCTGTGTGACTGAAAAGCTCCATATCCTGATTTGGTGGAATTGTAATGGGGTTGGCTTCATAAACTCTCTCATAACAGGTTTTATATGTGGCTCTCTGTGTTATACTTAACAATAAAACATTTCTTCAAATCTTTTATCTGAGACAGGGATGCTGACCATGGTTTTTTCAATGTGATCCTGCAGCGAGTCGATGAGTAAGTCACCTACGGGCTTCCAGCCGTTTCGTACGGCCTCTACCTCCTTCATGTCAACGTCCAGGTCATCCATGGCACCCTGCAGATCTCTGAGCTTCTCCAGTGCCTTGTCCACTTGCTTTTGCCAATTGCTAGTGACAGCGTTTAGACTTTCCCACTTCTCTTTGACTTCAGAGGACTGTTTGCGCATGGCCTTGGCAATCTTTTGGGCCCGCTCCTCAGGAGTCAATTCTGTAATTGGAAAAAAAAAAAAAGAATATTTGGAAGCTTGATCAACAGCCAAGTGTGACCACTGCCTTTTGAAGGGGTGTTAGTAGGTGCATGGAGACACAGTTTACACAAGCCAGGGGAAGAAAAAGTTTCTCCGTATTCCTTCTACTGATTCCCAGCTACTTCTCAAAAGGAGAAAAAGTTACAAGTGGGTTTGGTGACTTTTGAATTTTAATATATTTACAAACCTTGAAATGTTACACCAAAAAATAAAACTATCCTTCTTTAGCATATATTTAGTTTTATAAAATCCGAAGGTAGTCTTTCATTTCACTGTCCTAAATAAAAATGGGACATATAATTAGGAGAGAACTAGCTTTAAGTTATGAGGAAAGACTGAGAAAATAAGATTAATTTATCATGTTCCTTAAAAAAATAACTGAAGACAAATAATGTATCTTTGATACTTCATCACTGCTGAATCTGTTTGACAGTTCATCTTTAATACAGGGCACTTTCTGTAGCCCAGACGTGTAGCATGTCCACAAACATGTCAAGAGGAAGACAGCAAAATTTCAAGGATCATCTCAAATATTTCGGATACAGCAAGAAGGCTTCCAAGATGTCTGAAATGAAGTCAGACCTTCGACAGGAAAGGATAGGCATAATGCAAGGCCCTGCCATAGGACAGGGGCAGGAAGAAAGAGGAAGAGTCTAGAAGACAAGCAAAAGATACAGACAGAAATGAAAGTTAAGTTCAAAGACAACTGTCAGAAACACAGAGATGAGAAAGCTGACAAGAGCAGAGGAATCTGATGAACACGGAGCAGACACCCTTAGATCAGGTTAGACAGACCTCCAGCTTAACACTCCAGGGCCTCAGTTCTCTCATTACCCAAGGGTATCCCCTTTCTTTTCTTTCCCTTTAAAATTTGTTTAATGTTTATTTTTGAGGGGGTGCGGGAAGCTGTCAGCAGAGCCTGATGCAGGGCTTGAACTCGTGTACTGTGAGATGGTGACCTGAGCCGAAGTCAGAAGTCTAACTGACTGAGCCACCCAAGTGCTCAGTGTCCCCATTTTTACCTCTCTGTTCTGAGGATTGTCCTGTTCATCCACTAAAAACAGAGGGCAGTCATAAACATACAATCAAGGTAAACTATAAACTAATTTAAGATATAAAGATATATAATTTATTCTTCTTTGTAATAACATCCTATCTTTTGATATCAATCTCATTAGCAACTCTACTTCAAAATATTTCAAAAATGAATGGAAGTTCATCAAACCTCCGGGTAACATGAACTAAAGCAAGCTCTCCTAAACTCTAACTTTCATATGCAACATAAATTTGTCCCCGTCTTTCTTAAAAAAAATTTTTTTTATAGTTTATTTATTTTTGAGACAGAGAGAGACAGAGCATGAGTAAGGGAGGGGCAGAGAGAGAGGAAGACACAGAATCTGAAACAGGCTCCAGGCTCTGAGCTAGCTGTCAGCACAGAGCCTGATGTGGGGCTCGAACCCATGAACCATGAGTTCCGACCCGAGCCAAAGTCGGACGCTTAACCAACTGAGCCACCCAGGAGCACCCCCCTCCCCCGTCTTTCTTTAGCATTATTTAAAAGTCTAGTGCAAGGGGATAGAACACATATTTTTATCTACCTAAATTTCCAGAAAATTCTAGACATCAATATTTAGACTTAAAAGCAGCTGTAATAAATGCCTGGGAACCAAATGGACCATGAAGAGTTCGGCAGCCACAGAACTCGGAGTTGCATTGCTGAAGTGCTAGAGGCTAAAGAGTTCTGAATAATCTCTTTGCAACTGAATTGATTACAATGAGATTCTGTGTTACAATAGGTAGATAGACTGAACCCACCAGTAAGCGATAAATAAGGAAAACAAGTGAATCAAACACCCAGCTTCTAGGAAAGCTTGAGCTGTGATACAGTCCAGTCCAACAATACTGGAGGAAAGATACACCATTAGATAAAGTATTTAAATCCTTAAGCAGAAAATGAGAAATACCTAACACTTAAATGTAATATATTTTGTTGATATAAACATAAAATGCTTCTGTTTCTGTTTTGTTTATATACTTACATATAAATAATATAAAATATATAAAACAAATACGCGCTATTTCTGTGAGATGAAAAAAAATTTTTAATAGCCCCATGAGAAAGGGAGTGGTAATTTTTATGATGGTAACACCTGTGTTTGTTAATAAGTCACCTGGGCTTTTCCAAAGACCTATTTTAAGGCCCTGTGTTTCACTGGCTTCTGTAAAAGAAAAAGATACAGTACTAATTTCAGAACAGACAACTTAATTGTGATGATTTTTCCCTGAATAAAGAAAAACGGTTTCTGAATCAGTCAGCGAGTCACCTGGCGGGGAGATAGGCAGCTTCTTACCCAGCATGGCTGGGACATTTTTGTCTTCACTTAATGTAAAATCTTTTGATTGAGCAGCCCTTTTGTGGTACTTATTATATAATCCCTGCTCAAACAGCTACTCACACGGAAAGAAAACCTCTATGCTCAATTCCCCATCTGTTTGCCAGAAAGGATACATGTTAACTGATCACGAGTCAGAATAAAAGTGCCTCTTATTACAGTACTGATCTCCTTTGAATGCACCCTTTAAAAGAAGAACAGAGGGAGGTGCAAAACAAAACAAAAACCTTCCAGAAGGTTTCTGAAACAGGTAATAAGCAGCAACATATGAAGTATTAAGTTTTGACAACATAGGGAAGAGAAAAACAATTTAAAACAGCAAACAAAAAAGGCATAAACGATGAAAATAATAAAGGCATTTATCATTACATTAAAAAAATCCTCTAGTTATTTAAAAATCAAAGGACCACATTTCCTTCAAAACTTATGAAGAGATTTTTTTTGCCATAAATTTTAAGACCCTTATGCAGGAGTAGAGAATGTACTAGATACCGGACCCAGGGGTTCAGGATTCAGGGGACATAGGAGAACCCCCTATTTGCTTGCCTGTTTGTTTTTTAAATACTGAACCCCAGGGGCCCTACCCCAGAATATTAAAAGATTCAGAGTTAGTTGGTCAAGGGTGAAGGGCAGTGTGGATATATTTTAAAAGCTCCCCCGATGACTGTAATGTGCTTCCAGGACAAAGCACCGCCAGCTTCTTGGCTCACAAATTGATTTCTCTGGTCCCTGCTGCTGAAACTGGAGTATTTCCACTCTGGTGAGTTGGTATGTCATTCCCACGCAGCGCAGGGCCACTAAATACTGAAGGCCGGAGAGCAAATGAAGCTCAGAGATAAGAGGGTAATCTAATTTGCATTTGAAAAGGCGGTAATAGAGGCTAATCTGGGAGACTGAGGAAACAGCAGGATAAAACCAAATAAATTTACTGACAATTTTCAGACCAGAAGCGCTTTTTCTGTCACTTTCCTATTTCCTGTAGAGTGTGTGTGTGTGTGTGTGTGTGTGTGTGCGTGCGTGCACGTAAGTGCTTCTCTATGGATTTCTTTGAGGGGCAACACTCTTGTTTCTCCATTCTCTTCCTCTGACAGGCTTTCCCAATGAACTGACCAAATGTGGAATTATAGTTACTTTCTATATATTATACATTTATACACAATATATAATAGATTACTTATAATCTATTATAAATACATCATTTATAAATATTTATAAATATAAATTATAAAATTATTAACAAATAAAATTATATTATACATATTATATTAATTTCCTATTTGTGTAATTCTAAATAGTGATTTCTTTATAACTATCTTTTAGGGCACAATTGATAACTGTCTTTTTGGAAGAAGAAAGAAGAAAAAGAAGAAAAAAGACAAGAGAAAGCAATGATCAATCCTCAATTTTTCTCTCTTGTCCAATGATCTCTATTCTTCAACTATGCAAATTAATTGGTGGCATTTATAGCACACTGCTTCTACTGCACAGAGAGAAAGACTGTCCCTGGTCCTCTGGAATGTGTGGGTAAAAACGCTGGTCCAAGAGCAGAGACTGGGATTTGGGACCAGCTCTGCCCCTCATCTTGCCCTTTGCTCCTGGGTGAGCTAAATAACCCTACTCATCTCATTTGTAATGAGTGGGAATCCTATTTTCTTACGCTGGGAAAATATTTTATACCAAGGGCTTTCAGAGGTCTAAAATTCAATTCTCTAAAAAAGCCAAAGTCACCATATATCTCAAAAAAATCTTAATAGCAGAAGGGAAAACAATCTCCTTATGTGCTTATACAAAAACATTTTGCTTTAAAAAAAGTTAAAGTATATGTTTCTTCTATGAAATAATATAGAACTCTATTAAGATCAGCCCAGGTGTTTTAAATAAAGGTTTTCTACATTTATTATATTTTGTTGCTCAATATGAAACTGGAATTTATAATCTCCATTGTAACTTTTTATTTGTAGGTTCTAAAGCCTTATGTCATGCATGTTTTATTTCTTTCCATCTTAGTTTACCAGTACGCAGTCTAGAGACCGGTAGGTCTTCTATATGTAATTAGTGAGCTGAGTGGGGCTCGATGGATCTATTTAGCTTTACTCTTTACTGTGCGTACTCAACTTTATAACTTCAAGTGGAAATCTTTTTATTTATCTTTCCTTCCTCCTCCCCACACCCATATAAAGCACTTACAAAAAAGGTTTTTACTGTGACAGAGAAGGATAAACCTCACAAAATTATTTCAAGTATGGCAATTCCAAATATCTTACTTGTACACTTTGGTGTTTTTTTTTTTTTTTTGTATGTATTTATAATCTTGTTGTATTTCACCAAGCGATGAAAAGAAAATATTAAGACCAGCAAATATAGAAAAGTAGCATTTTCACTTCTTGACAATCTAGTGCAAGAAAAATTAGGAGATCATATGCCAATTCCAACACTAACAAGTTATATAATCATAAATATACTCCTTCTCTTTTTAAATTTCAGTTAATAACTATAAAGTTACTTGCACATGCCTGGCACACAGGAGGGCCTCAACACAGGCTAATTTCTCTTATGATTGCTTTTATAATTTTATTACTAAGTCTGGGAGATATAGACATCCCCAGGGATTTTCACATAAAGAAACCAAGAATTAGCCAATAAGAATTCACAGGTAAAAACAAAGCATCCCCGTATCTCTAGAGACTCAACCTGACTTGCTCTTACTATCCTTCTCCTGACCTGCCCTCCATTTTCTCTCTCTCTCCCCTTCATGATCAAAAGATGCTTCTGATTAAAATAATGGGAAATATTTTCTCTCCTACATTTTCTGATTACATGATTAAGATTAACTTAATCTCTGATGATCAGTGTTTAAGAGGACTCCACCCTCTTCCTATTTTGTATGATGATAACAATCATTATGAACTAGATTACAAGTACATCATCAAGGGCCATCAGCTGATTACTGTAATATTTCTAATTATGTTCATTTGATACATTATAAGAGTGACAATAGTAAGAGGTTACTCAAACTAGATTAACCTGCTCATGTGTAGCCCAAATCTTTTAAGAACATGATAAAGAGGATATGTACCCATCCATGCTGTCAAGGGACTTCTCAAACCCTCAAGGGAACAAAAAAGGACACTAAACAGATGTATTTAGAGAAAGGCAAGAACTCCAAAGTATAGGGCTTTAGGAGGTATCTTTTACAAACACCCATATGCAAGGTAGTAAGAGAGGGAAGGAACATGGAGAGGAAAACAGAAATGCAGCACACTGCGGAGGGAGAGAAATGGTACTTTTGATCAGAAGTTAATGGAGGTAGAACCAGAGTCTGGGTACTTTTAAGTTTTACTCCTCCTATAAAGTGGGCCAAAGCAAATAAACCCAGCATAGACTTGAGGAAGAAGTAAGGACAGATCATTAAGAAAAGTAACCTCCAAGGAAAAGAGCAGGAATAGCACAGATACCCTGGAACAGACCTGGCTAAGCAACCTGAGATCCAGCTTTCAATTTCCTGCAACTGAGTATTTCCTGAATTTCCTCACACTGGTGGCCGTTTTGTAATCTCTGCAAGTCATTTTTGTGTGCTGGTCAGCAGCAGACAGGTCACTGCGGGGAGGGGGTGGAACTGAGAAGAAGAGAAGCTGGGAATGTAAAATCCAGGAGGGGCAGGATGTGTTTTCTTCACTGTTGTATCCTCGGTATTTAAAATACTTAGCCATTCTTGCAAAAGAAGTCAGGTAGGTCTTATGTTTATCTACTGCCATAATAAGTGAGGAATTTAATCGGAGAGAAGACTTTATGCCTTTGCTAGCATTGAACTTTAAAAAAAAAAGGCAAACCCTTGGTGTGTCTGGGAGGCTTAGTCAGTTAAGCTTCTGACTCCTGATTTTGGCTCAGGTCATGATCTCACTTGTTCCTGGGATTGAGCCCTGCATGGGGTTCTGTGCTTGGAGTCTGCTTGGGATACTCAATCTCTCTCTCTCTCTCTGACCCTCCTGCATGCACTCTCTCTCTCTCTCTCAAAATATATAAAATAAACTTCAAAAAAATGGCAAACACTCTAATTCTCTCTTAAAGATTCCAGCTTTCGAGAGGAACAACAGAAATAGTAAAATAAGTATGCTACCCCATTTAAAGAGTTTAGTAGCCTCCTCTTCTTTATATTTAAAAGGGTAACATCCCAGATGTTGATTTTAAGGAAATATATACATGTAAAAATACTGCCATCTTTTTTATGAGGCAAATATAATTTATGGATGGTTGCGATAGTGATTAGAGAAGCTAACAGATGGTGAACAATGAATTGAAAATGTTGTGCCCATCAAACTAACCTTTGTTATCATATAATTCTTCATCAAGAATGTTGATTTGTTTATTCAAATTGGATTTCATTACTATGGTATTCATTATCATGCAAAAAAGTTTTTGAAATTTTTACCCAATCAGTGGGCTTATTCAGCCGACTCATATATTTTAGAAAAGCTGAAGGCTAGATTGATTACATCCATCCATACATTATAGAACTTTAATTTGGGAAGGATCACATTGCTGCTCTGTAGTTAAGAACACTGGAAAAGAAAGAAACATTATATTTTTCTGTGTTTTTTCATGCATTACAACATTACTAATCTAATTTGGACTTGAGAAGCTAATTAAATTATTGTCTTAGTCTATAAGCCTGAAAGCTATTATTTATCCTTCAAGTTTTTATATGAAAATTAAAAAGACAAGTCTAATATTGCCAAACCACCTTCTCCCTTGATGCTAGGAAATCAGTGAACTGCTATGTCATTCTATTAAGCAGAGTGGTATTTTAGTAAAGAAAAAGCAACAGTAAAGGGAAAAGTAGAGAGTTACAAACGCATTGACTATTGTATGAAATTGCTTTAAAGTAGAATATAGAAAATCATTTCACTGAACTGCTGGAAGCACTTATGATTATGGGGGTAATGAGAGTATACTATGGTGGTTAAGTGCACCAAGTCTGGTGAGTGACAAGCCCAACATGGCACTTCGATGCTGTCACGAGTGACAGTGTGCTTCCAAACCTTTCAGAGTCTTTGTTTTCTCATCTGTCAAATGGGTGAGTACTCACACCTCAATGAGTTTTTTTTTTTTTTAATGTTTATTTGTGCGTGAGTGAGAGACAGAGACAGAGCACAAGTGGGGGAGGGGCAGAGAGAGAGCGAGACACAGAATCTGAAGCAGGCTCCAGGCTCCCAGCTGTTAAGCACAGAGCCCGACGTGGGGCTTGAACTCACAAACCGGGAGATCATGACCTGAGCTGAAGTCAGGCACTCAACTGACTGAGCCATCCAGGCACACCCCGCTCCTTTTTTTTTTTTCTCAATGAGTTGTTGTGAGGATTAAAGGAAATAAGACATGTGAGGCACCTCGCACTGTGATCAATGTTGCCTCACTAACGTTTACTAACATTTACCTCCCTCTATGCACGTCTATGTTTACTAACATTTCCCTCCCTCCCTTCTTGGGCACTGATTGTTCCTCCATCTAATATTATACTTATAGCAGGGGTGCCCAATCCCAGCAGACCCTGAGCTCCACCTTACTCAAGCTGAGCCCAATCAGAACCCTACCCTGAAAGATTACCCCTAAAATTAAAAATTATCCCCTAAAGAAGGGCTGTCCCTCCCTGGCATCAGGTCACGAGGTACACGGTTATAGCAAAACTAAGAAAATTAAAACTGTTAGGGAGAGACAGAAAGGAAGACATAGAGAAAGGCTTCTGCCTGGCACTCCAGTCCCTGTGGCCAGCTGTGACCTTGCCCTTCCGGTAGTTTGGCTACTGGGGCTGATACATTCCCCCTTGTGCCTATGCTTCTGGAAGTTGGGTCTTTGCCATTTACAATAACTAGGATTCTAATTAATAAAGCTGTTATTAGGAAAACAAAAATGCCCTGGGAAAAAACACCCATTAGTTTTACTAGCCTAATTACTTAGGTTATAACGTGTAATATGGTCTCATTTTATGAGATGCAAGGAAATAATTACTGCCACTTTTTTAATGTAAACTTAAGTTATACATGTTAGGAATCCATGTAAAAGTAACTTGTACTAAACTGTATGATAATTTCACATTTTCACTCATTTAATGATCATGAAACTTTATTTGCACATTTGCTAATATTGGCATAAAATGGACTGACATAGTGGACTAAAAATGTCATTTATTGTTTCTTTATTACATCATATATAAGATTTCACACAGGAGAAAAATATTCCTAATAATGGACTTTCTAAAATATGATGAAACACTTAATAATTAAAAGAAAACAGAATGCCTAGAATTAAAATCTTAATTATTAGTAAATATAAATAGCCAGTTGTCGTAGACCAAAGAGGAAAAATATTAATGCATACATACTTCTTTATCTGAAAAAATGATTAACCATTAATAACAAGTATAAGCATACACAATTATACAAAGTACACATACAAAGTGCAGAAAAAGTACAATTAACTAATAGCTCTCTTTTTTCTAGGACTTTCATTTAAATGAAACAAAATCAACTAATCAAGTATGCCAGGCTAAAAAAGAAATAATGTTCAGACAGCCTGGAATAAAATAATAGTTGTAGCAATAGTAATGCCTTGACTGAAATAATTTTTAAAGACTCATGGGGAAATTGATGAATGAAAATACTTAAACGTGAAAAGCTGTGAAGAGGAAAAGAGCTTTTCTCTACCCACATATACAATAAACAGTACAACTTTCTAAACACTTTTAGAGGTGAACTATCCTATAAAAGTTTTATTTAGCAATTGATACCATAACCTCAAATCATAAAATATGTATATGTGTGCATGCATGTGCGCCAACATCTCTATGCAGCATGGAGAGAGGGATGTTGATGTGAAAGCTCTCACTCCCCTGTGAGAACCTGACCTTTACCCTGAACTGTAGGTGCCAAATAGGTGAGAAGGCATGTGTATCCCTGATTACCTCAAGAGGTCTGGGGGCTGAAGCGGGCAAAGGCTGACTGTGGCTGAGCCTGAGTTTCACATGAAATGAAAGCTGGGACTGAGAACAGAGGGTAAGGAGAGGTTAGGAGAATAAGGGAGAAGTCAGAACACAGCTGTACAGGGTAAAGAGGCTCCAGACACTGAAAGTGGAGGAGACAGGTCCCTGAGCAATGAGCAGAGAGAGAGGAGATAAAAATGAAGAGATGCAGTCAAAGCCAGCTAAAACACTCGCTGCAGGTTAGGAAAGGTCACCAACATAGTAGCTTCGTGCTCTGTTCTTGGATCTACCCTACATTAGCTGGTGACCTTGTTCAGCACCACAGTATTTTCTTGGCCTTTGGGTTTTTACTGAGAAAAAAAAAAAAAGAAAGAAAAAGGCATACTGCTGTATCTGCCTGCTTCTTTGGGATAGTTAGAATATGAAAGTGGTTTGGGAAGTACAAAAAATGATGCAAAGGACAAGAGGTTTACTGTTCTATTGTTCTACCTTTTAACAGATATAAACCAGGTAACTATAATCAGATGAAAAATTATTCAATTGTGTAAAAAGGAAAAGCATTGCATTGACACGATACAGATTAAATCGGATTGAACAGTTTCATATTGTTTAAACCAGACAAGGGGAAACTGACAAAGTTGTGAACTTTGTAAAATTTCTATAATTATTCAGATGATTTTAGTTCAATTAAAATTATATTTACTTAATAACCATTTGTAAGGGGAATGAGTTATTCTGAGCAGTAGTCCAGACAGCTACACTTTACCTTTTTAGCTATTTTTACAGTTACCATTTTAAAAGGAAATATACTAAAATACAGCATAAACTCCTCTGCCTTTTCTTAACTGAATTATATTCTGTCTTCAAAAATAAACAAACCATAATTCATAGCTTCAGCTTTCTTTTATTGTACAAAGCCCCAAAGACTATTGTGTTTTGCTTTATTTTAGAAGGCTCATATATCCTTTTATAATTTCTTTCTCCTCATTGCTGTCACTGCGGGCAGTCATTGCTCACCTTCACCCTTTTCCCTGTACTGTCATTTCCATTAGCCACATACCCACAATTCACTGGGAAACAAGTGAAACCAGTTTCAACAGTGTCTAAAGTAAGAGCGAGTATCTCTGAGAGAGCAGCTTTTCCATGAGCAAAACTAAGGATCTTCACTGTATCTGCTATATAGTATCTATCTTGACTGCGCAGATAATTTTGCATACTCTTCCAATTCACAGTAAGTGAGAAAGGTTGCTACGCAAGGGAAGGGCTGAGCTCTGGATACAGATGCTGGTACCGCAGTCAGAGATCATGGAGAGGTCCTGGGAGAGAGCTAGGAGAGGAAAGGACCCAGGAAGACATTGAGCCTTCACTGACTGGGACAGGATGAGCAGGGGCTGGGTGGGTAAACAAAGAAGGAGTCAGAAATCAGGTAAGACAGAAAAAAAAAAAAACCCCACAAAACAAAACCAAAAAACCAAACAGGACCGTAAGCAACAGGATAACGGCAAGGAAGACCACTACCTGCAGAACATCACTTGTAGTTTGGTGTCAAATGGACATCAGTTTGGGGTGGAGACAGCGATGAGATGCTGCCACACAGGAAAACTGAGGTGCAGCCCGTGGGCCAGATGAAGGAGCTCAGATACTATTACAGGGGCTACTGGTGGTTTTTAAACCAGGGGAGCAAATGCCAGTTCTGAGTTTCATATATATCACTGTAGTGTCTATGTTGATGCAGAGATAACAATTAAAAAACAACTAACAATAGGGGCACCTGGGTGGCTCGGTCAGTTGAGCATCCGACTTTGGCTCAGGTCATGATCTCCCAGTTCGTGAGTTCAAGTCCTGCATCAGGCTCTCTGCAGAGCCCACTTGGGACCTTCTGTCCCTGTCTCTCTCTGCCCCTTCCCGACACTTGCACAAGCATTGTCTCCCTCTCTCTCTCAAAAATAAGTAAACATTTTAAAACAAAAAAGAAAGAAATCAGTCCTAACAAAAAAATGGCAAGGGCTTTAAAGTAAGGCACTAATATTAAAAATGACTTTTAAATATTTAAAATGTACATCTTTGAAAGATGGTAAGAGAGTAGATCTTAACAGTTCTCTTCAAAAGGAAATATAATTTGTAATTGTGAATGGTGATGGATATTAGCTAGACTTATTGTGGTGAGGGTTTCACAATATGTACACATATCAAATCATTAGGTTGTGTATGACACACAATGTTGTATGTCAATTATATACCCCCCCAAAACTGGGGGAAAATGGAAATATCTAGCAGAGCATACCTGATGAGACTCTTTATCAGCAACTTATCCTTTAGTGGAAATAATCACTTCTTTTAAATAGCATTTATCATTAATAGAAGAGATGCCTGAGAATAACTCATACCTGTGATACACAGCACTCAAGTAAAACGCCACAGGTTACCAGTCAGACAGACAGACAGACACACACACACCCCACTGTAAGATAATTGATAATAGAAAAAAAAGAAAAAGAAAAAAGAACTGGAAGAAGGGAAGGCATTTAGAAAAGAAAAACCATGCAGAGAAGTATTTTCTGAACTAGTTACTTAAAAGTAAAGAAATGGATCCATTTTGAAGTGTCCCTATGGCACAGTCCACACAGAATATTAAATAGAATAAAAAATCATTCTACCGTCCCTACTCTATCCCCTCCAACAGTGAGTACTTCAGGGAGCATCACACACAATAACAATAATAACACACACAATAACACACATAATAACACACAATAACACAATAACTAATGTTCCAATGCTCTCTATTTCTGATAGCAGCTCTATTTAATTCATGGTGAACAGCAAAAGTATAAAAGCTATTTTGGATAATTTTCTTTCATTTACTTTTAACAGCAGGTAACATCAACTAGCATTGCAGAAAACAATAACGGGAAAGAAAGAAAGTATAAAAGTTGCTAATCATAAAAACCAAGCCACAAGAAAATCATAAAGTAGTTTAACTTTATCATCAGTTTAGATGACTTTTTCTCCTGCCCCCAATATAGTATTGGAAATGAGGCTTAGGAATGACCCAAATGTAACAGCAAAATAAGAACTCAAAAAAGCAACATTATCTTACCCTTTAGACTAACTAACCACTAAAAAGGAAAATTTATAGTAAAGTGAAGCTTTAGTGATAGAGTAACACTTTTTACTGCTATGAAGCAGCTTAGTATAAACGTTTCCTCTATTCTCTGGAAAGTGCTGGGGAAGCAAGGAGACGAGAAAAGCAGATTTAAGGTGGACTTTAAATTGGAAAAGGTGAGACAAGTGAACTTATTTTTCTCCCAAGCTTAACAACCACACTTGTAATAGTGCCTTTTTTCTTGTTGTGTTGAGATGTTCTGTCCGACTCTCTAGGTCCTCTGTAACCTGAATCAGACAGCACGGACCACCTCCCCACTCCCACCCGCTGCCCAGGCACAAAGCCGCTCTGCTTCTCACTGGGGAACGCTGCCTGTGATGATCCTGCCTCACTGTGGTCCTCCCTCTTGCCTGAACCTCCTCAAGGCCCAAGCACCCACAGGTGCTCAGCGCATGCATGCGTTCATTCAGCAATTATGTAGTAAGCACCTACTATGTGCATATGTGCATGCTGTGTATCTATGTGTGTGTATAATACATAGATAACAGAGTACTCAGAAGGAATACCTCTTCAAAGTGAGAAGTAACAATTACGAGTGATCTGCAGACTGAGGGGTTTGTTGGAAGTGGAGGCCCAGCAATGACTTAAGTCCCCAGTAGGCTGACTGGAAAGACAGTGATGCTACCAGAAGAATATAAAAATGGACGCTAGAAGGGATGCTTGAGTGGCTTTGTTGGTTGAGCATCCAACTCTTGATTTCGCTCCAGTTGTGATCGCACAGTCGTGGGCGTTAGCTCCGTATGGGGCTCCGTGCTGCTCGCGTGGATCCTGCTTGGGATTCTCTTTCTCTTCTTCTCTCTCTGCCCCTCCCCCATTTGGGAACTCTCTTTCTTTCAAAATAAACAAATAAACTCTAAAAACAAAATGAATGCTAGGGGCACCTGGGTGGCTCAGTTGGTTAAGCTCAGTCTTCAGCTCAGGTCATGATTTATGGGTTCGAGCCCCACGTTGGGCTCTGTGCTGACAGGAAACTACTTGGGATTCTCTGTCTCCTTCCCTCCCTCTCTCTCTCTATCTCTCTCTCTCGTCCCCACCCCTGCTCACACATTCTCTCTCTCTCTCTCAAAAATAAACTTTTTAAAAATTTAAAAAATGAATGCTAGAAAAAAAGTATGCTGTGTGTATGTGTGTGTGCATGTACACAGCATACATATAAATCTAGACTTAAAGGGCAAAGAACATCATATTTTTTCTTTTTTTTTTTTAGCTAGCTAACATACAGTGTAGTCTGGCTTCAGGAATAGATTCCTGTGATTTATCGCTTAGATACAACATCCAATGCTCATCCCAGTAAGTGCCTTCCTTAATGCGCATCACCCATTTTCCCCCAACCCCGCCCACCCCCATCAACCCTCAGTTTGTTCTCTAGATCTAAGAATGGTTTACCTCCCTCTCTGTTACTGTCTTATTTTTCCTTCCCTTCCCCTATGGTCATCTGTGAAGTTTCTCAAACTCCACACATGAGTGAAAGGAACATCATGATCTTGATGGGAAATTATACTCTGAGAAAGGGTGAGGAGGAAAATGGCTACTTGTCCAAATATCTGATCTAGCTGGGCTATAGTCATGATCTCAGGGTCATGGGATTGAGCCCCGCACTGGGCTCTATGCTGAGCATGGAGACTACTTATGAGTCTTCCTCTCCCCCTCTCCCTCATCTGTGCTCTCCCTCTAAAATAATTGTTTTTTAAAAAATATTTAAATATTTCAAATGGCATGCTTGTTTTTATAAATGCATCAGAATTCTTTTATTGACAACAGTGAAAAATCATAATAAAGATCTATATTGGCCCCCAAATTTCTCTCTTAAATTTACTGTGGGATTTACTACTATTTGCTAATGAGGTCGTTACTGTTTCAACTTAAAACCAAAGTACATAAATAGGACATAAATAGGTTAATTTTCTGTTGTCTGCTTGTAAAAGAAAGGTGCTTTAGTGTCTTATTTTAAAAAGTAATCTGGGGGGCACCTGGGTGGCTCAGTCGGTTAAGTGTCTCACTTCAGTTCAGGTCATGATCTCACACAGTTCATGGGTTCAAGCCCTGAATCAGGCTCTGTGCTGACAGCTCAGAGCCTGGAGCCTCCTTTGTGAATTCTGTCTCCCTCTCTCTCTGCCCCTCCCCTGTACATGCTCTGTCTCTGTCTCAAAAATAAAAAAACAAAAATAAAAATAAAAGGTAACATGGAAAACTACAAGTTAAAAAAATCTTACTTTATGGATATTTCTATATATTTTATTTTAAATATCACTCTCCAATTGCAATTATTTATTATGTAATTTGCTTAAATATAAGAAATGTCAATTTTTCTTTCTCAAAGAAATATTAGTTACAGGATGTCTTTTCCTAAATCCATTATTCTGAAGTTAATTTCCTTTTAAAATAAGGATATGAATCTATACAGTCATTTCATTTTTAGTTTAAAAATCTAGATATTTGTTACATAACAACATATTTGATTGAACTCACACTCAGAGGAAAAATTTTATTAGATCCTGAAATGCTGTAAGGAAATCTCCTACTTGATTTCAGGTTTTTGTTCCCCTTGCACGACTTTTACGATGTACAAAGGAACCCAATCTCACCTGTTTTTGATTGCAGGTTTTTCCTTGGTTCTTCGGGGGCCTCAATTGGCTGATCGGCCAGGAAAACTCGAGCTTGGTCTATTGCATTCAGGACAGAATACTCTTTCTCCTTTAACTCCCGTCTCAGGGCCTTTGCAAAGAGAAGCAGAAGTTGAATTTGTAACCTACTGGGTTCACCAAGTAATGGAATATCTTCAATGAGACTCCTTCTGACCATACTTGTCAAGGGAATGACTAGTAACTATTTAAGCAAAGTTAGAAGTGAAAATATAAATTTTACACATATTAATGATGAAATATATATAAAAGCAAAAAGATGATAAGACTTAACTATGCAAAACAAAAATCTTTACAATATTCACCTAAGAGAAATTGTTACATTTCAGCTTACACAAAATGTACTTTTAGGGCTATCACTGCTGTCAGATTGCTAAAATAGAACAGCCTGTTCAAAGATACCTTTTTCTTATAAGACTGACAAAAAAAATTACACCCAATGGTACTGAAGAAGGCAATTTCACAAGTAGTAATGAGATCCTCAGAAGTGCTTTACATTCTTTAGAATATATTAAAGAAGAAAAACTAAGAGATAGAAACAAATTAAAGTACATGAAATCAAAACTAAACCAAAGAGAACACATAAAAGACAGTCTCCAATTATCTTCAAATAGGTTCCATCTCTCACGCTGAGGCAATTATGATTTTTCCCTTGTGAGGTTTTTCATGCAAATGTATGATTCTCAGAAGTCTGCCTTTAGTACTTTTGTTCTTTTAAGTAGGACTAAACTTTCACCTCTGCTCCCATAAAATGTTTGGTGATTAAGACTCTAATGGACTAGAGTTTAAAAACAAAACTCACTCACTGACGACTGCAAGGCAAGGGAAATGAGTATTTTTCTCATGTACTTTTGAATACTATCACTAAATCAAAATTGTTACTATTATTATTGTTATCCTCTTAAAATTATACACAGAAACACCTAGTGGCTCTAACAATATTTTGCTTTCAGTGCAGTCCCCTGACAATGCATTACAAAAGCTCTGTTTTCGTTTTCTAAAATACTGCATTGGAGTAACACTATTTTAGAATCAATAAAATTTTTGCCTCCAAACACAACTATTTTTTTTAAATGGCATTTGACATATGTTGGGATGACAGGGTATTTGCAGGCTAAATCCTCATCTTCCACAGTAGATAAAAGAAAAAAAAATCATCTGGAAACCCAGAATAATCATCTGCTGTTAAAAACCAGAGCTAAACACCAGAAAAATACCAGTGATGCCTTTGAAAAAGAACATCACTGGTGGGGAAGGGTTGGGGGAGATGAGTGACAGAATGCTGGATTTTTGATAAGCATTGTAAATACTATTTGACTTTTAAACTATTTATAATTATTATCTTGACCAAAAATTTAAATGAAAAGGATGGAGTGAACAACAACAAAAAAGCACCCACCAGCAAGTTAGACACAGTAATAACGCACAGGAAAGGGATGAAGTAAATCTTGCTCTAAAATCCGTAACTACACTTACATGGCATCCATGTAACCGAAGACAGACCATGAGGCAAGCACAAGTCAATAAATCCCCACATCAGCTAGCATCTAGGGGCATTAAATGACTATGTGACAGAGCTTTCACCATCTCTATTAAGAAATGCAGCTTGTGAAGAAGTCTCAAGATGTGACATGCAAGGCAAACAAGACAATATTCTGACATTTAAAACTTCTGAAATGTGGAAATGAAAGAGACAGAAGAGAAATGGGGAAGACATATTTTAGTACAGACATATCTGTATACATTTCCAGGTTTTGAGCCTATTCTTTAACCGAGATTACTGTGTTACAGCAAGAAATTCCAGATAAATGAAAATACTCCTAGTATTTACTTCCTGAAGCACCTGGAAATACAAAATATGAAATAATGCTATGAAAGAGCATGTTGCTGAAAAGACAGCAGGGAAAAACAGCGGGTAATGTATCAGACTTATAAAAATTGTAGTGATCAAGAGTATTTTCTCCCAAGCCCCAACCTAACCAGTTAAATGTGAGAGAGGTAACAACTCTGAAAATAACTTGCAAGGGCTCTGCTGGGTTTCTTCTTTTGGTAAGTGAAGTCCCAGACATGACCCTATTTAGGACAAGCTGTTAATGGGAAGGTGAAGGAACTAGAATACCTCTTCCTTCCATTTGATCAAATCAGATGAGGATTCATGGGCAGTATTTACAGACTTGGCTCAAAAGAGAAACCAGGAAACACCAACTGGGTGATGATGTGGATGGAAAGGAATTAAGACCTGAGAGAAGACAGAACATAAAGGAATGTGACTCAAGAGAACGGGGAACAGAAGCAGACCTGGTCCTCTGGAAACATAAAATGATTACGGGGCATATCTTTCACAGAGGGTGAATCCTGATCTCATGGTGGAGAAAGAATAGAATATGACCCATATGACTTAGGTGTGCAGTCGTGACCAGATGGGAGTTCTGGATTATTATTAGTCCACAAAATGTGCATTGAATAGGAGTCTGGGGAGGGGAAATGGCATAGGAGAGATCTGTGTTAAAACTATTTTTAGAAGGGCGCCTGGGTGGCTCAGTCGGTTAAGCATCCGACTTCAGCTCAGGTCATGATCTCACAGTTCATGGGTTCGAGTCCCGCATCGGGCTCTGTGCTGACAGCTAGCTCAGAGCCTAGAGCCTGTTTTGGATTCTGTGTCTCCCTCTCTCTCTGAACCCCCTGCTCACGCTGTCTCTCTCTCTCTCTCTGAAATAAATAAAACATTAAAAACACCTATTTTTATAATTTTAAGCCTCTGAATGGAAATGTATATTTGTCCACAGGAAGGATATTTGGGAAAACTAGACAGCCAACTTCCTTGATAGCTGGAATTTTTATCACTCTAACACAGATGCTCTCATGATGGGCAACTTCACCGGCTGGCTGTTTACTCTGCCTGGAAGGCTCTTTCCCCAGATATCCACATGGCATATTCCTTATCCCAAGAGGCCTTCTCAGTGAGGCCCACCCAGCCATGCTATTTAATGTAGAATTCCATCTCTCCCATCCACTACATTTCCCAACACCTTCTACTATGCAAGGTAGGTATTTAGTTATTATGATTATTGTCTATTGTCTGTTTTTCTCAGAGAAAGTATAAGTTCTACAAGGCCAAGGGCATTTTTGGTTTTTTTGTTTGGTTGGTTTTTCTTTTTCACTGTGGTAAACAAGGCACCCGTATCAGTGCTTTGGGACCTGGTAGAGCTAGGGGGCTTGGAATTGCTTCCTGGTAGATGCAGTATCTAAATTGAGCCTTTTAGAGAGAGAAGAGTACTTTCAAAAGAGGAAACGAAAGGCTAGCAGAAGAATAAATGAGTCTGACAGTGTGTACACTTAGGGAACTGCAAACATTAAGTGCTGAAGAGCTGAGCAGATATCAGGTCACAAAAACCACTGTATGGCGTCCTAACTAAGCATCTGAGACAGCCAGTAATGGGCACGGGAAGCCACTGAAGGGCTGGACAAGGCGGTGGCGGTGGTGGTGGGGTTATGACTGTCAGATTTACATTTCTGATTTTGACGAAATCATTGTCAATTCTCCTAGATTCATGAAAAACAAATCTGAGTCTGAGAAAGCCAAAGCCCCACTCCGGAGGACTGGAGAATCCATTTTCCTTCGTAATCATGTTAAACTTCAGCACTTTCTGAAACACTTTCTCTGCAAAGGGCGTTGGCAGGGGAATGTCTCATGAACTCCTTTGATATGCTAAGGCAGCGGAGGAGAAGAGGCAAGCGCGGGCAGGTGGGAATCGTGCCAAGTAAGGAAAAATGTGGGGGTCAAGCCCTAATGCCAACTAACCAACCAAACATCCTGGAGAAGAACATACTTTTAATAATATCTGCTCATACAATGTAATATTTTGCAAATTTAATTTTGTTATTCAATTTGTCCTACTTCAATTATATTTAATTGCATGTCAGAAATAGGTTTAACTTTCAACAGTATTATACATTTAATCATTTCACCATCTTTTACCTCTCACTTAGACATAAAAGAAAACCAGCATTTCCTAACCACCTGGTGAACATTAATGATAAGATAATTAGACTCCAACAGAGTTGTTTTGTATACAGAGCTACAAAGTGGCATTCACCTTCAGGTTCTAATATCATGTGACTTCTATATGGGCTGCCTTAAGTGAGTATAACATAATCTAATAGGAATTTTTCTATTTTAATGACTTTATATTTTCATTCAAAACAATTCTGTTCTCAGGCAATAACAAGTATTGGCAAAGATGTGAAGAAGTTGGAACCCTGACATACTGCTGGTGGAATGATAAAATGGAGCAGCCACTTTGAAAAACAATTTGGCAGTTTCTTCAAACGTTAAAGAAAGGGTTGCCATATGACCCAGCAAGTCCACTTCTAGGTACATACCCAAGAGAACTGAAAGTTTAAGTCTACATAAAAATTCGTAGATGAATGTTCATAGCAATATTATTCATAATAGCCAAACTGGGGACACAGTCCAAACATCAACTGCTGACCAGATAAACACGATGTTGTATATTCAAAAAATGAAAATCTCATTCAGCAATAAAAATGAATGGCTGATACATGCTACAACATGGATGAACTTTGAAAATGTTATGTTAAGTGAAACAAGCCAGACACAGAAGCCCATTACTCTGAAATGTGCCAATAGGTAACATTATATAGGTAAGTGTATAGAGACAGAAAATAGAACTGGGGTTGCTTAGGGCTGAACAGCTGGGGGAAGAGTGGTGAAGTGACTGGTCACGGGTATGGGGTGTCTCTTGGGGATAATGTTCTAAGTTCAGATAGTGATGAATGTCATACCATCCTGTGACTATACTAACAGCTACTGAATTGTTCACTTGAATTTTATTCTATGTGAATAATATCTCAATAAAGTTATTATTAAAATAAGAATTTTGTTCTTTCTCCCAAAAAAGTTCTCTAGGTAATGTGTTTCCTTCTAAGCTCTATCCTCACTCATCTGCAAATAGCTCATTCTGTATGTGCAGTATGCCCCCAATCCCAGAGTTCCCAGGGCACTTCCTATTTCTCTAACACAGCTCATCCTGATTTATTGTGACCATGCATCTGTCCCCTCCATTACACTGTCAGTTCTTCTTGGGTAAGGCTCACATCTTAATCATTTGAAATTCTTTTCAGTGCTTGCCTAGACATATATAAGAAGTACTTAGTAACTGGTTAGGGAATAAGGAATAAAAGAATACTAGGTAGGATTTCACAACATAGAAGAGCAAAATATAACAAAGTCCCCCACATGCGATTATTCTAAATTGGAATAACTATTAGAATCCATTTAGCTCTGGATCATTTGACCTATATACTTTGCAAATTATTAGTAAATAATTTTTTGAGGCAAAGTTTTCTCCTATCGCCTAATTATCATAAGTACTTTTTAAAGATTTTATTAAGTAATCTCTACATCCAATGTGAGGCTTGAACTTACAACCTTGGTATCAAGAGTCTTATGCTCTACAGATGGAGCCAGCACTTCCTAACATCTAATTATCAGCTAGTAAATTCTAAGCATTTTACTTTATTGTTGATCACTGATTAATTAACAGCAAATATCTTTTTTTTTCCCTCCCTGGATAAGCAAGTATCACATTTCTCTGAAAGGAGTGGTATGGGTCGCTCCGTCTTCCCTTTTTTATCCACATCCTGATCCATGAGGTAACTAACTGGATAGGGCATAGTTTCAAAACGACTGCAGTCATTACACTGAAGGTTGAGTCTGTTATTACCAGTGTGTACCAAATCCATCTGAATGCGCTGGCTTAAAACAATGACAACTTCATTTTCATGATTCTTTGGATTGGCAACTTGACCAGCTTTTCGGCTGATGCCACCAAAGATTACTCCTGTGGCTGTAGTCACCTGTGGTTGAACTGGGGTTGTGAGTCCAAGATGGGTTCATTCACAGATCTGGAAATTATTGTGGACTAGTGGCTGGCATACCTCAGTTTCCCTCTATCTGGCCATCTAAATGCATAGTAGTTTGGACTGGGCTTCTTCAAAGCCTGGTAATTAGTGTTCCTAAAGAGCAGAGTGAAAGCTGCAAGATCTCTTAAAACATAGGCTCTAGAGTAGCTCTGCCCTAAGGAAAATTCTGCAATGATTACAATGTTATAAAACCATGCTGTCCAATATGGTAAACACTGGTTGCTTGTGACTATTTGGCACTTGAACTATGTCTAATACAATCGAAGAACTGGACTCTAAATTTTATCTCATAATTGATTTAATTTACATATAAATGGTCACATGTGGCTAAGGGTTACCACACTGGACAATGCAGTTTTAGAATTTGCACTTCTGCCACATTCTATTATTGGAAGCAAGTCTTGAGGATATGCATAGATTCAAGAGAATGCATTTCTTGGTGAGGGGAACAGCAAAGATCCTCAGCAGAGGGACCAAGATATAGACAATCATGATTCATTACTGTAACAATCTACCACATGATAAAGGGGAAAGGGAGGGTTGGGCTAGGAAGGAGAACAGGTGATATTTTATGTAAGTAGTCACGGAAGGCATCTCAAGGCAGTGAAATTTGAAGAAAGAGCTGAAGGAGGTGAGGAAGCCAGCCATAACGATATCTGGCAAAAGAGCAATGCAGGCAGGGCGAACTGCAAATACAAAAGCCCTGAGGGAAGTGCTTGCCCAGCTTAGCAGGCTGGCACTGTCAGAGCTGGGTAAACAAAGGATGAGGGTGACTGCTTCTCGAAAAATGTTTCCTATCATGAAAGTTAGAGGGAAGTAAGTCTTTGTGGTTGATAGGAAAGGCACCTAGTAACTACATACTTCTTATACAGCTGATATCTAGCTACCTTGCTGACTCAAGGCCTGGCCATTAACCTAAGAATGTTCTCTGTGACAAACTTACCACATAGCTTATGCATTTTCCATTCTAATAGTCCAAAGACCTCAATCCTCGGGCTTCCAGGCAAGCACATATGAAATCAAGCTCTGGCCTGTAAGCACTAGACCAGATCAGTTGTAAGAAGGAAAAAATATAAAAACTACAATTGAAACTATATTTTCTTTTGTTTCTTCTTTTATTTTTTTAATGTTTACTTATTTGGGGAAGAAAGAGAGAGACAGACCATGAGCAGGGAGGGGCAGAGAGAGAGGGAGACACAGAATCTGAAGCAGGCTCCAGGCTCTGAGCTGTCAGCAGAGAGCCCGATGCAGGGCTCAAACCCACGGATCACAAGATCATGACCTGAGCCAATGCTGAATGCTTGACCAACTGAGCCACCCATGTGCCCCTGAAGCTGTATTTTAAAAGTCACTTGCTCTTAAGTTTTTAATATGAGGACATATGGTCTCAGGTACCTCCAAAGTCAAGAGTGATAAATGAAGAGCCAACTGTTCAATGACTCTCTCACCCTAAGGTGTTAAGAGTGTATGACAGAGTTTTCCAACAAAGATTTCCACCAACATAGACAATCTAAAAGATATTAAATTCAGATAATCTGAAGGAAATACGCCAAACACAAGAGTAGACAGCAATTCATGCACCATGATCCCAGGTCTTAAGGAACCTACAGGTGACAGAGGAGAGGAGAATGCTGGTCACCATGTGTGACGTGCCACAAATCATTGAGAGACATACAAACAGGGCACTGAGGAAAGAGACAGAAGGTGGTGGGAGGTAAAGAAGGCACAAGCAACCTTTCCAAAAATAGGTGAACTGTGTGTTGAAAAAGAGACTGGAATAAGATTCAAGGTAATTAAGGGAAAAGCAACTCAAGGAAACAGAATGAACAGGTGAAGTAATCTAGTCTTTCATGGTTTTCCCTGTGAAGGACCTTCTGTATGTTATTTAAACTAAATGAAGCCCTGGAATGTATGATTAATGAAGACCTGATTCAAATATCAGAATTTAATTACTAAAACCACAGTGTTTTCATTCTCAGCAGAATTTCTCCCAACCCAGCACCCAGTTTAGCAAAGCCCACCTTTCTTGTCATTCTGGGCTCCTTTCAAACTCAGCGTGCTATTTAGCCACTTACCAGTATTCCTAGGAGTTTCTGGCAGCAGAGTAAATTGCTTCTTATTCAACTTTAAATGCCTAAAGAGAGATTCTCAATGATCCTCCTGTAATGTTTAGGAATACTTCTCCCCACTTGCTATAATTGGAAGGAAAGGAAATTAAGAGATAAGAAGGTATAGATCTCCCTTCATTTATGATGGGGTTATACCTGAATAAGCCCATTGTAAGTTCAAAATATCCTAAGTGAAAAATGCACTGAGGGGCACCCGGGTGGCTCAGTCAACCAACTTTGGCTCAGGTCATAATATCATGGTTCATGAGTTTGAGCCCTGCATCGGCCTCTGTGCTGACAGCTCAGAGCCTTGGAACCTGCTTCAGATTTTGTGTCTTCCTCTTTTTACTCTCCTCTGCTCATGCTCTGTCTCTGTCTCTCTCTCTCAAAAGTAAATAAACATTAAAAAATGCATTGAATATACCTAATCTACCAAACATCATAGGTTAGCTTAGCCTACCTTAAATGTGCTCAGAATACCTGGATTAGCCTACAACTGGGCAAAATCATCTAATACAAGGCCATTTTAGAACAAAGTTGGCTATCTCATGTAATTTATTAAATACTGTACTGAAAGTGAAAAGCAAAATGGTTGGATGGAAACGGGATGATTGTCAATAGGATCAGTCATTGGCCCTTGTGATTGCATGGTGGCCTGGGGGCTGCAGCTTCGACTGCTGAGGATTATGGGACGGGACATCCTGCATAACACTAGCCCAGGAAAAGATCCAAATTTAAAATTCAAAATACAGTTTCTCCTGAATTCCTATGGATTTTGCACCATTACAAAGTTGAAAAACTGTAAGTCCACCATTGTTATGTCAGGGACTGTCCACATAAACAAGTGACTACGGTGGCTTACGTCTGAAAGTCTCTCAAATCAATCAGCTGCTGTTCATTTTCATCATGAACATGGCATTGGCCCACCAGAGTCGCTGTGCTGATGCCAAGCAAACATACTCCTGACAGCACTGACATGGGCCGAATCTTGCAAATCACTTGATATGAAAATTAGGGTTAAGAAAATGTGGAAGAAAGAAATTCCCGACATCCCCTTCTGTCCTAAACTGGGAATTTGTCACACTGTACTGAGACATGGGAGAAGAGACACAACAGTGGGTGTGAATTAAATCACAACCCCCTGGTATCAACCCCTCTTCTTTAAGGAACAACTGTCACCTCTCCTTTCTTTTTTATTTTTTAAAATTATTTATTTATTTTTGAGAGAAAGAGAGAGAGAGAGAGAGAGAGAGAGAGAGAGAATTCTAAGCAGACTCTGAGCTGTCAGCACAGAGCCCCATGTATAGCTCAAACTTGCAAACCGTGAGATTGTGATCTGAGCCAAAATCAAGAGTCAGCTGTGTAACAACTGAACCACCCAGGTGCCCTTTCATTCCCTTAATCTCAAGCCATTATCCAAATTGTTTCTATAGAAAGTGTCAAAGTTCACTGAGATGCACTTTTCCTAAAAGTTTTCTAGACCATAATACTAAAATTACAGATAAAGCAGATCTTTGGGTTCTCCTGCTTAAAACCCTCCCATGGCTTCAAAGGAATTCTAATCTTCCTACCAAGATCTGAATCTTCCTTGCTCTCCAACCTCAACTACTAAAAGTACCCTAATTTCGAGGCTCAAAATCTTCATTTCTGTTCCTAGAATATGCCAAGGGTTCCCTCCTCTTGCCCTTTGCAATCCAGAAAGTTTGTGCTTCAAACCTTCAAAAGCTCCTTCTCATTGTTTAGATCTCAGCACTTGGTATATATGTTGGATGAATGAATGAAGAAAGGAGCAAATGGACTTGAAAGAATCAAGGAAGGCAAACTCCCAGGAAATGGGAGTAGTTCATATGAAGCTGGTCTGCTCATACGAAGCTGGTCTGCAAAGAAAGCAGCATGGAATGACTGCAGAGCTGAGGAGGGAAGGAGTCACCTCCTTTAGGCCTTCATAGAAAAAGTTAGTTCTCGACACACTAATTGTGTGCTTTCTTAGTGCTCTCACTGGCCCTCATTGGTCAACATCAAAGAGATTGCCAACAGTTGTCCTTCTAGATTCTTAGCGTCACAGCACCACCACCATCCTGGCTATTAGTATGAACATCACCTGGATCCCCTGCAGGTCCAGCCTTCTCTCTTCTCAGCCTCTCCAGCCCTGGCTATCTGCTTTGCTGGAGCATTCGGCCCACATGCCTGTTCTGGCTGCTTTGCAGACCTGACTCCTGCACCAGACTGAGCCCTCGATGAAGGCACACGTCTATGCCCTACAGGGCAGAGCAGGAACTCAATGAATTTATATAAGAAAGAATAAGGAAATGTCTAAAAAACTGTTCTGTGGTACAGTAAAAGCAGAAATTAGTAGCCAAAAGCCTGTGTGACTATCCAGTGCACACCATGTAGGCACACCCTTACCTACCATGAGCCCTTGGGTTTGTCTCGAAGCTTCTCTGCATGTTAATAACAAAATCTCTCATTTTACTAATTTCACAGGTGACACAGTGAATGTGAAGCTATCTCAAAACCACTTAGCATTACAGAATAACTAGTTACTTTTAAAATGATGCTAAACTAAAGTCTTACCAACATTCTCAGCTCTTAGCGAAGACAGAATTCTTCCCTCAGCTTCAATTCACTGTAACTTGTGAAGAAAGTTCTAGCTATTTTATCTACAGTTCTGGATGACGGAGATGGGTACTCAACCTTCCATTAGCAGGAACAACTGAATTTAACTCTCTTAAGGGAACAATTATTTGATTCTGAGAACAATAGATT
The DNA here is from genome assembly GCA_017311185.1 of Proteles cristata cristata. Taxonomy (NCBI): domain Eukaryota; kingdom Metazoa; phylum Chordata; class Mammalia; order Carnivora; family Hyaenidae; genus Proteles; species Proteles cristata. The sequence goes on along the minus strand of JAESUZ010003484.1, from coordinate 1,224,226 downwards.
ACGTGATCATCCAAGATTAAGCAAAAATGTTTAGAAAGTATAAAACTGGGTGGCAAGTTTATTATGTCCCTTTAGATTTTTAGAAAGCAAACATATAAATGCAATGACTTTTTGGGAGCCCATTTGTTCCAGACTAAAACACCAAAGTAAAGCTCTCTGATGGCAAAAATGGTTACCCATACTGGCATGGAATAGCATTTTAATGCTAACAATACAAGGTCCACAGGAAAGAAGGGAAAAAATGAGAAATCACAGGCAAGGGTGCAGTGAAACTTCACTTTCATACGTTGCTAGAGGCGGAAAATTGGTTCAATCACTCGGGAAAGCAGGTTGGCAATATATCAAGAGTCATTACTATGTTCATATTGTGTGAAACAAGAATTTCACCTTTGAGAATATATCCTAGGAAAATGATCCAGAAAAAGCTACAAACACAAAGGTTTTCATTATAAAGTTATTTATGATTAAAAAGATTTGAAAGCAATTTAAATATCTAACACCTGGAGAATATTTAGGCTCACCAGGGTATGGCTACACTAGGGACCATTACATAACCTTGAAAAATTACTGTGATAATGACCATATAGCAACATGAAGAAACAGACATGACACATAGGTAAGTAAAAGAGTCAGGATTAAAACGATGTGCCCTATTAGAACGGTGTGAAATGCAAAAAGGAAATATTCATGCAAAATGAAGATGATTGCCTTATAGTAGTAAAATTAAGGTCAGTTTATTGTTCTTTATTTTATAAATTCTGTAATGATATGTTCATAACTTAAAATCTAAGAAAGAAATACTACATGAAATCTACTTCATTTATCATTGAACACATAATTATTTTTACTTATTTTTTTTTTTTACTGAAGTATAATTGATATACAATATCCTTTTAGTATCAGGTGTACATTATAGTGATTTGATATTTTCATACATTACAAGATGATCCCCACAGTAAGTCTAGTTACCATTTTTCATCATACAGAGCTATTATAATGTTATCGACTGTGTTCCTTATGCTGTATATTACATACTCACGACTTACTAATTTTATAACTCTGAGTTCATACCTCTTAATCTCCTTCACCTATTTCACCCACCTACCAACCCCTCCCCACTCTGGTGACCAACAGCTTATTTACAGTATCTATGAGTCTGTTTCTGTTTTGTTTATTCATTTGGAATATATATATATATATATATATTCCATTGTGGCTGTATCTTCTTCATCTGTTCACCTGTTAATGGACACTTCAGTTACTTCCACATCCTGGATGTTGTAAATAAACATAGGGTGCATATAGGTATTCAAATTGATGTTTTAATTTTCTTCAGATAAATACCCAGAAATGGAATTGCTGGATCATACAGTAGTTCTATTTTTAATTTTTTGAAAAAATACAGAATGCTTCACAAATTTATATGTCATCCACGCACAGAGGCCATGGCCATCAATCTTCTCTGTATCATTCCAATATTAGTATACATGCTGCTGAAGCAAGCACAAATTACTACTCTTAAAAAATGGCATTATTAGAACGCCTGGGTGGTTCAGTCGGTTAAGCATCCAACTCGATTTTGGCTCAGGTCATGATCTCAAGGTTTGTTGAGTTTGAGTTGGGTGCCAGGCCTGATGCTGACAGCACAGAACTTGCTTGAGATTCTTTCTCTGCCCCTCCCCAGCTTGCACTCTCTCTCTCAAAATAAATAAACTTAAAAAAAAAAAAGCAGACAGTATGATGCTTCAACAAAAGGCCCAGCTAAGGGTTGGTATGGCTGAAACCAGTGTTTAAGAGAGAAAATAGTAAGAATGAAGTGAGCAAGGTGTGAGTAGGAGGCAGGTCACATCACATAGGGTCTTTTTTTTTTTTTTTTTTTAAATGTTTTATTTATTTCTAGGAGAGAGAGAGAGAGACAGCGTGAGCAGGGGAGGGTCAGAGAATGAGGGAGTCACAGACTGAAACAGGCTCCCGGCTCTGAGCTGGCAGTCAGCACAGATCCCGACGCGGGGCTCGAACCCACGAACCGCGAGATCATGACCCAAGCGAAAGTCGGACACTTAACCAACTAAGCCACCCAGGCGCCCCACATCACATAGGGTCTTATAGCCTATTCTGAGGACTGTGACTTTTATTCTGAATCAAATGGGAAGCCACTGTGAAGTTTTGATTCACTGGAATAAGGAATATTCTGGCCACTGTACTGAGAATAACAGAGACTAATATTTGTAGCTTCTAATAGCAAGTAAGAGGTAATCAGATTCTGATGTTTTATTTTGAACATGGAACCAACAAGATTATCTAACAGATGGAATATGAGAAAAAGACAAGATTGAAAGTGATTATTATTTTTTTTATCTAACCAACTGGAATAGGGTTCTTTCCATTGAAATGAGGGAAGATCTAGGAGAATGATTTTGAGTAGCAGGTTCAGGAATTCAGTTTGGACATACTAAGTTTGAGATGTCTATTAGATACCCAAGTAGACGTGACATGTAAACAGATATAAATTTTGTGGTGATTGGCATATAAAACCAGGAGGCCCGATGAGTTCAGAAAGAATGGCTATAGAGGAATTGGCATGACTTGGCCTCTGGTGCGTCCCACTTTAAGGAGGCTGAGAAAAGAAGGGCTCAGCAGAGGATATCGAGAAGGAGATACCAGTGAGGTATAAAGAGAATCTGCACAGCGTAGTGTTCTAGAAGTCAAGCAAAGAGAATGAACAGAAGAACTATTAGGGAGTTGACAGGTAAGGAAGGACTGAAAATAGACCTCTGGTCACATCACAGCTGACACTAACACACAGAGACAGGGTAAGTTACACTGAGGGGTGTGTGGGTGAGAGTGGGAGCTTACTAACTTGAGAAAGGGAATACGTGAAGTTTTAAGAGGATTTCATTACTGTAAAAGTGTTGTTTTATGTATGTGAAAACATAAATATTAATGCTTTTCTTGATGCCAGCAGGTCTCACTATATAATTCACAGAGACCCTTGTTCAAATATTATTAGGAATTTCAAGACGACAGCACCAGAGCATTAAACCAAGGGCAGGGCCCTGTTAAGAGTGAAGCCTTATGTGACTGTAATTGCATGGGACACACACTCACGAAGCTGGCCCTTCATCTTATAGTTGAGATGAAAGGCATCTCTACTAGACCAAATAGAAGGACTGCTGGTACAGCAGGCTTCCGTAGCTTCTGGTTTCAAAACAACAACAACAACAAACACTTACCATTTATTGGAGAATACAAGCAGAAAAAATAAACGATATAAACATAAGGAGAATCTGTTAGAATGTAATTTGCTTTTTTCCCCCAACTTGCTTTCAAAGCTAAATCAGCATATATGGATCTGAAGTCATTATAGTATGACAGCAAAAAAGGGCAGAAGAGTCATTAAATTTGATAGCACTAATAAAACTACATGAGAAAAGGGAAAAAAACAGGCTTACTTTTCATTAGTATGCAGATAAAATTAAAAAAAAAAAATCTCCTTCACAGTGCTTTAAAAGTTTTGGTTAACGTCCCTAAATGAACATTTAATATATAAATTCATTTTGGTTCCACCCCATTGACATGAAAAATGATGCCTGAGTCAGAATACTAAGTATAAATGCTAAAAGTAAGAGAGGAATCCTTCCGTTTCTCACAGTAGAAGAGTATTCTTTCCTACACTTTTCAAAATGTATGTACACGTAAATGTATTCCTTTATTCGGCTAATATATTCAACATCTACTTTACCAGGTACCAAATAAGGTGCTAAACTTCCACTTTTTTTTCTCTTTCAGACTCATTCTAAGTAGAATTGAAAAGGGAGGTAAGCAACACCTCTTGCTCTATTGCACACTCCAAAGTCATGTCATGACTCATTTAGAGGATTTTCCCTCCGGGAGTTTTGGTAACAGTCTTTAGTGAATTCTTACTCCAAAGATCTCTTTTGAGCTCAAAAGCTACTTGCTCTGTGAAGCCCTACCCAATCTTCCCAAGTACAGACAATCACGATTCACCTGTGCCTCCCTGGCCATGTGTCCATGCTGACATTACCATGGCTTTGGTATCCACTATGGTTACTTGTTTCCAAGTCGCTGCTAGAGGTGAACTCAGTGACAGCAAAATTAGTCTTATGAAGTGATAGATGCCCAGTAGCTAGCAAAGTACATGGCAAATATCAACTGCAACATAGAAGTTTGTTAAACGAATAAAGTATTACATAACTGAAACCAGGGTAAATATATCCAGAGGCAGTTCATTAGTAATGGGTTGCTCTATTAAGGAGGTGGACTGTATATAATTGCTTGGTTTTACATACCTCTATTTCCTGCAACATTTGTCGTCCACTCAATTTCACTGCCAGACAGCGATAGCTATTAAGTTGCCTTGCCTCTCCCTCTAAGCTTGGATATTCTGTGGCCCTTAAGGGTCAAGTTCCCATGATACCTATCAGACTTAGGAGATAAATCAATTGCAGATAACTAAGTGGAGTGTGGCAGGTAGGTGTGGCCTCACTCTGAGAATGGCTGCTTCCAGGAATGAATACAAGTCCTTAGTGGGCTATGTACTTAATAAGAAGGAACAACACAGGTGCCAAAGGCTAGAGGGGAACTTGAAAATTAATCAGTTTTAGAATAAGGTGAATCTCCCAAATTAGGTAACTTCATCACACAGCAAGACCTTGAAATTACAGAATTGCGAGTCTCAGATTACTATATAGAGAGAATAATCCTACACACACACTCCCTAAATTTAATGGTGACATGTTGCTGACTGAAAGGCACTGTTTGAATTTGTTACTTTAATAAGTTAGTTTGCAAATATATTTTGACAAGTCAGTTTAAGACCCAAATGTCCTAGGGATGCCTGTGTGGCTCAATCAGTTTAGAGCCCGACTTTGGTTCAGGTCATGATCTCGCAGTTTGTGGGTTTGAGCCCCATGTTGGGCTCTGTGCTGAATACTCAGAGCCTGGAGCCTGCTTCATATTCTGTGTCTCCCTCTCTCTCTGCCCCTCCCCCACTCTCTCTGAAGCGTGCACACTCTCTCTTTCTCAAAATAAGCATTAAAAAAAAAAAGCCCAAGTGTCCTGACTCTTATACAGTGAGGTTTGAATATAGAAATTAAACTGAGTTCAGTGAAGGACAGAGGGGCCCCGAGGGAACAGACAAACTCACTAAAATTATACCAGAATCATACACTTTCGATTATTTTTGGTGATTTCCTTTTCTAAAGTCAAATATGCATTCTATGAAAAGAGGGGTGTTACAGCTTGACCACAGACCCTACATAACTTAGAATTTACATTGTTCAGGGGCGCCTGGGTGGCTCAGTCAGTTAAGTGTCCGACTTTGGCTCGGGTCATGATCTCATGGTCTGTGGGTTTGAGACCCACATCAGGCTCTGTGCTCAGAGCCTGGAGCCTGCTTCAGATTCTGTATCTCCCTCTCTCTCTGACCCTCCCCTCCTCATACTGTCTCTCTCTCTCAGAAATAAATAAAACATTAAAAAATTAAAAAAGAATCTACATTGTTCAGAAAATGAAGTGCAAAGTGAACAGCAAAACTGTATAGGCAATTTTATCCAATGTTCGGGTATGTGACTGAAATAAATCCATAACATACAAATGAATGCTATATGCACTGTAGGTGCTTTCTGAGTAATTATGGACTGAATGATAATCTCCCATTCTTGAAAGTGAAGTTGTATACAAGTGACTCCAATTTCTATAAAACTTCAAAAATGATATGAAAAATTTAGATCATTAGGTGGGAAAATTCAACTCTATCCATTTATTCTAAAAGTCATTAAAAACACTATATGTTTTAAAGTAGTAATTTATTTTGATATTTGAGGATATTATATGTACCCACATGAGGAAAAAAATAATACAGCTCTGTGGTTTACAAACAGATACTTATAAGACTGGAAGGTGACTCTGCCTAATTTTACAAGCTAATCCTGGAGAGTAATGGGGGGGGGGCTATTTCTGTTGGGCAGCAGTAGATGCTAAATAATAGGTATATGGGGTTTTTAAAATGCTATTTATTTTATTTTCAAATAGAGAGAAAGCAAGCAGAGGAAGGGCAGAGAGAGGGGGAGAGAGCGGAAGAGAGCGAGAGAGCGAGCGAGAAAGAGCGAGAGCGAGAAAGAATCCCAAGCAGGCTCCACTCGGTCATCGCAGAGCCTGACACAGGGCTCAGTCTTACAAACGGCAAGATCATGATCTGAGCTGAAATCAAGAGTCAGATGCTTAATGAACTGAGCCACCCAGGTGCCCAAATATGGTTTTATTTAATTAAAGCAGCTCATACATTCTAGACAGTTTTAAACAAAACAAAAATGATCAAAACTATCAAGACAAATTCCCAGCAGTTATAGGGAGGGCTATCAGCCACAATTTACTGTACCTGTACCAATGCTTTATCATCAGAGCTCCGACATATTCTTATTTCTATTAGTATTATTTAAGGAATTTGCCTCTGTGTATATGTTGTGAGAACACTAAATGAAGTATTTATCATTTTTGTTGCTGAAACCTATCAATATTCTGAGTCACTGGTTAAAACATCCAAGAAAGCGTATGCATTTAATTAAGGGTCTAAAATACACTGATGTGTTATAATACCAGTTTGTGGGACATTTGTTTGATAGAAAAAAAACATGCTAGTCTGTGAGTCATTCGTTTCAATGTGGCAAAGAAAGATTTTAAGCAGAGACTGCTATGGGGCTTTCTGCTTGCTCAACATCCAGGACTGGTCCTTTCCCTAGCAGCTTCAACCCTACTGACTACTTGGCTTTTTTCTGCTTTGTTTCTGGTCTATGGAATGCCTGCCATGTTCTGGAGCTCAATTTTGCCATGTTTGGTTTCCTGGTGGTGGTTTTTTTGTTGTAATTGCTAGGTGTTTAAGCAGATGAGGTGATCTGAAACATGACCTTAAAGTACTATGCTAACTAAAAGTGTCAGAAGCATCCCTTCCACTTTTAAATATATAATATTCCATCTGGATACAGCCATAAGCACAGAGCTTTACAGAATAAAAATTATAAAAAAGTGTCACTGAAGTGCAGAGGTTGCGCCTTATTGTCCTTCGTATATTTAACATTGTTTTCAACACATAAAGCATTCAGTGAATCGTGTGGGTGGGTGGATGGATGGTGAAGTGATTAGCAATGCCATTATCAAAGACTGGTTATGAAAAAGTGTCATTAAATCATGGACGCACATATAAAGGACTAGAATATAGAAATACAGGTAGGAACCAGAAGACTTTGAGAGTGAGTCCTCATAAACCAACCTCTAAGTATTGGAGTTGACTGCACACATAAATCTGAGATACCAGAGTCTCTAGCCATAGTTATCTGTAAAAGTGACAGCAGACTGGACCCAGGATAAGGTCATACAAATGCAAATGTAAGATAATGTATATTAGTTTTTTTCTTTATTTATAAGTTATGGTAGCATTCAAATATTGCTTTAAAAGGCAATTAGATTCATGGTTAAACATTTATCATTTGCCTATAAATCTTTGATAAGTTAACTAAAGCAGTGCACGCAGACGTGTCTTATGAGCTTGGCCTTTCCATGAGAAGCTGTTTTCTTTTATTAAGAACAAAAAATAAATCATCTTCTAGCCTCTAGACTCATATCTTATCCTATGTAATTCTCAAAAATGTCTCAATGACTTTATCCCATTTCCTCAGTAGTCTAAGTTATCTCTGAAGCCACCAATAGGCTAAAATAATAAATATAGTTATGACATCAAAACTTAGAGTTGCCCAAGCATCATGAATCTGAGGGAAAATAAAAAATGTGGACACAGAACAGCTAAAAAAAGAAACACAGTAGAAAATAGAAGTCCTAGGTTAAAGAACTCCAACAGCCTTTCTTTATTGAGCATTTACTAAATGTATGATGCTAAGTGATTTATATATGCTCACTGTCAAAAACAGGACTGAAGAGGTTGGATAATATGCTCAGAGCCTAGATTACAGAGCTAGCGAGTGGAGGAGATGAGAATTGAAACCCATGTCTACCTAAGCCCATGTGCCAATTCACTAACCAACTCTGTACAGAAGGCTAACTATAAGGTCTCTGAGCACTGACTGCATACAGCCTGGTTGAGATTCTCTCTCCCTCTCTCTCTGCCTCCCCCCACCCCCACAATCTAGCTGTCACTCACAAAATAAATAAAGAAACTTTAAAAAAAAAAAAAAAGAAGGGGCCAACATAAGGTGCCTTGGAAGAGAGAATAATATACCATTATCCAAAGTGGAAGAGAAAAGAAAATTTTCAATGAACTTGAGTATCAAGTGCTTAGGACAAAGGTTAATTGGATGTCTACTCAGAATTATTTTATTCAAATTCTTCACATAACTCTTTGATGCCAGAGTTTGATAGCCCTGGAAGTAGCTTTTAGTCACTCAGTAGTTTTCTAGCATACAGTAACCCCACATCCACTTAAGGTACTGAGGCACAGCTTTGTTTTATACTTTGTATATAATGTTACTGGAACTTTTCATGTAAAACTTAAGTGCTAATTTGTGTAATATTAGTGCAGGTGGTTTTTGATGCATCTTATAAAGTGTATCTGTCTTATCCACAACAGAAAGACATGTGGTATTGCTTTTTATTTTATTTTTTTTAATGTTTTATTTATTTCTAGGAGAGAGAGAGAGACAGCGTGAGCAGGGGAGGGTCAGAGAGAGAGGGAGTGACAGACTCTGAAAAAGGCTCCAGGCTCTGAGCTGGCAGTCAGCACAGAGCCCGACGCGGGGCTCGAACCCACGAACCGTGAGATGATGACCTAAGCGGAAGTCGGACGCTTAACTGACTAAGCCACCCAGGCGCCCTGGTATTGCTTTTTAAATTGTTCTTTAAAAGACTTGTATACAATGACATTCAAGGTTTGCATTTATGAGATCATACTTCCTGGTATAGTAAACAAATCAGTGTTAAATTTCTTTGTCCCCTTTAAAAAAAATCCATCTGGTAATCGCTAGACATTCTAATTTAATATTGAGAGATTACATCACATTAGTTTGACATAATACTCTTTTGTTCAAAATAAGATAATTCAGACAGTAAGCTATCCGAAAGAAAGAGTTAAGTTAGAAATCAAATTCAAGGTCCCCCTCCTTCTATGGGGAAATTTCAATGAACAAAAGAACTTTTCTACTACTAGTATCAAGCCATTTAAGGGTTGATTTTGTTTGATTCCAACTATGTACTTCTAAGCTATAAAGCAAGAATTCTTTAAAAAGATTTTTAAAGCTTTATTAGGACAATTAAAAACCAAAAATAGCAAGAAATTAGAAAAAAAACCCTACAGTTTATCAAAACTAAAAGAAAAGGCATCTAATTTAATGCTAAAAGTACCTGTGGGGGGGGAAAAATAGCATACAGGTGATTTTGTTCTGTTTGAAGCTACATCATAATTTTATAATTGAAAAGAGGTCTAGAATTCCTTATAAAGAGAAAAGATCAGAAATAAAAGTGGACAAGAACTGATAACATGCTTAAATTATCAGCCAAAAAGGGACCAAAGCTGTGAGTTAGAGGAATGGATATGTAGGCAGACAATGGGAGATTCTGGACAGCAATATACAGTTCTCAGCTCAGACACAATACTTGTTGGAAATGATTTCTCGTAACACAGTAAGAAAGAGAAACTGTAAGCTTGAGAAAGGCAGGCACAGGCTCTCTCCTGACCGTAAGTTCTATGCAGACAGGGACTGTGTCTGTTTTCTATATCCATGTCTTTCTGGTATTCTAGAAATTGTCAGACACGTGATTAAACAATAGGTATTCATTGGAAGTGAGAAAGGAAAGGAGGGATGAAAAGTCAGATTTCATTAAAACACACTGTGGCTCTCATTTTCTTCCACTATCAACAAGGGGATTGGGCTAAACTATTTCTTGGGCTTCTTTCAGTTTTAATAATTGATCATTCCAGGTCTAAATAAAGATTGTTCCTGATAAACAGAATCTAAAGGGAGGGGACAAAGACATTTCCAAGGACACAGGAACGAAAAAGATGACCTGAAACAGAGTAATGATATATACAACCAAAAGGATTTTAATTATAAGAACACAGATGGAGAATTTAAGTTAGAACACTGGCAAGGCTGAGGTTCAACTACACTTATTCAATGATTATGGCTGGCAAAGTTTAGTAACGAAGGTAAATAACTACAGGTAGGTGTCATATCTTTAAATATTGCCCTAATTATAGCAGTGCATAGTGATCTGCCCTCACTGAAATATTTTACAGTGATTAGAAACATTGCACTTGGCAGTTGGGAAGGAAGGCTGCTTTTGATGGAACATGACTGTGATTGGAAATAAGGTCTTTAAAGATGTAGTTAAGTTAAAACGAGGTCACTAGGGTGGGCTCTGACCCAACATGACTGGTGTCCTTATAAAAGGAAGGTATTTCGAGCAGTTTTATTTTTTTTATTTTTTAACAAATAGTTTATTGTCAAATTAGTTTCCACATAACACCCAGTGCTCATCCCCACAAATGCCCTCCTCCATGCCCATCCCCTCCTCCCCCCCACACCCATCAGTCCTCAGTTTTTGTCAGCATTCAAGAGTCTCTCATGGTTTGCCTCTCTCCCTTTCCCCTACCATTTCCCCGTTCTTCTCCTCCTTGTTCCTAAGTTCCTCCTAATCCTCCTATACATGCAAACATGATATTTGTCCTTCTCTGCCTGACTTATTTCGCTCAGTATAACACCCTCAAGGTCCATCCATGTTGCTACACATGGCCAGATTTCATTGTTTCTCATTGCCATGGAGTATTCCATGGTATAGATAAACCACATCTTCTGGATCCATTCGTCCGTTGATGGACACTTAGGTTCTTTCCATGTTTTGACTATTGTTGAGAGTGCTGCTATGAACATTGGGGTACATGTGCTCCTATGCTTCAGCATTTTTGTATCCCTTGGGTAAATTCCTACAGTGCTATTGCTGGGTCATAGGGGAGTTCTATTGTTAGATTCCTGATAACCTCCACACTGTTTTCCAGAGGGGCTGTACCAGTTTACATTCCCACCAACAGTGTAGGAGGGTGTCCATTTCTACACATCCTCGCCAGCATCTAGAGTTCTCTGATTGGCTCATTTTAGCCACTCTGACTGGCGTGAGGTGGTATCTCAGTGTGGTTTTGATTTGTATTTTCATGTGTCTGGTTGGCCATCTGGATGTCTTCTTTGGAGAAGTGTCTATTCATATCTTCTGCCCATTTTTTCACTGGGTTGTCTGTTTTTCAGGTGTGTAGTTTGGTGAGTTCCTTATAGATTCTGAATATTAACCCTTTATCTGATGTGTCATTTGCAACTATCTTTTCCCATTATGTTGGTTGCCTATTAGTTTTGTGGGTTGTTACCTTTGCTGTGCAGAAACTTTTAATCTTGATGAGGTCCCAATCGTTTATTTTTGCTCTTGATTCCCTTGCTTTTGGGTATGTGTCAAGTAAGAAGTTGCTGTGGTGGAGGCCAAGGAGGTTGTTTCCTGCTTTCTCCTCTAGGGTGTTGATAGTTTCCTGTCTCACGTTCAGGTCCTTGATCCATTTTGAGTTTATTTTTGTGCATGCTGTGAGAAAATGATCTAGTTTCATTCCTCTGCATGTTGCTGTCCAGTTCTCCCAACACCATGTGTTAAAGAGGCTGTCTTTTTTCCATTGGATATTCTTTCCTGCTTTGTCAAAGATTAGTTGGCTGTATACTTTTCGGTCCACTTCTGAGTTCTCAATTCTGTTCCATTGGTCTATGTGTCTGTTTTTGTGCCAATACCATACTGTCTTGATGATGACAGCTTTGCAGTAGAGGCTAAAGTCTGGGATGGTGATAGCTCCTGTTTTGGTTTTATTTTTCAGTATTACTTTGGCTATTCGGGGTCTTTTGTGGTTCCATACAAATTTTTGGATAGTTTGTTCTAGTTTTGAGAAGTATGCTGGTGCAATTTTGATTGGAATTGCATTGAATGTGTAGAGTGCTTTGGGTAGTAATGACATCTTAACTATATTTATTCTTCCTATCCATGAGCATGGAATGTTTTCCCATTTCTTTGTGTCTTCTTCAATTTCCTTCATAAGTTTTCTATAGTTTTCATCATACAGATCTCTTGTATCCTTGGTTAGGTTTATTCCGAGGTATTTTATGGTTTTTTGTGCAATTGTGAATGGGATCAGTTTCTTGACTTCTCTTTCTGTTGCTTCATTGTTGGTGTATAGAAATGCAACCGATTTCTGTAAGTTGATTTTGTACCCTGCAACTTGGCTGAATTCTTGGATCAGTTCTAGTAGGCTTCTGGTGGAGTCTGTCAGGTTTTCGATGTAGAGTGTCATGTCATCTGCGAAGAGTGAAAGTTTGACTTCCTCTTTGCCAATTCTGATGCCTTTGATTTCCTTTTGGTGTCTGATGGCTGATGCTAGGACTTCCAGCACTATGTTAAACAACAGTGGTGAGAGTGGACATCCCTGTCGTGTTCCTGATCTCAGGAGGAAAGCTCTAAGTTTTTCCCCATTGGGGATGATATTAGATGAAGGCTTCTCACAGATGGCTTTGATGATGTTTAAGTAGGTTCCTTCTATCCCGACTTTCTCGAGAGTCTTTATTAAGAAGGGATGCTGTATCTTGTCAAATGCTTTTTCTGCATCTATTGACAGGATCATATGGTTTTTATCTTTTCTTTTACTGATGTGATGTATCACATTGATTGATTTGCGAATGTTGAACCAGCCCTGTAACCCAGGAATGAATCCCACTTGATCTTGGTGGATGATTCTTTTTATATGCTGCCGGATTCGATTTGCAAGGATCTTGTTGAGGATTTTTGCATCTGTATTCATCAAGGATATTGGCCTGTAGTTCTTTTTTTGCTGGATCTTATTTTGAGCAGTTTTAAAAGATATAGATACTCACTGGGGGAAAGCCATGTGAAAACACAGGCTAAGAATGGCCATCCATGAGCCAAGGAGAGAGGCCTCTGAAAAAGCCAACCCTGTACCTTGATTTCGAATTTCTAGCCTCCAGAACTATGAGAAGATTCAATTCTCTTAAGTCGTTCAATCTATGGTGCTTTGTTATGTGGCCCTCGCATACTAAATCACACCTCCACCAATCTCTGAAATCTCTTCTGTAGTTTATTTCTGGCATAACAGCCTGCTTAGTTCTCAAGAGTTATACATGAAGCTTATATCAAAACATTTATTAATACATGGTATTAAGAAAGCCTGTAGTTTTTGATCATTGATAAACTGGAAGGCAGACGATGACAGATCACAATAAGGTATCATATTCTAGAATCTACAATCAACATGAAACTCCACAATGGACTATTTCCAGGGAGGGTAAACAATGAGGTGAGAAACAACTCAGCCCTACACTCAGAAACTCAATCTGTACTATAGTCATATAAAGTTTCTGCTACAAAAGTAAAAGTTAAAGTATAGACTATTAAATGGAAACCCCTGCTAAGGCCTACTTACTGATAAAGAACACCTCTCAACAGTAGTTTGGATTATGCACAACATGCAAAGTGCTGGCAATTGTGATAAAGACGTAACAGTAACCAGAGAAAAGTCTGGTAGTAGGCGCTAAGAAATTTAGAAAGCAGGGCTGAACTATATCCAACTCACACTAGTCCTCTCCTCAGCCCCAACCAAAGGTATTTGGCACAATTGTAAAGCTCAAAAGATAGAAGGACCGTGAAATCATCATTTTTCCAAACTATGCTCATCCCTAACCATATTGCCCTCATGATTCCTTCTCATAATCAATATTTTGAACAAATCAGGCTCTTTCTCCTGGTGAGGATGATTTTACTCTGCCTGTAGATGATACTGCAGCTACCGCGGACTCTCAGCTCCTTATCCACTCTTCGCCAAGAACCTTGCTCTCCACCCTGCCTGTGCAGCTCACTCTCACAAAAAGACACTGGAAACTGTCATTTAACAATAAATGCACCCCTCCACAAACTCGATTTCAGGCATCCTTTCTCTGATCACAACCTGCTTTCTTTATAGTTTGTGCCCTTCCCTCGTTCCCCAATTTGAATAAATCCTCAGCTCCTCTGCCATGTCCAATTCATTGACTTTTCACACTACTTTACCATCCTCTCATCTCTCTAATATCTTCATATCTTCCTTTACCCAGCCTCACTTCCACATGGAATCATTACTATTGCTCCCCTGTATTTCTGTAACCTCCTTGCCCTCTCTTGCTCCATCACACGTGCCTGGATCAATTCAACTTTCCAACTGACTCCTCACCTTTGGTGAGACAACTCATCATGGATGAGTAACAACATTCACATTGGTTGTTCTCACTTTAAAGTCATGAGCATTGGCCTCAAGCAGGCCCTTCATAATGCTCCCTGGTCTTGTTTTACATTCCTAGTTAAACTCACTTGCTTCTAGACTACATTTTGTACCTCCTCTTTCCCTAAACTTCCACATTGTCTTCCTTCTTCTCATATTCAGTTGATGACCTTGCTTCTTATTTGTTGAGAAAACAGAGGCAATCAAAAGAGTACATCTAAATGTTCCCACATGCCAATCTACCAACTTACCTTCTAGAGAAGGAATGAATTCTTTGCCATCCTACCCAAGACCAACGGTACCATTGGATCCCATCCCATGCCCTACCCAGTAATCTCTCTCCTGCATTATTGGCTTTTCTCACTTTACAAGATCATTCCCATCAGCACAGAAATATATTGAGTTAGTCCCCCTCTTTATAAAGCCATTACCTGGCCCCATATTCTCCCTCTAACTACTGTCCCATTTGCTTTGTCCAAAAACCTTTGATTCCTACCATTATAAACCCTTCTCTTTCTCTTGTATTCCACATATCCACTCCATTGGTGCATCCTTTCGGTTCTTCCTAAATATATTCAGAAACCAGTTACTTCTCACTGTCTCCACCTTTATACCTTTGTTCAAGTCACCATGATCTCCCACTCAGATTACTGAAATATGTTCAACTCCTCTATATTTTATTCCTCATAATTTCACCTGTAAATATTATATAATGTAACCACAGCAGTATAATTATCAAAACCTCCCATAGCTTCCACCTCACTTGGAGTAAAAGCCAAAAGCCTTACAAAGGACTTTCAAAGACCTCTGTGATTCAAATCCCTTTTCCCCCATCCTACCACAACCCCATCTCCTTCTTTTCCATTTGGCCGAACTGTTTTAACAACACTGGTATCCATGGTATTTTTCAAATATGACCAGAACACTGCAGCCTCTATGGTCAGGGTCTTTCTCCTATAATTTCTTCCCCCATGGAGAAGCATCACTTACTGCCTCATGTTTGGATCCGTTGTCTTCTCAAAAACCACCTTACTTACGACACTTTCCTGATCTTCTCCACATAAAACAGCATCTCTGCTGCCAATACTCTCCCGTCCTTCTTTCTCTCCTTTTTTCACTCTTTTCATGGCACTTAATACTATGGGATGTATCATATATTTATTGCTTGTCTAGTGTTTATCTCTTACTACTCGGAATCAGGCAAGAACTTTGTTTTGTTCATTGACTCTCCAATGCCTAGAATAGTGCCTGGTGCGCATTAGGCCCTCAGTAAAACTTGTCAAATGAATGAACCAGTATTATCATCAGCATCATTGTCAGTATCATCTTTATTATCCAAATGCCCAGGCCTAAAGGGTTCATGCACAGCAACTCTATGACAGTGAAACACAACCTAAAACAGGGTGACCTTGGTGGGAGAAGGGTTTAGAAGGAACATAACCAGCACTTACTGGAAACACTGAAGTACACTTTACTTGCGAAGGCCAGAAGAGGAAAATCATTTCATGCCTCAAGAATTAGGTTTTAATCAAAACTAGCAGAATATAGTCACAAGCAGATTTTATTCCTTTACAGAGCACTTCCATTAGAACAGCTGTGTGTTATTCTATTTCATCACTTGAATCCACAAAATAAAAGTATGTGAATAATTAATAGAAGGAAAAGCTGAAAAAAAGAGAATGTGATTTTCCAAAATCACTGACTTAAAATCTTCTATCAGTGTTATTGTTGTTATTTTACATGTTATAGTCCAACAGTGTTTTCTTTTTCTTATCTAGAACTATGTCTCTATCATTTTCAAGTAGAAAAAGAAAATTTACCCAACAGGTAATATGAATAATCAAGTCGAAAGGGTTCAAAGTAAAATAAACTTCAAGGTCTTATCGTTTTGAAGCAAATTTATTACATAGATGACATCTTCCTTTCTTCCTTTAGAAGATGCATGTGTTAGTCATCATTTTTCCAATGGGGACAGAATTCTAACATCACATTAAAATGTACAGATTTACAATGAGAACTTGCATTGCATGTAAAGAGTAAAATACACACACACACACACACACACACAAAACAAAACAAGCCGATGTGTAATATATGAGAAAATGGGCATGAAGCAGTATTAAATAAACAAAAGGAAAGCTCATAAGGCAAAGAATTTAAATGATACACAGATCTAAGAATTAATGTGTCAGTTGATAACATTTCAGAATATCCACTTCTCAGAAGATGCATGCAACTTAAATTAAATGCCTAAATACTGACAGTTAGAAATGGGGCGTGGGAATGAAATTCTGCGATGATTGTTTCAGCTCAGATATTTGTCTAGAATTTTGAGTGTTTACTTTGCCAAAATCAAAATGAATCATAAAAGGTCCCCACCATCTGCGGTCAACTTACTTTACAGTGGTCGTACTGGAGTTGTAAGGCTGGAACATCCCCTCCAATTGGCATTTGCTTTTGAAGCTCTTCATCTTTCATATTCAGCCATTTGATCAATTCTTCTAAAGATGTCAGCAACCTGTTCCATTTCTCAGCACTGGCCTCCAAATGGGCCCTGTGGAGAGGTAGTATGACCACAGTTAGAAGTCTGAATTGCATTCAGAAAATTATACATCTTGCCTTAGACTAATAATCTTGTATGACTAATGTTCACATCCAAGAAAGAGGCTGACTCTGTAAAAAAAACAAAAATCCTATAAGAAACAGTTATTTTGAAGAAGCTAGACTATGCAGATATGTTGGTAATATCTATCAAAATTCAAAATGGATAACTACACACCACAAAGGCATAAATATGAGGCTTCCAAGAAAACTTTCCAATATATAAAATTATAAAAGCAAGCTTCAGTAGCTTATGTATAGTATATATGCACGCTGAAGTATAATTTTCTTCTCCTTTTATCCATCTATATGAAGAAAGTGATAGAGAGGAAAAGAGAAACTGTATGCATATAAAATGTATAGAATGATACATACCAGATGGGCTTACATCTGAGAACATAGTAAACGTTTAATTTTTATATATTTATGTACATCTGAGAACATAGTAAACGTTTAATTTTTATATATTTACGTACTAATTGAGTATGTACAACAGGCCCATGTTATTTTTCTTTCTAAAAGAGATAATTTTTTAGGAAAGGAAACTACTAATGCCTTAATGTCCCTTAAAACTGAATAAATTACTAAAAGCATAACATCATCTGCATTTACCTCAAAAAGTTGCAAAACAACTAGCCATTGCTTGCATAGAACACTATTTGGCTCAAGGCTGACTGGTGTCCAATGACAAATGTCTACTGTGAACAGAAAACAATCGGGCAGAAATCGTTGATTGCGGTACTTTGTACTCTGGCTTAAAGGTGAGGTTTTTGCTTCAATAACAATTTCAGGGTTTAGTACATAAAAGTACCTTCAGATTCTTAACTTATAAACTTTATAATCAGGAAACCATATTTCAGAAATACATTTTTGTGTGATTAACATTCAATAAAAGTAGGGGCGCCTGGGTGGTTCAGTCAGTTAAGCGTCCGACTTCTGCTCAGGTCATGATCTCAAGGTTCGTGAGTTCAAGCCCCGTGTCGGGCTCTGTGCTGACAGCTCAGAGCCTGGAGCCTGCTTTGGATTCTGTGTCTCCCTCTTTCTCTGCTCCTCCCTAGCTTGCACCTTGTTTCTCTCTCTCTCAAAAATAAACACTAATAAATAAATAAATAATCAATAAAAGTAAAAGCCCTTGAAAATAAAAATGCAAATAAAAGCACAAATTTGGGGCCTTGAAGAAAGCCCACTTACTCAGCCTCAAGCCTACACCTCATGAGCTGGATCTGAAAAGGAGGATCAGTCAAAAACAACTCCAGGGACTCAGCCCTGCACCACCCCAGTGGGCGGACGGTGAATGCTGACTTAAGTGTTCAACTGTGTGAAATGGAATTACCTTGACCTTTCAGACTGAGAGGTGCAGGGCTGATGGAAACAGACCTCACCCTTGTTATACAACAAAGGTTACTCATTTGGGACAACTTCAGGTGCAAGAAACTTCTGCTGATCAGGTTTCATATCCTCTCATTTAGCTATCACCTTGACATTAGTATTATGATCCCCACTTCCACAAAACTGCTCCTTCCCTGAGTGATATGAGACCAACCAACCAAGTATGGCCTCTACTGTCCCTCAGCTCTATCAATAATTTCCTTTTTACACATCTGATTTACTTGAACTTCTGTCCCAAAGCTGATAGCTCTTCTATAGTTAATTCAAACAAGTATTTCCCCACTGATCACATTAGGTGGTACTCCAGTAGTGAATATTCAACAACATCCTGTCTTTGTTTAAAAGTTCATAATGTTTTCAGAAGAACAACTATCTGATCTCTAGTTGATCTCTTGTTCATAAAATAATGACCATGGTCTATCAGCCAATATTCTTGGCTAAAAGAAAAAAAAAATGGAGTTCTATAGATCTCTAAAATACCATAAAACAACATTCAGTCACATACAAAAGGCCAACTGTCCTCCAATCTACTTATAGTTCCACTATCAGCTGGCTAATATAAAACAAACTATTCAAACCCTACACTTCTTTATCTTATTCGAAAGAGCTAGGTATGAAATAATAAAAAATGATTTATAAATAACAGAAAGAAGTTTGAGGTATTTTACAATTCTTTGAGAATTATATGATTAAAAGTTTCATGTTATTCTCCTGCACTTATAATCTTTTCTATTCATTCTACAGGTGGTATGATTGACCTCACCTTACAAAATTTTGCTTTAATGAGATCCTGATTCTGCTTGAGTGCCAGCATTCCTGTGTTCATATTAATTTTAGGCCAAATCTGTAATTACCTATCCCTGATAAACAGTAATTTTACTTGTCACAGAACAGAACTAAATAATTTCAATTATATTAACTGAAAACTCTGCCACTTACAGATCATTTTGCCATAAATATATTCAACTGAGGTGTTGCAATTTCTTTCTAGTAGTTTTAAATGCAAGAAAATAATGACAGCTAGAAATCAGAGGCCTTTAGTCAATCAAGACATGCTTCAGAGTCTCTGTGTGCAAAACACTTAAGCACATACCCTGACCTCTTATTTTAGATAATTTGATTCTGCTTCTTTAATGCATGTAGTTTAACTCTTTAATCAATAACCAAATCGACATTACATTCCTCTGAAATCCAGTTACACACACGCATTGTATTGAAGAGCATAGAGATGTTTTTTCTCAATGCAATTAACTCTTTTGACTGCACAAAATAATGAAATTGATCACTGAAATCTATTGCATCCAGCACCTGAAGGGCTCTTGATAAAGATGAAGACAATGGTTTTTAAAGAGAGATACTGAAGTGACTTTGAAACAAATGAGAATACATTGGTCTACGTATTTCTCTGCATCTTCCTTCTTCCTTCATAAAAAGCAAGCTGATTTGGCAGAATTTTTGCCTGGAAAATCTGTTCTGGTTATTCTCCAATAGATTATAACTATGTGTTCAGTGGATTACTACCATATGCCCAAATAAATGCATGCTTCCGTAGTAGTCTTCAGTGTTCTAGTTCCAATCCAATACTTTCATCTTTCAAGATGAAAGCCTTTTCTTGGGCACTGGGTTGAATGCTTCACAAGTAGAAACTTTAAATTTGTTTCTGGTATACTTGTCCTTTCTCATTTTAACTCTAAAATTTTAAAGCTTCCCTTTCCCCGTAACTATCGATGACCAGTCATCAATCATATATTCATAATCTTAAAACATTTCTTTTTTCTTTTTTTAAGCTCAGCATGGAGCCCAATATGGGGGCTTGAGCTCATGACCCTGAAATGAAGATCTGAGCTGAGGTCAATAGCTGGACACTTAACCGACTGAGCAACCCAGGAGCCCCATACCATTTCTTTTTTTTTTTTTTTTTAATTTATTTCTAGGAGAGAGAGAGAGAGACAGCAGAGCAGGGGAGGTCAGAGAGAGAGGGAGTCACAGACTGAAACAGGCTCCAGGCTCTGAGCTGGCAGTCAGCACAAAGCCCGATGCGGGGCCCGAACTCACGAACTGCGAGATCATGACCTAAGTGAAAGTCGGACGCTTAACCGACTAAGCCACCCAGGCGCCCCGCCCCATACTTCTTTAAAAAAATTTTTTTTATGTTTTTATTTTATTTTTGAGAGACAGAGACAGAGAGCAAGTGGGGGAAGGGGCAGAGAGAGAAGGAGACACAGAATATGAAGCAGGCTCCAGGCTCTGAACTGACAGCACAGAGCCCGAGGCGGGGCTCGAACCCATGGACTGTGAGATCATGATCTGAGCCAAAGTTGGACGCTTAACTGACTGAGCCACCCAGCCACACCAAGCAGCTGCTTTTTAAAAATATATAATGCGAAAAACTTCCCAGAAGGTAAGAATCCATTAAAATGGCAGCTTATTATTCAAATATAGTAGAGAAAGAATTATGGAAGAAACTGTGAATTGATAACTATTTTAAATCACAAAAGCCTTTACTTCCCATTATGGCTTTAAAGAAGTTTTTATTTCTTCTCCTAATGTACAGGTATGAAAAAGAGAGCAAACAGTGGAAATGAGTAAGCAGGGGCATTTATAAAAATAAAATACAGCTTTTCACTTATTCACTACAAATATCGATAGAGCACTCACTCTGGTATCAGGCACCGCACTATTTCAGAAATAAAACATCCTGGAAGCAAGTTGGAAGAAAGGAAAGTAAACCAAATATACTAAGATACAAGAAACCTAACAGCTCCTTGAAGGAACCACAGCTCGGGGAAGAAACCTGCTCGGGAAACCAAGGAGAGAATTTGGGATCCAAACTAAGGTCTAAACTCATTCCACTCCATTGCTTTCATTACGGGCGGCATTTAAGAGGGCAGAAACTCTTCGGACATACAAGTGAAGCTACATTTGCAAAGAAGGTCCACCAAAGTCTACAATGCCTCAAATTAAGATGAGCAAATACATAGTGTCCCCTATTATGCAAGGAACGCACAGAATTAAATGTTCAATTTGGTGTGTTTACAACAAATGAAATTCATTTTTCATTTACGGTGAAACCCATAGATTATATATCGAGTTATAATGAATGAAAATACCTTTAGTGCAAGAATAACCAGTTACATTAAAAAAGAGTTATTCTTGCTCCCAGAAAGGGCGTTCAGAAAACTAGGAGAAAAAGGAATTCAGCCTATGCTGAAAAGAACACCAAAGCTGTGCTTCCAATATGGTAACAACATGTAGCTATTTCCATTTATATTGAAGTTAATTAAAATAAATAAAATTCAAAATTCACATTATTGGTTGCACTAGCCACATTTCAAGCACCCAATACACCACAGGTGGCTAGTGGCTACCACACTGAATGGTACAGATACAGAACATTTCTATGTTCGCACAAAGTTCTATCATAAAGTGCTGAACCAAGAGGGGAAAAACGAAAGAAGAGAGGAACAGAATCTTCCTCTGTTCAACTTAAGAAAAAGAAATTTTAGTAGTTTTACAATATAGTTAGTAAAATCAATTGGCTAAGGCTAAAAGTGGTGTCAGTGACATTGTAAAATGTGATAACATTAGATGAAATCATGATGTTAAAGGTTAATCTTCTCTAAGGGCTCTTAAAAGGGTGCCCTGAATTTATAAGAGGCTCATAAAAGAAAGGGAAGATAGAATTTTATCTTTGAACTCTGTTTTCATTAGATTTGACAATTTCACTGGCCTTTGAAACCATATGTTAATAAGAATCTATATTTAACATCATTAAGCTGATAAGTGGATAATTAACATAATCCTAAATTAAATAGATTTAACATAAAAACTTAAGCCATGTCATTCATATTAGTGAATTTATTTCCAATTCACATTTTTCCCAGGAGTGAAAAATATTGTCAAATTTCCTAAGAGTCTATCTTTTAGCTGAAGTTTCAAATCATTAGCTATTATCTCTTCTATCAATGTAAGTGAAATATATACTTGTATGTATTGCTTTTAGATTGCAAAGAATATTTTGCAAATTGGACATCAGTATTTAAAAGTGTAATCAAGAGGTGTCTGGGTGGCTCAGCTGGTTAAGTATCCAACCCTTGATTTCAGCTCAGGTCATGATCTCAGGGTCGTGAGATTGAGCCTCAACTGGGGCTCCACGTTGGGGTGCAGACTGCTTAGCATTCTCTCTCCCTCTCAAAAAAAAAAGCGTACTCAAAGTTATCCAAAAAGACTGCAAAATAATATTTAAGATATTAACACAAGGTATTGAGCCACATATTATTACACAGTTCCAATGGCCATACCATAGTTAAAGGAGGTAATGCCTGTAAAGCACTCAGCATAGGTCTAATGCATGAACATTCAATAAATATTAGCTGTTATTATAATCTTAGGCAGACATTCTCTTTCTAAAAATGATGATAAATTAGAGCAAATTTTCCCTGCCATGACAACATCGACTTTAGTACAATTAAGCACAATCTGAAATACTGAATGCATAGAAAGGACAAAAATCAGATGGCTCCATTCTTAGGAAAGAATGGAGGAAGGCCACATGCAGAGGGAGAAGTTTGGGGAGCTAACCAGGAATCAAAATCTTTACGAAGCAGGGATGGTGGTACATATGACAGAGTATCATTCAGAATCACAACACTAATTGTAAGAAGACAGTCAAATTATAGTAGAAGAAACATCATCATTTTTTACTTTCTCATACAACAGTAGAAAACCCAGAACCAAGAACTGGGGATAGGGAGTGTGGATATCAGATTGCCAGAGACTTAAAAGGGGGAAACAAGAAATAAAAGGAGAAGAGGAAATTCACCTGACATTACTGAAAGGGCTTATTTAAATGGAATCCAAGTGGAGTAGAAGGGGTTGATGGGAATCTGAAAAGAAGAAGGGTTTAAGCAACTGAAGATTAGGAGAAAGGAAAGCAGGTTTGGACGAACAGAGTAAAAACCTAAGTGTTCCACAACTGGAGATTATTAAAGGATGTGCATTTTTAGACAATCTAGTTGCAATATAGATGAATTATATAAACAGGATAAAAATACAAAGTTAGGTAAAAATCTATAGATGGTCCTGGTATATAATAAACTAATGAAAGATACCCTATTCACTAAGGCTGTAACTTTAATTTGAACGGGAAGCTGACTTATCAGTGATGTTGCAAATGATTCCAATTTGATACAACAGAAGACTCTTCTCTAATTAACACGGCAAGAGCAGTGGCATTCAGTTGCACATGGCCAAGTAGAATATAGTAAAATAAAATGTGTGCTCTGAAGAACGGTCTGCCCTTGGTCTCCTGCAGATTAATCATCTCAGGGATGCCAAGATAACACAGGATGTCAACTGAGTCCCAGGTATGGCCAGGTCTGTGGGACTTAGAATAGGGACAAAGGCTTTTTATAGACAAAGTAAAAAGAAACTTGGAAGTCAAAATAGTGACACTCAGGATGACAGCTGAGAAAGAGATGAAGAATAAAAGGGAAGTCAGATGCTCGAATCAATGAGGAAAGAAGAGGAGTATCTTACAGTTCAGGAGGGAGCAGAAATAGTAGAGGGCAACATAATAGATGTATTCACTTCTAAGGAGACGCTGTTGAGATACAGCGGCAATGACTAAAAGATAACAGGGAAGCTTTCAACTTCTTTCTTACCCCTGGGTGGCAGGGCTCCTGTTCAGCCAGTGTGTCTGCACAAGCCATACTGGCAGTTTATGGCTGGCATTATGGTTTTTTGGTGTCTGCAGCAGTTATTAAATATTCAGAATATTCCCAGCAGCTGCCAGGTGAGGAAAATGGGAAAATTACACTCTATCAAAGAGTTTTAAATGGACAATTAAGGGGAAAGCCAACCTTCAAGTATATGGGAAGGCAGTAGAAGAGTTTACAGAAGTATTAAAATACAAAATTTGTTCATGAGAGAAGCCAGTGTAAGGGTAGGCTGTGCTTGAGAGGAACCAGGAGGAAAGAATAAAGGAGCAGAAATTCAGTGTGATTCAGTGGCACCACCTTCATTAAGGACTGAAAGAGGCAGGTGCCTGGGGTATAGGTTGCCTCTTCATATTTGTTAATGAGAACACTTTCCCACCCAGCCTCACTGGAAGGCACTTTCTCATTGAGCACACTCGTGACCTCTTCTCTGAATCTTGACTCTCAGTCTCTGTCGAGGTACAGTGAAGAATCTGACTCATCAATCTGGGGAGCAACTGGATGCTAAGCTCAGCCCAAGTTCCCTTGAGAAATGGCCTGCAGACCGAGCTCCTCCCCACTCTTCCACGTAGGGTTTCTCACTTGGTCAGCGGTCTTGTCTGGTGACTGCTGGTGATGCTGTCTCATTCTGGGGCTGAGCTAACAGACTACATTCACTGAGCCCTCAATCTAAGCCACCCCCTCCCACCTGACCTCTGTATCAGCAATGATTATGACACTGTTAGTCTCTCTCAGACATACTTTTGTTTCATATTTGTTCAGAATTCAGCCAGGATAGATGGACAGCATTTATTAGGGACCTTCTCAGAAATTCCCGATATTAATGACTAAGAAGAAAAATAAAGTAAGGAGAATTTCTATATCTTTTGAACCAATTAATGCCACATGGAATGGCAATCCATAAAAAAATAATAATAGTTAACAATTATTGAGTGCTTACTGGGTGCCACTGTTTCAGGCACTTTACCTAGGCTAACTAAATGAAATATTCATGATAACCCTACAAGGTTATTATTATCCCTCTCTGACATATGAGGTAACACATATGGGCTAAGTAACCTGCCCACAGTTGCACAGCTGCTAAGCGGCAAAGCCAGTGCTTAAACCGAGGTGGTGTAGTTCCACCACCTAACATTACTCAACGCTACCCCGTGTCATTTCTCTCCAAGGTGTGCTTCCTATATGGGGGCCTATTACTGAGTATAATAAACTTCTATGTTTTTTAAGAAACTGTTTTATCTCTCTTTCAACTAAGATATAATTAACATATAACACTATATTCCTTTCAGGTGTACGACACAATGATTCAATAAAGGTGTATATTGCCGAACAATTACCACCGTATGTCTAGTTCACATTCATCACTACAGATAGCTACAAATTCATATATATTTCCATGAAGAAGTATACAACTTTGGTAATATCCAAGTAATAATGAACATGCATATAATTTCTTTTGCCCATTTTTCAAAGTTAAAAATGAAGAATGTATCATTTACTTCCTTAGTGAAGTGTATCTGATCTATATGAAAGCAGACTAGTGACTATAGGTGCAGATACAGTCCCCTAGTTATTATATATTTACAATGCTGTTATGTGTTATAACACCGTTATAGCAGTGTGGTCTCTCTCCCCCTTCCCTCCACAGCAGAGTTAATTGAGAAAATAAGACTGTGTGGACTAGTTCTGTTTCCACTTCTCCACATCCCGTCCTGACTCTTTGGTCCTCTTGAAATCGGATTTTCACCTCAACCAAAACTCTTCCCCAGCAGAGTCACCAATGCTCTTCTCAACATGCCTGCCTCTGCAGCCCTGATCTCCCTCCACTCCCTCAGCTGTCTACACCGCTGACCATGCTTTCCCTTTAAAACCCTTCCCTCGGCCCTTGACAACACTTCTGACTGTCCTCTCCTCAAGGCCGCCCACTTCTCAGGTGCCTTTGCTGGCTTTCCCTTTCTTCACCTAACCCTTATATTTAAGGGTTTCCTGGGATTCTTTGCTGTCTCCTAATTTTTCTCCCTCTTGCCAACTCACAATGCTTACCTGCTCCTCTGTCTGGATACTCTCTCACCATTTCTTTATCTGGCCTAAACCTTTCTTCTAAAGAGATGGCAATCCAATGGTGATTTGTTTCTGGATGTCTCACTAGTGCCTCAACAACATGAACCGAGCACCTATTCAGTCTGCCTTCGCTATCCTGGACACTGAAGAGGTTTGTTAGCGGCTCTCCTTGTCTTCAGAACTTCATGAATCTAATAAAGCACCCTCCACAGGCATGTGGGAGGGATCTTTCAAAAGCTCATATCTAATCATGTCACCTAAAAGTTTTCAAATTCCATTGCCAGAGGAGTGAGCATGGAGCACACAGCTGTTTCATGAGTGTGTCTCACCTCTCTCTATCTTTTTTTTTCTGGCCACAAGCCTTCCCCTCCACACCAACAGCAAATTCTAGTCTTAGCCTTCATCTAAGTCAGAGTCCAAGTCTCCACCTTAACATGGATAGACCTGGAAACACCCTAGGACTCATATCTTATTTATGATTTGCAACGCCTTAAACACAGAAGTTTGTTCTTATTAAATACTTGAAAAGACCTGAAGCTCCAGAGGTGGGTTATGTGGCTAAAAATTCTTTTAATTCATTATCATATTAATAACACACTAATGTATGACCTATCTTGGTGCAGAAGTTCACTGGCAAAAGCTTACTCTGCCATCTTCTAAAAATAACATTATTTATTAGATTTATTTAATATTCCAACAATAGTTTATAAGCTCTTTGTTTCCAGGTTAGAAAAAAAATGTGACTTGATAGGCTTAGGAACAGCATCTATGAAAGGCCAAAGAGTATTTTTGTCTGTAGCTTTCCATTTGGAAATCTGTTTATGATGTAGGCCTTAATTACATTCCTGGTTTTTTTTTTTTTTTTTAATTTTTAGGCTCCTCCCTCCCTCCCTCCTTCCTTCCTTCCTTCCTTTTGAAGGGAGGAGGGGCAGAAAGAGAAGGGGAGAGAGAGAAAGAATCCCAAGTAGGCTCAGTACTGTTAGCACAGAGCCCGACACAGGGTTCGAACTCACAATTCATGAGATCATGACCTGAGCTGAAACCAAGAGTAGGATGCTTAACTAACTGAACCACCCAGGCACCCCTTAAATGCTCTTTCCTAAGGAACCCACCCTCTGAACTCTCAAAATTTCAGCACCACATGAACAATCTTCACCAGGACCAGCCCTGTGGCTTTTCACTTGTTAGACCAGATGCTGGTTTTTCTAGAACCTCGGTAAATGTTTCACAACTGAGTTAATATTTTAAATCAGTCTTAAAATTTTTATTTATGGGGAACAGAAAATTGCAACCCAGTAGGATCTGGCCAGTTGAAAACTCAATCTTAAATAAGCATTAAGTATATTCTGTCACTGTACAATATTCCCAAATTTGTCTCTCTTATTGACAAAAGTAGTTGGCTGATGCTAACATAATCTCCAAGAGGATCTTTAGACACAGGCTTCCATAGTCATGCTACACTATCTCCTTCTTTAAGGGTAAAAAGAAGTGTGAATGTCCCTCTATGAGACCCAGAAGAATAAAAACCTTTCAGTATATCTCCTAGAAAAAAAAGTTCTCAAAGCTTATTCACAACAAATCATCACTAAAGATTTCTATTCTCTATGAACTCATTCTATGAAATCCAGAAACCAGATGAAGCAGATCCACGGAACCCCTTTATATAAGGAAAGGGGTTATTAGACAGGTTTACCCAGGTTAAGGAGCTATCAGAACATCCCATTCCAGCTTCACAGTGATCATGTGGAATATTTATATTTTGATTTTGTAAATGAGAAAACTAAAGCTCAGAGAAACAGAGTGACTTGTCCAAGATCAGTAAGTAAATTGCAAAGTCAGCGAGTCAAACTTAAGATCATTTTGTTTAAGGATGTATATTTTTTGATACATCATACAGTTTCTGAACCTAAAAAAACCTGACCCAAATGCAAATTTTAGGTCTTTCTACCAAAATTCCTCATTTGGATCTTTGCTCAATAGTATATTCTCAGTCAGTTACCTCTAAACTCATATCCAGTTGGGTACTATTACCATCCATTAAATGTAATTCCAGACTCCCAATAGCATTAATAATTGCCATACTACATATTTTTTCAGGGTCCTTTCCTTGTTGGCATCCTGGTCTTCAAATTCACCCTTATTTTACTCTCTCCAAATGCGGACATGAATCATCAGCTTTCCACTTCAGTGTCCATGAGCTATATTTAATTTCTATAAATACATTTTCTAATTGGACATAAAACTAGCATAATGAAGCAAAACATTCACTGCCAAGACTCATAAAGATCTGGATTCAAATCCTGGCTTGGAACTTGTTAGCTCAAAATCTTGTCAAGTTCCATTTATTCATTAACCCTTTGTTTCTTCATGTAAGAAAGAATTTTACTATTCACCTACCAGGATATTTTGAGTACTTAACAATGTTTATAGAGATGTTAACATAGTACCTAGTCAAGGAAAACACTCAATAACAAGCAGGTATTGATAATATTATTCTTACTAGTATTATTAGATCTAAAATATGATATGCAAATTTGTGAATAGTTAAGAACAGCTGGCAGAGAGACCTGGATATAAATGCAGCTAAAACTGTAACTTAAAAAAAAAAAGTTTTTGCATTTACATCTTTATTTTCTATTTTTTTTCAAGATTTTATTTTTAGGTAATCTCTACCCTTAATGTGGGGCTTGAATTTACAACCCCGAGATCAAGCATCTCATGTTCTATCGACTGGGCCAGCCAGGTGCCCCAGCATTGAGATCTTAAACTACTTCTGAGAAAGCAGCATGGTGGTGAGGCTTCCTATTCACTTTCTGATAGACAAAAATCATAAAAATCTCCCTCCCCCATCATTTTTTATTTTGATATTGACTATTCTGACCTGATGCTGGCAGACTTTGCTTTCAAGTCGTTCCATCTTTGATTCATATCATCCAGTCGATGTTGAAGCATAGTCGCCTCTTCAGAATTTCCCAAAGCTTTTACCATCTTCTGTCTGTTTCCATCAATGCTTTTAAATATGTCATTATGTGCATCAATTTCTGCCTGGATGTCCTGAAGAAAAAAGAGCAAAGAGATAATGCAAATGTTAGAGATTAGTGTCAACAGAACCTTAGGGTTGCTATACAGAACTTTATTTTTTTATATTCCACAGATGAATTTTTTAAAGCAAAACAATTAAATTCACGTTGAATGAAAACAAATTCAAGTATTTCCACCATTCTTACATTGAAAATAATAGCCTTTAAATCTTCAATATATCGATCTCCCTAGTTCTTAAAAACAGAATGTATTATAATCTAAATTTCATGTACCAGTTGCTTAGATGTTGGTATTTCAGATTCATGACAAATTTTGAAATTTCATACAATTATTGTTGCCAAATCGTTGAACTCTGCTTAATGCCCAGATTCTTTCTCCCCTTTATACACACAGGCCTCAAAATAGGACCTTTTAGACATACTACATAATTTTACCTGTTTTTACTCACATTCAGGCAAACTTAACAGTTTGTCCTTCCAATTTAATAGTTTATTTCTAAAATTCTAAAAGAATATTTTCATAAAAATGGTTATCCTCATTAAGAAATAAAGCTAATGACAAAATAATATTTCTCTTGTTACATAGAAAATTATTTTTTCTAAATTTCAGTATAAGGTAAAATAAAAATGACTATAAATTAATAATAAAAATGGGTTCAGACTTAGAAAAAGCATTTTGGGAATCTATATCAAAAGTCTTAAAATTGTTGAAATTACCTATCCTAGGAAGATTTATATATAAACACATTTATTACATTAATTGTGTTTAAAGTCAAACAGTACATTTGACTATAACAATACATTAATGGTATATAATGAGCTTAAACAAGAAGGATAGGAAACTATGTATTATGATGTTAATTTAATTTTAAAAGTAGGTGTTTAAATCAGCATATGCTTTTGTATATCATTGTACACATTAAAACACTGTAAGAAATATCAAAATAGTATATTTCTTTGTACAAGAAAATTAGAGTTTCTATTTTTTTTTTTTACAAAAAACAGGGTTTCTTTTTGTAATTAGATAAATATGATAAATTTAAAATTTAAAATACACAGTGTAAGATGACCTGGGTGGCACAGTTAAGTGTCCAACTCTTGATTTCAGCACAGGTCACGATCTCATAGTTTGTGGGATACAGCTCCACAACAGGCCCTGTACTGACAGTGCAGAGCCTGCTTGGGATTCTCTCTCCTCACTCTCCCTACCCCTCCCTCCACTCACATGTGCACACAACCCCCTTCATCTCAAAATAAATAAATAAACATTAAAAAAATAAATACACAACATCTTTATCAATTTTTAATACTCTCCACTATAAAACTGTCAACACAACCCTCTGTATTAATTTGGCAATCATCTTTTCTTCTTGAATAAAATGAAAGCGAGCTAGTTGTACCTAACTCTAGTGTGACAGCCACTACCATCCAACAAAGGACTGTGGACTTAAAAACAGAAAAACAAGCACCTTTAGGGCCATGAAGGTGTGCAGTGAGTCTCCACGACATTAGCTGATAATGAATACTAAGGCAACTTACTACAGAAATTAAAAAATTATTTCAGGTCATGAATCTGAATTAGTAAAAGGAGAATAAATTCTTAAATACCATAGTTTTATTATCTTTCTCATTTTCAGTTTTCCTTTAGAAGCCTCACTCTTAAGATTTCCAATTCCAAATGAGTATGATTAAAAATTAACTAGAAATTCTTTGAATACTCAGAATGCTTTCATTAATTTAGAAATCACTCCCAATTAGCAAATCCATCAAGAACCAATGCTTAGAGATCAGGATCTAAAAGATTGTTTTTTAAACATCTACAGACTAGACTAATGGAAGTATACATGGAAAGGCCTCACTACTCTAATCAGCATGGTAGGAAGTTATCACTTCTATGTAAAGAGCAGAAATAGTGTATTATAATTTCTGAGATTTGTGATGTCTAATATAACACTAATAAGGTCAGATGATGAGGAAGAGGAGAGATGAACACAGAGTCTGATGGACAACTTCTGCAAAATGTATGGTCCAAATTTGTCAGACTATTGGTCTCTGGGGTATCTTACCCTAGTGACAAAGCCAAATCAGGTCCATCTGCAAAGTGTGTGGTTACTTTGGTAACCACCCAAAACTGGTGTTCACCACCAAACAAAAACGCTGAGATTGTTGACTTCTGTGCATTTCACCAGCATCTCTATTGTGCAGAGCAGACACCAACAGGAGACCAGGGGACGCAGCCTGATACAGAGTCAAGGTACTCAAGTTGGACAACATCATGCACGTAAAATGGCAATCTCATTATAATTTCAGTTTGGGATGCTTCAAATAGAAATTCTCAGTGAAAAAGAAAGAGGTTCAGTTCTGTTGAAAGGTTCTTTGATGTCAACTTCTGAACCTAGCCCTTATTTTTTTTTTAAATGTTTTTATTTATTTCTAGGAGAAATAGAAAGAGACAGCATGAGTAGGGGAGGGTCAGAGAGAGAGGGAGTCACAGACTGAAACAGGCTCCAGGCTCTGAGCTGGCAGTCAGCACAGAGCCCGACGCGGGGCCCGAACCCACTAACCGCAAGATCATGACCTAAGCGAAAGTCGGACGCTTAACCGACTAAGCCACCCAGGCGCCCCTGAACCTAACCCTTATTCTTTAGAACATAACTGCTTTATGTTTGTGTCCTGTAATGCATTTTAAGACATCTAAAGAGATAGATTAAAAGATCAATAATTTTAAGCTCATGCTGTATGTAGGCGTGATCGCCATCTTTCTCAAGAAGCCCAACAACACAGTGAGCAAGGTATCTCTTTGCTCTCGATTGCCAGTGAACCTGGACTCAAGTGTCCTGGATCGGTTCCTAAACACTACTGTCAATGGACTATACCTAAAATCACCAGGGAACTTCAAACCACTACTTCCTAAAGTCACCTGACAGATTTGCTTCCTTTCACAGTCATGAGAAGTAGAAAGATAGAAGTGCATTAAGATCCATATACACCTTTTTTTTAAAGTTTCACAAAAGTATTCCACAATATCAGTAAATCTGGATACCAAGAACACAAAGCAACTTTGGCTCCTGATAGCCAACCAGGGGGTGCCTTTTCAAACCCAGCCATGAAGACAGATGGTGTAGAAGCGAACTCCATCACCGGCCAACCACTGCAGGTATTTCTATCAAGTTTTGGTTAAGAGCACTACCAGTCATCATATATTCATGCTGGAATGCAACTTTCAGTATGTGAAAAACCCTCCCACTCCTAACCCTCCACAAAAGTTAGGAAGAAAATCAACAATCAGAAAGCAATCAAAGACAATCAGCATACATTATTTTGTTTTACGGACATTGGGTGGCATATTTATTTGGCCAAATAATTAAAAGCTCCTAAAATCATAAAAATCATCTTCCTGTTGCTTCTGTATTCTTCACAGTCTGTTATACAGAATAACCTAGCCTAAAATAGAGATAGATAGGTGACAGACAAATGTATAATTGCATGAATGAAAGCATTAAGTTCACCTTAACTGACTGGCATATTAGCCACTATAATGCCAAGGAAAAGCAGACCATTAAAAACTTAGAAGGGAGTTCAGTAATCATTTGCTTTAATCTCTTCATGTAAAACATTTAACATGAGAACTAAAATTATTTAGAAGCTTATACTGCAAAGCCCTGCCTATTCTTTTACTGGAAATTTAGAATTACCTGCAGTTAATGAATCATGTTTCTTCATAGGTGATTGTGCAATGATGCACTGGTTTTAAAATCAAGATGCCAGCACGGGAGGTTGTTAGATCGTGACCCTGATGTAGCACCAAATGCTAAAATAAATTGAAATTCCAGGAAGGAGGTTTTACTCATACCACACAGCTGGGGGACTTGCCCTACTCATGCTTACCTCTGTCACCTACAAGCCATTCTGAACATTAAGCAGCACAAAATAGTCATTGATAATTATTTATGGGAAGGTTATCCATGTAGAAGCACCAAGCAATGCTCTTCCAAGCATTTAACATAAGCCAGTCATGTGCACAGAGATGCCAAAAGCAAAATATTCAAGCAGTTGAACTCACATTTAAAAATAAGACAGAAGGGATCTTTAAGGATTCATTTGAAACATGCCTTCTAACAATGTAAGAATAATGTAGAAGGTTGGGAAACCAGGGGTTAGAATAAGATGACAACATAGGAAAACATCATCAAAAGCATAAGATGCACGCTGTGAGACCAGCCTTCCAGAAGATGACAACAAAGCTCACA
This sequence comes from Proteles cristata cristata, assembly GCA_017311185.1. Classification (NCBI taxonomy): domain Eukaryota; kingdom Metazoa; phylum Chordata; class Mammalia; order Carnivora; family Hyaenidae; genus Proteles; species Proteles cristata. The sequence goes on along the minus strand of JAESUZ010003484.1, from coordinate 1,190,850 downwards.
GAGATTTCACCAATTAGTCTCTTGTACACAACACCCACCACCCAGCTCAAACTTAGCTTCCTAAATAAAGGAAAATATTTATTTAGTTGCTTGCTAATTTATCTTCATGCCAAATTTTCCCTTGATTGGACATTTCTCTAATTATCTAACCCATAGAGATATTCTAGGCCAACACTTATAAATGTATGTCACATACATTTTACTTCTTTATAATGTTCTATAATCAAGTAGCAACCATAACCATGTAAGCAAAAAAGTGTCTTTAGATTTTAATAAATAGAACTGCTTGAGCCCTCTGATAGGAAACAGAGATTAAGATATGGTGCCCCGAGAAAGTCTTCAATCACTGAATTGGTGCTAGAATAGATAGATTCATCCTCTGCAGACGTTGTTGACATAATTTTGGTTTATTTTTGCATGGCATATTTACCTAACCTTACATGGCCACAGCAATGTTTTCCCTAAAGGAGTCCTGACCCCTTTCCTGAAGGTGAAGAAGTGAGGTCAGCAACGATTTCCCTACCATATCCCAAGTCTCAGGCTAAATCAACAAAGTTAAGCATCAGGGGAAAAGCAATCCACGGTTCCTTTCAAAAACAAGACTGGAATTCGGAGACAGTGTGGGATTGATTAACAGGAGCTCAGTGGGATTGTTGTTGCCAGAACTTTAGGATTTGAAATTGAGGAACCATAACTTTTTTTTTTTAACAAGTTGGATATTACCAAAAAATAATATTAACAACCAAAAAAATATCATCAAATATCATATAATGGGTAAATACGCTTTGAGGCTTTTGTGAAGTCTATGGGATAGTAGGTAATTGAGATTAATTATTCAACTAATTATTAATGATAAATTTCAATAAATTATTCAGTGAATTATTTATAAGCTGTACTTGCTTTCAACAACTAATCTCATATATTTTAATCACTCTGTTAATAATTATGGAATCCAATTGACAGACAATAGAAAGTAGTAATACCTGGTCTATAGCAGCATTTATAAAGTAAGAAATCAATGCCGGTAATGTTCTTATCCCATTACCTATGATTATAAATATGTTAGACAACAGAGTAGGAGAAAAGCTGAATAACTTAATGGAAAAAGCCCACAATTAACTGTCCTGCTGAGATAATTTGAACAAGCCACTTGCAATGATAAAGAATCAGTAAACAATCTACATTTTAAATTCAAACACCACAAACACTGCTATTAATCAAAATACCTTTCATAACCAAAAAGTGTTCCAAATCCTTGAATCTACTGAATTGAATCCTTGAATTACTGAAACATATGAAAGTCATGGTGAATTACAATACAATGACCTCCCTCCTGAAGTATGCAGGTTTGGTTGACAATATGATCATAAGCTTCTTAGGAGCAGTTATGAAATGTTTCATGTGGCCAAATTACTGCCCCACCTTAATTCCCCAAGTCAGATGGTATAAACAAGATTGAATGGGTTGTAAAACCCCAAGATTATTGCATGTATATGTTTCAAACCATAATCCCGGAGCACCCAAGCCCTCACCTCCTGATTTGCGTAGGGCCCAGAAACCTCTCAAATTCTTCCCCCAATACACATTTCTCTATATTAACTTCAAACCAATCTTTTTAAGTCCCAGTTTAAAGGTAACTTCTCCAGAAAAGACTTCTCTGCCCCTAGATTAGATTAGGCCTGTTACTCTCATAGCTCCCTCTCCATTTGCTGAATCACACACTTGCAGTGAAAACTTTCCGTGTTTAAGATTTAATTATCCTCCCACTAGGCAGTAAGCTCAATGAGAGCATGTCTAACCTATTTTCTACTCTATCCCTGAACTCAGCCCAGTGCCTCTTCATAACTCTTTAATAACTGTTGAACAAATGAATAGACCTTAAAAAGTAGAAGTCTACTGTGTCTTCAAGAACACATTTGTTTTACAATTAAATATTGTTGGGGCAACTGGATGCCTCAGTTGGTAAGTGCCTGACATCAGCCCAGGACATGATCTTAGAGTTCATGAGTTCAAGCCCCATGTTGGGCTCTGTGCTAACAGTGCCGACCCAGTCTGCTTGGGATTCTTTCTCCCTCTCTCTCGATCCCTCCCCTGCTTGCACTTTGTCTCTCTCTGTCTCTCTCTCAAAAATAAACATTTAAAAAAATAAAATTAAACATTGTAAATTGAACTCTAAGATACAGCTTCAAATAATAATTTTTAATAGTTTATTGTCAAGTTGGTTTCCATATAACACCCAGAGCTCATCCCCACAAGTGCCCTCCTCCATGCCCATCACCCCCTTCCCCTCCCCCCGCCGCATCTGCCCTCAGTTTGTTCTCAGCATTCAAGAGTCTCTCATGATTTGCCTCCCTCCCTCTCCCCCACTATTTTCCCCCTTCTTCTCACCCATGGTCAAATCATAATTTTTAAAAGTAGTTATCCTGAAGGAGGTAAATACTATAAAGGAAATTTATCATTGACTGGTTTCTCTCAGTCGCTATGGGAAGCCACCTTCCCCAAAGGATTCTCCAAGAGAATCTTACTGCTCAGACGTACACACATGTACGCAACCCATCAGAAAACCATTCATCCAGCAGAACTGCATAAATTAATAAAAGACAACAGTCACTCAAAATGTCACTGAGCCACAACGGTCCATTACTCTACCCTCCGTGACTTCTAAGACAGAACTAGCGGTACACAATGCAAATGGCTCTAACATGACAGAATATTAGCTGCTGAAGCCATCAGATACTTTCATTACAAAATGCTTTCAAGGAGAAAATTAATTCACTAAAATCAAGGTGGCACTAAAGCGAACTCATAGGTAGGATTTCAGAGAGGTGCTTTGGTGGGCCAGCTTCCTGTGTCAAGTCAACTGTGAGTCTGACCTCTGAGTAGTCACGCGGGGCACCGGGGCACAGCGCTCACCGTGTGTCACTTGGTTAGGTGGCAGGGTCCTGCTTGCTGGCAGGCACACCCTGATGCAAGACCATCCTCTCTTAGAAAGACAGTCCAGTCTCAACCTCCTCTGAAGGACCACCATGGGGTAGGCGTAGTTTCCGTCAGCTGGGATCTCCCGATCCTGGGTGAGCTGTCACCTTGAGGGAACAGTAGAGAATGTCTCCTGCCTTAGGATTCTTAGAGATGCTTGGCATGGTCTTTTCTGGTTCTAGGAGATGAGGAAGGAGCACCAAGTGTAATCTGCCTGTCCTGCCTCTGCTAGAAAACCAAACCTGGCATCACTGATTTTGGGACCAGAAAACCAAATTACAGAACTCAATCATGTGTCAAACATTCAGATATGAACGGATACACAATATAAATCACAAAGCCACTGGGGCGCCTGGGTGGCTTAGTCGGTTAAGCATCCGACTTTCGCTTAGGTCATGATCTCGCGGTTTGTGGGTTCAAGCCCCGCGTTGGGCTCTGTGCTGACTGCCAGCTCAGAGCCTGGAGCCTGTTTTAGTCTGTGACTCCCTCTCTCTCTGACCCTCCCCTGCTCACGCTGTCTCTCTCTCTCTCTCTCCTAGAACTAAATAAAAGAAAAAAGAAAAAAAAACATTAAAAAAAATAAATCACAAAGCCACTGAATTTCTCTAAAATTCAGAAACACCAAACAGAATACTCCCTTTTCCATTTCACAAACCAACTGCTGCCTTGAAGTTATGGGGAAGGTCTGCAGTCATTTGGAAATTTCAATTATCTGATCAGTCTACAAGTTTTCAGATTAACTGTCATTGGAAGACCCACCACATCCCAACTTTGGACCCCAGGGTTCCTAAAGCCTGAAATGGCTTCAAGAGCATAGCAAAATTACCTTCTTCCTATGATAACCTAAACCTCAGACAGAAGCATTTCAACTACTGACGTGAGAAATGTTACTATCACTAAGGTAACTTCTCTCAAGAAGCAGATCACTAATACTGAGGGGAAAAAAAGACTAGGGGAATGGAGAGTAAAAGAACTATAGAAAGACTGTTACTCAGTTTCTGGAGATATCGTGTGGCTTTTGCATTACAGCAGTAGGCCTTGGTCGTTCCCTAAAAATGGCATTATTGCTTTCCGAGCTGGGGGAAGGTAGGTAGTTATATTTGAGAGGTGTGAGGTAGTGGTACCTTTCCAAAACACCAAGTTTTCCTGGCAATGAATCAACATAGCCTAGGCTATATGAGGCAGCTTTTGTGAAAATACACAAAGGATTTTTTTAAATACTTGACTTGGAGAAAAATATATTCATGTATGGCAACTTCCTACAAAAGAAATATGGCAAAGAGATTAACTCCCACATAGATTTTTATAAAAGCTTTTAACACAAAAATAAACATATGCAGAGAGCTTCAGATTGTGAATGGGGGCAGGATGGTTTCCTTCAATTTGCCTTTGTCTCAAAAAAAAAAAAAAAAAAAAAAAAAAAAAAAACCCAAGCCTTTGATAGGAAAAAGCCAGTAGAGTTCTTTTACTGTCAACTCAACTGCTAAAATAAGAATAAGAAATAGGCAAATAGTAAGGTTTGGGAGTTAAAAGAGGAACTATACTAAAATGACCAGAACTTGTAACCTTGCCAATAAAAGAGCCAGAAGGCTCAGGCAGGTTACTAACCCCTGGTATCTGACCTAGGCTTTTTAAGACTAATAGCTGCAATTACAATACAAAAGTCCAGCTATTGCCCACAATTACTGCCTCACAGGGGGGTCTAAGTAATGAATTATTCATGCAACATATGCCCTATACCTTTTTAGGAAGAAACAGACAAATCTATACAAACCAGGCTAACAGATCTCTTTATGGTCATAAAGTTTGTCACCTGCTGTTACCAGCTGCCATAAAAAAGATATTTTCTCCCTCCTCTGCCCCTTTTAAATGGTGAGCAAGTTGACTGGGAACCATCCTTACTCTTAGGAATTTAGGTGCTTAACAACATATTAAAGCAAGAGGTCAAAGTGCGTTCTGTGTTACAATCTTTAGTGCTACGGTCGGGGTGCAGGCGAGAGGGGCCAGGGGGAGCATCCAACCAGGAGAAGCTGAATTCTTCTTTCTCCACACTCTTCCCACCACACTGTTTCTATCACCAGGAGGGAAGCAATGACTGCAATTGTTTTGGAAAAGCTTCTAAATTTTTCAAATGACATGGTTTTATGCCTTTTTCCTCTGGCAATTGTAGTTTTGTAAGAAAAAGCCCATTATTCCTTTAATGATTCAATACAGGCTTGCTTATATTTGTAATTGCAAGGAGCCGTAGGATACTCGTGGTGAAAGCCACAGAGCACATCTTTAACAACCGTTAAATAATTGACTTAAGCACATAGTGAAATTACTTCACTTCTTTCTTTTTCTTTAAAGACTGGAAGTTGAAAGAAGATAAGTGCTTGGCACCCAAAGGCTAAGGAAGGGAAGGAGCCCATGAGCAGCACGTTGAGGTTTTCTGTTTTGTTTAAGTATAAATGTAAGGTAGCTCTGGCAGGCTGGGCTCAATCCTAGAGTGTGCCAAGAACTTTCCTATGGAAAAAAGAACTGAGTGCAAAATTAATGATCCAAGCGTGAAAGCCCCACAGTGCATGCAAGAGCTCCCCATATAAAACAGACACTCGGAAATAAAAAAGATGTTTTAAGATCGGATGGGCCCTTGTCATGGGGAGGCATCTTCTCCCAACTCTCAGAATGGAATCTTCAGAAAACAGGCTGGGAAAGGCAGTGCTCGCCAACTGCAAGGAAAGAGACCTGAGGGGTATGGAAAACAGAACCCATGCCTGATGAAGTCAGACTTTGGCACGAAAACCTGGTGTTGTTGCTGGTTTTTTTTTTTCTTTCCAAAATAACTTTCAATTAAATTACCAGTCGACTTGAGTACAAAGGACCTCTTCTGATGTGGAATTCTAAAACTGACAGGCATCGTGAGAAGCTCTCCTGACCAAAGGAAAGAATCGCTCATTTGCTCTTTAGTTGGAAAAACGTGTAAAGAGGATATATCAAATCAATATGCCTTAGAAATTATACTAAATAATCAAAGAGTCAATAGAATATCTGTCATCTAAATGCAGAGTTTAAGGGAAAAAAAAACAGACAAGGAAGGGAAAAAAAGGTACATTCATGAAGTCCCCTTTCTGCATACCTTTTCAAATTTTGTCAGCAATTCCCGTAAGCTGAAGTTCAAACCAATCATCGTCCAGTAGCCCTTGAAGCCTACATCTTTCCGGCAAACTTCCTTCAGACAAGAGCTTTTAACTTCTAAAATCCGTATCTTTTCTGGCTATACTTTAAAATCCTTTGTAAAATCCTTTACAAGCCTTGCCTTTGAGCTATGGTCCATGAGCAGCAGCAGCCTGCGCTGGGACATTTTAGCCACCCCACCGTGGGTCCGTCTTTTCATGGACTTCGGAGTTCGCAAGGAACAGACCTGCTTCTATAATTTCTGGTAGCTGTGTTCCACGAGGCTGGCATGGTCTCCTTTTTCTCTGGGAAGCCCAGGATTCCCTTCTGCTCACCTCACTAATGACCTGCAGCCCACAACTGTTCTCTCCTGGGCCCCAAGCTTAGAGTTTGGTCTCAATTACACACAGCAAAAAGAAGCTATATCCTGGAAACTTGCATGAGAGAAGGCAAAAAAAAAAAAAAAAAGCCAAGTATTACCAACTTCCTCCATTCAGACTGGTTTCAGAAAGAAAAAGAAAAAAAAAAAATCCTGGGTAAAGAGCCAGTTTTCAAAGAGCATGACTTATGTAGAGTTCAAACAGCAAGGAGTGTACTCTGGTCTGAAGAAACACCCAAACACGGACAGGACGCCACCGGCTTCCACTCTCCCAGACACCCGCAGCCTGCGTTGCTATGGCAACCACCAAGCTAGTTTCAGTCCATTTCTCTAGGTCAGGCTATGCCTCAGGGATGCTGTCAGTGCAAAGAACTAAGTTGTTTGAAAAGTTGTTCTATCTGTCCGGAGAAAAGTTCCAGCAGCAGATCGAAAGGCCCCCTCTGCAGATTCTGCGTCAGGGGAGGGCAGCGCCAGTGGGCTTCCCGGCTCCCCTCACCGCTCTGACAGCAGTGTGGTAATCCACTTCTCTTTCCAGCAGTTGTTTATTATTTTAATCAGCATCCTCCCTTCCACCACCCCTCACACAGTTTGAAGAGAAGCTCACTCCCACTTCCTGGAGGCCTCCCTTCCCCAAACTGCAGTGCGGTATCTCTCAAGTTGTCTCCGTCCAGAATAGATAGTGGTATCCATATTCCTCTTTGGAGCCCACCCATGAAAATAAAAGGGGGCGGGTGCAGGAAAATGACACAAACCACCAAACGAAATAAGTGTGATCAGCTGTATTATTTCTAAGAAGCTTTTAACAATAAAGTGATGGGGAAAATTCTTTCAGCGGAGCATTTATCTCACTGACACTACTAAAAGTCACTCAGACTCTTTTCATGTGGAGAATTGGCTTATGTCTGAAAATAAAACTGAAGTGAAACCACCCAAAATGGGAGTAAAACACCAGTTACTTTAAATGTTAAGTTTTGATGTCAAATTATTAGTGGTGCTCACAGAAATACTTCTGCAAAGTTTTCAGTGTAACTGCTTTAAAGGAAAAAGTTCAAATCAAATGATACAGTCTCTGCACCAATATTATGGACATCATTCCAAGGCAAAACTGTGATTTTGTTTTTGCATTACTTACCTATTTAGTATACCAGTAAAGGTCTGACAGACATGTCCGATGAAACATATTTCTCTAGCTATGCACAGAACTTCATCATAAATACAAAATGCCTTTAAAGGTGACACAATCACACATGGAATGATGTTAATATAACTAAGTTTCCTTTTTGCATCAGGGCACAGAGCAAAGAAAAAAAAACAACCTGAAATTGGACTGTGTTATCTCCTAAAAGAGTATTTGAGTTACTTAAACATAAAAATTGTTAGCACTCAGTCATATGGAGAAAGTGATTCCATTAACAACAGAAAAAAAAAAAAGTATCGTATTGGGGAACAATATACAATATGGTTATTATTTTTTGGATCTGCAAACCACTTTTCTTTCCATTTCGTTTCCAGCTTATTTTCATATCAGTATTTCAATAGCATATGTTTTACATATGCGGATCTATACAAATTTTAACAAGCTTTTAAAATATTTTCATCATTTATTCATAAAACCAACACGTCTCCAGGGGAAAAATGGCTTTATGAGATTTTTAGCAGAATGCGTTTCACCTGAAGGTGCCCAATTCAGATTTATACACGTATACTATTAATTTCAGAAACAAGTGTAGTAAACTAATGATTATTCAGAAGGTTATAAGTAAAATTAATCTGTACAGTTTGTATCCAAAAAAGCACTGACATCAGCATGAAGACTAATCATTGAAATGAGCAGAGAAACTTACACAGAAACTGACCAGGCTGACCCTGATCTGAGAGGGCTCTGAGGCCACATGCTGAGATCTTTCAGCAGCAACAAATAAACTTTTTACATAAATACAAGACAAAAGGAACCACCAGCACCACCAACCACCAGCAGCCGCACCACCACAAAAAATAAAGAAAGAAAGAAGTGAGCGAAAAAGAACAATCTTTCTCAGCTGGGCAAAGTTCCAGCTACCACCCAGGGTGCTGGATGATTGTGATCAGAGACACGTGCAAACATGCAATCCCCCATGCACATATCAGAAGAATGAATTAAGTAAAAACTCTGTGGAACAACATAAAATACCATAGTCTTTCTCTCAAGTAGAGTCTTATATTTAAAGGGTTCTTATACCAGAGCAAGAATGTTAAGTTATTATTAGAACTCCAAACATCCTCTATCCTTAGACAAGGCTAATCTTTATGAGGGAAAAGAAGCATCATCCTGCATATTAGTAGTTTTCCCAAAAGCATGATAGGTACGTATGTGTGAGAAGAGAGGAAGCCAGGATAAAGAAAGAGGGAAAGGGTAGGTTCCCATCTGGAATTCTAAAGTGGAATTTCCATCAGTCAAGAGTCTCTGTACCAACAACTAGCTTCCCTGATGGTCCTTGGAAATGTCTGACACCCAGTCTCAGAACAGACATCCTCTGCTCAAACGCTTAAATAAGGCTCCTGAATTATAGTTATAAAATCTCAAAAACTATGATATTGATGAACTTACCTCTGATAACATTCTCTTTAGGAGAAAAAGGGGGAAAATACTCAGTGGATCCGTATGGAACCACTCGAAAAAATTGTTAATTCTTACCGAATTTTAGCAACAGGGTACTATACTCTCATGTAAACACTGAAAGGCAACTAAAATATTTTTATTAAAGTGTAATTGACACTAAAAATGTAAAGTTTAAAGACAAATTGATCATTTATGTAAAAACCCAAAAATATTCAATAAAATTCAAACAGCTAAAATGTAACATATTATCCAAAAGCACTATTCTCTTTGATAATCGAGTGACACATTAGAAGTGAGACTTGTAAAATTTTAAAGTTAGTTGCTTTTGTAACTGTAAGCACACTTTACTATGTATTTGTTTGAGATCTATAAAAAATACTTTCTCAGCTTAAACTCTGTATACAAAATATCATCTCGGTAAGACACCTTACATCTCCATAGCCACTTCTATTTTTGCCAGCACCTCTTTGATACATTATGTCTTACCATCCTGCAATCATTAAAACAAAAAACAGAGGCTTCCAGTGAAAGCAGTACATCACCAGAGAGACTTAATAAATTGGATAATGAAATTTAGAGTAGTTGACATCTTGCCAGTCTAAACGAGTGTGCAAATTGTGCACTAATCCTCAAGAGGTGGAAAAAAGCATAACACTGCCAATGCCTGTAACAATCAACACCGAACATGCTAAGATTCTCCAGCTGAATAAGCCATATCTCAAACATGGACATGCAATTCCATGAGGAAGCAAAGGTTGCAGAACCAGAGAGAAGCACAGGAAAACTCGATAATGGAATCAATAAAATCTAAATCTAAATTACTTAATAAAAACCACATTCCATTGCCAAAGTGAAAAGAGCTACGGATATATGGTTTTGGCAAAAACGTTCAAAGGTTAGGCTAATTCAAAAAGTTCTTATGTTGAAAAACTATATTTCATTTAATTTATTAAAAGATGACTTACTTATTTAGCAATTTCATGAATCGACCTTCTTTAGGCTTCAAATATAAGCAAAAAAGGCGGTCTAAATTCTTTGGTGAAAAACAATTTGTATCTGAACCATAAAGTAGATCTTAAGGTGCCCTTCCTACTAAACACAGAGTTCAGATTTTTAAAAACTGTAAAGTTATATCAAGTATATTTTCCATGCAAAACCTAACATGTTTCTTTTTACATTGGTCAATATAAAGAACACCAAAAAAAAAAAAAAACAGAGAGAGAAAAAAACGCTTCTTGGGAACCTCCAAAGTGAAGCATATGGAGGTCAATAGGTGATCACAAATAAATCAGTACATCATGGCTTCATTCAAAACGAAGAGCTTCAGGCATGGGTAGAAAATTGTACTTGTTATAAACCCATTTGGACTTAGGGAAAGATCCAGATTATAACACCTTTGAAAAGAATATACACAATTCTCCTTTTCCTTACCCTTCTAACTCAGGATTTAAAATACTAAAATAAAATCAAATCTCCTAATCATGATCGGAGATTTCACGTCATTGTCTGCTGCTGCTGTCGCTCTATTAAGGAGTCCTCAATGCCTTACAGCTCTCGAGTTAACATCAGCCAGCAACCAACTCTGTCAGCTGGTAGCCATTTAAAGTAATATACAGCCCTAAAGGGCAGAAGGTTCAATCTGAAATGGAGGCCTGAGCCCCCTTGATGAAAGGCGGAACTTTCCTTTTATCCCAGAAAGTTCAGGCAATACGCTTTGTACACAAAGAATTATTTTTAACGTTCATCTCTTCAGTCATGTCATCTACTCTGATAATTATAAAGGAGGCAGTTGGGAAATAAAAATTATACTTCATAAGAAGAAGATTCAATACTTTTTTTTTAAATGTCCATAACCTACAGCCAGAAGAGTCTACAAGACATTTTAAAAAGGCACAAAGAGCTTTTTCTTTTCAAGAGGGGTGGTTGGGTGGGGTAGAGGTTGAGGAAGAGAAATGGCAGCTGATATGCTTCCGATTTAGCCAACCAGGTGCAGGGGTCAGCCTGCAGCAACCTTCTAAATATTTAATGATTCAGACAGCACTTTATCAGGCGACTAAAAATAATGCCAAGACAAGTTAATGTTTCAAAACCATATCCTTCCTAAAAAATACGCAGCATCAGACAAGAGTAAAACCATCCCAGACAACCACGCCTCCTCATTCAAGATGTCAATTGACAGCACAAGCCTCTGGGACATGCAACTAAATCACACAGGGCTTTGGAGAAAGTTCTTACAGGTTTTCTACAGGCTTTTCTAATTTTCTTCAGCTATCCAGATTTAGAAAATTAAAGCCAAAATTAAAAGGCAAATTTTAATAAGAATAATGAACATGGTGAGATAAATCAAAACTGTAGGTACTGTTGACACTCACAAGTAAAAACCTGATACTTTTCCCAGGAGGGCATTGTTCCTATAATGTGGATATGTATTGAAGGAACCCAGGGGAAGTCCAGACTGACCCAGTGAGCCCCCTAGGCTTCTGTGTAGAACACGAAGCATCAGAAAAGCCTACAGGCCAGTCCATTCAGAGCAGAGTTCCTCCTTTCACTATGGCCCATGTTCCTGCCATCTTCCTGTTTAGCATTCATTTTGGAATTCTCTGCAAAATCACACTACAAACTTTGACTCACTCACTATGATTCACTTGAGTAGTCTCACCAATAACCAGTCGATAGCCACTCCTATCCTTACAAATATGGCTCTTCCAAAAGACACAGACAATCTTCATCCTTTTTGTTGTCCTGAATATCTTTAGTTACATTTATCTTTGATACTTTTACCTCTCTTCCTTCTTGTTTACTCTGAACAATACACTTCTACATTATGTCTTTTTCATTCCCCAAAAGTTTTCAATAAAGTGCTGTATAGACAGTGAGGCCAGAGACAGTGAGCCCAGACAACGTATTATGCGGCTCATAATAAAATCAATAGGCTGATCACATAATGAAGAATTCCTATGTTTGACAGAATTAAGCTAAGCCATTACATTTCCTGGAGATTATTAGAAGCAGCAGAAGTGACTTTTAAAAATCTGCCAAATGGGGGGTGGGGGATAAGCTAGCAATATTCACCAAACATTAAAATGTATATAACTTTTGAGTCAGAAATTCTCCCCTTAGGAATCTAATTTGCAAGCATGTGTACAGACATATGTACAGGGATGCTCAACAGGTCCTGATAGAGCAAAAAAAGCTGAAAACAATCTAAATCTCCATCAATAGAGAGCTATGCAAATACATTAGGGCAGATTTCCCACAGTGTAATGCTGTGCCATAGTGGAAAAGAGGGAGATGGTTTCTATGTGCTGATAAGAAATAATCTCTAATACATATGGATGCATACAGGCTATGTATGTATATGCCAAAAGGAGGGGTTGATACGGCTATGCAAAGGCACAATAATATGAAATACAGATATTTGTGGGCAGATACATATTAAGAAGATAGCAATGACAGTTACTTCTGAGAGAGAAGCTGGAGATTTGAGTATCATCTTTTATAATCTGCGAAAATGTTACCACAAGCACATGATACTTTTTCCACACAAGATTAAATCAATAAATAGATGGGAAATTCCCAACTAAAACACATTTGTCTTTCTGGGTGGATATGTATTATTTTTAATGGTGACATAATTAGATTTGAAGGGAAATGCCACCAGAGACCAATATTTTTGCCTTTGAAAGTTTCAGAAGTTCTGAGGTGCCAGATGGTCTGACATTCTAGCAAATCAGCCCTCAATAGAAATAACCCTTCAACAGCAGTGGGCTGGTCAATGGTAAACTTTTCTAAAAGAGAGACAAAGCCTTTTTGTTCTTGCAAGTTACTCAATAACTTGGAACTCGAGCTTACTTAAATAATAACTTTGTGTCTAAATAGGTGGTATATAATTCAAACGATTCTCTTTCCAAGGAAACTAGTATCTATCTCTATTATCTAACACTTGCTATTCTATGGTATATAATTTTTTGGAATGTTTATAAAGTCAGTTGATATGTACTCATGTAAGAATATCTAGCCTGTTTTGTTCAAGGCAACTGAAGCATCATTTCATCTTTCAAGTTGGGCTAGGTAATCCAGATGAGGGTACTCAGAGTGAGAGCCAGGGTTTACTACTCGCTAAGGAGATGGTACAATACAATTAGCAATTTTGTTCATGGAGCTAAGATACAGTAGCTAGAGAGTACATACTATGAACTCAGCCCAGCTTCTCATGTCTGGAGAAGGTATGTTTGATGGTTTATGAAAGTTACCACCACAGGTGAAAGACACTGTCAGCCATCAGACACTGAGGTCAGGCACAATCTTGTTTAGGACTAGATCAAGTTGGGTGGGGGGGGAGGACTATAGTCTCCATCTCTACTTTAAATTTGCCAAACCAAGGAATTTAATGCACAATTTAAATACAGAATTTGATCTGGCAGGTGTTTTAACTTTAAAATAAAGGTATAGGATGATTATAATAATGTTGGTAATGTGCAGAAACCAAGTATACATTCACAAGTTTCAAATCTACCATTAATTAGTAGATTCAAAACACGAGTTATCAAAGATGTTATGAATACTACATAACACTAGAAAATATCTTGTTGCTACAAGCTATTTTTAGCGATTTTAATATCTTTGATTCATCTCACCCAATATCTATGCCCACTCCCAGAGACATTGGCTGCTCCCTTTTATCTGTGGCATAGATTTTTTTTTTAATTTTAGAGAGTGTGTATGAAAAGCAGAGGGGCAGAGGCAGAGAGAGAATCTCAGGCTGGCTCCATGCTCAGTGTGGAGCCAGATGTGGGGCTCAATTCCATGACGCTAGCATCATGACTTGAGCTGAAATCTAGAGTTAGATGCTCAAATGACTGAGCCACCTGGTGCCCTTAGCTGTGGCATATTTTTTTAAATGCCTCTTAACTACCTTTCAGTCAACACTATATACTTTTACAGAAATGATTATGGCTCAAAATGACAAGAACTTATATCATTAGAACATAACTTTCTCATTAGAAATTATGAATCAGATCATACTACTATTATAATAGTCTGAAAAGCAATATAGAACCATTTTAATAATATGAGAAAGTAATAATGTTGCACATGAACTAGGTTACTTATTTATATTATTACATCTCAGCCCTAATATCATGTGATAAATAAGAAAGTGTAACACTCTTAGTGTTAAGAGACCTGGGTTGTGATTTGATCCATAACACTTATCTAACTGCTTGACCCAGAAAAAGATACTTGAACCCTTATCTGGACTTTGATTTTTCTTTGTAAAATGATCTTCTGGCACTTCACCAAACACTCAAATACTCTTATCAAGAAAGTTATTCACTAGTACTATATAGTTGGCTGGTCATTAGTTTCAACAAAAATTCATTGATAGCTGGATAATTTTAACTATAGCACAATTGAGACTAATACAGTCTATGTATTACCAGGAATACATATATTCATACATACCAGGAATATTTTCATATATTCCCCTCAAATTAATAAAAATTCTGAAAAATATATTACAATAGATTATTTTGAGAAGTGTATGTATGCTCTCTCAGTATTCCTGTATATATTTCACCAAAATGTTCATAACTTAAGTGTTAGGGCACCTGAGTAGTTCAGTCAGTTGAGCATCGAACTTAATTTTGGCTTGGGTCATGATTCCAGGGTTGTGGGATTGAGCCCCATGTCAGAATCCATGCTCAGTATGGAGTCTGCTTGGGATTCTCTCTCTCTTACTTCTCTTTCTCTCTCTCTCTCTCTCTCTCCCCCCCCTTCTGTCCTTCTCCCCCACTCAAACTCTCTCTAAAGTAAAAATAAAAATATAATTTAAGTGTTAACATTGGCTATTTTTAGCAACAGTTATAAATACAAATATATACATAAATTATAAAATAATTCAACAGTGATCATTAATTATTAAAAAGCAATATTAAGTAATAAAATATCCATCACATCAGTGAAATGGCTCCTAAATAGCAATACTCTTTCCATTTTGTTCACTGATGTATCCCCAGATGTATCCCTATGTCTCTGACACAGTAGACAATCAAAAAGTAGTTGTTGGATTACTGAATCAATGCCATATGATCTACATAAACTCATAAAATGGTGAAACTTCACACAACTTGGAATCACCAATATACTTCAGGTACAACTATTTAAGTATCAGAATGTCTTAATATAATTGTTTGATACACTCTTCCTATAGTTCTCTCACTCTCCTCCCAACACAAATGATTCAAGCCACCCTCTTCTCAATTCCTCTCCTCAATTCTCTTCTGTTTCCAATTAGCATGACAAACCAAACTAAATTCTCTTCAAAAACTACTTTAAACAAAAGGTCACTTATTTTATCTCACCCTCCATTGCTTCAGCTATAAAACCAGTACAATAACCAAATTTCAAATGTAAATTAACTATGACTTTCTAGAACATTTATACAATACCCTTATATCTGGCAAATTGCAAACTGTGGCCCATAGAAAGCATGCAATAATAATAAACAAAAATTTCATTCCCTGCTTACAGCTTTAAAATACAAAAGTTCTTGATACTACCATAAGAGTCCACTACCTTTCTTTAATGTTCTCCACATCCCAAGCCAAGAATATCTAAACTGTAATATAGTGCTGTCTAATAGCACTTTCTGTGAAGATGGAAATGTTCTCTATCTCTGATGCCTAATAGAGTAGCATGGCTACTGAATACTTGAAATGTGGCTAATGTGACTGAGAAACTAAATTTTGATTTTGTTTCATTTTAATTTTCATTTAAATGTAGACAGTCACATATGACTAGTGACCTCACTATATAATTCAGGCATGATTTCTTCACAATATTCTCAAGAATATGCTTTTCTAATTGCCTCCAATATACATTCTACTTTTTCTCCACCAGTAGGATTCTCTTCTCTTAAACAATAGCCTTCCTTTTTCTACCCATTGAAATTCTATCCATCCACTGAGGTCCAATTCAATTACCACCCTCTACTCAAAGACTTTTACTATAGCTTTAATTCAACAATTTCCTATCCAATATTGCTCATCTTCATCATGTTTCTCTGCTATCCTGTTCTTTTCTAACATATTGCCTTGCTTTGTTTACAGGTTGTTTTGCCAATTTGTTTTATCTTCTCTCTAACCCCAATAGGGAGTAAGTTCTCTATTAGAGAAAAAAAGTTAAATTTATTTATCCCTCAAATAACCTATAGAATGCTAAACATACATTCACTGTTCAACAGTTTTTAATTAACAGGAATAATACAGGTAATAAATAAAGAGAATTGATTAAAATTTTACATCTTTAATGTGATTTTACAGTTTAAGAGAATGCCATGATCTCAGCAGGTACATACACATACAAAGTTACCAAAGTAGTTCATCTAATTCAACTTTCAAGTAAAAAATTCTAGGGATTATTTTAATCTTTCCATTTTCTCAAAGGATCCCAAGTCACTCTAAAGATTTTCTACTTTTCTTAATCAAAAATTTCTCCACATAGAGGTTTCAGTCCTTCTTCTCTAAACCAGTCAAGCTTAACTTCTTGACAAAAAGTTAACTTGACTGTATTTTTTAAAAGTCATGCTTTAAATTTTAAAAGAGAGTGCTGCCCTCTTGTGAAATGAGGTAGAAGATTTATCTTTTCATGGACAGTTGAGTAAATTTTGCAAAGGTACTAAAGGTTAAATTTTAACATTGAAACAAAACACAGTTTCTCTCAAAGTCGTATTGATTTCCCCTGAGGTCTCTCCCTTCTAGTCTTGGTTAATTTTCTACCCAAATGAGGGATGGGTCATCAGGCTTCACTGCTCACAAGTGTCCTATAACTAAAAAATAATGAATGACTAGAATATCTTCACTATAACAGGAATGAAAGAGTGTAGTTTTTAATATTTTTTTAAATGTTTTATTTATTTCTAGGAGAGAGAGAGAGACAGCGTGAGCAGGAGAGGGTCAGAGAGAGAGGGAGTCACAGACTGAAACAGGCTCCAGGCTCTGAGCTGGCAGTCAGCACGGAGCCCGGCGCGGGGCTCGAACCCACGAACCGCGAGATCATGACCTGAGCGAAAGTCAGACGCTTAACCGACTAAGCCACCAGGGCGCCCCAAAAGAGTGTAGTTTTTAAATATTGTATTACTGAGGGGACCCTGGAAGAGCCAGTAACGGATAAGTCAACGACAACATGGAAGGTTCTGAGTCAACTCGTTAATCCTGAGGAAAAGTTTAATCTGCCTTCAATTTACTTATTTACATATAAAGTGAGTATTTTAATAATACTGCAAACTGCATAGATTTGCATTGAGACTAAGTGAAATAGCAGAGGCAAAAAAATTAGCATAGTCCTTGTCATATAGTAATAATACTACCATAAATAAGATTACATTCATAACAGGTATTTAGACAATAAAGTCCCTCAGAGAGTCTAACAATTGGAATATATGCCATCTTTTATTTGGGCAGTTATTATATTGCTCAAGTACTAGGTACCATAAAAAGACACAAAAGTATTACTCCGAAGGAGCTCACATTCTGAGCTATCTATGAAATACCTGGAAAACCATTCCACAATTTCATGAAGAACAAGTATGAGTAGATTCACATACTACTGCTATAGAAATGACTGCTATAAAACCTACGGGCTTTGAGGATCCAGTTAAACGTGTCGGTTTACTTGAATGACAAATAATAGATCATCTCAATTCTAAAGGTACCAAGAACTAGAAGAAGGAGAAAGAAAAATCAGTGTGAATCCCATAGGGTTTCCTTTTTTTCTATAGAATGAACTTCTTAGAACGAGAGTTTGCTTCCCCTCCCCTCCTCTCCTGTGGGCCTGGGATATAAGGATTATATCTTGACTCTCCTATTATATCTTTCTCCAACATCAGCAAACAGTTTTCATTATACCCACCACATTGGGACACACATGTAAATAGTTACCACGTACATAGGAATATTAGGAACAGGTGTGCCCATAAAAGAAAACGTTTAAAATTTAGAGCATTCTTTGATTTGATGTTCAACATTCTAAGGGAGCTGTATATTTAAAGTAATCTTTAGGAAATTCTTTTGTAATGTAGATCTTTTGTCAAATTAAAAGCCATCCCCTGATATATCTGTGTTAGCAGTTTGAAATTTTATGCATGAGAGGTTTTCTTAACTTGGGAAAACATTCCATTTCTTGATTGGTATTATGATAGACAATAAAGAGTGTCTGGATACTGAGGTGAAAAAATGCCGTAAGGAAGAGTATGGGTCTAATATTTACTAATATAATACATTTTTGGTACAGCTTCCTTTAAAAATCCCTTTTTAAAACAGCCTATAAAAAATGCAGGAATGACAATCATTGTGTTCTATTATTCAAATTAGTTGCCTCTGTTCAAATAGCACACAGTCACAGAGGAACCTTGTAACATTTTGGTGAGCTAATCGAGAAAAAAATACAATTAAATGTTGAGGGAAGAACATTAACATGCACATGATTTATAACATTTTAAATTAAATAATGCCTTGATTATTTATAATGCTGGAATTTAAGCAAAAGAAATGTTGATTCATCATATACCTAAGGGATAATGCTTCTAACAAATAAATAAAGGTTAAAAAGGCAGGGAAATATATGCCTCAATAACTTTTCAAACTGAATAGAATTACATGACACTGTAACCACCTAATTTTCTTAATCTTGTAGAAGAGGTAGAAGTTTGACAAAGTGAACTATTAAGTAGGTCCAGGAAAATAGAAGAAGTCAACCTAAGTCTTGTTACCATTTATTTAATCAGGTAAAACAGAATCTGTTCAGTGACCCATATCATAGATCAACAAGAAAAGATTTTCAAGTTCAAAGCAGAAGAGAAATGTGGCACCGCAGCGTGTGCTAAATAATAAGTTTTCAATAAAGGTGTGTTGATTCGATGTGATGGACCACTGAACACCATTTTGACATAAATTGTTTTAAAGAGGTGCTTCCTCCCCAGGCCCCTTGCTAGCAGTCAGTGCTACTCTGGCATCTCCCACTTTCTGCCGGTCAGAACCATGCTCTGAGTACCTCTAAACACTCACATCACCAACACAGCTTTCTACATGTCTCCCCAACCTTTTTTTTTTCCTGCTACTGTTAAGCTGCCATGGCTCCTCTGTTCTGCACAGATTTCTTGATCACCAACGTTAAGGCAGCTACCTTTGTTTCATTTTATTTTTTTCAGATGCTTCTATATTTCCTCTAGCTCTTAAGATTCTATCTCCTGTTATTAATCAAAGAGCTAAGGTCATATTAACTTGCTGACTTGAATCAACTACCTTGTTCATATTGCAAAGCACCACTCTTCTATAGGGATCAGATTTCCATCATGTATCTAAATTCTTGGGTTTTCTCTGTTCTTTTCAAATTGCACTAGGAGCAACACCCAAAGAGGAATACAAAAGTGGTCTCTGGAGCCATTAAATTTAAATACATGTTCACAACAAAATACTTTATAACTGAACAGTGTCTAAGTTCTAGGTCTATTTTTAAGAGGGTAAACTACAATTCTATCACACTAAAAAAACCCCCAAAATTATGCATAATTAGGATAGAAAAATTAATTCTTTAAACTACAATATTCTCAAGAAAAAAATGCATGAAAAGTATTCAACTTAATAACTGGCATGGACATATTTCCAGGCCTTTAGAGAATTCTATGCCAATTAGATTCAAATACATTAGCACTACATACTGAAATAAATATCAAGTTAGTTTCTCTAATAAACTAAGAATTATGAAATGATAGGTATTATTTTTTTTAAAAAAAATAAAACACTATGGAAAAGATTAAACCAAAAAAACTGCTGTGGGGAAAAAGTATAAATTAGGCCTCTAAAAATAAATATATGATCAATGTGTAACCAAACACATAATTAAATATATACCTAGCTATCATAATTTTCTATTAATTTCTAAAACTGCTTGGATTATTATTAGAATATTAACAATTTGTAAAACTAAATAATATCACATGTTACAAAATATTTTCTCAAATCCTCAGTCACTGAGATGAGAGATCCATTTTGAGTACGTTGGTATTTTATACCTAAAGCCTAATTCAGTTTAGAAAATGGTTATACCTCTATGAAACTCTGTATTTTGGATCTTTGGATCCAAAATGACGTATAAATACCAGCCATTTCAACCAGTCAGACAAAGTTTATAACTACTAATTTAACAGTTCATTTAAAATGGCATAAAAGGATGATAAAGGTAATTTGTACATATTGGGACTCACCAAATGGAGGCCGCCCCGGTGGCCCAGCCTATGTCACAAATCTAAGCCAAAGTCAGCCTGGGCTTATGGGAAACGCCCTACTGTCAAGGACACAGAGCACACATCAGCCACCACCCTCCAACTCAGCTCTAGCTAGCTTGCCTTACCCTAGAAAATAGGAACCTCGAGTCTTATAAGGCAATCTCCCCACCTCCCGGCCCATCATACTCTATTTCCACCTTGCCTCTTCTAATGCTCTGGAACACCCACTCTCTCCCCAAATCCCTCCAGAAAGTGCCCTCTACTGCTTGTGAGGCACTGCATTCCCCCAGTCCATGCACTGCGTTCCCCTGAACAAAGAACATCTAATTCTTTACTAAATTGTTTCAGTTCTTATTATGTAACAGAATGAAGATTAGGAAAACTTACTTAATAGAACTATGGAGTTTCGAACATAGTTATATAGGGCTTTGCTTTCCTTACCCATGTACCAATTTGCTTTAGCAACTGTGCAACCATGCTTTTATTTACATATATCTCTCCTTTGCAAATGTAGAAGAATTAAAGACATATCCCACTGATCTTGACCTTTTTAGGAAGATGATGAAAATAATTAACTAAACAATAAATATGGCAAGCCACAGATACCATGGACTCAACGACACATGTAAAACATAAGTTTAGAAAGTTTGAGTAGCATGTATATAGAAGTATACAATAGGATTTTTGAGACACACACAGAACCACTTTAGCCAAATTAACACAAATTTTTAGCAAAACGCAATTGCTTACAAAATAAACAAAAAGTTGCGTATTTCCATAAAAACTATCCAATCCAACTTACTTGCTCACTAGACAAAGTTAACTCATTTGCTTCTTATTTTACAAACATGCAGTATTTTGAACCTTAACCTAGACTTTGGGTGTTTGTAGTTCCCTTAAAATACCTTATTTTCTTGTCTCCTCTGATAAATCAAAAATTTAAACTTCCCCTTTTTTTAATGTTTTTTTTGATGGGGTGGGAGTGCGTCCACAGTGGGGGAGGAGGAGGGAGAGGGGGAGGGACAGTGGGACAGAGGATCTGAAGCAGGGTGCCCTGAGGGTAGCAAGCCCAATGTGGGGGACTCAAACTCCAGAACCATGAGATAACACCTGAGCCGAAGTCAGACACTCAACGGACTGAGCCCCCCAGGTGCCCCCTAAACTTCCACCTTTAAATCTTCAATTCTTCTTCTTCATTGAAATCTGCTCTAACTCTAACCACGAGTGAGTGATCACTCATGTAGTTCATGTCCTAGACCCCATCAATCTCTGACGGAGACAAGAGCCCTTGATGACACAGTACCTTTAACTTTGCCTCATATTTCTACCCCATGGATCAATAAATTGTCCAGGAAAATCTACTATTATTTTCCCTAAAATTATATGATGATGTCGAATGAATGGGGGTATAACACAATGTGCTGTGGGTTCTGACAGGCGCCATGAAATAATTAAAAGTTTGTCTGTATAAACCAAGAAGGAGCAAGAAAAGTATTAAATCAGGTTCAGGATCAAAATTTTCTGTGTTATGTAACATCTATTCAAGAAGCATATCCCATAATACATTGCACATAATACAGAAGTATAATCTACTCAGGGAAATGCATATCATAAAGTCATGCCAATATTTACTCCTCTAATTCTAATATTCAGAACGAAGCAAATGGACTCTGGGGAAAACATCTCCTTGTTCCTGGGCTGAGCAAACTGAATCATTGTTGTTGTTGTTGTTTTTTAGTTTTTCCAAAACAAAGAATGCATTTAGAGTTAAAAGAAAATAGGGAGTTACAGGGTCCCTTGACAGGATGGAGGAGGTTTGTGACATTTTATCTCTGAACCGACCTGTGTCACTAGTGCACAAAATGCTCGGAAATGAGCCATAAGCTGTGTGGCTTATCTGAGAAGGGAGGGAAGCAAACACAGGACTCAGAAATTAAGAAACTTCCCTCCCCATCTCCACCCCTTAAATACACCAATTTTGTCTCTTGGAATTAGGGTTAGAAAAACAAAAGATTGCCCCCAAACAAGAAATTGATTACGGTATAAAGGATGTCAGATTAGCAGGAAGTTACAGACAGAGAAACGACTGGAAAGAAGATCTCAATATGACGAAGGTAAATAAAAAAGAAACTGAAGCTTTTACACAATGTGTGCAACCTCTGTGGACAACACTAAAAATTAAATCCACACCGGTAAAATTACCTGGGTCGTACTACCAGGTATTTGTACAAGTAGTATACATTAAAAAAAAAAAAAAAAAGTAGCCATTATAAAAAAAAAAAAAAATCAGGCCATGCTTTTGCAGTTTTGTAACAGAGTCAAAGTTGGCTAACACACACATAATAATTAGGAAAATTTCATCATCTTTTCAAAAAGGGACATACACTCTCTGCCTTGTTTCAGATTTCATTAACTTGGAAAACGTTCCAGTCAAAGACAAACAGGTTGTAAATACCACACTAGATTTTAATCGTAGCTAAATATAGTTGCTAATTTTATATTCATGTAAATACCGGCACTGCTTGTGTCAAGGTTTCTGAGCAATAAGACTTCGGTGAACCTAAAGCATACAATCAACCAATCACAAATTAATTACCTTATTCATGGAAATATTATTCAAATCTTTAGGATGTTTTCTTTAATAACGGAGTTGTGCTCAGTTGAACTGATTAAAAGCATAAGACAAACTCACACTCTAAAATTAACATTTTGTTGTATCACTTAATATAAGCATGGTATCCAGAGTCTACAATTATCTCAGAGCTAAGGAATAATTTCAATAATGGGTTATTAACGTTGGTGAGAATGAGTTAGGATCACTAAGATATTAACATTTAAGTGCAAAGCTTTTATTTCTTCCTCAGTTCCAGAGAAAAAAAAGTTCTCCTATTTCATTTTATTTACTTATTAGTCTGAAATAGATATTCTTTGTCCAAGAACTTCTAGTCTTTAAATAAAGAGGAAAAAAATCTGGCATGGAAACTATTTCAACTGCATTAAATGAAAATAACTCCAGTACTTTTCGAATTTCAAAACAACAAAGATCACAGTTGAGAAGCAGCTCTTTTCAAAACATTTTGATCTATGATGTAAATATTGGGACCAAGTTGGCAGACTTTCATACAAACCCCTAATAACAACAGTTGTTAAAATAAGTATTTATATAGCAATTTTCATGAGACCAGCGCTTTGAACAAATAAATATAAACTGTACTCCTGATTATATATCTCCCTAACTCAAATTTGTATGTTGCAAGATGCTCTTTAAGGGATACAGAAACTAAGTGAGACATTTTTTTCTGGAAATTTCTCAAGAAATTGTAAGCTAATAATCTTAGTAGAGAAAAAAATTATCAATTTTATTTATGATACTTATTAAGAAAATATATATATAATGTTTTACATTTTGTCTATTCAGTAGTATATTCTTGCAAATATTTTTATACTTAATAAACTATAAAATTTTTGAATTTCTTTAGTATTACACTAAATGATACTCCCAACATCTTAAGTTTGTAGTAGACTTTAGAGGTCCTCTAGCGTGTACTTTTGTGTAATGTTTCAATAAATATAATGATTTTATATCATTATTATAATGATATATTATAATACTCAATATAATGATTCCATCTATAATATAATCGATAAGTATTTTCCAAATTCTATGTGAACATTTGAGACAATGGAGAACTGCTTTTCAATGCACTGGGTTCCAAAATTACATTTTATATTAAAGCAGAAAAAAGGCTCCCTTATGTTTTAATTTTCCCTTCTGCTTATATCAGAAAAAAAATTCACATTTTCAGAAGATAATCCTTCCTCTATTTAAATGTAATTGTCACGATTGCCTTAGTTTTCTCTCTGTGTTGTTGTTGTTGTTACTGTTGTTGTTCTACCCTAAGCTACTTTCTTTCATGATGCCATTTTCCCCATGTTCCTTTTTTGGTATTAGATTTTATAGTTTAACTTACTGTTGCTTGATAGTCTCTGACACATGCTAGAGCCTTTCCTGGAAATATCCCCTTTCTCTTCCTGCTGATAATGCCTCATGCTCTTTGGCCAGGATAATGGCAGCACATTCTCTAGAACTCTTTGCAGATGATCACTTCTAGAAACTCTACTTTGATATCTCAAAACTAGATTAAGTATCCCCCATCTGTTCCACATAGGAACTCCGATTGAAGCATCTTGGAGACAACCCAGTACGATGCCTGCCACCTTGTCTGTTTACGTGGCTTCATGATTCAAGCAACACTGACAGTAACAGCAATAAGGCAAGAAAAAAATCATTAAGAATCAATATGACATGGTATCTGATTGACTGGATATGGGGAGTGATAGATACTATTCAAGAATAGTACCTAAATTTCTGGCTTGGGTAACTGGGCAGGGATTAACCAAACAAAGTAATACAGTAAGAGAAATGGATTTGAATTTTAATGGGTCTGTGAAATCACCAACTCAACCTGAGAGTCACGAGCAAATACAAAAGTTACAAAAGCAGGGGAAGAATGCATCAAGTGAAAATGAAAGATGTTTGAGGAAAGCCTGGAAAACTACTTAAGTACTGAACAAAAGAAAGCCAACGAAGAAAAGAGAAGGAATAGCCAACTGCAGGAATAAAATTAAGAGTATGTGATACACCAAGAGATACAAACACATGAAGGAGAGTGTTGTCAGTGTAAAAATGGTACAGAAAGATAAAATCAGGTGAGACCAGGGAAGAGGTAAGTGGTAAAGTCATCGATGATCCTGGTAAGAGCAACATGTGCCTAAAGCAAAAGCTAGGCTGCATTATATTGAGGACAAATAGGAAGTGGCTGATGTCAAGACAATGTGAGTAGAAACTGTTTCAAAAACTTTGACTGTGAAAGCAATAATGATTCAATGAATGTTATAGGAAGTTTATCCTGACCCATCCCTAAAACACTAAAAAATAAAGTTGGCTGAGATAACCACTAACAACTGCAAGCATGTAAGAATAATAATTCTAGTCCCAGTTCTTTTAGTTAAATTCTCAGAATCCTAAGACTAAAGTCAAAGTTACCTGATAACGACAGACTGGCCAGCCAGTTCACCTCACTGCCCTCCTAAAGATCACAACTGAGAACACAGTTTTTTTTTTTTAATGTTTTATTTATTTTTAGGAGAGAGAGAGAGACAGCATGAGCAGCGGAGGGTCAGAGAGAGAGGGAGTCACAGGCTGAAACAGGCTCCAGGCTCTGAGCTGGCAGTCAGCACAGAGCCCGACGCGGAGCTCGAACCCACGAACTGCGAGATCATGACCTGAGCGAAAGTCGGACGCTTAACCGACTAAGCCACCCAGGCGCCCCACTGAGAACACAGTTTAATGCATGAACATTCTGTCATACAAAAAGAGACGACAAAGAAACACACACATCTTCCAAAATTAATTTTAAATACCACTGATAATCAAGAACACTAATTAGTGATTGTAATTCTGATGAACTGAAAATCCATTTTAATCTAATTTTCCAAGCAGATACATCCTAGACCTAATCTCCCTGCTAAGAAAATGGATACTGTGCTACTAAGAAATTCTATCAACAATGGCAAACAAGGATAGGGCTATGCTAAGTGACCTCTTTCACCACTGAACAAAAATCCTAGTGATTTACCATCTGTGACTCTATGTTTAAGGGAGGCACCTAGTGTTTAGAGATAAGCAGTCCCAGGGGTAATAAAATCAATATTTACCACATTCAAAATAAAACACTGCAGACTGAGAGAACAACAACAACAAAAAACCCACCATGAAATACATTTTCTGTTTAAATATAGTGCCAAGAATAAAAACAGTATAATTACATCAACAAAGATGATGACAGATGCATAAAAGCTTATCTTAAGGATGAAATGGTCACTGCCTTTAAAAAAATACTCTTTACTTCAAAATTGTTTAAAAGTTTCAACTAGAAAAATGACTAGTGTTTTTTTTTCATAGTGTTCTCATAAGATAAAAAGCTTTCCCGAGTTTGTGAACTACATTAACCCTTCGGAGTACTTCAGTACCAGCTATTATGTTGAAAAAGCAATTTCTTAAATATCACCTTGATAATTAGAACTTCTAAAGCACTAAAATTATACAGAGCAGCATGTAACAATTCTGGTGCATAAGGTCAAATATATCTCTCCTATTAATCATAATTGTTCAATTCTCCTATTCACTAAAGTTGTTTAAATGGCTCTCATAAAGAAGGCATAATAAAATAAAAGGAGTTTTTTTAAAGAGAGGAGACAAATTAAACCAGAAAACTGGGGGTATAGTAGGCAAGTATTTGAGCACAGTGCTCCTAGCAAATTGTAAATGAGTTAGTTCAGAGCTCCCTGGCTGCCAAAGCAAACAGAAAAGTAGAAATTAGTTACACTGCTGTCCAATGTCAATTATAGATGGGGTTGGGGAGGACGTAGGATGTTGAAACATATGAAATATATAGAATAACACCATTTCTTTAAAAAAAAAAAAAGTATGTGAATATAAGTGCTTGCATATATGTGGAAATTTCCAGGAAGGCTAGATAGGAAATTGGTACTTGGAGGTATAGTACTTGGGAGGTAGAGAATCATGGTGTGGGAAATATTTCACTTTATATATTTATATACAACTATATGGATGCGTTTCTCACAAGAAACATGTAGTATTAAAAAATATTAATAAATAAATACAAAATAATAAAGACAGTGGATGGCAGTATAACTTAAGGACCAAATAACTGTTTTAGATTCTGAACATGATAATATGATAGAAATACAAAAGTATGATTTCAACCATATCGTCACAAAACAGTTACCATCCAAAAACTCAGTGTTAGTCTATTATAGTCTGGAATCAAATTTAAAGACAGCTCTAAGTAGAAATACAATTATGTTCTTTCACAAAACCAGTGAGAGGAAGAATAAAAGGGAGTTGAGAGAGAGAGAGAATGAATAAAGAAAAAGTAACAAAGATTTATTTGCAGAATGACTCACAGAAGCAAATAAAAATCCAAATATATAAAATTCCATACTGCAAACCCCTAAAATCTCAAGTTATGGCACTGGAGCAAACTATAAAAATGACCATGAATATGTCTGGATATATGGAGCTATGAATATTTCTGCTGATGAAGCCTATTTTATTATCTTCATCTTTCAAGGAAAACTTTCTTGGAGAATCCAGTTAAAAATGACTGATCTCATATAAACATAATAGACTCACTAGTTAAATAATAAGAGTTTGCATTTCAATGGAAGAGAATAATTTATTAATAACTATATTAATAAATATTAATGAGTTAATATATCTTAGAATTTTCTATTTTTAAAAATACTATCATACATATACCACCATTTTTAAGGTACTTAAAATTAATACATATAAATTATAAGCAAACGCCTGCATATGGTGTCAAAAGTCATCCCACTCCTATAAAAAAGTAACAGAATAACTAAGAAATTACAAGCCACAAAACTAAGAACTAGGACTAAATATTTTAATAATGTATTTAGAAAAGAAGGGCTGGCTAATAACAGTGAAAGGTCTATCAACTCAGAAACCTTATACATAAAGCTTTTTAATGGAAACCACACATAACTATAGATTTTACTACTGATTGTATTCGCAAACCATTTCACACAGTTCCCAAATACATACAAAAATTTTGAAACATATTAACAGGCCTGGCAGAATATTCAAAAGAAATGAAAACATATATCCACACAAAATCTTGTGCACAAATGTTTATAGCAGCATTATTCATAATAGGCTAAGTAGAAATAACCCAAAGATCCATCAACTGATGAATGGATAAATAAAATGTGGTATACCCATACAACGGAATATTATTCAGCAATAAAAAGAAAAGAAATACTAACACAAGCTATAACATGAGCAAATCTTAAAAATATGGTGCTAAGTGAAAAAAGCCATCTGCAAAGGACTGCAAAGTTTATGATTCCAATTCATATGAAACACTCAGAATGGCAAATCTACAGAAACAAAAAGTAAACTTGAGGTTGCCAGGGTCTGGAGAATGTGGGGATTAGGATATCCTGCCAAAGGGATAGGAGGTTTCTTTTGGAGGTGAAAAAAATGTGGTGATGGTCATACAAGTCTATGAATATACCTAATACCACTGAACTGTACAATTTAGAGGGATAAATTACATGGTATGTGAATTATATCTCAACAAAGCTATTCAAAAATTAAAAAAAAAACCAAAACTACCCAAGCAATCTATAGATTCAGTGTAATCCCTATCAAAATTCTAATGGCATTTTTCATAGAACCTTAACAAACAATTCTGAAATTTGCATGGAATTACAGAAGACCCCAAACAGTGAAAGTACTTTTGGGAACGAAAAACAAAGTTGGGGGTATCACACTCCCTGATTTTAAACTATACTGCAAAGCTAAGTAATCAAAATAGTATGGTACTGGCATAAAAAAACGCATATACATAGATCAATGGAGCAGAATAGAGAGCCCAGGAATAAATCCATACATACATGATGAATTAATTTGTGATAGAAAAACCAAGAATATACAATGGGAAGAAGGAAGTCTCTTCAATAAATGATTCAGGGAAAACTGGACAGGCACATGCCAAAGAATGAAACAGGACCACTATCTTACACCATACACAAAAATTAATTCAAAAAGGATTAAAGACTTGAATGTAAGATCTGAAACCATAAAATTCCTAGGAGAAAACAGGCAGAATCTTCTTGACATTGGCCTTGGCAATGATTTTTTTTTTTTTTTTTGGATTCGACACCATCAGCAGAGACAACGCAAGTGCAAATAAAGAAGTGAAACTACATCTAACTAAGAAGCTCCTGCAGAGCACACTATCCAAGAAATGAAATTCAACCTACTGAATAGGAGAAAATATTTATATCTAAAGAAAATACTAAATCTAAAGGATTGCATCCCCAGTGTTCATTATAGCATTGGTCATAATAGGCAACATATGGGAACAGCCTAAATGCCACTGATGGATGAATGAATAAAGAAAACATGGTGTGTGTGTATATTATCTCTATCTCAATCTATATCTACACATAATGGAATATTATGCAACCATAAAGAAGAATGACATCCTGCCATTTGTGGCAACATGGATGTACTTTGAGGGTATTATGGTAAATAAGTTAGAGAAAGACAAGTACCATATAATCTTATTTATTTGTAGAACCAAAACTAAACAAAACCCCTCAAAATCCAAAAAAGAATAAATAAATAAACCCAAGCTCACACATACAGAGAACAGATTGGGGTTGCCAGAGGCTGGAGGTTAGGGGTGGTGAAATAGGTGAAGGGAGTCAAAAGGTACAAACTCCCAGTTATCGAATAAGTCATGGTGATGTACAACATGGCAACTAGGATTAATAATACTGACTTGAAAATTCGCAAAGTACTAAGAGAGTTAATATTAAAACTTCACAGAAAATAAATCTGTGACTATGTATGGTGATGGTTGTGACCTAGATTTAGGGTGGCAATCATTTTGCAATATATACAAATATCTAATTGTTACGTTAATATAAACGTTATCTAATTGTTATACCTGAAAGTAGCGTAATGTTATATGTCAAGTATGCCTCAATAAAAGAATGTTTAAAAGTAATTTTAAAATTAAAAACTAAAAATAAATAAGTAAAGAACATATTAACAAGTCAAAACTCTGGGGGCGCCTAGGTGGCTCAGCTGGTTGAGCATCTGACTTCGGCTCAGGCCATGATCTCGAGGTTTATGAATTCAAGCCCTGCACAGGCCTCTGTGCTGACAGCTCAGAGCCTGGAGCCTGCTTCGGATTCTGTGTCTCCCTCTCTCTCTTTGCTCCTCCCCTGTTCACACTCTGTCTCTCTCTCTCAAAGTAAATAAACATTTTAAAAAAGAAAAAACAAAACAAAACAAAAAACCCTCTTCTTCACGGTCTTAGTTGATCTCAACTTCACAAACCCTGATTCTGAGCCAACACTTCCAGAGGCAGAGGGAATCGAAACCATCCCAGCCGTGCACCCATGGGAAAGGAGTGTGAAGTCTTCCAGCTGTCACCTACATAGCAACCCTAGTGAGGGATGACCCACACACTCCCCCAAAGACAGTTTCAAAGTGACAGGCACCCAAAGTGCTCCCAACTCATAACAGAGCTTCAATGCCCAAATTCAGAATTGAAGATACTTCTCGGTATCCTAGCTGTGAGAGCTTTTCCTAAACCCCGCTTCTCCAGCCTATTTACCCTATTTACAGGCTGTAAGTTCCTGAGTTCTCAACCACTGGAAAGACTACACCTCAACGAATTCCATGACTGTAACTGTGCTTCTCATGCTCCACCAGCTTGGGCACTATGCTACCACAGCACGATCCAACAGTTTGCCTGGATGCACAGTGGGAATTCCCGTGGCCAACATGATTTAGTCGCCAGGTTGAGCGTCTATGCCCAGCTGTGCAGCTGGGCACTGACGGGCAGGGACAGTGCCTATCACAGCTCATCAAACCCCAGAACCTTCTACATTCTACTGACAAACCCTGGAGATTTTGAGGCTTTGAGGTATTGATGAAGTCTTTTCTAAGGAACTGCAAAATAAGATGTTGTCCTTTCACTCAATTTCTTGAGGTTGAATAAAACCACTTTGAAAGAATGTATCATCGTGGAGGGAAGAGAACTAAAAAAATTATCTTAACAGATCACTGAAAATATCCAGTCGATTCCTCAAACAAAACTCGAAACAATATTCATACAATACAGCATATTAAATGGTACTGCTTTTCCTTTAGATAATTATTCTGGTGACTGTCTGAATGAAATTGTGTGTTCGCTGAGTTAATGTTCTCATTATAAAACAACAGGTAATTCAATGCCACACTTCTGAGAGGAGAGAATCTGAGAGGAGAAAATACTTTTGTGACCAAAATGAAGAAAGAGCAGGTTATATCTCAAGTTTCTTTACTCCTTAAGAAATATACTGACTAAGCAAAAGAATAATAAATATACACTGCCAATTTATTCGTTAAATGCCTCACCACATAGATGCAATGAAGTACTGTCAAAGCACTTAGTTATACTATGAATTAACTGCTTAAAAAACTTAAAAAGGTGAATGTTTAGAACATAAAATGATGTGTGTTCTTACAGAATACCTCAAACACTTGTGGAAACTAATCATTGGAATGTTGCCTGTTATCAAAGAGTGAAAGTAAGTGTGTAAGATTAAGTATTAGCAGCCATAAGAGAAGTGGATTTCTGTGGTTCAATACGGAAAACAGTATTTTACAAAATTGCATACCTTTGCTGTCAAGACCAGTTAAAGGTCTAAGGACATGAGAGCCATGTTTGCTATTGCCTCATTCCTCATATTTCTGAAATTTCCAAGGGAAAAGGCAGTTAAGATAAAAACTTAATCTGTCTGCAAGTTTCTATTACTTCCTACTTATTTGGGGGGAGATGTCCCCCTCTTTCTGAGAATCTGTAACTGCAGCCACAAATATTTCTCAATTCTTGATTTCTTTTTCAGTATCAGTATACTTGGAAAAGATTTAACTGTTAGATACAATTGTCATATAGAATACATACTGTGAATAACAAAAAATAAATAAAAAGCAAATGAAAACCTAATTCATTCATTTTCATATCCTTTAGGTCAGCTAAGATTTAAGTTGCTTTCAAATGGGGCTGAGTTAGGAGGAAACTGAGTTTCCTCACTACAACTGTCTCTCAAGATATTCTAAAAGCTGGATGATCCCAAGGGAACTCAGACAGCTTATGGAGATCCATGTTCTAATAAATTCCGTTACATTTTGATGTACCCCGGGGCCTCCTCAGGTCCCTCAGAAGCCAAGGAGTCTGACTTTTTCCTTAACATCTGAACATCAATCCTCTAGGATTACTCAGAAAAGTCCAGGATTACTTCATCATGGAAAATTTAGATTCTATTTCTTCTAAATTCTTTTCCTTTATTTTCTTTCTTTTCAGAGCACTAGTATGCTACAGTGAAATAGAAGACATTATTACCTTCCCAATGCCAACTGAAATACCATTTAAAGTACAACAAAGATATATATATGTATATATACACAAGGAAAAAAGATAGAGTCCGAAACCCTCACAAACAAGAAGTGGGAGGGGGAAAGCTGGAAGAGAATGGATCCAAGGTAGAGGAAATGAAAGAAAAAAGTCTACACTCCTTTGAAATCATGACAAGCATGGCTCTCAATGTCTTTGATTATCTGCTAAGTTACCATGATTTTCCAATGCACATGCCAACCTCTGAGTTCTGCCTGCTCCTCCTTTCCATCACAAAATCTTTTTTTCCCTTAATTATTCATCCCCACAAATTACCCCGTCGTTTCTGGAATTTAAAGAATGATGAACCGTGAATATTTTACAAGTTCTGTAAAATGAAATTTCTTTACAAGCTTCCTTTCTTTGCTCCAACATTTGGAATACAAGTTTATGGTACGATATCCAAGGATCAGCCGAGCTGGAGTTTGCCAGGTGAAATGAAGGAATTCCAGATGGGACACTCCTTAGGAACGGTCCCATGACATCTTAAAAAACAATCGTTCTGGGGCGCCTGGGTGGCTTAGTCGGTTAAGCGTCCGACTTTCGCTTGGGTCATGATCTCGCGGTTTGTGGGTTCGAGCCCCGCGTCGGGCTCTGTGCTGACTGCCAGCTCAGAGCCTGGAGCCTGTTTCAGTCTGTGACTCCCTCTCTCTCTGACCCTCCCCTGCTCACGCTGTCTCTCTCTCTCCTAGAAATAAATAAAACATTAAAAAACAAAAAACAATCGTTCTAAATGCACACATGCTTGTTTTTACTGCTCGTAAAGCAATCTCAAAAACTTGTCCTCTGTTCTCAGCAACAGACAAGGACCGAGGTGAGTCTCCACTGCAGCTGACCTGACAGCCACAGCTTTGTTCCCACCACGGTCAGGAGACATCACTGCTAATATGTCTATACGGACGAAAGGAAAAAAGAAGGATGAAAACCAAAACAATAAAATGATAATAATAAACTCTCTTTTCTGTTTTTTGAATGTTTTATTTATTTTTGAGAGAGAGAGAGAGAGAGAGAGAGAGAGAACAAGAGGGGAGGGGCAGAGACAGAAGGAGACAGAATCTGAAGCAAGTTCCAGGCTCTGAGCTGTCAGCACAGAGCCCGATGCGGGGCTCGAACACACGAACCACAAGACCATGACCTGAGCCAAAGTTGGATGCTTAACCGACTGAGCCATCCAGGCACCCCAAATCCCCTTTTCTTCTTGCCTCACACAGATCAAAAGAAATCTAAAGTCTTATCAGGATACTGATTGTGAGAAAGAGACAAAGCGGAGTGAAAACTATAGCATAGGACGTATAGGTATCAGGACATACAGGTATCATATAGGTATTTATCAGGCTGATAAATGCCAAACTCAAGGCAAATTGTCAAGCTACCAAACAGAGCACAAGATATGGGAGGTGTGCAGAATGACTTTAAGTAGGCATCTGACAGAGTTCAATTCGGTACCATTCAATAAACGTTTAGTAATAGCCTGCTATGTATCATGCACCCAGCAAATCATGAAAATTAACAAGGCTGAGCTCTTTTTTTAAATATTAATCCTTCCCATAATGTATATAAATGCAGCTATTTCCAATCAGAATGTCATTTTTGAATGCTGTAAAATTTTATAATTGTCTTCCATTTTCCAAATCGCCATTCTACATTAGCAGGTGTGCAACATGCCTAAAATCGCATGAATGTATTAAATTTTAAAGTGCTCTTATAAGTGGAAATGGTTTTCAAGGATTTGAATCATGCCCTGGCAAAGGGAGGAGCACAGTCTCAGCCCAGAAGAGGAGCACTATGATGCACAGGGAAGCATCTTCAGTGTGGTTAGAAAATACAATGAGCAATTCAGCAGTGCTTTGAAGACTTTGTCTCTACATTTAGCTACTATACATAGCAAAAGCAGTTATCATTCGGTGTCCCTGCATCCTTGCTGGATACACAAAATGGTTGTCACTGCTGTGAGAATAGTGGTCACTTCTGTTTTTTTAATAAATTTTTTTCATGTTTATTTATTTTTGAGAGAGAGAGACAGACAGACAGACAGAGTATGAGCTCTAGGGAGGGGCAGAGAGAGAGGAGACACAGAATCTGACACAGGCTTCAGGCTCTGAGCTGTCAGCACAGAGCCCGACATAGGGCTCAAGCCCACAAACCTTGAGATCATGATCTGAGTCAAAGTCAGATGCTTAACTGACTGAGCCACCCAGGCGCCCCAGAATAGTGGTGACTTCTTAAGAGGAGAGGTTTACACAGGCAGCTTCAAAGCACCAGCAATAACTTTTCCCTGAGTGCATGGTTTTATTATGATTCTTTATACCTTCCCTATATGCTTTATCCACCATTCTGTACGTATGTTGTACTTGACCAAAAATAAAAATAAAGATAAAAATAAAGTAACAGAGCAAGAAACTAGTATCAACGGCTGTCTCATAGGAGAAAATGTTTCACTACACATCCTTTCCACCTTTTTTTTTAACTAAATGCATGAAATGCATTTTGAAAAATAAATAAGAGCAATAAATAAGGAAATCTTTAAAAACTTTCCCCATATATCACATTAAAATTAAAGATAAGCAATGAAGATTCGTGTCCTATAGTTAAAAGTAAAGTCTTCAGAAATTAGAGTAAGTGCTACTAGAGCCTATGCTCAGCATAAAAGAAAATTTCAAAAGAGAGCTACGGATGTAAGGACCAGGTTTCCATAGGCATGGTAATCACATCTAACAGCTGCAGAGCCTTCATAGAGTCCACAGATTCATGACGTATTACAGGCAGAATGCCCAACCAGCTTAGCATCCTGATTAGTTACACCAGTCCTTCCCCCAGATCCTCCCATCTCCGAAGGCACATTGTGCTCTTCTCCAATGATGGCATGTCTTTGTACCCCAAAGAGATGAAGGCTGTGAATTATCTGATCCATAATATCTCAGAGCACTAAGAGTGGGAACTCAGATATCATTCCAGGGTAAGAATCTTCCATGTCAACACACCAACCAAAATAAAATCAACAGAACATTTTCATGTCCTCTATTTAGAGGGCTCAGTTTAGATCATAAGTTAGTGAACCAGAAAATCCAGTTTGAACAGCAACTGATAAATGGAGGAGCTTTACCTAATGCATGTCTACCAGAGAAAACCTCATGGAAAAGCTAAAAATGTTGGAAGTTGTAAAGAAACATAATTTAAACAGCCCAGCAGAGCTTTAAAGATCAAAGCTTGGTGGATTTCTTGTGGGACAGGAATCAATGATTTCAGATGAAAGCACTGGAGTTCTGTATACATTTCAAAAAAAGGGCTATTGACCTCATCTGAGTAGCACAAATAATGAAAGAATGCTATATGCATACAGGTGTTACAAGAAATATACAGTGGGGCAAGAGCTATGGGAGATGAATAATGTATCTGGTTAAAAAGTTATATAGAGGCACCTGGGTGGCTCAGTCAGTTGAGCATCCAACTTGTGATTTCGGTCAGGTCATGATTTCACAAGCCCCACCTCAGGCTCTGCATTGACAGCATGGAGGTTGCTTGGGATTCTCTGTCTTCCTCTCTCTCTGCCCCTCCCTTGCTTGTACTCTCCCTCTCACAAAATAAATAAATAAACTATAAAAATTAATCTCTCTATACATATATCCAAAAGAGTTGAAATCAGGGATTTGGATACTGTATACCCAAGATCACGGTAGCATTATTCACAATAGCCAAAAGGCAGAAACAAGCCAAGTTTCCATCAACAGATAAATAAGCAAACTGTGTTACAGACACACAATGGAATATTATTTACCCTTAAAAATGAAGGAAATTCTGATGCATGGTAGAACATGGATGAGTCTTGAGGACACTCTAAGAATATCAGCCAGTTACAAAAATACAAATACTATAGATTCCACTTATATGAGTTACCTAGAGTACTCAAAATCATAGAGACAGAGAAGGAAATGGTGATTGCGAGGGTCTGGAGGAAAGGGAGAATGAAGGGTCTTCTTTTTAATAGGCACACAGTTTCAGTTATATAAGATGAAAAGAATTGTGGAGAGAGATGGTTGTGATTTTCACACAACAATGTAAATGTATTTAATATCACTGAACCACACATTTAAAAATGGGTAACGGGCACCTTGGTGGCTCAGTTGGTTAAGCATCCAACTTTAGCTTAGGTCATGATCTCACAGTTTGTGGGTTTGAGCCCCACGTCAAGCTCAGTGCTGACAGCTCAGAGCCTGGAGTCTACTTCAGATTCTGTGTCTCCTTCTCTCTGCCCCTCCCCTGCTTGTGCTCTATCTCTGTCTCTCAAAAAATAAATAAAAGCTAAAAAAATTTTTAAATGGCTAAGATGGTAAATTTTGTTATGCATATTATGCACAATTTTTTAAAAAGAAAGAAAAAGGGGCACCTGGGTGGCTCAACTGGTTAAGTGCCAGACTTTGCTCAGATCATGGTCTCATGGTTTATGAGTTTGAGCCCCTCATCAGGTTCTCTGCTGTCAGCAAGGAGCCCAGTTCAGATCCTCTGTCCCTGTCTCTCTCTGCCCCTCCTCCCAACTGTGTGCTCTCTCTCTCCCTCAAAAATAAACATTTTTTAAAATGAAAGAAAAAAAACAGCCAATATGGTACCAAAAGTTATTAGTTTATATCCTACCTATATGTAAGTATATACTTTCATAAAGTATATATACAAATTTTATACATAAATTTCAATATATATATATTTATCAATATATAAATGCTATATGAGATACGCCAGATACAAAAGGGCAAACATCATATAACTCCTTCTATATAAGGAGACTAAAGTAGTCAAGCTCACCGAGAAAAAAGTAAAATGATCGTTACCAGGGGCTGGGGTGGGCATGGGAATGAAGAAATATTGATTAATGGATAACAGTTTTAGTTTGAAATGATATAAAAATTCTGGGAATCAAGAGTGATAATAGTTGCACAACACTGTGAATATACTTCACACCACTGAACTGTACACTTAAAAATGGCTGAAATGGTACGTTTCATGTGATATATATTTTACAACAATAAAAACAATCATGTTTACAGCCAAACTAACCAAAAACCGAGTTGTAAATTCAAAGACAGAAAGGTAAAGGTTAATAATATTATTCAAAATATGGCTTTTATTGGCAACCATTTGAAGAAACAGAGTGTAAACTGACAAGTTATTGTACCGGCTATTAGTCTCTACATATCTCTGGTCTCTACAGCAAGAATGACATCAGTCAGATACGATGCTCTTGTGCAAAGCACATCTGCACCCAACAGCCCTTCTGGCGCAAACCAGCACCCCACCTCAGTCCATCCCCAAACCCACCATTCCTCCCAGTGTGCCACTTAAACTGGCTAAGTGTTTCCTCTGGGTAGATTAAATCTCATTCCTCAATGATCTTCTCAGACATACGCTATATACACCAGAGGCTGCAAACTGAAATGCAGGTACCATATGCACAAAGTGATGTGTGTAAGAGAAAAACAGCAGCACAAAACTTGATGGTACACAGGAGACAACCTCAGTGTCGGAACAACACGACAGCTGGTCAGGATCTCGGGGAGCAGCAGCACAGAGGGACATCTGCTCACTCCCAGAGGCTGCTCCCACGTGTAAGTCCACTGTTGCCCCAACTACCAATTTTCCAAAAGAAATTACTTTGAACTAATAGAAGCGAAACTTCTCATAAAATACAGTCCTTAAGTTTGTTCTCGAGGATGGAGCCGAAATGCAAAGAGTGGGAAAGGGAGCAGATGACATGTTTGGGGTGGGGACACCGTGCTGGCTAATTACAGAGCCTTGTCCTTAATCGAGGGAGATCTAGACTTCGAAGATGTTGGAGACGTGCCTTGTGGACAGAAAATCAATAGATGTTTTCTGAAAGCCATGCTAAGACCAATGGGCATTTATTACTGATGCAGTAATAATAAGGATGTTTCAGATTTAGTGAAATAATTTTTGTAGTACCATGGAAAAC
This sequence comes from Proteles cristata cristata, assembly GCA_017311185.1. NCBI lineage: Eukaryota > Metazoa > Chordata > Mammalia > Carnivora > Hyaenidae > Proteles > Proteles cristata. The sequence continues at coordinate 1,152,426 of JAESUZ010003484.1, read as the reverse complement.
AAATGGAAAAAATGAGGGATGACAGGGAGACCAGTTTACAAATGTAAAAACGTAAAATTAGTAAAAAAAAAAAAAAATGTAAATTAATTCTTTAAATACACACCCAACACTTAAAATATATTTTAAAGGGCACCTTTTCATGTCCATATGTGGTTTTGTTTTTTGTTTTTTTTTAAGACTGAGGCAACAACAATGAACTATTTCCTGGCCACGGTTAGGCCATAATATGTGTGATGCAGCTATAGAAATACTGTCTGAGAAGAAAACTGTTTACTTGGCCCGGTGTCAACAGGAAAACTGTCAGCCAGATATGAATTTTTTTTTCCATTTCAGTTTTAGGACATGGTTTTTATAAAATCTCCGATTTAGTTTACAGTTTCAAAATCATGATACAACATTCAAATGTTCATCCATCATTTTTGTCATGTGCATGCATGGAATGAGGGTGAAGTATATTCAGGTGTTTCAGAGAGAGCAGAAAGACCTTAGTTGGGTTGTGAATTTAGGTTTTGTTCATGCTGTACAGCGTTGATTCTAACAAGTTATAGAGGACTAAAAGGCACTAGGGAGCATATTTAGACGAAATCAATTTATAAACATTTTATGATTGGACTTCCTCATAAATTTGGCAGCTTTTCACTGAACAAAGCATACCAATTTCTTTACCTGAATCCTCAAACTTTTCAACTTCTTCCCTTGAAAAGTCCAAGTGATTTTATGTTAGTGATTTTACATTAGGTGTAATTTACAAACCAAAAACATACAAAATGCCTTCTGAGCAAAGTTCAAGCTTTTAATTCTGAAAACTAACAAAGTAGGGAAGTCACAGGTAGGCTAAAAAGTCAAATGTACAAATAAACATCCCACTAACAAATCATCCTATCGTATTTGTCCATGAAAGTATAAATCACAAAGATGTAACTCAGAATTATATAATTACATAGCTTCTCGGATGCCAACTATCATAGATGGGTACCAGAATATCTGATGAACAGGGAAGAGAAGCTTTTGTAAGAAATCTACCCAGTGTTTATCAATTCATTGTTGACCCAGAGCTATGGAAGCTTACCATGCCTGCTTTGTATTTAAAATCAGTTTATTTATTTGCTCAAGCTCAATTATATCCATTGGTTTCTTCCCAGGAAGATCTTACGAATTCTTCCATGTATATGGTCTAATGGTACAAATTCTAATACTTTCATTAGGCCTTTATTACCAATCCAGCAATTCAGGTTTGGTGACCATCAGAGTGTTCTAATTTTGATTTTAACCAATGCCATGGTAACTGAAATGGAATTTCAGAAGCATTATTTTCCTCTCTCCTATTTTTCATCTTGTCCTCTGTACTGGCTCTTTTTCCTCAGGGTGAGAACACTTTCGGCTATCTTACTTTCCTAAAAAGAAATCCCTCAGCCCCCTCACTCCTTCAACCTACTCATGGTATTTGGTTTACTTTCCCTGCCAAAAACAGATCTATATTCACTGCCTCATCAAGCACTGACTTTTAATCTAAGTTCCCAGGACTACTTATTCAAATGTTGTCCTACAGGACTGACTTCCTCTACTAGCTTACTCTATATTGCCAGCTGCGTGGTGGACCTCTCCACCTAGACAGCTGATGCGTAGGTCAAAATCTCCATGGATTCAGAACATAAATCCTTATCTCTCTCGCCACCCCCTCTGCCCAGCCCCAACCAACCTTAGCCTCACTTCACTCCTTCTGGTAATGTTCCTCCCAGCCATCCCTTCCCCTCCTCTGAGCTAAGTCTTGGAAGCATCTCTACCATTTCTGTCTTCTTGTCTCATACAGCCCTGGTAGCCGGGTATTAGCGACTATTTTTTACTCATTCTAACCACGCAGATCAAGTACTGCTTATTCATTTTCTTTGATATTTCCATTCTTTAGTTGTTAATGGACTCTTGTTTGAAGTATGAATGATGCCATGACACTGGTTCTCCACCTTTATTCCATCTATTACCTTTCTGACTATTTTATACACTGTGGCCAGATTCATCTTTCAAAGCACAGTGAAAGATGTGCTTGCTCAAAACCTTTAATAACTTCCTCAAATTTCAAAATAATCAAGGTCAAGTTCTTTGACAAGAAATCCAGGAAATCAATACTCTGACTTAATTCTACCTCTCTTTTCTCATTTTCCCACTGTGCTGTTTTCTAATCTAATTTTCTATCATGCTCCTTTTGGTAGGTACTACTCAACAACACTGGCTTCATCCCATTCTTAAGCCACAACTCATACTTGTCCCCCTCTGCCACCAATGACCCTTCTCCCTTCCCACAGCCTCCAGCCTCAGAAACATTTACCAATTTGTCAATTTTCACAACTAGAAGTAATGTCTCCTGGGTCTAAATTACTGTAAGACTCTGTACTTCTCTTTTAATAATAACTTCATCCTACTTGTCTTCTTTTATTGCCTCAGCAATATAGTTTTATCTCCCCTCCAAAAATTCCAGAGTTTTTTTTAAAGGCATCATATATCTTTCATCTTTCCATTTTTCTTTCCCCTACCAATGCAGGATCATTTCCCCAAGATGTGTGCCATCTAACCTGTTGTTGAATAAGGGAATAAATTTTATTTTTTTCAAAAACACCTTGAAATCTGTAAAACACTGAAAAAACAAAGAGCTGGGAATAGTGAAAGCAATTTCATTTCCTATTTCTACAGCTGGTAGGGCCCTAGGACTTTTTACACAAAGAAATTTCAAACAGCTGATTTAGTAATCTACCTCAAAGAGGGCTGTCCTTTTTCACTAAATTGTGTGCCATAATGAAATTAAAAGAAACTAAAAAATAAAAATAAAAAAAGAAATTAAAAGAAACTTTGCCCAGTGTCCTAAAGGGGTTCTGTCTCCATCTATGAATACAACAGAGTAGCATCATAGGTAATCAGAATCATTTAATGCCATTTGCAAAATAGCCTTACGTACTAAACCTTACTATCACTGTCACTTACATATTCAACACTGTAGAGATTTTCAAAGGTACATTTTATGTCTAAGTTCTTTAAATCACTGAAATAACAACTATACAGGCTCAAACTTTACGGAAGTCATGAAGGTTTCTATGGATAATTTTCATACTGATAAAATTTAGTGCCAATTATTTCAATCTTTCTCATCTTATAGATGAAGAAACTGAGGCTCAGAGAACATAAATTACTTGACCCAATTCACACAGCTAGGAAAGCTGCAAAATCAAGACCTACAACTGGTCATTCAGTTCTTTATTCAACAGAGCCACTGCCTTGGGTGATAAAAATACAACCAGCAAGAAAATAAGTTTATATGGAAGATTCCTTAATAATTTTCTGGAAGAGGGGCGCCTGGGTGGCTTAGTCGGTTGAGCGTCCGACTTTTGCTTAGGTCATGATCTCGCGGTTTGTAGGTTCGAGCCCCGTGTCGGGCTGTGTGCTGACTGCCAGCTCAGAGCCTGGAGCCTATTTCAGAGTCTGTGTCTCCCCCTCTCTCTGACCCTCCCTGCTCAAGCTGTCTCTCTCTCTCTCTCTCTCTCCTAGAAATAAATAAAAATACTAAAAAAAAATAATTTTCTGGAAGAAACCTGGTTAACTGGAAGCACCACCATGGTATTTCTTTAGAGCATCTCTCATATCTGGTGTTCCAAACCAACGATGGTTACTAGCACCGTTGTTATATATTAATACCCATGGAGTTGCTAATATTCTCTTTTTCATATTAATTAGTTTTATCTAAATTTTAAATAGAAGTGATTCAGAGTGAGATGGATATAACCTGCAACAATCACTGGCCTGATGTGAGAGCAAGTCACTTTCCAAAGCACATGGGAGTTTCTACAATTCTTTCCTGTTTTCTAGGATTAAACTTCCTCTTGGAGAGGAAACATATCTAAAGGATCCATTTATAAATAAAAGCCTATAAATGTCCATGCTTTATTTCCTTTTGGGCTAGACAATATAATATTATAATACAGATGATTTCTAATATGCTTGTAAAGATATCAGAACAAAACATATATTATTAAGGCATTTAAGAAAAATACACCAGTATATATTTCTTATCAGCTGATCCCACAGGTTTGGATCTGGCTATTATTCTTAAATTCAGTGTCATAATAACACTATCCTTTTTCTTAATTATAGGATACCATCTGCTGTAAGATGAAACACTGATTCAACAACAGATTGGAAGGGAATTACTACAAGTATACATAGGTAGTTTACAAACAGAAAATATTCAACTGGTTATTAAAATTTCATGAAAATGTGATAAAATACTTCATGGAAAGTCTATTTATGCTAAGATTAACTATATTTCTAAATGGATGAGCACACTTAAACAGGAGCTTTAAATAAACTAATTATACCCCCAAAAACTGAGGCGGGGTGAGAGAAAGAAGAGCATGAAGAGGAGGAAGTTAAGGAGGAAGAGGAGGAGGAAGAACAATAAACTAGACATTTCTCTTCCATAACCATCCAGATCAGCTTCCCAGGTCCTTTGAGCCCTTCCTAGGGTCTGAAGCAGCAGGCATTGATTGACTCTCTAGATGGGATCTCATACGCAGGGTAAAAGGCATGGCGGCGATTCAGGTATTAAGACAATCCTACCTGTGAGCACTAGAAGAATCCTGTACCTTTCCCAATCAAATGTCAACATCTACCTGTTTCATAGACACAGACTACATCTATTCATTATTAAAATTATCAGAGTCTGCATTTGTCAACAAGGAGAAAATACACAAATGTTAAAAAGACAGTTACTTTTAATGAGTAAGTGTCATATTTAAGATATTAACTAAGTGTCATGGGAACCCCAGGTAGGGAGCCAAATAATTCTGCCCAGAAGTGTCACAAGGAACCAGGAACTCACTGAGTAGATGGCATTTACTCAGACGGGCCCTGAAAGGTCAGTAAAAGTTTCTTGGAGAAACACATTGTGTCAAAAGTAGAGGCACAAAATCAGATCAGTGCATGGTTTCTTTGGAGATCCAGTATGGTCTGTTTACATTACCAATGAACTAGCTATTTCTTTCAAAAATGGTTCACAACTCATGTTTTTTTAACTCATCCACATTGCTATTCCTGCTAATAATTATTAAAAATGAATATTACAAATAAATAAGCATTTCCTAAGCACTTTTCCTACAGTTGCTCATTTAATCCCCGTGACAACTCTAAGAAGCACTACTGTCAGTCTTCCCACTTCACAGATGAGGAAACCAAGGCCCAAAGAGGATAACAAATTTGCCCAAGGTAACACAGTTGGACTTCAGGAGGCCCTGAGAGCCATGCTCTACTCCCACATACTGAAGCTTCACCCTTAATTGCACAGCATCTTATTATACAGGTATCTCCTCACATCCACCCAACCTAAGAATATTCTGGACAAAAAGAAGGGAGTCCCAGCCCTTGAGCTCACCTCCAGCCTCCAGTGAGATTTTTTTTTCTACTCCTCTCCTTTTTCCTCTTTCTTTTGACCCTTTCAGACCCTCAAAACTGCCATTCTTGTCTACACGAATCCTTTATTCCCTCCTTGTTCTCATAATGTCGCTAACAGGGCAGCAGGATTAAAAGGAAAAAGGGAGCAGTCTGAGGGAGACAGGTTAATCCCCAGAGCGGTCTTGTCCCCACATTATCAAGCCTCTACCAGAGAAGGCAGACTTTCATAAAATACGGAAACAGGCATGCACCGAAGATGGAAAAAAAGTAATTCAAAAAACCCCAGCATTGTTTGGGTTGCAATTTCTCATTCACTACATTTCAGCACATCGACAGCAGAAATTGAACATCTCCCAAATAGTATGTTCTAAAGTGTTATAGTTCTTCTTGCCCTTTACAAACTATGCTTTTTTTCAAATTGATTTTGAAAATAAGAAAGGCCTATATGTCTACCCATCAAGCAGAGGGGCTTTTATTAGAACAAGAACAGAAGCTGAAAGGGCAACAGCACATGCTCCCAGATTAACTTACCAAACCATAAGAGTTAAAGGAACTGAAATTGGAGCAAAAACATATTAGCCAATAAAACTCAAATGGAGAGTTCAGAGCACAGGTGGGTACTTAAAATTGATTTAAATGAACTGGCACATAGTAGTGACATTTTCCATTCTGCAATCATGCCCATCACAATGTGTTATGAACTCATTAAATTCACAAGCTAACCCAAAATAAGCCAGGCTCAATATAACCAGAAGGAGACTAAAGTAAACCGGTAATACAAGAGGAATGCAGTATACTATACTCCTTCTGTATTCTTAGCAAGCGAGCAAGAGAGCGAGTGAACAAGTGAAGGAGGAAGGACAGAAAGAAGGAAGGATGGAAGAAAGAAAGAAAGAAAAGAGAGAGAAAGAAAGAAAGGCAGAAAGAGGAGGGAAGGAAGGAGGAAGGAAGGAAGGAAGGAAGGAAGGAAGGAAGGAAGGAAGGAAGGAAGGAAGGAAGGAAGGAGAGAGAGTGGAAAAAGAGAAAAAGGGAGAAAGAAAGAAGAAGGAAGGAAGGAAGCGAGGTTCCGAGGAAGGAAGGGAGGTAGGGAGGGAGGGAAGGAAGGAAGAGAAAGAAAGAAAGGCAGAGAGACGCATTTATATAGGTACACAGGCTATCTGGCACAGAGCTCTGGCTCAAGGTAAGCCCACTCTTAAACAAGACATGTGGTGAGCTACCCAGGCTTAAAGACCTTTGTTTTAGGACACTGAATGGCCTTTCTGGGTGGGCCAGTATTTAATCAGCCACATGGTTTTCAAGTACTTCCTTATATCTAACTCAACTATAATGTATACATCAATTCACAAAATCACATTCTCAATATTAGGGAGAGATCTCAAGAAATCATTTGTGCTCTCTTCCCTGTGAAGTCAGCCTAACTTTGTCTTCTCCAGATTATATGCAACAAGTAGTTAAAGTGAGATACTTTGCATTTTGAGTACATTTCAACAAACTCAACAAATATCAGGGCAACTTTACACAGATTAAAGGAACTCTCCAGAAAGAAATTATGTAGAACAAAAAATATATTCACCATTGCATACTTCTTGAGAAATTTTATGAGGCACATTAACGCTTTTTTCCACACAGACACCAAAGAGTTTTAAAGGTAAACTGGACTTCTCCCATATTCTGGTTTAAGAGGTTATAAAGTTGTATTCTGCCTCATTAAATAGTTATTCCACTTCATCCTATAATGCATTTTTAGACTAACCAAGTTGATAGCCAGAGTTCTCAAATGATAATGGCATCATATAAAGTAGAAAGCATTGCTTAACTGCCAAATAATCCTAATGGCTTAAAAAGCAGGTGTACTTTACTAATGAATAAAAACTCATAGTTATGCTACTACTTATTGAATAATAACCTAAAAGCTGACCTAAAATAATAATAATAATAATAACCTAAAAGCTGACAAGCCTATTGGCACAAAAATAAAATGTGTATCTTGACCAATGTGGTGTGAATTTATTGCGCTTATTTAATCACATAGATATCAAATTTCTAATATGCTACTAAGACCTTAAGAGAGTCATTTATGATTTTAAACTTCCTAAAATCACTGCTATCTACTCTAATGGGCTATTTGCTAAGTGTCAAAATCATGTGGTTCAATTTTTAAAGACAAAATAGTTTAATTTTATCAAGAACTGTACACAATTTAATTTTCAACTCAAAAGTGGTTCTTGAAAGAATATAAATTCTGATGGAACACAAAACTTATTAAATATTGCATCTAAATATGTCATCTTTAATCTCTGAGTATAAACCAAATATAATTTGGTGCATCCTGACTTTGGGGGCTGGTATTATTGCAGTATTTGGTGATACTGCATCATCTTGGTTCTGATTGACAGCAAACAAACACAAAATATTTTAAGATCAAAACATTAAATAATTATAAAAGAGGAAAAGAACTGAGCAAAGGTTTTCACAATGCCAGGTACCTAACAGGCACAAAAATACATATTTGTCAAAGGAATGAACAGGCAAAGAAAATTGAAATAGGGCTTATTTTTTTTTAATTTCATGGTTAACTATGGAGTAGTTAAATTATTCAAAGCCTAATGGATTTTGAAAACCAATTCTAAAGATTTTTAGTCTATAACTAAAGTGTAGTTACTAATTTCCTATGTTTTGTACTTACCTAGTTAATACACAGAGGTATAAATTCACATTTCAAATTAAAGACTGGCTGTTGCAGAGTAGTCATATAACTGGAGGAATATTTAGTAAGGAATATCACATGCAAGAAGACATTATACCAGCATGTCAACAACAACAAAAAATAAGTCTAATTTAAAAACTGAAAGATAAATATTCAGTCAAAGAGATTTCCAAATATTGAACTAGTATGGCCCCCCCAACTGGTGTCCTAAAGCTTTTCTTTTCCAACGTATGACAATGTCATTAAAAATTATGATCCTAATTATAACTTTCAAGTAGTGACAGATGGTTTCTCTGAATGGTCACTATACCTTTAGTTTGCAAAAAAGATACAGCTCTTGAATTACAATGCAAGTAAGTTAACACTTAAGTGGATTCTCTTTTTCCAAAACCAAGGTGAAATTTAATCAAAGCAAGTTTTTATAGAGCCAACACTTTGCAATCAAAGTCAGGGACTTTCTAAAGGTCCACTAAATCCGGGAAAAGATTTTGGTTATCTGGAAGAATGGTTGGACCGCTTCATTCAAACAATTCTCCCTAAATTCTAAAGCAAGCTCTGAATGGTACTGAGTGGGTGGCAGTAAATTTGAGATTAGACTCTTCTGCAAGTATACTCCCCAGCAGAACAGTTAACTCTAAGTAGCTTATTAAATGCAAGGTGATTATATGCTTCAGCAACCTGACTGTGCAGAGCAGGGCTGTCGGACATGTAGAGGGAGCTAAATAAAAGAACGAATGCAATCCTGAAGAGAAGTTCAACTCAACTCTCCTAAGATAACCTGAAAGAAGTATGGGGGCCAAGTTCACTCTCACACAAACCCAAGGGTGATCAAGTTCCTACAGTTCATCCACAAATTATGGCAACAATGATTTTAGATTGGAAGATGTTCAAAGACATATAATCCAACAGTCATAGCCTGGGCCTGCAGCAGATCCAGCTTTAAGAAATGTACTTTCCTGGGACGCCTGGGTGGCTCAGTTGATTAAGCATCTGATTCTTGGTTTTGGCTCAGGTCATGGTCTCATTGTCCATGAGATCCAGCCACACATCAGGCTCTATGCTGGGCATGGAGCCTCCTTGGAATTCTCTCTCTCCCTCTCTCTCTACCCTTCCCCTGTGTGTGCTCTCTCCCCCTCCCTCCCTCCCTCCCTCTCTCTTTCTCTCAAAATAAATAAATACACATTTTTTAAAAAGTTAAAAAATGTATTTTCCTGATTCTTATGAGAGGAATTAGATGCCAAATGGAAACCTGAATACGAAATTGAGGCCATTTGTTTTTTCAGACTTCCAATTATACTAGTTTAAATGCAAGGAATATCAAGTAAAATCACAATGATGGTTTTAGAACAGTTAACTGATGGCAGGGACTGAGTAGCTGGGATGATTTTAAATATCCTTAGTTTCTGTTACTAAACACATCATCCACATACTAGAGGATGCTTTTCTTTCTATTTGCCAGAATAGGGATATAGTGGGTCTAATTTGTCCAAAAATGGAATTAAATCATTAAGAACTTAAAAGTTATGGACAGATGGAAGAGAAAACACATTCCTGTCTAATTCCAATGAAAATGGCCCTCTGATTTCTCAAGAGACATTCCTATTGATCCTGAACGTAACCAACACTGCAAAAGTATTATGGGATAGTTCTGCTTGAAAATCAATAATGCAGGGTCTGAATTGAATTCATGGCGCTTTATTCAATAGTGGATTTCTGTTCACAGATTCAAAGGCAAAAGAACAGTCGATAAAAGCCACAAAGTCTTCTATTCCTAACAGATTTCTTCACCAGGTGGTAGAGTGCCATGGTGGGTTGGATGCGCAGAAACCCACCTGTGCCTGGCATAGAACCTGGCACGAAAAATGCAGGCTTGCGATTTATAAGAACAGAACTGGCATAGATTTCAGATCGTCTGTCCAATGAGCCAGTGGGCATATGATTGGGGAGATGAAAGAATTCTTTTCAAACACTGGACAGAGACGTTCTGTGTCTTTTTATAGAATATGAAGGAACTTTAGAATCCTGATGAGAATCAATGTTAAATTTAGTTAATTTTATTTAATGTGAATTTCACCTCAATGTTTAAAATCTAAAAAAAAAATAATTAATTAAATTAAAATTAAAAGGCTTCCAAAGAAAAACCTGTCAGAGGAAACGCAAACTTCCAAAGCAACCACTAAGCCATGATTGAATAAGAAACAAACGTAAGTGATTCACAACTGTGATTAGTATTACAATGCTTGCCACTGCAAATTGTTGCGGCTTGTGGCTTAACCCAAAAAACTTTTGTTAATAGTTATTTCTCTCCTCAGTGGGACTCATTCTTATTATCTGAAGATATCCAATAAATTGTCTTCAAGTTCTACCCCTAATCTCTGCTTTATTAAGTAGTTCTTAAGCAACAATGCTCATAATAGTGCTAATAATAGTTAACTATGAGAATTATTTAAGTGCTAGTTCAGAATCCATAATTTCTTCTGTGGTTCAAGATTTCACCATTATGCCATATCGCCCTCTGATAAGCAGAAACTGAATTAAACAGAGGATAAAATGGTATATATCCTTAGGGCCCCAAGCTACTGTTAACAAGGAATTACAACACAGAGAGCAGTGAAAAATGTTTCAGGATAAGGGGACAGTGGTACAAAGGTTCTGTGGTAGAAATGAGTTTGAGGTGTATAAGAAAGAGGAAAGGAGTCAGTGTGGCTCAAATGTGGCGGGCCAGGGGGACAAGAATGATTTTTTTTTTTAAATCGTTAAGGTTGGATGGAGAAATGGAAGCCTGATTATTGCCTGGTGGGGCAGGTTAAAGGGTTTGAATTTAATTCGAAGTATGATTGGAAGCCTTTAGTGTATTCTCAGTGGAGAATAGACATTACTTGATTTATGTTTCTCAAAGATCACTGGGGCTGCTGATTAAACGATAGGGGCACAATTACCAAAGCCAAAACAACACTCGATTGGTACTACATTTGCCCAGTTAAAATGGCATGACTTTGACTGATTAACAATGAAGATCGAGAGAAATGGTCTGATTGAGAATACACTTTGCCGGCAGAGACCAAAGGACCCGGTGACATGATATAAACAGGGATGGAACATAAGGTAATGGAAAAAATGAGCAATCAAGCATTACTCTGAGGGTTTTGGATTGAGCTAAAAAAATTCAAAGAAACTAACCAGGATGAAGAAGACATGGTGGGAACAAGTCCAGGGTGAGCACAGAGAGACTAAAGGCTCGGTGTCTATAGGGGTAGCAGTGGGGGTGAGCGGACCATAAGTAGTATCTAAACTGGCGTCTGAAGGAATCAGACTTGTGACTCTTAATGAGAACATTTTACGTAGTCAGAAGGAATAATACTTATTAAGGCTCAGAATGAAAAGGTTAGCTCCACATATTTGAGAAACTGAATTAATATATTTTATGGCTAAGTAGTAAAGAAAATGACTTCTGGAAGTGTACCACCACCAAGTGTGCAATTTTGTAAAAGATGTATACTAACTCCTCACTGAAACCACAGATCTTCCAGTTTGGGACAATCCTTCAGCAAATTATTTCTTAGCAATTATAAGTTTTTCATAAGTTTCAAACACAGTTGATTTAAAACAATATTTTGTAACAATTTAGTATTACTTTTTCTCTATCTTATCTATCAAATATTTTACTCCCTTGTAAATAAACACGAGGAAAGAGGGGTCTCTTATTAGTACTACCCAAGGTAAAGCCTTTGATAAAAGGAAATGGAGTACTCTAATTTGGAATGCCTTTAGAATGTTCAAGATTTCTTAAAGATTCATATATTGAAAGCCAGAAGTTATATTTAATAGCTGAGTTGCTTCTAAGCTCCTGTAATTATCATGGAAATAACCTCCCTAGGAGAGGAACAACTTAGGAAAAGTTTATCTTTCTAACGTTATGCAGACTATATAGCCCAAAGTACTGAAAGAAATTTATGCTTTTTCATGTTTCACGCTGCTGTACAGAAGCACATTCAACTGTTTCATTTACAAGTTAATTGATAGGATTCATCCCCACTAATCTGTTGGTGGTGATGAAGGCACCACAGACCAAAGGAAGCGGAAGAGTAGTCTTTTAATCATGGTTCCTTTGTTCTTTCATTCATTCACTTGGCTTGAGGAATATGCAACTGGCATGGAATCCATATTACATATGTGAAAAAATAAAATTATTTAGGATCTACTTATTTTGGAAGACCAGTTGAGATTAAAATGACATATTTAACTTCACAGTTAGATTCAAAACTCATTGGAAACCTTCTCAGGAATCTATCCTTTGGGGATCCTGAGAGATTTTTGTATACTTTCATTCATTTTTCTCCTTCATTTGCTTTTCCTAGAATCTGCTGGATCTTTTTTTCTAAGCTTTACTACTCTGTTTAAAAATAACATTTGAATTTATGCTCTTGTTTACCACCAAGAATCTCAATTCAACACATCTGAAAACAGTATGCTATGGAAGCAGGCAGAAAGCATTATATACCAATAATATACTGTACAATATAGTATATAATGTATATAAATGTATAAAATTATACCATCTAGTATTATATGGTATATATAATACTATATACATATTATAATATATAGTACTATTATATAATTAATAAAACAATATATATTATACAGTATATATAGTGTTACATATTAAATATGATATAACATAAATTACATTATATATTATATGGGGGGGGTTACTATATTATATAAGATAGTAGTCTCCCCTTGTCCATGGGGAATATTTTCAAGAACCCCAGTAGATGCTTGAAATCAAGAATAATATGGGACTCTATATATATGCTATGATTTTTCTTATACATATATACCTACAATAAAGTTTAATTTATAAATTAGGCCCAATAAAAAATTAACAGCAATAACTAGTAATAAAATAGAACAATCATAAAAATAATCAAACTTATGTGAATGTGGTCTCTCTTTCTCAGTATCTTACTGTACTGTACTCACCCTTCTTGTGATGATGAGAGATGACAAAATGGCTATGGATGAGATGATGGGAGATGAATGGTGCCGACACTGTGACATTGCATTAGGCTACTACTGACCTTCTGATGCTGTGTCAGGAGGATATTCTGCTTTAGAACTGCATATGACCGTGAGTGACAGAACCCGCGGAAAGCAACACCACAGGTAAGGGGGATTACTTTATATATTAAAACCATATATAGCATACCTCATTTAAAAATTAATGAGCAAAGTACACTGCTGAGAGTACTTCTAGTGCTAAGACATTATGAAAATTCAGAAACATAGAAAAAGACTCTAGTTCGTAACAAGAGGATCCATTCCTTCCTACAGTAATCAGGTTGGGAGAGAGAAGGAGAAATCAGCGACAATTTGATGGGTACTTTTAGTAGCAATAGAATAAAGACAATAGTATTTAAAAAATATTTATGTATGTGTACTTTTTAATGGTATGTATGTATGTATTTTATTTGACAAAATATGACCGACTCTTATCAAAACTTCTTTAAGTTTCTTTCTCAGGCTTCTGCCTCTCATACTCCATCTAGGACCCCAAGATCATCAGTAATCCACAAGCTCAAGGACACGATTAAATCAAGAATGAACAACATTTGGATGAGGAAAACAGCTTATGGACTTAACTGTGGAAAATCCATGTTGTTTTCCTCGTCTGCTCATTAAACCTTTAAAAAACTCATTAACAGAGTTTTATTTTTCACTTAAATTTAGTGCTTTCCATAGAGAACTTTCAATCCATTTACTAGGGAAAAGGGTGGTATATAAGGCAGATGGAAGTCACTGTTGCTACTATTTGGACAATGAAAATGCCATTTCTGGACCATTATTTTAAGACTGCACTTACAGTTTTAAACTCTCATAGGTTTTTTTGTGAAGTTCCAGGGATACTTTAGTTAAAAATTCACTGCAAACCTACTTCCTGTATAAAAGAGTTGGCCAATGTCAATATTCACAATACATGGGAAACTGATGTGGCTCTTGCTCATAACGCTGGACAAAGATATCTCCCAAAGCAGCTGTTGTTATTTTTCCAAACACAACTGAGGGTAACCAGAACTGACTGCTCATGAACTTGCTGGTATAAAAAATCTATCCTCCCAGGACTCAAGAATGGGGCTTTCTCCCCATCACAGCCCTTGCCCCAACTCTCTAGCTAGAATGTGAACACCAGGAAGGCAGGGCATTTTTGGATGAATTTGTCCGTTGCAATATCCTCAGCTCTCGAGTAGGGCCTGCCCCACAGCAGATACTCTGACTGATGCTTGTGGATGAATCTGGCCATGGGTAAATAAATAAATGAATGAAAAAGATGCATCTGCCTCCCTGGTGTGGATCAATGCCGAGACACCTTAACAGATTAGGGCTATTTATTAATACTAACTTTTCAAAACCGTTCACCTATTTCTGCTTGCAAACAGCACAGCCTAACTGTCCTGCTGTGTTGTTATGAAACACAAAGGCCTTCACAAAAGTCATGACTAAGGCTGCCTTAGTAGCAAACTCTTTCGCAAATTCTTCTCTCTCCCTTAAAATATTCCTGCATGTGTGTGTCTGTCTGCCTCCCTGTCTCTCTTCCCCAGAGGTAAAGGAACACCAAATTTTGACCTTTGAAAATACAATAATGTTTCTCTCCTAGAAATGGTGAGAGAAGGGAAAAAGGACGAGGCTCCAGTGAAATGGCAGCAGTGGCTTCATGCTCCCTCAATAAGGCCAAAATAGATAAAGTTAAGTATTTTCTCAAAGCTTCTCTATTACACTGTGTTCTGTGGACTCCCTTCAATGAAACTGAGCAAAAATTAATGAGTTTCTTCTATCCTGTATTCCACACTTCATTTTCTTAAAAGAGTGCAGGAATTTACTTAAATCTTTGCTCAATTCAATCTCATTGGAATTGAGCAAGATTTAGAATCCTACCAGACCATGCTAACTTGAATGTTGGCTTTGGCATGCAATGCAATTGCCCTTTTGAGCTTCACGTCCTTCAGAACTGTAATATCTTGGATATGTGGGCTTATTACTTACAAAAAAAGAGAGAGATCTTTAAATAAAAATAAAAATAATGAGTTCAATTACAAGATCACTTGGATTCTGACATAAAAAATGTTTGAGAATAAAAATGATTAAATATCAGACAGGCTACATGACAGAGCTGCAGAATCATTCTCCCTGAACACTATTTAAGAATGCAAAATACAATTTTAAAATTTACTGTCCTCTTTCTTTGTAAGAGTATGACCCTTTGAGAAGTCTCCCAGAGCTAGAGTCTACAACATTATTGGGTGTCATGGCTGATAACAATTAAATATCACAAATCCTTCTCTGTAGGCAAAATCTGCTTACTTTCACTGTTGTGGGCTTTCAGTACTGAAAAAACCAAGCCGGTACACAGTAGTGACAGAAGTAATGCCTCCCAGGAAATTGCCCTCAAAAGTAAATTAATTAAATTTGAACCATAAGAAGGAAGTGATTCCTGTCCCTTGGGTCGGGTGGAAGTGAGAACAGTTTAATCAAGGTTACCATTGTGTCTAGGAAAATGAAGAACTGAGAAAAATGGGTGACAACATAGAGAAACACAGAGCAGAAGAATAAAATCTGGTAACCAGTCCTTGACTAAGTACTAACCAGTACTAATCAGGTTCTTCAGAAAAACAAAAACCAACAAAATGTGTGTGTGTCTCTGTGTGTCTGTGTGTGTGGAGAGAGAGGAGAGAGAGAGAGAGAGAGAGAGAGAGAGAGAGAGAGAGAGAGAGAGAGAGGGAGAGGGGGAGGGGATGGGGAAGGGAAAGGGGAAGGAAAAAGAAATTTATTTTAAGTAATCAGTTCACATGGTTGCAGAGATTTGGCAAGTCCAAAATCTGCCGGGTAGGCTGCCAGGCTACAGATCCAGGGAAGAGTTGCAATTCAAGTCTTAAAGTAGTCTGTTGACAGAAGTCTGTCTAGAGAGGTCAGTCTTTTCCCTCTTTAGGCCTTCCACTTCCTAGATGAGGCCCACCCACATTATGCAAAGTAATCTGCTTTACTAAAAGTCTACTGATTTAAGTGTTCATCTCATCTAAAAAAGTACCTTCACAGAAATTTCTAGAATAATGTTTGACCACATATCTGGTCACTATGGCTTAGCCAAGTTCACATATACCATTAGCCATCACGAATTGTGAGGCGAGAGAAAAATGAAGCATAGAGAACACAAAAAGCCACTGAAGATGTGCCTTGAGTTACAGGCCAGTGGAGTGAGCAAACCAGGGTGGTGGGAACTCTAGGGTATATCAGGATGAGAGGATTTCACAGTTACAACTAGGAAAGTCCCAAGTAAAACTGAACAAGGTCAACTGAGAGTGACTTTGTCATCAGTCCTTATCCTGTGTAAATCTTGCCAATAATCATCCCAACTTATCTCTGACCTTCTAAGTTACATTTATATAAATTCATGGGCATCGCAGTCTTTCACAAAGACATGCCATGTCCCAAAATAAGTTAATAAATTCATTATGGTTTAGACAGCAGTTTTTTTGTGAATTTTGACATCATCTTTTTTCATCTCTACGGGTACTAATAAGGTCTAGGAGTCAATCCTGCCATGAAAATGTTGTCAGAATCACAAAGAGCCAAAAAGCCTGTTAGAAGTCACACAACTAACCTTTACCAAGAGGCCCTTTCTTCAACCTTCAACAAAAATGAATAGCAGTTAAACTTTGGAATGACTGGATCAGCATTTCTTGAAGTGGTTTCCATAATAAAAAAGTGGCTCCGTGAAAAAAAAGGTTTCTAAAACACTGAAATGAGAAAGTTCAGTCTGTTTCTTTACTGTAGGAGTTTTCATAGCCTTGAATATATAATGTGCATCACAGGACACCAAAGGAGGACATAATCTGCAGAATTTTCCAAACTAATTGCACCACAGAAACTATTTTCACAGTACAGATTTTAGTATCTCCTGGAACAGGGTTTGACAGATATCCAATTTGGACATACAAAATATAAATGGGAAATATTTCAGCTCATCAAAATATTTCTAGAAACATAATTTCTGACCATGTTTCTTTTATTTAAAAAAAATATTATTTTTTTAATGTTTGTTTATTTTTGAGGAAGAGACAGAGTGCAAGCAAGGAGGGACAGGGAGAGAGGGAGACACAGAATACAAAGCAGGCTCCAGGCTCTAAGCTGTCATCACAGAGCCCAATATGGGGGCTCAAACTCACAGACCTAAGATCATGACCTAAGCTGAAGTTGGAAGCTCAACCGACTGAGCCACCCACATGCTTTCATTTTCATAAACAATTATGCAGACACCAAATTTGTTTTCTTAGTATATAATTCAAATGTTGATTCAACAGTTTTACCTTTAAAGAGAGAACAGACTACTTTTCTTTTTTCATGCTGACATACTCCCAAACCAACAAACAAGTTTACAACGAAATCTATACAAAAATTTCAAGAATACCACATGGTAGAGCAGAAGGCTCTCCTTTTCTTCTTCTCAGAGGGATTCATCTAAGACTTCAGGGAAAATACCCATCTACAAGTAAGGAATCACAGGTTGGGAATCAAGGGGTTACCTGTCAAATTAATCCAACTGACTTAAGTTTCACTAAATTTTTAAATTTTATATGGACACTTAAACCTCAAGTAAGAATTCCAGAATGAAAAATCAAGAATGGTAAGCGAGTAAGATTTGAGTAAGATATACGTTTCAGGTTGGGGGGAATTTCTAACTCAGAGAAGATCTAAATCAAGTAGGATCAAACTCACAGAGATCCATTCCAAGGTGTTGGATAATATATGTCTGTAACATCTTACAACAATGCTACTCTGACCTACTGGAAACATAAGTTTCAACCCCAGATCAATCTGGAGTGACCTGAAGAACCTTTTTAATATAATACAAGGCACTCAAGCAAATTCAAAAACACAAATTTACTGGAATGAGAAAATGAGAAACTAGTAAAAATATTGAAAATGTCAGTATATTGGGTGGCACTTAAACTGAGCATTAGCTAATTTTAATGACTGCTTTCTCCTACAATACTGCCAGCAATATTGCCAGCAACAGATGTTGTTACTAAAAATGCTAATTATTATATGCCCTAGACACCATCTAGCTCTCTCTTGCTCTGTCTCTTTCTCTTTTTGGTTTGTATTAGCAATTACATCTGTGCATGTATAAACGGCATATGATTCGAAGTACTTTGTGTAGGATAATGTCATCACACCAAAACAGCAAAGAGATCAGTTATTTTATTTCCCAATGTTAAACACTGTTTTATAAATAATATTGAATGAAACTAAGATCACCCATTATCACATTGCAGTTTGGGAGGGGACAATCAGAATTTATTTCTATTAGGTTCAAACAAGTAAATACCCTCAATTAAAATGTTAAGACATGAAAAAAAAGACCACACACACACACACACAGAGAATATATTCCATGTTAGCTTTCCAAGAAAGAATCATTACAGTGTGAACTTAAATACTACTAAAACAGGAACACTACTTGAAAATCATTCTTTTTAGTAACTCACAAAGGCAAACATTTACAAAGAAAAAAAAGGAGATCCAAAATGAGAATAGAAAGCTATCTGAAACCTTCAAATATCTTCTGCTTAATGTCTATATATCCTAGATATCAGGAAACATATCTTAACTTGCATTTATACTAAGCAGATCTGAAAATTAAGATTTCTTACTTCATATTTAGTATTAAGTTTAAGAGTTAGCTATAAAAGATGGAAGGGAAAATCTAGTGCCCACACCGAAGTGAAAAAATTTGGGAATTAGGTGCAAACACATTGGACTGTAGCCTTTTAAGGTAGAGGTGACATGATAAATAGAATATTGATTCATTTCAAAGTAATTTTCTACAAGTAATTGACAGGTTATGTCTTGCCAAACTGATGACAAGGCAAAAGTTATTCAGTGGTCATAAAGGAAGAGTGGGAACAGATCTGAGCAGACCAGATTTTAACAATGAAACTGCAAAGGGGATTCTATTATCAAGGCGTTGCCCAGAAAACTGATATTGTATCCTAATTCATTTCATCAAGTAGTTTTGAATATGTATTATGTGCCAAGGTTGGATATCAAGGCTATGATTTTCCATGTATAGCAAACCCCTGACAGACATGCTGTAGAATTTTGGTGCATGGAAAATCTACTTTTGTTACAAATGCTGCATTTTGCTGATTTGAATATAATTGCCAGAAATAAATGATGACTTGAGTAAGTCCTATGAGTTAGTATAAAGGCAATACAGCCAGGTCAAAGAACCAAAAGGTAAAGTCAAGTCAGTGTCAAAGAGAAATCTTGTGTTCGCTGGGAACTTGGAAAGACTTTTTCATGGCGGTAGAATTTTACTGAACAGAAACGGCAGTAGGGGAGGCAAAGGCAGACTGTCACAAGCAAGTCCTTCCATAAACATTACAAGAGACTGGGCTCATATAAAATACTTGCAGACTTGAGTGATTTTATTTTTTGCAGAGGCAGACATAATTCATATTCTAGAAATCATATAATTAAAACCTATTTATTTATTTAAATCTTATGAGACTATGAATACGGAGATACTAATGCTATGTCATGAGTGGACCAGACCTTTTCAGAATTAACTGAAAATGTAAAAATGAATTCTCCAGAAAATATTAATTATTCACATAATGCCAAGACTATCCTTGCAGCTTCTGTTTTCATTTTGGGAACTAATGAATCTGTGAATTGACATTTTTTTAAAAAATCATTGTAATCTCTGAATTTTTCTCATAGGATGTCAAAAACTTGTTACTATAGGGACTCAGACTTGCAATTTGCCTCTCAAATACTTTGGAAACTATTTACTTCATAACTTCATTGACAGAATTGCTTCCCAAGTAATTTGAATTCCCTGACATCAAATAGATGTCGACTGGGTGTTCAAACATCAAACAGATGTATAATATTTCAAAGGAAATTAAAATTTTGCCACAAAGGGCTAGTAAGCATCAGAAAAAAATTCTTATAAGTAATCAGTATCGCAGTATAAAACTATCAAATTGACAAATATTTTAAATTTATAAAATTCAAGACTAACAAGAGTTAGGACCAATATTCTCATACACTATTAAAGTATACTTTGGAATAGCCTTTCAGGAAAGCCACCTGGAAGCTTATAAGCTTTGATCCAGCAGAGTCACTTACAGGAATTCATCCTAACAAAAATAACAATTAATGACAGTCAAAGATGTGTACACAAAGAATCTGTGGCAGCATCATAAGGTCAAAAATAGAAAAAAAAAATTATTTGTCCAGTTCACAAAATACAATGGAATACCTAAAACTGTCACAAAAAAATTGTGATACTTTTTAATGAGTAAAACACCAATATCCTTAAGGGCAAAATGTATTCTACAAAACATGATTCCAAATTTGTATGACTATGCTTCATACACGTATATATTCACAAAGAATGGAAGAAAGACATAAAGTAGGAAAAAGATATTAATAATATGGCCTTCTGTGTAGCAAAATTAATGATTAAGTTTATTTTCTTCTTCCTTTTCTTCTGCATTTTACAAAAGGAGCACTTCCTTTTTCATAGATCTAGGAGTAAAATGGTGAAGTGCTATTTTTAAAACTAACAAAATTTGTGTTAATTTTCCAAACACAATTAAAAGCAATTTGCTACAGATGCCTATTCAAGAGCTGTCATTACACTTCCTTGACAGTATTAATCCACATACTATTCTAAAAAACAATTTTTCATACCAATTTCAAGGTGAAATGCCAAAGCTCAGCAAAGATCAGTGAGCTATCCATTTCATTCAGTACAGTAAAAGGCATGTCCAGAAAGCAAATCTCTCACGCCCTTTGCAGGGCACCCTTCCGCTGCCCCATGCTGACTCAAAAGTACCTTAATTCTTTGTTTACCCTCCCAAACAATTTGTCCAATTTAAATGGTATCATGGGGAAATATTTAAATTTTAATGTTTATTTTTGAGAGAGAGACCGAGTACAAGCAGGGGAAGACGCAGAATCCAGAAGGATCCAGGCTCTGAGCTGTCAGCAGAGTCTGATGCGGGGCTCGAACCCACCAACTCACAAGCTGTGAGATCATGACCTGAGCCAAAGAGTTGCTTAACCAACTGAGCCACCCAGGTGCCCCAGGACATAATTTAAATGCATACACTTCCTCACTTCCTTCTGACCTAAACAACTACCCATTTCCTGATATGCATCTGTCCTAAACAGGTAAATATCAAGAAATGGGGAGATGTGTCCCTAGTCTTCAAATTCTGGCTTTTATGAAAGGAAACATTCTATTGCTCTTCATGGAGTTTTAAGCCTTGAATGAGGTTTCTCAGAGACTGCAGTAAATACCTGCTAATTTTGATTTAATTTAAAGAGCAGGGAGGTTAATCAAGAGCAATTAATCAGGAGCACAAACTGCATTATAAATAAATAAATAAATACGTTTTTAAATCTCCAAAACACTCTTTCAGTTATTTATGTCTCATTCCAATTCAATCCAAATACGCCATTCCAATCCATTCTTGGAAAACAGCATAAAACATGTTCCATACAACTTTCAGTAAATAAGGAACAAATCCAGGTTTCAGATATTATGGTTTCTATCATTCTTTCACCAGATGAGAAATTTTGGTTCATTTGGCAAAGTGAAAGTTTTGTGTATATATATAGAGAGGCATACACACACACACACACACACACACACACACACACACACACACACACACACACACGAAACAGTAAAGTAAAAGGCATGTCCAGAAAGCAAAAGAAGTGTGTGTGTGTGTGTGTGTGTGTGTAGAGAGGTATAAGAGACAGAAAGCTTAAAAATCACAGAAGTCCTGGAAGAACCATTCCATATGTGACTAAGTCAAATAATAAAACAACTGCTTTAAGTTGCAACTCAGAAGAAATGAGAAAAGCAAAACAAAAAGATATCAATAAGACTGGATTTTGTAGCAACCTATTATGAGTAGACTGTTCCTTTGGCAAAGTTTATGTGTCTTTCCTAAACAGAGGCAAGGACAGTCCCAGGATACAAGGAGTTCAAGAACTGTGTCCTGATAAATTTCTACAAACCTTGACAAATGTGAAAGATGAAAACATTATGTCAACAGTCCAAAGGATAAACATCATAGTCAAGGACCCCTAAGCCTGCGTGGACAAAAGCTATCCATTCCAAGCAGGACTTGGAAAATCTTGTTAAGTAGGGGTACAAACCAAACTTTTCTATTAATATAAAAATTTTAAATAAATTTGAAAGACTGAGTGCCTTCACAAAGGCAATTTTCTTTCTAATCTCTACAAGAATGAGTGAACTCTACTAAATGAGGGTGTCAACATAGGTAGTTCATGCTTTGGGAAGTCACACACTGGTGATGGGCATTTGCAGTTTTCGTGAAGGAGAAATGAAAATTTTAAAATGACTTGTTCAAATTTAAATGAGCTGAAAGAATGAAAAGCTACCGATTCAGTAAATATTTACAATCGGCTAAGTCGAGACACTTTTAAATTATTCTGCATTTACCATAGTCTTCAGTTTTAAAAATTCAAACAATATACAAAAGAGGGCAACTGAAATTTCTTTTGTGATTCTCAATAGTTAAGTTTGCCGAGCTTCCAGTAATCTCTCCAACCTTTATCATCATGGAGTTGCTGCTACTTTCGAAATACTTCATCATGAAAATATTCAAAGATACATAATAGTTGAAAGACAGTAAAGGAATCACCATTATACTAACAACCAAATTTAGCAACTATAAGATGTTACCATATGTGTTTTATCTAAACAGCTGTTTTATTCATTTATTTTTAGGACCCATCTCCAAGTAAATCATTTATACCAACTATTTTATTCATTCGGTGTCAATAGTCCATCTCAGAAACCTATAAAATACATTTTTATCAGATAGTCCCATAAAATCCAAAAATGGAATATACCCTTGTCAGAGCAGTTCAACCATTGCCACTAACCATTAATATGTTCTAACAGATCAATTAACCACCCCCCAAGCCTCTCTCTTCTCATCTTTAGAAAATAAAACTAAACTTGAAAATATCCAAAGTCATCACCAGTTATTAAGCTCTAGGATTTCAGTACTCACAAGAACACTGTACACTCACTGCCTTGTTTAATCTGCATATTAAACTCAGAGAAACTATAAGACACCTAAAATGTGGAAGACACCTGGACAGAGGCAGCGCTCTACCCCAGCTCTCTGGGGTATGGACACATTTCTAGAAATCACTATGGCTTTTAAAGTAAGGATGACATTTGGCACAAGGAAATTACGGAATGATTTAATTGTCATAAAGTACTGATTTTCAACCACATGAGACTTCCTGAGATTCTGGTTTACATTATAATTTCTCAAATCTTTCAGTAGCTTCCTACCAAGCTTTGCTGCTCAGCTTTTAGAAAAAAGCATAATAGGTCATTAGACTTCCATTAGACACAATTACTTCAAAAAGAGCAAATGTTTCCCTTTCTTTACCACCATGCCATGTAAGGATCTTCCATAATGACAGGCTATGTAATAAAGCAACTGAGGATTTGCTTCAAGAACTAATGCAAAACAGCGCTCAGTCATTAGTCATTAATTCAGGATATTCAGTACCGATCAAAACCTCACTCGCAAAATAAAAATTATGCAAAAATCACCTGAGAATTACCAGAATATTTAATTATCATTGAAATTCAAGAAAGATCTTCCTGAAGCCCTCCCAAGTTTTATCCGTGCCCACCAGCATCTGAGACAAATAATGTATAGGTTATGAAAATTATGGCTGCCCTAATTTTGGATTGCATAAAAATTCCAGAATATTTCTTTTGACGAGGTACTGCTGCCTCAGGGGCCATTAGTCCTTTTCTGAAGACATGGTTCCTTTCATGTAGCCTCAGTGTGAATTTAAGTTGTTTGGAAATAGTATGATTTTGCTGGCAGAGAAAGTACCTTAATATGGAAGCTGGCTTGGTGCCGTAGGAAAGAAGAAAAATGAAATGACCCTGCACTGTAGAAAGACATGAGGTGGTTGGTATTCAACATTCTGCCGCTTGAGTTGAGATAAATAAAAGCTTTAAGTTAGTATGTTCTTTCACGATTTCAAAAATTATTCCAGCAGTAAGCCAAGGTAAAAGCACATGTGGGTAAATATTGTCATTGTTTTTGTTGGTTGGCTGGTTTGCAGAAAAAGAAATCATGGAAAATTTAGTATTTTAATTTTAGTAATACGCTAGCACATATAACAAATTCATGAACGTTAACTTATCAGTCCTGTAATATCTTCCTAAAGTAAAAACAGAATGCATGTTATTTCCATGGTCTACATGAAGAAACTGAGGACTGCTAGATCACTTGAACATTACAAAAGATCAAACAGCAAGACCATCAAACCTAGGTCTTCAGATTCTGAATTCAGCATTTTCCCATATCAATATATTTAATTTTACAGAACCCAAAATAATTAATACGAAAACTAAAAAAATATTTTATGGTGCTATAAGGTTTACAAATTATTTAATAAAAGCTATCCTATTATTATTAATAATTAAAACTCAAAACCTATCACATTCTAAAATATAAAGGAGTAAATGTATCACAGTATATTGGGATTATTTTTCCAACCCTTTTCAACCTAAGGTTTCAAACTTATTCCAAATCTCATGTTAAGAAGAAAAAAAACAGAAAATAGATCAGCTATTGCCTAAGGCGGGGAGAGCGAATGGAGGAAAATGAGGAGAGACTGTTCATGGATCCTTTAGGGAGGGGGGGTGAGGCGGAGGTGTTCTAAAATTTAATTGTGGTAATGGATGCACAACCTTGTAAACAGGCTAAAAAATGGTGAAGCGTACGCTTTAAAAGTATTGTATTTTATACGAATCGCCATCTCTTTTCTTTAAAAAGAAAAACATGGAGTCCAAGTATAGCATTTCCACTATATTACAACAGCACTGTAAATCTAAGAAAAAATTGGAATTTGGGTGATTTATTCAACATTTGCAGATACTTGCTCTGTTCCTAAGACTCTTCTAAAATAAGATATGATCACAAATTCAAGAAACTGACAATTCAGAAGGAGAAACAGAAATAAACAGAAAATTATAATACTAGGCAAAGTTAAATATACATTCTATTAAAATAAGCACACATGAAATGTAATAGACATGAGAGTAATCTCCTGGAAACTTAAATATGTAGCCAAGAATCACTTGGCTGTGTGATCTTGGGCAGCATAAAATAATATAGCAAAGCACATTAAGAATAAAGCTTGCATAAATGTTAAGGCTTTGTTTCCTCATATATAAAATGAGGAACCTGGTCAAATAGTTCCAACTCTTATAAACTCTCAAGTTCTACAAATCTGTAATTTAATAGTGGGCATACTGATTTCCACTGTGAATTATCCTTTATTTTTGCTTGAAATTGTCATTCTCTCACCAACTAAGTTACAATTAAGGGTATGCCACTTTCATACCAAAATGCCTGGTATCCAAGGGAAGGCTGTTCCATTGAAAGGAGACACTTGGAAGAACTAAATTATTTCAAAGACATGAATATTATGTACTTTCTCATTTTAGAACTGCCCTTTGGAAATGCTCTCTGTGTCTGAATATCTCCAATATTCACAAATATTTTTCCTTTCACACTGGACTAAATTTTGGAAACAATCAAAAGACAATCTGGCATATGTAGCTGGCAACCAAAAGAAATCATTTTCTTTATGGAGATGAAAATGTCAATGAGTGAATTTCATAGCCACTTCTGATAAACAAGTAGCCCACGTTCTCTGACTGCAGAGTACACTTTCGTGCCCTGTGTGTTTGCTCATTCGCCTACTCCCAGAACTCTCTGTTCAAAGCCACTTACTCCTCAAAATCCTTATGAGGGCTACCTTTTCTGTAAATACTTCCCTGACATTTTCAAATCAGAATTCACTTTTTTTCTTCTGTATTTAAAAATCTGTTAGCTTTAATATTGCTATTTGTCACATCCTGGTTTAGACATTACAGTCTTTGGGTTCCCAGCCCAGTATCTGGAATTCAGATACCTCTAGAATACATTAGTTGGTCCCATACTTAGGTAAATCAGTTAACCTCACTAGACTTTAGTTTATATTCTACAACATGGCTACATTTTTCATCCAACAATTTCATATCAATTTTTAATTGATACCACCTGTTTTCTGAGAGGGTACCGGAAATTAGGCACTTAAGCTGCTAATGGACACGTAAACAGGTAATTACCTCACAAGAGAAAAATTTGGCAATATATAAACTAATGTCATTAAATGTTAATTTGATCCAGTTATTCTGTTCTAAAAATACATCCTGGAAATAATCAGTATGTACTCAATGATGTGTAAGGATATTCATCACAGAATTAGAACACTGAGAACAATGGTAATAATCTAATTAGGTAATAACCTACTTACCTAATCATAGTTGATCACCTAAATAAATTATCCTGCAGCCATTCAATAGAATTTTATTTACCATATTAAAAAAAAGTTACAATATAAAAAATGTTTAATGACATGGGTAAATATTCATGATATGTAAAATTGAAAAGAAAGATTATTAAAAAAACCAAAAAACCTAATCACAAATAACACTTCCATTGAATCCACATCACAACCATCCTGGTTGAGGGCTGCCAGTCCCGGGGCAGCTCTAACTCAGTATGTGCACACATACCTTGGTCTTTCAAAGTTCTGACTCTGGAGAACATACAGCATCAGATAATATTTTCAAGCAAAAAAGGTTTCTTTTCCTTTATGTTTTTAAACTCTTACAAAGTGTGCCCTGAGGAAAAAGTAAGACAACTCATTCTTTATCATTTTTGAGCCAAATATCAAGAGTTTTCCATGAAAGGCATTAATTAATAGTATCCCTGTACTAAGAACAGTAGCTCAAATATTTTCAGGGTGAACTTAGATTCAAACGTGATGGCACCACAAACCATAATTCTTAAAAGTGATGAGAGGGGCGCCTGGGTGGCTTAGTCGGTTAAGCGTCAGACTTT
The DNA here is from genome assembly GCA_017311185.1 of Proteles cristata cristata. Taxonomy (NCBI): domain Eukaryota; kingdom Metazoa; phylum Chordata; class Mammalia; order Carnivora; family Hyaenidae; genus Proteles; species Proteles cristata. The sequence goes on along the minus strand of JAESUZ010003484.1, from coordinate 1,125,240 downwards.
CCCTCAGGTCATGATCTCGCGGTTCGTGGGTTCGAGCCCCGCATCGGGCTCTGTGCTGACTGCCAGCTCAGAGCCTGGAGCCTGTTTCAGTCTGTGACTCCTCTCTCTCTGACCCTCCCCTGCTCACGCTGTCTCTCTCTCTCTCCTAGAAATAAATAAAACATTAAAAAAAAATTTAAAAAAAAGTGATAAGAACACATTGAAGAGGTTCCACGTTTCTTTCCATTCTCTTCTAAGCCAACATGTTTGTTTTTCCTCCTGTGTCAATCATAGTAACGATAACTCCTTTGCTCTGTTCAGTTTCTGGTAATGGAATAGGACCTCCTCCAAATGTGATGTTCCACGTAAATGGTGACTACATCAGTTTCACTATGGCTTACCTAGATTCCTGAGTGCTATCCAGGAGCCTAATCAATAATCTAGAGGAGCCCTCCCCCCTAAACTGAGGAATACTCCTCCTGCAAGAGCTTCTGTCATAAGCTCTGTGGTCAAGGGAAGCTTTTTCTTACATGCCTTCAAGATGAGTCTCAAACAGAGAAAATACAAAATGGAAAAACTTCCAAGACTTTCTTTTCTTGCTCCACTGTTAAAAGCAAGGATGGTGGAAGTTGTATCTCAGACCCAAAGGGGCATGAATCCTTTGGAAAAGTTCCCTGAGCCATTGCAGTGTTAACCCTCTGTTAAAATCTAAAGGTTCTCTTAGGGATAAAAATAACAAGGACAATGGCAATACCCCCACACCCACGAAACATTAGAGAATCTCTAAGTCGAAGGCCCTATGGTAGGCGCCACATCACATGGACCATCTCATACGATCCACATACAGCCAACGTGTGAGAATAATCATAATAACAGTGATAATAACCCACTCTGCAACAAGACTAACCAATATATATGGTATTTATTATGTGCCAGGCTCTGTTTAATCATTTTATAAATATTAACTTTTTAAAATTCTCACAACAACCCTTTGAGAGAGGGGAGAAAAAGGCTGAGAGTGTGAGAGAAATGAATTCTAACTCCGTTTTCTGAAAGGAAGCTGAGACATAGAGATGTTAAATGATTTGCCCGAGGTCACATTGCCCGGTAAGTGGTAAGGCCAGGATTATTTGAATACACACAGTCTACCTCTAGACTGGAATGAATAGTCTTAACCATTTAAATTCCTCCGAACGAGTTATCTGAACTTCCTTCTTTTACATGGAAAATACAATATAGCATTTTATGCTTATGCTGCTTAACATGTACCTTGGCACAGGACAGCCACCCAGTACCTGATCTTTGAGTTGAATTGCAAAACAAACAGAAAACAAAACACACCAAAAAAATGCACATAAATTTCTTATTAGAAAAGACCCAGTCTAGAAAATCAGTTGACTACATTCAATTTATTCTTTTAAGGAACTATTATGTGTTTTTAAATATAATGATAAAAAAACTACATTTGAGTATAGAGAATTAGTTTCAGTGAATACATAATTCAATACTTGTGTATTGAGACTCAAACCAAACTAAATTATGAATCAAAAACCAGAACCAACTTTTAATTTGCATTAAAATGAACCAATCCATTTTTATAAAACTGAAAAATAAGCCCATTAAAAGAGTATCCAATGTATAAGTTTAAATTAGAACAAAATCTTTGTTCTTTTAAAGTTACACAGCCAGATCTCAAATATCAAAGTCATTTTGAAAAGAGCATATTTCATTAGGTTTAAACTTCTAGAAAACAAGTACACCTCCATCCCACAAAACTAGCAGCAATAAAATATCCATTATAGATGATCTGTCTCATCATCTATAGAATGAAATGGGTGACTCAGATAGTCTCCAACATCTCCTTGCATCTTAAAGGTAGGCTATATTTCTTTAGAAAATGAAATGCAGAGGAAGATAATGTAAAATAAAATAGTATCTACTACTTAATTAATGTGATTTCTCTTTTTAAACCTTCTCTAGTGCATTGCTCAGTTTAGCTCAGTATAATCCCTAAAACTATCTGCAAGGAAGTATAAAGAGACACGAGATTCAGACAACCTACGTTTAGGTCAGGTTGTGCCACATAGTAGCTGAGCAATTATTGACATGTTCCTTAACCTGTCAACTTACAAATTCCATTTCTCCATTAGCTAAATGGGGAAAACATGATTCTTTCTTTCCTACCTATCTCTTAAGGATAAATAATAATATAAGTATTAATCAGCACCATATGTATTAATGATGAAGTAGGAGAAAACACACGGTAAACTCAAACACTTGAAAAATGAGAAGAAATTATATCCATAGTAACAAGACTTTTTACAGTCATGAAAGCTTGCAGTTATTTTATTGCTGTATTTGACCATTTTCCTTTCAATTTTCTTAGAGCAAAAGTAAAATAGTCTATTGTGAAAACAGTACAATGCCTTCTTCCATTTGATACTTTTCCAAAATTCTTGCTTAGGCTTTATCAAGGCATACTTTTATCATATCAGCCTATTATTTATTGAGCATTAAAAGGCTCTGTCTGCTTTTATAAGTGAGCTTTGTTATAAATTAATCTTCTACAATTCCATAGAACTGAACAAACTAGAAGAAAAATGAAAAGAAACCCTCTGATGCACTTCATATGCTTTCCAATTTCGATTATTTGGACTCATTTACCTTTCCCAGAAATGAATAAACTTTGTGAAAGTGAGAAAGCTACCATAACATGAATTTTCTATATTCTTCTATCTCTGTGGTAAGAGTTCTACTAATTGCTTATTTTAGAGAGCTAAAAATAAACTACCAAATATACCAAGAGAAGCTGGCAGTGATCAGAGTCACTAGTAAGAGGGAGTGGATAATGTCTGTACATTTAAAATCTAGCAGTACGTTCAGCTAGGAAATTTCCCCTTGAAACTTAATAAACTGTAAAGGTAAATCATCAAAATTTTAGTTACAATTATCAAATGCTACTCTAAAAATAAAGGGACAACTTTTATCCATATCTAAGATGCTGGTTAAAATCTGTCAGAATGACTTTATCCCTGATTTATAGATCACAGATCTAGACTTATACAAATAATGATACTTTGGCTATTAAGGAACAATTTAAAATGCAATCTTATGGAGTGGTTCTAATTATATTTTTGTTAATCAACAAAGCATTACATCATACTTAATTATCTTCTTTCTAGCTAAAAGTCATTAATACACGAGTTTCTGGTTAACAAAATGTTAGTTAGATAATGATATTTTTAAATGATTTTGATATACACCTTGACTTGGGGAGCTATGGCAACACAGAGATCAGAGAATCATCTAAAACTCATGCAGCTGCTTTTGGAAGCCACAGGAAATATCTGATGACACATAGGGATGTAAGTATTGTCTCTGCAGACCCACCTTACTTTCGTCTATAATCTCAGCCTTCTGAAAGAGTGCAGAAATAGACAGAGAGTAAGGGAGGTAATCTGCGCAGGGTCCACAGAGCTAGGAGGCAACATGCCTAATGCATCAATAATGATGGGTTAGATGTAGGCAAATGCTTCCATGTATAGCATTTCCCCCCCATTAAAATTCAGCCTTCACAAATTTTCTGAAGTAACCAAACCAAGAATTTCTCATAAAACCAAAAAGAGCCAATACTCATCTGATCAACTGGAGTTTTACCTTGAGGCTAGAAACCATGACTCTGACCTCTTCTACGGTCCAAACGATCGTGTGTATGATATGATTATGACGACTGAGAGCTGACCTTACAATACCTACATCTCAACATTCAGATCATGACAGAGTGAAAGTGCCATCACCCTAAAACACATGAAGATTGGATTACCCAAGGACAGTAGTTTCCCACCTGAAAAAAATAAAATAAAATAAAGGTGGGGAAATGTTTGGGAACAAAAAACATAACACTTAACTTTGTGGGGTGCAAATCATTTGGAAACACACCATTCCATTCCACATCTTCTTAAAAACACATGCTCAATCTTAACTACCTCTAAATAAAGGGAAGCCACATACGTATATGAAAATGGGATGTGGATGTACTTTGTCAGTGAATCTGAAACTCTGTTCAGAGACTTCGTGCCTTTGTGGTCATACATCCTTGCCTGGTGACAGCGTAACCCTCCACAGAGTTGTATGTTGTCTACATGCAAACACACATACACAGAGCAAGACTTCTATAGGCCTCACTGGTCAGCTGGGCAATCCAGATTTGCTGGGCAAGATCTTCTGGTCTCTAATTTTCAGAGTACTCATCGACAGCTGCTCTGACACCACAGAAGACATGGTTTCCCAGGGAGGACCTTAAGATCAGCACCATTGTGAAGGCCTGAGTGCCACCTATGGCAAGGCTAGAAACAGCTCCTGTTTCACTAAATCGACGGTCACCAAAATGGTATGTGCATGAAGGAGAAAAGGACAACCAACTGGGGTGCAGGAAGAGAACAGCAGAAAGGAAGAAAAATATTACACTCTACTCATATTTAATATGTGATTTTCCCATGGCACATGTGTACAATTTTAAAAGAATATATATTTATGCATATATATGTGTGTTTAAAATGTTTTTACTGATAGGACTACATGATCAAAAACGTTTTCAGATGATTAAAGCCATATAATTATGCCAAAGTGGTTTATATACATATGCAGGTAAATAGAAGTTATATTACTTAAATGGAAAACTTTTTAATGCGTAAGTCATGAGAAATTCAATTTATAACACTAATTTTGTTTTTTTTTTTTTCTCAGTTTTCTATAACGGTGCACATCTCCATCTGGTTTACCAAAAAAAAAAAAAAGCTGATTTCACCATACTGCAATTAATGAATATTTTATGAAAATTGGCATTAAGGAAGAAAATAGGACTTACAAAATTCCCTTCCAGCTTTTAATATTTAAATATAAAGATTTAACGATAAAATTTCCTCAAATAACCAGATAACAATGAAAACAAATTTTGTTTTTTAATCACCTATATTCAGTTCTGTTTTTGCTGTGCTCTATTAATATTTTAAAGGAGCTAAGCAATCAAAACCAAATCTGGAAGAATTAGCATCCAGCATGAGGTGATTTTAGGTCATCAGGGCAATTTCATTGCTGCTAATTATATCTCCAAATAAACAACACTTCTGTTTCAGTTTCTTGCCCAAATTTCATGGGCTGTATCATAAGGAAGAAATATTTTCAAAGACAAAAACACAAGTCAATGTGTAAATAGGTGAAGAGGAGGAAAAGCATATTTTAACTCTGACAGCCATGAATTCCAAGTGCCTCTTTCTATGACACTCCCCTTCAAAACATAGAGGAAAACACACAAAATGAGAATATTCAACACAAATTCCCAAATGTGTAACACATGAACTATTTTCTGACACTCAGAAGAAGTATGAAAATAAGCAAAGGCAAGGTATCACAGAGGAAATTTTGGTAAAAGACCAAATTTCCATATAATATGAAAAAAGAGAGATCCTAAAAAAAAAACTTTAAAAAAAAGGTAAGAATATTAGCTGATACTGGATTTCAAAATGCCAATATGAATTTAAGAGTCACATCTCCTTTAGATTATGCAACACTTCTTTTTCTCATTCACTTAGGTCTGTAAATGTATTTACAAGAGACCTCTACATTTTAATGAAGAAACACTGAAAACTTAACAGCATTTCCTTTCTAAGAAACTAAATTTAGAGAACGTAGGAGGTATAGGGAGAGACAGTCATTATAACATTGACAATTGAAGGGGGAAAGAATTTAAAGTGTCGTAAAGCAAATAAATACCAAACTTGTTTAAACCTTGAAGGAGTATACACAGACTACTGAGAATTATAATACAAGTATGCATTTTCATTTTCTATAAGAAGATAGCTACCTATGTCAATATTTGCAATAGCAACTGTTAATAAATATTTAGCTTGGCAACTAAAACTTTTATTTATACCATCTAAGTTAATACAACTCAGTAACTAAAATTAATTTTCAAAACACAACCAAGCAAATAAATAATATCTGTTACTATCTGGTTTTTGCATGGCACTTTGGCCACTTCCTATTCTGATCTTTCAGTTGCTTAGCCAAAATCTCATATATCACTGCCTTATATTGACACCTGCTGGAAAGTACTGGAATTGCATATTTCTCATTTCCTGATCTCGGCAGTGGTCAATTTTGCATCTGAGGAAAGAAATGTGGAAGATAACATTTCAACTGCAAATAATACAAGGTTTAATTTTCTAAAATTAAAGAGTAGCATTCATTCTAAACATTTAAATTTTAATGTTTCCTTAAGGGAATTATAAGTCTCAAGAAATCTGTCCAAAGAGTACTCTCATGGGAATAACTTACCCAACGACTTCAGTAGTTGACCTTGTGCATATTTGGGGTATAATCATGAAATTAAGTAAAGTTTTCTAATATTTGAACTTCTACTGTTTCCTGCCTCTGACTAAATAGTTGGGTCACATGACCTGAGAAAAGTATCTGATTTTGTGCAAGTGTGCGTACAAATGGATCTGAAAAATTGCCCAGCTAATACAAAAAGAATAATTTATATATTCACAATTACAGATAAAGAGGTAAAATAACATGCATTAGTGAATGAGTTTTTATTCTGTCATCAAAACTGCCTGTCCCTGAAATACACAAAGTGTTTATACCAGAATAAAGTTACGATCTAAAGGCAACCAAAACACAACACATTGAAATAATTAATTATGGGTTTTTATAACTAAAATAATTATTAACTTTTATTAAGTGTTAATTAACTTCTTAATGCAAATGAACATATTTTTAAGTATTTCTGTAAAGAATGTCACACTACTCATCTGTCCCCTAAAACTTTAAAACAAAAAAAAGTTTCTAGACAGAAATGCATTTAATTGGCCAAGCTGTAAAGAGAAATAAATGATAAAGTTAATACAATACTAGTCCCTCCCCTCACAATGCACTGCTATATAATATGCAGTCTGTCTTATTTTGTAACGTCAGAAAAGTAATATTGTCTTAGAGATGGTTGTTCCAGTTCCAAACGAGTTTGGGCAGCTAACAGGGCAACAAGATATTCTTGAGAAGGGTACGCAGAGCATGATATGAAGGAAGAATGCGGTATAAATTGCTTTAACATTCCTGGTAGAATTCCTTCCTTGTGATCAAACTGCTCGAGTTTTTGACAAAAGTAATGAGGCACTGTGAACCTGGTATAAATCAAACAAAATGATGATAAAAAATACAAGAGCTAACTTTTTTTTTTTTTTAAATACAGGAGCTCATTCAATGGTTTATGGTTAGGATGACGTAGTATTTGAAATCTATAACTGTCAAACAAGTTGCCTCCTGAAAGTGTACTTAATCCACCTGTTCAAATAAAATTAAGTTCTTCAAGTTTAACTATGGCATATGAAGATTCAAGAATATAGGGGACATTTAATGCTGAGATTCAGTCTAGGAGTTTCTAAAATGTGCTTTATTTTTTTAATGGAAAAAAAAAACCAATTAGCTCTAAAGGGGTAAACAGTTTTTAAGTAATCTCCTGAAAGATTATTTTAAACTGTTCTTTTACCTTTACTAAAATTCACACAAAATTAATATAGCATGCAATATTAAGACCCTACAAAGTATCACAGAGATAACAGGTCTTAAATGAATATAGTTTTGCTATATTTTCACCAGTTTATCAGCCCTTCTCAGAAGATAGGTTCTTGTCAAATGCAAAATAAAATATGCACTGAAACAATACTTGTTTCAGATTCCTAAACAAAATTTAATGAAGCAATTCACTTTAACAGCGCTTACAATCCGTCACTAAGAAAAGGAATCTTTCCTTGCTAAGAATCCTGAAAGGTTAGTTTTTAGAGCCTGAGAAACAGAATTGTCAGACACCCGAGATCCTCATTTTCAAGCACTCAGTTACCTTACAGAGCTTCTGATACCGAGGAGAAGAAACTGCCATCCTTTGTAAACGATGTAACAAAACCACAACTTTCTGCAGAGATGTTCTCACCACAGCCATCATTTTAAGTTTACCACACTTCTGGAGACACCTCAGAATTTGCATTATAAATGAAGAGCAATGATCATTTCCTCCCGGTCACTGGACAATGATTTGCCAGTTCTCTGAGCATGCTCGTTTCCAGGAATGCATTTGAAAGATTACAGGGGTTTAGATGCTAAGCAAAAGGAGGCTGGTATTCCTTCAACTTCTTCTCAATTTCAAAAACACATACACACGCCACAAAGAAAGCCCCCCAGCAGATGCTCACAGCCTGTACTTGCTCAGCTCGGCATGGCCAGACAATGAGCAAGTTGTTGAGCCAAACGCTGCCTGCTGTTGGAGAGGAGTGCGCTCTGGCTCTGTAGCCAAAAAGGATATTAAGTGAAACATTAAAGCTGCAGATACATAGCAGACATCTCCTGGGAACAGAGATTCAACACATCACCACGGTGCATGCCTTGAAGCGAGTTTATATTAAGAGATCGAGTGGCATTCATTCACTCACTCTGAGGAGAGATGCGTTCACTCCGACTAAATGCAGCTCTGGCTGTGCTCTGTGGGATGACTGAATAGACATTGTGATAAATCTTGCGAAGAGCAGAAGCCTACCTGACTCTAACGATAGCAGCCCATACATTAAGTGCTAATAAATCACCTCCAGACAGGTCTCAGAACAAGATCAGCTAAAACAAAATGAAACAAAAAATACCTGCAGGGGGTTATGTGGCTTTACCTACAGCATCCTAAAAGCAGTGTCGTCCATGGGCTCTCTGATGCCTGCCTAGGAGAAAAGCCACTAGAAACTGAATTTCTAATGTTAGGTTAAGGACTTCTCTAATTAAACAGTAAAGTTAATAAATTTTTTTTAAAAGTCTGTAACTGACTACTAGCATTCTAAATTACCACATTTCTCCTTAGACAGCATCTTTGTGATCTCATTTTATTTGCCATAAAGCAGTTTTAGTTTTATGAGTAAGAAATATAAAACATGATTGTATGATATAAAAATGCGGGATAGAATTTGGGAGTTTTATATGTCTGTGTATATGGGAGATGTGTTTTCTACTGCAGCTTGGATACTATTACAAATATGAATTGGGGTAAAGTACTCTTAGGAAATGAGCAAAATCACCCAGAATGATTAAATGGCTGGGTCAAGGGGCACAGCCAGAAATAGAAGCCAGACGTTTCTCATTATCAGTGTCCTGCTCAAACTAATAACCCAGGTAAGGCTGCTATTTCTCTACTGTTGTCATGATTCTTTAAAAGAAATACAGTATAGAAATTTTTGTTTCTCTTCTTTTACTTCATCTGCTTTCTCAGTCCTTCATGTTACAGCATGATTGGAAGTCCTATAGTGGGTCTTATAGGGTTGTTTATCAAGCAGTTTTTTGTGTATTTTTCTGCTTCTGCTTGTATATTTTTTCCCCTGCAGGTCTATATTGAGAACCTATACTGCCTCCCTCTGGATAGGCTAACGTCAAAATATCTATACGTAGCCGAAATCGGCAGAGGCAGTCAAGTAATGATGTAATTCAAAATATTAAGTTATCAGGCAAATATATAGACCTAGAAAGAAGATTTGTGATTATTTAAGGGGTAGAGAGTTAGAGAGTTGGTAACGGGGGATTGATAGCTAAGTGATATGTGGTTTCTTTTTGAGATGATGAAAATGTTCTGTTTGATTGTGGTGATGGTTGCACACCTTCTACACTTGAAAACAACTGAACTGCACACTTTAAATAGACGGGTTGTGTGGAATGTAGAATTATAGTCAATAAAGCTGCTCTACATACAAGTTGTAATTCCTGTCCCTGAACCAGCGATAAAGTTTGCACAACAGAGGAATACCACTACCTCCCCAACACAATGCTGGCTACGGAGCTGGGTACCAAGGACGATCAGCAACAATCTAAATTATCAAAGTTTGTACCTATGGAACGAGAGAATGAAAATTAGGCTGAAAGAGAACACAGGAGACGAAAATATAATAATCCCCAAATACACCTTGTGTGAGAGCAAAAACAGTCACCTATGTATTCTAAGAACACTCCAGAAAGGCAGCAGGACAGCAGAACTTTCTCCAGGAATTGGTTTCTGCCGAAATGTAAAGCTTGTATTTTGAAATATAATTAAAATGGTAATAATATCCTAGAATGTAGACATGAAAACTCAGAATAAATGCATTTGAATGAATAAACGGATAGGGAAGCCAATAGTAGGCTCTCATTCCAAAGGGGAAAAAAGTTTCTGCACTTTAGCCAAATTCCCTCACCTAAATACAAATCACAGCGACGACTGCATATTGGGGACTCTCCTCCTGGATGTTACCCCTAAACCTTATTTCAATACAGTCCAAATGAAATGGATCATTCCTTTGCATTCCACACCAGCTTGCACCCCTGTTTTGACTTGCTCTTACCTTCTATTCCCAATCTCAGGTCTAATCCCACCTGGCAATCTCCTCCTTTGTCTACCTACCCATACTATCAAGTCATTAAGTCTATTCCCCCTGGGACTGCCTCATTTCTGGCCATAATCCCCTCTCACCAGATGGCTGCAAGACTATCTTCACAGACTTCATGTGCTACTTCAATCTTGCCCAGTTCAAATCCATTCCTCACAATGCCATCAGCTAGATTCCTATAAAACACAAATCCCACCGCATCACCCTCTTGCTCAACACTCTTCAGTGACTTCCCCCTGTTGTCACCAGGTTAAAATATAAAATACTCAGCAAGTCAAAGAAGACCCTCTATGATCTGTACCACTCAGAAACTCAGAGCTTCTCTCTCTGAAAGACTGGGTTTTCTCTTGCCAACTCGGCTGAGGAGTAAAGCCTTACTGTCTTGCAGCCAGGCAATGAAACGTAAATCCATAAATCCAAGTGGTCATCCATCCTTAACAGAAATGGCATGTATCAGAGCATACTCCCAGAAATTCATCTTCATCTTCCATTGTGCTTCTAAACTATCGTTTATCAAAATTTATCCCCAAAATGACCTTAAAATGAATACAGAAAAAACTTCTTCATCTTCTGAAACACTCCTGTATCTCTGCATCCTGCTATCATGAGACACGAAGCAAGTATAAACAGCGACTGTCACGTAAGCAGTTCTACATACACCCTTTGTGCACAGGGCACACGTGTCCCAAGGTCCTTATTTCATCTTTTTTCACACACCCATAAATTGCCCACCCCCACCACGTCACCGGAAAATTTATTTTATAATTTCAGGCACTTTTGTTTGCACGTTCATTTTCCTCAACAAACATCTCTCCCAAACAAGTTTGCATTTTTATTTTCTATTCACTCCCACAAGAGGAGGAGTCACTGGTACAAAAATCAAAGGATAATTTAAGTTCTCTTGTCTCAGGAATACTAAGCTAAAGGCACGAAGTCTCCACACGCATCTACTTATAAGGTGCCACAAATAAAGCCCCAGCATTTTCTTTAATAAAATGGAAAGAATGTTTTAAAATGAAGACCATTTGGGGGCACCTGGATGGCTCAGTCAGCTGAGCATCTGACTTAAACTCAGGTCATGATCTCAGAGTTCAATGAATTCAAGCCCTGTATCAGGCTCTGTGCTGACAGCTTGAGGCCTGGGGCCTGCTTCACATTCTGCGTCTCCCTCAGCCCCTTCCCTACTAATGCATTCTCTCTCTCTGTCGCTCTCAAAAATAAATAAATGAACATAAAAATATTTTTAAAAAAATAAAATAAAATGAAGATCATTTTCAAAAGGAGCAAGGCAATGAAAAATCATGCAAGTTACTATTGTGGGAAATACCCTAACCAATGTATTTATCTTTAGATAAGCCAAGAGACTGTAATAGGCTCTTAATAAATGCCCCTCTTTAATATTCCTTAGGAGTCACAACATTTAATTTCAGCAACATTAAATTATTTTCGAGAAGCATTTACTAAACACGCCATAATGTGCTTGAGTATTACAGTCAGCAGGCTTTCTTTCTTGGTGCTGGTGGCCAGAAGACAAGCAATCTTGGGCTTAGTTATTTTTATTTAGAAAGATTTTAAGCATCTTCATTTACATTTATTTCCTCAGTTTTGAGTATTCATTAAACACTGAGAAGAATTTTGGCTATGGTAAGAATATATCCCAAGATAATAGATGCCAAAAGGCATTATCAACCTCTAAAAGAGGTCTGTGTTTTGCTGACTTTCCTCATCAAGTTTCACATCAAGCCTGCCTTTGCTCATTGTCTACAAAGTGTTGCTGCCTCAAATGCACATTCTGAGTATCTCCGGAGTTTAACACCATCACATAAAGTAAGCATCCGTGAGCATTTCTAGGTCAGGCTTCCAGTTGTTTAAAAAATAATATATTCTAGCATCTGCCTACAGTTAGAGTCCTCTCAAACCCCCTTAAAAAGAGATGATAGCTAAATATTTTATCAAATAACAAGCATAGTGTTTTCTTCAGATTCTAGATGGTGAGACAGAAGAACATATTTAACCTCAATACTTGTCTGGTCAGCCTCATTACCGAGTCACAAGTGTAGTATGCAACGATTAAAACACCCTAATAGTCTTTACACGTGGGAGCAAGTTACAAAGAAGTCTAGTCCTAAAAGGTGCTTTTAAAAAATGTCTTATAACATCTTAGTGAAAATAATTTCAAACATAGAGAAAATCTGTAAGAATAAGAACAATCCCCAGAAAGCTACTGTTCCCTGTAACCAGATTCATATATTTGTAAACATTCTGATGTTTCAAGGGGAAAGAATTCTAACAACTCAAAAAGGTCATCATCTCACACTGGTGAAGTTAGGGTCCACAGGAAGCGGTCAGTATTTACCTAGAATGTGCACGTAGGGCACTAGGTAGACAACAAGATGGAGTAACATAATGTCTGCCCTTGAAGGGCCATGTGATCAGCTGGGACAAGAGGGACATGCCTCAGATGACACTGAGTCATGAGTTCACAAGCATATCAGAAATAATAACTGTCAAAATGATGTGAGGATGACAAGACATAAAGAAATAAGCAGATGTGAAATTGCGGCAGACAACGAGGCTTCTCCATTAAAAGAGGTTTTTAAACCAAGCCCTAAATGAGAAGGCCTGTGATTGGCAAGATTAGGTCATTCTATACAAAGATGGTCAATTCAAGGGCACTGAAGCAGTTGTACTTGGGGGCAGAGAAAAAATACAGATATGCTACATGAGATTTCTCATTAATTTTTGCAAAGGAAAGAATTTGTGTTAGCATGTTTCATAAAGGAGAAAAATTTGAACCTCGGACTCCGTATACAATCATAATATCGAGCTAAAAACATAAAAGTAATACCTCCAAGCCTAATGTTCTTAGTTGTAAATTAAGCCACAGAGACTTTGCAGCTTTTACATTAAGTACTTTATAATAAATGGAGAAAAGAAACAACCTCGTATTAAAAGGAAATACCCTTATAATTTAGGATTCAATAAGGCTAAGTGTAACAGGCCTTAAAATGACAAAAACAGAACAGCTATGAGCCTGTTAGTCTAAATAAACAATTATTACTTCCATAAAACAAGGGTTTTTCCACTATTATTAAGTAAAAGTATTTATAGATCTCATTTCCAGAAACCAATTATACGCAGGGAGCATGGATCTCATAACAGAATTAGGTAACAACCTCACCTTTTAATGGTAATAAATTTGCATGTAGCTGGATCAAAAGAGCACAGTAAAAATAAAAACCCCAGGTGCAGTTTCCCACGCACTTGCCTGCATCTGCTGTCCGAGCTCCCTGGCCAACACCGTGTCCTGAAGTGCATTCTCCCGCTGAGAGGCATCCGCAAGCACGTTCACTGTGGTTTCTGCTTCTTGTATCCACTTTAGGAAGTTCTCCAGATCCCTACGAGAGGCCTGCACGGTCCTCAGCTCAGCTTCCAAGGCGCTCTGTCTGTCAGCAATGCTGCAAGTAACAACACGACACGCATATCTCCATTACTTCTGGCATGACAGCCCAGACTGTGCACCCCCCGAAAAGCACAGTAACAGCCTCCAGGGAACCTTTTCTATTTAAGTGCCTAATGTAGCTGGGACATTTATTTATCTGTGCATCTGGAATAATTCTAAATGGAAGGAGTAATGTGAATAGTGAGAAGAGGGAGAGAGACAGATAAATATTAAGAAAATAACATCCATATCATAAAATAATCATGACTCCATTTTATAACTCCTAATTGTATATTAAGTTATTCCCTGATATTTTATTTCAATACCTTAGTATAACGCCTAACATTCAAAGGAAATATCAATAAATATTCATGCAGCAAGTGACTAAATGAATTCTAGGAAGCAGTAAAATCTGAAGAAATATGATAAAATGAAAATAATTTTAAGAGCTTACTTTAAATATTTTAAAACAACTCAGATAAATACAAATTCCTTCTTTAAGCTGATTTAATAATATTATATTTGGAAAACATTGGAAAATCAAGCTTCTATAAACCCTTCAGTATTAAGTCAAAATTAATACACAGAACTATCATGGAGTTGAATGACTTGAGATATACATTCCTGGGGCCACTGGATGGCTCAGTTGGTTAAGCATCTGACTCGGTTCCAACTCAGGTCATGGTGTCAGGACTCATGGGAGTTAGCCCTGCATCGGGCTGTGCACTGACAGTGTGGAGCCTACTTGGGTTTCTCTTTCTCTCTCTCTCTCTCTCCCTCCCTCACTTGTGATCGCCCATACACACACACTCTCTCTCTTTCAAAATAAATAAAATAAATTTAAAATTTGAAGAGACATACATTCCTGTAAATTCAACCTTTAAAACTTTCTGTATCTCAAAGCTCCATAATAAGAAAAAAAAATACTAGCAATTATCCCCTTAGTGTTTAAACCCAAGGGAACTGAAGACATATATCTACACTTGCACTCAGAGTTTCATATAGCATCATTATTTATGACAGTCAAAAAGTAGAATCAACCCAAATGTCCATCAATAGAGAAATGGATAGATAAAATGTAGTATACATGAAATACTACTCAAGGATAAAAAGGAGTGAAGTCCTGATACATGCTATAACATGTATCAACCTTGAAAGCATGCAAGAGAAAGAAGCCAGACATAAGAGGCTATATATATTGTGTGAATCCATTCATATTTATATGAAATGTCCACAAGAGGTAAATCCATACAGAATAAAGAGAGATTAGTTGTTGTCTAGGACTAGAGAAGAAAGCAGTGAGAACTGAATGCTAATGGGTATTGTATTTCTTTTTGGGGTGATAAAATGTTCTGAAATTAAGAGTATTGTTATAGTTGCACAACATGATGAATACACTAAAAATCACTTACTGTACACTTAAAAAGGGTTAATTTCATGGTATATGAACTGTATATCAATAAAAAAATCAGCATTTGTAACATAACCTCATTTATATTTGTATATATTTTCTACCCCATCCACTACTCTATCCATACATCATGTATCCATCCATCTGTCCTATATACAGGACTGTCTGTGTATTTAGATAAAAAGGATAAATGTTTGGAATGTTAATATTAAAATAATTATTTCTAGGTGCTGGGATTTAAGGTGGTTCCTTGCCTGTTTGTACTTTTCTGTATTCTTTGAATTTATAATGAACATCAATCTTCATACATCAATAAACAAATTCTTAAATGAATGGGTAAAGATTTAAACAGAGATCATCATAGAAGAAGCACATACTCATCATCAGTACCCATCAGAGAAATGTAAATTCAAACCACAATGAGACATTAGAATGGCTTTAAGAAAATGACTATACCAAGTGTTGGTGAACATGTATGATAACTGCCAAACTCGTACATTGCAAATGAGAGTGTAAAATGGTACCGTCATTGAAAAACAGTTTGGCAGGTTTTTTTTTAAATAAAGTTAACCACGTACTCAAGAACAATCCAGCAATCCTACTCTTAAGTATTTACTCAAAAGAAATGAAAACATATATCCACACAAAATCCATATGTAAATCTTTGGGGCAGCTTTATTCATAATGGCCCCAAACAGGTAATCACCCAAATATCATCAAGTGGTAAGTAGATAAGCTGTGATGTATACACACAATGGAATACGACTCAACAATAAATGACTGATAGATGCAAAAACATGGAGGGAATCTCAAATGCTTTCTGCTACATGGAAAAGCCAGGCATGAAAGCTTTACGTTTCCATTCATCAGCCACTCTAGAAAGTCATCAATGTCATCTGAGCATTTACCTATTAAAGAATTTCCAACAGTGTTTGGCTGCCCACAGAATAAACCCAAATTGCTTTTCCTAAAACTCAGTGTCCTCCATAATCTGTCACTAATTCCCTTTTCTAATTTATTCCCTAGTTCTTTCCAAACTCTGTTCAGAATCAACATGGTATGAGGGGCACCTAGGTGGCTCAGTCAGTTAAGCATCCGACTTCGGCTCAGGTCATTATTTCATGGTTCGTGGGTTCGAGCCCTGTGTCAGGCTCTGTGCTGACAGCTAGCTCAGAGCCTGGAGCCTGCTTCTGATTCTGTGTCTCCCTTTCCCTCTGACCCTCCCCTGCTCATGCTATCTCAAAAAAATAAATAAAACATTTAAAAAATTTTTAAAAAATCAACATGCTATGCTCCTTTTTCTCCAGGATATTCTTAATACCGTGTCCACCCAAAAACTTCATATCCACATAAAAACATCCTTCTACCACCTCCACTTATCAAAATCCTACCAATTCTTTCAGGGTTAAGGACCACCTTCTTCAGAGCATCCCAACCCAATTAGATTTCCTTGCTTTGAGTTCATAAAAAGTCACTACTCTTCCTTATAGAGAAAGTAATCACATGGGGACACCTGGGTGGTTCAGTCCATTGAGTGTCAGCCTCTTGATTTCAACTCAGGTCATGATCCCAGGATCATGGGATTGAGCCCCATGGGCTCTGTGCTGAGCATGGAGCCTGTTTAAGATATTTACCAGAATAGGATGTCAATAGCCAATGCCTAATACTGATGGATTGGAAGATAACAGTATACTCACTTTATTTAGAATACGGAAATGTAAAAATGACACAAGTAGAAGCCAAAAGGAGAGAAAGTAGTTGCTCCTAAGGAGGGGGATCATGGTGAACAGTGAGAGAACCATTATATATATTTTTTCATTTTTATTTTTATTTATTTATTTTATAAATAGTTTATTGTCAAATTAGTTTCCACATAACACCCAGTGCTCATCCCCACAAGTGTCCTCCTCCATGCCCACCCCTCCTCCCCCCTACATCCATCAGTCCTCAGTTTTTGTCAGCATTCAAGAGTCTCTCATGGTTTGCCTCTCTCCCTTTCCCCCACCATTTCCGCCCTTCTTCTCCCCCTTGGTCCTCTGTTAAGTTCCTCCTAATCCTCCTATACGTGCACACATATGATATCTGTCCTTCTCTGCCTGACTTATTTCGCTCAGCATAACACCCTCAAGGTCCATCCATGTTGCTACACATGGCCAGATTTCATTGTTTCTCATTGCCATGTAGTATTCCATGGTATAGATAAACCACATCTTCTTGATCCATTCGTCCGTTGATGGACACTTAGGAGAACCATTATATTTTGTAATAAACCTTTAAGTACTTTTAATTTTTAAATCATATGTATGTATTTCTTTACTTTTTAAATTTTAGAAGTTATCCACTAGAATCTGGGTGGTTGGTAGTAGTGGTGTTATTTACTCTTTCACCTAATCCTGCCCATATTTTCAATTTTTAAAGTATCAACAGAGAAAAATATTATGAATAACCAAATAAAGGTTGTGCCATTTAGGTACCATAAATCAAAAAATAAAATAAAATAAAGAAGTACACATATGCAATTAATTGGCCATGAATAGGCAACTCTTAACACTCATATCAAATTAATGACTATAAAATTTGGTGAAGTCAAATGTTTTAATTTTACAGAGTCATTTTCATTTATTTTTAAGAATATTCATATGTATACATTAGCTGTTTGCCACATAATATGTAACATATCCATATGTATGTAAACTTTAATGCCATTAGTGCAGTGCTCTCAGAAAATCACCTAATTCTAACCTCTGACATTCACTACCTACATGGCTTCAGATAAATCACTTCAACTCTCCAATTTTTTTTCCTTTAAAATAATTTGCCTGGACTAGATGAGGCAAGGACCTATTTCAGAGTCTCCAGGGGTCCTTTTATTTTATTTTTTAAATGTCTACTTATTTCAAGAGAGGGAGAGAGAGGGCACATGTGCACATGTGTCAGGGAGGAACAGAGAGGGAGAGAAAGAATCCCAAGCAGGCTCCATGCTCATCACAGAGCCCAGTGTGTGGCTCCATCCTACAATCCTGAGATCATGACCTGAGCTGAAATCGAGAGTTAAACATTTAACCCTGAACTGACAGAGTCACCCAGGGGCCCCACCAGAGGTCCTTTTAAAACTACATAACCCAACACAGAGATTATAAAAGAGATCCTCCATTCTTGTCCCATCCCTAGCTCACGTCCAGCTTCATCAAGAATCACTGCATGTAAATGAAATGTAACTGATGGTGATACAACCAGCAAAAAGGTTGGAAAGAACTCATGTGCAAGTTCTTAAGAGCACATTGGCACTGAACTCGCACTGGTCTACGATTCTCCAGCAGTTCAGCTTTGCTACATCTCAGGAAAAGATCAGAAGAGCCAGAAGAGGTTCTGAGAAGTGTAATGGGAGAATACAGGGGCAGGAGCACTATTATAGGAATAAAAAGAAAATAAAAAAATAAAAAACAGGATTTCACTTTTAGGAACTGTGGCTACTAGACAAAGGCAGAGAAGATCTTTTTAAAAATAGTTTTTAATGTATAAATCATAAAAAATAAAGGATAGGCTGAAATCCTAAAAGATAACAATATTTGAAGAAGGGTAACTTTAGCAGAAACAATAATTTTTACCTCAAACAGAAGTAAGATACTACAGAATTCTTTGGGACAAATAATGGTACAGACTGACATATAAATAGCTTCTCGTAAAAGATTTGAGGAATCCAAGGGTAACAGATTTATAATAGTTTATATTCAAGGGAACTGGGATTTTTAAAAGGTAAACTCAACTTTTTGAAGAGATTTATGCTATAAAACAGTTGATATTCTACAAAATAACTTATATTTATTTTGCAGCCTAACAAAACATGGCCACCCATATAACTGACTTTTCAAATGTTGTTTTAAAGATGTTAAACAATGCTTGATAAATTAAGCTACAAAATATATTAATCAAGCGTGCATCTGGTTATAATTGGTCAAAAGAGTGAATACAACTAAATATGTCTCTCTTTTTTCACTTTAATGGGAAAGAATACCTTAAGAAACCCATAGATTATGTGTTGCTAAATTCTGCTATCTATAAAAGGTGACCTTTACAGTTACATGAGATTAAAATATATTTATCTCTTCTGAGAGGAAAATAGTGGCATCGGTAGTTTGAGTGGCATGTAGAAAACTTACAATGAAACAATTCTTTAAGCTTTTCAATGGATATTTTCATAAGGTAATTTTGTTCTTTGGTAAATAAAATAACATTTCACTAAAAAATGTATTAAAGCACACTTTGGGAAATGCAGTTGATTTAATGAAGAATTAGTCTCTACAGACATACCCCACAATCTATTGTCTTTTGGTGACCAGTCTTTGTTACATAGAGATTGGGTCATCATCAAGCACTGAAATATTCACTCCATGGGACTTAAGGAGACTATTGTAAGCTGCTAATGCCATACCAGTTGGGAAGCTCAAAAAGGAGCCCCCAGTAGCTCTACCCCCACTCAATGATGCCTGCCATTGACCTTGTACAATCCAAAGGAGCTGCTCTCCTTGGGGCTGCCACAGCCAGCAAGTAAGTAGCTAAGACCACAGAACTATTTCCGTGACAGAATTTATTACCACCACATCCTGTTAACTTTTCGCTAAATCACTACCAAATATCCAGTCTTCATTACCTAACCAATATTGGACTTAACTCCAATACTACTCTGCACCTTCCCTGATCTGCCCCTAAACACTTCTTCCGTTACATCCAGAAATCTATTCTGTATCAGCAGACCACAGATCAACCCCTTCAACTTATCTTAATAGAACTGGTTTCCTTAGGAACTTCAATTCCTCTGGAAAACTTATAATGAGGTTTTTTTATTTCTCCTCATAGATCCTCTATGCTCCAGGGTGAATAACTGGAATAAGGGTCCTCTTCCCTGCTTTCCACTGCCACTTCCAGCAAAGTATTGTTTCTCCAATCTTCCAGGCAAAATCCTACTCTTTCAAAACACAAGGCATTTATCCATTATGTTCATATACTGACCTCCAGGCCCATGGTCACTGCATACTGGTTAAAAGGGTTGCTCCTACCTCAATAGGTTAAGTAGTGTCTGAAATTCAATTCAAGATCTGCCTGCCAAGCCACAGGCTCTAGTGGGAGACCACACCACCCAGCGAAAGAGACATCTTACAGATGATTATGGACTAAGAGCAATCTCCGTCTCCACTATTTTACAAACACCTTCCTCTCCCCTGCTCCCTATGTGCCACCTGTATTCTTTCTACTTGCCCCTGAGTAGATGAGCATGGCTAAAGAACACTATAACAGGGCTAGCTTCCCTTTATGTTTGTTACTATAAACCACAAATAGGCAGTCATCTCTGCCCAGCAATACTAAAGTTCCCACAGGAAGCTCTCTGCTCCACCTAACCCAGATTCTGACATTACCTGTGATACTCTCCAAATCTCTTTCAGTCTCACCTCCAACCTCTCTGACAGCATATTCATGGATCATAAAGAGAGGAGACTCATTGCAGAGAATCTTTCATCTTCCCACCACATCATGATTAATGATGTATAAGATATTCCATATAGCACAAAAGTATAAAGTATATTTACAATTATTTCAATTAGATGACTATGTGTGTGTATGGGTATGCATGTATGCAAGCATATGTGTATATATACATATGCATGCACATACAATACACATATACATATACATAGGCACTCTGGGGCTAAACATTTGAGACCCAAATCAGGCATCCATAGTTCAAAAGTTACTATGGGCACATTTCAACTATCACTATATCTCAATTTAGACTAAAAAAAATTTTGTTAATTGCCATTAAGACAGATAAGAGGAAACAATTTCACAGGTGAAAGGAGTAGTGATCAATATATGTCAGTTAGTTAAAAATGTTAGAAACAGGCCTGTTGTTTGCAGAATCCAACATATTGGGAGCCAGTTGTGTTTCAGAATTAAGAATTTTCTGTACAATAAAAAATTATTATTATGAAAGTATCTGTATGACATATTACCCCCAAGAAGGGTCTGAGGCAGCAAACACATTAATATTTCTGCAGCTAGGAACAAGGCTATTTATACTAAGCAGGATAAATAAAGACTATAATAAACAGCCTCATGTCAATTCAAAGCTTTCTGTTATCAGAGCATATTGGATTTTCGCATCGTAGATAAGGGAATGAGGCCCTATAACTGTGAATGGCGAAATTACTTAGGCCAATTGCAATTCATACAAAACATTTCCTTTGAAAGCTGATATTAAACCTCACACATTATGCCACAAAGACAGTATTCCATGAGCAACTATAATAACCCCTCACCTCCCTCTCCGAATTTGGCTGACAATGACACATATACAGAGTATGGCTGGGAGATAAGAGGAGAGCCCTTGGATAAAAAACCCTCTCAGCCACCATTGCAGAGGGCACAATGGCCACATACTGGAGAGTTACATTATTCATCAGCAGAGGCCCCTGTATCGTTCATCAGATCTGGTTTCTAAACTCAGCGCAGATAAGAAACAGTAAGTGGAATCACAGACAGATCCGAGAGGCGGGTACACAGAGCAGTCACCAGCAATAGCTGACATTCTGATAACAAGGAAGAAAAACAAAATTATTCTTAAAGAAGGTAAGAGTCTGTCTGCACAGTCAAAAAGGTTCGGATACCAGACTCAGTTCTGCTTTTAAAAGCTGTGTGATCTCGGGTGTTCCTTAACTTCCCTTTGCTTCAGTCTAGTCATCAACACAGCGTTGATAAAAACGCAGCATATCTCCTACGGTTTGTGGATTAAATAAAATAATGCATGTGAAGAGATTAGCACAGATCCTGACAATGGGAAGACACCCAATAAAATTTATACACTAAAAATAAAGCAGAAAATCTCACAAAGTAGAGCAGCTGGAAAAAATTTACTACCAGTTCTTCAGAACTCCGGGCATGAAGAGCATTATCATAACTTAGTATAGAAAAATATCATCTTGGCTATGTCATGTGACTTTGAGCATGTCATTTAATGTCTCATAGCCTGAGAGCATTAGACCACACCTTCTCAGTGGAGGTGATAAGTGGTTCTTTGGTGAGGCAGAGTTAGGGAGGGGAGTGGAAAAATGTAGCCTTTTTATGTATAAAACACCAGTATAAAGTACAGAAACACAGTATACCCACGGTATTAAAATTTCATGGGAGTGGGGAATCTAACAAGGCCTTCTTGGAGTTGATAATATAAAAACATTGAGAAGCACTGGCTTAAATGAACTATAAGATTGTGTATAGCCCTTAAAGTTCCTTAATTCTATCTGTCACAGTAATAACACCATAGATTTTTTTTAATGTTTATTATAAGTTTACATATGTTGTTTAAGGCAAGGAAAGATTTGTATATTCTAGAAATGTCTCCCATTAAAACAGTTAAAAATTGTTAATATCACTGTGTTTAAATGGGAAAATCCTAGAAAAATACAGAAACCCCAGCTGTCACTCAGGGAAGGATCCTGTGAACTATAGTTTTTTGTATTTTCCCTGCTTTATAGATAGTAATATACCTAAATCACATCAAAATATTAATGTTGGTGTATTTCCCTCCGAAAGCAGTAATAAAAAACAATAAGGACAATGACTTGTAACTACCATAAAATTGGAACACTGTGCTTGTCTTAGCTTTGATAAATGAAAGATCACCTTGGAATATAATTCATTTTTAATTGCCTCTTCCATCTACTCTAACTACTGCTGTAGGCTGTCTTAAAATATTTACAAAGTAAAAGCAAAAAAAAAAAAAAAAAGAATTGGAGGTGCTAAATAAAGCAGGCTTCATATTCCTAAGTGATCAGTGTTTCTGGTATCATTTACAACCCAAAACAAACTCATAATTCTTACATAAGGATTTTTGGAAAAACACAGATAAAGTGTGCTTAAGGACTATCTTAGTGTTAAAGCTGGATTTTTAAAGTGAGATATAACTGACATATCATGCTGCATTACCTTTAGGAAAGAGCCCTAAGGTATAAAACATAATGATTTGATGTAAGTATATTTTGCAAAATGATTAACACAGTAAATTTAGTTAACGTCTATCACCACACAGAGTTACACATTTTTCTTCTTGTGCTGAGAACTTTTAAGATCTACTTGGTAACATTCAAATACCCAATACAGTATGGTTAACTATGGACACCGTGCTGTGCATTAGGTCCCCAGGACTTACTTATCCTATAGCTGTTTTTAATTCACCCTCTTCCCTGCCTTAGTTTTGGGATCCTTACTACATCCAAGTAACCTGTTACAGCAAAAGACCACAGATGTACTAAAATGCTAGAAAGAGCAGCATTGTAGCTGTCTTCTGCTTTAACCACTTTGAAGTTTTGTATCTGTTTTCCCAGTCTTATTTCCTCCAGAATCCTAGGTATATGTAGCAACATATATATTCACACCCATATAGTGCCTCATAATTCTTTGAGTTTCCTAAAAATCTACATTAGAGACTCTAAAAATGGCATTCTAAAAATGTGTAAAACACCTCCATGTCAAACTGTTATTAAATGCTTGGCCATACTTTATTACCAGTAACATGTACCATGAGGTGTTCTAATAATATCCATTTTACTCACTGGAAAATAAATGTGTTTTGATACAAATTAGCTTTCAGGCAGTTGTTTGAATCTGAATATATAAAGATGTGTATGAAACCATAATTTTATCAGACACAGGCATTCCCAGGACTATGCAGGGAGTGAACACTTTTACCTGATGATCAATATAAACATGCTATCTTAAAAAGATGCTAACCACTGCTTCAAGTTCCTCAGACCCTAGGTATTCAAGTGACAGAAAAATCTCTTATAAATACATATGCTATTTTAGATCATTCCAAATATACTAGCTTGACAGAGTAATGGAAAGAAAATAAATTAGTTGAAGCCCTAAATATACATAGCATATTTCAGAAGTCTGGTGTTGGATCCGTGTGTTCTCAGCCTCGACTGAGGACAACCTGGCCAAAGAGCACACTATTTTAATTACAATTAGGGATAGTATTACCCTGATGCAACTGTAAATACCTAACTGGTCCTTACCACCACAGTACTATACAGGATGTATTTGAGGTAATGCTGGCAGGCCTAGGAAAATCAGAACAGATAAAATGACCCATGGCAAGGTTTAGACTCAATCAAAGAGAACTCCATTGTAGAAATTCAAGTAGACAATATATAAACATACCTTCTGTACTAAGCGTGATGCTAGTAACAGCACAGTACAAAAAATATTTATAGGTAATAAGATATACTTCTAGTAGTCCCATATTTGGCATGTTTCCATGAGAAAGTCAAAGCAACCAAATTCTCACCCTTACATGCATTTACATGCCAGGCCCTAAGTGTTACCTTTGTTTGAGGTTGAGCCATGATGTTTTTAAGTACTCGGTGGTTTCTTTCACATTTCTGGTGTCATCACTACCATATTCCTCCAGCAGCTTCTGCAGGACATTATCGAACGCCATGATGATACCATCTCCAGGACCCAGTTCTTGAAGCAATATCTAAGGTGTAATTGTAGGTGTAATGATTAGGCGTGGTCACTCAGTAACTAGTTAGTACTAGTTAGTACTAGTACCCAACACTCGCCCTCCCAGTAGGTTGTGACATGTTTTAGAAACAAATATCAAAAGAAACAAGCAAATTATGGGACAAAATCTTGAACATAAGCTTAAATAAAAGTCATTCTGGAAGTGAAAAGGCAAGTGTCTTAGAAATGATCAAGTACATAGCAGATGGTATTAATAAACTATCTTTTCTTCTTTGAGATATTTTACATCCTCAAACCATTTCTCTTTTACATTTGTTCTGCTTTATATCAGATCCTTATAGCAACGTGCATCATACAGGAATAAACGTACTACTGAGTTCCTCTACATACTGGCAGAAAGAAAAACGGCCAACAACATGGAAGTCCTCTATGCCCCTGGCTCCCTGTGTGTGTTGACAAAGTTAACTGCTTGGGCGGATCAAGGAGCCATGCAAGGTTTACTGAGAGTTGTTTAAATAACTACACGGATGCAGAGTGTGTCCACAGGCACTGGTTTTCCACCTCTCAGAACCCCTGGATCTAGATACTCCCCATGAAATCCAAATGACAAATGAATGTTCCTATCATGCTTTTTACAGCAACTGGCAAAAAAAAAAAAAAAATCCAGCCTAAAGTTTAAGCAGCAAAGAGCCACATTGTTGTTTACAAAGGAACATTTTGAATATCTGCTGATTGAAGCACTGGTATCACTTTTTATTTTTTCCTCTCGTTAAGGGTCCTGGGCTTCGCTGACTATTGTATTTGAGTCGTTTAATGAAAACAATGTGCAGATATCATAAACACAGAAAACCATCCACAAAATTAGGACACCTGGCCCCTTGACTTCTAAATTGTAACCACGGAAAGTCTACATATGTGAAGAATAAATACATGCTCTCATGTTTTGCATTTTCTTTCCCACATATTCTTTATTATATCTTTAATAATGTATATATACATTTATTCCCAAATGTACACTCTAAGGCTACCTGAAGGGCAAAGGAATGTTAAACTAAATATAATCTAACAACTATAACCTGTAATTCAAGAATATTTTCTTTTTAAAAAATGTTTATTCATTAATTTTTGAGAGAGAGAGGGAATATGCACAAGTGGGTGGAGGGGTAGAGAGAGAAAGAGAGAATCCCAACCAGGTTCCATGCTATCAGTGCAGAGTCTGATGAGGGGCCTGACCTCACAAACGGTGAGATCGTGACCTGAGCTGAAACCAAGAGGTGGACACTTAACACACTGAGCCACCTGGGCCCCTAACATTTTCTATAATTATAGAGAGAATGTAAAATAGCACTTTAAAATATCATTAATGTTCAACATCGCCAACTTTATATTCAAACCAATCACAAAATAGTTACTTAATCTGACACTATAGATAAAACAGTTTGGTTATAAAGGTATTAAAAGAAACCAAACTTATTATCTGATTTGTTCACTGTAGTAGCTTCAAATGAAGATCTCAGAGAATTTCATAAATAAAAATAACCTTCAAGGTAGACATGGAAGGGAGTAAAAGGAGAAGGGTTCCTTTCTTTCTAGATGCTGGCTCATGGTTGTGTTCCATTTGCAAAGACTCAATGAGTGATAAATCTGGCATACAGGTAAATTTCTATTTGTTACGCTTTCTGAAATTTTTCAAAAACCTTCCTGGTCAAATTTCTTATATAAATTTAGATGTATATTCTAAGCAATTGTGAAAACTTTATGACAAGGGTCCTAAAAATTACAGTTAATGATGGAACAAAAAAGTACATCCAACAACCTGATAATGCCAAAAAAAAATCTATGAGTCTTACTTGGTTATCAGAAATTTGCTTGATGAGTGGATCCCTTCGAGCTTGTTGGAGAATGTACAGTCGAGCCTCATACTTTCTCATAAGTTCCTCAGTTTCCTCCCTGTGGTCATCCCACTGAAGACTGTCGATAATCATGTCCTCCAGCTGCTGCTGTCTTAGCTCAACACCATGCTGAGTACTATCCCACTGGTTCTTGACCTTTTCCACTGGAGGAGACATTATAAAAATAATCCCAGAAAGTAACTATCAGGAAAGGGGGAAAATAACCTGATACCAAGTTTATCATAAGTAAGATTATAAATAAAAAGGAAAAAGAAGACAAGTTGGTACATACATTTTAAGGGACTTTTTAAAAGTTTATTTATTTGTTTTTGAGAGAGAGAGAGTACAAGGGAGGGACAGACGGAGAGGGAGAAAGAGAATCCCAGGCAGGCTCCACACTGTCAGCACAGAGCCCGATGTAGGGCTCGATCCCATAACCATAAGATCATGACCTGAACCAATATCAAGAGTCAGACACTTAACCAACTGAGGCACTCAGGTGCCCCCAAATTCTATTTTAAAAGCACTGAAATAGCTCACAATAAAAATATCTGCTACTTTAAATGGATAAATCAAAAATTATAAAGAAAATAAATTACTAATTTATATTCACAGAACCTGGTTTGATAAAGGTAGAGTTTAACAATACTTTATGACAGAACTGTAAGACACAGATGTAGTCACTTGTCATCTTCAAAGGAAGATGCTCTATGGCTGTCAGGATTTTGAAAGGAAATAATCTATTTAAGCTTACTTTTCATGTTTGTTTTACTGTAGCATAAAACCTAAAAGAAAGTATTTTTATATGTTCAAGAAAAACACCAAAACCAAATTAGATTCAAGTTCTGTGTCCCCAATGGCTCTTCACCATAAAAAAATCTACCAGATCTTTTCTTCTATTTTTTTAAATATTTCTTTCTATTTCTTTTTCTTTCTCTCCTCTGTCCGTTCTCCACCCTTTTTCTCCCCTGCCTTCTCTCCTCTTCTTATTTTTAACAAGGGGCTACAGAAAGAGAGATCTAAAGAAACAAACTTTTGATGAATTACTTCACGGGCAGTTCATGACCTTGAACTGAGGCAATAGTAAACAATAGCTTTGAATAACTTCAACAACCCATTGATCAAAAGTAGGTAGGACTTCAAAAATGTCTAGAAGATGCTCCGTTTATCACACACAGTGCATAGCCCTCTGGTTAAATACCAGGCCAACAAGAGCTTAACCACAAAATAATATTGCAGTTAAGGCAGAATGGGATCTTTTGGTAAAAATTCTTGGGATAACACAGTTACAGCAAGCCATAAGAGTTATCAATTTAAATTGTTCAGAAAACTGAAAATTATACTTACATGTAATATTTTTTAAAAATTGTTCAATGAGATGATCTGTTTTAAGTTGCCTTGTTTACTGGTTTAAATGCATTGTCTAAGCTTTTCACTTCCAGAGAGAACAAATTCATCATAAAGTCCTACTTGTCAGTTAAAAAGTTACATAAAGTACTTATGACCAATTCTACTACTAACAGAATCTTTTAATACTGAACAAATAACATGAAAGACATCAAGTGACAGCAATATCACAGGTTTATCATTAAGCAAATTGTTCTACTCTTTGTGAATGAGTGCTAAAAGCTGGTTATTACAGGCAGTACACTCTTATTGAGAGCTTTTTTTTTTTTTCACATAATGAGTAATGACAAAGATTATGTAGGCTCTATGAAAATAAAAAAGGAGAAAAAAAACAAAGAGAGTGAGTTAAATTAGAAAGGAAGCTACTCAGAAGAAGAAAAGTCTTGTCAAAAAACCTTACAAGAGGGGCGCTTGGGTGGCTCAGTCGGTTAAGCGTCCGACTTCGGCTCAGGTCATGATCTCACAGTTCGTGGGTTCAAGCCCTGCATCAGGCTCTGTGCTGACAGCTAGTTCAGAGCCTGGAGCCTGTTTCAGATGCTGTATTCTCCTCTCTCTCTCTCTCTAACCTTCCTCTGCTCATGCTGTCTCTCTCTCAGAAATTTAAAAAAAAAAAAAAAAGAATTAAAAAAATTTTTAAAAACCCTTACAAGAAATGGTGGACAAAATGGAGGGGGTGGGAAAAACGTAAGCTGTGGAAAAAGAAATGGAGATGACTTTGTAAACAGTTTGGTGTCACTGAGGCAGAGAAGCTCTCCTGCCACACGACAGGAAACAAGATCACTCCAGAGTTTCCACAGAGACCCAAGCAATCCATCAATTGAAAAAAAAAAAGACCGGGGGGGTGGGGGTGGGGGAAGAACCAGGGAAAAAGAAAGAAAATGGCTTTTACAGTAAAAATAAACCAACACTGTGAGACACTGAAAGTTCTCTGCTAACTCGTCTGTTCCAATAATGTTGCTGCAGCCACATGTATTTTGAAATTGAAACACTTTTCATCGGAGGAAGCGTTGACTTGCTTTCCCTCAGAAATATTAGACAAAGTAATAAAGTAACTTTCAGTTTATGTTCTGCCCCAAATATTTATGAAGTCCTTATTTTGTATTGAACACTGTGGGAGGCCGTAGAGCCAGAAAGGTGAATATTTACTATCTATGGAAGGGAGAGGGAATTAAAATAATTGTGAGATTCACAAGGACATGATTAGGGAAAGGCCACAGAAGGAACTAAAGATAGAAAATACAGTTCTCCAGGGACTAGTAGATGGTAGGGAAGACATCACACGGGGATGGCATTTTAGCTGCCGAGTAGAATTTCACTGGGGAAGAAAAGGCCTTGAGGAAAAAAAATAATAATAATAATATGAATGAAGGCAAGGAGACTAGAAACTTCCAGAATGTTTTGAAGAATATCTACAATATGGCATAGCTACAGCCGGGTGGAGGACGGGATGGGAGAGGGTTGATGAAAGCAGACAGTGACTATCCCTACATGACATTCTTGAGAATTGAGACTGTTTTATATGCTATTCAGATTTCACAGATGCTTATTTTAAGCCAGAAAGCAGATGAAACAGGGATCTTTGCTGCGGTGTTTTGTATGTTTATTTTTTGTTTTGTTTTATTTTGCTTTTAACTAAATTATTCCCAAATTAGTACCCAGCCCACAGGTACCTGGTAGCTGCTCAATAAATTCTTTTTGGAATGAATCTGAAGGAGTTAAACAGACATACCAAGGTCTGGTTTTACTAAATAAATTATAATGAAAGCATGGGTTTGCATTCTGATGGTTTTCTCTAGCTTCATTTTTTTTATTTCTTTAAGAAATCTTAACTTAAAAGGAAAAAAATCCAATGTACCAGTAATTACTTAAAAGTAAGAAGATTAGGGGTGCCTGGGTGGCTCAGTCAGTTAAGTGTCTGATTGTTGATTTTGGCTCAGGTCACGATCTCACACTTCATGAGCTCGAGCTCTGCGTGGGCTCCACACTGACAGGGCAGAGCCTGCTTGCAATCCTCTCTCTCCCTCTCTCTCTGCCCCTTCCCTGCTCTCTCTCTCTCT
The DNA here is from genome assembly GCA_017311185.1 of Proteles cristata cristata. NCBI lineage: Eukaryota > Metazoa > Chordata > Mammalia > Carnivora > Hyaenidae > Proteles > Proteles cristata. The sequence goes on along the minus strand of JAESUZ010003484.1, from coordinate 1,095,085 downwards.
CTCAAAATAAATAAAATAAACATTAGGAAATAAATTTTTAGAAGAGTAATAAGGTTAACACTTTAAGGAATTCATAAGGGAACTGTAATAATGTTCACAAAAAATAAAAATAAAAGGAAAGCCATAGTAATTAATAGATACTATCAAATAAAATTAATTTTCGGTTAAATAATCTATGAAAATGTGTATGTGTATGTTCCCATTTTCAGGGAAAGTGGATGATACATAATTTTTTAAAAACTCACATTTTTCTGTGATTGCTGTTCTCACATCTGAACTGGAAGCTTTATTTTTCAAATTCTGTGCCAATGTAAAAACACAGTCAAGCTGAGGATGGCGTTGCTCTAAGTCAGCCTTTGTGATCTGTTAAGAGAAGACGATTATGAAGACAGGTTAATAAGCCACACCATAAGGGTCCTACTAACAAAGCAAAACCAGTGTGCTGGTATCAGAATAGTTTTCCTCCTATACAGGATGAGGAGGCATCAGCAGTCTGGCAGAGAAAGGGCAAGGTTGGGAGGCAAACGGCCTGGGTTTAAATCTCAGCTCTGCCACTTATCATCTGGGTCACCCGGCAAAACACTTAACTCTCTGTGATTTTGTCTTCACAAAAAGAAATAATAAAAACCGTACAGCTCAGCTATATCAAGTCTGAGCAGATTCAATGAAGAAAACCCCTATGGAAAACATGGTCTGAAAACATTCACAGGGACATCTGTGCTGACGATACCCTGCATTTGTGTCCTACATCAGACATGACTATAAACTAACGTCACCTGCAGGGCTGGGGTGACGCAGTAGAAAAATGCTTTTGGAATAACTGCAAATTAAATGCATGCAGACATGAAAAATGCTGCTGCAGGGAATTTATCTCAGTCCTGATAAATAGGTGCAAAAAGTTTAAAATATCAGGAATATAGTGTTTTAAGCACAGAACTAATAATAAATTGTAAAGATTAGAAAATACAATTTCCAGTGAGTACAAATAGTCTGACACAGATTCTCTCCTAGCTCTTCCTCTTTATAAATTCACTAATTTTTCAGATTTCAATTAGCCCTATAGTGTCAAATATTATTTCGAAATGGATTGTTCACAACTTCTAATCCTGAGCCCCAGAGAGACATTTCAATGAATGCTGATTATTATTTCCTTCTAAATGGCCTAAGAATCTCTCAACACTACATATCTGAAACTAAATCAATCAAATCTTCATCCACAGTCCATTTCTTCTATTCCTTATTTCCGCTAATTGTAATAGCATCATCTTAGCCACTTAGAAAGGGCTCTTTTGCTTGCTTTAAGTATCTCTTGCCTCTAATTTATCCTAAGCACTAAGAAGCATCCCAATCTTCTTACCAAAGGAGTGCACTATTACATCAGTCCCCAGCCACAATTAAAAAAGAAAAAGAAAAGGGGGGAAAAGATGCTTGCCAACTGCTTGCAGACTAAAAGCCCAAAGGGCTTTGCATGGGCTAGGACCTCCCTCCCAAAGTGAACTTGAACCTGCCTTTGTTATCTTACTTCCCACTACACTTCTTTATTGCACAAATGTTGACCCAACGTCCCTCACGCTCCCCTGCCTCATGTCTTTATTCATGCTGTTCCCTGTGTCAGGAATGTCATTCACTTTATCTCCAGATGTCAAAATCCCACAAAGTCTACTTTCCACCATTGTGAAGTAATCTTGTTCCTCATCCCGGCTCCTCTAACAGGTGACCTGTACTGATTCTAGGGCTTCTACTGGATTCTGTCTTGCTGCAGCAACTTCTCTACTTATGTGTACTCAGTTCCTCCCCTCACTTTGGACATACTTGTAATCTGGGGATAAAATCAATACCAACCTCAAAAGACTGTTAAAAAAGTGGAGATGATACATGTGAAATACTTATTTTAAGCTGCCCAGCACACATTAATCTCCTAATAAAAGTTAGCAATAGCTGTTGTTATTTTACGGTACCTTCCCAATTTCTATCTGGTATGTTCTTTTCAGTATCCCTATATAAGACACAAACCAGAACATAGCGCACTATGAATACTGAAAATTTATATTAGATGGTGTATGCACAATAAATTTCTAGGCAGGAGATTCTCACTTCTGAAGTCAGCAATTAACAAATAAGCTAATTACAAAATATAAAGTGAAAAGGGGCTTTGAGAAAATACCCTACATTACACTAGGCATTAAATTTAACACTAGTTTACATTTGTATCAATGTATCTCACTTTATGGTATCAGTTTTAGATTTTTAAATATACTAAGTCGGAGCATCTGGGTGGTTCAGTCAGTTAAGGTTCTGACTTCGGCTAAGGTCATGATCCTGTGGTTCATGAGTTTGAGCTGGCATCGAGCCTTTGCTGATAGCTCAAAGCCTGGAGCTTTCTTCGGATTCCGTGTCTCCCATTCTCTCTGCCCCTCCCCCACTCGTTTTCTCCCTCTGTCTCTGTCTCTGTCTCTCTCTCAAAAACAAATAAAAACATTAGAAATTTTTCATTTTAAAATACACAAAGTCTGGGGCACCTGGGAGGCTCAGTCAGTTAAGCATCCAGCTCTTGATCTTGGCTCAGGTCATGATTTCACAGTTTGTGAGATTGAGTCCCATATGGGGCTCTGGGCTGACTGTACAGAGCATGCTTGGGATTCTTTCTTCCTCTCTCTCTCTCTCTCTCTCTCTCTGCCCTTCCCCCACGTGCTTCTGTGAGTGCAAGCTCTCTTTCTCTCCCTCTCACAAAATAAATCTTAAAATTTTTAAATACAACTAAAATACACTGATCTACACGTCAAGTTGGTAAACCTCGTCTTACAAAAACACTAAAAGGGCAAGAAAAGCTTTTCTCTTTGGAGCGAGCCAAACATAGCATGGCTGTTGGACAGATAAAGAGTTTTTTAAAGCTCATTCTCCCAGGGTTTAGGACAAACAAAGGAGATCCAAACAGATCTTGTCTGCTTCTGCGTGTGGTATTTCCATGACAAGCCTTTACATTCTGTACTTACTTTCATTCGGGAAACTGTCTTATTGATCTCTTCTACATCCCCGACAGTGACAATGTTGGACTTCAACATCTGGTCGATCAGAACCAGCCAGTCAGCTAGTTCTGTTATGGTTTTATCCAGATCAGCAGGAATTGAAATTTCCGAAGTACGAGGAGACTGAATAGAAATGTCTGACGCAGATGATACTAGCACCACCTTTTGGACATTAGGATGAGCTGAAATTTTAAAATGTGGCAAAGTATTAATATATCAGCAGGAGATTCTGACTGTGGTGGCATCAGTGATTTGTGTGTGGATGTGTGCTTACATAAAACTTAGTTTAAGTAAAAAAAATTGTAAGAAGTTTTTATTTTTTCATCCTAAAATGACAATGGCATTTCCTGTAGAATCCATATGTCCATGTAGCCAAAAGCTAATTAAACTGTCCCACAATATTCTAGGGCAGTGGTAAGTCAGAAGTAACTAACACTGACACCAAGAAAAAAGTAAAATAAAAAACAAATCAACTATAGGAAAATTAGGCCTGCTACTTTATTTTGTCAAGATGTTTGCCTTAATTTGTAAAGTCGATTTATTCTGATTTTCTATTCTTTTCCAGTTAACTTGATGAGTACTGCTCATTCTTAACAAAACTGAAAGAGGGCTTCAACTACCTCCCTTTTTACCTCAAACTGTCTAACTGATGAAGTTCTTCTTTCCAGCTTATCTCTGAACTCAGGCAAAAGACCCCGCAGGCATAGCATCGCATATTGGAAACTGAAAGTACCCCCTCAAGCAACAAGGATTGCCCTGAGCCAGCAAGACCCCATGTGATGGATGCCTGGATGATGATGAGCCTGACCTTCACTGCCCACCTGCATCTACCCACTGACCTTTGTTTAAGCTTTATCTTATATAAACCTAAAAGTATTTTCAGCACTTTGGTAACTCTTTGAGATACAAGTCTGCTGTCTTCCCTCACTGAAAATAAATTCTTGTTTCTCCACCAGTCCTCTCTTCGTCTTTGAATTCTGTCAGTGGTAAGTAGCCGAACCTCGTCTGTCTGGGACCCCCAGAGCCAGGTGCAAGCACCTCAGGCCCCAGCTACAAACTCATTATGAATACTTACTTATGTAATAATCCACGTAAGTACATATTCTTTTGTATGTATATGTGTATACAAGTATATACTATGTACTTAGTGTGTGTGTATATATATATATATATATATATATACACCATCTACATAGGATATATTCAGTAAGTTTTAGTTAACCCTTCTGCAGCTGGATACTTAAACTGCTCCTGAAATTTTATTTTAAAAACCAACTTGCAAGGATTATCTTTTCATGTAGAGTATTTTGCACATTTTTGATTACCACCTTAGCATAAATTTCCCAAAGTGGAATTACTGATTCAGAAAATATGAAAAAGTTTAATGTATCTACGACTTATTGCCAAAGTGTTTTGCTTAAAAGTTAGAAATTTAGGGGTGCCTGGGTGGTTCAGTTGGTTAAGCATCCAACTTGAACTCAAGTCATGATCTCAGAATTGGTGAGTTCAGGCCCCACATGGGGCTCTGTGCTGACAGCTGAGAGCCTGGAACCTGCTTTCGATTCTGTGTCACCCTCTTTCTCTGCCCCTCCCCAGCACTCACTCTCTCTCTCTCGCTCTCTCTCTCTCTCAAAAATGAACAAACGTTAAAAAAAAAGGAATTTAGACTTTCAGCAACAGTGTATGGATCTGAAAAAATCCTACATCCACACCAACAATATCCTATTTCAATGGAAAAACACAACTTTCACCACTGTCTTCATTTAATCTTTCTTTGTCAATGAATGCAAATATCTTTTATGTTTATTAACCAAATAGGTATAATTTATCACTGTGTTCTTTATCTGTTTCCTTGTCAGTTTAGATGAACTCTTTTTTTGGAAAGATGAACCTTTGCTATATTGCTAAAAATAATGTGCCTACTTCAGGATTCAATTTTTTTTTGTTTTAACATATATTGAATAAAGATACTAGCAAACTTACAGTAATCAAATATATAAAATTGTCTTGGGGAATTGTTAAATTGTTAAATGTTTTCCCAGAACATTTAAGGTTACACTCCTGTCTTTTCCAAAGATTTGATAAATGCTTTCTCCATTTTTGTCTTTCTGTTTTTGTCTTGCTTTGTTTTTAATAATGGGAGGTTGGTTATTGTTTTTCTTTAGTTTTAATATAAGAGGGAGTTGAATCAACTATTAGATCCATCTGGAATCCACTTTAGCATATGGTATATTAGATGAGGCTTAAGATTGTTTCTAATAAAACATAGACAATCTTCAAATTAAGCACAATTCTAATAAAAATCCCAACAAATTTGCAGTAACTTGACAAAATCATATATTCAAAATCTGATTTCATATATTTAGAAAAGGACCACAGTCAAAACAGGTAGAGATCTTATGCCCCACCTGATACTCAGTTGTATCATGTAGCTAATAATGAATGATTATTCAGTATCTTATGGACACAGACATTGAAAGAGATCACTGGAAGAGACATGCCACAATGCATAGGTGGCAGAGAAACCTAACCTTGGCAGAGACTGCATTAAATATCAGTGAGGAGGAATTTACTGGCCAATAAATGATGGCGGCAAGAATGGACACCCATGGCTGGAGCAGGGAGATGATGGGACAGATTTTGACCTCACATGCACCTTGGGAAAATTATAGTTCTTGGTGGATTAAGGACCTGAATATAAAAATCAAAACTGTACAACTGTCAGCTGAGAATATAAAAAATATATATATTGGGGCACCTGGGTGGCTCAGTCGGTTAAGCATCTAACTTCGGCTCAGGTCATGATCTCATAGTTCATCGAGCCCCGCGTTGGGCTCTGTGCTGACAGCTCAGAGCCTGGAGGCTCCTTTGGACTCTGTGTCTCCCTCTCTCTCTGCCCCTCCCCTGCTCATGTTCTCTCTCTCTCTCAATAATAAATAAAAGTGTTAAAAAAGTTTTTTTAATCTTTCTGATTTTAGAGTTCTAAAAATGCTCTAAACACACACAAAAAGGGGAAGCTATTAATAGACCATTAATGTTTAAGAATTCTGAAAACAGCACCATTAATAAAAATATTACAAGTCATAGGGGCTCCTGGATGGCCCAGTTGGTTAAGGGTCCAACTTCAGCTGAGGTCATTATCTCATAGTTCATGGGTTCAACCCCCGCATAGGGCTCTGTGCTGATAGGTCGCAGCCTGGAGCCTGCTTCAGATTCTCTGTCTCCCTCTCTCTCTCTGTCCCTCCTCCACTCACACTCTGTCTCTCTGTCTCTCAAAAATAAATAAACTTTAAAAAAAAAAATTAAAAAGCCACAGACTAAGGGAAAAGATATTTGCAATGCACACTCTAAACAAGGAATTCATAACCAAAATAGTTTCATTAAGTTTATTTTGAGACAGTGCACGCATGCATGTGTGTTCGCCAGAGGCGCAGGGGAGAAGCAGAGAAATGGAGAGAGAATCCCAAGTAGGTCCCATCGGGTCAGTGCAGAGTCCCCCACAGAAGGCTCCACCCCACCAACTATGAGATCATGACCCAAGCTGAAATCAATATTCAGGACTCAACCTACCGAGCCACCCGAATGCTCCCAAAATAATTTTTTAAATTCCAAAAGTATCAATCAGACAATCCACAAGAGAGGACGCAAGAAAGAAATAAACATGAAAAAAAGGCTCAATCACACAGGCAACTGAAAAAATGCAAACTGAAATGAAATGCCCTATGTCTACCTGTCACAGGTTCACAGTGTAACGTCTGGGGAGCTCTGGGTGCCCAGAAACCCTGCCTAGGGCTGTGGTTGCCCAAGTTATGATGAGCGTAAGTGATTTGCCTTTTCACGCTCAGTTTCTCCCGAGTACAGTGGTTTTGCACTCAAGGCTACGTGCATGACGTGTGGTTCCTTCCACAGCAGACTAAATGCAGAGTGGCGGTGAGAATCCAGAGGTCCTCTAAGATGCCAGAAACAAAAAGATGTTAAAAAATGTAAAGCAATGTCACTTTCTACTTAAATTTGTTGTCTTGGAAAAAATAGTTTCTAACATTAATATTTATAAAAATATGCTATTTTTACTAACATAATAGATGCATTATTGCTATTTTAGACAAATTAATAAAGAAATAATCCTTCAAATTTCTGTTGTTTTTTTTTAATTAGGTAAATATTTATAAGCATAACTCACACGATGAAAGCCCTTTGAGGGTCTTCAATAATTTTTAAAAGTGTAAAGGAGTTCTGAGAATACAATGTTGAAGTGCTGATAACATGTAAAACAATGAGAGCCCTCCATGGCTAGTAGCAGTGTGAACCAGAACAGGCTGTCTAGACAACATCTAGGCAAGTAGAGGGTATTCATATTCTATGACCCAGCAATTCTACCACTATATACCCGAGAGAATGTGTCACATATCATTCTGCCCAATCCTCACTGTCGCTTTCCTTGCAGTTTCAAACAACTGAAAAACAACCTAAATATTCATTATTTCAAATCACCAACTGCCTCATAGGGACCTATTACGTGCAAGCACTGTTCTAGATGCTACAAGTAGGAGACAAAGGCCCTGCCCTTATGGGGCCAGCATGCTGGTGGAATAGATAGACCTTTTTAAGTACCCTTATGACAAAGGAACAGAGAACATTTTAATACACGGCATTTTAATGCACATTTAGTAGAAAAGCTAATAGGGAACTATGCGTTCCAGTAAGTGGGCAGATCATTCTTAATAAGGCAGTCATCCCTGGAACAGGGGCGCCTGGGTGGCTCAGTCGATTGAGTGTCGACTGAGTGTCCGACTTCGGCTCAGGTCATGATCTCAGGGTTTTGTGAGTTCAAGCCCTGCATCAGGCTCTGTGCTGACAGCTTGGAAGCCTGGGGCCTGCTTCAGATTCTTTGCCTCCCTCTCTGTCTCTGCCCTTCCCCTGCTTGCTCACTCGCTCGCTCGCTCTCTCTCTCATGAAATGCATCAAGTCTGCTTCCTGTTGTTATGGGGCTGAGCTTGTATTTGCAAGGCAGCAATAGCCAAATGTTAATTCAAGTGTTTTGAATATAATCAACAGACCAATCAGGCCCCAGGTATTTCTTCTGCAAGGTATTGGGAAATACAGGTAAAATACAACACAAACTTAGCCCTCAACAAGCCTGCGAATTCAAATAAGTTTTTTTTTTTTTTTTAATTCTCACCACTCATACTTTGTCAGAATCCTAAGGGGAAACAGAAGGTGGAGGGGGAAGGCGAGAAGAGGGGAGGAGGGGGAGGAAGTGAAGGGGGATGAGTGAGGCAGGGTGGAGGAATAAGAAGGAAGGGAAGAAGGGGGGAAGAGAGAGAGGAGGACAAGGAGGGGTGGGGCTGGGGAAAGGGAGGAAGAGGAGGAAGGGGAGAAGCAGCATCACCACCGCAGCCGGCACAGAAGAACGTTAGGGTTAATCACACTTCGGGGTTTGCCTGGTGACTCAGCAGAGGGAAAACAGGGTGAGATGGTTTTGAGAGCCCGCGAGGCAGTGATGAGCAGTGACAGTGGTGACCTCTGGGCAGTAGCCTGCCCTCTACTCTGGACAAGGAGAGAAGGAAATAAACACAGACCATACTCTTCTTTCTCCAAATCTCAGTGATCAGCATTTGTCAGTGAATACCTTCGCTGGGATGGAGAACTCTTCTAAATCCCCCTCTCCCACCTGGTCCCAAAAGTATCCAAACTTTCTTTTTTTTTTTTTAACTTTTATTTTATTTAAAAAAAAATTTTTTTTTAATGTTTTTATTTTATTTCTAGGATAGAGAGAGAGAGACAGCGTGAGCAGGGGAGGGTCAGAGAGAGAGGGAGACACAGACTCTGAAGCAGGCTCCAGGCTCTGAGCTGGTGGTCAGCACAGAGCCCGACGCGGGGCTTGAACCCACGAACTGCGAGATCATGACCTTAGCGAAAGTCGGACGCTTAACCGACTAAGCCACCAAGGCGCCCCAAAAGTATCCAAACTTTCTGTTATCAGTCCTGCTCAGTGTCTAATTGCACAACCGGAGAATATGTTAACAGAGGAGGTTATAGCTGATGTCCTGAAAAACTGCACGTCCCCAAAAACTGCAATTTCCCCACCGTGCTCTCCCCTGGCCTTCAGTGGCCTCTGTGGAGGCCCAGATCCCACTCTAGTCCCAGGAAAGAAGTCTTAGCTTCCATGGAAAGGAATGCCTTGCACAAGCTGGGCAGTGAAATATGTCTTGTTTGAAAAAAAAAAGTAAGAAATTCTTTTCAAATAATTGAAAAGTAGAATAAGAAGTCACAATTGCATTGTGTTTTTTAAGTTGTTTTTCTAACTCTCATAGGATGTTTATAATCATAAAAATTTGCTATGCTTATAAAAATTCTTTTGTTAAGAAAGAAACTGTATCTTACCAGCAATTCTTGTCTGAGACACAGAACTGGGTTCCTGGATGCGTTCCTTCAATGTGCTAGGCACTTCTCTGCATATCTACACCATCAGGCCAAACAAAGAGAAGAATACTATATAAATAAAGATGATCATATTTTTGAAAGAGGAAGTGTTATTCTAAGTGATAGTTCTGCTGCTTCTCTGCCCCCTCAACGCCTGGGCTTCTGTCTCCACCCTCACATCCACTGTAGTCTTGCAGAGCCCCCACTGCAATTACTGTCGAGAGTACCTTCCAGTCTTTAGCTGTCCCCGTCCTTTGTAACATTTAATTGCTGTCCCTTCCCCTCCCCGAAATACTGTTAATATTCTGCAATCCTGACTTTATGCTTTTCTCTCTGAATGATCGTCTAAGCATACTTCACCAGCTCATCCTCCTCTGCCCATCCATCAAATACTGACACTCTATAGGGTAGGTTTTTTTGTTCTTACCCTCGACCCTGGCTTCTCTCCCTGGGTCCTGGTTTCTAATGGTTTCATTTATTATATGGAGTTTTAAGAGGCTGAAAATTCCAAAAAAATAGATCTTCAGTCCAGCTCATTCTGTCAACTGGACATTCAGACACGTCCAAATCTGAATTCATCACCTGTTTCCCTGACACCCCCTTCTAATGACTCTAACTGATCTTTCCAAATCAGTTATTCTGATCTGGACACTGGTCTTTGCTCAGAGGAGTTACTTGATATCCTGATAGTATCCTAAGGCTATCCATCCCTAGGATCACTCCATCCATCTCTAGAGTGAAGCTATAGTGATCTTTCAAAATGTGACTTTCTCCTGATTAAAACCCATCCACTGCTCTCAAGGTGATGAAGTGTTCTCAAGATGGAGCTCAAATTCCTTGTGATGCATGATGAGGCCTCTAGGATCTGGTTCGGCAAGCATCTCTTGTTCTTCCACTTCACACTCAGCTACTTCCAGGACCCAAATGCACTGTACTCATTCTCTGTTCCCTCTAGATCTTCCCATTTTGCTGATTCTTCTCCCTGTGATGCTCCTTCCCCCATTCTTCATCTGACCCATACTTACTCATTCTTTATAAATTAGCAAGGATATGATCTTCTCAACCAAATTTTCCATGATTACCTCCCAAAGGCAGGTAGGTGCTCTACCTTTTGTCCCCAAGGATACATCTATGTTGTAAGTATTTGGCTACGTGTCTCATCCACAATACACCCTTTGGGTTAGAAGCAGTGTCATACTGTTTGCTGTATTCCTAGTTCTTAAAACCATGCCTGGCATAAACCAAGAGACCAGTCAAAACCTACTGAGTGAATAAATACATGAACGAATGAAGTAGCCCAAGTTAGTATTTCCCAAAGTACATTTATTGAAATTATTTCCACAATAAGTATTGTCTGACCTTGGACACTCATAATTCACCCGAGTAGAGTAAAATCAACGTGAAATTCTGTGATAAAGGAAGTTTCAGCTTTGTCTAACACAGTGCTCCCAAATTAACCACCGTGCCCTCTTCCACACAGTATCTACTGACATCCTTTGTGTTAAATAAATAAGTGTGCTCTGATTAAATATGCACAAGCTGTGCCTGGCATGTTTGACACAGGGCCAACATGTCTGCAGAGGAGGGTAAGGGAGAGAGAAGAGAAGATGAAGTCAGAGAGAAAAAAAGAAGCCAGAACATGAGGGGCCTAACAAGTCACAGTAGGAACCTCAGCCTTTACTTCGCATGAGATGCAATTAGTGGGCTTTACTCAGAGGAGTTACTTGATCTGAATTATATTTTAACAAATACTTTAGTGCTTTGCTGAGAAGAGCTTGGTAAAGGGCAGAGGAGGAAGCAGGAACTCCAGTGAGGAGGCCATTGAAGTAAAAGCAAGACAAGAGATGATGGTGGCTTAAAACTACTTAGTAGCACTGGGGTTAGTGAAAAGCAGTCAAATTTATGAAATTCCTCAAATTTAAAAAAGGTTGAAGAAATGTACAGGGAATACCCAGTGTGCCACCCGACACCTACAATTGTTAGAATTTTGCTATATTTGCTTTATCATGTATCTAGCCATCTAGCTGTCCATCAAACCATCCACCAATGGATGCGTATTTTGAAGGAGAAGCTGATTACGGTGACTCCAAGCTTTGGAGTTTTTAAAATTGAGATATAACTCATAAGATTGACTCCAAAGATTTTGACCAAACACTAATGAGTAATTACCAGTATATGAGATCGGAGAAGTACAGTAAAGCACAGGGAAAAGGTGGAGATCAAGAGCTCAATTTTGTATGTCAGTGTGAGATATCCATTGGACAGCCAAGTGAACACACTGAACAGGTCAGTAACAGTGATTCATCAAGGCAGTAATTCTCAATTAGAGAATCTAGGTCAATAAAACATCTGCACCATTAGATGTACAATGATGGCTGTCATTTTAAGGGGATCAAGAAGGGTAAAATTGACTGATATGGGATCTATCCAAACCAGGGGCAGAGACATATCCATTCAGTGTCCCAGACAGACCTCATACTCTAATATGGTATGTACCAAGGCAAAGCAAAAAGAACCTATGACATTCTCTGCTTTTAATTGTTTTAACTGCAAAAAAAAAAAAAAGACCTTATCTTAGTTATTTCTAGTACATACTAGGCTAGCACATACTCCACCTGGAGCCCAGTTAATACATGAATAAATGGACAAATCATTAAAAATAATTAATGAGTTGAATAAAATCATTAAAAATAAACCTACATATGTGAGAAGTCATGTGCAACATCAGGATGTTATTTTAATGTCTTCAATTTATAACTTTATATGGCATTTTATTGCTAATGTTAATAAGCTTTCATTATTTAATGTAGTATATGACATGTAAATCCCCAGACCAAAACATCCCACGTACAATAAAAAGTATTCTCTGAGAATATAGGTTTCTGTCCATGACAGATGAAAACAATAGTAATTGAAAATATTGCTAAGCATTCGTAAACTGTGCCCATGTTGGGGTATGCTTTTTAAAAGCAGAGCAGTTACATAATCCCACTTCCTTGACAACAAAGTCAACAAACATGAGAAAGGGATCATAGTAATTCTTAATGCACACCTTATTCCATGTCGAATTTATAGTTCTCAAGCTTTCTGAAATTTTTTCTCTTTCATGTAAGCTCAGACTTTTATCTGAAAGCATTTCCAACTCGGTTCTATTCAGCCATTTGAGTTTTTCAGCTTGTACGTCCATCTCCTGGGTTAAGTCCTAAAGGAGTCATAAGAGAGTTGTCTTAAGAAAGTTGTCATACCGAGCCAAGTCCAACTACTATATCAGAAGTCTCTCTGGGAAATATTCTTATAAATGTAGATTTCTAATTTCTTTTCTTTTTCTTAGAAAATAAACTTATAAAAACCTAAACTTATATTAACAAACTGGTTGTTGTTTTTTTTTTTAAGCTTATTTTGAGAGTGAGAGGAGAGGGGGAGGTAGGAGCAGAGAGAGAGGATCCGAAACAAGCTTTTCACTGTCAGTGCAGAGCCTGATATAGGGCTTGAACCCATAAACCAGGAAATCATGACCTGAGCTGAAACTAGGAGTTGGACACTTAACCAACTGAGCCACCAGGAGGCCCTGGGCTTAAATTAACAAACTGTAACTGATACAGGAATGAACACAAACTTTCAATGTGCATTTGGATGCACTTGTGCTTTGGCCTCTTTTACCCTCATCTCTTAACAGGTCATATTATATCGTATTTACATTGATAGTTTAACATTCTGTTCTTAGATAATGAAAATAATATCTTTTCTAAGACAAAAAAAAAAACAACAACAACAAGAACACTTTATGCAATCATCTTTACCTTATCTCTACCTAATGTACTCTCTTTGTGATGGCCCCCTAACATGTTCCAAGAAAACTACTGAAATTTTTAGACAAAACAGGAACAATTTTGCTAGAAATTTGTCTAACAAGAAGAAAACTTAGTAATTGTTTGCCACATATTTTTCATCATATTGAGTTTCATTCCCAAATGCCTCAGTCATACTCCTTAAGCAAAATCTCTCATCCAATTAGGGGGCATCCTTTCAGGCATCCTTTGATGCATGCACATGTGTCCTCAACATGCACAATTTCTTTTTTCTTAAATCTTTTTTTTAATGTTTATTTATTTTTAAGAGAGACAGAGACAGAGGGTGAACAGCGGAAGGGCAGAGAGAAAGGGAGACACAGACTCCAAAGCAGGCTCCAGGCTCCAACCTGTCAGCACAGAGCCAGACGCAGGGCTCAGACTTATGAATCACAAGATCATGACCTGAGCCAAAGTCAGACATTCAACTGACTGAGCTACCCAGGCGCCCCTAACAATTTCTTCCTTTTACTAAAAATATGAACACATTCATCTTACTGTTCCGCAAGAAGTATTTCCATTCTTAACACAAACTATATAAACTTTATAGATATGAAAAAGTATGGATATTTGGATATATTTATACATATATTTATCTTTACATATTGTATACATATAGAACTATAAACAATTCTTGTTAGTTGTGGATCAACAAAGGACATTTGATTAATACAGTCATAATACAAAACCTGTAGTAGGCTATGATGAGTTGCTCCTAAGTCACTTAGAGTTTTCTTGGAAGAGTCAATTTTGAAGACAGCAATCAGTAACTATCTTCTAAATCTAACAGCAAAGAATGATACTTCACAGTATTATTATATTCTAAAATGCTGAAGTCTGTTGAAAATAATCTAAAAATCTTTGTCTAATACTAAGATCATATGATTCGTTACTTTTCTATCACTGAAACCTTACCTCTGCAAGAACAAAATTACAGTGCTCTTTAAAAAAATTCCTCTAAAATTCACCACATATACCACAAAGTACAAAGTTTCTTCCCCTTTTCTTCTTCAGGCATGCATTCTCTTATTTTTAGCGTAAATGTTCATGCACCAAAAAGCACTGGCAAATATAGAGACAAATAAACCACTTACTGTTAATTCTTGCAGGTTTTCTTCCAACTCAGTGGTTGATCTCTTTTGCACAGCATTCTCGGCCTTTGTTAACCAACAGATAATATCATCTAGTCTTTTTCTATATTCCATCACCTGCTTACTTTCTCCTTTTAGCCTAAAAGAATATGTTATTGAAAAACGTTGACAAAAATTATCCAATTAGTCAGAACACTATATATTTGCTTTGGACATCCCAACTAAATACACTACACACAAAAATGTTCCTAATAATTATTTTAATATATATTTTTAAATGTGTGTCAATAGTGATGTATATATTGTCCAATACAAAAGATTACTTGATAGTATGATAATAAAAAAATTTTCTTTATTAAATTCAAAACCATTGAAACTAAATGTTATCTTCTTTCATTGTGAAAAATTCTATAGAAATTTAATTCAAATGATTTTTCTAAAGCTAGAGACCACTGACAACATAATGGAAGCTTTAAAAAAGAAAGAAAAATGTCTTTATCTCAAAAAATAAGGAAAAACACATAATTCTCTTTCAGTAGTCCATGGAGATAAAAGTCATCATTCTATGACATAGTATTCACATTAGGTGGCAACTATTACTCTATTCAGAGGAAAGAAAGAAAAAGAAGGCAAGATACTGAGAATGGAAAATTTTTACAAGTATTAGGAAAGACAAGAAAAAATGGAAATTTGGTTACTTGTTAAAGTAAGTATTATATTTGAATATAGCACCAAGTTATAAAAAGAGATCTAGAAAAAACAAAGCAAAAGTTTTAAAGGATATAAAGAAACAAATAGTCATATGAGTATAAAAAAGGAACTGCCTTAATTAGATCTTTAAAATGTTTTAAGAATACCATTTATAAGTATATAAACCATCTGTCAGAAGCGGAGAATATGACTAGAACTCATGATGAACAAGATTATGAATTTTTCAGAGAGGCTTTCAAAGATATTTACAGCTTGGTGGTGGTATCATTATTTTTATAGTTGTGGCTATTAGCTGCAAGTTTAAAAGTTAAATGAGATTTTTTATATGAATTACATTGTGTTACACCTAACAAAAATTTACATTTTATGGCTATGACTTTTTCTTTTTAATCACAAAAAACTAACATATGATGCACTATATAATCAAAAGCTAAATAAGTACTTGCATATTTTACAGAGAGTCAGTAATATTTGAAGGAAAATCTTTTAATGCTTAAAAAACTAATGAAAATCACTACACAATCATAAGTTTTCATTTTTAAGTATCCATAGGGAGAGAACACTGCTTCAAAATTAAAATAAACAAATAAATAAAGCAATAGTATTAATTGTTAAAGACCGACAATACCAAGACAGGTAATTTACCCTCTTTATCGAAGAGTAATTAACTTAAATAACAGCTTTATAAACACTCAAATACTATTATAAAACTTGTATTTAAAAAAAGAGTTAAATGCAGCAGAATACACATTCTTTATGAATACACGTGGAACATTCTCCAGAACAGATCACATACTGGGTCATAAATCAGCCCTCAACAAGTACAAAAAGATTGAGATCATACCATGCATACTTCCAGATCACAATTCTATAAAGCCTGAATTCAACCACAAGAAAAATGTGGAAGCTCTCAAAGGCATGGAGGTTAAAGAACATCCCACTAAAGAATGAATGGGTTAACCAGGAAATTAAAGAAGAAATAAAACATAGAAGAAATAAAAATGAAAAGATGACAGCCCTCAAATCGATAAAATTACAAATGAAAAAGGAGAGATCATAACCAACAACATGGAAATACAAACAATTATAAAAGAATACTATGAAAACTTATCTGCCAACAAACTGTACAATCTGGGAGAAAAAGACAACTTCCTAGAAACTCACAACCAACCAAAACTGAAATAAGAAAAAATAAAAATTTGAACAGACCAACAGCCAGCAAGAAATTGAATCAGTAATCAAAAATCTCCCAATTAACAAGAGTCCTGGGCCAGATGGCTTTCCAGAGATATTCTGCCACAGATTTAAAGAAGAGTTAATACTTATTCTCAAAGTGTTCCAAATGATCAAAAAATGGAAGGAAAACTTCCAAACTCATTCTACGAAGCCAGCATTACCATGATTCCCAAACCAGACAAACATCTCACTAATAAGGAGAATTACAGGCCAATATCCCTGATGAAGATGGATGCAAAAATTCTCAACAAAATACTAGCAACTCAAATTCAACAACATTACAAGATATTATTCACCAGAATCAAGTGGGATTTATTCCTTGGCTGCAAGGATGGTCCAATATTCCCTATCAAGCAACATGATATACCACATTAATAAAAGAATGGATAAGAACCATATGATCCTGTCAATAGATGCAGAAAAAGCACTGGACAAAGTACAACATCCATTCATCCATTGTTAAAAAGCCTCAACAATGTACAGATACAGGGGACATATCTCAAAATCATAAAGGCCATATATGAAAGACCCATAGCTAATATCATCTTCAATGGGGAAAAACTAAGCGCCTTTCCCCTACCCTCAAGAACAAGATAAGGATGTCCACTCTCACCATTACTATTTAACATAGTATCGGACGTCTTAGCCTCAGTAATTAGACAACAGCATCCAAATCGGCAAGGAGGAAGTCAAACAAACTTTCACTATTTGCAGACAACATCATACTCTATACAGAAAGCCCAAAAAGTTCCTAGAACTCGTACACGATGAATTCAGCAAATTACAGGATATAAAATCAACATACAGAAATCTGTTGCATTTTTATACATCAATAACAAAGCAATAGAAAAAGAAATCAAGGAATCAATTCCATTTACAGTTACACCAAAACAAGATAGCTAAGAGTAAACCTATGCAAAGAAGTAGAAGATCTATACTTGGAAAACTATAAAACACTTATGAAAGAAACTGAAGAGGATACAAAGAAATGGAAACACATTCCGTGCTCATGGATTAGAAGCACAAACACGGGTAAAATATCTATACCACCCAAAGCAATCTACACATTTAATGCAATCCCTATCAAAATACCACCAGCATTTTCTGCAGAACTACAACAAACAGTCCCAAAATTTGTATGGAACCACAAAAGACCCCAAATAGCCAAAGCAATCTTGAAACAGAAAAGCAAAGCTGGAGGCATCACAATTCCAGACTTCAAGTTATATCACAAAGCTGTAGTCATCAAGACAGTATGGCACTGGCACAAAAACAGACACATAGATCAGTGCATAGAATAGAAAATCCAGAAGTGGACCCACAGCTATATGGTCAACTAATCTTTGACAAAGCAGAAAAGAATATCCAATGGAATAAAGACAGTCTGTTCAACAAATGGCATTGGAAAAACTGGAGGGCAACACACAGAAGAATGAAACCGGACCACTTTCTTACACCAAACACAAAAGTAAATTCAAAATGGATAAAAGATCTAAATGTGAGACAGGAGATCATCAAAATCCAAGAGGAGAAAATAGGTAGCAACCTCTTTGATCTCAGCCAGAGAAACTTTTATTAGACATGTCATCAGAGGCAAGGGAAACAAAAGCATAAATGAACTATTGAGACCTCATCAGGATAAAAGCTTTCTGCAGAGAAGAAAACAATCAACAAAATTAAAAGGCAGCCTACAGAGTGGGAGAAGATATTTGCTAATGACATGTCGGATTCAGGGTTAGTATTCAAAATCTATAAAAATAACTTATCAAACTCAACGCCCAAAAAACAGATAATTCAGTTAAGAAATGGGCAGAAGACATGAATAGACACTTTTCCAAAGAAAACACCCAGATGGCTAACAGACACATAATAAGATGCTCAACATCATTCATCATCAGGAAAATACAAATCAAAACCACAGTGAGATACCACCTCACACCTGTCAGAATGGCTAAAATTAACAACACAATAAACAGTTAAGTGTTGGTGAGGATGCGGAAAAAGGGGAGCCCTCTTGAATTGTTGGTGGGATTGCAAACTGGTGCAGCCAGTCTGGAGAACAGTATGAAGGTTCCTCAAAAAACTAAAAATAGACCTATCCTACAATCCAATATTTGCACTATTAGGTATTTACCAAAAGAATACAAAAAATACAAATTCAAAGGGTACATGCACCCTGAGGTTTATAGCAGTATTATCAACATTAGCAAAGCTGTAGAAAGAGCCCAAATGTCCAACAACTGATGAATGGAAAAAGACGATGTCATACACACACACACACACACACACACACACACACACACACACACAATGTAATACTATTCAGCCATCAAAAAGAATGAAATCTTGCCATTTGCAACAACATAGATGGAGCTAGAATGTATTACACTAAGCAAAATAAGTCAATTAGAGAAAGACAAATACGGTATGGGTTCACTCATGTGGAATTTAAGAAACAAGAAAGAGAACAAACTGGGGGTTAACAAAGGGAGGTGGGTAGGAAATGAGCTAGATGGGTGATGGGGATTAAAGAGGGCAATTGTTATGTTATAATGAGCACCGGATATTGTATGTAAGTGACGAATCAACGAATTCTATTCCTGAAACCAATACTGCACTATATATTGGCTAACTAAAACTAAAAAAAAAAGTTGGAATTTATATTGCCAATGTTTCATAATCATGACTAACTTAGTATTTTGAAAATATATCTATGAATGAAACTAACATCAAGCAATTTCAATAACACATATTTGAGTCACAAAATTTTCATCCTCAAACCAGCTAAATATAATCTGCACTTTAAATGTTATCACTGAGAGTAAAAATAAGTTATAGATTTATGTTCAAATAGTAGATAACAATTGCTCATTAAGGAATAACAGCACAAGTTGACGAGCTGTGCAAATACGTTAACTACAAGCACTCGATACAAAAACAAATTAAACTGTGCTATTCCTCAATGACTCTGATAACAGTACACACACAAGCTCTTAAAATTGCAAGGTAGCCCCAATTTAAGATAAGTTATAACCTTAAATGAAGTCAAACATGAATTTATGAAAATAAATATTGCTTTAGTTAAAATAGAAGATGTTGCAAAAGAGATTCATTATTCTTATCTCTTCCCCAAAATGAGTAAAATATGTATTAGCTTCACCTTGTTAGGTCCAGGAAGAATAATTACCACATTCCACAGAGATCCATTGGAAAATCTTTAACAGAATTTCTGCTAGTATTGTTATACCATGCCAGCAAATACATCTTTTGCCTTAAGGAGACCTGGAAGCTAGATGATTTCTGAGCTAGAAGGACTCTCCATAAAATCTCATTAGCATGGCACATAAAACCCTATGGAGCCCAAGCTTCCGATCCCACCCCAGGTCCCCTGAATCCTCCTTTTCCAGTAACTTTGCAGATCTCTCCCTTGGCCATGCTATTTCATGCCTTCCACCTTTGCCAATTCAATTTCTTTTCCCTAGAAGCCCCTCTCTAGGATGAATTTACAGGAAATTGTCACAAATGCTTCAAACCTCAGTTCAAGATACTTCCCCTCTGATGCCTAAATTCCATGTCCCAAAACGACCCCACTGAAAAAGAGGACTATAGCCCAAAAGAAAACTGATGAACTTAGATGCAAAAATTCTCAACAAAATACCAGCAAATCAAACCCAACAGTACATTAAAAGAATCACTGACCATGATCAAGTGGCATTTATCTCTGGGCTGCAAGCGTGCTCCAATATTCACAAATCAATCAATGTGATATATCACATTAATAAAAGAAAGGATAAGAACCATATGATCCTGTCAATAGATGCAGAAAAAGCATTGACAAAGTACAACATCCATTCATGTTAAAAAGCCTCAACAATGTAGAGATACAGGGAACATACCTCAAAATCATAAAGGCCATATATGAAAGACACATAGCTAATATCATCTTCAATGGGGAAAAACTGAGCGCCTTTCCCCTACCCTCAAGAACAAGACAAGGATGCCCACTCTCACCATTACCATTTAATATAGTACTGGAAGTCTTAGCCTCAGCAATCATATAACAAAAGGCATCCAATTGGCATCCAATAAAGGCATCCAATAGGCATCCAAAAGGCATCCAATAAAAGGCATCCAAATTGGCAACGGTCAAACTTTCACTATTTGCAGACAACATGATACTCTACCAAAAACCAAAAAAACTCCACCAAAGAGTTGCTAGAATTGATACACGAACTCAGTAAAGTCACAGGATATAAAATCAACATAAAGAAATCTGTTGCATTTCTATACATCAATAACAAAGCAATAGAAAAAGAAACCAAGGAATCAATTCCATTTACAGTTGCACCAAAAACAAGATAATACCTAAGAGTAAACCTACCCAAAGAGGTAGAAGATCTGTACTTGGAAAACTATAAAACACTTATGAAAGAAACTGAAGAGGATACAAAGAAATGGAAACACATTCCGTGCTCATGGATTGGAAGCACAAACACGGGTAAAATATCTATACCACCCAAAGCAATCTACACATTTAATGCAATCCCTATCAAAATACCACCCAACAACAACAGTCCCAAAATTTGTATGGAACCACAAAAGACCCCAAATAGCCAAAGCAATCTTGAAAAAGAAAAGCAAAGCTGGAGGCACCACAATTCCAGACTTCAAGTTATATCACAAAGCTGTAGTCATCAAGACAGTATGGCATCAGCACAGAAACAGACATGTAGAGTGGTGGCATAGAACAGAAAATCCAGAAGTGGACCCACAGCTATATGGTCAACTAATCTTTGACAAAGCAGAAAAGAATATCCAATGGAATAAAGACAATCTCTTCAACAAATGGTGTTGGGAAAAATGGAGGGCAACACACAGAAGAATGAAACTAGACCACTTTCTTACACCATACACAAAAATAAATTCAAAATGGATAAAAGATCTAAATGTGAGACAGGAAACCATCAAAATCCAAGAGAAGAAAATAGGTAGCAACCTCTATGACCTCAGCCAGAAAAATCTTACTAGACACGTCGCCTGAGGCAAGAGAAACAAAAGCAAAAATGAACTGCTGGGACCTCATTAAGATAAAAAGTTTCTGTAGAGAAGGAAAAAATCAACAAAACTAAAAAGCAGCCTAGAGAGTGGGAGAAGATATTTGCTAATGACATATCTGATACAGGGTTAGTATTAAAAAAATCTATAAAAAACTTATAAACTCAACACCCAAAAAACAGATAACCCAGTTAAGGAACAGGTAGAAGATATAATAGATACTTTTCTAAAGGAAACATCCAGATGGTTAATAGACACATGAAAACAGGCTCAACATCACTCATCACCAGGGAAACACAAATTAAAACCATGATAAGATACCACCTTATACCTGTCAGAATGGCTTAAGAACATAATAAACAATAGGTTTTGGCGAGGATGCAGTAAAACAGTAGCCCTCTTGCATTATTGGTGGGAATGCAAACTGGTGCAGCCACTCTGGAGAACACTATGGAAGTTTCTTTTAAAAAGTAAAAGTAGAACTACCCTACAATCCAGCATTTGCACTGTTAAGTATTTATCCAAAGGATACAAAAATACAGATTCAAAGGGGTACATGCACTCCAGTGTTTATAGCAGCATTGTCAACTGTCCAGCAAGTTCAAGGTATTCCTGACCTAGTTCAAGTTCCTGCCACACAGTTGCCATTTCATAATAAAATGTCAGAAATGAGAGGACTAAAGATATTTTTCACATGTATGAAATCTGAATAGAAATGTGAGACTTTATGGATAACCTAAAAATACCGTAAGATACAACATACTAAAAATATAGAACATCATGGGGCATCTGGGTGACTCAGTTGGTTGACCATCTGACTTTCTATTTCAGCTCAGGTCATGATCCCAACGTCGTGGGATCAAACCCCACATCGGGCTCCCCAGATTCTGAGCATGGAGTCTGCTTAGGATTATCTCTTTCTCTACCTCTGTCTCTCTCCCCCACTCACATTCTATTTCTCTCAAATAAAAAAAATAAAAATATATTACATCACAATGGAGATCTTAAAAGTCAGTACAACTCCTATTATGATAGCAGATAACAGAAGAATTTTGAACTCATCTGACTACATCTTAAAAGGCTCTGCCAAAATATCTTTACCCCTGTGCCCTGGAGTTATCACAGCTACATCACCTTGGCCGCCGGTCCTTGACTTCTGCCAAGATCACACTCCAGCGCTGGTTTAAACCTGCCAGCTTGTCTTTCAAGAAGCTTCCATCTGTGGGGGAGAGTTTCTGTACAATCCCATCCCCAGTTCTGTTTAGGGCTGCAAAACTGGGCTGGTGGCTACTGATCCCCTCTTCGAGTGCCTGTAACAGAGTACAATTCAAGATAACTCAACTAACTGTGTAGTCAATCCACAAAGGTACTAGGGCATCAGCCTAAGTGTTAAGAGAAACAAAGTCCTGGGAGAATATTGTATGTCCATGAAAAAGGCTTTTCAAAACACTTTACTTACATCTCAATGAACACACGAAATGAAATCTATTTTGAAGTCTAGCCCATTCTCATGAGTGCCATCAGGCAAAATACACTGAAAGAGGACAGCCTACTAACAAAATAAATAACAGCTGTTTACACTGAAGCACAAGCATCAGAAACCTGCTGCATTTCTATGCACCAATAATGAATTATGTTTGAGTAAAGTAAATGGTTTGTCCTCTTTCAAATATGTGCTTGAAAGCATTTCTAAATACAATGTGTGTGTGTGTGTGTGTACCCCCACATACCCTTATGTCCTACCATATGTCAGTAAATGTCAATGTGTATTTTACTGAGACACTGCTTCACAGGTCTATCAATGCTGAAGCAATTAAGAAAGGACATTTTAAAGTCAAGTGTGAGCACTTATCTGTAACTCATAAAATAAAAAAGAATGCATTAACATGTTTATGAAAAAATAAAAAGCATTTTCTAACTTCTAAGGAGGCTTCTACCTAAAGTATATTTTGAAAATTTCATAAAAGAGAATACATTTTTAACAATGTGAACTGAAAGTCTTCTTGCTTTTGACTATTACTTTTAAAGAGCTGTTATCAACATAACTGATTTAACTATTGTGTTATATTTCCCAAGACTGCATTTGACTCACACAAGCAGCAGCCCTGACACAGCTGAAGAATAATTTACTTGTACGAAAATTGTCAATGATACAAAGAAAAATAAGATGCCTAGTGTTTAAGCACAGAAAACAGAGGGGAGGTATGCAGATATCTTTCTGTACATACAAAATTTCACAAATGTTGTTCTGAACATAAAATTTTAAAAATAAAATTGTGTTTTACATTACCACTAAAGAGCATCTTTTAATTTTTAAAGTCCTAACTAAAAATTGTAAATACCAATTTTTCTTAGACCTTTGAAACTGGAAAGCAGAACTGGAACAAAAACTACAGGTTGTTTATGTACTTCTGAAAAGTTAACATGATTAGCCCTTACTTTCCAAATCCATCTTTAATGTCCCATACTGAAAAAATTATGCCAGGGCGCCTGGGTGGCTCAATCGGTTAAGCATCCGACTTCAGCTCAGGTCATGATCTCATGGTTCATGGGTTCCAGCCCCGCATCGGGCTCTGTGCTGACAGTTAGCTCAGAGCCTGGAGCCTGCTTTGGATTCTATATCTTCCTCTCTCTTTGACCCTATCCTACCTTTCTCTCTCTCTCCCAGAAATAAATAAAACATTAAAAAAATATATGTTACCTTCCGAGCAGACCTGTACCCCCCGATGGGAAGCACTCACCGGCTGATGCATCCTGGCTTTCTCCACATCCAGGCCACCATCAGGAGCAATGGTTTCAGCCAGTAAGTCTTCAGCCTCCATTAGCCACTGGGTGAGGTCATTAAGGTCACAATGGAACTGTCTCCATTCTTCCATAGCCCTGTCAAAATAACTAGAGGACAAGAAACAAAATAGGTTTCCAAACTTTCCAGGACTGTCTAAAAGTAACTGTTCTAAAAAGGAAATTCAAATCTCATTTAAATTGAAAGCCTCAAAACAAGGGAATTCACAGCTCACTGCTCTACAAGACCAGTTTTCACAAGACGACAGTTCATGATTCCTCTTGGAGAAACACACACCATACCAAAACAATCCTGCTCCCCTCTCTCTCTCAACATGCGTGTGCACATGCATACACACTAGGCAGCTTTTTCACTGAAAAGACAGCCTGCTCCAGCTTGGAAAATCAAGCTTGATTAGCTGCAGCCACGCTAACCTACCCACCTTTAAACACTTAACATGTTAAATATCAGCAATGTAAAATATGATGAATCACTCTATTGGGAAAAAAATAGGATGTTTTACGTCCAGAACACTTTGTTCCTAGCTAGAACAAAACCCCAAATTTCAAAACACTTCAAAAATTTTCTTGCACTCCATTATCACTGCGTTCTGGAATGCTTGTGTCCCCCAAATGCATATGTTGAAGCCTTAATGCCACAATGGGACTATATTTGGATAACGAGGGCCCCTAAGGAGGTAATTAAGGTTAAATGAAGTCTAAGGTTAGAGTGAAGCTCTAATCCTGTAAGACTAGTGTCCTAATAGGAAGAGAAACAAGCACCAGAGACTGATCTTTCTCTCCTCTCTCTCCCTCTGTCTTTCTCTGTCTCTCTCTCACACACACATTTTGCAACAACACAGACAAAAGGCCATGTAAGGACACAGTGTGAAGGTGACCATCTGCAAGCCAGGAAGAGAGGCCTCATTAAACGCTAACCCTGCTGGCACCCTGGCCTTATACTTCCAGTCTCCAGAGCCAAGAAAATGTGTTTGTTGTTTAAGGCACCCCATCTGTGGTATCTTACTATGGCAGCCCCAGCCAACTAATACACTCTGGGTGTGTCCCCTTCATCTGAACAGAATGGAAATGCCTATAAAGCCCAGGTTAAGCAATGAGACACAGGGCTACTGAGATTTCTATTTAATTTTAACTACTGTGGCGCCTGGGTGGTTTAGCTGATTGAGCACCCAACTCCTATTCTGGCTCAGGTCATGATCCTGGGATCTAGCCCCAAGTTGGGCTCTGTGCTGAGCATGGAATCTGCTTGAGATTCTCTCTGTCTCTGTCTCTCTCTCTGTCTCTCTCTCACCCTCTGCCTCCCCTCTGCTCACCCTCTAAAATAATAAATAAATAAACAAATAGATTCTTTAGAAATGAGATAAAGTCACGCTCCACTGCTTGTCATATCTGGAACACATAAAATAAATATAAAAAGGAAAAGCTTTTTTGGATTAGGATCCTAAATTTCCTTGTGCCTTTTTTTAGAGTAGCAGTGCTAGCAGAGATTTAGATGATATCCCTGAGATTTTGACAATATTAATAACATTTTTACTTTCCCTAATAAAAAGCTAATATTATTTTCAAAAAATAATAAAATGATCCCTGGGATCACTAACTCCTAAAAAATGTTTATATTTTCTTCTTCCATGAAAATCATTTTGAAAATTCAGTTAATATTTGTTGAATGCCCACAGGGAAGCAACATTCTATTGGGCATGGCAAAAATAAGAACACTTCAAACAAACACCGTGAGAAGATATAGAGACAATCTTCATTAGTTTTCACAAAACCATAAACAACTAAATAACAAACATAAAACTCCAACTTTTCAGGTGCTGCAATAATGAACAGAAAATGTTGCCAAAAAGGCTTTCTCAAAGATCTGAAGACCTTGGGACACCTGCGTGGCTCAGTCGGTTAAGCATCCGACTTCGGCTCAGGTCATGATCTCATGGTTCGTGAGTTCGGGCCCCACGTCGGGGTCTGTGCTGACAGCTAGCTCAGAGCCTGGAACCTGTTTCAGATTCTGTGTCTCCCTCTCTGTCTGACCCTCCTCTGCTTGCACTGTCTCTCTCTCTCTCAGAAATAAATAAAACATTAAGAAAATTTTTTTAATAAAAAATAAAAAGATCTGAAGACCTTGAGAATATGAACATTACATTTGGTAAAAATCATTATCATTGTAAAAAGAACATAAATTCTAAATGAATCTAAGCAGCATAGCTATGTATTAAACAGGAAGAAGTCAAAAGAAAGGGATTTGCATGTTCAGGAAGCTCTTGCAAAGCCATCATCTCTCTAAGCCAGCGAGCCAGCTCAGATGGGAGACAGCACAGCACTGTGGAGGGTTGTGGACTCCCAGAGAATCAGACTTAGTTTAGATTCGAACTATAAACATATGAGTTTGCTAATATCTAATATTTCAATGGCCTTGCCAACTTCCCCACAAAGTCATCTCACCAACGTACCCTGTCTCTGGTAATGGTACCACCACCTACCTTAGGTCCTCAAGCCAAAGACTTGGGGCTCATTTTTTACTCCTCCCTCCTCCTTACTCCAACATCCCACCAACTGCCACATTTTACTGATTCGACTATTAAATCTCAAATTTTTCCCTAGTCTCCACTTCCATAGCTACTCTCCTAATCAAGTTATCATCTTGTGACCAGCATAGACAGGTCTTCTAGCTGTCAGTCTTATCTCCTACCAATGCACTCTGCAATCAGCAAACTGTCATTCCCTTGTTAAAATACTGCAATGGCTCCCTATTGTTCTCACAGTAAAATACAAACTACAGCTGACCCTTGAACATCACAGGTTGAACTACACAGGTCCACGTACACATGGATTTTTCCTATAGACACTGAAATGTGTTTTCTCTTGCTTATGATTTTCTTAATAACATTTTCTTCTTTCTAGCTTACTTTATTATATGAATACAGTATATAATATATTAAACATGTAAAATATGTGCTAATAGACTATGTTATCAGTAAGATTCTGGTCAACAGTAAGGATCAGTAGTTAAGTTTTGGGGGAGTCAAAAGTTATATATAGATTTTCAACTACATAAAGGGGGGGGGAGTTAGTGTTCCTACCTTCATATTGCTCAAAGGTCAACTGTACTTAACATGATACCCAAGGTCCTTCTGATATAGTCCCTTCAGGCCTTTTGGTTTCATTTCTCTGCTATGAGCTCTAACTCTGCTGGACTATTTCCATTCCCTTAACAGCATAGCACTCTCTCTTTTATCTATGACCTTTGCAATGTTGTATTCCTTCACCTAGGTACCTTCACAATCTCCAAGAAGACTTCCCAAATCCTTCAGGGTACCTAGCATGGTCTCCTGTACTGTCCCCATCACAATACTACACACTACTTAAAAAGGGCCTGTTTATATTTTTCTACTGTATACATATGGACCCTGGGAAAGAGACTGTATCTATTTAGTACATCTGCCTTATAATCTTTTGTAATTACTTACATATAGCTGTATGTGCCTTGAATTAGCACTCAATAAATATTGGTCAAACAGATGGTGCATGGATAGATGGATAAGCATGTATATAGAGGGAGGTAGATGGGTGAAGTCATAAAATTGAATTTCAAAACCTTTTTAGATGATAGAGAAAGAATGATGAAATTAAGAAGGAAAACTGTTCCCTGTAGAAGATGGAATTCTGAGTAAGAATCAGAAACAGGGAAGGTAAAGAAAACAGAGTAAATTTTAATCTAGTTTGTGTGAAATGAATGAAGGAATCTTTTTTGAGCAATACAGACAAGGTATAAAAAATTAGGCCATCTGGAGAACACTGTTAAAAAGCTTCTCAGTTCAAGATGAGAGGTCTGAACTTTTTTCTTATAGCAGTGAAAGCCACCAAAGAAAATACAGAGGACGAGTACCTGAGAAGATATTCTTAGGAGAGAATATATACAAGGACCCAAGGAAGAAATAACTGGTTGAAAGAAAGGGAAGACATTCATTCAGGAAAAGGGAGCTCCATTATTTGTCTATGATGGTTGTAAAATTACTTATTTGGAAACATATGAAACTAATACCATGCACCTATATAAAGTAGCCATAAGGGAGTTCTCAAAGAAAGATGATATATTTTCATGCTACTTCTCTCACTTTTACTATAAGCCAACAAAATTTGAAAAGTTTGGGGATTTTTCCATAGATTAGTTTTATCTCTTTTTTTAAGTTATTTGAAATTTAGTTAGTTACCATATAATATAATAAGTCAGAGAAAGACAAATACCGTATGATTCCATTCATATGTGGAATTAAAGAAACAGAACAGATAAATACAGGGAAAGAAAAAAAAAGAAAGAGAGAGGCAAATCATGACGTAGACTCATAACTATAGAGAACAAACTACTGAGGGTTGCTGGGTGGGGGTGGGGAGTGGGAGTTGGGCAGATGGATGGGCTAAATGGGTGATTGGTATTGATGAGGGCACTTGTGATGAGCACTGGTTGTTATATGTAAGTGATGAATTACTAAATCCTACTCCTGAAAACGTTTGAAAGTTTTATAGGCCAAATGGCCCAGGGAGCTGGTATAGACGAATGGACTTGATGGTTACCCTCATGTGATTATAACCGATAACTGAAACCATGAAAGTGCAGGTTGTTTGTCATTGTCTTGATGTTTTACAAAAAAAACAACAGAAAGAAGTTCTCACTTAGTGCTTGTGAAAGGTAGATAAATGTGGATAGAGAAAAAATAAACATTTAGGATAGATTTTTACCAAAGTTGAAAGAGAAAAACAAAAATTAAGAATAAGAGGGAGGCCTGGGTGGCTCAGTCAGTTGAGCATCCAACTTTGGCTCAGGTCATGATCTCACAGTTCATGAGTACAAGCCCCGCATCAGGCTTGCTGCTGTCAACACAGAGTCCACTTTAGATCTTCTGTCTCCCTCTCTTCTCTGCCTCTCCCCTGTGCACACACCCACTCTTTCCCTTCAAATTAAATAAACATTTAAAAAGAATAAGAAAGGAACATAATGCATCCAGGTGCTGGGGTGATGAATAATAGAGGTAACCTTTTAGCAAATATAATCAAGTTAACAAAACAAAATAATTTCTTATTTATTAGATAAGAAATTATGATAGATGACAAAACTTATGATAGATGACACTTTTCTAAAATGAAAAATATAGTTTGGTGCTTAAAATTTTGAAAACTCCCAAGGAATGAACGCTTTTCTAGAAGGTAACATTTTTATAATCAAGAAAATGGCAGAACTTCTGCCACTAGAATTACTAATCAACAATGTGCTTGCAGTTCTACCACATTAGCCAAATGCATATATAGCAACAGGAAACTTTTTAAAAAGAAGAAAAAGTGATTATTGTATACAATTGATGTGTCAATATACTACAAAGGTCAAGAAAATCAAGTTTATACTCATAAACATATGCACACAGAGTGCAGGAAAAAACCACCACACGCAAACTCTATAGTAACAAACAAGAAAAGCTTAAACTACCAGAGGGTCATGGATCAGCAGGAAGTTTCCCTAAGGATAAAAGTGATGGAATATGACATTTTTTTCTTGCTCTTGCCCAGCATAGATAGTCAGATGCATCTGGGAGCGAATTCTGACACTCTCCACATTGCTAGCACCACATGCCCCATCCTGGCATTCCCCTGCAGACAGGGTCCACCCAACCAACTCACTTGGGCAGGCATCCCCCCCAAAGTGACTCTTGACCTGAGGAGTAGAGGAGATAACGCCACATATCAAAGTGCCCACAGTTCCTGTCACTGGGCCTCTTAACTGGCTGTGCAGAGAGCAAGCCCTGCCCTTACTTGCACCGGCAGCTATTGCAGCAGCTACCTGCAGGCAGCCAGACTAAGTGCGGCCCCACCCACCAACACGCCCCATGTGGCTGCAGCCAGGTCTCTCAATAGCCAGAGGAGCAAACCCCGCCCAGTGGGTCCACAGCAGCCAAAGCAGGTCACTGCAGCCAGCTGGGCTAAGGGCCAGCCTGACCCACCAGCACACCACCATAATCATGGCTTCGCCACAACAGGCCAGCACACGCAGTAGTGTAGGATTGCATTACAGGGCACCACACAAATCCACTACTTTCAAGACCAGGAGATGTAACTGATCTACCTAATATACCAAAACAAACACAGAGAGTAAGACAAAATGAAGAAATAGAGGAATATGTCCCAAATGAAAGAACAAGACAAACTCACAGGGGGAAAAAAGCTAAATGAAACTAAAATAAGCAACTGGCCTGATAAAGAGATCAAAGTCATGGTTACAAAGGTACTCACCAGATTTGAGAGAAGAGTATTTAAACTCAGCAAGAACTTCAACAAAAAGGTAGAATATAAAAAATAACCAGTCAAAGCTAATGAATATAATAACTGAAATGAAAAATATACTAGAGGGAATCAACAGATTAAGATGTAGAAGAATGGATCAGCAATCTGGAAGCCTGGGTAATGGAAAGAAACCAAGATCCACAGCAAAAAGAAAAAAATAATAATAATAAAAATGAAACGAGTTTAGGGGAACTCTGAAACATCATCAATTGTAATAAATTCACATTATAGGGATCCCAAAAAGAGAAGACAGCAAGAAGGGGACAGAAAATTGGGGTGCCTGGGTGGCTTAGTCGGTTAAGCGTCCGACTTTCGCTTAGGTCATGATCTCGCGGTTCGTGGGTTCGAGCCCCGCGTCGGGCTCTGTGCTGACTGCCAGCTCAGAGCCTGGAGCCTGTTTCAGTCTGTGACACCCTCTCTCTCTGACCCTCCCCTGCTCACGCTGTCTCTCTCTCTCTCTCTCTCTCTCCTAGAAATAAATAAAAACATTAAAAAATTTTTAAAAAAAAAAAAGAAAAAAAGAAGAGGACAGAAAACTAATTGAAGAAATAATAGCTAAAAACATCCCTAATGACGGAAAGGAAACAGACATCCAGGAAACTCCATAAGGCTAACAGCTGATTTTTCCACAGAAACTTTGCTAGCCAGAAGAGAGTAGTATGGTATATTCTAAATGCTGAAGCGAGGAAATCTACAATCAAGAATACTCTATCTGACACACTTATCATTCAGAATTAAAGGAGAGACAGAGTTTGCCAAACAAAGTTAAAGGAGTTCATCATTATTCTTCAACTGGAAAGAAAAGGCCACAAGCAGAAAAGTAAGAAAATTATGAAAAAAAGTCACTGGTTAAAGCAAACATATAATAAGGACCTAAATGTGAGACCTGAACCATAAAACTCCCAAAAGTAATCTCTTAGATACTGGCCTTAGCAACATATTTACTGATATATCTCCTCAGGCAAGACAAAAATTTAAAAAGCTAAAATAGCCTACTGGGACCACACCAAAATAAAAAGCTCTTGCACAGCAAAGAAAACCATCAACAAAACAAAAAAGCAACCTACTGAATGGGCAAAAATATTTGTAAATGATATATTCAATAAGGGGTTATTATCTAAAACATATAAAGAACTTACACAACTCAACCCAAAACAACAAATAATCCATTGAAAATGGAGAAGACCTGGGGCATCTAGGTGACTCAGTCAGGTAGGTGTCCGACTTCAGCTCAGGTCATGGTCTCACAGTCCATGGGTTTGAGTCCCACACTGGGCTCTGTGCACAGCTCAGAGCCTAGAGTCTGCTCTGGAGTCTGTATCTCTGTCTCTCTGCCCCTCCCCGCCTCACGCTCACACTCTCACTCTTCCCCTCTCTCAAAAAATTAACATTAAAAAAAATTGTTTTTCCTTCTTAATGGAGAGTACACAGACATTGTTTCAAAGACATACAGATGGCCAACAGACACTTGAAAAGTTGTACTATATCACTAGCAGGAAAATGTAAATCAAAACCACATGAGATACTATCTTGCACCTGTCAGAATGCCTAATATCAAAAAGACAAGAAACAACAAGTGTTGGAAAGAATGTGGACAGGAAGGAACCTTCATGCACTATTGGTGAGAATGTAAATTGGTGAAGATATGGAGTATAGAGGTTCCTCAAAACTTAGAAACAGAAATACTATACGATCCAGAAATTCCCACTGGATATTTACCCAAAGGAAATGAAAACACTAATTTGAAAAGATATATGCATCCCTATGTTTGCTGCAGCATGATTTAAAATAGCCAAGATATGGTAGCAACCTAGATGACCAACAATAGATGAATAAAGAAGATGTGGTATATATACAATAGAATATCACCCAGCCACAAAATGAGAATGAGATCTTGCTATCTGCCACAACAGAGATGGACCTAGAGGGTATTATGCTAAGTGGAATAAGTGAGGCAGAGACAGACAAATACCACATGATTTCACTTATATGTGAAACCTAAAAACAAAACAAATGAACAAATAAAATAGAAACAGACTCATAAATACAGAGAACAAAGTAATGGCTGCTGGGGAGTGGAGAGGCAGGAGAAGTGATGGGCAAAATAGGTGAAGGGAATTAAGAAGAACAACTTCCAGTTATAAAATAAGTAAGTAGATGAAAAGTACGGCATAGAGAATATAGTCAATAATACTGTAATGTTGTATAGTGTCAGACAGTGACTATGCTTACTGTGGTGGGCACTGAGTAGTATCTAGAATTATCAAATCACTATGTTATACACCTGAAACATACATTATAGGTCAATGGTACTTCAATAATTTAAAGAAAAAGTTAAAATAAAAAGAAAGAAAGTAAAACACTAAACTACAAATAATAGTCTTGGGAAGATAGGTATAGACAAATCTTCAAAATTTTACTGAGGAGATAGAGAAGAACCCATTTTATAATGCATTTAAATTTTTTTTTTAATGTTTATTTATTTTTGCGAGAGAGAGAGCAAAGAGAGAGGGAGACACAGAATCTAAAGTATGCTCCTGGCTCCTAGCTGTCAGCACAGAACCCAACACAGGGCTCAAACTCATGAACGGTGAGATCATGATCTGAGCCAAAGTCGGACGCTTAACTGACTGAGCCACCCAGACACCCCTTATTTAATTTTTCTAATTTTGCCTTATTGGACTGTCAGTTTTAGTCTGATACCATAATAATGTCATTTTTAAAGCATTATAGTGGCACCTGGATGGTTCAGTCAGTTAGGCACCCAACTCTTTATTTTGGCTCAGGTCAAGATCTTACTGTTTGCAGGTTTGAGCCCCAAGTCGAGCCCCATACTGGCAGATACTGCTTGGGATTCTCTCTTTTCCCCAGTCTCCCTCTCCCTCCCCTGCTCTCTCATTCTCCTTCTTTCTCTCTCAAAAATAAATAAATAAACTTAAATAAAAAGAAAAATTAAAAAAAATGAGCTATGGGAATGTATTTAAAATTTATGATAAAGGAACTATCATCAATAATAAAGAAGAACTAAAATATTCTACAAAAAGTGTTGAGAAAGTGGTTCATTTAAGAAAAATAAAGCAAAATAAAGCAGATAAGTGTTTTTTAAACCAAACTGCACAAGAAAAACAAGCTAATAAGGCATGTTTGAAAGATACATGGGCTCTACTCTTGCTACTGAAGAGACAGGGCACAGAAACACCAATCTGGAGGCTTAGCCCAAAATATGTACTATAATAAAATTCACATGAATTATTTAATGTAAACTTTATCAAATAAAATTGTTTTAAAAATATACATAAATATTTAACTCATCTTACAATGAAAAGGTAACTTATATGCATATAAATAAAACAAAATCACAAAGGAAAAGACTTATAAGATGAGTATATAAAATTAGAACTTCCATATATCATATCATTAAGAAAAAACTAAAGGACCCATGAAAAGCTGTGGATAGTTAACTAGTAAAAAATATGAATGATTAATATCCTTAATGTGGAAAAAAGCTTTTGCAAGTTAAGAACAAAATAGTAATATCATAATAGAAAAACAATCAAAGAATATGACCTAACAATTGACAGAAGAAATAACACTGGGCCAGTAAATGTATCTAATATTGAAATCTCACTGATAACCAAAGAAATTAAAATAGGAAAATAAAATCAAGATGTAATCCATTACTACACAGTTATCAAAAGTCTAAAGAACAAGGGGCACCTGGGTAGCTCAAGTCAGTTAAGCATCTAATTTTTTATTTTGGTTCAGGTCATAATCTCACAGTTTGTGAGTTCAAGCCCTGTGTCAGGCTGCTTTGGCAGCATGGAAACTGCTTGAGATTCCCTGTCTCCTGTCTGTCCCTCTCTCTCTCTGCCCTTACCCTCCTCCCCTGGCTCATGCTCTCTCTCTCTCTCTCTCAAAAATAAATAAACTTTTTAAAAAGTATAAAACACAAAAAAACCCAACCTGTTAATATTAACAAGGTTCAATCAGAACCTTTTACACATACGGTTGGCAGGCATATGGCATAGGACAGCCGCTTTCCTGATGTAATCTAGAGACTTAAAAATTTATTACATATTAACAAATCTGTCTTCATGTAATAATCAGGTCTGATTAGGCAGAAGTATGCATAAAGATCTATGTAAAAGAATATTCTCTAAATGTTCAAAGATTATTTTAAAAATCCATACAAAGGAATACACCCAAAGGCCATCAGAAGTGATCTTTTCAAGGACTGTATACTTACTTATATCAGCTAAAACAAACAAACAAAGATAAAGAACATGATGCTTAGTTCTGTGAATATGTCTTTAAAATTTTCCAATATATTTTTCTGGTTAACGTCCCTCTTACACAGTACTTTACATTGGGCTATTTCATACATTATTTGCCTTTCCACCGCATATGCAGCTACTGGCAAAATTCCTATCAGTTTTGGGGTGCTTAGGTGGCTGAGTCAGCTGAGTGTTCAGCTTTGGCTCAGGTCATGATCTCACAGTTCGTGAGTTCAAGCCCTGCATCAGGCTCTGTGCTGATAGCTCAGAGCCTGGAGCCTGCTTCAGATTGTGTCTCCCTCTCTCTCTGCCCCTCCCCTTCTCATGCTCTATCTCTCTCCCTCTCAAAAATAAACAAACATTAGGGTCGCCTGGGTGGCTCAGCTGGTTGAGTGTTCAACTTCGGCTCAGGTCATGATCTCACTGTTGTGGGTTCGAGTCCCGTGTTGGGCTCTGTGCTGACAGCTCAGAGCCTGGAGCCTCCTTCAGATTCTGTGTCTGTGTCTCCCTCTCTCTCTGCCCCTTCCTTGTTCATACTCTGTTTCTGTCTCTCAAAAAAATAAAATGAAATGTTTAAAAATAAATAAATACATAAATAAGTAAACAAGCAAACAAACCTTTAAAAAGTCATATCATGATATGTCTGTTCAAAATCTATAAAAAAGAAGGCTCATTTATATTATATGCCTTTTCTAAAGAAAGTGAATGCTAGCTGGATACTAAAAATTAAAGGTGCTTCCTTTAATTATTAAGACACTATGTTGCAAATGACCATCTACATGTGATCGGATTCCTCTTTCTTTAAGAAAGCACACTCCTCACAATTTACTAAACAAGGCCTGTCACAAGGATGTATGTGAAACATATTCTCATTAATCTTAGTATACATATGACCAGTGTCATAGCCCATGAACTTATAGGTCTTTTTAAGAAAATTATCAATTTAATTTACACATACCCTTTACGGTCACTGTGCATTCTATTAATTCTGTCCCATTTTGCATTCAACTGAGTAAGTGTATCCCGGATTTGAATGGCTTCAGGTCCAGAGGCTTCAAGGATAACATCTGGTTGTTTTTCATGAATGATGGCAATCTGTTCTCCAAGTTTGTCCAGTTGATCTTTGATATTCTACAAATGCATTGTCACACATTAACAAAATCCAGCAAAGAGATAAGAAGAATAGAATTACAGAAGACCAAAAATTTATCTTGTATAACACTTAAAATACGATGAGACATGATAACTGTTGTTCATCAAAGCTGAAGACTTTTTAAAAAATAATTCCCTGTATTGGCCAAAGTGTGAGAAATGCTATATAATATCCTAATGGCACAAAAGAAATCCTCACAGTTGTTCAAGGCAGCATTTATACAGGACATACAAAAAGCTTCAATTGTGTTCTATAAAAGTAATCAAGTGTTTGAAGCTGGAATTATTTATATTTTTAAATATCTAATAACGATCATTTAAGTGACTGAAATGAGCTATCAAATGTATCAAACCTAATAGCAATTTTATTGCAACGTTATACATAAGTGCAGTCAAATTATACGCAAAAGGCCTTGATGGCATTTAATAGTTTTGTGAACAACTAAAAACTTCCAGATTCCTAATTAACTTATAATCAACATACCTCATACCCCAACAACTGGCCAATCTTTATATCATTATAGATGACAACATAAATGCTGATATTTTACATCAACTGACAATCAAGTTTATAAGAAAGAAAATATGATTTGTGCAAGTGTTTGATTAAAAAAAGTTTCTGGGGTGCTTGGGTGGTACAGTCAGTTAAGCATTCAACTCAATTTCAACTCAAGTCATGATTTCACAGTTCATGAGCCCCACACTGGGCTCCTTGCTGACAGCATAGAGCCTGCTTGGGACTCTCTCTGTCTGCCTCTCTCTCTATCCCTCTCTCTCTCTCATGCTCTCCCTCTCTATCAAAATAAATAAATGAAAATTTTAAAAAATGTTTCTGATGTTGCAAAGAATAACTATGCACACTTAGAAAGCCATACGTACTCTTAGAAAATTAAAATTCTGATCACATTTCATTGGTGAAATGTTAAAGATTGATTATTCATGCACATTATTAATTCCCTGGGACAAATTTTAAAAATTACAGACCATCTACAAAGAAACAAGGACAGATTCCTTGCCTTTTTTCTACATTAACTGTGGCTATTCAAATCAGGCACCTGGAGATTTACCTTCAGAGAGTCTTCCTGAAAAGAGAAGTCTTCATAGGCCACAGTGCTTAGTTCTGGAGCATTAAGTAATAATTCAGTGGCATCCATGGAAAGTAAAACTTTGTTAATTTCAACCAGATAATCTGTGGGAAGAGGAGGTGATCGAATTCCGGGAGCAAGCTGACCTGTTCTCTGTTGGTTAGGGACTGCCTGTAAAAACAATAATGACACATCTCTTAAAATATATCTGCAATGAACAGCAGCAAACAGAAAAAAATACAAGGCTATTTTTGGAGCAATTCAATACCATGAACCCAAATTAAAATTTTTGAGTTTTAATTTTTTACATCTTTGCCCTGTATTGCTGTAGAAACCCTTAGCAGTCTCTATACTGATTTTCTTCCAAAGCCTAACAATAAACAGCATAGACAGGTTAACGCTTGAGAGGTTTTTAAGACTTGTGCCATCGGAACTCATTCAGCAAACAAGAAAATGTAACAACTCCTTTCCTGAGCTGTTGAGGAAAGGAAAATACTCTGCAAATCATCAAGCTCTGTATAAAATAAAACATTTTAATACCATTATTACTTTACCCATCATGTAAAATGTCACAATTAGATAAAACACTTCTGGGCCTCACTGCTGAAAACACAAATAAGTTAAACATGTATTCATAATATAAGAAATGCAATGGTGGTTTTGATTAAAATAATATCCAGGTAACTTAGTGTAACATCTTAACCTTTGAGAACAATATTGTAGAACATAACTCTCCTAGATAAGACAATAGGTCCTAACATAAATTTAGACAGATCCTAAGCTGGGTGAACTTATTTGGGCAGACTACTTATTGATATATCTTTTAATCAAAGCTTTCTCAACAAAAACAGTGCTTTCTGGGATAGGCTACCAGTCTTTGGAGAGTTCAAGTTCTTTACTCCAAATGGCTTCAATTTGTTAAATGCCCTCTACTACCTGCAAATGACAAAGTACATCTGCTCATGAATTAAGGTGGCTTCCCAGATGCTCTCACTATATTCCTATACTTAATTTCTAAAAAATTATATTCCTTTGCAAATTCAAAGATGGCAGGGAAAATGACCATAAACACATATTCATTAAGGTACTGATCCTGAAACTGTTTACAGTTATCATTCCTAAAAGAAACCAAGACTCAAGCCTAAGTGAGTCAATAACACGGTGTTGAACGCAAAGGTCTGCATTCATTTGTCTCCTATAATGTGATAACACTGCTTTCACCAATTTCTGGATATTGCTAGACACCAGGATAAAAGCAAACCTAGATAGATGTCCTGATTTTATCCACAGGATTATTTCTATTGGAAATTAATATTAGTTTTGTTACACTATTGCCATGCATTCAAATTTTAGTCAGAAACCATTAGATATTTATCCATATGTCCAAGAAGACAAATCACATTCTTTAAGCAAATGTAAAAGAACAAGAAGGTCAGAAGTTACTGTAAACAGACAGTTTCAAGTTAAAAATAAAATCACATTCATTAAAGACTGCCTTTTCTATTCAGTCTATAAAGATAATCTAGGATTTTCTGAACCTCCATACTCTTGCAAAAGAAGCAAGGGAAGTTCAAAATTTAAACATGTGCTTTCTACTTCCCAAAATAGATTTTATTCCAAGAGGGTGATCAATCAAAATGCCCTAAGAGGGGGAAAAAAAAGTCCTCAAGATGTGACCCAGACTTTACTTCTGGATACTTTTACTTTTAAAGAATCCTGCTGGACACAGAAATACAAATCTACTGTAAGGTAATGCTAAAATTTGACAGTGTTATTTGACGTTGCTCATGTCATACATGACCAAAATTTCAGGTAGACGAAAAAGTTTATTTTACATGACCATTTTATTAGAGTTTCTAAGTTTTGTTTCTATCAAACCAAAGGGGAAAACCAGGACTAAATAGAATTGAATCCTCATCATCTCTGGAAAATAAGGACTTTCTAGATCCCAAACAGGCTGGCAAAATAAAACAACAACCCACAAAGGGAAATCACAGTCACGTAGGGCTAAACAAAAATTTTAAATAGCTGCATGTTAAAAATAAAATAATTAGAAGGTATAAATCAATAAAATAATACTTTTATAGCAAATATGACAAAGATTAACATCTTTATTTTATACAGAGCTCACACACATTTTAAAAACAGCAATACATATCCTAGTCAACAAATAGGAAAAGGTCATTTAACACACATTTCAAATAAGAAAATGAGTCCTGTTAACTGATGGTTCAAATTCTGACTGCACATTAGAATTACATAGAAAGCTGTTAGTTTGCAGTTTGCTTTTTTTTTTTTAAGGGTGTTCACACATAGGCCCAACCTAAGAGATTCTGATTTAACTGGTTTGGGAGTCTGATTATTTTTAAGTTCCTCCAAGGACTTCTAATATTTACAGATAAGAAACAGTTTTAAAAACTTCAGATTTGAAGAAGTATATGGGCTAATAAAATAGGGACAAAAACATTTCAAACATTTTAAAAACCTTTTAATTACAATAACTAATGCTAGTGAACCCAAAATAAAATAACCCTATTGTGGTGTATATTAGTACTCTAAAAAACAAATTTATTCGTTTGTTAAAATTCTAAAGTTTATTTCCATTTTGAACCAGTAATGCTTTATGATTTGGGATCCAAAGATGAAGTTCTAGGGAAGTAAGATACTTGTAAAAGTAACAGTGAAGCAAAGAACTATAATATCATCTGAAAAATGTTAGGAACCCTTAAAAGATAATACATTTTTCAAGTAAAATAAGGAGATAAAACCCACACCAGAGAGTAAGAGCAAAATTAGCAAACACCCTAAAGATGGAAAGGCACCAGTGTATTTGGGAAAATACACAGAAAACCAGCATAAATATACTACCTGGTGAGTGCCAGTGAATCAAAGAGGAAGCTGGAGGTCAGATGGAAGCCTCGGCTTATTGTTATAATAAAGAACCTTGCACTTAAAGCTTTTTCTGTATTTTGTAGTATCTTCCTAAACACTTTCTTAGGTAAAGGAATGACATGACCAGCCACGACTCTGGGATAAGTAATTCTGATAACAATCTGGAGGATGGGATAGAGTTACAAACAACTGAACATAAAAAAGACGGAGCTTGAGACACACTATAGTAACTAACAGGGGAAAATCCTAAAAGTCTGAATTATGGAAAGGATAGCAAACTAAGAGAAAGTCAGTCATTTCCCCCAGGGTCATAAAACAAGTAATTGGTAGCACTGTGTCTAACTTCAGGTTCTGCTGCATCTCACTTCATTCGGAAGTGATGGTTTTAATACCCACTTGATGAAGTGTGAGGAAAAACCACCTGTTCTTAAAATAGAATGGATAGTTTAAGGAGATAAACTAAGATAGGGAATAACTTAGGAAACACAGGTTAGAAGGGAAGGGAGAAAACAAGTTTACCTTGGTACATCTTACAAGGTTGTGGTACCTACAGATTGAAACTTCCATTAGGCAGCATGGGACTGAGAGTCTGCGAGACTAGAATCTTCCACTAAATTCAACATCACTAACTAAAAATGGCTCTTCGAAGGATTACCTAAGAACAGATGTTCTAGAGAACATCTACACACTTGGCAATGCAGCTGGGAAGATGGCCGTTGAAAAGAGGGCTGGTGGTGACTCTTTTTTAAAATACAAATCATAGTTTATCAATTCACAAATTTAGTTATTTGTAAACTAAATTTTTGTTGAGGTAATCAAGACCTCTACCTATAAAATATAGACCTGAAGGAAGAAGTCACTTCTAAAAAGGATAGGTGCCTTTTAGATTTAATACATTATTAAAAGTCCAAAAGAAATCCCAATAATAAGATTTTGTTTCTATTTTCTTTGAGTCCTGTCCCATCCAAAAATATAAACATACTTAGCAAGGAGAAAGAGGGACTATTCCTCCTGTTTTTTAAGGTATCCATGAATGGAACATCCAATATCTGAAAGGCAAGAGCTAAGTAAGTTCTTTAAGAGAACAGAAACTCTCCCAGAACAATACCTTAGTTCTATTGTACTTTGTACGCAAAAGCAGTAACTGCAAACGGATCTTTTCTTTTTCGTTCTCCTCCAAAGGTTGTTGTAACATTTGCTCTCCTCTTTGTAGAACTTCCTCAACCTGGGCTCTCTCCTCATCCACCTGAATGTTAAAAAGTAAACAATAAGTTACTCAAAAGAAAAATACATAATAGCATCACTTACTAATCAGTTCCCAAGTAGGAAAACTAACCTATGAAGTACGAGATCAGTCAAGATCTGCCCCTCTGAATAAGTAACAAAAATTCATGTTTTTAAAAATCATTTCATATTTGACTTTAAAATATCTCAAAAAGGATGTTAGTTTAGCAGAAGTTAGAGAACATCTACAACAACAGTACCATCAGTCAGAAAATGTGTCTACTTTGTTACGCATTATGTAAATCACTTGGCAAATCTTATAATACTCAGCAGAAAATCATATTTGGGGTCTCTCCTTTGGCATAACTTGGCAGATTCTTTGGTTAAACATCATTGATGTAAAAATATAATTAACAGAAGAGAAATATAAGGACACCATGGTTTTGAAAACCTTGAACCAACCTTTTCATCTTCATCACTGAATTCCAAGTGTTTTTCCACAACTTTTAACATATTTTCTATGTCAACTTCTAATTTTTCCAGGTCAGAGAAAAGTACATCAGCTTCAAATGCCTCGGTGGTGACCAGACACTGGTATGATAATGGTTCCTGGCCAATTAGTAACTGCGGAAGGAAAAGTGTTCTTTGAAAATATACATTTTTTTTAAGAGAGAACAAGCAGGGGAAGAGTGGGGTGGGGGAGGAAGGTAGAGAGAGGAGAGAGGAGAGAGAGAGAGAGAGGAGGAGAGGGAAAGGAGAGAGAGAGAGAGAGAGAGAGAGAGAGAGAGAGAGAACCTTAAGCAAGTCTCCATGCCCAGCATGGAGCCCAACTTAAGGCTTGATCTCACAACTGTGAGATCATGACCTGAGCTGAAATCAGGAGTTGGAAGGACACTTCACCAACTGAACCATCAAAGCATCCCAAGGTACATTCTTCACTAGATGCTCTGACACTAATCAGACAGATGGGGTGTCAAGAGAGGAACTACCACTTATTTGAATTGACTATAATTTCATTCATCCATACAGCAATGACTGTATGTATTTGGGCTTCTTGGAGTTATCAATTTTCTCCAAACACCAGCCAGAGATGTGAACTAGTGTGCAAATAACTGTGGCTGCCTGGAATGCAGTGTGGGGGATTCTGATTATTGCACATGAACACAGTAGAGGTACATCCCACAAAACATCTCCCAGTTAACCTTCCTCCAGTAAAATCCTCTTTGGGTTTTGGTACCCAAACTCTGAAAAAGTACATATTTCTCAATGCAGTATTTTCAGAATCAATATAGAAAGACTTTATATGACTAAACTCAATATAACAATCCTAGTAAAACTAACATGCAGGAAAATGACATGAGCTGAGCATGGGAAATCAAGCGCTCTCATACTGATTATGGAAGTAGAAATTGGTACAAACTTTCTGTAGGACTCTTTGGGAAATCTATTTAATGGTATTATATGCACAACTTTTGCAACAATTTCAAGGAATTCTAAGAATTGATTCTAGGGCATATTAACACATGAGAAAAAAGATATGCATAAAAGGATTTGACAATTCAGTATTTATAAAAGCACACTAAAAGTGAAAACTCACTTAGAAAAGTATAACACATCATATAATGGAACACCCCACAGCTGTTGAAAACCATGTCAAAGAAGAACATATGAAACAATATACACAATTTGATATTTTAATATCACATACATATAAGAGTAAATATGTATGCCAAAATGTTGACAGAAGTTATTTATGGGGATAATAATAATTTTGGTTCTTTGTACTTCCTCTTGCTCTATCCCGATGTCTCATGCCTTACTCTTTTGTACCGGGAAAATGCTCCCATATATCTATTGAAAAAAACAAATGAGCTGAGGACAGAAGGTAGGGAAGTTAAGCTCAAAGCTAAGGAAGACAAAAGTTAAAGTAAATTATTGTTTTCCTTATGATGTGAATAATCTAAGTATATTCATGAGCTATAAAAGATAGTTTGGGGGGCGCCTGGGTGGCTTAGTCGGTAAAGCGTCCGACTTTCACTTAGGTCATGATCTCGCGGTTCGTGGGTTCGAGCCCCGCGTCGGGCTCTGTGCTGACTGCCACCTCAGAGCCTGGAGCCTGTTTCAGTCTGTGACTCCCTCTCTACCCTCCCCTGCTCGCGCTCTCGCTCTCTCTCTCTCTCTCCTAGAAATAAATAAAACATTAAAAAAAAAAAAAAAGATAGTTTGGCCTTTTATGTCAGACGTTTCAAATTAAAGCAAACTTAGATAATACTTACTTCTTGCAAAAGAGAGGGTCCATACCCAACCCTTAAGAGGCAGAATTAATCAAATACTCAAAAATACCAATCTATGGCCCCAGCTGGGATCCTGAAAAACTCATAATCCTCTGTCAGAATGAACACCTGGTTCAAATGACCCCCAAAGTCAGCTGTGCAGTTTTTGGTTTTTGCCTTAGTAAACCTTCAAAAGGCTTTCGTCTTTTCAAGTTAACATTTACTGAGCACTTGCTACAACCCAGGCCTTGACAGCACTGCAATAAAACATTTCATTTCCTCCTCTCATTAGGCAAGGAAAAGAGGAAAGAGAATTAGTAAACACATAGAGAACAATTATAATATGGTAGAATAAATAAGAAGTTTTTAAGAAAATCTCTTATTGATTATCCTCTTATTTTACTTTACTTTATTTTATTTTTACTTTATCTTAGAGAAAAAGCATGAGTGGTGGAGAGGGGCAGAGGGAGCAAGAGAAAGAGAGAATCCTAGGCAGGTTCCATACTCAGTGCAGACCCCACAACCTTGGGATCATGACCGGGGCCAAAATCAAGAGTTAGATGCTCGACCAAACCCCCCAGGAACTCCATCCTCTTAT
This sequence comes from Proteles cristata cristata, assembly GCA_017311185.1. NCBI lineage: Eukaryota > Metazoa > Chordata > Mammalia > Carnivora > Hyaenidae > Proteles > Proteles cristata. The sequence continues at coordinate 1,051,065 of JAESUZ010003484.1, read as the reverse complement.
TTAAATTCATAAAGCCCCTTTTCAAACTTATAACAGCAGATAGTAGTTTTCTGCATTAGGTCTAAATTATGAAATTACTTTTAACTTTTAGATGTAATAGCATGTAAAACACAAAAAAATAAGTTCACACACATATAGTGTGCACAAGTTTATAAAGTGTGACTAATATTCATCCCTAGCTTGGAAATGAGTTTCATTAGTTTACAGGCAATTTTAACTTCTGATTGAGACTTTGCCACTTCTTCTCATATGAGTTACTTTGCTCAATGCTAATTTCCTGTTTTCTCTCCTTCATATGCAACATCACAAATAAATAAGGACAATGCTCCATTCAAGGAAAAAGTAATTGAAATCATTTTAATTTAAAATTTTTTGCTGTAGCAGTGCCTGGATGGCTCAGTCATTTGAGCTTCTGACTCTTGATTTTGGTTCAAGTCATGATCCCAGGGTGTGGGATCAAGCCCCACATCAGGGTCTGAGCTGAGTGTGGAGCCTGCTTAAGATTTTCTCTCCTGATCCCTCTGCCCCTTTACCCTGCTCGCTCTCTCTCTCTCTCTCACTCTCTCTCTCAATAAATACATAAATAAATAAATAATAAATAATTTTTGATGTATATGCCCAATAATCACCTATCATTGAGACACATGACCACAGGAAAAATACTTTTATATTAAAATATTACTACTCACTTTGGCACTTTTGATATGTTGAGACACCTTTTCAAAGTTTCTATTCAGTTCGGCTAATTTTGGTTCTACAAGTTCCCTGCTTGCACCTCCGCGTGTATTCATCAAAATAAGGGCTTGGTCACGGACATTTTCAACTTGGAGACTGGCATCATCCAGCTCAGATATTAAACGCTAAATATAAGAAAACACAAAATTATCACATGGGAAAAATCAAAACCAAACATAGGTGTGATGCTAACTCAGAATTAGAGGTAGTTTAAATAAATTTCTTGGATCTCTAGGAAAGATTTAGGGCAATTTAAGGAAGAGGTGTTCAAATATAACTCATTTGAAGCCTTAGTTTCTTCCACCAAAATAAAAAAAACTAACGAATCAAATGCATGGAAAGAATGAGTGCACAAGTAACTTTGAGCATGAGAGAAAAGACCACACCAAATCTTCCATTCCCAGAAGTGTTACTGATCCTCTGTGCTTGGTACCTTCACAATTTCTTCCCGTTTACTTGCTGGTTTCTTTTCAATCTCATCCAATAGAGCTTCCGCTTGATAAAGCCAGGTGCTTATGTGAGCAACATTTCCATCAAATATTTCCAATTGGTTCTGATGATTCTAGAAAAAAAATTAATGAAACGCTGGTGCAATCACATGCAACACTTCAGACAATAAACTTAGAACTGACATTTAAACAACCTTCACAAAGCTAATGTATGCTGAATTTCAAGACAGGTTTCTATCTTTCTGCAAAGCTCTTTCCCAGTGAGTAAGTCTCATTCCTAAAAATGCATAGCTATGGTTACATGGCTTTTAATTTATTTTAGACCTCAATACAATATTGTCAAAGGCTGAAGAAAGATAAAAGGTGAAACTCTTTTTCAATTTCATTTTGTTTGCCTCCCTTATTCTTCATTCTTATAAGTAATCTCATCTACCAACCCTTGATCCTATTTTTTAAAAGCTCACTTATAAAGTAATAATATAGGGGCGCTTGAGTGGCCCAGTCTGTTAAGTGTCCAACTTTGGCGTAGGTCATGATCTTGTGGTTCATGAGTTCAAGCCGTTATCAGGTTCTGCACCACCAGTGCACAGCCTGTTTGGGATTCTCATTCTCTATCTCTTACTTTCAAAATAAATAAATAAATAAATAAATAAATAAACAAACAAACAAACAAACAAACAAACTTTAAAAAAACTTTTAAAAGTAGTAATATAAAAGGATTATTAAAATATGCACTGAATAAGATTCTGCTTGCTCAATGGATTATAACTGAATGTAGGGCAGGCCTGTGACTTGTCACCTTGATGCCACCAGCACTTAATATTACAGCTGGCAGAGACCTCACTAATATTTCCTGAAGCTGAATGGAAAATGTGAGATTAATGCAAAAACCAGAAGAAAACAGTAACACCAATTAAAACTAAGCAAAATAGCTGAGGCTAAGGCAAGAATTTAGAACCTGAACACAAAGAGTGAGGCAGCCCACAGCTTTTCAGAACTACGTTTTATAGGACAAAGGAAACTAGAAAAAAACCTGAGAAGTATTTCAAAGAGAAGAAAACAAATTATTCATTCGTTAATATGGAAGAATAGTTCAAAAAAAAATGAGAGTCAATGAGAAAGTTTTGGCAGTGATCAGGATTCTAAGAAAGGTGAACTGATGAGCACAAGACTTATTTAATGTTAAATGTTCTACTAGGACAATAAAGGCATTATTTGAAGGGAGAATTTGGAAGGTCCAGACTGAAGAAGTAAGGGCTGGGAGAATGTGGATTAAAGTTGGTTACAATAAAAATGAATGTATAAAATATTTCATGAACATATTCTGTGAGCCAAGAGTTTTATATTCGTTATTTAACATTCATGAACTCTGTAAGATATGTTCTCTTATTCCAATTTTATATAGAGAGGAATTAAAATGTAGCAATATTTAAGTAATTTACCCAAGTTTTGTTCTTAATAACCAAGTCTGGATATGGTTCTCACAGATCAAGACATGATCCCATGAACTTCAATGCCCTACACATTATGACTGATTTCAGTAAATGCTCAAACACACAATAACTTCTTTTTCTCTATCTCTATTTATTGCCCAGTAATTCTATGAATTTGAAAAAAAGGTCTTATCCCAGAAATGTCAAAACAAAATAATAATTTATAAATGAAACTCCCTCTAAGGGAAGAGAGGAGGAGGTGGCCCTATATTCATTGTTAGTATAAGAGGGACAGAAAACCACTGTGAAATTTAACAGGTCACTCTATCCAAGAAATAATTACCGGTAGAATAACTAAAGACTAACAACAATAAACATTTAATAATTATCATAATCAACACCATAATATCTAAAATGGTTGTTTTAAGTACAGCTATATAGTTATTTATACATGTTTCATGTCACATAATCATCACAAAAACTTTATGAGGTAGAAATTATAATAATGTCCATTTACATATGAGAAAATGAGATTTAGAGTGTAAGTGACTTGACTAATGCCATCCAGCTAGTAGTAAAAATTTTTCCTTAGGCCATGAGTTCCTAAAACCTGTGCTCTTAACTAATATGCCATTATTAGAACACAATTAGTATTATATACAGTTTATGATAGCATTACAGTTAAATATAATATCAACTCATTAAAAACATAATAAGTGAGGACACTAAGATATTAAAGAACATATTTCTATGTATATCACAAGTGGTGTATTACTTAACAGAGACATGTTTAACCCTAGAAAGTTACTATCTTTTCAACTGAACAAATAAAATGTAGTTTAATGAAATTAATTCACTTGAAACACATAGAATACAGGATTTAAAGCTCTAATCAAAGCTGTATTGGTTTTTCAACAATTAAAGGAGAAAAGATTTCATCATTAAATTTTTCCAGAAACATACCATTAACGTATTGCACCAGTCCTCGGTCCAGGTACGGACTCGGCTCCAGCCAGCGTTAAGGACACAGAGCCTCTCTTCTAAAACAGCCTCACTGCCCTCGATCAAGTTCTGGAGGGCGGTACTACTCTCTGTGATGGCATTTAAATCAGCTTTTCTCTTTTCCAGATCCTTCAGAATATTCTAGAAAATAAAAATACCACGACCCACTTGATGTTCCAGAACACTAGAAGACTTCATACAACTTTAGTTTTTAAAAAACTTCTCTTCCATTTATCCACAGTAGTCCATGGGTCTCCCAGATAATTTACAATATGTCAAAGGTTTCCAATGCTCCACAACCTATTAAATGTTCAGGGTTCTTAAATCCCTAATAAAAATTAAAACACTGAATTATGCAAATACAAAAAAGTAACAAACTCAGCTGTAAAAGAGCTGAGTTTTGTTCATTTTAAGTATAAATTCTAATTATTATACACAAATACCGTACCTTCATCGGACCTTTAGACATAAAGAATCAATTTTATATTCAGTCACTATAAGTTGGCAAAGCTGAACTATTCCAGAACCACAATTCTAAAAGTTTCATAACGAATTTAGCTCCATGACTACCATAGGAAACTACTGATGCATACTACATTTATTTGCAAAGATAACACCTTGTACTGGGTGACTTAATATATAATCTATTGTGTAAGAATTACAAGAAAAATACTTCATCATAACAAAATCATAAGAGAACTAGCACATCTAAGCTGCAGTTATACTTGTCATAGGCAAAAATAATATACTGGGTGGCATAATGATAACTTGATTCACACATTAAAAGTCTGATCAGGCAAGATGTGTACTCAGCATGGGGCACCTGGATGGCTCAGTTAGTTAAGTATCCGACTTTAGCTCAGGTCATGATCTCACGGCTCATGATTTTGAGCCCCACAGCATCAGTGCAGAGCCTGTGTGGGATTCACTCTCTCTCTCTCTCTCAAATGAACCTTTTAAAAAAGGACACATACTTAGAGAAATACAGCAAAAATGTTGGATTCCAAAATTAAAACTACTAAGTTCTTTCAATCAAAACATAATGTGGTACGGTCCCCTCTTTAAGAAAGACAAAAAAAAAAAAAAAAAAAGGAACATCTCAAGGCAACCTTGCTATTCCTGTATGTGACAACATCCCTCACGACCTTGTAACATGAGACCACATTAATCAGACTGCATGTCTGTGTGTTACCATATATGGGAGACAAAGAAGTAAAAAATATATTTTAAAAATCCACACCACGTGGTGTTGGGAGCTCAGTTCTTTGGGTACAAGGCCTACTGAGTGATGCTGGCTGGAATAAAGTTGCTTCCTAGAAAGAAAAGCCTTGGTGTCACGATTCTCTGTGCAAGAATCCTGCTACAGTAACATAAGCATATCCACCCACTGCTATTGTACATTTTTTAAACAACATTTAAAGAAATAATTTCAAGGAGCTCATTTATATTTAATCTCCCATCACTAAATTTCATTTGAGAAAGCATAAAATTGCCAGTTCCCAAATCAGTCAAGGTTTAAACATTCACTTGGCCATATCGAATACTGGTATACTTATAAAGGCACTAAAATACTTCTCTTAAATGTTCTTCTCCAAAAGAGAGGGGGGAAAAAACCCCACAGCCATGCTCTCTGCAGTTAAACCTTTCTATATACCTTTAGTGGCAATGTTCTGATTGACTCGAACAATCTTAAGAATTATAAAAAGTAATAAGGAATTAAATGTAAACAGCACACACAACTTATCTATGGTAATAGACTACTGTAAAGAGAATGGCTACACTGAAAATAATAATATTTTAGCTATCAAATAAAATAGTATTAAAGTTCAGGAATGAAAATATTTAAATTTTTACACTGAAAAAATTTTATATAATTTTAAAGTCCAAATACATTAAAATGCTGTGAAATATGAATGTTTCTTAAATCTATAAATTTGTGGCAATTCAAATGAAAATTTCTAACAGAATTTTGTTTGAGAGAGAGAAAGAGAGAGAGAGAGAGAAAGCATGCATGCTCTAACAAGAGAAGAGCAGAGAGAAAGGGAGAGAATTCTAAGTCTGCTCCAGCACAACATGGAGTCCAGCATGGAGCCCAGCACAGAGCCTACCTTGGAGCCCAGTGTGGGGCTTGATCTCACCACTGTGACCCTCTAACAGAATTTTTAAAATACTTTCTGATTAATAATTCTGAAGTTTATATGAGTATATACAAAGAAAACAGAAGCATAAACACAGGAATCCATTAATTACATCTTGAAATATATCATGAAACTATATAGTTACACAGCTGAAGAACAATTCAGAGGGTCAAATCAGTGAAGGAGAAAACAAAGAAAAGTAACAGGCAAAAAAAAAATACATAAGAATTTATCATGTCAAATCAGTGGGGAAATGACAGTTAATAAATAGTGCTGAGATTAATGGTTAACTATTCAGAAAAAAAGGTTAGAACCTTACCTCATGATATACACCAAACTAAATTCTACTGGATTAAAACATTAAAGGTAAAAGATGAAACTATAAAAGAGCTAGAAGAAATATAAATGAATAATTATATAATTTTGGAGTAGTATTGGTTTTTATATGCACTAAAGGTAGAAACAATGAAGAAAAAGATGTATTCTTTAAAAAATACATAATACAGTGGTTTTAAAAGAAACCATACAGAACAGAAAGGAAACCATAATGGCAAAAAAAAAAAAAAGATAAAAATGGAACAATATACACACACTAAGCATTTATAATTGTAATAGGTAAAGAACTCTAAAAGACCAAAATGGTCAAAACTACAAATAGGCAACTTTTTAAAAAGAGCTATAAATGGCCTCTAACCTTTGGAAAATGTAGTAATTAAATAACCAAAACATGATATTTGCCTGGTGTTGAGCAAGTAGGAATTCTCACTCACAGCTGGTGAGTACATTTCTGAAGGGCAATTTCATAATATGTTTTAGAATTTTAAATGGATATACCTCTTGGCCAACATTTTTAAGGCTAAGAATTTACCCTCAAGAAATAATTATAACCATATGCTATGATTAAGCTGCAGAGCATTTTTTACAATAGTGAAAATTGGCACTAATTTATGTACATAAATGGAGGAACAGGACAATAAAAAGTGCACAATAAAATACTATGCCTCTCCAAGGTGTGATTCAAAAATACTTGCAAGTAAAGTATTAAAGATAAAAGTTTTTCAAAACAAGATCAAGAAACGTTAGACACAATATAACTGTTTGTAAATGTTTGTGGCCCTGCATGTTTGTATGTATGTGCCTGTAAAAAACTAAAATGAAAACAGCATATTCTTGGATTATAAATGATTTTTGCTTCTGTCTTCTTATACTAAAGTTTATTTATTTTGAGGGAGAGAGCAATAGAAAGAGCAAGCGAGAGTGACGGAGGGGCAGGGAGAGAGAAAGACAGAAAGAGAGAGGAAGAGAGAGAGAGACCCAAGCGTGCAGAGCCCCATTATGGACTCAATCCCAAGAACTGCGAGATCATGACCTGAGCCAAAATCAAGAGTCAGACATTTAACCAACTGAGCCACCCGGGCGCCCCGCCTCTTTTTTAATTACACTATGCAAATGTCATTCAATTAGCCTATACAACTTAAGTTATTAACAAGAAAATAATGGCAGGGCACCTGGGTGACTCAGTTGGTTGAGCATTTGACCTAGTTTTGGCTCGGGTCATGATCTCATGTTTCATGCGTTTGAGCCCCGCGTCAGGCTCCATGCTAACAGCGTTAAAAAGCCTGCTTAGGATTCTGTCTCTCTCCCTCTTTCTCTGCCCCTCCCATGCTCATGTGTGCATTCACACTCTCAAATAAATAAATAAGCTTTCAACAATAAGAAAATAATGGCTTTCAAAACGTACAAAGAAGATAACATTTCCTTGAAAATATAAATGTAACAAAAAAAAATTTAGTGCCTTTCCTTTGTACTCATTCATAGTACCCCCATGAATTCCCACGTTCTTCCTTTCCTTCCTTCATCCCTTTCTCCATCTCCTGGTCACCCCACACAGCCCACGGCAGAACTATACTTTTCATCAGCAATTCTACTGCTTCCTATCTGGACTTGCTTTCAATGCTTCTCTCCATGATGTTTTCAAATTAAGAAGCAGCTGTATCACCCAGAACCTCCTAGCACCTTCTCTTCACTTCCCATAAGCAAACACCTGATGTTTGGTGTTTGATGTCACAACTGATACCTGCGACTTTATATAAATTTCTGTCACCGTATTGACCATTCATATTCAGCATTTATCTCTAGTATACATGCTTCTTGGGAAATAAATTTAGGAAAAGAAAATGGGTAGATTAAAAATAAAACTACTTTGTGTTCAATTCTTTATTCACCTCAAAAGAGAGAACTAGCAAATCTACTCTCCAATCTCTGATTTCAAAATTACTACAAGTTATGGAAAACTCTTGGATCTTTTATTAATTTTTTTTAATTCTGTACCTATGCTCTTTATATCAGGTAGTTTGCAACAGGAAGATTTGTTACTGGTACAAAAGTTACTATAGAAAAATTAATAAATAAATTCAGCATGATTCTGTGTGAAAAATGAATACTCAAAAAGTGTCACCAATTTTGAAGGCAACAATTGTTTTCAAGTACCACATAAGCTTAATGCCTATAGAGACCCATATGAGTTTAATGCTTTTGGAATCAAAGTAAGAATATCTTCTTAAAATTGTTGTTATTTCTTTTTTAAATGTTTTCTTCTTTCTTAAGACACAGAGGTGGAAAAATAATGGAAAAAAAAGAAAAGGCTACGTTTAATATGAAATGGAGATATATCACATCCTAAACAAAACACCACAGGTGACCCTGGCATAATATTGGCAGGTAACCTGAACTACAACTTACTTTAGCCCAGGAGATTTCTAGATCCAAGTCGCCAAGCACACTTTCTGAAGTGGATTTCTGTACCAACTCAGCTTCGGTAACGGAGAGCCATTCAGAGAGAGAAGCAGCCTCTTTCTTCATTTTCCGGGCCAACTGTGATGCTCTTTCCAGATCCTGTTTTCCCTCTGTCACCTGAAAAGAGGAAGGATTGAGAGAGAGAAAGAGACAGAAAGAGAGAGAGAGAGAGAGATAAACAGAGAGAGAGACAGAGAGACAGAGAGAGAGAGAAACATAATAGGAGTGAATCCAAATAATAACTAATAAAGATCCAAACTGTATTCATACTTAACCCCCAAGACCTACATAACCCTTATCTCTCAAACCTAGAATAACTCAATTCTTACCTTCTTTTTTCTCCAGAGGAGGACAATATACTATAGTCATTAAATGTTAGGCAACCTTGGGTTTTCATCTTAGCTCTTTCCATTTACTTTCTAAGTGACCTTGGCAGAAGCACAACCCTCAAAAGTTGTTAGGAGTGTTAAATGACTTGACCCAGTCCTTGTAACAAAGTTAAGGAATCAGTAAATGGTGGAATCAGTAAATGGTGTCTTTTATCATTTTAAACAGAAGATGCCTTACCGTCCTCTCAAAGAACTCTGTTTAAAAACACAGACACACACACACAGGATACTTGGGTGGCTCAGTAGGTTAAGCATCTGAATCTGGATTTCAGCTCAGTCATGATCTCAGAGTTTGTTAGACTGAGCCCTACATCCTGCTCTATGCTGACAGTGCAGAGCCTGTTTGGGATTCTCTCTCTCCCCCTCCCTCTGCCCTTCTTGCACACTCATCCTCTCTCTCTCTCTCAAAATAAACTTTAAAACACACACACACATATATACTATAGCCTAGAAATTTGTGGGGGGAATAGTATGATTTTCATAACTATGTTTTGTAATTAACTATTTAACTTATAATATATAACTGTGTAACATAACCCTTTGTTACTAAATTGCTTTTGTGGTTGACAGATAGCAAAATCAACTGAACTAACATTTATCAGGCTTTTTTTTTTTTTTAATGTTTACTTATTTTGAGAGAGAGAAAGGGAGGAGGCTCCACACTGTAGTCCAGAGCCCAACACAGGGCTCTGTCTTATGAATCATGAGATCATGACCTGAGCCAAAATCAAGAGTCAGTTACTTAACCAACCCAGGCACCCTTACCTGACTCTTAACATAGTTCCTGTGTTATACTGGGGAATCTTAATGCTATGCAATAAAATCCACAACAGTCTCTGTGATGGGCACGATCTCTTCTACTTTGCAGATCAGGGCAGTGAAGCTTAAGGAGGCTAAGGCCGTGATCAGGGTGGCATGGCCACTGGTTGAGCCTGGTCTGACCCCTTACATTACATGATGGTACTCTCAACAAAACTATCATTCATAACATTTTTTTAATGTTTTTTTTTTTTATTATTTATTTCTAGGAGAGAGAGAGAGAGAGAGAGACAGCGTGAGGAGGGGAGGGTCAGAGAGAGAGGGAGTCACAGACTGAAACAGGCTCCAGGCTCTGAGCTGGCAGTCAGCACAGAGCTCGACGTGGGGCCTGAATCCACAAACCGCGAGATCATGACCTAAGCGAAAGTCGGACGCTTAACCGACTAAGCCACCCAGGCGCCCATCATTCATAACATTTTTAAGGGCATCAGAACATAATACATAAATAAAAATGTTTTCTTTTTATGAGCGCATAGGTAGAGGCAATTTGCAAAAGTAGTAGAGTGAGAACTCATGTATGGGATGAAATTTTCTGGAATGACATTAAGACTGAATTTTCTTAATGAGTAATGCAGAATTACATTTCTTTTTTCTGGTCCCCTAGGTTCACTTTACTTTCATACCTCAAGGATTGATTATTATTAAATTCCTTCTTAAAAGTGAAATATTTTTTCCTACGGAGTTTAATTAAAATTCATGACTTTAAATTAATAGCTCCTCAATGCAGACTTTAGAAGACAAATACATGATTTATATTAAAAGATATTAGGTATTCAAAGGATATCTTATCTGACTTTGACATGCCCAGGCAGCTACACAATCATCATAAAACTTAATGTTACCAAAGATTTGTATATACCAGGAAGAAAATAATTTACAGTTCAACTTATAACAATCTACTCTTCTTAGTCTAATCAATACATTTTAAGACATAGTGCATACTGAATTAGGCAGTTTCAAATCATAAAGATTTTACCTAAGCATTTATCCTTCTCCTTCTTAGATATTTAACCATTCCCTCTCAATAGGATTATTCCCATCAGTTAGGAAACATACTCAAGTTTCTCATATTAAAAAAAAATGCCTGGGGCACCTGGGTGGCTTAGTCGGTTAAGCGTCCGACTTTCGCTTAGGTCATGATCTCGCGGTTCGTGGGTTCGAGCCCCGCGTCGGGCTCTGCGCTGACTGCCAGCTCAGAGCCTGGAGCCTGTTTCAGTCTGTGACTCCCTCTCTCTCTGACCCTCCCCTGTTCACGCTGTCTCTCTCTCTCTCTCTCTCTCTCCCTCTCTCTCTCTCCTAGAAATAAAACATTTAAAAAAAAAATTTTAAAAAAATGCCTTCTTTGGCCTCAACTCCTCTAAGACTATCTTCTCTCCTATCTTTCCTTTGCCAGTCCTCAAAACCATTTTCTTACCTCCCTCACATTTCTTACCTCCTCCCATTCTGGCTTCTGCCCCTATCACTTCACAGAAACTGCCTCTGCTAAGCTCAATAATGACTCCAAGGGCAACAGATCTAAATGGACATTTTTAAATGGACACCGTATTTAATGTTTGAGAATTCAAAACCAGCGTCTACCTTCATCCTCAAAATACCCTTTTCCTCCAGCTTTTCTGTCCAGCACTCTCCCGGTGTTACCACTTCCCGCTACTGACTGTAGTTTCTAGATGTATATTTAGTTTGTACCATGTGATCATTTAAAGTGAAATGATCAAGCTAATTAATGGATCCATCATTTCCCATAGTTACCTTTTTTTGTAGTGAAAACATTGAACATCTACTCTTTTAGCAGATTTCAAGTATATAATTATGAAAAACAGGTATGGTGGTTCTTCAAAACATTAAAAATAAAACTGCCATATGATCCAGTAATCCTACTTTGGTGTAGATATCCACAGGAAATGAAATCAGTAGTTTGAACAGACATCTGCACCCCCATATTGATGGTAGCATTCCACACAATAGCCAAGCCATGGAAACAATCTAAATATTCACTGATGAGCAGGCAAATAAAATGTGATATAGATATACTTTAGTTTCTTATGCAAGTACATCTTCCTCAAATTTCTTACTAAATGATGTAATTCTTCAAGACTTGATGTAGGCCCTTTTCCTTTTCTTTAGTTTATTTAAAAATTATTTTTAATTTACTTTTCCAGTTTTACTGAGATACAGCACTGTGAGTTTAAGGTGTACAGCACAATGACTTTGGTCACATGTATTAAAAGATGATTACCACAATACTTTAAACATCCATCGTTTCATACAAAAAAAAGAACAGAAAATGTCTTTCCTTGTGATGAGAACTCATAGGATTTAGTATCTTAACAACTCCCCTATATATACATACAGCAGTGTTAGCTATAGTCAGCATGTTGTGCATTGCATCCCTAATGCTTATGAATCTTCTAACTGGAAGTCTTTGACCACCTTTATCTAATTTTCAGACCCGTCGTTCCCTCACCTCTGTTAACCACAAATCTGATCTGTTTTTCTAGGAGTTTATTTGTTAGGTTTCACATAAAAGTGAGATCATCCATTGTCTTTCTCTGGCTTCATTCACTTAGCACAATGCCTCAAGGTCAATCTATGTTGTTGTAAATGGCAAGATTTCTTTCATTCTGTGGCTGAATAATAGGACATTGTGTATGTGTATATATATACACTCAAACATATATATACACACACACACACACACACACACACACACACACACACACACACACATCTTCTGTATCTATTCATCCATCAATGGACACTTGGGTTATTTCCATGCCTTGGCAATTCTAAATAGTGTGACTATGAACATGAGGGTGCAGATATCTCTTCAATGTAGTATTTTTGTTTCTGTCAGATATATACCCAAAAATGGAATTAATGGACCATAGGGTAGTTCTATTTTTTATTTCTTTGAGGACCTGCATACTGTCTTGCACAGTGGTTGCATCAATTTACATTCCCACCAATGGTGCACAAGGGTTCTCTCTTGTCCACATCCTCTCTGGCATCTCTCTTTTTGATACTACTCATCTAACAGGTATAAGGTACTATCTCACTGTGGTTTTAATTTGCATTTCCTTGATGATTACTCATGTTTGAGCACTTTTTTATCTTCCTGTTGATCCACTGTATGTTTTCTTTGGAACAAAACCTGTTCAGGCCTTCTGCCGATTTTTAATTGGATTACTTGATTTTTTGCTATTGAGTTGTATGAATTCTTTATGTGTTTTTTATATTAACCCAGTATCATATATATGATTTGCAAATATTTTTTTCCATTCTGTAGGCTTTTTCATTTTGTTGATGGTTTCTTTTGCTGTGCAGGAGCTCTTTAGTTTGATATAATCCCACTCAATTGTTTCTCAGCCTTTCGGCTAAGATCAAGTGTGATGTAATCCCACTCATTTATTTTTTTATTTTGTGGCTGGTATAGGCTTTTCTTTTCTCACTATATCGTCTCCCTAGACAATCTCATCACGGAAAACTTTAATTACCATCTCTGTGCAGATGACTCATAAAATTCCTAGCTTCAGCCCAGATATAGTCCCCAGACTTGAATAACTTTGTGAGTACCTGACATATTCAATTCACTCTCACAAAGGCACTTAAAATGTGAACATGCCCAGGACATGCTTATGATTTTTCCATGTTTCTGCCTTTCCCTCCAGAGCCTCCTCCCAATTATAGCACCAGAATCTTCCATGTAACCAAGCTGGAAACAAAGGGGTCATCTCTCATCTCCCTATCTCCTGCACTCCCACATCTAATCCATCACCAAGTCCTATTCATGTCACTGCTTAATCATGTCTGAGTCAATCCACTCACACCATCTGCACTGCTCCCCCAGTCCATGCCACCATCGTTTCTCACTGAGTGCACGACAATGCCTTCTTAACTGCTCTCTTCACATCCATCCCTGTCTTTATCCAATTCACCCACCAAACTGTAGGAAGTGGTCTTTTAAAAGCAAATATAGGGGCACCCGGGTGGCTCAGTCAATTGAACGTCTGACTTTGGCTCAGGTCATGATCTCGTGGTTTGTGAGTTTGAGCCCCATGTTGGGCTCTGTGCTACAGCCTAGAGCCTGTTTCAGATTCTATCTCCCTCTCTCGGTGCTTCTCCTACTCATGCTTGCTCTCTTTCTCTCTCTCAAAAATAAACATTAAAAAATTTTTAGGGGCGCCTGGGTGGTTTAGTCAGTTAAGTGTCCGACTTTCACTTAGGTCATGATCTCGCGGTTCGGGCGTTCAAGCCCCGTTTCGGGCTCTGTGCTGACTGCCAGCTCAGAGCCTGGAGCCTGTTTCAGTCTGTGACTCCCTCTCTCTGCCCCTCCCCTGCTCACACTGTCTCTCTCTCTCCTAGAAATAAATAAAATACATTAAAAAAAAATTTTTTTAATTTTTAATAAAAAAATAGAAGCAAATATATAAGCCTGTTATCTCCCTGATAAAATCCTGGGATAACTGCTTATTGCTCGTAAGATTCAAACCTTTATCACAAACTCTAAGACACTAGTATGCTCATCTCATCCCTCTCTCCAGCACCATGTTCTCCATCCTTGCTCTCTCTGCATTAGCCACACAAATGTACCATGCTGCCTCCTGCCACAGGGCCTTTACACATACAGCTCCATCAACCTCAAAGGCTCCTCATCCTTCATCTCGGCTTATGCACCATTTCTTCAAGGAAGCTTTCATAACCGCAGACTGGGCCAAATTGCCTATTACCTATACTCTTAAAGCTCCATACACATTCTTTCATAACACTTCAGCCTGCCAATATGGCATTACTTTGTATGACTACTTGATTAATGTTTTCTTCTTTCACTACCCTAAGTTCTACTAGACAAAGATAATTTATGCTTTTGCTCACCACAGTATCACTACTGCCTCTATGATGCCTGACACAGTAAAGTCTCAACTGTGCTGAATGAGAAAATGACTTAACTCTAAAACCATGGTTACAAATGGAGAATTAGTATTAAAACCAGCAACACCACTGTCATCCATAAAATGCCCAGTTGATGAATAAATACAATAATATTTGATCAAAAAAAATAAATTCAGCTATATAAAACCAAAAAGAAGCTCTACACTCTATGTTCCAGATGTGCAGTGTATCAAAATGATACAAACATATCACATCAGCAATTTTATCTTGCAGAAGTGAAGTCAAAGTTGTCCAGGAAGAATATTCACTGCTCATTCTTAATGATCTGAAAATGATAACAAAATTTCAGCTAGTTTTCTAGGGGCTGATGGAGAAACTGAGGAGGTAATGTTTAATAACCCAAGAAGGATCTAACACAGCTTTAATTATCTAACACAGCTTTATAACATTGCCAGGAAGGCTTCAGTTAAACATGGTGGTTCTCATTTTGTTTTGTTCTGTTTTCCTAATTCCAGGGCAGAGTTCTCAATAAGAGAAGACATTAAGCCTGCCTGATATAGTTACTCAAAATAAATGACCAAAAGTTCCCCTGCAGATTCACTAAGATGCCCAAATTATAGGTGTTTCTTGAAAGGATTTTAGATCCTTCTGGACTAATGTGAACTTCCTGTCACTTACTATTTATCAGAGTCTTGATAGTTTAGTTATTTCTCAGTAGACTATTCAATTCAAAAATCCAAGGACCAGTGACTTGAGTTTATAAAGGGCCTGTTATTATTGGTAGAGTTTCTGTAGAATAACTTATGAAACATGACTAGTCACTAAAATATAAGCCACTGAGTGGCTCAGTCGGTGAAGCAGTTAAGGGTCTGACTCTTGGTTTCACCCCAGGTCATGATCTCATGGTTCGTGAGTTTGAGTCCCAAACTGGGCTCTGCCGCTGATGGTGTGGAGCTTGCTTGGGATTCTCTCTCTCCCTCTCTGTCTGTCCCTCCCCCTCTCGTGCTCACTCTCTCTCTCTCACTTTCTCAAAATAAATAAGTAAACAAACAAACAAACTTAACAAAACAAAAAAAGAAAATATAAAAATGAGTCTGAATTAAATGTTAAAAGTAAATTTCTATACAATTATTCATCATTGTAATATTTTATTAACATGCAGATTTAAAGAAATATACTAAAAAAATACTGGAATAATTGAAACCACTATTATTGGGGCACCTGGGTGGCCCAGTCCGTTAAGCATCTAACTTGGGCTCACCTCACAATCTCCTGGTCCGTGAGTTCAAGCTGATGGCTCAGAGCCTGGAACCTGCTTCAGATTCTGTCTCCCTCTCTCTCTGCCCCTCCCCCTCTTGCTCTCTCTCTCTCTCTCTCTCTCTCTCTCTCAAAAATGAGTAAATATTCTTAAAAATTAAAAAAAAGAAAACACTATTATTGGTGCTATAAAATTCAAACCTGCATTGTCCTAAGAGTAAAATCTTAAAATACATTAAATGAGAATGAAACAGGAGAGCAGTGCACCGCCCTTACCTGGGCGCCCAGGTCATTGTAGAGAATCTTCAGGGAGGTCAGCTGCTCATCCATCCCCTTGGGATTGTCAGTTTGTTGCTTCTGGACAATGTGCCTTCCTGTTTTGATTACAGTCTCCACTTCAAGCTTGACTTCACTCAAAGTTTTATAGAGTTTCTTTAAAAGAGAGCAGGGCACATTTTACACACTGTGGTGAAAAGTTGCTAATTGGAAACATTTCAGAACACTGGCTTCTACAGATTGACAGGTACAAAGTAACTATGGAGATCAAAGGGCTTTATCTGCCTCAGATTTGGTTCAAAGCATGAGACAAATGATTAAATCAAGGTTGTATTATCTTTTTAAAATCAGATAAGAAGATAAACTAATCCAGATTATACTTATTTAAAAAAGTCACACATGTGATTTCAAGGTTCATGAAAGTACTTAATGATAAAAACAGTTTCCCTGCATAAAATGGAAATATATTGACTAAAAACTGAATGTCTATCATTTCTTAAATTACATTTTTAAAAATCATAAATGCTCTTACTAGAATGAAGTCAACATCGGCTGTATTTCTGGCTGTCGACATTTGGAAGTATTAACATTCACTTTTTTTTCTTAAAATTCTCTGAAGTACCAGTCTACCACAATAAGCATGCATTACTTATATGATGAAAAGATATATAAAAACTCAATATAGCAAGAAGTATGTAACTATAAGAAACCGGAGTGATGTAGGTCAAATTCAGAATGGTCCTCATCCTAGTAACTTGAAACTAAAAAGCTTTTATCTGGGAGAGTTCTCTTGTTTGTGTCACTCATGATCTTGACCTGAAACCTCTCACATGGCATTGTCACACAATAACAGACAAGTGGACTGAGCTACATAAGGTCAAGGGCAGCGCTTGCTCTTTTGATCTCTATATCTCATTAAATAAATCAATACTTACATGTATACTCACACACAGACATACGCCCATACTCATACACACATACACACCCACATTTATTCTATTTGTTCATTCTTCCACTCATTTCAGTTTTCGAGTATGCAAACCTGCTGTGTGCAACAAACATGGAGAAAGTAATTTTGAAAAGCAAAAGAACTCCCCCTGGACTTTTGTTTTAACCAGTGTCATCTTAACTGTCCTCACGATTCTCCCAAGGAGAAGACCAATTCTAAGATTGTGTACACTTAGCCACATTATTTTTAAATGTCTATTCAACCGAGTTATAAAGTTCAAGACTAAAATAGTAATAACACCTTATAAATAATTTCTTGTCTCACATCTTAGGTTTAAACTTCAATTTAAAATTTTACTTTCCTAGAGAATGATTTTTTTATGCTATAATATTCCTGACATCCATTCTAAGTATAATTTCGTCTTTCATATTTTAGGCATAAGCTTTATAAGTTAAAATTTAAAGTCTGACTTTCCTTAAAAATGATTTTCTTTTACATTGTAATATTCCTAACATCTATTCTAAGCATGGTTCTTCTAGCTGACTCAAATTTATCCTTTAGAATTTATCTTATTAGTCACATTCTGCCAAAACCTTCCCTAACTTCATTCTCTGATTTAAATGTGTTTCCCTTGTTTTTTAAATCATGTTATATGCATGTCTATTCTAGCTTCCTTATCTTGTTACATTGTAATAATTGATTTTATTCTCCCCTACCTGTCTCTCTTATCTCTTTTAATTTCCTTGAAGAACAGGACAACACTTCTTATTTTTAACCTGTTTTTCACCATCACTCTCTACTCTTAGCTTAAAATAGACCAGTAATTACTAATAAACCACGTATGTAAGCACTAAACGAAGCCCTAATAGCTGCTGGGAAACCCAGGACACAGTATCCACCCAATGGCCTCACCATACACTTGTCCAGATGGTTCTGTATGACATCAGGATCCACATCCTTCACATCCAGAACATGAAGTTCTGCTTTCACACAATCCAGGACACGCTTGCAATCAAGCATGCGCTGTTCAAAATTAGCAGGCTTCTGGAAAAGCTGGAACTTTGTAGACACCTCTCGAAGTTTCCTCTGTTTGCATAAATGAACATGATAAGCATTTCACATCAGAAAGATAATCTCTCAGCGGATGGTATGAGTACAACACATACTGCTAAAAAGCTGTAGGATAAAGCACCAATAAAAACATTCCTTAAAGGAATGAGTGAGGCTACACCTGAGTGACTGGCACAGCCCACTGTCCCGATTTATTTGACAGTTTATCAGTTGAAGATATCATAAAAGGTGAAGCAGGCCTCGCCAGAATGAAAACTTCACGAATTTTCTCACCTGTTTGAAAACTATAGTTCAGGAACCTAAAACTCAAAGCGTGCTCTTAATCATGAGCTCAGAGTCCAGGTCAACCTCACGTCCATCATTAATGGACTAGGTGGAGCTCCATCCCCTACTCTCAGTCAGCCCAGTGCATCAGCCACATCAGAACTGACAGAAGCTTGTATTCATGGAAAAATCTGTATGAAGATAACCTCTAAGTCTGGCTTACTCCCTCTACTCAATTCAACTGTAAAATCAGAGTCAATATTTTGTGTCTACTGCCCCACTGGGGATACAATGCACCTCCAATACGTCCCTCCCACACCACTGTTTACGTCATAAACAAAGAAGACCAAGGGCATCCAAGTAATCGCTCTTTCCAATTTTTTTTATGCCGAACACATCAAAAAGTGGAAGGAAGCTGCTCGCCCTCTTCACCTGTAGCACATCCATTTGACTTCCTCCTCTGGCGTTCCTGCCTTCCGGAGACGTCGAAGGCTGGGAACGTGCATTTCTTCTCAACTCCTCCAAAGTTAGCTCATGGGCTGAGATCTCTGCTTGGATTTTCTACAAAGAGATTAGGAAGGAGAGAATGTCTATTTTTAATTAAAAGTTCCATATAGTAAGGCAAGGCCTAAGAATATGTTGACTCTTATACAAGCTTTAGTAAGTGTAATGGAAATACAGGCCCTCTGTACTGCAGGACTATTACAGGGGACACACAAACTAAGGTCTTTGCATTTGTCATTTCTAATGATCACCACTTACTTATAATCCAACTTCATAACTATAATTTTAAAATGATGATCATCTGCCAGGGTCTCACACAGAAACCAAAAGAACTCTGCTCCGTAAGGAAGGTCAGCCTTACTCACTGACTCGATCTGGAATGGCAAAGGGGGCCAGTTCTCATGCAGGGGAGGAGGCAATCACATATGTTCTTTTTATGACCCAAAGCCCTCAAATCCATGGCAGTACCTGAGCTGCCTGTGGAACCTGGAAGGCATCTATCCTATCAGTCAAGTATGTCGTGAGCTGCTGGTCCAGTCCCCCTAAGCTCTCCTGCAACACCTGAAGCATGTGGTCAGTTTCCCGCAGCACCTGGAGTTGCTTTTCCAAGGCAATCTGCTTGCTCTCTGCCTACACAGAGGAAAAACGAAATCATTAGACACTCAACACAAACATAAAGAGCTGAATATAAGAAAACCCTTACGTTCTGGCCACCAAGAAAAGAAATAGACTGTAAAAACACTAATTCAAAACTCTGGGCTACATTTTAAATAAGTAATAACTAGCAATTTGTAACAGTGAAAAGATTCTTCTTAGTATCTTATTTATCTCACAGTGAATTATTAATTGTTACTTCTTTCTACACACCATGATAAAATATAAAATGCTCTTGAGCGCACTATGCTAAGTGAAATAAGACAGAGAAAAACAAACAGCATATGATCCTACTTATATGTGGATTCTGAAACAAACAAACAAAAAACCAACTTATAGATACGAGAACAGACTGCTAGTACTAAAAGCGTAGATCTTAAAAGTTCTCATCACAAGAAAATACTTGTGACTATGTATGATGAGGAATGTTAGCTAAACTTATCATGGTGATTATTTGACAATGTATATAAATATCAAATCATTATGCTGTACACCTAAGAGTAATATAATGTTATATTTCAAATATACTTCAATAGAAAAAGAAACAAGTAAAGATTTCTCACATATTAAAAAGAAAACAAAAATGTAATTTATTACAAATTTAGGAATCCTCAATAAACCTATCAATAACAGTATAAAATATACCAAGAATGTCTATCAGTAGAGTGGACATATAAATCTCTTTTTGTCCAAAGTGTCAAGTTCTACAGATTCACATATATGTTGAACCACTGTCTGCTGCACTTTAGGAGTAAGCTTGATGCTATTCATAACCAAAGCATCAATCATTATTATTTAATATGTGTTTGAAAGCATGGAATATCCATTCAAGCCTCCTATAAAGGAATAATCTCTTCACTTACTGATATGAACATGTATGTTGTGATACATTCTGGATAGATGTCTAAGGGATTATGGCATTTTATAATAGCAATTTACATCAAATGTGGATGGTCCTGATAATTACTAGAATAATAGGAGTTATAATACAGCTATAACATGATCCTTAAATGAAATTAAACAGTTCATAAGTAGAAACGATCTCAAAGATAGATTTTTTTAATCATCAAGTTCTGCTTGCCTTGAAGTATTAGGTCTACTCTTCACACTTGGTACTTTTTTTTTTTAATATTTTTATTTCTAGGGGGGAGAGAGAGAGAGAGACAGCGCAAGCAGGGGAGGGTCAGAGAGAGAGGGAGTCACAGACTGAAACAGGCTCCAGGCTCTAAGCCGGCAGTCAGCACAGAGCCCGACGCGGGGCTCGAACCCACGAACCGCGAGATCATGACCTAAGCGAAAGTCGGACACTTAACCGACTAAGCCACCCAGGCGCCCCACACTTGGTATTTCAAAGACATAAATACTTCTATTAATGTTGGTTACCAGCTTTTCCTCTTGGTAAAAGTTCTTGAGGTGAGCTCTGTACCGTAACACCTAATCAACACCCCTCCATGCTCCAATTCTTACCAAGTGGCTCAGTTCTTCGTATCGACTATTAAAAGCCTCCAGTTTTTCACTGATTATATCATCAAGAATCCCTCCATCGATCAGAGTCTGGCCAAGTTCTCGAATCTGAGTGCGATTATCTGCTGGATGTCGCAAAACAGATTCCAGAGACTAGACAGGGAGAGGAACAAAATATATGCATTTACTGAGGCAATATATGTTAAGGATCTAAAAATGTCTACTCTTCTAAACATGTAATTCCATTCTCTAGAAATCTACATAAAGAACAATACTAGAAATGAGGCAGATGATTACATAAATATCCATGATGGTATTAATAAATATATAAAACTGAAAACTCAGTATGAATGATCATCCATGTTACTATAATTTCAGAAATTATTAGTTACATGGGTAAATGTTCGTGGTATGATGCAAAGTTTAAAAGCAGAAGACAATACTATACAAGCAGAATCATCTCAAACTGCTATTGATTATATTACCAGAAACAGGTACTCATTTTTCTACAACAAACACAGAATGCTAGATGCTATTTTATATACATAAATCTAACTAGATGGGCTAAATATTATTCCCATATTACAGATGGGAAAACTGAAGCTCATAGAGGTTATGTACAAAAACACATACTAAAAAGACCTAAGATTCCAATGTTATGACTCTACAGGGTTTTATCCATTACTATAATGGACGGCCTTCTAGTGTGGATGGATTTTTAAAAAATAATAAGTAGGAAGAAATATGCCAAAATGTTTAAAAATGCGTATCTTCCTTTACACTTCTCTCCATTTATTATATTTCTAGAATGAAGGTGTTTTAATTCTTGTGATAGGAAAATGTGTTTTGTTATGTTTTCTAAAGTTTATTTGAGAGAGAGAGAGAGAGAGAGAGAGAGAGAGAGCATGCCTGCCCATGCCAGCAAGGTAGAAAGAGAGGGATAGGGAGAGAATCCCAAACAGGCTCCATGCTTCTGTGCTGTCCACTCAGAGCCCAGTGTGGGGCTCAAATTTACAAAATCGTTAGATGATGACCTGAGCCAAAATCAAGAGTCAGACCCTCAACCAGCTGAGCCACCCAGGTGCCCCAGGAAAGGTGGTTTTTTTTAATTAATTTATTTTTTTTTTGTTTTAAGTTTTATTTATTTTTTTTACAAATAGTTTATTGTCAAATTAGTTTCCACATAACACCCAGTGCTCATCCCCACAAATGTCCCCTTCCATGCCCATCACCCCTCTCCCCCACATCCATCAGTCCTCAGTTGTTGTCAGCATTCAAGAGTCTCTCATGGTTTGCCTCTCTCCTTTTCCCCCACCATTTTCCCCCTTCCTCTCCCCCTTGTTCCTCAGTTAAGTTCCTCCTAATCCTCCTATACGTGCAAACATATGATATTGGTCCTTCTCTGCCTTACTTATTTCGCTCAGCATTACACCCTCAAGGTCCATCCATGTTGCTACACATGGCCAGATTTCATCCTTTCTCATTGCCATGTAGTATTCCATGGTACAGACAAACCACATCTTCTTGATCCATTCGTCTATTGGTGGACACTTAGGCTCTTTCCATGTTTTAGCTATTGTGGAGAGTGCTGCTATGAACATTGGGGTACATGTGCTCCTATGCCTCAGCATTTCTGTATCCCTTGGGTAAATTCCTAGCAGCGCTATTGCTGGGTCATAGGGGAGTTCTATTGTTAGTTTCCTTGAGGAACCTCCACACTGTTTTCCAGAGGGGCTGTACCAGTTTACAGTCCCACCAACAGTGTAGGAGGGTGCCCGTTTCTCCACATCCTCGCCAGCATCTAGAGTTCTCTGATTGCTCATTTTAGCCACTCTGACTGGCATGAGGTGGTATCTCAGTGTGGTTTTGATTTGTATTTCCCTGATGAGGAGGGATGCTGAGCATCGTTTCATGTGTCTGTTGGCCATCTGGATGTCCTCTTTGGAGAAGTGTCTGTTCATATCTTGTGCCCATTTCTTCACTGGGTTGTTTGTTTTTCGGGTGTGGAGTTTGGTGAGTTCCTTATAGATTCTGGATATTAACCCGGAAAAGTGCTTTTAAAGTAAGCTTTTCATATTTTTTATATTCTCTCAATCTTTCATTCTGCTATTTTACTTGCGAATCAATCTTTTTTTCTCCAGCAAGCATCTGGCTCTTGGACTTTAGGTTCCACATCTGACTTATTTCTGACCTTCAGTCCAGTCATCCACTCTGTGTCCCTTCAGTTTTAAAAGGAAACGTACCTTCTTCCTCTTCTTTTATGTTAGACAAAGCTACCCTCTTCACATTTTAATCCACTGAAGAAATAGTTATTGAGTTATCATGTGCCACACACTGTGCTGGCAATTTGAGAACAAGGAAAAAGCAGGCACATTCCATAGCCTCAAGAAGCTCAAGCCAAGGCCTGGGGACAACCTCCTAGGACAGGATCCCAGACCTCAAATACCGCTCTGACTTGCCCCCAGCTTTTCATGTCTAAAGAGAACAGAGCAAGAGCCACTGAAAACACAGTGGTGGCCATTGTCTAATGAGCAAAAATAACTTTACGAAGAAACAAGAGAGCAATTATCCTAACAACATAAGGCAGAGCTTTATCCAGGGACTGACAAAAACAAGCTGCAAAATCACTAAATGTACTAATGTCTAAAATGTACTAACTATCAAAAGCTAACCAGCCCATGAGGCTGAGTTAGTAGGTCACCAATCATCTAAATATACCTGATTGTATAAACAATAGAAGTTACACTGAAAACTACCAAGGAAGCCAATGTGTTTGTCAACAGATGTGCCATGTTCCTCACGTGAGCGCTCATCTGGCCTCATTGCAACAAAGAGAACCGTCACCCGTAACGCAGGGGCCCACCTCCAGGGCTTCATTGACCGCATCTGTCTTCTCGGGCAGCGCCTCTGTGCTCTGCATCCGCTCCTCCAAAGTGCTTAGCCAGGTGGTCTCCAGATCCAAATAGTGGAGCAGTTCAATCCAGCAAGACCACACCTCCTACAGAGAACAGGAAAAGGGTTAAATTGTGTAGGAAGTCATTCAAACACGTGATGTATCTCTAGACACATCTCTAGGAACGGATGAGCGTGGAATTTTAAATAAGTAAAAAGAAATAAGATTCTTCAACAAATCATAGTAGACCAGTTTGTGGGGGGGTCGTGGGACACAGAGGAATGGGTTGTCTCTCTATATATGCTAAAATAAATTCCAAGGATCTGGTCAAATGCCAAAAATAAAACTATTTAATTAGTAGAAGAAACCAGGAAGGAAACATTATTAGGGTTTTTTTTAATAGAAAGGTAAAAAGTACTCATAACTGCAACACTTTTTAATATGATATAGGAAATTAGAATTCCTACTATTCCAACTCAGAGCTGACAGCACTTTTTACAGTATATACTTTCCTACTTTCTCCTAAATTCATATGTATTTTGTCTATACATGAAGAGCTCACATATGAATCAAGTGGAGTTATACTGTACTCACTATATTAGTTACAATCACTTATTCCCCATTCCTATGGGGAGTTTTGGGAGGAAGGGGATAAACTTATACTCTACTTTCTAGAAGTAAAATTATGAGAGGAGGTTCCCCTTCATATAGAGAAGAGCCTATTTGATTAATAAATTTAGGAGGAAGAGTTCCGCACAAAGCCTCCCGGGTTGATTCTCCTTCAGATCCACTAAGAGAAGGTACATTCCAGCACGCACTCCCCAGGGGGTGTGTTTACCAAGTCAGGGGGCAGCAAATTTTTCTATAAAAGTCCAGACAGTAAATATTTTAGGTTTCACAGGCCACTTTCAGTCTCTGTCACAGACTCTTTTTTGTTTATTGTATGTGTGTTGTTTTGGTTTTTGAATCACCCTTTTAAAAATATATAAACCATTTTTAGTTCACAAACCATACAGAAACAGGCCACAACCCAGATTTAATCCTGAGGCTGTAATTTGCCAAACCCCAGCTAAGACTATAAAAGGGAAAAGAGGTGTCTAGTACCCTAATTTTTACAGACAGAAAGCAGACTGAGATCTACTCAGCGGCCAGCAGAACCCTATTTCTGGGGCACCTATTTCTGGGTGGCTCAGTCAGTTAAGCATCCGACTTGGGCTCAGGTCATGATCTCACAGTTCATGACTTCAAGTCCCACATTGGGCTCTGTGCTAACACCTCAGAGTCTGGAGCCTGCTTTGGATTCTGTGTCTCCCTCCCTCTCTCTCTGCCCCTCTCCTGATCACTCTCTTTCTCTCTCTCTCTCTCTCTCAAAAATGAACATTAAAATATTTTTTAAAAAGAACCTTATGTCTTATGGGGGAAAAAAAAAGATGGCTCCCAGAAAGCACTCCCAAGAAGCCAACTGGTCCCTACTCAAGTAATGGCCCCCACCCTAAAGTGGGGCACTGACTACACACAGATGCCTGGCTGGATTCCAGAATCACTATTACTAAATTTCAGAGTCACCATTACCAGTGACTGTTATTTACCTTCTATTCCCCCAACTTTTTGAATGGGAATGTCCACTGGGTTTTCCTGTGCCCATCCTCGCCACTGTATGCTGGGGACACAGGGTGCAGGTAACTTGTCTTTTTTGTGCCCAGGTCACCAGATCCAGAGGCACGGCTCCCACACACCCGCACCTGAAGAAACTGCTCCAAGGAGGCACACTAACATATGGATCACAAGACAGTGGATTTTGAACTTGACGCTGTACTGGATAAGACTTTGGGAGTCCCTGGGAGTCTAAGTGCATTTTGTATAAGCAAAGAATATAATTAATGTATGATCAGAGATAATGATAGACTAATGATAACCATGGCAGACTAACAATAACCACACATTTTTTGCCACTACTCCCATTAAGTGGTGACATTGTTTTCTCCTCCCCTAGGATGTGGGCTGGCCTTACAACCAGCTTAGAACAAAAGAATGCTCCATAGGTGATGCTCTACCGAACTTAAACCCTAGCGTCTCAGGGGACTGGTGGCTTCTGCTCTCTCCCTCCTAAAAGCCAGCTGCTCTGCTGCCCAGAAGCCATAAAATGGAGAGGCCACATGGAGAAAGACCTACAGGAGGAGAGGCCGTCATCAATGCCCCAGCTGAGCTCCCAGTTGAACGCAGCCATCAGAGGGAGCTCTCCCTACAACACATGGAGCAGAGGAGTCATGAAGTTGGGCCAAATCAGCTCACAGCATCATAAGAAATAATAAATGGTTAGTTCTGGGGGCACTTGGGTGGCTCAGTCAGCTGAGCATCTGACTTCGGCTCAGGTCATGATCTTGTAGTCCGTGAGTTCGAGCCCTGCATTGGGCTCTGTGCTGACAGCTCAGAGTCTAGAGCCTGCTTGGGACTCTGTGTCTCCCCCTCTCTCTCTGCCCCTCCCTTCCTCACTCTCTGTCTCTCAAAAAAAAATTTAAACATTAAAAATATTTTTTAAATAAACGGTGTTTTTGTAAGGCACTATGTGTTAGTGAGGTGTGTTACAGAGAAAGTGATAACATAAGTGTATATATTAAACACATGAAAACATGGATGGGAAGAATATACACCAACTCCCGGATGATGATTACTTCAAGAGAGGGATCAAGAGACCAGGAATGGGATGGAAAGAAGGAAACATAGTCTGAATGCTAATTTGCTTTATTTTAAAAACAAGATCTGGAAAGATAGGGTAAAATGTTAACATTAATATCTGAAGGATATGTAAATAGGTATTAATAGTATTACCTGCACTTTTCTAGAAGTTTGAAACATTTCATGATTTAAAAAAAAAATGTTATGGAATCTAAAAATAATCAAGGTAATAAAGTAGGACTCTGCCAAAGAAAAGCATTCTTACCCAAACTTAGGAATCTGGGCTATTTCTGTACAAGACCCGTTAGTTGCCTAGGACATCCTTTTAAGAGCATTTCAATTTTTAAGCTTTATTTCCATCTTTTCATCTCCGGCTTTAAAGATATCAAGGTCTCATCTTTTCTCTCTTATCATTTTTTCCCGGTATTTTTCCTTCTCTTCTCTCAAAGTAATTCCCTCAAACTAATTCCAAAGCAATTCTCAAACCAATTCCAAATTCTCTACATACATATTTTATTCCTCATTCTCAAATTGTCACCTCCGGGTCATGAACAAAACTTGAAGCAATGACACAGAATATCTGGTGGTCTTTTGTTAGCTTAGGATAACTTGGGGACTTCACTCATTATTTAAACATAATATGAGTTCCTATTCTGCCTATAAATAAACAGGAAAGCAAAACCATGGATAAAACTACAGTAAAATTCAAGTCCAAGATCATTCACTCAAGATTGGGCATACATATTATGTTTACAGAATTTTAAATTTTAAATTCTCAACTGAGTGACCTCAGGTATTTTAGGTTAGATAATGCAGTTGACCTTTGAACAACACAAGGTTGAACTGCATAGATCGATTTATACATGGATTTTTTTACAGCACAGTCCTATAAATGTATTTTTTCTTCCTTATGATTTCCATAATACCATTTTCTCTTCTCTAGCTTACTTTATTATAAGAATACAGTATATAAATATAACATACAGAATATGTGCTAATTAACCACTGATGTTATCAGTAAGGATTCCGGTCAACAGTAGGCTATTAGTATTTAAGTTTGGGGGGAGTCAAAAGTATAGACAGATATTCAACTGTTGTGAGGTTGGGGGTCAAGTGCTCCTAACCCCCACATTGTCCAAGGGTCAACTGTGTATTAATATTAAGGAGTAAGGCTTTATTTGACTTATAGCTTTCTTATTAACCATTCTGAATTATACGTATTTATCTTAGCACAAAATAGATTCAGGACAAGTGAGAATTTAGCAAATGTAGTTTAAATATCACAGATGTGATCGTTTATCATTTTAGGATTTACCACAATACAATCACTTGTTTTAGGCTGAACCAAAGTTAAATTTAATTGTTATAAATTGAAATGCTTACATCTTTTCAGTAAGATGAAGAAAAGTCACACTATATAAAAATAAGCAAGCAAAAGCTTAATTTTATTAGAAAAAAACCTCACAGAATCATCTACATCTTCAACCAAATTTAAAAAAAAAAAAAACCTTCAATTCATCTCTGTGTACTAACCAGGCAAAACAAAACAAAATAGACTCAATACATTGTTCTAGAATTTTAGAATTGGAACAGCCCTACAGATGGTCTGAAATATGAAAACCTTGATTTCACATATAAGAAAAAGAAAGTCTAAATATACGAAATAGCTTTCCCAAGAACCTTACTAACTGAAGGCAGATCATCGTTTCCTGTTGTTGTTTTCTTTTAATCCCAGTTTCCTTTTTAATCAACTGTTATCCAGGAACGACTTTTCCTTTATGATCCCATATTGGAAAAGAAAAAATAGAGTTTCTTCCAAGATATGGAAATGGTCAGTAAACTGCAGAGCTTAATCTCAGAAATACGTCACTGATTAAATAACGTACCTCTAGCGTGTGGCACTTTCCTCGAATTCTGTTACACAGAAGCTGGTAATTCTCCAGCACAACATTCAGCTCAGATGTCAACTCCTGGCCACCAGAGGGCACCTTTGCAGCTAGTAACTTGATGTTGTCCTTGAGGATCTTCACTCTCACCTCCTTCTGCAACACGTCCTCTTTGGCCCTCTGTTCCAAAAAAGGATGAACTTGAAACTGTCTCCCTTTCTCAGTTACCAATTTCTTTCCTTTTCAAAAGATAACTAAACCAAAATTAAAATGCCTACATGATTCTAACGACCTAATTGGAACATTATTCAGGTAATCACTCCAGAGCGCTTTTGAAATAAGAAGGCATTATAACATTTGTAAAGAGAAAAAGAAAAAGAAATGTTAACACCTAAGTCACCCTCAGTTATGTTTACCAGCAGGAGGTATTTTCAAAGTCTGGGCGCATAATGAAAATCTAAGTGAGTTAATTTTAATTAAACACTGGAAGCCTGAGCATACTAAACTGAGATAAATAAATTTTTACAAAAACTGAGGTATCATTAAGCATAATTTAAATGTATTTCTTTTCACTTGGAACATAGGTGGATCTATGCTTCTGATAACTAACAGCAGTTCAAGAGTGATGGAAGTTTAACAAGAGTGCTGATGCATAGTGGCACATGTACCCCAATGTTCATAGCAGCACTCTCCACAATAGCCAAAACATGGAAAAAGCCTAAGTGTCCATCAACTGACCAATGGATCAAGAAGATGTGGTTCATCTATACCATGGAATACTACATGGCAATGAGAAAGAACGAAATCTGGCCAGTTGTAATAACATGGATGGAACCTGAGGGTGTTATGCTGGGCAAAATAAGTCAGGCAGAGGGCAGATACCCTATGTTTGCACGCATAGGAGGATTAGGAGGAACTTAACGGAGGACCATGAGGGAGGAGAAGGGGAAATATAGTTGGGGAGAGGGAGGGAGGCAAACCATGAGAGACTCTTGAATGCTGAGAACAAACTGAGGGTTTACGGGGATAGGGTAGAGGGGAAGGGGGGTGATGGGCATGGAGGAGGGGACTTGTTGGGATGAGCACTAGGTGTTATATGGAAACCAACTTGACAATAAACTAAGGAAAACAAAAAAAATACTGGAAGTTATACCAGCAGAATCTAATCTAGAAACAGTTTCTTTCCTGACTCTCCCTCCAAGCTGGGGAGGAAGTCTCACATTTTGTAAAATCAACCCAAAATACCTTTTCACTTTCCCTTTTAGCTTTCTTTACTACTAAATTGTTTTAAATTTCCCTCGGGTGCAGGTACATGTAATCATTTTTAAAATTCTAAGGGTTGTTAGAATAAAAATAGATAGAATGTTGCCCATCAAGGATTTTATGCTTATTTCTCTAAGTTCTCATCCCTAGTGACTTTGAGAAACCACAGAATTACAATGCCAATAAGGTAGAAGAAGAGAATAAATTAAATAAGACCATTCTTAAACTGGTAGGCAACCTTTAAAAAATCTTCTATACTGAATATTTAAAAAGCTTTACAAAAAAGTACATTAAAAAAGATGCTTCAGTGAAAATGCTACCTATAAGTATAATAAAAGTCCCTTATTCTATCTGCTTTAATTAATATTCAATAATGCATTGATGACATAAAATCTTTTCTTCAAAATATCTGCACAGAGATATTTGCTTTAGTTTTACTTTTAGGCAAGTTAAATTTGGCATAAAACAGTCAATGTGTGGCTCACGCTTATTTTTTTAAGTAGTCTTTAAGACTCTATCTCCTTTGGCGTGAATACTGAAGGACACTTGAAGCAATGCTAGAAATTTGGGAATGATGCCCAGTTCTTTTACTATACAAAAAAAAAAAAAAAAGAAAGTGTTCAAGACTATTGACACAGAAATGTAAGTTTACAGGAAATATATCCTGTGGATCAAACTATTAAATCCCTTGACAATGTTTCTACTGCTACTCTTACCTGCTCTAACAAAATTTTGATAGTCATGTGTTTCCCGTGTATTAATGGGAAGAATACATTTGATAAAATGAAGACAAATCACAAACCAATTTGAAAAGTCACTCTTGTTCCTAACAAAAAATGACTCTTCCTTAAAAATGCTGGAAATGTGCACTGATATTGTACAACATATGAACATAATTGATAAAACTAAATTTCTGAGTCATCCTCTGTGGCTCCCTGAGGTTCTAATGGAAGAGACTGTCTCGGGGGCCTTTGTGGACTCATCCTATGGGCCAAATTGAACAAGTGGAGTCTGGCCCTCCTTTTCCTACTAGAATCATAGTAGATATCCATTTTTTTCCAAACTGAAATCCAACTATGAAAGATTGTATGTACATATCATGCTTTACAGACGATTGACAGATAGATAGATAGATGATAGATAGATAACAGATAGATAGATAGATAGATAGATAGATAGATAGATAGATAGATAGATTCATTCACTCATTCATTCATATTTAAGGGAGAAAGGGGAGCAATGAAGCCTATTGACACTGGCGCTGACCAGCCTAGACTCACCTTCATTTCTTCCACGGCATTCTCTAGTTCTTCTGGTGACTTGTACTCAAAATCCCTCTCCAGGTATTCTTCTTCTGCCTGGGTCATCCATTCCTGCATCTCTGCCAAGTCTTTCTTCAAGTTCACTGCTTTTTCCTGACTTTCAGACAACCTATTTTTTTGAATAACAATCTGGAAAGGAAAAGCCATTCACCCAAATAAACAAACTCTAAAACGTTAAATGTCAAGTTCTAGTTCTCAGTAGCTAAGGACACAGTGATAACTTTCCACAAAGTGTTTTAACATTCAGACAAAATCCTTTATACGTTTTGTGCTGATGTTGTGGAACATAAGCAACAATGAAAACAATAATTATAAATGGGACACTACACCACATGTTGGATACTAATCTAAGCTGGAAATTATCTATTATCATTTGAAAAATGTATAACTTTTGCCAGAGCAATCCCAAAAGAAGGAATCTAGCCTACAGCAATAAAAGCACATATTTTAAGGAAATTTACTGTAGCATTGTTTATTATGAGGGGAAAAACCTGGAATAACCAAAAAATTGGTTTTCTCCCAAAAAACACTGCTGCACAGAATTTTGGTTTTGATAATCTACTATACTTGTAATATTGCACAAAGACACAAAAAAGGTTAAATTAGAAAAACAGGTATGATCTGAATCTCATTCAATAACTTAGTGAAATATTTCAGATAATCAAGTATTTCATATAAAATTATGTTGAGAGAGATCCTCCCTCCAACCACAAACTGGCTTCTATTGTGGGAGAAGGTACCATCCTGCAGAGATCACCCAATGCTCACTTCGTTGTTCAATATTCCTCCTACTCAAATCAAACCTCAGGGTAGTCGTCACGTCATCAGGCTTGTTCAGCTGCAAAGGTGATAGTGAACAAAAGCCACAGCAGAAGCAGGATGGCTCTCATGAGAGAAAGGCAAAATCCTTGGAGGTTTTCCCGTTTCCACTCTCCCAGCAGGATCATAGCCATAAAAATAGAAAGGGCCCAAACAGGGTCTCCTGGGTGGCTCTGTTGGTTAAGCATCTGACTTCGATTCAGTCATGACCTCACAGTTTGGGGATTCAAGCCCCATGTTGGGCTCTGTGCTGACAGCTCGGAGCCTGAAGCCTGCTTCGGAGTCTATGTCTCCCTCTCTCTGCCCCTCTCCAGCTCATGTTCTCTCACACACTCTCAACATTAAATAAATAAACTCAAAAAAAAAAAAAAACTTTTTAAAAATAAATAAATAAATAAATAAATAAATGGGGCCAAAAAATAACTTTGATTTCACTGCCCTGTATGGCACTTGAGAAGCCTGCGGCCAGCCGTACATACAGCCCTGAGTCCTATGTTTTGCTGATCGGCACTTTACACGGACGGCTGCTTTTAAAAATATATATAAATATAGATTTCTTGAGTTTCACTTTCAGAAAATTCTCCTTACTAGTAGTTTACAGACACCAGTCAATTACACAGGTCTCACAGATCCAGAGAGAAATGAGAAAAATAAAGACACTGTAATAAATTTTAAAGAAAAAAAAAAGGCTGAAAACTAGAATTAATTATCCTGAGATTATTTACTGTCTTTCAGCATTAAACTGTTCCTCGTTTCATGGTGTCATGGATATAACATATAAGGCAGTGTTTATGTGTTGATTGATTTTATATGTCCGTCCTTTCTTAACAAAATAAAAATTTAGCAACATTATAT
Source organism: Proteles cristata cristata (assembly GCA_017311185.1). Lineage (NCBI taxonomy): Eukaryota > Metazoa > Chordata > Mammalia > Carnivora > Hyaenidae > Proteles > Proteles cristata. The sequence continues at coordinate 1,018,261 of JAESUZ010003484.1, read as the reverse complement.
GTGTCCAAAACATCTACACCTTTATACTACTCAATGAAACACAATACTCTGGAACTCCTTTATATAATCACTCAGACAACATATGGTTGCCTCCTTACTGACGACACTTAAAAATTCCCCATACATTTACTCTCACACAATGAATCAACAGTAATTCACAACTGTTTCTCTGTTCTATCTGTATGTGTATATGTATGTATGTGGGTAGAGGCATAAATTTCAATGTCTATGTCCATATGCATGTATGTATCTGGCTAGCTGTTGCTTTCTTTGCTGCCTGCTGGTACTCTCAAATCATTTTCCTTGTTCACTTTCCCCAAAATCTCAATAAATTCAAGCACGAACCATCAGATTATAACACACTTAGATAAATTTTAACTTGGCCAGAAGAGATGACAGTATGGAATTACTTTCTTAAGTGTGGTAATGGTTCTGTTGCTTTGTAGAAGATTGTCTTTATTCACGAAAGAAGTATCTAGTATTTAGTATTCATGCTAACATATTCAGGGATGAAGTGTCATGACAGTTTCAAATTCCTGCCAAAAGTCCATTTTTAGGTGGAAAAAACCCATGTCTGTGTGTATGTGTGAAGAGAGTGAGGCAGAGAGAGAGAAAGCAAATGCAGGAGAACATTAACAACCAGCAAATTATGGAATGGATCCACAGCTGCTCCTTCTACCACTATCTAGACCCTCCTTGAAGTTTGGGCATATTCCAAATAAGGGATTGGGGGAAAACAATGAAAACCACACAAAACAGTCGAGGATGCAAATATACGTTTTCCTACATTAACATTAACCAAAAAATATTGCATGAAGAGATAGGTATCATCTACAGGGCTGTCTGGGACATTTCTACATTTCACACCTTCTCCTAAATTTTCCCCTTCCTCACCCACTTCAGCTTGTGTAACCTCACTAGCAAAGCAGAAGCAATCAGAAAACTACACCACATTCTACTGTACCCAGAGTTGCCTTCTTTCCATTACCATGGAGGAACTATCCAACAGCAATTCTTTCACTGGGGGAGTGGCTCTCGGCCCTCTCATATATGACAGACTTCACTCCAGAAATGATCTGCTCCAAAACTCTTCTGCATTATTATTTTCTCCAAGTGAGGTCCTTCTTTTGAGGTATGCAAATTTCCTGTTAACATTCCTTATTTCTAGAAATTACAGGGGCGCCTGGGTGTCTCAGTTGGTTAAGCACCTGACTCCAGATTTTGGCTCAGGTCATGATCTCAAAGTTTATTGAATTAAGCCTGTCAGGCTCTACACAGACAGTGCAGAACGTGCCTGGTATTCTCTCTTCCTCTTTCTATGCAACTCCCCTGCTCGTTTGTGCTTGCTCGCTCTCTCGCTCTCTCTCAATAAATAAACTTTAAATAAATAAATAATAAAAATGAAAATACTTCTTTGGATCCCCAGGCCCCCTCTCCCAACCCATTTCTCTGCCCCCTTGAATAGAGAAATAGCAAAATTCCTCTGAGTTGCTTCTACCTGTCCCAGTGGCTCACTTCGCACTCTCTGCTCAACATTCCCCAGTGGGACTTCCTTGCCTTCCATACCACCGGATCCACTTTTCTCAAGGTCGCTTAAAGCCTCCCTCTTGTTAGATCAAAAGCCTGACTTTCAGCGCTCCTTGGGCTCAACAATTCTCAGTACTGGGCACCATGGAAAGTTTTCTCCCCGTGGGCCCCGGATCCCATAGGCTCCTGGCATTTCTCTACTGGCTTGACCCTTCCTTCTTTGTACCCTTGGCCTCTCGCTCTTTCCTCTTTCCAGCAGGAAGCGCTGAGGAGCTCCATCTGTGTGTCTCATAATCTCACACTTCACCCTGCCAGAATGGAAATCATTTCACCTGGCCTCACGTAAGTCTCTCCTCCTCAAATCTCTACCATTTCAGCCAAAAGCAGCACAATTCAGACGAAGTGGAAGCTTTGCACAGACCCTCAGCTATCCTTGACTACTCTCTTTTCAGGATCACAAATCCAATCCATTACTGGAGACTTTTAGCTCTATTTTCAAAATACAGTCCAAACCTAACACTCCTCATGACATACATCCACCACTATCACTCTAGTCTGAGAGGCCAAGACAGCAATAACCTCTTAAATATCCATTTTCAGGGGCGCCTGGGTGGCTTAGTCGGTTAAGCATCCGACTTTCACTTAGGTCATGATCTCGCGGTTCGTGGGTTCGAGCCCCGCGTCGGGCTCTGTGCTGAGCCTGGAGCCTGTTTCAGTCTGTGACTCCCTCTCTCTCTGACCCTCCCCTGCTCACGCTGTCTCTCTCTCTCTCTCTCTCCTAGAAATAAATAAAACATTAAAAAAAAGATTTAAATATCCGTTTTCATTCTTGCTTTCCCAGAGCAAATTATCCACATGGTAACATCACTTCCCTGCTCAAAAACCCCTGCTTTCTGTGTGAAATCATTCTTGACATAGAAGTTTACAATTTTGCTTCAAAGGCCATATACTATTCATGCCACCTGCATTCTGACCTCAAATCTTACCCACCCACGAATTCCTCTCTTCATTGTATTCCAGCTACTCTGCCTTTCTAGCTCTTTGTTGAACACTCCAAGCTCATTCCCACCAAGCAGCCAAACTGAAAAATTAGTACCGTCCCCTAACTGAAAGAAATACCCATTTTTTGCACTATTCTAGACCACTGTTTTTCAAACTGAATGAGCTATAAAATGAAATCAGTCACCGAAAAAAAAAAAGCTATCTGCCTCTTAAAAAAAAAAAAAAAGACAGCAAGGTTGAAAAACTTACCTCCTTGCTAAATTTCTCCACTTGCGTTTGATAGTCAGCTAGTTTCGTCTGCATCCAAGTTTTGATTCCAGCAACTGGACAGCTTCGAAGGTTGGCCTCTATTTCCTTCATGTCTTTCAGAGATGATTCAATTGTTTCTAATTCATTAACAAAGGCCTGAACACATAAAACAAGCCCATGTTGAGTTCATTCCTATATAAGTGGATGCCATAATTATAGTCTGCTTACATCCCTGAAAATATTATAAAATCAGACTGCTTGGGAGAGAGGACTTTTAACTACTTAAGAAATATTGTGCCTTGAGAAATTGATTTCACCTGTGGACTTCATAGAGCCAGCTGCCAAATTAGATTGGAAATATTTGACTCTCAGCAGGGAATAGTCCCCTCAGTTAATTCAGAGAAGCCTAGTGATTTCACCAAATATAAATTGCATGCAGTATTACTGGCAAATTTCACTTGTTAAATATGTTTTTCTTTAAGCCTCACCATGTGGCACAATAAGAACAATATAACAATTGGTAATTGTGACACTAAAATTGTCATTGGACCATAAAATAGCAGCTCCTAATGAATTAAAATTGCTCTCGTTCACTCTATGCAGAATTCAATGACCCTGGCCAAAAAATGAAAATATGAATAACCATCCTTTTAATAACTATAAAGTCAAAAAAAGGTTTATGATGAAAGATATTTTATGTAGGTTTATTGTCATGTCATATTCTTGCAATTTTAATAACAGCAACTAACAAAGAAGAAAATGTTATTTATTATAGCAGAGTCCCTAAATCAGCAAAACTCACAGAGCACTGGTCAAGCTGACGCTGTAGGCCTTCAGCATCTCCTTGGACAGCCTGCTCTTTCATTAAGAAGTCTTTCACATCATCCATCCATTTCTCAATGACTTTCGAATCAGCCTAAATCAAACACGATAATCAAGGGGGATATTACTCAGTGACATTCAACCCGCTGCATCTCAAGATCTATTGCTACTGGAAGAAAGGCAACCTTCCAAAACTCTGATAGCATCATTTTCATTTATTGTATTTCTTTTTTTAAATCTTCCAAATTTGAAAATAGTGATCTTTATGATTGACTAAAATCCTCAAGAGATGACTAGTGATCATTCTAAAAATTTCAAAATACTCTCCAGTGAACCAAGCTACTTTGCTTAAATGCGAGCAATATCAATGATTACAAATTTTTTAATGTCCTTACAACATGCTGCACAAAACCAACTATTCTTCCCCTGGAATGAATGGTCAAGATTGAACCTGTTATTTCATGTATGGATATTACACTCATAAAATGCCATCTAAAGTTGTTTCAGTTTTGTTTTTCTTATTGTAGGGTTGTGGGTTTTTTGTTTTTTTAATTTGTTTTTTAATAGACATTTTTGTCACAATTATTATTTATGGTTGGCTAAAACTCCAAAATACCCATAACTACCTCTAAATTACATTTCCCCTATCTCATATTGATTGCTTAAATGACTTCTGTAATAAATTCAAGACTGATATTTACAAATATTAAATTTTGCCCTATTTATTAATTTTGCCCTTTTTATATTTTGCCCTATATTATTATTTGCTAATAATAATAGTTAACAAGGTAATCATAAAAAGCCAACAAAATGACCTGAATTTTTAGTCTCTCCACTTTCCTATCAGCTATTCCTCCTGTCATTTAAATGCAAATCCGACAGTAGAGGTGTCCTTTTTCTTTTGGGATTTTTTTGTTGTTTGGGTTTTGGGTTTTTTTCTGGTGAAAAATAAGGCCAGGGACAGTGTCTACCTGAGCATTTCCCCATGAACACCCAGGTCATTAATCATTCAACAAAGTTTTGGCTTAGTTTTCAAAATATGGGAATCTATGTAACACTAGCATCTAACTAGCTTGCGACCTCCTTCTTATAAGGCTGGAAGAGATTTCTCAAATATTTTAGTGATGAAGTCAATACTTGCCAAAAATGAGTTTGTGAGCCATTATTTGAACCAAATGAGCATATATAAGAAATGTCAGATTATGAATCTGTATATCTAATAATCTAGCATCCCTCCTCCAAAAAATAAATAAAGGAAAGCAGTAATTAAAGGAAGTAAGTCTGAGCAAGGCTTCTTGGTGGTGTCCATGATTCCTGGTGACTACCACATTCTTTCCTAATCACATGTAAGATCTCTGGTTTGCCATTTATCTACAGCTCTGCCAGGAACTGACATCAAGCTTACTTCAGGTCTTTAACTTCTAGAAAATAATGTTCCCCGTTAATTAAGACATTTATCATCTCCATTTTTCTGGTCCTTTCACACAAGATGAGACCTTGTGGCCTTGAGACCACGAGTAAAATCCCCACATTACTTGGAATGTAGATTTAGGCATCTGAAGGATCTGGGTAGTTTTCCCATCTAACTCCTGATCTAGGCACTAATGTTCCTCCAAGAATGATCATCTTTCCATTTGCAAGGCCCTCCTCCGATGAAGACAGGGAGCAGGAAGCACTTGTTGCTTAGGCCTTTCAGCCTCCTCGACTGACACTGTGTACCCCGCACACACGTCTAAATATAAATTCTTCAAAAACCCTTTCAGTGATGTGTGCACTTCCTTCAAGCATGCTTTCCCTCTGTTCTTTAGCCTGCCTAAAGAACTCACATGCACTCTTGCTCTTATGTATTATTTTAACTGATTACTTGTCTCTTCTGTGTTTGCTGTATGTCCTAAGATCATACCATACAGGACTACTCAGTAAGACATGACCAAGGCAGGGGGAGGTAGGATGCAAAAAGATAAAAATGCAGGGGTACCTAGGTGGCTCAGTCAGCTGGGCACCTGACTCTTGGTTACAGCTCAGTTCATGATCTCGTAGTTTATGGCTTTGAGCCCTACACTGGGCTCTGTGGTGAGAGCATGGAGCCTGCTTGGGATTCTCTCTCTCTCTCTGCTCTTTCTCTGCCCCTATACCGCTCACGTTTCCTCTGTCTCAAAATAAATAGCTTTTTAAAGATTTTTTAAAAGATAAAAATGCAAAAAGAAAGTACAAATACCTCTATAGAGTTCATAAAAGACTTCATTTTACTGTCCATTTAACCTGTTGCCACTTCCTGCACTGTTACTCTCCATTCTAAACCTTTTAAGAATTCAAAGCAACATTGCTGGTGTATAAATGGGCAATTCATTAGCTCCAGTTTTGAATTTAAAATATGGATAGGGGTGCCTGGGTGGCTCCGTTGGTAGAGGGTCTGACTTCAGTTCAGGTCAGGATCTTAGAGTTCATGGGTTCGAGCCCTGTGTCAGCCTCTGTGCTCAGAGCCTGGAGCTGGTTTCGAATTATGTCTCCCTCTCTCTCTCTCTCTGCCCCTCTCCCCTCTCTTTCTCAAATAAATAAACATTAAAATAATAATAATAATAATAATATATAAAAAACTGACAGTCTTCTGGGCCAAGGATTTTGAAATTTATGTGGAAGCATTACACTCCATGGAGGTTTTCATCATAACCAGCCTTGACTGAAATGAGCAGCCTCAACAATCCCAGTCATTGGCTTGTGAGAGGTGGCATCAACCCCCTCCCTCCTCTCTCTCCCATATACACACAGACCCATGGGAGCACACACAATTCACGCACACCTGTTCCTTCTCTCTCACACACTTTAACATGAGAAAAATGAAAGAGGAAAGCAACAGACACAGACAAGCCATGAAGACCAATTGATCACCCCAACAGTAACAGAAGAACAGCCAGGAATTTGAAAATCTGTTCTCCCTACTAAAAATCCTTCACGTAATCCTGGTCACACTGAATTCTAAGAGAAAGCAGTGTGACCCATGATAAGAAAGATGAAAGTGTAAATACCCAGGTCTGCACCTTACCAGCCATAAGGTCTTGAGAAACTCACTTGTTTTCTTTGAGCCTCAGCAGCTCATCTATAAAATGGGAATAAAAACAACTACCTTGCCTCTAGAAAAACAGAGATAATGTTTGGACAGAGCCTGGGCTAGAGCAGGCATGCAATAAATTCTAGCTATTATTACTAAGATCTACAAACCAAGTGCTTTATTACCAAACTTAAGCCATAAAGAGTTACCACTTCCAAGTTCAGGAATGAGCTCACCTAAAGAGAGTACATGCTGGGATGAGTCAGCTTAATATTTTTAACTATTGCCAACATTAATCCTTGTTCTTAAAAGTAACTGTGTAAAAGAGCTACCAGATCTTCAGAATTCAGCTCAGCAGAAGGAAACTCCATAACTGTTGGGAAGCGCAAACTTTAGAAAGGCCTGGTAGCCGCAGACTCTCACAGAATCCACCACCCCGTGGGTACACCATGAGGGAAGTGTTAATAGTTTAGTAAGATCCATATTAGCTAGTGTTTGTGTGAGGTAGGTATGGGAGATGAGGAGCTCTGCTCCGCCCTCCAATACCTCCTCTTTCCCCGGAAGGAAATTATTGTCTCAATCTATGACACGTGTTTCCTGTGCTTTTAAAAAAGTACCCAGAGTCCACTCATCTTTAAGTTAATCATACAAGAAAGAAATTCCAAAGAAAATGCAAGAGCTTACATTATTTCTCTGCCCACTAAAAAATCACTCAGTTTACGCACTTACGAGTTTCCAATGTACAATAATATTTATTTTTTATCCACCCCCATCCACTTATAGAATATACACATATACATTGTATACAATATATATTCTGAATATTATGTATGTTCAGATTGGGTAATTTCTAATGTTCTCTCTTCTTCAGGTGACCTCAGCTCTTTTGAAGCAATAGAAAATATTTTAAAATACTAGTAATCTTTTAAAGTAACTATCTGTCATTATTTCACAGGTACAAAATAAATAAACTGTAAGTCCTAAACTACATTCTTATTTATATTAACGAAATTCTGAAACAAATATAAAATGACTAATATGGTAGTTCTGAAAACCAAAGGATCAAATATTCAAGTTTGGAAGGGCCCAAATTTCCACACTGACCAACACTGCTCAAAAGTACTCATTTGTATGCATCTGAGATGGATAACACCTGCTGGTGGGTCACGGAAAAGGAGTGCAAGGTCATAAAAACAACTCCTTTAATCATGAAACACCCCATCTCCCAGCCTGGCCCCTGAGCTACGGATGGAGAAAATCTGAAGCTTGGTAACTCAGGATTTCAGACAATAAGATTCCAAAGTACACAACTACCTCCCAGGATTTTGTTGACAGCTACATTCCTGGCATTTTATTTTGTTCCTTCCCCATCTGCTGGAATGTCCACAGCTTTTTAAGCAATTTCCAGCCCAAGACACAGGCAAGAAGTGTGAAGCCAGAATTAAAATAGTAACTTAAGGTAATGAGGCTTTTATTTAGTTTGGTTTTATAATATTCATGAACCTCAAAACACTCTTTAAAAAGTGCTCCTTCATTTAGTAGGGAAGACCAGCAATGACATTGCTACAATATTTATCATCTGAAACTAAGAAGGGTTCTTAAATGTAAGATTTAGAATGTACCAACAGTCCCTTTAGTAAAGTGCATTCAAAGTAAGAAAAAAGAAAAGACCGTATAGGATCATGTTATCAGTTATGTTTCCAGGAAACAGGGAAATCAGCCATGTTGCAGATTACTCTTACAAGGTATTTACCATTGTGTTCTTACTCTGAAGTGCTTTCCGGAGTGATTTCAAGGCCCAGTTCTGCATGTCTCTGAGCTCTGGTGTATCCCCTTCCACAAGTTGGGTCAGTGCACATCTGTTCAGTGTGTGTCTTTCAGTGCTCAGCAAGTGAAGGAAGGAGTGTGAACTACACAGGGTCCCGCCATTTAAGAAAAACAGGCATTTAGATTTTAGAGACCCAACTTCATAGAGAAATATGAGTGGGTAAGAGGCCTGTAGGCACTTACAAACCAATTACATTCACACCCACTTACTTGTTGTTTGCCACACAAGGTTGTCAGGTAATCAAAGAGCTCAGTCTTTGGGGGAGGAGAGACACACAGTCTAGCCTTATTAAAAAAAAAAAAAAAAAAAACTGGCCTGAGGGCACCTGGGTGGCTCAGTCAGTTGAGCGTCCAACTTCGGCTCAGGTCATGATCTCAAAGTTTGTGAGTTAGAGCCCTGCGTCGGGCTCTGTGCTGACATCTCAGAGCCTGGAGCCTGCTTCAGATTCTGTTGTCTCCCTCTCTCTCTGCCCCTCCCAGACTTGTACTCTGTCTCTCTCTGTCTCTCAAAAATAATAAATGTAAAAAAAAAAATTTTTTTTTAAAGAAAATCATTAAAAAAAAAACTAGCCTGAAATGAGGGACTGTGAAGACAGAATGAGGCATAGTAGAATCGCAGAGGAGGAAATAATTAGCTGTGGGCATGGTGGTGAGCAAAACTGAACACTGCTTGTAGAACAAGCTTATTCTTAAAGGATGAGCTCAGAAGAGGAAGATGTGAATTCCTAGCAAGTAAGTGACATTTCCGGAGAAAGGCAATTATCCAATGTGGTCTTTGTGATCCACTACACAGTTTCCTTGCAGACTCAGCTCAGGAAGGAGGGGGTGGGGGTGGGGGCGCAGTGCAGGAGGGGCTTCAGGACAAGGAAGGGCAGAAGCTAGGAGACGTCTGGGAGTGTGCTCTGTATTACCAAGGCAAACACAACCACATCATTTCCAGAAATAGAACTCTGCCACCACTATGGAAGATGGATTGGGGCGGGGGGGTGGGGGGGAGGAGAGGGGAAGTTGGGAGTCAGGTTTAAAAAGGGCAATGGGATTGTCAGGTCAAGGAACTGAGAGTCTGCACAAAGCAAGAAGAGGCTACAAGAGTGTGTCTGAAGAGGCTGGAGAATCAGTAAACATAAGACAGAGTTTTGTGTGGGCCTTGGGGACACTTGGACGATTTTGCAGTGATACCGTACCGCAAAAGGGGAAAAGAAACAATACCCTGAATCCAAAGATATTATTACTGGTGATAAGAGATAATATAAACAGCCTCTTAGAATTTTATAATATTTAATCCCCATAACTCATATGAAAATCAAGTAAAATCAATAATGAAAAAACTTTCTCATGTATTTTTAAATGTTTTGCTGCCTAGAAGTGGGAGGGTTTTCTGTGAAGTACCTTTTAAAAGCACCAATTAATTTTAATTCTTAAGTACAGGAACTGAGGTCATTACTTTGGCATGGAATAGAAAAAAAAAAAAGAATTTAAGAACTTACATGAACATGACACTGAATAAGAATATGCAGGCCAAATCTCTACCTGTACAGAGAAACCAGCCATGCAGACAAAGGAAATGCAGGCAGATGAAAAAAACTGTATTTGCCAACAAGTAACAGAAAACTAAAATCTGCACAGAAATAACAAAGACCCTTTTACAAGTACTGTAGGATTGTAGGAAAAACAGTAGACACACAGCTATGAAATACTTTCAAAGTTTAAATGTGCTGTGCCAATAAAAGGCATCATCATTATTTTCAGTATGAGATTCAGACACCAAGCTCATGCATCTGTGTACTACTTAAATGTCCTTCATGGAGCTCCAACATCAGTTACTTCTATTAGGATGAAAAAAAATGATTAAAATTTGTAACATTCATAAACTTTCCTCTTTTACTTGGAATATGTTAACCTCTAACAAGAACCCTTTTTCTTTTAAGTTATTCAACAATTCCATATATCACCCCATGCTCATCACAAGTGCACTCCTTAATCCCCATCAACTATTTCACCCATTCCCCCTGCGCCAGCCCCTCTGGTAACCATCAGTTTGTTCTCTATAATTAAGAATCCGTTTCTTGGTTTTCCAAGAGAATTTCCATTCTCTTCTTTTCCCTTTGCACATTTGTTTTGCTTCTTAAATTCCACATAGGAGTGAAATCACATGCTATTTGTCTTTCACTTATTTTGCTTAGCATTATACTCTCTAGATCCATCCATGTCATTGCAAATGGCAAGATTTTTTTTTTTTTTTTTTTTTATGGCTGAGTAATATTCCTCAGTATGTATGTACTTAGCTTCTATCCATTCATCAGTCAGTGGACACTTGGGCTGCTTTCATATCTTGACTACTGTAAATAATGCTGCTATAAACATAAGAGTGCATGTATCCCTTTGAATTAGTGTTTTTTTTTTTATTCTTTGCATAAATACCCATTAATGCAATTCCTGGATCATAGAGTAGGTCTATTTTTTAACTTTCTGAGGAAACTCTATCGAGTTTTCCACAATGGCTACAGTGCATGGAGTGTTCCTTTTTCTCTACATCCTCAACAACACCTGTTGTTTCTTGTGTTGTTGAGTTTAGCCATGACAGGTGGTGATATCTCTTTGCCGTATTGATTTGTATTTCCCCGATGGTAAGTGATATTAAACATCTTTTCATGTACCTTTTGGCCATCTGTACATCTTCTCTGGAGAAATGTCTGTTCATATCTTCTGCCCATTCTTAACTGGATTATTGATTTGGGGAGTGTTGCATTTTTATAGAAGTTCTTTATGTATTTTGTATACTAACTCTTTATTCAATATGTCATTTGCAAATACCTTCTCCCATTCTGAAGGTTGCCTTTTAGTTCTGTTGATTGTTTCCTTTGCTATGCAGAAACTTTTTATTTTTATGTAATCCCAACAGTTTATTTTTGCTTTTATTTCCCTGGAGATATACCTAGAAAGTTGCTATGGCTAACGTCAAAGAGGTTACTGCCTATGTTCTCTTCTAGGTTTTTTTTTTTTTTTTTTTTATGGTTTCAAGTCTCACATTTAGGTCTTCAATCCATTTTGAATTCATTTTTGTGTATGGTATAAGAAAAATGGTCCAGTTTCTTTCTTTTGTGTGTTGCTGTCCAGTCTTCCTAATGCCATTTGTTGAAGACACTGCCCTTTTCCCATTGGATATTCTTTCCTGCTTTGTAGAAGATTAATTGGCCATATAATTGAGGGTTTATTTCTGCGTTTTCTCTATTCTGTGCCATTGATGTGTGTCTATTTTTGTGCCAGTACCAGACTGTTCTGATTACTACAGTTTTGTAATATAATTTCAAGTCCAGAATTGTGATGCCTCCAGCTTTGCTTTTCTTTTTTAAGATTGCTTTGGCTATTGAGGGTCTTCTGTGATTCCATACAAATCTTAGAACTGTTTGTCCTAGTTCTGTGAAAACTGCTATATTTTTGATAGGGCCTGCACTAAATGTGTAGACTGCTTTGGTTAGTACAGGCATTTTAACTTTGCTCTTCCAATCTGTGACCATAGACTGTCTTTCCATTTCTTTGTATCATCTTGAAACCCATTCTTAATATTAACTGCCTTCAGGAAAGGAAATGGTTTTGGGGGATGGAGAACTCCACATGTTCACTCTAAATGCTTCTCTATTATTCAGTTTCTTTGCAATGAGCAGTCTCTATGCATTACTTATATAATTAAAAATGCATTTTAAAAATAAACAAGCCAACCACTTTTTTCCTAAGAAATGCCATCATACAATAACAATGAATCAAAAATCTGCTGTGCCTCCTGACTTAAAGGCAAAGAGAATTTAAATGGCTAAAAAGTGTACATTGGGGTCATTGAAAAGGGAGAAAAATGCTAACCTGCAAATGAATATTTATTGTAACTAGCTTTGGGTAAAAAATTAAGTTTTCCTAAGAGAACTGTAAGTAATTAAGTAACAAGAAATGCCTTCAAAGCAAAGCAAATGAAGGAGTAAAAGTTTAGAATTAAAAAAATATTATTTCAGTAAAGAGGCTGCACAATTAGGGAATACAGACACTGTCAAAAGTCTTGTAGTTAAGCACAAAAAATAAAGAATAGCTGGACTTCACAAATCTGCTACTGTGAAAACAACTAAAATGTCTACATATCTGGGGTATTCATTATGGAAATAAATTTGGCACACGTTCCAACTGCCAGTGCCTGGATTGGCTACATTAGTCACAACCATGCAGGAAAACCTAAAGCTGGATTACTAGAACCACAGGACTCTCTTCTGTGTTTTGGAAGACCATTTATTTTCTTTAAACTCTGTATTAAAATACTGGCACTTATTTAGCTCATCCTAAAATACACTTTTGCAAGTCAAAAGAAAATTAACCTGTAAATTTCCCTAACTACATCTCAGATTTAAACTTGAAAACAAAGCAATGCTCTTTAGAAAAGATGAGACATCTCTAATTCAGCATTGCTCAACCTTCACACTACTGACATTTAGGGTCTGAAAATTCTGTTTTTGTGAGGGAATTCTTGTGCATTAGTTGTAACCTGGGCCTCTGCACACTAGGAGCTACTCCCTCTCCTCCAAAGCTGTGACAACCAGAAATATTTCCAAACATTAACAAATGTCCTAGGGGAGGGAGATCCAAAATCACTTCAGTTGAGGCCCACTGATAATGCAATGCTTGAGCTATAACCAAAAATTTTACAGTCATGAGTAAGGGTAAGTCTGTTTTTTTAAAGTTGGTGAGAATTATAACTGAAGGCAGATAAGGGGAAGTGGATCCACTCACAAAGTTAAATGATTCAAAAATACTAAGCTACACATAACACACTTCTCTGCTAAATTAATGCTTTATTCTTTTTTTTAAAGATTTTTTTACATTTATTTATTTTTGAGAGACAGAGTGAGACAGATCACAAATGAGAGAGGGGCAGAAACAGAAGGAGACACTGAATCTGAAGCAAGCTCCAGGTTTTAGGCGAGCATTCGGCACAGGGCCTTGAACTCACGAACTGTAAGATCATGACCTGAGCCGAAGTTGGACACTTAACTGACTGAGCCAACTAGGTGCCCCAAAATTAATGCTTTATTCTAAGGAGATCTCAGTTTCGGTATAGAACTGCAGTTTACACTTGGAAAAAACAAGTTTCTTCCACTACCAACACACACACACACACACACACACACAGAAACCTCACTATCTTTATTCTCCTGGTCATTCAATGGAACTTTCCACTGGGGCCAAGCTCAGTGGTCACCCCTCTTGTCTCATCCTTCTGGATACCTTCACAATGATCTGTAGTCTATCAGCCCCTCTTCTACCACATGTTCCCTGATTTTGATTTTTAAAACATCATCATCATAAATTTTGTCTTCATTTTCAATCTCTTCACTTTCTTAACAACATGCTTTACACAAATTCTCACATCCATATGACATATATATATTTCATATATATATAAATAATCTCATTTATATACTCTCTTAGAATCTAAATCCAAGTATATGTATAGATGTAACATATTACATATGAATTTATATCCACATTTAAATCTCCTATTAGTAATTTCATTTCATTCATTGAAACATATTTCAATGCCTTCTCTGTGCCAGGCACTATACCAGAAGTCTATCTTGGGATACAGCAGTGGGAAAACAAAACAAAACACAAAAGGCCAAAGTAAGGAGATATTAGAAGGACAGGGAAGAGAGTATGATTGACTTAGCCTTCATCCAGACCTTTTCTAATAGGACACCAGGTGATTTGCTGGAGCCCCTTCTTCAACTTCCTCAAAGATGAAATGTTAAAGTCCTGTCTTACCTGACACTGACTTATCACTTTCCCCTTGGGTCCTAACATTTGTCCTTTCCTCCGGAACTTCATCACTGCTTCATCTGTTGACATTTTCAGATGCAGGAAAGGATTTTACTTTTGAATTTTCATGTCCCTCAAATTACTTGTTTTCCCAGTCTGATACCAGTTATTGATAGCCTACTTCAGATTTGCCTAAAGTCTTCAAAATGTCTAAAGCCTTCAAAAACCAGCTTCAAGCACTCACTGTCTGCTACTCGCTGGGCAATTTTACCGCTCTAACCAAAGTTCTCTTGCAATCTAATCACTGGTCTGAATATCATGCCGGCTCCTCATCCCTGGAACATTACTTTGACCAGTTTTAAGCAATTTTCTCTTACTTCAAGATCCAGTTCACCTCTACCAAGAAGCTCTCTTGCAAAGCAAAAGGAAACAAATGTGTTCTCCAGCACATTAAGAGCAAGTCAGAAATCCCAACTTACATACATAACAAATGTGGGACTAGAAAAAATGCAAAATATTCAAATAATACATACTAGAGTCTTGCATGATAAATTACCATTTTACTCTCTTATAAACTCCTAATGGCCTCTGGCCTCTGGATTTACCTCAAAAGCTCCAAGTTTGGGAGCCATTTCTTCAAGCAAATGAAGATCTTTGGAAACCTTGACCTTTAATTTGTTCCACTTTCCCTGAACATCATCAAATTCTTGCTTATACATTCTTTCTACATCTGGAGAAACATTTTTCTCCAAAGCCTTTGTTTCTTCTGCAAGTTTACATAATGTAGGTTTTTGATTCTCAAGGATTTCATCAAGGGCCTAGAAAAAATTTTTAAAGATTAAAACTACGCACAATAATTTGTATAGATGTAATAATATGGGCTATAAACAGTCTATGTTCACTTTTTTAAAGGTATTCAACTACAAAAGAATTGTGTAAAAAATCATGAAAAAAAATAAGCATAACCAAAAACAGTTAAAGCTTTCCCTTTGTGAGTTGTGAATGGGCCAGAAATAATATATTCTCCACACTAAAATCCAGTACAACAATACACTCAGTGAGGATGAAGTGTGCAGTGCTCAATGGTTAATCTGTTTTATCTGAAGAAATAATGCACAGTCATATATCCTAAGTGACCAGAGAGCACTTTCATTCAACACAGAAAAAAGAACACATCAATTCAAGTCATATTCATTTCATTAAAGATATTTTAGCAGATTATGACCAAGTTGAGAATTCTAGACTAACTGCGATACAAGGAGAAAATTTTTTTATTTTATTAGTAATATTTAATAAGTATTTTTCTTTCAGCTGAGGTCCAACATTATAGTAACTAACTTTCAAATTATAAGGAGCTTTTGATCAATTTTGACCACAAATGGCTAATATTTTTTTAGGTAGCTGAAAAAATACTTCAAAATAAGTATTAAAAATGACCCTAGACTTCTAAAACCTACAATATACATTACCTTTTTTTCCTGCAGGGTTTTCTCCACCTTTGTAAGATCATTCAAGGTACTCAAAGATGTTTGGGCCTTACTTTCTGAATCACTTAGTATATCTTGCAGTGTTTTCAATGTTTCCAAATATGCATGTCCGGGTTGGCAATTCAGTTCTGTATATTTAAAAATACTTACTTTTAGAACACAGTGTTAGGAACCTATTATTATTATTATACATACCATTAATCTTCTCTACATAAGTGAATCCTAATCGCTAATAAGTTAAATTCTGTAATTAAAATTTAAAAGGGTCTCTGCTAGTTACTAAGCTAAATCACTCCTTTGGCATTTCTGAGAGTCAGACAGTGACTTCATTCCTGCGGATGTTGATGTTTGAAATATTAACTAACTCACTATCATTTTTTCTTCATTTCATCATGATGAAACATCTCTCTAAAGATGGTACTACAATGTTTCTTTTGTCTCATATAATGTCCTTTCCCCCACTGGCTACACAAAGAATAAAAGAAAACCAGGGTCCCCTCAACCAGTCTTCCTCTAAGCTCCAGGGTATAGACAAGTCACCACCTACAGAGTGGTGGGCCTTACACAGAACACGACAGCCACATTACCGAGATATTCTGACAAATAATGACTGCCAAAGCCAGCCAGAACGATGGCTACCTCAGCCACTGATGAAAAAATCACAGACAAGCAACAGTCATGTGGAAAGGAAGGAAGCTCATTTGAAGTACAAAGAAGCAAAAACAACTAGAAGCAAAAGTTCAAGAAACTAGCAGCATCAGTCACAACTGCCAAAGGGTGGAAAGCACCCAAATGCCCTTGACAAAGCAATGGAGAATAAAATGTGGTAGGATATACACAACGGAATAGTATTCAGCCTTAAAAAGGAAGGAAATTCTCATACATGCTACCTATATAGATGAACTTCAAGGATGTTATACTAAGTGAAATAAGCCAAGTACAAAAAACAAATGCTGTAGGACTCCACTCACAGGGGGTGTCTAGAATAGTCAAACGCATAGAAACAGAAAGTAGAATGGTGGTTGCCAAGGGCCAGAGGGAGGAAGAAATGAAGAACTGTTGTTTAATGGGTATAGAATTTCAGTTTTACAAGATGAAAAAGTTCTGGGAGTGGTTGCACAACAATGTGAATATATGTAACACTACTGAACTCTACACTTTAAAATGGGGAGTGCCTGACTGGCCCAGTTGCAGGAGCACAGGACTCTGGATCTCGGGATCATGAGTTCAAGCCCCACATGGTGTAAAGATTACGGAAATAAATAAAACTTCAAAAAATAAATAATAAATAAAATACCATAAAATAAAATTTAAAAAAGTTAACATAGTAAAGTTTATGTTATGCATATTTTACCATAACTAAAAACAAAAATTAGATTTAGAACTTTTGTTCAGTTTCAGGTCAGGAACTGTGTTGTATTCTGTAATGATAAACAGATGTTTTAATGTACTGCTTTCTCAATTTACTGTTACAAAATATGCTTCTATTTTTGACAAGGATCAGTATAAAGGCATGTTTTATAACAGTAAATTTTAAAAGCAATACTTTCAATCATTTATTTTACACTGTAGGTTAACTGAATTCAATGAACAAAAAAGCATGGTGTTCAAATGCCTTTCCAGAAGAAAGACAGCATGACACACTTGCTTACCATGCACACATACAGATTCCTACAAATCGCTGCAACATATATATTTGCCACAAGGAAGGGTATGGTTCAACATACAGCTTTCGTATGCATTACCCATAACATTACATAATATAACACAATTCCTGACTTACACAACAGCTAAAGAGAAAAAACAGAACATATGAATGATGAGCTCTCAAAACATTTAACAATTCACATGCCAAAACCAGGTTTATTCCAAAAGTAAAAGCGTTTTTACAATTTTTCAGCCTTTGAAAATGAAACATGATTTCTTTTCAAAGAGATCATATTGCTAAACCTGAACCACTGTGAGCAAACAGAGGCAAGTGACTGTTCCTTCTAGCCCTACTAGTAATGATATTAGCTGGCCTCCTTCAATAAAAGGGAGGAAGAAACCCTTCAAGAAATCCCTTAAGAATCATTATATCCTAGTAACATGATTTAGAGCAAGTGAAAGCTGTTTGTACTTTTACAAATAAGTGTGAATCCAGGAAATACTCTGAATATACTTGAAGACCCAGAACAGTAGCAGGCACAGAGGAAAACAGAATGTGGCCAGTACAAAACACACAGGTATGCTCTTTGTCTAAATATGGGGAGTGATTTTTTTTAATGGAGAGAGATAGAAAGAGAGAGAGTGTGTGTGTGAGTAGGAGAGGGGCATAGAGAATAGGGACAGAGGATCGGAAGCAGGTTCTGTGCTGACAGCATCAAGCCCGATGCGGGGCTCAAACCCACAAACCGTGAGATCATGATCTGAGCCAAAGTCGGATGCTCAATCTACTGAGCTACCGAGGCGCCCGGGAGTAATTTTTAAATTAAGGCAAACTGAGAGAGAAGACAGTAGAGTTATCTACTAAGAAAACCAAGAGAATGGGCTTACCGTTCTCTAGCTGTTGCTGGCGATGCTCTAATTCCTGTTGCACAGCATGGTAGCGGCCCAGAATGGCATCAAAGCCCTGTCGGACAAAGTCCGGGACAGAAGGCTGAGACTTCAGGGCTGAACAACCCGCACGCGCCATTTCAATTTTGGGGTGGAGGCTGAGGAGATCTGTCAATTCCCGCTACAGAAAAGAAAATAGTCACAGAAGTCACTGAAGATGAAAACTCTCACAGAAAGTTCATCAGAGCGACATTAACCTACACTTAACAATTCAAGTAGCATCTTTTTAAAACATAGGACTGGACATAGAATTCTTTTATGTTCTAGATGGTTCTCTCTTTACCTGACAGGAGTCCTTCAAACTCATCAAGGGCTGCTGGGGAGATTCTGAAAAGGGAGTGTGTTTTACCCACTCTTCTTTGGTCTTTATGGTCTTTTCGAGGTCATCAAGCTGCTTAAAGTAAGCATTTATATCCTCCTGCAGCTTAATCTCTCTTGCCAGATTTTCCAAATGCTGAGATACATCCTTCCATTCTGAGAATACCTTCTCCAGAACATTTTTTATGTCTTCAGTGGGAGTACCTTCTACGGAGACATGAAAAATAAGCAGACACTTCATATGTTAATGTAAAAATTGTTTTGAATTTGTTATAAACATTCTGACCTATTCAAAATAATGAGGCATTGTCACATATAATGATCATTCCTTTAAGTCCCTTTTAACATAACAACAAAATTATAATGATGTCGTTAAAAATAACTATGTGTAGGGGCGCCTGGGTGGCTCAGTTGGTTAAGCATCCAACTCTTAATATTGGCTCAGGTCATGATCTCAATGGTTCGTGAGATCAAATCCCATGTCGGGCTCTGCATTGTCAGATTTTCTCTCTCTCAGTCTCTGTCCCTCCTTCTGCTCACACACACTTTCTCTCTCTCAAAATAAATAAACTTAAAAAAATTTTTTTTAAATAATAACTATGTTTCACTCCCTTACTAAAGCAAGAGACAGGGAGCTTGAAATAGTAGTTCAGGACTGGTATTGCTATCACAAGAGACGTGTCAGTGGAGTTTCAGCCACTGCCTTTATTAGAGTGTGCATTTTACCACTCTGCTGGCTTCTATACTGAACCAGGGAGATACAATGAATTATGTGGTCCTGCCTGAAGTTCTGACATGAGAAGGTAAACTTTCTGCCATTACAAAAAAGGACAGCTGGCTAAATAATCAAGGAGGGAGCTCAAGAGTCTGGTTTGACAATTCATAGGAGTTGTAGAATGAGTGGTAAGAAGTCCTAATGCAGGGCCACCTGGTGAGTGTAGGAGCATCAAGCCAGCAGCCAGGCCCAGGAGGCTTCATTGAGCCTACTGGGCATGTTACACACAGACCAGCAAATGTCAAAATATCAATGCAGTGGTAAGATGATCTACTTTAGAAACACAGAAGAAAACACCATTATGTTTATTACTGACATTTTATCATTTTAGCTCATATTTTTGAGAGGTAAAGAATATCCATAGAAATAATAGTTACTTGTAATAATAAGTTTTATCACAGTCGTTGCCTTAATATAAAATAAATCAACTCATTGAAAATTACCAAGAAAAAGATGGGAAATCTGCAAAGGAGTCTTTATCTCCTTACAAGAGCATGCATGTTGAAAAGAATGGGCTTAACATCTTTATTATTTGAGTAGGAGGGGAAAAAACAATGGTGCTTTGTAAATATACGCAATTGAAATCCAGGGTAATGAGAGCCCTAAGGAATAAAACGGCTTGTAAAACAAAAGGTCACTTATGGGCCACAAGCAATGCAATTTTTAAGATAGTACAATACACTGTATCCACAGTAACTCAGAAATGCAAACATGAGAGGACATAATTTGAATGTATCAACCATGTCGGTTGTTACAGTTCACTGGTCAGTATCACATAGGTAATAGAATATTAGGCCCTGGCAAACCATTCACACCACAGTCCAAGTTCATTTATCTCTATTAACAGGGTTATAAACAAAACAAATCACCATTTTCCTGAAAAACTATCTGAGCAATGGTGATCTCAGCTCTGCTTCTAAGAGGTCATTTCTATTCTAAGGAGGCTAAGGAATAAGATCAGCCACTTCATTTTCACGTCTGGGCAATTTATGCTAAACAAGAAAGAAGATTAAGCTGGTAAAATTTTTGAAATGGAAAATTATCACTACTCATCTAGAAAACAGGTAGGAGGTAATTATTCACTGACAATATATTACAATTCATTCATTTTGCCCCTTCAAACCAATTCTCAAAATTTAAATCTCCTCTTCTCTCAGCAGGAGATATTACAAGTTGGACAGATATCAAGTAATAATTAAAGCACAATTGGCATATCAACAAGGAAAACTATACATTGCCTTTTTTTAAATAGTTTATTGTCAAGTTGGTTTCCATATAACACCCAGTGCTTATCCCAACAAGTGCCCTATACATTGCCTTTTAGAATAATTCTTTTTTTTTTCAGTTTATTTCTTTATTTTGGGAGAGAGAAAGCATGTGCAAGCAGGAAGAGGGGCAGAGAGAGAAGTTACGAGAGAATCCCAAGCAGGCTCTGCACTGACAGGCTCAAAGCAGGGCTTGAGCTCATGAACCATGAGATCATGACCTCAGCTGAAACCAAGAGTAAGACGCTTGACTGACCAAGCCAACTAGGTGTCCCAATAATTGTCTTTTTAAATGTCTGTTTGTTTGTAGATAGAGAAGAGAGAGAGAGCATATCTGCATGCGCATGATGATAAGCAGGGAGGGGCAGAGAGACAGAGAGAGAGAGAGAGGGACTGAGAGGGAGAGACAATGAGAGAGGCAGAGAGAGAGAGAGAGAGAGAGAGAGAGAGAGAGAGAATCCCAAGCAGATTCCATGCTTAGCAAGGAGCCGGACTCAGGGACTCGATCTCACAACTGCAAGATCATGGCCTGAGCCAGTATGAAGAGATGAACACTTTAACCAGACAATTAAAATAATTGTCTTTTAAAATCATTATTTTGCTCCCAGAGATCCTGATTTATGAATTTTCTATTCCTATAGAACATCCAACTCTTAAATGACTAATCCAAAGCCCAAATCAATAGACCATAATTTTATTAATTACCAAAAGGAATAAAATATAACATATTCCTGCCACTTACTCTTACTTGACTTTACACTTTTCCATTTATCACTATTGGAATCAAGGGAAATTTTACAAAACCTAGGACCACTATCAAATTCCACAGGCTAGTCATAATATATATCATTATAAAGCCATATCATCCAAGTGATGATCCAACTACTCTATTTTATTAGTTGATGATCTCTGGAAAAAGATAAGCTAAATCAAGAAAACCAAATTAAAATAGCCATGAAAGTTAAATAAAATATATTATTTCATTTTTTAAAACATTTTTATGCTACATGAGATACCACAAAACATAATTCAAACGCACATGGCATAAAAGTCCGATCAAGCTTCACTGTGGTGGGACTTTCCATGGAATTATTTTGAAGAAATCAATGACATGATTATTAGAACATCTGTTTTACCAAAGACTTTTTTCTTCTTTTCCCAAAGACTCATTTTCTGATGGACTGAATGATTCATCTGCATCCCTACGTAGGCAGACTCTGGCCAAATTAGACTCTGTAAAAACCTTCCTCTAAGTTATTATCCATATTCTAGGACTTATTTCAAATTTCTTGGGGGGAAGGGAGGGACAGCAAGAAGCACCCAATTGTGCTTTCATTTCAGTTCAACATTTCTGGTTTATAAAAGCACTAGGGTTAATAGCACTAAAACCACACCAAGAGGAGTAATATACAATACCATAAAATTAGAATAACAGATAAAATGGAAGATAGTGGGGGGATTTTTAAAAATCACTTTTATTCCCTCAGTAACATAATGCACACACTCCTCAAAAAGCAAGAAAGTATGTATGTCCCCAGTGTGTATATATATCATTAAATGGCATTTTTTTTAATGTAGAGGCAAAAATAACCTAAAGTTTTTTAAAACTTTATTTTCAGAGGGTATGGAAAGATGACTGATTGATAAAGAACATGAGAAAACTTTCTAGAAAGATAGAAATTTTCCATATATTGTTTCACACGTATAGACTTGTCAAAACAGCACAATTAAGTTTCATGTATTTCAGGGTAAGTTTTACTTTTTAAAAAAAACTATAAATAACAATAATAACAAGGGATGAGGAATGAGTCGAGGTATAGATAATTCAAGAATGGCAGAATATCATTAATTACTGAAGCAAAGTAATCAGTATAAGGAGGTTCATTGCTCTGTCTACACTGTATATATTTACATTTTCCAGAATAAGAAGTGAAAAACTAAAAAGATTGAAAACTACTACATCGAAGATTCTTGTTGAACTAATGTTCCTAATTCTGCCTTGGATGTCTGGGGCTTTTGTCAAAGAGTTCTGCAGCAGACCTCTAGATCATTTACGATCACTGGAATAAGGAACAGGATTTACAAGAGAGTTCTTTTTAAGCTAGAACAAAGGAAGAATCACATGCAAAATGGGTATAAAAACTATTCATCTTAACACTCCCCAGAGTCACCAGGGTTAAGGGCAAAGAATAAAAAGTTACTAAATACAGATAAAAATTTCAAAGACAAGTAACCCCTTCTCAAATTTAACTATAAAAAGTTACCTGCAATATATTAATATATTAACTTGAACATGATAAAACACCAAATAATCTTAATGAATCGACCTTCCTGTAACTTCACTTCCCAAAGATTGCCAAAGTAAAATTTCCTTTTGCCACCCTCTCTCCAAAAAAAGTTCCCAAGGTACAACCTCAAAGGAGATTTTAAAATTTTCGACAGTGGTGGATTTCAACTGTTGTGCTAAGATATCAGAACTTTAGCCTGTCTGAGTCTACATAAAAGCAGAACAACTTTGCTTTTCTCTGTTTTATGTCATCAGCTTCAGCACAGGATTTCATCTGAAAAAAGATTCCGCTGCTTAAAAAATAAATCTGAAAACCACAAATAGAAAATTTGTCAAACCATAAATAGTATTCAGTGCTACCGCCTAAAAAACATTTTTAAAAATCAAGGGTCTCACCTTTTCCCATTTGCTCCAAAAGGATTTGTCCAGTTTGGTTTAATTCATCCAGTCTGGGGCTTTTTTCTGTCTGTTCTTTTTCTAATGCCTGGAAATAAAATCCCAGTATAAGATTACTGCAAACTTTCTTCTCAATATAATGTTTGTGGCATTGTAAGTTTCATGTTCTGTGTGCCTCCCACATTCTCTTTCGGTGTTATAGTCAAAGTTGACATAGGAGAAATACTACAAGACAAAACTATGTAATTCCAGGCTACCCTACAGAATTCCAAAGCTACTTTAAATTTCAAAAGGCAAACTCAAGCAAAGACTATAAAGCTTTGGTTACTTTTATAAGAATAAAGTTGTACATTATGAGTTCCTATCAAGAGGAAATAATTAAAATTAGTGTTTTAGATTGAAGATATCTATTTACATACATAGCCTCTGTGTCCATACCACAAAATAACTGTTCGAGTCAAATGAACTGAATATTCTATGACAGAGATTACTGAACAAAAATTAATTAACAAGAAAAATAGAAATATTTTGAGCTTTACTATTAATTGTTGGTTTTATATTAAGTTTAGGATCTAATGTAAATTTCAAACAGAGCATAATTCATACCTAATTTTTAAACTATAACAATATGCTTTGCAACCCAAACTAAAGCATTTTGTTCCTTATGTTTGAAGAGTGGCTCTTAATTTTAATATTTATGTCTCTATACTTTGATATTCTCAATGTCCCTATATCTCAGAGACAGGGAAGACAAAATCATTCCAAAACTAGTAAGAAAGGATTGAACAAAATCAGGCAGGCAGACACACACACACACACACACACACACACATGTATATGCATGAACAGTCCGTATTTGACATTTCTCCCACTCCTCAATTCGCAACTGAGAAAATTAACTACTGAATTAGCACCCCCTACTAGCACAATCAAAACTTCTAGGCAACCCATATTATTTCAACCAGACAACCCAGAGAAGAATCGTACTTCTAACTTCTATACATGTAAGCTCTCATATAACTATCCTACTTTGATCTGCACAACTTTAACGGGACTAAGTAAAACAGCCATTTTACAAAGATTAAGAAATAACAAGATTCAAAGTAACACCACTTATTTTTGTTAAACTATGTGTCAATGCAAAAAGTCACCATCATACTGGAGAAGAATTACTACCTGTTTCATACAAATTGATTGTTTGCTACTTTCTATGATGATGACAGATTGAACCAGGGACTCTCCACCCAGGTGTTACATCAGCTGGAACAAAGTACTCCTTCACTGAAGTGATTACACAATTATCTTATCACAATTAAGCCGATCTTAATTTGCAAGGAAAATCTGAGATAAAAGCAATGGGTAAATTTTCTTCATTTTACATTTTCCAAAATCTTTTGGCAGCTACACTACTTGTCTAAAACAACAAAATAAATCAACTTGTAAACATTCAAGGAAAACATAAGAGCTGCCAATCATGCCTTATAGTAACAAACAGTTTCTACAGTAACAATTTCTAAAAGTGAAATTGTTTCTAGATCATAGGTTGGAAATTAACTTATTAATAGTTTCTGGAACTTGGTTCATAAAGATCACTCTCACTTCCAAATTCTCTGCCATTTCAATGCCTTTGAGAACTAGGTTGTTAAATGCTCATTAATATCATCTATTGGTCTTTCAGAACTGTAAGAAGCATATAAAATGATGGAACACAGTCCTCCTTTCTGGCCCTCCCAATTCCCAGTATAGAGGGCTCAGATAATGGTGCTTCTAGGTTAACAACCTTCCCACATTTCTCTTTCCTCAGCCATCATACTCTCCATCAGCCAAGAATTTTGCCAAGTGCTGAAAACAGGGGGTTCAATGGGAAATTGTCCTCACTTCTAAGCATTCACAGGCAAACATAGAAACAAATAATGACATAAATGCAAGAAGGATTTTCACAGAGGTATGGTCAAAGCAACATGGAAGTCAAAAGATGAATCACTTAACTCTTCCTAATGAGGCTGAGGGAGGCTTAGTGGAGTAGAGGGCTTTTCATCCACACAGCACAAAGGCTTAAGAAGGGTCATTCTGCACAAGGAAAACAGGGCGTGGTGAAGAGAGGGAAGTGAGAAAAGAGCAGGATTCAGGAGGCCTGGAGCCCAGGGTAAATGTTAGAGACTGGCAGGAGCTGAGGCTGGGCTTACAGGTGAAGCAGCACCATCCAGCAGGACCTTGCATGCCAGGGTGCTAAGGCATTGAGATTTCTGTCCCCATTGCAATGGGAAGCCACTAGTTAATTGCAAGTGCAGGAGCTGCCTGATCAGATTTCTATTTTAGAATAATTATTGGTCACAGAAGCCAAGGGCTGCGAGAATAGAAGGGAAGGGCAAATAGCGGCAAATGCTGTAGACGCAGCAGGTGGGATGCAAAAACAAATCCATCCTTTGGTTTTAGAAACCAACAGTTAATAGTGACCACTAAATAAGAGCAGTTACAAAGCAATGATAAGGAGTCAGTCTCAACTTCTCATCCAAATCCCAAATGTCAACCAGGGTCTGACTCCAAACTGCCTCTCCAACCTTAACTCTTTAACTACTTTTACACACACACCTAGCACTAAACAGAACAGAAAAGAAACTATCAACACACAACTTGTCTACCTCCCCACCTCTGCTCAGGGGCGTCCCCTGCCTGTTGTGCCCTTAGCACCCAGCTCCAAGCAGGTTCCTTGTGGTTCCAAGCATGGTGCTACCTCACCCGTGGACTTTCCCAGTGTAGACAGATACAAATGTAATCCTGGCCTCCTCTCCACCCCCCTGGTACTACCACCTTCTAGCTTACATCACTGATATTTACACACATCTTGTTTTGGAAATGTTCTCCAAACTCTCCATAGACAAATTCCATTGCCAGTGTAGACGGCACTACAGACTTGCTCGAGGTGTCCAAACCCTTCATGAAAGACTTCCACGCACTTAATGAGCACCAAAGACGTAAGTCACTACAAACTCCTGGCAGAACTGACAGTCACACATAAGGAACAAAGTAGCAGAGCTAAGATCCTATACATTTTAACAGCATTCATTTATTTTCAATGTCTCTTCTCTAACGACAATATATCAAAGGAATTGTGAGATTTGAAATCATCTGGTGTATTCAGTGAGCAAAATGTCTTCAGAATACACAAAGTCATAAATTATTAGGGACTAGATTAAAGTAGATCTAATTGGGGCGCCTGGGTGGCTTAGTCGGTTAAGCGTCCGACTTTTGCTTAGGTCATGATCTCGCAGTTCGTGGGTTCGGGCCCCGTATCGGGCTCTGTGCTGACTGCCGGCTCAGAGCCTGGAGCCTATTTGAGAGTCTGTGTCTCCCTCTCTCTCTGACCCTCCCCTGTCCACGCTGTCTCTCTCTCTCTCTCCTAGAAAATAAATAAAAATATTTAAAAAAAAAAGTAGATCTAATTGAGGTAAAAAAACAATGCCAGTAACTGGACCACCTTAAAAAATAAAACGCTCCTTCCTGCACAGTTTAGTGGTTAAGGAAAAGGGGTCAAAAAAATTCCTCCTCCACAGAGGGATCCAATTTCCAACCAGTCTGATCAACTGAAAATTTACTACAATGCCCTAAAAGCTACCTTACAGCTATGTTTATTTTACAGGAAGCCTTTGGATCCCATCACACTTTTATGTCAACAGCAAATCTAACCTGATGTAATATTTTATTCACTAGGATGGTTTTGTGTAATGTTTTACCTTTAACTTCTTTTTCACTTCTGAAGTCTCTTGCATCTTCTTATACCCTTTTATCTCTGCGGCCTGAATGGCAGTCTTTGATTTCAAAATGCAGTTCAACAGCTCGGCACTTACAGCGTCAAACCTGATTTAAGATTCAGATGTTACTATTGGTCATTCCTAGCCTTCTACTGTTTCACTTGGCTTAAAACAGAGCAATCAAAACACCCCTCAGGCATGTGTTTTAAATATTCCTCAAGCCAAAAAAAAAAAAAAAAAGGCAACACAGACACCTAGTAACCAAACAAAATAAAACCACACATTTATAATTAAAAGTTTGAAAAGAGACATAATATTGTAAAGTTAATAAATATCTTTAAGTAGTTAAAATAATTTTGAAGCTTTGTAAAAACTTGTATTTTAAGTTTCGTAAGTTTTATAAGAATTTGTATTTTTATAAACTCCTAGAGATGATGAAAAACAGATTCGATTAGAAAATAACAGAAAACAAGAAGGTACAGATATTCTTAAAGTTAATGCCTTCTTGCATTTAGCGTAATTATCGACCCCAGTATATGCCAGAGCGCTGGACTGGGCTCTTGACATAAAGGGAAATCAGATGCGATTCCAGCCCTCACAGAGCTTCCAGTCTAGGAGGTACAATGGAAAGTAACAGGCAATCAATCAGCAGAGAACTTGCCAGGTGCTGATTCCAGGAATTCACAGTAACGGCTCCTAATTTACTCACGGGAGGGATGGCTTCCTGGGGCAAAACAGCAGTACTGTGCCCAGTAAATGTTTTCCTCGCAAAGGGAGAAGGGAGGACCCCACTGTGCAAACAGCAAGTGATTACGCGTGGCTGGAACAGTGAGTAAGTACACGGCAGGGAAGGTCAAGGGCAGACAGCCAGAGGGACCTACAGGGTAAATTGAGGAGTCTGGGCCCAACCAAAGGGCAAGGGAGAGCCAGCGAAGCACTGAAAGCATAGGACTGACATGATCGTCTTTACCTTCTAGTGTTCACTGAGGAGAAACAACAAAGGGAGGCAAGACCAGAGAATAACCGGCTGCGGGAGCACCCGAGCCAGAACGGAGACGTGACTGACAGCGGGAACGAAAAAGCGTGGACAAGGCCTAGGGAAGCGTGGAAACCACACTGACTGTCGTCCATGTACCTGGCCCTTCCCTAAGTGTTCTGCGTGCATTATTATCTCACAACCCCGAGACACCTATACCATTATTATCCCTTTTATTGATGAAGAAATTGAACCTGGAGAGGCAGGGAGGTTTTAAGCAACTGCCCCAGGTCACAAAGCGACAGCCTTGAGCTCTGTTTCAAACCAGGTAGTCTGTCCTCCTCACCAGCACTCCGCCCACAGGGCTTCCCAAAACAACTTCTGGGTATTTTTAGGTACTTTTAGGAAAGCACAGGTTGTCTGATACTTCCTGGGAAGTTAAAGTGTTTCTGGCGAATTGTGAATATTTGGTTTTTCATCAAGATAAATTTTCCTTGTAACTTGAAAGGGGTTTTGTAACACTGTAGATAAATAACCAAGGGCTGAGGTGTCCCTCAAACAGCATTGTCTTCAGCCCGTCATCTTCATGGCAGATTCCTATTCAGTCTTTCAGAAAAGAGGAACACCATCCCAGAATCACACATTTAAAAGGAGCTTGGAGACTTAGGCCATTTCTGCCCTTAATATGAACAGGGGTGATGTGAACGCTACAAGGTAGCTTGGCCTCACATCTTGTCAACAGAGACCTACATTACAGGAAGGAATCATCCCTCCACACCTTGAGCAGGTTAAAAGAGCCACCAGTAGCGCCAAGAAAAAAAGAAGAGGAAATAAACCGCCATTTCCGAAGTATGTATTATAGACTATACTAAGCTCATATCTGCTCAGGGAGCCCATTTTAAGACAAGCTAATAGTGGTTTCTACAGCAGACTGAAGGTATTAAAGGATCTGGAAACCCTGTCACACTAGGAATGGTTAAAGATCCTCTACACTGTAGGCCAGTAGAAATGAGACTAGGAAACCCCCTCCAATACTGAGGAGGTGCCACACCGAAGAAGGCTGGTGCGACTCTGCATTGCACCCCGGAAGCAGAACTAGCAAACGCGAGGAGGCTCGGAAGGGGCAGACTTGGGCTAGGCAGGAAAATAACCTTTCTAATAATAAGATCTCACTGCCTTCTATCACAGTGAACTGGACGTACACAGGCTTCTCTGTGTCCAGGAATTAACTGAAGGAATTTCTGCATCAATCAAACCGCGGACTGGAAGGCTACGGTCCTCACAGCTGGTTGCTCACCTAACAGTCTCCTCCCCACACTTTTCTCTGCTGTCCAGGTCCCCCAGAATGCAATGACAGGAGGCCAAAATGGCCAGACAGTCTCCAGCTCCCATGCACGCACGGCAGGGACAAGAGACTGCATCCTGGCCAGCGAGACTGCGGGGGAAGTTAGCTGATGTCTGCCAGGCAAGGTCCTTCTCCCCGATGTAAAAAATGAAAAAAAGACAAATAAGGAAAAACTGGCCTTCCTGCATATAAATCAGGTTATACAAGGATGTTACGCCCAGTGCTACAGCAGGATCTTGTGACCAGAGAGGACAGGCCTGATGGTGAAAGCCCTGCTTCCGGACTTCTTGTAACGTGAGATAATCAGTGACCTCACTGTTGAGGTCACTTTTGGTACAGTATTCTGTTTCCTGCAGCAGAATGCACTCTACACATCACGACCATGTTTAAGATTTGATAGTAATGCACCCTTCGTCTTTTACAACCTTCCCTCCTTCCAAATGCACAAAGCCAGGGCTGGAGAGACACACTGGCAGATCTACCTGGCAGAAACTAGACTCAGGAAACAAAAGATCTATGGCACTATTAACATCAGACGCATCTTCCTCCTGTGCTGCCTTGGATCGAGAAGCAAAGGTTTCACGCCTGCTGCCTGTACCTTGGAGGGACTCTGGCCCCGCAGGAAGATGCTGGTAAGAGGCAGAGAAACACAGCCTTATTACCAAAATGAAAATCAGCCAGTAAAATTGGAATCCCACTTCATCTAACAAAAGCTAAATTGGGGAAACCATATCATTTTTATTCCCGTCCCAAAATAATTGCCCATTCACCCAAGCACTCGGATCCTCTGGTAAAAGGAAGAGAAACAAAAAAGAGCTGATTTAAGGATCAGATGCTACAGCATATCTGAGGTACATAGCACAGCTTAACAGAGTGTCTGACATTAGTAAATGCTCACTATATATTAGCCGCAATTAGTCATTTTCTAAAGTTCCTGAGTTTCCTTTGAATCAGTAAGACAGAAAGAGAAAAAAAGACATTTATGTCAAAGATGGATCCTTAAGGCAAACATAAAGAATTTGTTAACGAATCTGACAAAGGACTTAACAAAAGAAGACAGAAAATGTGAAAAAAGAATGAGGGGTAAAAGGAAGAAAAAGGGGACTACAGAGGAATGACTTTCCTGAATTAAGTATTGTTGAATGGCAAGAAGGAGAAAGAGAGACAGAAGGAATAAGGAGATCTCTCTAAAGCAAAACTGCCAGAGTTTTCACAGTGAAAGAAAGAATAAATGAGGAATCATGGACAGACCTACCCTTCCCAAGCAGATGATGGAAAGGAAGAAGGAAAGGTTCTGTCCCACGGGTTTCCAGATAGAACACAAGATGGAGAAAATCACCTGAGACCACTTAGATGCTGCTTAGCCAGTGGGAAGGAGAACATTCGAAGACTCAGGGGCAGTGAGTAGTTCAGCAGCTGAATTTCCATAACAAGAACTACATCTAAATTTGCATATAATTAGTGATTAGTACAAATACATTGTTTGTGGTATTGTGTTAGAAAATTTCTCTCTGTTCTCACTTTTTCTTAGCTTCCAAATCCACAGGAATCTGTCTCTTCTTTGGGGGAGGAGGAGGAGGCAGTTCTTGCTTGGACCTTTTTGTAGTTACTTGTTCTCTTACACGAACAGTCTCCAGAAGATCCTTCTGAGGAATCTGGGACATTCCCAGCTTTGCGACAGCCTGAGTCACCTGAAGTAGAAATCAGCCAAAGGTTTTCATGTTTTGTCACAGCTTCATTGAGATATAATTCACATGCCATACCATTCTCCTTTTAAAATACACAGTTGAGTGGTTATCAGTATATTCAGAGCTATGCAACCATCCCTACTTGGTACTTGTAGAAGAGTTTTATCGGCCCCAAAAGAAACCCCGTACTTATTAATAGTCCATCACTCCCCATCGTCCTGTCCCCGCAGGCCCTGGTGACTACCAATCTACTTATTATCTCTCTGGACTTGCCTATTTTTGATATTTCACATTGATTGAATTACAGTGCTTTTAATCTTGTGACTGGCTTCTTGTGGCACAATGTGTTTTCAAGGTTCATTCACATGGTCAGTATTTCACGTGTTTAACTACCAAACAATAGTCCACTGTCTGGATAGACCACATTTGTTTATCCATCCACCTATTGATGGAACATTGGTGCTGCTTCACTTTTACGCTATTATAAATAATACTGCTGTGAACATCCGTGTACAAACCACAGTTGCATTTCCAATCAATTCACTAACACATTTTTTTAAACGAATAAGATTATTTAAGATTTAAAGATGATTTAATGGATTCGTGTCTAAGTGTTTTCAGTTACTAAGAGTTAAATTACTGGGTATTAGTAAGCTTTTTTATTTAGTTTCTTTAATGTTTTATTTATTTCTGAGAAAGAGAGAGAGAGAGAGACAGCGTGAGCAGGAGAGGGTCAGATAGATAGAAAGAGAGATACAGAATCTCTGGGGCACCTGGGTGGCGTAGTCGGTTAAGCGTCCGACTTTCACTTAGGTCATGATCTCGCGGTTCGTGGGTTCGAGCCCCGCGTCAGGCTCTGTGCTGACTGCCAGCTCAGAGCCTGGAGCCAATTTCAGAGTCTGTGTCTCCCTCTCTCTCTGACCCTCCCCTGCTCACACTGTCTCTTCTAGAAATAAATTAAAAAAAGAAAGAAAGAAAGAAAGAAAAAGAAAAGAAAGAAAGAAAGAAAGAAAGACAGAATCTGAAACAAGCTCCAGGCTCTGAGCTAGCTGTCAGCACAGAGTCTGATGCGGGGCTCGAACACATGAACCATGAGATCATGACCTGAGCTGAAGTCAGACGCTTAACTGACTGAGTCGCCCAAGTGCCCCTAGGAAGCTTTTTAAAGATCCATTAAAATTTACTTCAGAAAAGGAAAGAATTTTTACATGTCAATTTCTCAATTTTACAGTAAGTCAGGTATAAGGAGGCTACTTTTAGTCTGCAGTTTACCTACTATTATTTTATTTCATAAAAACTAAAACTAACCTGAACATTTAATTTCTATTTCATGACACAACATATAATCTGAAGCAAAAGGTACCTGGTTGGAAGAATCTTCCAGTCTCTGAACCAAAGAATCCCATCTCTGAGTTAGTTCCTCTGAGTCACTGTTGATCTTCTTAGATGCTTTGGGATTATCAAGTAACTGACCCACATCCTGGCCAATCTCACTCAGCTGATCCAACGCCTGACGTTTCATTTCCATGTCTTCCTTCAAAATCTAGTATTTTAAATATTTTATATTAGATGACTCCCTCTTAAAAGGACTCTATATTCCCGCTCCCCAAGCAGGAAATGTAAACATATATTTTATAGCAAATTTACTTGCTACACAGTTCAGTAATGCTAAAACAGAAGATTCCTGCTTCTAGATCATTATATGGCAGCATTCTAGTGTTGGTTAATGATTCAATCTGTATTCACTAAACTGCACGAACCAATGACACGGACACTAAAATATCAGAGGCTTACAAGACTGTTGCTGACATTGACACCACTTACAGCCAGTCGTCGAATGCTGACACTCAGTTCCTTTTGGTCTTTGAAGTTGCTCGTCTGGACTTTATTTAAAGCCTCTTCTTTTTCAGTAAGCCAAGCTTTCAACAGGCACTACATGTAATGACAAAAGTTAGAAATATATTTGGAGAATCATTTGGGTCATTCAGTTCAATCAAGTTCCCAAATCTCTAACGTTTATGCTGGTAGAGGCTTCAAACACCTAGGTTGTTTACCTAGGGTAAAAAGGACTTCAAACACCCAAGCTCAAGGTATGAATGGCCTAATATCTTTCTTTAAGATATTATCCTTCTCTGATTTGCAATAGATCAACCTGACTTAGCCCTACACGTGAGTAATTAAATTAATTCTCAGGGACATAGGTAGATCTAAAAGACTAAATTCAACTATGCAAATCTCCAAAAGAATCTCATTAAAACTCTCCAGAAGTAGGAAGACTCTTGGGAATTATCCTGTCCCAGCTCCTCACTTTAGGGAGGAAAAGAGAGATAAGCCATTATATGTCCAAGAATACTTGGCTAGTTAATGAGGGAATCAAATCAAACACCCACACCCTAAAACTAATGATTTTTCTACAGAATTCAGAAAACCACAGTAATGTTCCAGGCTCAACAACAATTGTGATTATAAGAGAATGTTTAACCATAGTCCAAAGCCAACATACAGATATTTAAACCTCATTGGCCAACATGCAGAAGATGTTTAGTAATATAGAAAGATAAACTTGAAAGAGGGGTGGAAAACCACATGACTGCATTGAGATAATTCTTCCCAAAATATAATGTCAATTGCAGAAGCTCTTTTCTATATAGTTGGAAAGGAAAAACCCCAGTTCTGTGTCAGCAGTGGGATCAATCCATTCTCTGCTTTATTTATCAGTTTATTTAGCCACTATTCCCTGCCTCTATAGTCCACCAAAAAAAAAAAAAAAAATGAAGATTAAGAAATTAAGTGGCAAATACAGATCCTGTCTTCAGTATAATAAAGATAAAATATGCCCATAAACAACTATGACAAAAGAAAGTACAGATACCACAAAAGATATATATATATATGAATGACAGTTTATTTTGTATTTATAATACATAAAATATATGTATAATATTTACATTATAAAACAATATTATATAATGTGTCCGCATTTTATTTTAATTTGGTAATTAAACACACACACACAATATCATGGCAATTGCAAAGAAGAAAAGATGACTTCCAGGTTGGGGATAGAGGGGGAGGGGGAGGGAGTTTATAGATGACTTCATTTCCAAAAAATGGAACAACTGGTAAGAAGACATTCTCAAGCAGATACCACACCTTAAACAACAACAAAGAGGCTAGAAAACAAATGAAATACACTCACTCTTTCCAAAACATGAAAACAACAACACAACCCCTGAGGAATCCACAACGTGCAGCGCACGTTGTCAGGACACTGAAGAAGAACCAGCACTACTCTCGTGGCCCTGACAGCCTAATGATGGGCTACACGCTGAGGACTCAGCATCTGAACCTAAGTACGTGGAAGGACACAGGGAAAATTAAAGTTGGAAAGGTAGGTTGGAATCCTCTACAGAAGATCCTGGACGCCACACCCGAAACTCGCCTACCCTGCAGAAGTTTGGAACTAATTCTCAGAGCCCATTTCTAACTACCTTAAAGGGTCTGCAACCAAGTGAATGATAGTCCCTTGAAAGATTTTTTTCTAATGTGTATTTATTTGGGGGGGAGGGGCAGAGAGAGAGAGAGAGAGAGAGAGAGAGAGAGAGAAACACAGAATCTGAAGCGGGCTCCAGGCTCCAAGCGGTCAGCACAGAGCCCTGAACTCATGAACAGTGAGATCATGGCCTGAGCCAAAGTAGATGCTTACCAACTGAGCCACCCAGGTGTCCCAAAATTTTTTAAATCAGGTTAAGTTTATTTGGTCTCATTCCATGCTTTTCCATGCAAAAGCAAATTATGCATATATTAGGTACCAACATTGGCTCCAATTCTACATCTTAACACGATTTCCAACGCTAACGCTTAGCAGAAAGCCATTCAAAGGTTAGCTTTATTTTTTTAATTTTCTTTTATAGTTTACTGTCAAGTTGGTTTCCATATAACACTCAGTGCTCATCCCACAAATGCCCTCCTCCATGTCCATCAACCCCCTTCCCCTCTGCCCTACCCCTATCAGCCCTCAGTATTCAGTTCTCAGTATTCAAGAATCTCTCATGGTTTCCCTCCCTACCTCTCCCCAATTATTTTTTCCCCTTTTCCTCCCCCATGGACCTCTGTTAAGTTTCTCCTGTTCCACTTATAAGTGAAAACATATTGTATTTCACTCAGCATAACACCCTCGAAATCCATCCATGTTGCTACACATGGCCAGATTTCATTCTTTCTCATTGCCATGTAGTATTCCATTGTATAGATAAACCATATCTTCTTGATCTATTCATCCGTTGATGGACACTTAGGCTCTTTCCATGATTTGACTATTGTTGAGAGTGCTGCTATGAACATTGGGGTCCATGTGCCCCTATGCATCAGCACTCCTGTGTCCCTTGGGTAAATTCCTAGCAGTGCTATTTCTAGATCATAGGGGAGTTCTATTGTTAATCTTTTGAGGAACCTCCACACGGTTTTCCAGAGGGGCTTCACCAGCTTACATTCCCACCAACAGTGTAGGAGGGTGCCCATTTCTCCTCGCCAGCATCTAGAGTCTCCTGATTTGTTCAGTTTAGCCATTCTGACCAGTGTGAGGTGGTATCTCAGTGTGGTTTGATCTGAATTTCCCTGATGATGAGTGACACTGAGCATCATTTCATGTGTCTGTTGGCTATCTGGATGTTCTCTCTGGAGAAGTGTCTGTTCATTTCTTCACTGGATTATTTGTTTCTCAGGTGTGGAGTTTGGTGAGTTCCTTACAGAGTTTGGATACTAGCCCTTTATCTCATATGTCATTTGCAACTATCTTTTCCCATTCCGGTGGTTGCCTATTAGTTGTATTGATTGTTTCCTTTGCCTTTTCCTTTTTATCTTGATGAGGTCCCAATAGTTCATTTTTGCTCTTGATTCTTTTGCCTTTGGGGATGTGTCAAGTAAGTAAGAAATTGCTGCGGTTGAGGTCACGGAGGTTATTTCCTGCTTTCTCCTCCAGGGTTCTGATAGTTTCCTGTCTTACATTGAGGTCCTCATCCATTTTGAGTTTATTCTTGTGTATGGTGTAGGTGTAAGAAAGTGATTGAGTTTCATTCTTTTGCACGTTACTGTCCAGTTCTCCCAGCACCATCTGTTAAAGAGGCTCCTGATCTTTTTTCCATTGGATACTCTTTCCCTCTTTGTCCAAGATTGATTGGCCATACAAATATGGGTCCAATTCTGAGTTCTCTATTCTATTCCATTGGTCTATGTGTCTGTTTTTGTGCCAAGGTCAGTTTTAAATCTAAAGTAATACAAGTGGCCAAAATACTAGTCACTTTCTATTTTTAAAATATTTTTAAATTATTTCCAAATTTTAAATTATTTTACTTAGTAGAAGAGTAACACAATTGTCTTTTGTAATAATCAATACCTTCTCCTGTCACTACTGGAGTAATATTTATTCTATGTGACTCTTTGGCCTGAATACAATGGTCCAAGTAAATGTAAATATTTATAAAGTGAAATGTAAATATTTCAGAAGTCAGAATAAAATCCATCATAGGCTTCTTAATAAGAAAATTCTGGCCAAAGATTGGGGGACAGGAGGTAGTGATTAACAATTTAAACTGGGACAAATTTTGCAACCTACTTTTTTTAAGATGTTCTCTCTGCCACCATATTTAGTAAACCACAAAACATCATACACTTGTTTTCATCCCTTGAAAAGAATATAGTTGCTTTTTGTGGATGGAAATGAAATCCATTTGAAAGAATCTAAATGGACACTGAGATGTGGGAATAAAGTATCTGCTTATTTTTGAAAACCACAAATGTTTGACATTTTAGAGAAAAGTTTTGCTTATTTGTATTCTGTTTTGATGGTTATTCTTCTGGAAGGATGGAGGGTGGGCAAAGGGTCACCACTCTGACTGAAAACTTAAAGAGGCAGCTTTGTGCCAAAAGTTCATTGGCAGCTATAATCGTTATTGGAAAGAATATAGTATTAACCCAGTATTAAATTAATGGTGTCGCTCAATAATATTTTCTCATTAATTTCAGTAGTTATTCTGGCTGAAACCAAGAAAAATTGTTGTGATTTAAAATTCAGAAAGCATGGAAACTAATTTGACAATAAACTATTTGTGAAAAAAAATAAAATAAAAAAATAAAATTCAGAAAGCATTGAGTGGATTCATTTATTCACTATTTACCAAGCTAAAAATGCTAGGCCCTGTGTTGATACAAGTTCAAAAACAATACCCAACAGAAATATAAAGAAAAATCATAAGCATGAACATAGTATGTATAAAAATACTGGGATTCTAAATAATGAACACATCAAATTAAGTGTTACCACAATAAAGCCATATAGTATTATTTCCATGAACAAGCTACATGATCAGTTATAAAATGCATAGAAATCTAATTTTTCAAATAATAAAAATTATTTGTGTATTTTCCTTCCAAAGGGAAGTAAACAAGGCAAGTTTATTGTAATGCCATAATTAAAGATGGGTTACTTTTCACCAACTGTCTTGTCCATTATGGATAACAGTTTCATACCTGCTCTTCCAATAATTCCTGCCACAATATATTGATTTCTTGCAACCTATTCCAACGTTCCTCAGTCCAACGGCACACTGCTGTCCAGCGTTCACCAAGTTTCTAGTAAAGGAAGAGACCATCCTTTGTCAACAGTTATAATGATCCTTAAAGAAATTCATGCTATCCATTGCTCTTTACTACAGAGTAGCAATTTATGAAACATATTTTTATAAAAGTTGCTTTAAAATAATAACAGACAAATCCTGTAAGTTTGTAGAGGAGAAAAACTAATTTCCATAGACTTTAACAATTTCACATTACATAGCTAGAAAGTGGTACAACTAGAACTCTATCTCTCAAATGTTTATTTTCGAGAGGCAGTGCACGTGGGGGAGGGGCAGAAAGAGAGAAGAAGACAGAGAATCCAAATCAGGCTCCAGGTTCTGAGCTGTCAGCACAGAGCCCAACACAGAGCTCAAACCCAGGAACCCTGAGATCATGACCTGAGCCAAAGTCAAGACGCTTAGCCGACTGAGCCACCCAGGTGCCCCTAGAACACTATTTTTTAAACTTTTGACTCCAAAGTCCTGTTCTTTCCATATCACTATGATTTTTATATGAGAACTTGACATTTTTACACATATCTTTAAAGTAGGGCATACATATCTACTTTTTGTGCTTCAAACTTTTCAGGCCATAATTTTCTTTTCAAAAAATCATTGCATCAACCACTTTTTATGTGCCAAGAAAATTTTCACATATAATACCAACATTATGAAAAAAAATTTAACCTTATAAAAACTTTTTTGAGCTTCAATAAAATTTAAAAAACGCTTAATTGATTTGTCCTGTTTATATTACACAAAAATCAGGAACAGAATCTTATATCAGTATTAACAGTGCTAAATAAATACATTTGATTGTATAAAAATCATTATTCATGGGGGTGCCTGGGTGGCTCAGTCAGTTAAGCAGCCGACTTCCGCTCAGGTCATGATCTCACAGTTTGTGAGTTTAAGCCCTGCATCAGGATCTGTGCTGACAGCTCAGAGCCTGGAGCCTGCTCTGGAGTCTATGTCTCCCTCTCTCTGACCCTCCCCGACTCGCACTCTGTCTCTGTCTCTGTCTCTCTCTCTCTCTCTCTCAAAAACAACCATTTAAAAAATCACTACTCATGGGGCGCCTGGTTGGCTTAGTTGGTTAAGCGTCCAACTTTCGCTCAGGTCATGATCTCGCGGTTCTGGTTCGAGCCCCGCGTCGGGCTCTGTGCTGACTGCCAGCTTGGAGCCTGGAGCCTGTTTCAGTCTGTGACTCCCTCTCTCTCTGGCCCTCCCCTGCTCATGCTGTCTCTCTCTCTCCCTCCTAGAAATAAATAAAACATTAAAAAAAAAAAAAAAAAAAACTACTCATGATGACTTTCCCAACAGATTATTTTATTACCATCTTATAATGATTAACAGATTCTACATTTAATTTCTACATTTCTTACATGTGCAAATAGTTAATTCATATTATATTATTTCAATATTTAATACCACTGTAAGCTTTGTAGAATGCAAAGAGTAGAGAAGTTACAGCCAAAAGACAGGTCTCCAGTCTTGGTATGAACATTCAATGCCTACTTTAATCTGTGGCATCAAAGATCTTTCTGAATTTCAGTTTCCTCGTTGTGAAATAGGCAAGACACGCATGCTTATCTCTCAGGTTACTGTAATAACTAAGCACAACTACACCAATAATTCTCAGAACCACTGGCCAACTTTAAGTGTTATAAAAGAAAAAGAATCTCATATGATGAAATTATAGCCTGAAAGTGAGTGAAAATCATTTGGCAACACCATATTGGGTAATCCAAATATTGTTCAAATAAAATACCAATAACATTCTTAATAAAGACTTATAAAGATAGACCATAACCTCTGTGCTAAAGCAACAATTTGTTGGGGATCCCAAAATTCTTGTTGAAGTTCAGGCACTGATCCACCCAAGAAATAGGGAATTAAATCCTACATGGCTGAAATTCTAGAATTTCAATATACACTTAGGTGCCAATCCACAGGACCCACTCCCAGGGATTTAAGTGCCCCAGAATCTACATTTCAACAAAGTCCTCAAGCAGTTCTGAGCAAGAAATCTATAGACTATTTGTTAAGACTGCTTCCCAATCTTGTTTCCATTTTGCACGAGAAGCTGGGGACCACAAGCAGCCCTGCCCATCCATCCCCAGGGTGGAAGAGAAGGAAAGATACAGAGGTACTTCTGTAAACCCACAAGTCTAGGACCCCAACTGGGAAGTACAATTTAAAAGTTAGTCTACTTCTTTTATTTTTGTTTAAGTTCTTTAATGTTTACTTTTAGTTTGAGAGAGAGAGAGAGCACAAGTAGGGAAAGGGCAGAGAGAGGGAGAGGGAGAGAATCCCTCCCTGCCAGCACAGAGCCTGATTCGGGGCTCGATCCCACGGACCACAAGATCATGACCTGAGCCGGTATCAAGAGTCGGATACTTAACCAGCTGAGCCATCCACACGCCCCAAAAGTGCATCTACTCTTCTAAATGAACAGTGAGATAGGACATGAAGAACAAGGGTGCCAATATAAGGGTTTCAGACCACAGAGTCCTTGTGAGTATCCCATCTCTAGGGTCCATACCTGTAACTGATCTTCGAGAACAGCCGTGGCGCTCTCACCACTGTTTTCATCAACAATCACCACCATGTGCGTTAGTGAATTTACCTTCACCTGTTCAGCCTCAAGATCATTTTGCAAACGCTAGAGAAAAAAAAAAAAAAGATACACCATCATTTCTACTCCTTTCACATTTACCTCTTTAAAATCCACTCAGCTGTCAGTTGTAATTAAGGACACTTAATGAGGCATCGTGTTTAAATTTTCAATCATTACCCTAAGTGTTCTACTAATGAAACAAGGCCCTTATACATCTTTACATTTCATTATGAAGCAAAGCAGGTTGAAAATGCAGTGTCATAACAGATTGCAAATGGGATATCATAACTTTTATTCCAATTTCTGGCAAAAAAAAAAAAGTTGAATAGATGACTTGAATGAATATACTAGAAATTAAGATAAGAACATAGAACTGATAGGATAAAAAAAAACCCTTACATATGCAGAATCAGAGATCATTTTAGTGCAGCATAATGTAAGGTGAGAGATAAGTAGAATGCTATTTGACAGTCAGAAGCTATTCAGATTAGCTACCCAGGAAAGCAATTCAGGATATACAAATGCCTTCCATTCTCCCCTCTCCCATGGGAAGAGTACGCAAGGTCATAAGATGCCTGTATATAGGTAATTTGTTTAAAAGCTACCAATAGTGTTGTCAAATGCCTCTGAATGGTGTTTAATGTACCTAAAGTTCTATCAGTTATCTAGATATTCCATTGAAAACTACAAGTTTTCAAACAATTTGCAGGGAAGCTATTTTATTTGACTTTGAAAAGTTATCTTCTGTGGGACCAAATTAAATTATCTACCAAATTCTGATTCCTCATCTAGTGTCTGATATTCTCCTATACCACAGAAAAAAACACAGCTTTCATTAAAGGACTAGGGACAGATAAATCTGGGGCTTTGCTTTTTTTTTTTTTTTAATATTTAATTATTTTTGAAAGAGAAAGAGCACAGGCAGAGGAGGGGCAGATAGAGAGGGAGACACAGAATCTGAAGCAGGCTTCAGGCTCTAAGCTGTCATCACAGAGCCCAACCCAGGGCTGGAACCCATGAACCATGAGATCATGACCTGAGCCAAAGTTGGAAGCTCAGCACCCCCACCCATTTGCTTCTTTACCCACACCCTACATTACTGCCAACACACTAGAATCCTTAACCACTTACAGGTCCAAAAGAAAAACCCTTGAAAGCCTTGGGAACACTAAGTACTTTCATACTGGAACGATACATACTTCTATAAAACTGTACCTGCACTTTCATCCCTTGCTTAGAAAATCACCCCCCCACGAATTCCACCCTAGCGGATACTGAATAAATGAGAACACTGAAGAAGTGTCCCATCCCTGCACTGATGATAGAATCATCAGCCCGAGAATGCTAAGTGCTGCCTTTTCATATTTGATGGGGTCTAAAAGAAATATGAGCCAGATTTACTTTATGATCTTCTAGCAGCTTTTGTAGGGATTTTAAATCATCATCCAGGGGGCAGGTTTCCATCTTCTGAATGCGTTCTTCTGTGAGTGTCAACCAGGCGGAGAGCTGCTGCAGCTGTTTCTTCTGCAGTTCCATCAGCACGTCATGCAGCCTGTCCG
The DNA here is from genome assembly GCA_017311185.1 of Proteles cristata cristata. Classification (NCBI taxonomy): domain Eukaryota; kingdom Metazoa; phylum Chordata; class Mammalia; order Carnivora; family Hyaenidae; genus Proteles; species Proteles cristata. The sequence goes on along the minus strand of JAESUZ010003484.1, from coordinate 976,312 downwards.
GGGACAAACACGCATCATCCCCACTCCTTTTGCCCTTTGCAAAGGCAAACACACGCTCCAGGCACCAAAGAAATGGGTAAGGGAATACAGTTTTGTCTAACCATTTAAAGTGCCATTTAGTCTTTCAAAAAAAAACCAAAACAAAAAAAACTTGTGCTTTCTTCCTAAATGGAGTCCATTAAATGTGGTCAAAGAATGCAAATAACAGCACCCTCTATTCATATCAGAATCATTGTTTCTTCAATCAGGAATTCCTGCTTATTAAATAGGTGGAAATTGCAATGGAATGAAGCTTGCTCCCTAATACACAATACATGAAATAAAATGAACCATGGGAAAAAAAAACTGCCTTACAAACTGTTACAAGAGGGAACTGTCGATAAATACTACATAGTCCCGTCTTCATCTCCAGTTAATGGTTGGCCGATTTTAATACTGCAAAGAGATAACTACCCATATGAACTGTCTCCTCCTTTTTGCTAATTTCTGTATTCCAACTTCTGCCTTTTCATTTGGTGAACATATCGAAGGGGAAACAAAGATCACACACAATTCCAGCAACATTACAAAAAGAAAAGTACAAATTTTACAAGGCAAGTTCCAAAATTACCTCGTCTTCACAGACATGCAGGCTTTGACTAAGCTAAACTACGCAATGCAGTCAATGGGACAGAGTGTTAGTTTCTTTGCTTCCACTCACCGGGACTGTCTGTCCATACTATCCACCCTAAGTGCCTCCCATCTAGCATTCAGCAGGGTCATCTGTTCCTGAATCTCAAATTCCTCTTCATCTGACAGAGTTCCTTGTGTTATCAGCTGGTTTCCTGCCTGCAGGACACTCCCCACACTGCTCTGGTGTGCTGTCAGCTCCATCATAAAAGCCTAGAAAGGTAAATCATTATGATTTGTGAGCTGCTCATTGAAGAAAAAAATATTAATAAATTGTTAATGCCCAATATTAATGCTGCAGGAAAAAAGTCTCCATGTAGAGCATAAATAAAATAGACTTTGATCCAATTGTTTAAGCTCTGAAGGTAGGAAATACGCAGCTGGCCTCAGTAAAAAGGGTTACAGATCAAAGAGAACAATAGCTGATACCTGCTATTTTTAAATAACTGTTGATTATGCTACTGACTGTGAACATGGGATAAGAAAACAGCATAAATAAAACACAATGCTCACCCAAGAGGAATTGCGTAAGGAACAGTACCATTTCTATTATTTTCAAATCAAAATAGCAAATCAAAACCTGTCAATTAATACATCCACCCGAAAAAACTACTTAATCAAAAGGAAATCTCCATGTAAATAAATCATTACCCTACAATATAACATATATCCTCAAATTAGTAGGAAATTTTCATTCTATAAAATTATACAGGAATGGATATGACATTTGCTTACTCACCCAATACATAAAAATAATCACTTTCTAGGGAATACTCAAAACCTGAAGATCTGGTGTATTGATTAGCCAGACTGCATTTTAACTATTACAACAGAACTATAGCTTCAACGATCCTACACATGACCTGTTGTCAGTGGCGCCACAGAACATACAAGTCATAAAAAGATTACAATCTGAAATCTAATTCCAACGCAGGGTTAATCACCCACCCAATTTTATACCAAAGTCCTATTTAAATACCACATGTCCTGTGGAGCAGAATTCAGTGAACAATAAGTTATCAGGGTAGATCCCCTGAATAAGGCACAGGTACCACGGTGGATACATCAGCTATAGATTATTTACTTCGTGGGTAGCAAACTGGTCCTTGACTTCTTCCACATCATCGGAAATATCATCCTGCTCCTGGAAAGTATCCTCAGCGGAAAGCAGCCAGGTCAGTACTTCCTCCAGGGCTATCTGATAGCTGTCCAGGTCCATGTCCACCTCAGTGACAGTGCTGGGGGTTTCAGCTCGGGGACTCTCGTGTTCGTCCTCTGGTGCCGAGCTCTAGGAAAACAACCCCAAGAATCGCCCACAGCATCATGAAGGTGTTCAACAAAGACACACTGTCATGGAGAACCTTAAGAGAGGTGCCACCATGACATAGGCATCCATCCAATTCTCAGGGGCTGGGCAAGCAATGCCATGAACCAGGCAGGAAGCATTTATTAAAAGCATGCTAGGAAGACAACGAGTACAAAAGTGCAATACACCCATGGATTCTGTTCTAACGGAGATTCTAATATAGTTGGAGAGAAATAAATAACCCACATGTATCACTTCTGAACAAAAATAAAATGGCTATTAGCAGAGCTATAAATGCCATGGATCCAACAAGGGATGCTATTTGAGTTCAACAAGGGCTAAAATAGGAAAGTTTTACAGAGAATTTGGAACATTTTGGGCCTTGAAGGATGGATATAATTGAAGGAAAAATAGAAACTGGAACTCTGCCTTGACCCCCAGTTTTACTGAATCGCACTTACCATTGCATTTTAGACACTGAAATACAGCCACGGATGCAGACTGTTGTACTGATGGTATTTTCTGAGGCAGTTGCCCTCAAGCTTACTCACTGGCCTTTTTTTAAGGACCCGTGGAATAAATTCACCTTAAGTTCTTCCTAAGCAATAGAGTATTTTCTCATACACTTTGAATTTTAAAACCAAACTGACAATCTCACTCATTGTTCCTGTTCAGAGCAAAACTTCTTTAAAATCTGTGTACAGCCTGCCTCCACCTTATTACTTCTCTTCCACAATTTGTACATGTTTCAAACATACAAAAATATAGAGAGAACAATATATGAAATGCTCACATATTTAGCACATATAGTTTGTCAACAATCTTGTTCACTCCGATTTGGTTTTGGTCCCCACTACTCACCTGAAAAGGCTTTTGTCAATGTCATCAATAACCTTCCCATCATCTTTAGAGTGACCATGTAATTAAAACAACAAACTAGAATGCTTTTGATAATAATGGTGCTAGGACAACACAAATAAATGAGAACTATTCCAAACAAATCCAGAGATCTGATTACTCTAAGTCTCTTAAGCTCTCAGTAGCATCCAACATGGCTGACCACTCCCCACTATTTTCAGGGTCTCCTTTCCCTGCTTTGGTAACACCACATTGGCTTTCCTCCTGGTTAAATAGTATTTGTCAACCTCTAAGTAACGAATCTCCTCAAAATTAAGTCTTAGGCCCCTTTATCTTTTCCGTATACTTCGTTTCAGTGGTCTCATCCATTCCTATTGGAACGGCACTTAATTCCTCCAGCTAAAAACCTAGCGAGCCCACCTTGGCTTCTGTCTTTCACCTCCCACATTTAATGTGTAAGCAATCCCTGCCTTCAAAATCTATCCAAATCCATCAAGACCCTTCCACCTCCACAAAAACTGATATCTGTTCTCAGAGCTACAACTGCCTGCTAATCACTGGCCCCCCACACTCCCACCTCTACAATCCACTTCTTACACAGGAGCAGGAGGACCTGTAGAAAATATAATCACATCATAAGACTTCCTTGCTTAAAATCGTTCACTGCTTTCCCAATGCTCTTAAAACACATTATAAAATTCTTAACATAGTTTAGAAAAATATCGTGACAGCAAGAAACAGTGTGTCTGTGTGTGTGTGTGTGTGTGCGCGCGCGCATGTGCGTGAGTGCACATGGGTGTGGGGGGGTGGATTTCAATAGTTAATCAGGGAAGACTTCTCTGAAAAAGCCCCAACAAAACAGAAAAGACGAGAAGTTTGTCATGCAAATAGTAGGTAGATGGAGGAGCATTTCATAGGCGGGAACCCACATGTATAAAATCTTCTGGAAGAAGAGGGAAAGGTCCATGAGGACCACAAAGCAGTGGCCTGAGATGAATTACAGAGGTAGTCTGGGTCTTGTAAACTATAAGAGAAGATGAGGCCTCTGATCAGCATGAAGGCTGGAACAGAAAAAAAACACACAGCAGAAACAATCCAGCGGAAAAATCAGACAGACCCGGGAAACCACTTGCAAGAGTTTAAAAAAAAAAAAAAAATGAATCAGGGAGCACACAGATGAAACACTGGATAATTAAGACACAGATGGTGCCAACAACAGAGAAGGGAAAATGAGGTAAGTTCTGGACCTAAAATCCTGAAACTGTGGAGATAACCCTGGAGATAACTGACTACCAAACCTCTATATAACAGTGAGGACATCTGAGAACAAGGACAGTTAGTGACCAGCTAACAGTCACTTAGACAGACACTAGTTTTCATGAGGGGTGAGATGGAAGGCATTGTAACTGCAAATGTTCAGAAGGTATTAAGTGAAACATGGGAGGAGACTTTCAACTGAAAGTTTGATTTAGAGAGAAATGCAAACATTTTTTGCTGACCACCTAATGGCTCTACAGCATATGTTTGTAGGAAGAGCCAGAAAGGAAGGCTGGCTATCAGCGATCACTGGAAAGTAGCAGGTGGCAGACTCTGTCAAAGAGTAGATGATTAAAACTTGAGCACATTTTATTTCTTCAATTAACTTATTTCAGCCTCTAAGGCACTAATGAAAGTACGCAAATGAAGAGGTTAGTGTTAATATACTTGCCCTTAATCAACAAGCAAATGGCTTCTGCAATTCTTATCATGTAATCCTGAGCACTAAAAAGAAATGATTATTTTATCTACACATCATGAAAGATAAATGAAACTTTCTTGCTTTTTAAGAAGGAATGGCCTTAACTATATGAAGTAAAATATCCCATCTTTCTGACAAAAGGTACTCCGATCCCATAAAGAAGTGATTTTAAAACTAAAAGGCAACCTCAGAAGATTATCTGACTCACTTAGCAGGCACATCATTAATGGAGGATAATAACTACACTACTAGAGACAAATGCTTCCCAGCATTTTTTTCAGTCAATTATAAAACATTAGGGCTTTTCCTTAATGTCATTTGATTTTCAAAACTACCGAAGAATCCTGGGTTCAGAATTGCACACATCTCTTGCCCTCTCTCCCTCAAGAAGTTATTTTATTTTTCTGTAAGTCATGATATTTTCTGAAATGGAGAAAATAAAAGGATTGGTACCTACTACCCAAAGAAAATCTGAAATAATAAGTTCATTCTCCAAGGTTTGGAGAATTAAAATAAAGTGTTATGTCGACTACAAGACCATTATCATTATATGAGAATTAACCTTTTTTTTGAGAGAGAGAAAGAGAAAGTGAGCAGGAGAGAGGACAAAGAGCAAGAGAGAATCCAAAGCAGACTCTGGGTTCAGTGTGGAGCCCAAGACGGGGCTCAATCTCACAATCCTGTTATCACAACCTGAGCCAAAACCAAGAGTCCGACGTTCAACCAACTGAGCCACCTAGGTGCCTCCATCTTTAAAAAAGGAACTTGTTGAATGAGAATGAATCAAATGCCAAAAGTGATCTAGAAGGATAAGTTATAATGGTGATAGCTGCTGCTTACTGAGGGCCTATTATTATCACAGTCGGCACTCTGAGTTATCTTTATGAAGTGGGGTGATTTTATCCAGATTTTGCAGCTGAAACTGTGGTTGAAAAGGTAAGCAAGAAACAAAACAAGTAGTAACAGGGATGAGCTTGGAGCTTCAAATCCCATGCTTTCTCTCTAAAACGTACTTCTTATCATTCTGAAATCCATGTGTATCCCTTGGTTTCTGGGTTGCTAACACATTAGACTAAATGACTTTTCAAGGTCTCATCCAACTGTTAAAATTCTCATTTTATGAATTAAGAGAACTGAAACAGAATAAGACACAGAGTAAGAAAATATAGATTGATTTAAGACAAGAAAATTCAGGAAGAAGAATTCATAACTTTATATCTCCCCCCCAAAATACATTTATATCCTGATTCTAAGTCCTTCAATGAAAAACTCACACAGTAGCCTATTGCCAACTACTCCTCCTAAATGAAAAGAGGAAATAAAGCTTATGTTTTGATAGCCCTTGTGAGAATATAATGATAAAAATCTTTTCTTCAGAGGCGAAAAAAAAAAAAAAAAGATTAGTACTTAGAACAAAACTAGGCTGATATGAGAAAACGCAACTTCAGCACGACAATGAAGAAAAAATGAACAGATGATGGGAAAACGTAAGTTCTTAGGCATATCACGCAGCTGCATGTTCCCAGCGTTAGACTCTAACTCCAGCTTTACTGTGTAAAATGATGCATGCTCCTTCCCAATAAAATCAGTTGAGCTACAGTTTTCCATTACATGCATATGACATTTGCTAGCACGCTGATTGATAAACTGAACTTCTTATGCCTATGTAAGCTGAGAAGCCAAGAGGCTCTCTGTCAAGAAAAAAAAACCCTAGTAGGTAAGAGAAAACCACTATGGCAAGTCAAACTTCTTAATAAAAAATTGACCTGTACCTGTATACTAATTTCTCCTTCTTCACATTCTTTCTTATATTTCCTTGGGAGTGTCTCTACTTCACGGATGGCATCTATAGTGACTTGCTGAGGAAGTACCTCAAACAGAGATGTTAAATACATAATTAGGGATTTCTTGTCAGGAAGCTGAACAGCAACATCTACAAGGGGAAGAAAATAAGAACCAGCTTAAATTAGATGTCCAAAATATGTGAACTGCTCAATATTAGATATAAAATAACTACCCTGAGTACCCATAAACAATACTAGTATATAATGCTTGAAATACCATAGCTCAGTAAATTTCTATTTCATAAAATAAGCGATAAAGGCAAAGATGAATCTTTACTTTGTTCAATATCCCATTTCTTAAAAATATTCCCTAAAAGCTTCCCAAAAATGCTCAAAGCTAAGCTACCATTTAAGATGACACAGACTTTACTGGGGCTCCTGGGTGGCTCAGTCAGCTAAGCGTCTGACTTCAGCTCAGGTCACAATCTCACAGCTCATGAGTTCGAGCTCCGTGTTGGGCTCTGTGCTCACAGCTCAGAGCCTGGAGCCTGCTTCAGATTCTGCGTCTCCCTCTCTCTCTGCCCCTCGCTCATGCTCTCTCTCAAAAATGAAAATAATCATTAAAAAAAAGTTTTAAAGATGGCACAGACTTTATTTATAATAGGAAATTAAGTCTAGAACTCAACTCTGCAACATTTGTAAATGCATTAAATAAGCCAAATACTGAATTGCTTCTCTAATAATTATATTTTCCTAAATCTCTAAGTCTTATGCTGCTAGTATCAAGAAACTAATCTCCAATGACATAATTACATTTCCTCCCAATGCATACTACAAAGTAAGTCTAATAGTACCAATAACTTGTCTCCAATTAAATAGCTTGCATTAAATACTCAAAAAGAAAAAATACATCACAATTCTCATTATTCTTTTCAAAAAGGAAAAAAGAAGCAAAAGCAAGATTGAAATTAAGCAGTGAACAATACCTTCAGGGTCTAACAGCCTTTCAATTCCCAAATAAGTTTGAGCCTTGCTGAAGGCATGTTCAAGTCTCTCAATTGGGGACATTTTGACAACTCTATCCCAGTTGAAGAGATCAGGTCTGAAATTACCATGCAAATAAAACTGAGTAAAGATGAAATATATGACATTGCTATAATCTAATACACTTCAGTTTTAGATTATTTCACTTGTGAGTTTAAATTAAGAAATTTATGTTTTAGGGCACCTGGGTGGCTCAGTCAGTTAATCATCTGACTTCACAGTTCAGTTCATGATCTCACAGTTCACGAGTTTGAGCCCCACATCCCCACTGTAAGTGTGGAGCCTGCTTAGGATTCGTTCTCTCTCCCTCTCACCCCTCCCCCACTTGCACATGTGTGCACATTCTGTCTCTCTCAAAATAAATAAACATTAAAAAAAGAAATTTATCTTTTATACCTTAAAGACTTGTAATACTACTTTTTAAAGTAATTTATAATATGAAAACAATAGGTAAAACACTCTAAATTTCTAGTATTGGTCAAATATGCTATTTAAAACTTATGAAGTAACCAGTGAAAGATTAGAAATGGTATATGATATTTTCCAAATACTAAAAGAAAAAAAGGGAAGAGGAACCTATAAATATAAGACAACAAAGAAAAAAGATACAAAACAGGTAAAAGAAATGAAAAGCTTAAAACAACAGGTAAAAATGAAACTAAGTACATGAATTATTACAATCAATGTTAATGGACTAAATTCTCCAATTTAAAGACCAAGATTAGCAGAACAGAAAATCCAGGTCTGATCTGCTCACAGGATATTCCTACAACTAGGCCCTCAGAGAACTTTTCACCAATTATCCTCCGCCATACTACCATTGTCTAGTATTTCCTTTCTGTCTTGATTTCCTTTTAATCCCACAAATTGGACATTATTGTTACTGATTTACCCAAACATTTATCATTTTCTTTGTACTCTATCTGTTCTTAGATAGAGTGGATCCTAGATCCACTTAATTTCTAGGATTTGCCACCCCTATGCTCAGTCTCAGTCCCTTCTCTGACTTCATCTCCTAATCCTCTTCATACTCATGCCCCTGTGCCCACTGACTTCCCATATGACCTCCTCCCCTCTTGCCCAATATGTTTTTCTTAGCACGTTTACCATTTCCATATGCTATACAACTTACATTTTCATTTAATTGTCTTCCCCCTTTATTTGAACAGATATTCCAGCAGGACTGGGATTTTTGCCTGTCTTGTTCTCTGCTATACATGCTGTGCCAAGCACAGGCACTCCACACATACTTGCTGAATCAATTAAGTAACAGCTGGGTAAATGTCTGGGCTAAAATTCAAGTTGTTTGATAACATTTCTAAACGAACTAAAACCAGAGTCCAACCCTCTTAAACTAATAAAGGAGAAGTAAAAGACACTTGAATGTAGGAGTTCATTAACTAGATAAAAAGTAAAATTTTTAAAAAACTACAGCAGATATTAGTCTCGTGGTAAAACACTGAAACCATGCCCTTCATTATGTCAAACAAAACATTCTGCTCACTATCACCAATTCAAATCAATATTGTACTGAAGGACAAGGCACAAATGAGGAGGGAAGAGAAAAGGAGAGAAGAAACTATTATGATTATGGACAGTCTAAAAAAAAACTACTAAGGTACCTGGATGGCTCTGTCAGTTAAGTGGCTGACTTCGGCTCAGGTCATGATCTCAACGTTCATGAGTTTGAGCCCCACGTCAGGCTCTGTGCTGACAGTTCAGAGCCTGAAGTCTGCTTTAGATTCTGTACCACCCTCTCTCTCTGCCCCTCCCCACCACACACACACACTGTCTCTCTCTCTCTCTCAAAAACTGAACATTAAAAAAAATTTTTAATATTTTTTATTTATTTCTAGGAGAGAGAGACAGCATGAGCAGGGGAGGGTCAGAGAGAGAGGGAGTCATAGACTGAAACAGGCTCCAGGCTCTGAGGTGGCAGTCAGCACAGAGCCCGACGCGGGGCTCGAACCCATGAACCGCGAGATCATGACCTAAGTGAAAGTCGGACACTTAACCGACTAAGCCACCCAGGCGCCCCTAAAATTTTTTTTAAAAACATAGAAACATTTTGTAAGATTTGTAAAAGTTTCTGTAAAATTTTAACAAGTTTTCAGATCTAAGATTTAGAAAAGTCCATTTTTTTTTTATTTATAAGCAAAAAACCTACAGGAAATGGGACTTGAAACATTAGTTTACAATAGCAATAAAACATATAATAAATTTTGCCTTTCACATTTAAATCCTTGATGCATCTGGAATTTTCTTTCGGGTATGGGGAGGTAAGGATCCAATACACCTATTCCTCTATGGGTAACCTGTTGTCCCATAGTATTAATCTGCAACATTAGCTCAGGTTTATAGCAGAATGGAGCTATTTCTGAGTTCCTTATTCTGTTAGGCTGAACTATATGAAACTGCCATTCTTATATGTCAAAACAGTCAAATGTTGGCAATGTCACGTGGTTCAGCCTATTATTATATTTGAACATTTATTTATAGACTATATATATATATAGTCTTAATAAATATAGCTTCATAACTAGTTTTATTTCTGTTTGGGAAGTACTTTAGCCTGGTTCTTCTTCAGGAGCATACTGGCTCTTCTTGGGCCGTTGGTCTTTTATATAATTACAAGTTTCACCAAAAAAAAAAAAATCAGTTGTCTATATTTAATTGCAACTGTATTGAATTTATAGTTTCTTTTTTGGTATGAGAATGAAAATGTAACACATTTCATTGTATATATTACTGGGTAGTGCTGAATGAGTGGGACTCAACTATGTGAATTGTTTTACATTTTTTAAACTTATAAATATGTAGAAGAAACCACGGACACTGAACTGTGGCATTTAAGTCCTATGGAAATAAGACTTGATGGGTATTTTCTTCCATGTTTCTTTTCTTCATATTTTTCATGTGCAGAGAGGTCATGGGGAAAGGGCTTTAGGGAGGAATAGTAAGGAAGAGACAGAGAGGAGATACAAATTGGGAAGGCCCACGTCTCATTGGGTCGTATCTCACTTATGTCGGTGGAGCACAGCATTGAAGGCGAGTCCATCTGTCCAGCTGGTGGTGAAATTGAGGACGTTGACCTGGCTGTATGGCCGCGTGGACTGGCGTACCCAGCTCAACAGGATCTTTTCACTGTTCGTCTGCTGCAGGTCTGACATGACATCTTTCATGACATCTTTTACCTGTTCAAAAAACACCATGCCTGCCTATAACTTAAAGTAGTCGCTGGAATCAAGTCCTTGAATAAGGACTATTACTTCAATTAACCATTACGGATCAAGTAATTGGTATTCATTTTATCTCAAAATTTTCCTTTAAACACTGGAAAGATAAAAGTGTTTTTAACAGTAATTGTTTTACGGCACTAGGATCTGGGAGGATTTTTACCTCACCTTTATACGTTATGGTATTTTCTATATCTTAGCAACACCTATATTCAGTTTGGTTACAGTGAACATTACGTTCATAGCCACCAAGTAATTTTTTAATACTATACATTTAACAAACACCTTTTAATAAGAAGAACACAATTTTTATTTTCTACAAAAATGAGAAAGGAAGAACTTCTGACGAACTGCAAAATCAAAGAATGAAGTACATTTTATGATGATAAAAACAATCATAATCTCGAACTGATATTTTATGCTAAAGTGATACACGTATTATAAGGAAATGCTCAAAGAATGATGTGACCTATGAAAAGGACACAAGAGTCAACTTGAAGGAGCAGGCAAAATAAATAATGATAGTGAAAGATTATTATTAACCTATCAAATAAATAAAAATTTATCAGTGAACACTGATATATAAATGAATGGATGGATGGATGAATAGATACCTAAACAAGTGGCAAGGGGAAACTCTTCCATACAAGTAGAAAGACAACTAATAAATGCAGAAGGAACATTTGAGCATTTGAAATTGGAAAATCACTATTTGCCAAGCATCACAATAATAACCGATCAGGCAAGAACTATGAATGGATCTTAAAACTAATGGAAAAAAGTTTGGTAAGTAGCTAAATATTTACACAGCCTCAAAGTATATCCCCACAGGCTACTTTTTAATAACAAAAGGCAGTTACATTACAGGGGAGATACCTTAACCCAAACAATGAAAGTTGACACTGCCAGAAAAAAAAACTAATGGAAAGCACATGTTTCTGATACTAAGAACCCAACATCACTTCTGCGGCATCCTGTGCTGAAAAAGGAATAATCTGAATCTATTCATAAGAAAATACCAGCCAAACCCACATGGACGGGTATTCTACAAAATAACTCTCCAGTACTTTTCAAAAAGGTCAATATCGTGAAATACTAAGAAAGACTCAAAAACTACTCCAGATAAAAGAGGACTAAGGAGATGTGAAAAATACATGTAATGCATGATCATGTGTTTTTTTCTTTTATAAAGGATATTATTGGGGCAATTGACAAAATCTACAAAGGACATGTAGATTACAAAATTGCATTGTTTTGATATTATTTTCCTGATTTTAATAATTACATATTATTTTTAGTGTATACTGTAATTATGCTTAACGATGCTAGTATTATATTGGATATAGCACATTTTATATTGATATTAACATCATATTCTAGTTACGTAAGAGAATTCTTTGCTTTCAGGAAAAAGGTTTGTTTTTACAAAATACACAAGTGTTTAGGCAAAGAGGAAGACAAGAGAGAGAACTGTCAGCATTTGGGGAGTGTGAATGAAAGGTGTTGGGGAATTCTTTAAGCTATTTTTGCAACTTTTTTATAAATCTGAAATTATGTCAACTTTTTAACTTTAATATTTAAAGAAAGATACTTTTTTTCTATGCCAGGAAAATAGAACCGTTTGTCTGACTCTTTCATTCCAAATTAGTAGAACTTGAATTGTGTCCCTGTCCCCCAAATTCATGATGTCCCAACCCCCACTACCTGGTAATGAGAATGTATTTGGAAATGGGTCTCTTAAGGGCTGATTAAGGTAAAATGGGATCTTAAGGGTGGGCCATAACCCACTCTGGCTGGAAGAAGAGGAGATCAGGACAAAGACATACACACATGGAGGGAATACCAAGAGGACACAGGAAGGACACGGCGACCCACAAGCCAAAGAGAGACGCCTCAAAGGAAACTGACCACACTAACACATTGATCTCAGATTTCCACCCTCCAGAACTGTGAGAAAATAAATTTCTGGTGTTGAGGCCACACAGTTTATGGTGCTCTGTGATGGTGGCCTTAAGCAACTAACACATAAATGATACATTTTTCCATTTCTATTAAAAAGGGATTGAAAAGCACCCCACCTGCCAGTGCAAAATGATGCTCCAGAGCAACCCCAAAGTCAGCTTGTGGTTTCCATCGACAATGTCCGTTCCTCCTATATTCACCAAATCCACCTAGCACAGTTAAAAAACAAAAATAATAATAACCTTTAAGACACTTCTGCCACATAAACCAAGATTTTTGTCTTAGGACCTTTGGACAGCAACAGAAGTGGAAGATAAGAGAAATTTCACTCTAAAGAATCAAGTAAACCTAAATCTCAAAAATGTATTATTTCTACAATAGATCGATCAAGTCATCAGAAAATGCGTGACTGTCTCCTCGCTCCCAGAAAAGGTTCAATATTTCTGGTAAGGAAAATGTTTCCAGCCAATTGGACAATAAATTATATTTTAAAAAAAAAAGAAAAAGGTTTTGAAAAATCAGTTGATGACAATGCACAGAGCAGGTGGCCAGTGTGACAAAAAGTAATCCCAATAGCACCAAAGAACCCTGAAGTCTCAGGGCACACTTACGTTGTTCTGATGTAAAACCTGCAGCACTCTGTTGACATTGTTTAAAGCATGTACCCTCGTGGAGCCACGTTCCTTCGGCTAGAAAACAAAATACAGAATCAAATAAGTCAGCCTCAACACTGCCAGCAAACATGGACACTGAGACGTACAGAGAACAACTCAACACACAGAGCCCCTCTGCGCCAGGAGCCCTGGCTGGCTTCTCAGGCCACCATGGCGGCTCATGTCCATAGCATGCACGTCACTCCACTTACATCTTGAGACACTAGTTTGGTCCCTTGCTTAACGCCAGCATTCAAAAACTACCAAGCTTATGTCTGACTCCATCCCCAAAGATGATGACTTAATGAACCTGGGATGTAGTATGGATTTAGAATTTCTAAAATATTCCCCTGGTGATTCTAATGGACAGATGAGTTTGGGAACCAATGGTCCAGAGAGAAAGCTTCTTTTATCAAAACTGGGCCCAGGGTACCTGGGTCGCTTAATCAGTTAAGCGTCCGACTTTGGCTCAGGTCATGATCTCAAGATTCATGCGTTCAAACCCTGAGTCGGGCTCTGGGTTGACAGCTCAGAGCCTGGAGCCTGCTTCAGATTCTGTGTATCCCTCTCTCTCTGCCCCTCCTCTGCTCATACTCTCTCTCAAAATAAATAAACATTAAAAAAAAAAAAAAATTAAAATTGGGCTGGACACTGACTGAGAAGCAATATCACCTTCACTGTACCAATCAGTGTGCACAGAGCAGGGTGGATTCAGAGGCACTGTCCCAGGTAGCATTACAAGCCCCCACTGGGAAGGCAGCCTGGAGAAAGGTGATCTGGGAGGCAGTTTCTGCCTCAATGGCCAGGGAATCTCATCTGAGAGAGGGATCAGCCTCTCCAACAGGTACGCAGCAAAAGACAGAGTATATAACTACCCCACACTTCGATGAGAAAGGAATTCTTCTTTAAGAGTGCAATTCTCTATACTTTGTATAGTAATTCTACCTCTAGTGTTAAAGTTTGTACCCATAAAATGCATACTCTTCATTAGCACAGTTATTTCTGGATGAGTATAAAGTACCTTACACATAAAATAATAGAATTGGGCTTACATAATTAACATGTATATGGTATTACATGTGTGTGTATATAGCATATACATACTATGTATACACGTCCTGTACACACTATATATATACACATACACACATCTATGTCTCTTCATATATTTATATCTGTATAATTTTTAACAACTCAGAGGAAATAAACCAGAATGTTAATAGTAGTTTAAAAAAAAAAAAAGAATTGGGCTTGATGAAAAAATGAAGGTAATACTGAAAAACTGAATAAAAATAAATGCCATAGCCTTTAACAACTTTTCTTTGAGTTGTTTTTTTTTTTGAAAGAGAGAGAGCACACACACAAGCAGGAGAGGAGTAGGGAGAGAGAGGAACAGAAGATCCAAAGTAGGCTCTGTGCCGACAACAGTGAGCCCACGGAGCTTAAACTCATGAACCACAAGATCATGACCTTAGCCGAAGTTAGATTCTTAACTGAGTCATCCAGACACCCCAGCTTTTAACAATTTAAGATATTTATTTAATAACATTTACATGTGCTTTCTACTATTCAAACATTATACCATCTTTATACAGCCATTCCTCTTTATAATTCTGTCCCGGGCTGTCTGAGAGTAATAAATATAAAAAATAATTTTATCTTTGATAAAAATAGAGCCCTCAGTAAAGCACAAATATTACTCTACCAAAGATTCACTAAAACATTTTTCTAAAGATGTTCCTATTTTGGGCCTTTACATTGTAAGAACCCCTAAAGGTTTTCAAGTATCAGTAATGATGAGAGACACTTAGCCTCATTCTCAAAGATGACCCCTCTCACCAGTGATGCTCCTGTGAGGCCTTCCAGAAGATCCAGGAGCTTCCTTCCATCTTTGAGGTCTGTGAACATATCATTGATTGGTGGTTTTCCACTCTATAAAAGAACAAGTAAATAATCAGTTTCTTCAGTAGCAGAAATCACATACATCTGTGGCAAATAAATGAATGGTTTCATTTTTTCCAATTAAAAGTCTGGAGGGGCAGCTGACCACTCAGCTTCGCCTTCTATGGAAAGAAACAAATATACAGAACTCTGAAATCCATAACAAATGCTTTAACCTGAGCAATATAAATTGCACTCTTTCTTACAAAGGGAGCATATAAAGCTATGGCCAATGTCCAGATGCCTTGCCAATATGTATGTCCCTGAGAAGGAATGCTACAGAGAATCGCTGAAAATTTAAATGGGCACACAGCACCTGCATGAAGAGCCCAACAAAAGTGTGTCATTCTCATTCCATCACCGCACATTACATTCACAGTATGATGGTGTCTTGCGGCATTTCCACTACAGAAGCAGGTCATTTTGTCAACAAATTTTGCTCTCTGGTGCCAGGCCTATACTTCTAGCTAGAATTTCTGAACAATGAAGACACTTAGGGCTCTGTGTCTAAGTCTAGTACCAGTCCTGTATTTCCAACAACAAAGCTTATAGAATTCTAAACTCTCATCCCTGATTGATAAATAGCATCAACTTTCATGGACCAACATTCCGAGTGTCCGATGCCAGAAGATCCCATGCATTGACAGGCAGATCCTCGCCTGTGTGGGGGTGGTATGATGGGTGTACACAATAGGAGAATTCCTACACAGAGAATCAGGAAGTCTTGGTTTTAATTCCAGTTTGACCATTACCAAACTGGTGAACCTAAGTGCACTCTTAACCTTCCTCTAAATCACAGGCTAAAACAAATAAATACTATTATGTGAAAGTGACCAGACAACTATAAAGCACCATATAATAAAAGTTATGTTGTATCAAAGTACTCCCCTTTAATATGAAATCTCCACAGTGATTACAGTCCTCACACCTGTCAATAATAAAGCCATTTTATAACAATAACTATTTTGTCTTCTTCACTTTTCACTTAAAAATATATACGTAAAGTCATATGAAGCACAATTTTACTCTGAGCTTGAAATGGAAGAGGGGAGGGAGGGAGCCACTGTGAGGTTTCCTAAAATTTAGGAATTTCCATTACTCCTCACTCCTGATTTTCTACATTTTTAATTAAGTATAAAGTACTGTCAACTAATGATGACTAACATGGCTTTTCAAGAGGTCACATACTCTAAATGAGGGGAAGTATGGTAAAGGTTTCACCACAGAGTCAGTAAAAAAATAAACTATAACATATTTGTGTGTGAAATAACGCTGCTTTTCTAGTCCCAGCTGCCATTCTGGTAAGTGGCGATAGTGTCAGGGACACATCAATTATCTCCATCAGTCACAATAACAGACTGATATGTACCATGTGGGAGATATGCCCCAAGGGACCAGAGGCGATACTTCAGGAGGCAGAGCAAGGGGGAGCTCCTTGCACATTTAGACTTCTTACCTGCTATCAGTAAGAGCAAAGGGGGAGAAGAGGCCCTCATCATCTACTACCTCTTATCTTCCTCTTCTCTGAACCAGCAAAAGTACACTTCAGAGAACTAGCCACCAAATAACCAGATTCCCTTTCAGGGAGAGATGCATAACTCTGATCTTACAGAAAGAGACAGGAATATAGGTAAAGCTCATGGGAGAAACAAAAAGGGATAGCTAGGATTAAAAAAAATCTTAAAAATTACTGATAGTTTTCAGCACACAGATCTTTTACATCTTTGGTTAGGTTTATTCCTAGATATTTTATGGTTCTTGGTGCAATTGTAAGTGGGATCGATGTCTTGATTTCTCTTTCTGTTGCTTCATTATTGGTGTCTAGGAATTTATCCAAAGGATACAGGAGTGCTGCTTCATAGGGGTACATGTACCCCAATGTTTATAGCACCGCTTACAACAATAACCAAATTATGGAAAGAGCCTAAATGTCCATCAACTGATGAATGGATAAAGAAGATGTAGTTTATATATACAATGGAATACTACTTGGCAATGAGACAGAATGAAATCCTGTCATTTGCAGCAATGTGGATAGAACTGGAGGGTATTATGATAAATGAAATAAGTCAGTCAGAGAAAGACAGATGTCATATGTTTTCACTCATATGTGGAACTTGGAAAACAACAGAAGACCATGGAGGAAGGGAAGGGGGAAAAAACAGTTACAAACAGAGAAGGAGGGAGGCAAACCATAAGAGACTCTTAAATACAGAGAACAAACTGAGGGATGATGGGGAGGTGTTGGGGGAGGGAAGAAAAAGGGTGATGGGCATGGAGGATGGCACTTGCTGGGATGAGCACTGGGTCTTGCATGTAAGTGGATGAATCACGGGAATCTACCCCCAAAACCAAGAGCACTCTGTATACACTGTATGCTAGCCAACTTGACAATAAATTACATTTTAAAAAAATTACTGATAACAAGTGCACAAAGGTCTTCTCAAATCCACTATCCACTTTCAAATAAATAAATAAAATAACATAAACCAGCACAATATAAACATAAATATGTCCATATGACAAATAATTATGAATGATCATCCATCAATGACCTCACTGACCAAAAAATACTTTGTTTAGCCTTTCCACATCTCTTTGTTCATCTGTTAAAAACTAAGATGACAGATATTCAATAAATGGTTGATACTATCATTCATATTAGAAACATCACTTCAGTGTTTCTACTGTCATAAAAGTGCCATAAAATTTCAACAAAATCTGAACAGATAAATAAAACAAATGATTAATTCCCAGGCATGAATATAAAAGCAGATACTGAACCTGAGTACATGTTAGTATCAGTTCATAAAGATCTTCTAATACGATGACCTATAGGGATACATCCCACTCCAAAATAATGAACACGGTGGTACAAGAGCACCCCACGCTGTGCTGTAGGTAAGTACAGGAGACAAACCATATTTCACCAGCAAACTCACTAGATTCTTCCCTAAGCCCCACTGTTGCTCAATAACAAAGTATGAAGCACTAAGAAATAGCATTAATTTTTCTAAATGAGACATTCCTTTCCTCTCTCACTTGTCTAGTTCATTCATTACTGAGCAGCAAACCTTGAGAAAGCCTCCCTGAGGAGTATTCTTTTGAAATACACATGACCGAGACATAGCCCTATCTTTCTGGAAGTCAATCATTCATACAGTAGAACCAATACCCTTATTTTTTTTAAAAACAAAAAAACAAACAAAACCCTACAGTAACAGTAACTCAGTTTCTTTATTCTATTTCCGAATTTCAGATGAATATTGACGGCAATCAGGAAGAAATCTGTTTTTTGCTGTGTCTCTTTCTCCACTACGCTCCCACCCCAAACCAGTGATGGCGTTGTCAGTATATATATACCCATTAAGTATCTTCGAAAGGACTATGCCTGAAGGTGGCCAAAGTGGGGAAAATACAGCCTATGAATCTCTTCATTGGACCAAGTAAAGAGTAAAGAAAGGTCCCTGGGATCATTAAAAACCAAAGCTGGTTCAAAACTTACACAGAAAACACACCATGCACATGGCCAGTCACTACAAAATACTACATATTTGTGATAAATACAACCTAGGAGTGTCTCATAAACAAATGGAAAGAACCAGCCTATGCCAAAGAGCAAGTTCCACTTACCACCCAGGAGAGTAGCATCTATACATACGTGATTCAGTACTAAGTGCCCTATAACCAGGGGCCAGAAAATTTCTATGGTAAAGGTCTATAGAGTACCTAGTTTAGGAGTTGCTGGCCAGGTGGTCTTTACAAAGCTACTCAATCCTGTTGTAATATGAAAGCAGCCCAGACGATACAGAAACAAATGAGCCAATCATAATGATAACTACCTTCCAATAAAACTGTATTTGCAGACTCTAAAACTTGAATCTCATATAATGTCCACATGTCATGAAATATTCTTTTCTTTTTTTTTTTCCACCACCTAAAAGTGCAAAAACCATTCTTAGCTTATGGGCCATACAAAAACAGACACTGGACATGTAAAATGTTCTTAGATAGAGTAATAGCAGCCACTTAGATCTGTTCTAAGAGATTTATAGAGATTTAGATGTGTTATTTACATGCATTAGTTATTTCTTGATAATAGGATTTTAAAGTAGGAAAACTGAGACGGGGTGATGTGACAAGTGAGAGGCAGAACCCGGATCTAATACTACAAAATCTGGTTGCAAATCCACAAGTCTGTGTGAAACTGCCACTCAAATTATGAGGGTACCAGCCTTTGATGTTTATGGAAGGAAATATTTAATTGATGGGGGCAGAAGAGAAGAGAGGGAGTTATATTTAATGACTTCCCAAAGAGAGCAACAAAATATATCCAATTTAAATGGACTCCAAATGAAGACGATGTTTTTCCAAGCACACGACTTTAAAGCATATCTGTGCCTTCCTATCACAGGCTCTCAAAATGGGGTCCACCCTGGGAAACTGTTTGGAAATGTCAGAAGTCATCATTGAATAAAATTAAAAACTGATTCATCCTGTCAGTCAACCTCTTATTTAGATTTTTAATTCTTTGCAAAGACAGATTTGCAGAGACTTCTCTGACAGAAAGAATATAGTTTAGTAACTCAATCAGACAAATATTTGGTGAATACATTCTTTGTGCTTGGCCCTGCAGAAATGCCAAGTTCAGGCCACCCTCCCCATTACAAGAGAGGGTTCCCAGAGTTTTCCAACAAACACAAAATAGTACAAATGCACAATCTTGAACTTGGGGGGCAGATAAGCCATGGGTCACATTTAGCCTTAAAGTTTGAAAAGGCAACATGAGCGCAGAGGGTGATGATGTTATATGTGACTAGTCCTGGCCACCCCCTCCTCCAACCCTTTCCCCCTGTACTTCTGTGCACTCTCCTGACACCAGCTCTAACCCCACCATTGTGACAAGAAGGACCAGTATTAGTACCAGCAGCTGGGACACAGATGCTTCTGTATTGAAAAGTGTCAGAGGATACAAGCAAACTGTCATTGCAATGCATGAGGACAAGCCTGCGGCTGTGAATACCGACAGAGACGTGTAATAGTACAATGGCATGAAGGAGACCTCATGGGCTCCATCACACCCGGAGAATCAGCACAAAGGCTTAAGGCAAAAATGCTCATTTCCAGCCACCGATGGCCATGAAGGAATCCCAGCCCATCGTTGCCAGAACTTTGAGCTTTTCAAAAGTAGCCAGAAATCTGAATTTATCTGTGTAATCTCCTGTTATTTGCAGTCCCCTAAGACATGGTGCAGATAAACATATTGTGTCCACAGGCACAGCAAATCAGAGGGCGGCTGATTAGCAATCTCTGCATAGGGTTAAGCGCATGCAGGTGAGACAGAAGTTTAGTCAACAGAGAGTCCTCTGAATAAGCGATCAAGTCTGTAGAAAGGATGCACACGCACATTCACACACACACACACACACACACACACACACACCACACCACACCACACCACACCACACCATCCAAAGACTAGGAAACATGACTGAATACAAAACACCAGTGGACATTTTTCTGGCTCAGACCAAAACACAAAGAAGTCATTTCAGATTCTTTTTGTTTTCCACTCACTCCCCACCTCACCTACTTCCAAAGACACACTCTAAAGGCAACTACCTCCCTCTGTCAACTCGGCTCCCACTCTGGTTCATGCCTCCAGGACGAGGCTAGTTGATCCCCGGGTCTCTGCAGTACAGCCAGAATAACTCTAACAACAGGCAAATGACTCCATTATGGGCCAAGACAATCCAAACTCCAAGTGAAAGATCCTCTGTGACTGGGTCCCCACCGTCTCTCTAAAGCTGACACTGACTTACTTTCCCCCTTCCTCAGTACTCCCAAAACACAGTTATTTCTACCTTAAAGGCCAGGTTTTTCACCAAAAGTAGGAATGGCAATGGGAAAAAAACTGCCAAAAATTGAATACAAAAGTAAAACTTAGAAAGTGTAGTTTGTAGTTCCAAAGAGAGCAAAGTGCTAATTCTTTATACCAACAACAAATCAACCAGAGGTAGAATTGGGCCTCAGGATTTTCCGTTTGGAAAAATGATCTGATCAGTGCCTCCTCCCTGGGGTTGCTAGGCTGACACAGGCCACCCACCATCCACAGCTGGCAAATGCGGGCCTTGTATTCAAGGCCCTCAGAATCTAGATGTAAACAAAACCAGTACCAACACAGCATGCTGAGCACATTACCAGGGACTCATAAGCTAGCATGGTTCTGCCAAATTTGTACCAAGTAACAGATACAGTACACAGACAGAATCTGTGCTATAGTCATATATAATCTCATTATAAATAATCAAGTTACAACTGGGTGTTAGAAGGAGATGAGTGAAAACAGAAGTTTTTAAATGCTTTCACAACAAACATATCTGATATGGTATCTTATAAACAATAAATTTGACACTGACTATTCTGTGATTTATTTATGCTCTATTTTCAAAACGGGATTTGAGGCAGCCTATGGAATTCAGTTACTATCTCTACTGGGTACTGTGTGTGTGTGTGTGCATGTGTGCACCATACACACAGATGTACACACATACACGTATTCATCTATAGCATATATACCAGAATGTCGTTGCATTCTTCTCTGATTAATCTAAGGTTAATCTGATGTCCCCAGCCTTTGATAACATATTGCAAGGTTTAGCATCTCTCTCTTTTATTTTTTTGTTTGTCTGGGGAAAGGAGTTGATTATTTTAAAAATTCAAAAAGAAATAAGCAATTTAATTTTTCTTTTAATAATTTTTAAAATTTTTTATGTTTATTTATTTTGGAGAGAGAGAGAGAGACAGAGCGTAAGTGGGGGAGGGGCAGAGAGAGAGGGAGACACAGAATCCGAAGCAGACTCCAGGCTCTGAGCTGTCAGCACAGAACCCGACTTGAGGCTCGAACCCACAAACCATGAGATAATGACCTGAGCCAAAGTTGGACACCCTACTGACTGAGCCACCCAGGTACCCCTCTTTTAATATTTTTAATATTTTATGAATCGCAAATCTCAGCACTAAAGCAAATGTAGAACCCTTTTGGCTCTTCCAATTCTACGTTTTCTTTTCTTTTTTAATATTTATTTATTCTGGAGGCGAGTGCAAGCAGCAGAGGGGCAGAGGGGGGCACACAGGATCTAAAGCAGGCTCTGCACTGACAGGCTGGCAGCAGCGAACCCAATGTGGGGCTTGAACTCATGAACCGCAAGATCATGACCTGAGCCAAAGTCGGATGCTCAAGCAAGAGCCACCCAGGTGGCCCCAATAATTCTTTATTTTCTTAAAAGTCAATAAGTACATCAGTGAGCACCATAAGCAATGCCATTTTGATTATGTGTATGTATATATATAGATATAGATATAGATATAGATGATATAGATATATACTCTTAAAAGTAGTTTACAATAAAAACTGTATACCTTTTCTCTTGATGGTGGAATTAAAAGTAGTTGAGGAACTACTGCGTGGCTCATTCAGTTGAGTGACAAACTTCAGCTCAGGTCGTGATCTCATGGTTCGTGAGTTTGAGCCTCACTTTGGACTATGCACTGACAGTGCTTGGGATTCTCTCTCTCCACCTCCCTCCCTGCCCTTCTCCTATTTGCACTTTCTCTTTTTCTCAAAATAAATAAATAAAACTTTAAAAGTAAATAAATAAAAGCAGTTGAATATTTTCTTTGGATTTCTCCTATCACCTAATTTTCTGTACTATAATTATTATTACATAAATTAAATAATTGATTAAAACAAAGAATGGTATCTCTACTCAAGATTAAGCAAATTGGTAGCATTAGTTTCATCACAATTGTAAAGTTACAGCTTCACCAATGAAGACCATATGATGGTCAATATCAACTTTTGATTCTACCCCACAGGGAGAGAATGAAAGCATTTGACTGAAAAGAATAGGAGCAAAATGAGTGCAGTGAAATGCCTAATGAGGTCTTTAAACACCTTGCAAAAGAAAACCAGCCAGATGTTCTGCAGTCACTTAAAGAATCAGTGAGCACATGGCTCTTGGCCATTCTTTTGAAGAATTCAAGGTGGTCAGCACAAGTTCTTAAGAACTGAAAACGATTCCATTTAGAAGCGTGTCCGGAAGGAAGGAGGGAGGGAAGAAAAGGAGAAGAGGGAGGGACTGGAGAAACATGGCCCAGGTATTCACACAAGAGACATATTAACTGCAGAGCAATGACTGATGCAGTGTTCATGTAGGAATCAAAGCAGTGAATGTGTGTTTGCCTTAAAAACTACAAAACACTATAAAACGCAAGCTAACCCAAATAATACCTTTCAGAGAATCAAAAGTCATACAGCATGTAACAGAATTTTTACTTTGATCTTGGGTAAGCAAACTAACTGAGAGAGTGCTGATAAACCGGGATAAGGAAGCACATGTGAAGCTCACACGGCTGGCAGCCAGGGGCAGGGCCAAGTGCATACTCCATGGACAACCAGGTGAGGTCTGCGGGCTGGAGAAACCACTCCACCTGCATAGCAGGCAAGGTCTGTCACAATAAAGCTCATTCCAGACCCACACAACGAGCAAAGCAGGGGAAAGGTTTGGAGAATGCAGTTCCTCAAAAGATACGCTACCATGGGACTAGCGCAAGGCATTAGTTATGACATTGATAATGATGATATAAAGGTAAATGACATTTTCTTTGTTTCATAGAGGAGAGGCAGCTGACCTGCCCTTTCCATCCCCTTAAGGTTGAAAAAACAGCAGGACCAACTTTTTAGTGAGGAATTAGATAAACTTCCATCTCCAGTTTTCCAAAGCAAGGTAACAAAGACCTCAAAATAATTCCAGAGTCTATTAGGAGAGAGACAAAGGCCCAGACAGGGTCCATCCATTTGTCTCTCCAGGAGGTACGTATTCATCATTCTTTCTTCAACTTTACTATATAATGTGTGAAATTCTGTCCAGATCTTCTAGTTTTTCACCAACTGCCTGCATTCACCAAATCTGACAGAAATATTCAGTAATAAATTCTGTGTGCTTTGTATTCTGTATCAAATAGAGGTCTTTTTATTGGCAGGATTTTTTTTTTACTTCCCCAACAGATGATAAAAACAAAATTAATAGTATCAACTACCCCCACCCAACCCAGTCTGCCTCCATGCATAGTTGGCGGGCGGCTACAAGTAGCAATTGGAGCTACAGCCTTCCTAAGGCTGGGTACTGCTGAAAGTGGGTCCAGTGTCTCCTAGCTGTTTCATGGAAAGAGCTTCTTTCCCCCAAAACCACACCTCCTCAACAGTCATCTCCTGATAGCTCATGGGCCTACACTGGCTTAGGCTTATCACCCCTGTACCAATCAGAGCCCATCTCTGAAGGCGGGGATGGTGGGCTCACATAGGCTGAGTGGAAAAGCATAAGGTATGTGGCTCTGCTCACCCCTTTCCAGGTAAAGGGTGAAAAGTCATTTTCCTCAGCTGGTCCGTCTCAAAATTGAGCATCGGTTACAGACTCAGCAAACACTATCAAATTTGCCTAACACTTACAAATGCTAATAGGCTCAGTCAAAATCATTTATTAAGTACTCAATATGTACCAATCATAAAACACAGCATATTAAATAACTTTTTTTATAATGTTAACCACAGTAATCAGGTGAAAATCATGTTGCAAGTATAATATTTAGAACCAAAACAAACAAAAGATATCAAATTGAATGAAAACCAACGACAAAACCAAACTTGTCATGTGGCCAAAACATAGCTTTGAATGGTTTAGGAATACAGAATGCATCTTATCGTTTGCTTTTTTTTTTTTTTTTAATATTTTTATTTATTTCTAGAGAGAGAGAGAGAGAGACAGCGCAAGCAGGGGAGGGTCAGAGAGAGAGGGAGACACAGACTCTGAAATAGGCTCCAGGCTCTGAGCTGGCAGTCAGCACAGAGCCCGACGTGGGGCTCAAACCCATGAACCGCGAGATCATGACCCAAGTGAAAGTCGGACGCTTAACTGACTAAGCCACCCAGGCGCCCCTATCGTTTGCTTTTTAAAGGTATTGGTGAGTAAATACAAATCAAATCTTCATAAAGAACCAGCTGAATGGGTGTGGCACCTTAAACAATTAGGTGACTTGCCATACATACTCATACTCAGTTAAATAAACCAACGGTGGACTCAATGCATAACTTGCAAAGCTCAGATCTCTCCTGCAGGTGCTACTGATCAGCACACAGGAAGCCTGCACTCTCTCTTCCACAAGGCTGAAAAGTGGACTGAAGTTCTACAGCCAACTTTTATCGCCCCATCTTCTACAAAGCTCCCTACATATCTTTCCCACTTTCATTTCTATGACCATCAACGTCCAACACGAAAAACACTAGAAAACAATGGGACACCAAAAGCCAAGTCCCGCTTTCTCCAAAAGGAACACATTTGAATAGCTCTCCACAATGTAATCTATATAAAAAAAAAAAAAATGCTTCACAGATTTCCTCTTTTGTGCTCCATCAATTTAAATTTCAAGTTTGGAATTTTGTGACTTACACGAAAACTTTACTTCGCACCTCTTTGTCTTAGAAAAGGGAAAAGCAGAAATCTCCCCAAGCAGAGGTTCAGAATTTTTATGTCTGCATATTCTCTGCCTAACCTTTATTCCTTAAACCTCTTTTGAGAATCGCCTCAACAAACTGATAAAAGAGCTTCTGCAATTTGTATGTCTCAGCTCTGCCAGATGAGCAGCTCTGAAAGTCAGCCAAAGAAAATGCAGGCTGGGCCGCAGAACAAAGTTCCCAACAGTGAAGCAATGAGGCCGTCGCTGCCTCCCCGGGGAGACCGAGCCCACTAATAATCCAGAGGCTCTTAAAATTAGAGGGAACAAAACACTCAAGGTTTACCCACCAGACAATGGAACAAAGTGGGTTTAATGAGCCAATGCTTTTTTTCCATTTCTGTTTTAAAATATATGTGTAGCACAGACCAGGGGTACCACAAGTTAGGATTACCTGAGAGGGGCTTAATTTAGCATTCCTAAGTAATTGCGATCTCCTCTGTTTCAAAATAATGCCTCAATATTTCTTAGCAATATGAGGCAAGTAATTACGATCTAGTGTGTTTTATAGCTAAAAGAATAAAAACCAAGTGACCTGGAAAAACTGGCTAATAATGTGCCCGAGGTCATAAATAAATGAGCAGCATATCCAGGAGTAAGTGTTAAATTTCCTAACTCTTAACTCCTTTTGATAATCATTTTCTTCTGGGCCCTTCATAACTTTTTCAAATCCAACAACCATAAGTTATTCCATGCTGTGTGACTTCTCAGGATTCCCAAACTCCAAAGCAGATCTCTGTAACATATTAACAAGGATTTGCAGCAAAAAGAATATATATTTATAGTGAATGCTGTCTTAGCTATCATATTTCTTTATATAGTGAAAAAAAATCACAGGATGGTTTTAGATTCATATTACTCAATATTCTCAAGCTCTTTACCAAATCCCTTATCAAGGGATGAATTGAGCTGATTTTAGGTTTTAAATCTCATTTTTCATCACCAAATTTAATAGGAGGCTTCTATTTGAAGAATTCTATGCAGCAAACGTGAGAATCATATGTATAAATCCAAATGATGATTTAACAATCTTTCCAGTACAACTCCAGAAAACAGGTAAATAAGGAAATTGCATAGCTGGGTTTTTTGTCTATTTTTGTGAGTAAATGCAGCAAAATGTATTCATATCCATGAAATAACACAATTTATGCCATTTTGCACTCAATCCTATACTCCTACCTCTTTTCAATATAACCACTCCCAACTGGTTTATGGATGTAAAGTATTAGGCATTTTAGTATGTTTCTGCCATTGTCATTCACTAATCTATTAAGTCTATAAGGGCTCACTGGGTACTTTTTAAATGCCAGAAGTGGTGCCAATGAACAAAACAGGCAATCCCTGCATCCACAGAGCACACCACTGTCTCAGAGAGGAAAGCTACATAGGTTCAGATGTAACTATTTAAAGTACAATTATGATAAGTGCATCAAAGGATAATGCTTTCAGAGTATAGAGTATATCTACCCTAGTCTGGAAGCTCCAAAAAGGTGTCCTTCAGGAAATGACATTTAAGCTCAGGCAAAAAATAGGAGGAGCTGGCCAGGAAAAGATGGAGGAAAGAGCAAAGGCAGAAGCCATGAGAAGTCTCATTGCAATGGCTAGAGCATAAAGAGGAAGCAAAGGTAAAGCAAAATGCAACCAGGAGTAGATTGGAAGGCGCAATAATTTAGGGCCTTAAATGCCAAGTAAGAACAATGGACAGACACTGAACCTGTTCAGCTGAAGAGAAAAGGGCATTCAGGCTTTAAGATCACTCCTTCTACTCTGCAGAAAGTGGAAGGAAGGGAATGGAAGGTGAAGTCCGGCCAGGTAGAAACAGCTGGCAGATTATGACGATGGTCCACATGTTCAGGGATAATTTTCAAAAAAAACAGTAAAATCATGACTCTCATGCACATGTAATATCAACACGTGTCAAAGGTTTCGACTCATTAATTAACGAGAGAACCAGTACAATGTTACAAGCAGTTCAAAGGAGAATTCAAAAGACCACAAGTTATTTACATGCAATAAAGTGGAAATAAATTTGCAATAGATGCAAAAACAGGTCTATTCAAGGGATAATAATCAACTGCATTCCACCTACTCTGCATTTTTATGAATAAGAATTGTCTGTATTATTATCTGTTTTCTACAACTCTCAGAGGTGTAGAGTAGCTCAAAGATAAGGGAAGGCAATGACCCAGATGTCTGAGTTGACAGGACTCCTACTGATCTTTTTGCCCGTCTTAAAGTCTTTCACATTTTTTTTCCTAACTCAGATAATAATGAGTTGGCAAAAGGTGGTGTTATAAAAGATGGAAGGAAACAGACATTTTGAATACATGTAGGTAGTGGAATCAGCAAGATTTGGTGTCTGACCGAGATGGGCTGGAGAGAGGACCATGAAGGAAATAGTCAGGGTTGGAATTCAAAATAAATTCCTAAACAGGGGCGCCTGGGTGGCTTAGTCGGTTAAGCGTCCGACTTTCGCTTAGGTCATGATCTCGCGGTTCGTGGGTTTGAGCCCCGCGTCGGGCTCTGTGCTGACTGCCAGCTCAGAGCCTGGAGCCTGTTTCAGAGTCTGTGTCTCCCTCTCTCTCTGACCCTCCCCTGTTCACGCTGTCTCTCTCTATCCTAGAAATAAAAAAATAAAAAAATATTTAAAAAAAAAAAAAGTTTATAAAAAAAAAATAAAAAAAAATAAATTCCTAAACAGCAGATGATGCCGTCAGTGTCTGTTTGCATTTTTCAACACAAGGGCTCTACTGCTCTGAGAAGAGACCCATGCTTCAGGGAAGCAGCAGACTCAATCAGGAATTCTATTTTAAACTTCACAAATACCAAAGGACATGGATAAAAAGATAAGTGAAATCAAATTCATTCTCTTTAATAGGACCTTTTTTTTTTCTGGTGCAAGCTTCTGGATTACCTAGTGACACCGTGCCCAAATACCACCTTTTCCCAGCACAGTGGAATGAAGCTGTATGGAGAGTCTTTGGAAATCTCCCAACCTAGAAATGTGTTATTCCTTTTCCTGATCACCAGTGTGGAAGCAATCTGATTTATGGACTTAAGACAGCCAGAGGGAAGAAAAAATGTGGATGAAGTTCAATGTCACTGCCATGAACCCTCCATCTCTTTATATCCAAATATTCATCATTTCTTTGATAAGTTTGTTCTAGAACCATCAAATTTTCCTTCTACTGTGATTTCTTACTAGAAGTAATCTGAAGGGAAATGTTTCCAGGGTCAGCTCTCCTTTTGATCCTTTTTCTCCAAACAAAATAAGCTTTTAGCTTCTGTGTCAGTTTATATAACTAAAACTTGTTGAAATGCCAAAAATGTTAAAAATGATAATAATTACCTGGTCTTTTCACTGTCCTGGCAATAATTACAAGCTTCCCGGGGCAAATAATTTACATGGGACTTAAACCCCTCACTTAATATCACAGAATAATAAACACATTATAAATACACATATTTAAATATCAAGTTCATTAAGTAAACAACTCGGGTAGTACTCAACTTTGTGTTATTTGAGCTCTTTTTAAAGATGTTAATGACCAGCAATAAATACTGAGCTATTTCTTGAGAAAATTCAGACATATGACCCAAATGATCAATAGACACTGAGAACTGTTCAATGGAGAACAAGTCAAGGAACAACAACTGCAGTGAGGATAGTTTTAAAGTTCAGAGAAGGAGTATTTGGGCCACACTGGGTGTGAGGCCGAGCTCTGGTGCCTGCCTTGCGTCAATGGCGGCTCCTGGACCTGGAGATGAAGCCAACCTACCGGGAGAGGCTCCAGTCCAACAGTCTGTCACACTATCGAGGTGCTATCTTGCCTGAGCCAAATTCATGGCAATACTGATCAAGCGAAACATGTTCAATTTTTCTTTCTCAACTGGCATCTCTACTCTCCTACTCTCTACCTTCCCATGCCCTATTGCACTATTTCTTTCCATACTTATAACTAGGGGAAAAAGTAATTCACCCTGTGTCAAATGCCCCCAAACACAGGTCTATCAAGACTGCAATGCTTTCAAATGATCTTTAAAATCAGTTCTAAGGTAATTCTTCCCCAATGACTAAATTAAGCTGCTAAAAAAAAGTACATCTGCTTAACTTGCTCTACCTAGAAATGACCGTTTCATCCTCCCCAACAATCAGGGTAGGAGCGCGTGGGTGACTCAGTCCGTTAAGCGTCTGACTTCAGCTCAGGTCATGATCTCACTGCTCGTGGGTTCAAGCCTTGTGTCAGGCGCTGTGCTGATAGCTCAAAGCTTGGAGCCTTCTTTAGATTCTGTATCTCTGTCTCTTTCTCTCTCTCTGCCCCTCCCCCGCTCACACTTTATCTCTCCTCCTTTCTCTGAAAACTAAATAAAGCATTTAAAAAATAATAACAACAACAATCAGGGTAGATGACCTTACATATCTAACCACTCATAATAACCACTGGAATAAAACATCTCATATCCAGACTCTCTCAGTTGCTGTACCTATGTTGCCCAGAATATGGTCACATGCAGATGAATACTTTGAAAGTTTTGAATAATGCCAAATCCAAAGCATCCAGATGTTACCTGTGTCTCTAAAATAAAATAAGTTAAAATTTCCCCCAAAATACCTATGTCTGCTCTGGAATAATCCTACATATAATTATCCCACTAATTATGTAAGAATTGCTAGATTCTTGATCCTTCTGTCAAAGTCAGTTTTCACATCCCTTATATTCTCAGAGGCAAGATAAAACATCCCTCAACACAAACCTGCGAAACCGAAGAAAACACTGGCAATCAAATAATCACCTGTAATTACTGTGATGTGGAACAATTTTCAAACCATGGTGTTACTAAAAGTAATCAAAAATATTCTTGCCTTGCCTCAAAGAAATACCAACATTTGTGGTCCTGACTTTTGCAATCTTCTCAAATAGGAAAATTTGAAAATAATAACTCTTAATTAAAGTAGCTTTTGGGGTGTCTGGGTGATGCAGCTGGTTGAGCATCTGACTCCGGTCATAATCCCAGGGTTGTGGAATCAAGCCACGAGTTGGGCTCTGTCCTGAGCATGGAGTCGGTTTGGGATTCTCTCTCCCTCTGCCCCTACCCCACAGGTATGCATTCTCTCTCTCTTTCCCTCTCTCTCCCTCTCTCTCCCTCTCCCTCCCTTCCTCTCTCTCTCTCTCTCCCCACCATCTGAAAAATAATAATAGTTTTCTTACTATTTAAAAGGCCATGATTATGTTTCTCCAAGAAAACTCTGTTACTCATCTTTCTATCAAGCTGACCTGAAAATTTTCCTCCCACATCAAACGTAGAGGAGCAAATTTCAACATCAATAACCAATGGATAATTACAGTACAACCAGTTTGAAAACAGCATTGCTGATTTCTCTTTCAGTTTGCTCTGCCCCTAAAAGGAATATCACTCAAAACATGGATTATGTTCCAAGTGGTTAGAAATCCTGAGAAAGAGTGGATCCTTGGGTAAAGAAGTGAAGAAATGCAGAAAAAAGGGGGGAGGGGGGGCGGGGGCGGGGAGGACCACAATGCAGATAAATACTATTGGCCACAGTCACAGGCATAAAAAAATCCCTAAGCATTTCTGCACAGGGTAGAAAGGCTGCCTGAATAACAATTTGATTTTCACCAGGCAAAGTGAAATCATCTTCTGTCTAGCGAAATGAACACAAAATTTGCCCAATGATATATTCGTTTCCTAAATGGACCCAGGATTCACAGCATCAAAAGCAACAAACTATTGGCATATTATCTGGAGAATGCCAGGTAAAAATAAAGAGCTGTTTATACCATGAAAGTGTTTACATCATTAAATCTTAAACATAATTGATAAGAGAATGAAGAAAGTATAAAGAAATAAAGTATAAATGTATCTGCATACTCAGAAGATTTCTGTTAGGTCACATTCCACGGCAGAATTCATTGCACTTCCAACCAAACTCCATCAATCAGAAAGAGGCATTTGAATCCCCAGAAAGTGTTTGAAAGTCTGTTACCTTTGAAAATCGAGCATTAAGCCATTTGGTGAAAGTTTTCTTCTGCACGTCATTGTGTTCATCTATGGGAGGGAAAAGAAGAGAAGGGAAAAGAATGAAAATTTGTACTTTTAGTTAGAGTACTAAACACAATCATTCCCATCGTGGAGAGTTTAAAATAGTAGTCCTAGTAGTAGTTCATGAGGCACAAAGGTCCACAGTTAAGAAAGAAGCTGATGGCTGACAGAGTCGGCTAAAGTCTGCAGCAGAGGAAGGCCCAGGGAGCTACCCCTCCTGCCTCGAAGCCTCAGGATATTACTGCCAACCATTAAGTCCACGTGTGGGGGACACAATCAACACTTCACTTCACCCCATTATACATAATATTTTCTGTTGCATTTTGTCTAAGTAAAATTTCAGCATGCTAAAGATATTAGCATGTCCCCAACAAAAATCAAAGTTATCCACTAAAAACAAAGAAACTCATGATCTTCCTTCTTTTCATGCGAGGTCCTATACCCTCCGGAACAAAAACTAGTATTAGGTTATTTATTCCACAAGCTGTTTTCCTGTAGTAAGACTGACAGGACACGGTTTTAATGATCTTGACCCATAAATACAATCTCCGTATTTTACAAGTAGAGAAATCAGAGCCCTTTTTAGAAAATGATCAACTTTGGTTTTGATTACAGTTTCATTTTCCAAGCCACAAGAAATAAAAGTTGACCTTAAAAGTGACAGTATCTTGAACTTCTTGAAGATAAGCAGAGTGATTTAGTTAAGTACAAGGAAGCCATTTGATACATCAAAAAGAACAAAGGGCTACAGAACCAAACAGGCCTCCTACATCCCAATCCACTTAGCGTGGGACCTTGGGTAAGTCATTACAATGCCTCCTCACCTCAGAGCTCTCACCTGTAAAATAGAGATAAATAACACCCAGCTTATATGAAATTAGTGAGGAATTGTTATAATAATTACTATGGTACGCATGTAAATATGGCAGATAAATATCCATTTTACCCTTTCTGTTACTCCTAATCATATCCTCTTCAACTACACACACCCCCCACCATACTCTATTACAACCAACAAGAGTCACTGTCGGCTTAAAGCCTACAGAACAGCACATTAACAGTCTCTAACTGGTTCTGAAAGCTGCCTCGGGAGTCTTTGGAACAGCGCAGATAGCTGCGGTTCTGTCTGTCCGTATGTATACACACACTGCCGGGCCGGCACCAGCCACACTGCCAGGCTGCCTCCCACATCATAACAGCAACACAGTAACAGAGAGAGGCCCAAGTACTCGGTGCATCAATTGCAAAGGGCTGCCTTCAACACAGGCCTCCCCACTCATCTCTGACCGCGTAATTAGAAGTTTACCCACTACTTCACCAAGTGGTGTGCTATCTCTGGTCCTACCCTCTTCTCGAAGGAGAGTGTGTAATGAAAAGGTCATCCCTGAAATAAATACCATAATGGCAGCTCCAGTAAAGACTGCACTTTTACACATCCATGAAGGTAACTGGAGACGGACTCTGAGACACAAAGGGAGCAACCGGATGAAAAACAAAACTGTTGTCTAAGAAACTTCTCAATGTTAATTGCGCTGAGAGGTGGCCCTCCTTCCAGAAAAGACAATGCAGTCAGCATCAGACCTGATTTCAGGCTTTCTACCATCGATCAATGCCGCATATAAGCCATTTATTAACCAAGAGAACTTGCTTACACGCTCTGAATGTCCTCACCTTGCAATCACGCCCAAGAGGGGCACAGCTGAGATTATACACAGACTATAAGGTAGCCACATACATCAGCCTGCAGCGAGCACTATGCTAGCCCCATCAAGAGGAATATAATATTAAATACCAGTGTTCAGAGCACTGAGAAAATCTATTTATTTCATTAATCTTTGGACTTATATTTGTAAATTTTACCACACATATTATTCCATCATGCTATTAACAAAAATATATACATAAAGGTAACAAATATTAAATTCTCCTAATTTCATAACATTTAAACAACTTCAAATATTTTTGCCATAAAAATGGAGAAAATTCTAAGGGATTAATATTAATAAATTTTGTTTTATCTTCTTTCCTGAGCATTTAACCTTATTTTCAAAAAACATATTAAAATATTTAATACTTCATAGGTTCCTCTCCAGATATACACTGGAAAATAAATGAGTGGCCACACCTTACCAAATGATAACTAAGATTTTCAACTTTATCATATAAAAAATGAAATCAAATTCTAAAAACAGACTCCTGCTATGTGGAGATGTTTATAAACATCTAGAAAGTTAATGTTTCTATAATACTATTTGATTGTTGGGTCAAATCAAAGTTTGAGTAACGAAGTAGCCAATATGAAATAAAGGATGAGGCTGTAAAGAAATATTGTCCAGCATCCAAACACTGCAAAACTACTCCCAAATTTATAAACACTTCTCTGAATTTGTTTTCTCAATACAGTTTAAAAAAGGGGAGGAGGGGTAAGAGTTCATATATTAATAAGGCTTTTCATTCACATATCCCCTCTTTCAATCTCTCTCTCTCTCTCTCTCTCTCTCTCTCTCACACACACACACACACACACACACACACACACACACACACACCCTTATTTTCTATCAGAGAGGAATTCAGTAAAAGAACTAGAATTAGCCTATAGCTCTTAACTTATGAGATTCAAAAGAACT
The DNA here is from genome assembly GCA_017311185.1 of Proteles cristata cristata. Taxonomy (NCBI): domain Eukaryota; kingdom Metazoa; phylum Chordata; class Mammalia; order Carnivora; family Hyaenidae; genus Proteles; species Proteles cristata. Next base: position 941,859 of record JAESUZ010003484.1, on the reverse strand, counting down.
GCCCTCTGCCCCACAACAATTAAGGTAACAATCCTGGCCTGGGTCCTGTTTCTGGGAGTTGAAAATAAGCTAGCAAAGTGGTAGCAAGGCAACTGAAGATCTCAGGCAAGCATTTCTGATCATTTCGTCAGAAACGTATACAACGCTCCTAGAAACATATACAAACGCTCCTAGAAACGTATACAAAACTTCCAAAGTCTCAAAGTTGTTCAGCTGTCCACTATCAAGCCAATCGGTCATTTAATTTCTCCAAAATAAAAATGAGCAAATGGACAACATCATCTTACATAGAACAGGATTATTTTATATAAAGAAGTTAGTATAATTTACACTCTAAACGCACTCATTCCAATCACCAAACAAGCATTTTCTTTAGATTTGGATTGTAGATAACCTTTAGTTTCTGAGAGTCTTTCAGGGCTTAGCAAATCTTATCCATTAATGACCTTTCTCCCTTATGGGGACAAACACGGGACTGAATTAGGAGAAGAAAAATGTGTTAAATCCCTTAAGGCTGATTTTCCAAATTCTTCCTCTAAAATATTTTGCTCTTCTTAAAATGCTTTTGACATGCTCACACAGACCCAGGCCTTTGCTGCTGCCTAGCCTGGAATTTTATTTCTGTGATGGGTAAGAGAAGCGAAGCAAGAAACATCAACAAAAGTGCCTGATAAATCCTCCAGGAAACTGGCTTGCAATATTTTTTTTCACTTCACCAGCTCAAATGCATATCACAACTTCTTTCAGCAGAATGTAGCAACAAATCTCGATTTAAATCCTTAGAGCTTGTGGGGTGCCTGGGTGGCTTAGTCGGTTAAGCGTTCTACTTTCGCTTAGGTCATGATCTCGTGGTTCGTGGGTTCGAGCCCCTTGTCGGGCTCTGTGCTGACTGCCAGCTCAGAGCCTGGAGCCTGTTTCAGTCTGTGACTCCCTCTCTCTCTGACCCTCCCCTGCTCATGCTGTCTCTCTCTCTCTCTCTCCTAGAAATAAAATAAAAACATTAAAAAAAAAATCCTTAGAGCTTGTTTCCCTTACGGAAACAGACAAGTCCTAGGAACATGTACACCACCATTAAAAATCGACTACTAGTGGAGAGAAAGCATTATCCCCTGTACATCTTTCAAAGCAACTGAAGAGTGTCCAATTGGCTGGCAATAACGTGAGTTCCATAAAATGCAGCTATTTAGAAAAGAAGTCCCTGGACTTTAAGCCAAAAGAGAAATGTCTTCTTGGATGATTCAAAACTTGGATTGGCTTTTTTAAAGCCTCTCATGAAATGCAATTCACCCTAGAAAGCCAGTTTCTCATTAGCAGAAGAGATTATTTCGGAAGCAATGAAAGCATTTCAGACCATACTCCCACTTCGTCTTTTTCTGGGTAAGGCATTTAATCAGGCCCAAACAAACCTACTACCAAGGCTCAGCGAGCTCATTCTCCTCTCTTGTCTCATACCCACTTTATCGGCCTCCGGACACGATCAATTCATTTATCAAGACAATACGCATTAAAATGGCACATGGAAATATGCAAATATTATGTAATCATCTGCCAAAGATTACAACTGCGTAGTCAAAGACACAGAGACAAAAAGAGACAGACTGCTCTCAATTAGACTGTGTAGACTCCAAATTTGTTTCAAAATCTGACACCCTCAGAGGGCCTGAAAAAAAACCCTTAACAATGTGCTTTTTTCAAAACTGTCAAAACGACCTAAGTATAGGAGGAGCTTAGATAATTAACATTTCAAATGTTATCTTTGTAAGTTTATCACATTTATGCTCTGAAGTTATTAAAGCTTTTTAAAAACCACATTTGAAGCAGACTTTTGCTTCACTCTATAAAAAGCAAAAAACAAGTCGATGGTCCCTTTAGGAGACTTGGATGGAGATGGGCGAGTGACAAGAGGAAAACGACTCCACATTTCAAATAAGAAGCCTGGGATCCAGGGGCAAAAGCTGAATGAACTGCCCAGCATCACCCACTATGTAAGTGACAGAGTTGCAAACGGACCAGGGGCCACGAACTCCTGAGCCTGTGTTCAATCACTGACTCCAAACACGTGGAGGTCAGAGTTTCATGGGGGTTAAAAGGCATTTAAAATATATCTTGAAGGACAGATGAAGTCTGGATCATTCAAAGAAGGCCACTCTAGACAGAATAAGAGAAGGCTCAGACCAAATACGTAACAAAAAAGAGCGTATTTAATTTAAACATAATCGCACACCTATGAGAAAACACAGAGGGTTTCAACACAACATTAAAAGAATAATTCTAAAATAATCCAAACTTTAGAAAGTTTTCAACCCTGAAAATTGTTTATTCCCATAAAAAGATGAGTACAGAGTTAGAAATATATGCTCAAAATTTTTTTAAGAAATTATAGATTCTTAGGGCACCTCGATGGTTCAGCTGGTTAAGGGTCTGACTCTTGATTTCAGCTAAGGTCATGACCTCACCACACTTCATGAGATGGAGCCCCACTACCGGCTCCACACTGACAGCGCAGAGCCTGCTTGGGATTCTCTCTCTCCCTCTCTCTCTTACCCCTCTCCTCCCCTGTAAATAAATAAACTTAAGGAAAAAAAAAAGAAAATATAGATTCTGTGAAAAGCAGCCTCTTTAAGCAAACACATGCTCTGCTAACATGACCCACTCACTCTGCTCCCCAAATTCACGGCAATTCTGGAGGCCTTGGATTCCAGAAAGTCCACAGCCCCACCTGTACTGTATTTTGGATTTCTGTCATTTTTAGCATTGGAGGAAAATGTTTGTTTCAGCAGAGAAACCAACCTAACCTACCCAAACTACCCATCTTACTATCATAGAACCAGAGCATCTAAGATCAGAGAAGTACACAAAAAGAGCACCTGATCAAACCCCATCCTGAAACTAGACGTGTCAGAAGCTTACATCACAACATGCAGTTAAGGTGCTACCAGAAATCACGTCAGAATCCATGTCCCTTTACCTTGCACTCCTGTATGCAACACTTTTTAACATCTTTATTCAGATATAATTCACATACTGTGCAATTCATCCATGTAGTCTGCAATTAAAAGGTTTTTGATATGTTACATTAGGAATTTTTTTAAATTGTGGTGAAATACATACAAAATAAAGTCTGCCACTTTAACCATATTAAAGTATACAATCCAGGGACATTAATTACATGTAACAGTGTTATGTGACCATCACCACTGTGTCCAAAACTTTTTCATCTGCCCAAATAAAAACTTTATAACCATTAAGCAACAAGTCTCCCATTCACAAGGGCACCTGGCTGGCTGAGCTGGTAGAGCATGTGACTCTTGATCTTGGGGTCATGGGTTCAAGCCCCATGTTGGGGATGGAGCCTATTTTATAATAAATAAAATAAACTTAATAATAAATAAAGTGCAATAATTCTCCCATTCCCCCTCCTCCCAGGCCCTGGTAACCCCTAATCCCTTTTCTCTCTGTACGCGTTTACCTCTTGTAGGTATTTCGTGTAAGTGAATCATACAGTATCTGTCCTTTTGTGTCTGGCTTATTTTACTTAGCATACTGTTTTCAAAGATCATCCATGGTATAGCATGTGTCCGAATCTCATTCCTCTTTATGGCCAAATAATTTTCCATTGTATGTATATGCCACATTTTATGCATCCATTCTTCTGTTGATATAGACAAGTGGGTTGTTTCTACCTTTTGACTATTGTGAATAAAGCCACAATGAAAAGTGGCATTAGAGTATCTGTCCAAGTCCCTGCTTTCAGTTCCCTTGTGTCTATACCTAGGATTGGAATTGCTGGGTTACGTGGTGATTCCATGTGGTGATTCTGAAACTGTCTTCTACGGGAACTGTTTTCCGTAGCAGCTGCACCATTTTACACTCCTATCAGCAGTGTACACAGATTTCATTTACTCTACATCCTCATTAACATTTATTTTCCTTTTTTTAATGATAGCCATCCTAGTAGCCGTGAAGTGGTATGTCATGGTTTGGATTTGCATTTCTCTAATGACTAATGAGGCTGACAATAAGACTGCATTTTGAAAATGCAAAACCTACCAAGCAAAAACCCCCGAACTCGGAGATACCCGAAGACTTTCTGAAGTAGCCCAAGTTCAACAGCATGCTACTCCAAAGTCACTGGAATACAGACACAGCACTTTTGCATTTAATCCCCAAAATATTGCAAAATGAGCAATCTATTCCCCAAAGAATTATATTTTCAAAATTAGATACAACCAATAACTCCTGAGCATCTTCTAATTTTAATTTATTTCCCATTTACCTACTTTCTTTTTTTTAATTTTTTTAATGTTTTTTATTTATTTCTGAGAGAGAGAGAGAGAGAGAGAGAGTGTGTGTGAACAGGGGAGGGTCAGAGAGAGAGGGAGTCACAGACCCTGAAACAGGCTCCAGGCTCTGAGCTGGCAGTCAGCACAAAGACCAACGCGGGGCTCAAACCCACGAACCACCGTGAGATCATGACCTGAGCCGAAGTCAGAGGCTTAACCGACTGAGCCACCCAGGCGCCCCCTCCCCCCCATTTACTTACTTTCTACTTGATGAATTCAAGTTTTTTAAATACAGGAGGGAATGTCTTACTGCTTTCACTTTCTAGAACTGCAAAAGTCAACCTAAAGACTAAGATTTACAGGCATCCAGAATAGTTTGAAACCCTCTCTCTGGAAAATACCTTTCGGCAAAACTCTTCACATCTTAGATATACATGTTGCATATACAAAAAAATAAGCACTCAATTTATGGGGGCAGAAATTGTAAGCTACAAATACAAACACTTCACTTTGGACTTTCATCCCGGGAGTGAAGGGGTTTTATTAAAATCACTTGAAATGTCATACTACAAGGAGAGGTTATTTAGGAAGAGCTGAATGAGTCATAATGATGATGAGTCACTGTCATGAAAAGTCAATAGGAAACTAATTCTTTTAGTAATTTTAGTGATTAAAAAGCTAAACTTTTTAAAAGAAAGTATCTGTGAAATTCAATCCCTCACTTTACTCCAGTTCAAGATCTATTACGTTCTATAGATCTGTCTATAGATATAAACTATCTATAGAAATCGTCAAAAACATATTATCTGAAGATGTATGAAAATCCATGCAAATAAGTGTTCAAGAGAATGGGGGGAAAAATTCTTGAATGGAAAAAACATTCCAGTGATCTGACTTCACACTTGGCCATGGCAAGTTCTACTCTCTAAAATAGGAGCAAAAACATGTCCTTTCAAGACCGCTAAATATTCACATAGTGATTTTCTGACTTTAATTACTTATTTCCCCCACACTAGGAGGAATCTAGGAGAGTCTTACAGATTGCTTTTAGATTCCTAATGAATCCATACAATAAAACAAAAATGTCCAATAAATAGTATTTCTCAAACAGAATGTCTTGAGGAAAAAGATTCAAAGAAAAAGGAAAAAAATACTTTCAGCACCCAAATACGTCCTCACACTCCTTTGCAGGAATGCTAAAATTTTCTATAGAACTGAGGTAGAAAAACTTTAACTGGAGACCATGCCTCTTCTATAATTAGAACTTTGGCAGAGAAGGACAGATACCCTATGTTTGCACGTATAGGAGGATTAGGAGGAACTTAACGGAAGACCATGGGGGAGAAGAAGGGGGAAAATATTTGGGGAGAGGGAGGGAGGCAAACCATGAGAGACTCTTGAATCCTGAGAACAAACTGAGGGCTGATGGGTACGGGGGAGAGAGGAAGGGGAATGATGGGCATCGAAGAGGGCACTTGTTGGGATGAGCACTGGGTGTTATATGGAAACCAACTTGACAATAAGCTATTCAAGAAAAAAAAAGAACTTTGGGTCACCACAGTAAGATAAAAATATATATTGAAAAGCAGCGAGCAATAAACAATCAGTGAATAAGTGTTGTAGGCATTCTGAAGCCAACAATTCTGATGAATTAAGAGGTGTGGCAATGCTGTCTGGCTCCCTCTTTGGAACGACTTTCATTCACTTCTGTGTGTTTCAGGGCCTATATAAGCACCTAGAGTCAGATGAAGACCAGACAACAATTCATGGAAGCTTGAGACCTGCCTTTCAATTCAGTCATGGAGGAGAGTTCCTAGGTAACCCCAAAGAGCAATGTGACCCCAAGGAATTCCAGAACCAGAGAAAAACTATCTTCAGCTCATCCAGATTAGACTTACAAAAGTCTAGACAATCTTAGAGGCCAGAATGAACACTCCCGAAATGTCCAGAGCCACCAGCCTTCTTGACCACAGCGCTTCATTTGGAGAATTCCAGGGGCTGAGACTTCCCCTCTTCCTTTCCTCTTAATTTTCATTAACCACTTCTTTCTTCCACCCATCTTGTTTTTTTGAACATCCAAACTTCCCTCCATCCTGCCTCCCTGTATTATTTTCCAACACCCCTCCCTGGACCTGTCTTGGCTTCAATCACCACTTTGGAATTCTCAGCCACAAAGCCCACCCGGCTGCAGGGGTGTGGTCTCCCTCAAGCAATCCCAACACCAACTGGGTCTCTCTTTTTACCATTTCTCTTCTGGCATGCCTTTCTGCACTTTTTCTGTCACTACTTAAAATTTCCTCTATGATGTCTACAATTACTTTAAAAGATTTCAACATAGCAAATATGATGTCGTGTCTGTGTTAAAGTTAGGGGCTTCAAACACTTTTATTCATGAACCCCTAAAACAATTCCCATGTACATTTTTTTAGGTTGACAATTAATATTTATGGTAAATCTATTTTAAATAGTTAAAAAGTAACATCCAGCACATTGTTAAGGAGCCACAAATTGACCCCATTCAATTATTAGAAAATGTCTCTACTACCTAACTGGCAAAACTAGTCCTCGTTGTCAAACTAATCAGGCTTACTTTCCGGCAAAGGAAGTCTGACTTTAGTTTTCTATTTAAACACTATGTTCATACGTGTCTCCAGGGCAACCAGGCAAGAGCTCACATCAAAATTCTCATTCTGGGATGGACGGATGGATTGGATAGATGGCAGGCAAGCACAAAGCCTTGCTTCTGGAAGCAATAAGGCACAATATTTTAATAATTCTTTAAGGAGTATTTTTTACTTTGCATTCTAATATTGTACCCTTGTCTGGCACAATAACGCAGTAATGAAGCCCAGTAAGATTTGGAGAGGATGAGTGGTGTGTGTTTCTTCTGTAAAGTTGAGGAGGGGAGTCCTCAAAGGAAAGACAGGAGAAGAGAGGCTTAACCTCTGGAAAAGCTGGCCACCGGGGAGCACACGGATTCCAGCATGCCAGCCTCTGGGGCTCCGTGCGGTCCCAGCCTAGGATAACAACTCCAGACAAGGTAAGCTCTAATTTAATTAGAAAGGCTAAACCCTAAAGGTGGTCACTACAAAGCTATGTTATCTTCACCACCATTAACAGCAGAGACTTTGCTAATTAATTTAAGGAACATGAGAAATGTGCTTTTACTGTGCTTGATAATTGGCATAAATAATAGGTTAGAAACACTTTCCCACTGGTGAGTTTTGTGTTATTCAATAAATGTGGATTGGCCAAAATATTTTATAGACCTGACCCACTACTGATTAAAAATCAAAATCTAGGGGCACCTGGGTAGCTCAGTCGGTTAGGCAACCGACTTCAGCTCAGGTCATGATCTCACAGTTCGTGGGTTCAAGCCCCACATCGGGCTCTGTGCTGACAGCTCGGAGCCTGGAGCTTGCTTCAGATTCTGTCTCCCTCTCTCTCCACCCCTCTCCCACTCACACACTCTCTCTCTCTCTCTCTCTCTCTCTCTCTCTCAAAAATAAATAAATATTTTTAAAAAATTTTTAAATTAAAATCTAGGGGTCGCCTGGGTGGCTCAGTTGGTTAAGTGTCTAACTCTTGATTTCAGCTCAAGTCATGATCTCCTAGTTCATGGGTTCGAGCACCGCATCAGATCCACGCTGGCAGTGCAGAGCCTGCTTGGGATTCTTTCTCTCTCTCTGTCTTTCTCTGCCCCTCTCCCACTCGTGCATGCATGCTCTCTCTCTCTCCCTCCCTCTCTCAATGTAAATAAATAAAAGCTTTTAAAAAATAAAAAAAATATGGGGCACCTGGGTGGCTCAGTTGATTGAGCATCTCACTTTGGCTCAGGTCATGATCTCACGGTTTGTGGGTTCAAGCCCCATGTCGGGCTCTGCACTAACAGCTCAGAGCCTGGAGCCTGCTTCAGATTCTGTATCTCCCTCTCTCTCTCTGCCCCTCCCCTGCTCATCCTCTGTCACTCTCTCAAAAATAAATAAACGTTAAAAAAAATTTTAAGAAAAAATAAAAAATAAAAATCTAGCACATCTAGGAAGTTCAATCCCTCAGGGCCCTGTGTTTAGCCATTGGCTGTGATGATCCTCCTCATCTGATGCTGACTATAAGTCTAACTAAATCTCTAAATCAGCACTGTTCTATAGAACAATGCAAGCTATAGGGGCACCTGGGTGGCTCAGTGGGTTGAGCATCCGACTTTGGCTTAAGTCATGAACTTGCAGATTGTTGAGTTCAGGCCACATGTCAGACTCTGTGCTGACAGCTCTGAGCCTGGAGCCTACTTTGGATCCTGTGTCTCCTTCTCTCTCTGTTGCTCCCCGGCTTGAGCTCTCTCTCGCTCTCTCTGCCTCTTGCTCTCTCTCTCTCTCTCTCAAAATTAAATAATGATTTAAAAAATTTTTTAAAAAGAACGCAAGCTATATAAAAATATAAAAATTTTTAGTTTTTAATTTTCTGGTAGCCATGTTTAAAAAAAGAGGGAAAATTTACCCCCTATACAAGCAAAATGCTATCATTTTGACATATACTCAATATTTTTTAAACTATTGATATTTTACACTCTCTTTTTCTTACGATAATTTGTAACATCTGGTGTGTGTTTTCCATTTGTGGCCCATCTCCCCTCAGACTGGTCACAGTTCACGTGCACAGTAGCCGCCACGCTGCACGGCACAGCCCTGGAATACTGCTGCGTTTACTTCAACTAAAATCTCCCTGTCCTTCCGAAGGACAGACCTGTAGTTTACCAAGCCTACAGAAGTGGCTGTAGGAACTGTTTTTGAGCCTGCTGGTTAATAATGATTGTTTAATGAACGCCAATGTGCATGGCAGGTCTGGGAAGCTTGCCTTCGCTACAATCCTCACAGCAAGACAATCGATATCACTCATAACCTACTTTTAAGCACTGGGAGCTAACGCTACTGAGCAAAAGTAAAACAAAGATAAACAATTGTGCACCAACAAATTAGCTTAAGTTGCTTTATAAGACTTCTTGCCCAATAAATAGACATCACTAGGAATTGGAAAAATTTCTGCTCCTTGTTATAGCCATCACTTAAAATTTTACATTTCCTACTCTTTTAATGAAAATTAGCTGTTCATGGGGCGCCTGGGTGGCTTAGTCGGTTAAGCGTCCGACTTTCGCTTAGGTCATGATCTCACGGTTCGTGGGTTCGAGCCTCGCGTCGGGCTCTGTGCTGACTGCCAGCTCAGAACCTGAAGCCTGTTTCAGTCTGTGACTCCCTCTCTCTCTGACCCTCCCCTGCTCACACTCTCTCTCTCTCTCTCTCTCCTAGAAATAAATAAAACATTAAAAATTTTAAAAAAAGAAAAAAAAGAAAATTAGCTGTTCATCTATTTTGCAGAAAACAAAGAAACAAAAAGTAATCTTTACTGACCACCAGATAGTTATATTATAGAGCATCTACTATGCTGGTCCCCAAAGAGTTTCAGGGGATCCTTTCACGAAGCTATGGTGGAGGTAAGGGTGGAGGTGGGGAGGGGATAAGACAGGTACCTAAGTAGCAGATAAACAGTTATAACTAATATGTTAGGAATAGATGCATTCATAAATGCAGAGGAAAAAATATTTCTTTTTGATGGGGGTGAGTGTGCAAGGAACAAGTTGCATTTGAATGGATATATTTGAGGCATGTAAACACTGTTAGAAAGGACATTTGTGGAAAAGAGAACACACAAAGTCCTTAAGACATAAAGAACAGGACATGCACACAAACCTCTGAGTAGTTTCTCTGGCTGGCCAATGTTTGTTCAGAGCTGCAATGCCACTGAATTTCCACAGCTAGATTGTGGAGGATTTTTAATATTAAGCTAAGAATTTAAACAATGTGGGCCACTGACTTTTTCTGAACAAAAGACTAACGTGATCAGAAGTGCAGTATAGTGAGTTTAATAAGAAAAATGGATTCACAGTGAGAGAGGCTAGAAGAAAGGAAGCCAAAGTGAGGCTTATTACAATCGCCCAACTTGGACATCTGAAAGCCAGAAGTAGTGAAGCAGCAATGAAATTAGAAAGGAAGGGATGGATGCAAGAGGTATTAAATCGACCAGGTAAGTTTACCATGACTTGACTACTGAATTAGTAGAAGGGCAATGAAGGAGAAGAGAAGCCAAAAAAAGTCCCTGGATTTCAGGTAACATGCAGGATGGAAGTGCCTCTCCATTTGAAAGAAGAAGGGAGAAGGAGAAGGAGGAGAAGAAGACGACGATGAAGAAGACGAAGAAGAAAAATAGAAGCATAGGTAGAGAAATTGCTTAGGAAAGAAAGGATGTTCTCTGCACCTAATGAATCAGGGGTTAGCAGTATATTCCGGTGAAGATGTTAAGCAAGGCTGTGACAGTGCAAGACCAGAGCAGTGAGGAGAATGTCTTCACCTATAGGGGACTGTCTAGGGAGCTCAAGTTTTCAGAAGAAAGGCACACTTAACAGTGTTAAAACACCAGAGGAGCTGGGGAAAGGATGTCTGAAGAGAGATATTGAATGGGACCACCAGCAGCAACCAGCTGCCATCCAATGGTGTGACGAAGCTGGGAAGCCAGCTTTGGGTTGCCAGATGTGGATCTTACTACACGTTTCCTAAAGTAGTACAACAGCATCTGTACCAACATATTTTAAAATTATGTGACCATTGATCCACAAACTCTGGAAATCTATCTTAAGGAAATAACTAGACTCACACACATTTAGACATATTTAAAACGATGTTTTTCAGGGGGTCCTGGCTGGCTCAGTCAGAGAAGCATGCAACTTCTTGATCTTGGGGTTGTGAGTTCAAGTCCATGTAGGGTGTAGAGATTACTTAAATTGTTTAAAATAAAAGGATGTTGTTCAAAGTACTCTTTATAATGGAAAAAAAAACCCTGTAGGGGCGCCCGGGTGGCTTAGTTGGTTAAGCGTCCGACTTTCGCTCGGGTCATGATCTTGCGGTTCGTGGGTTCAAGCCCCGTGTCGGGCTCTGTGCTGACTGCCAGCTCAGAGCCTGGAGCCTGTTTTAGTCTGTGACTCCCTCTCTCTCTGACCATCCCCTGCTCATGCTGTCTCTCTCTCTCTCTCTCCTAGAAATAAATAAAACATTAAAAAAAAAAACCCTGTAAACAATCTAAATATCCACACACAGGGATTATTTAAAAGTGTATTTTCACGTATAAATACAACCATTAAAAATGATTTTTTTTTAATTTGTCTTTATTTTATTTTGAGAGACAGAGAGTGAGTGGGGGAGGGTCAGAGAGAGAGGGAGACACAGAATCTGAACCAGGCTCCAGGCTCTGAGCTGTCAGCACAGAGCCCGACACGGGGCTCGAACCCATGGACTGTGAGATCATGACCTGAGCCGAAGTCAAATGCTTAACCAACTAAGCCACCCAGGTGCCCGTAAAAATGATATTAATGGGGCACCAGGCTGGCTTCAGCTGGTGGAGTATGTGAGTCTTAATCTTGGGGTTATGAATTTGAGCCCCATGTTGGGTGTAGAGATTAAAAATAAAATCTTAAAAAAATGATACCAAGAAAGAATATGTAAAGATATGGAAGGGTTTTCACAATATATTAAGGAATAAAAAAGCAGATCATTAGAGAGTATACAGTGTTTCGTTTATATATTGTATTCATACATGACTAGAAACACAAGAGGAAAAAATATTAGCACAGTTTATTTCTAAGATACTAAGAGATACTTCTACCTATTTTTATGAACTATATTTTCACATTTCTATAATGAATAATACTTTCGTGCCATTTTTTTCTTTAAAACACCCATTCTGCAGAGAGTGTTTTAAAGTGCTGTTCTCCACTTTAATGTAAACAAGTAGGAAGGGAACAGAACGTGGCAACTATAAAAATAAACTGGGCTGAGAGAAGGTCTGTCTGTCTGTCTGTCTGTCTGTCTGTCTGCCTGTGTGCCTGGGTTGGGAGATGGGGAGAATAAGGAGACATGACCCATCTGTAATTACATGCAGACAGGAAGGATCTGGTAGGGAGGGAGGGAGGAAGAGATTTTAGATGCCAACACTTAACACACAAGAGCTCCCTTAGAGACCAAATCCCAAGCTCCTAAACTAGATGCAGTTAAGGTCACACATTTCTAAAAATGAAACTCTCCAGGTCAATTTGCTTTTCCTTCTGTCTGCCTTTCCAGTGAGTTTTCCACAGCAGTCTGAAAAGATAATTAGGTGGATGCAAAATAGCTGTGCTTATAGAACATCTCTTCCCATCTTCTAGTCTATGCACCCTGGAAACACCGTTGAAAAGAGAGATGCATCATTTAAAATACACCTTATGCAATAAATCCAAGTATTTCAAGGTAAAATTACCAGGGTGCCGATCAGTTATTAAGATGGGAAGACAAAAATAGAAGATTAATGTAAACCCAAATGTCACTGACAGATCACACCAAGCCACCTAGACTTTCTCAAGGGCCTATATATATATGCCTGGAGAAAAAATGAAGAGTAACTGGCCTTTGTTCACAGACTTTAATGAAATACAATCCACTATGAATATAATTTTTAAAATAGAAAATAGGGTACTTCAGATGTAGTTTTTTGATCCTTTTTCTCTATTTTAGAGTCTTTAATATTGAGCCATGACAAGTTAAAACCAAATACAACATAATTCAAAAAAAAGAGGAAAAGTCTTTTTAGTAGTTACATTTTCAAAAGTGTGAGTGCATTAAAATGCAATCCTTGATCCAAGAAAAATATTTATAATAAGCAGGAAGAACATGCCAGAAAGGAACACTATGTTTCCCCTTAAAAACTCAGGGGCAAAACCATTTCTTCCCATGGACCTCACAGTTAAGGAATCAACCCACGAAGCATGGCACCCTTTGCTTAAAAGTGTATATACTGAAGTTAAAAAATTTAAATACTTAGTCTCATCTTGGAAAATACAAACTCCTTCATATCAATTTACATAACAAATAACAATGTAAAAAATTCACATTAACCATTAATACTTTTTTATTGAAAAGCTTATTCAGGTAGAGTTGGACAAGAGAGATAAAATCCACAATATGAACAAAAAAAATGCAAGAAACCTGATATGCAAGCCACCTCCCCAATATGCTAATGTTATGTTTTATGATCACTTATCCTCTGAGTTGCTGTTGAAAATTAAGATCCTGCCTCAAATTAGCACTACCTTTATTTAATACTCTGCTGTGGGTCTAATGTTTGTCTTTTCCAGAAATTTGTAATTTCGGACTATACCATCTCTGCATATAGCAAAGTTGAGATCACCTTTTGTGTAAAACAGCTCCTCCTTTTCTTTGTCTACAATGTGTCTCTCTTAAGCATCAAAGAGTCTAGATTAATTTAACTTAGTTGGAGATGAATATAATTAATTCAGCTAAAGATGGGAAGAACAAGTTCATGTTTGCTCTGAAATAAACGGCTTTATAACGAGTAATTATATCTCCTGTCCATTTTCATCATTTTAGACTCAAGAGCCCTAATCATTTCAGTCAGTTTTATGAAAACACCAAATGCATTCACTCTAAGTTTCCTTCACTGGCCTCCTCTCACTGTTAAATCATTTCTTAATGAGGAGACCAGAACCTCAGAGAGTAATGCATGTGCTTAGTCAACACGGCTTTACGAAGGAAGGATAATGTTCTCCATTTTCTTCTCTTATTTCCTTCCTAATGAATGATACTCTAAAACCAGTACAATAATCCAATGGCCGGTGTCTTCTGAGAGCACTACAATGACTCCCTCCTTTCCGAGATCCTAGACTATAGAAAAGCTAATTCATGGTGACAAATTTTTCTTGAAGTTAGCAAAAGAATGAATCAAACAAAAAGATTTGGATAATCTTTCTTCAAAGCTTTAGCACATCCCTCAGGATAAGCACAAGCTAGCAAACCTGAATGAGTATAACTAAAAGCACACGCAATAATATATTCAAAGGAATTGAAAGCAGGATCTTGGAGAAACATCTGCACACCCATACTCACAGAAGCATGATTCACAATAGCTAAAAAGTGGAAGCAATCCAAGTGTCCACTGATGGATGAATGGATAAACAAAATGTGGCATACACCCACGTGTGTGTGTGCGTGCGCGTACACACGTGCACACACACACACACACACACACACACACGGAAATATTATTCAGCTTGAAAAGGAAAAAAAACATAGATGCAACTTAAGAACATTTTGCTAAGTCAAATAAGACACTCACAAAAAGTGAAATACTGTTATAATTCCATTTACCTACAGTAGCCAAATCTGTAGAGACAGAAAGTAAAAGGGTGGTTACCGCAGGCTGACGAGAGAGGGGAATTGGGAGTTGTTGTTTAATCGGTACAGAGTTTCCATTCTCCACGATGAAAAGAGTTATGGAGATGGATAGTGGTACATAATTTAGTATCACTGAACTATTCACTTAAAAATGATTATTGCGAGGTACATTTTATGTTATGCAGATTTCAGAACAAAAAAAAAAAAACCTGAGGGATAATAAAAGCATGTGCAATAAACATTTTTCATTCCCATTTCAACTTGATTTTCAAAAGGAGAGATACTGAGTAGGCCTCAACTCATATATTCTCCCTCCAGGATGGGGGCAGCTGGGTGGCTTAGTCAGTTAAGCAACTGACTTCGCTCAGGTCATGATCTCGCAGTTCGTGAGTTTGAGCCCCGCGTCGGGCTCTGTGCTGACAGCTCAGAGCCCGGAGCCTGTGTCAGATTCTGTGTCTCCGTCTCTCTCTGCTCTTCGCCTTCTGATGCTCTCTCTCTGTCTCAAAAATAAATAAACACTAAAAACAATTTTTTTAATTAAAAAAGAAAATAGAAGAACTTCACTTGGTTCCAATTTCATCTTTCAAAACTTACACTTTTAACATATCTTTCTTTTAAGATATAAATGCAGATATTCTGAATTCTAGAATCAAAACTGCTTTCACAATGACCATGCCACTAAACCTCTTACTCAAGAGGGAAACGCTTGTTTAAATTCCTTGTGGTAGATACTGCTGGGTATCTACTCAATCACCCCTCTCCTCTCCTTGCTTACAAATCTAATCTCATTTTTTTCCCCTTGAAACAACATGGTCAATTATAATAATCACTTCCCCTTGCAACTAACGATAACCATATGGCCCAGTTTGGGTCAACGGTGAGCAAAAGAGTATTAGGTGGAACTTCTAGGTGAGCTATGAACCCCCTGACAAAACTTAACACATTCAGCTGGCATAAACATTTTACCCTTGGCCTTCTACCTTCCTCTAAGATGGCTGGAGCAGCCAATTTCCCTGAGCAGGTAACCAGCCCTGGATTGCCCGTCTACACACTGAACATTCCGAAAGAAAAAGGAATTATTTCTTATAACACAAAGTAGTAGGTTTTCTCTTCCTTGCAGTTTTGCTCAATCCTAACTCAATCTGGCACCACTGAGATAAGTCTGAGGGAAGAAATTACAGAATATTTCTGGTGTGGAAGACGGGAGTTATATATTCTACCTCTGTAAGAGGCACATTGGCAACACTGAAATGTAACAGCCCCATGTTCATTCCTCATGTACAAGGTAACTAAAGGCCAGATGATTAGACTAAGAAGACAGTATACTGAAGATGCTGCCAGAGCCTCACCCTACAAATCTTTTCATTATAAAACATTTATTAAATGCTTGCTGTATGCCAGACACAGGCCAGACATTCTGTGTGCAACACAAAATCCCAACAACCTTACAAGGTAGAGCTTGCACATCCAACCACTTGACTGAACTGCTTTTTGGTAGCTTTATCCCTTAAACAATTTGTTCAATCTCTCTGATTTTCGTCCTATGTAAAAGGGGAAGAAAAATGCAACAAAGGACTGCAGTAAGAATAAATGATAATATGATCAAAGTATGTAGCAAGAGGCTCAGAGCAATGTTCAACAAAAAGTGATTGTCATCCTCATCCAAAAAAAAAAAAAAAAAAAAAGAATGAACTGCAAACATTCCCAGACATAGCTAAACATCAGACTCCCCTAGAGAATTTCATCAGAACACAGATGCCTTGACCCCAACCAGGCTTACTGGGCCAGGAGGTGCTCAGTCACACAGAGATGGGGGGTTGGGAGGGGGTCTGGTCTTTGCAGCTAACAGGGAATGTTAACTACTGTATTCTCAAGAGACTATAAACTTCACCCCTTTGTCATACCAAATCATTAGAAAGCCTGTATACCTAAGCCACATATAGAAATCCACACTCTGCCTGCACAGCGCCTTCACAGAATGCACATGTAAGAGTATATTCTCTGCTTTCACTAAAATTTAAGAACATGTCTGTAGTTTATGTGAAATTGCTTTTGAGGATGATGTATATATCGCATCCTCTCGATCCAGAGACCAGGAATGACACGGGCTGTCCTGAACAATCAGAGTCCTTTTGTTCTAGACAATGAAGCTATTTCATCCACTCATTTTATGACCTTGCCTTGGCTGCCAGGAAGTTCTGAGCAGAGCTTGGTGCCACGATTTTCCTCAGTCAAGTTTTAGGTATCATTAGTATAAGGACTAGTTTAGTTATTTTGCTTTGCCTGGGGAGGATATTTGAAAACATTTTATTACAAAAGCAATCCACGTTTATTAAGGAAGACTTAGATAAGCAAAAGGAAGAAAATGTAAATCACCCATTTCCCTCGACTCAGAGGCAACCACTATTAACGTGTTTATGTCCAACCTCATGCACATTTGTGTCTATTTTATTTTTTTACAAAAATGGATAAAAAAAAAAACCCATAGTATTTTATCGCCTTTACTTAAAAGACATTATGAGCATGTTTCCATTATAGTACATACTCCTCTATAATGTCACTCTTAAAGCTCCACAGATATTTTGTTGACTGGACATTCAATAATTTATTTAAAAAAATACACTTTAAAAAAAGTGAAGTCAAATAGACATCTCAATAGCCTCCCACCCAGTAGACCACTCCCTGTTCTCAAAAATCTCTTCCCTTGTGTTTGCAGATTTAATTTCCTTCTTCTCCTATACCCTTCCACACCAGGTCCTCTAAACGCCAGATTTCCTAAGAGATCAGTCCTGGGCTGCATCTCAATTTATTCACTCATAGAAAGTAGTTTCTAATCCACTCTCACGGTTTCAAATGTCATCTATGTGCAAAAGCCCCAGTGTTGTATCTCTAACCCAAAGCTCTCTACTAAATGACAAAATTATGTGTGCTGGTTTCAGAATATGTTCACAAATTACTTGTCAGTCCTCCATTCAAGAGGTAGAGCTTAATTCCCCTCCCCTTTAGTGTGAGCTAGATTTGGTACCTCACTTCTCACAAATAGCATATGACAGGGGTGACAATGTAGGATCTCTGAGACTATACAAAAGGCATTGCAGTTTCCTTCTTGCACTCTTCTTATCGCCTGCTCTAGAAGAAGCCAGCTGTCATGTTATAAAGATGCTCAAGCATCCCTACGGAGAGGTCCAATGGTGAGGCACTATGGCCTCCCACCACCAACCAGCAAGGACCTGAGGCCTTCTGCCAGAAGCCATGTGCATAAACCATCTTGGAATCAGATCTTCTAGCCTCCGTCAAGCCTTCCGATGATTATAGCCTTGGCCAACACCTTGATTTCAACCTTATGAGAGACCCAGGACCAGAATCACCTGGTAAAGCCACTCCCAAATTCCTGACCCAGGAAATTACATGAGATAATAAATATACACTGTTTTAAGCTGCTAAAAGTTGGGGTAATTTGTTATACAGCAATAGATGACCAATGTAGATTTGCTGCTAAATTTCAGATTTATATGCTCTACAGTAAGAGATTAAAAACAAATAAGCAGAAAAACATAGCATGTATCCAACCACCAACCTGACATCTCCACTGAGATACCTCACAGACTCATTTCAAACCTAACACATCTTAACACATCTGAAACTGAACTGCTGGTGTTCTCTCAAATCAATTCTGTCTCCAATCTTTCTTAATTCAGTACCCAACTTTCATCTACTCACTTGGCCATGTCAGGACTCTAAAGCCAATCCCTGGCATTCCATGATCTACCTGATACCATAATCTATCACCAACTCCTGTTGGTTCCAATTCCAAAATATACCTTGACTCCAGCCACAACTCTTCATCTCCCAGCCATTCCCGCATCTGAGCTACTATCATCTCTTGGAATCCACTAATGATGAGCCAAAAACCTAGCACTTCAGCTCCTGTTTGTTCCTTTCTAATCCATTTCCTTATTGGTAGCCAGCTTGACAATGAACTTTGGAACAATTAAATAAACATGGTTTACAAAGCTCGGAATCATCTGACCCTTCCTTACCTTAGCCAAGTCCTATCTTGCAACACTCTCCCTTCCTCTTAATAGCTCCACCTACACTGGCCTTTGTGTTATCAGAAATACCCAGCCCTTCCTGCCCCAGGATATTTGATCATGCTGCTATGCCTGTCTACAGTACTCTTCACCCCATTCTCAACCTGCTTAACTCCTATAGCTATCTCTCAGGTCTCATTTAAACATCTTTTCTTCAGAACAGACTTCCAGACTTTCAGAGTCTCTCAAAGCATCCGGCTTTCTTTTGCTCCCCAGTACTTACCTCAATTTGATTACATATTGATCTGTATAAGTCCATGAGGACAGAAAGGTCTCCTTTGCTTGCTATACTACAATGCAGCTCCCAAAACAGGAAGCCAATTTAAAAAAAAAATCTTTCAATGAGTTTACCTAACGTGTCCATTAGGCCTTCACAAACTATGCATTGACGATAATTCATTCTAGACCGCTAACCAATTTCAATTAAAAAAAATTGTTATATCTATGGCTTTTTCATCCTTCTGCAAAATTTTAAAACCGTGATCATCAAGATGACTCATAGATTTTGTTTCTCATTTCCTCTTTTTCATGTGTTTGAAGATCCTTTAATTATTGACAAAGAATGAAAATTTGACTTCTAGGAACATTAAAAAGAAGAAAAGCTGGTATAAAAATAGTCCCTCAAGGCAGAGCAATTCTAAAGCTCATTAGAAAACTAAATTGACCCCTGATTCATCTAAATAGGAACATTTTATCCCGGTGTTTAGAGTTTTGATGAATAATCATTTCCCTCTCCAGAGCTTGGTTGATTTGTTAAGGTAGGAGGATCATGACTCTGCACAAGATTATTTGTGGATGAAGAAATCAGAGACCCACGGATGGGAGATTCAAGAAACACTAAAAAGGGTGAGCCAAAGCACAGAATCAGGCAGCCACACCCAGACACAATTCTAGAAGACACCACGCCGACTTGCAACCAGAAACAGAGCAGGTCTGGGAGCGGACAGTGTGGTTAGGAGGCAAAGCCACACACCAGGAGCAGCCCCACTGTGGTGCTGGCAGCAACTAATCAAAAAAGAAACTGTGCTTGGCACTGACTGAGGAAAGAAATACATGTATCAGTCTTCCCACCCACACCGAGACTAAATTCCAACATCATACAGGCTTATGTATAAACACATAATTGCACCAAACTTTGATAAATGGCACATAGTTTAACTTGACAGATTCATGTGAATGCACAGTGATAGATTATGACAAACTCAATTATGCATGTAAGCATAGGTATATCATATATTTGCACAGAAAGAAAGAAATGTTATGTGGTGGAGTAAAAGACATAATAGTTGATGAATGTGAAAAACTATCGCTTTGGTCATTCCACTCATTGTGAAAAATACGAGGCACGTCTTCCTTCTGCAGCTCAGAGTACAGTATCATTAATTTCAATTGTGCTGATTCATTTTGTAAATCAAGCAATGAAACTAGACCATTTTTACTGTGGTAAATTTTTCATTTCCTAAAAATGAAATTTTAATAGAAGAATTTAACCACAGACACCTATGTCAGTTTGTATACATAATACTTGAATGTATAAATTACAGGACTGATTAAACTATTTTCTTCTCAATAATAAGAAGTAGGGGGGCCTGGGTGGCTCAGTCGGTTAAGTGTCCGACGTCGCTTCAGGTCATGATCTCATGGTTTGTAAGTTCGAGCCCCACACAGAGCCCTCGCTCTCAGCAGAGCCTGCTTGGACTCCTCAGTCGCTGTCTCTCGGCCTCCCCCCTTTGCCCCCCAGCTCATGCGCTCTCTCTCCCTCTCTCTGTCTCATAAATAAAAAAGCATTTTAAAAAATGAGAAGTAAAGATAATAAATGAAATAAATGCTTAGGATATAATAATTATTCTAGAAAAATTCTAATCAGAATGACACTGGGTATCAAAACAACAACTATATATAATATATTCACATATAAATAAGATTTTAGTGTTAATAGTCATGTTAGGCATACAATTGATTAAAACATTGCTACTCTTTGTTTGTTTTTTGTGTTTTTTTTTTTAAATATTTTTATTTATTTCTAGGAGAGAGAGAGAGACAGCGCGAGCAGGGGAGGGTCAGAGAGAGAGGGAGTCACAGACTGAAACAGGCTCCAGGCTCTGAGCTGGCAGTCAGCACAGAGCCTGACGCTGGGCTCGAACCCACGAACCGCGAGATCATGACCCAAGCGAAAGTCGGACGCTTAACCGACTAAGCCACCCAGGCGCCCCAAAACATTGCTACTCTTTGGGGCAAGGGGAGCATCCCTTAAAACAGCCATGCAGGGGCGCCTGCGTGGCTCAGCCAGTTAAGCATCAGACTCTTGATTCCGGCTCAAGTCATGATCTCAAGTTCGTGAGATAAAGCCCTGCCTCATACTCTGCGCAGAGGTCTGCTTGGGACTCTCTCTCTCCCTCCGTCTCTCCCCCATCCCGTCCTCCTCCCCACACTCTCTCGAATACATAAATAAACTTAAAAAAAAATAACAACAACAAAACAAAAAAACGGCCATGCAGAAAGCAGCCTGTGCACCAGAAGAGAAGAGCTATGAAAAACGTGAAGGCCATCAAGGGACATGCTTGAACCAGCAAGCAAGACCACAGCATCCAACTGACAGGACAACCCAGTGGATCCCTGTTAGGAAATAAAGAGTCAGTGTAAGTGCTTTATTAAAGGTCAAAGCTGTAAACTGGTGGCCAGGCAGAGGCAGACAGGGCAGAGAGATATAACTAAAGATGAGTCTAACATCCATACAAGAGTGGGGTTGGGGGCCATCCCCATGATACTCGGCCACAAAGAAACTGAAATGATCTTCTTCTCCTGGTGTTGATAATAATGAAATTAGAATACCCTTTAAACTTGAAGGAGTAAATCCAGAAATGAAAGTTAAAGTTCAGATCAATCTTAAATCCCGTAATAGGGAGATACTGTGCATTTCCATAGCCATAATCAAATATCCCAACATGTTACAAAGTATAATTTATTAAAGTGTATACACTTGCATAATCCTTAAAACCATGAAATGTTCCCAAATCTCTTCTATTAATAGTTCTTAAAGGGGTTCACAGTGTTTAGGATATGGTTGACATATTTAGCAAACATGGTCCAAATGTTATTTCAGGTAACTGACTGAAGAGTCCATTTTTACATGTCTTTTATACAAAATATTTTGAAAAGTCAGCCAAGTGTGATTATGGCAGCAAACTGCACTACTGTGAGGCTTGAGCTATGTAGCTCTTGCCAGAAGAAGAAAAGCCACTTGTCTCGTGAACTGCAGGAGAAAACACTCACTGAAAGGGAAATTTCACCAATACTCAGGGATTCCTCTAGATTGTCCTGCTCCCGCTTTCTTTGCTTCTCTCCATCACAGAAGCTACGTGCATCCAGTCAGATAAATCAAAGGAAAGAGAGTAAAAGGCAAAAAAAAAAAAAAAAAAAGTCTACAAATGCCATATGACCTGTCAAGAGGTGCCATGTTTTACACTAAGAAGATGCAGTGCAAACAAACGGGAAAACCACATATACCCACAGTAATTCCAAGTCTTCCCATCACAAAACCTGTTCACAACTGCGGATCTTTACAAACATTTTACAAGCACTAAATTGCTAGTATTTGTGTAATTTTAAGAAAAGAACTAGAAATAATTTAACCACATTACAAGCAATTACCTTTTTATAATAATGATGATGATAATGATAGCTAGCAGAAGCAGCTAAGCATGCAGCATTCCTACCATGAACGCATAGCACCATTTCCTACACATGGTCTTGTGTTTTGTCAACTGAGATGTAATTCACATGCTGTAATTCAGTGGTTTTTCATATATGCACAAAGCTGTACAATGATCATCACTATCTAATTCCAGAACATTTTCATTACCCCCAAAACCCTGAACTCATTAACAGTTATTCCCCATCCCAGGCCTCCCGAGTCCTAGGCAACCACACTTCAACCTTATACGGATCTTCCTGTTCTGGACATTTCATATAAGTAGCATCATAGGAGATCCGACCTTCCAAGCCAGGCTTCTTCTTTTTTTTTTTTTTTTTTTTTAACATTAATTCATTTTTTTGAGAGACAGAGACAGAATGAGCGGGAAAAGGCCAGAGAGAGGGAGACAAAGAATCCAAAGCAGGTTCCAGGCTCTGAGCTATCAGCACAGACCCCATCAGTGAGGTCATGACGCGAGCCAAAGTCGGATGTTCAATGGACTGAGCTACCCAGGCATCCCAAAGCCAGGCTTTTTTTACTTAGCATTATGTTTTCAAAGTTCATGCATGCTGTAACTTAATATTAATGCTGCATTTTATTTATAGCTGAATAATGTTCCATGAAATGGAGAGACCACATTTTGTTGATCTAGTCATCAGCTGAGGAGCATCTTGGTTGTTTCTACATTTTGCCTATTAGGAATGGCACTGCAGGGGTGCCTTGGTGACTCAGTTGATTAAGCATCCAACTTCATGACGTTGCAGTTCATGAGTTCAAACCCCGCATCAGTCTCTATGCTGACAGCTCAGAGCCTAGAGACTGCTTCTGATTCTGTGTGTGTCTCTCTCTCTGCCCCTCTCCTGCTCGCGCGCGCTCTCTCTCACTCTCTCAAAAATGAACAGTTAAAAAAAAAAAAAAGAATAGCACTGCTAATAAATATCCACGTACAAGCTCTTGTATGAACATAGTTTTTAATTCTCTTGGGGATATGACTTCGAGGGGAATTGCTGGGTTAGATGATAAGTCAACAACCAACTTTTTCAGGCACGGTCAAACTGTTTTCCAAAGCCACTGAACCTATTTGACATTTACCCCAGCAAGATATGACAGTTCCAATTTCCCCACATTCTTGTCAACACTTGTTCTTTTCCATATTTTTTATTATATCCATCGTAATGAGTGTGAAGTAGAATCTCACTGTGATTTTGATGCCATTCCCTAAAGACTAAAAGACCTGGAACATCTTTTTGCAGGTCTATTGGCCTTGTATATCTTTGGAGAAATATCTATTCAAATCTTTGCCCATTCTTCAAGTGGGCTAGTCGTCATTTTATTGTTGCATTGCAAGAATTCTTTATGTGCTTTGGACATTAGACCCTTCTCAGATACAGCAGTCTCCCTTTAGCTGTAAGAGTTACATTTCAAGACCCCTAATGGACTCCTGAACCCTGTATACACTCTGTTTTTACCTATATGTCCACATCCATGATAAAGTTTAATTTATAAATTAGGCACAGTAAGAGATTAACCACAATAACCAATAATAAACTAGAACATTTATGACAATATAGTATGACAAAAGTTATGTGACTGTGGTGTCGTTCTCTCAAAATATCTTCTTATGCTGTAATCACCTTTCTTCTTGTGATGATGTGAGATGATAAAATATCTACATGATGACATGACATGAG
This sequence comes from Proteles cristata cristata, assembly GCA_017311185.1. Lineage (NCBI taxonomy): Eukaryota > Metazoa > Chordata > Mammalia > Carnivora > Hyaenidae > Proteles > Proteles cristata. Next base: position 917,832 of record JAESUZ010003484.1, on the reverse strand, counting down.
GTGAATGCCACAGACACTGTGACACAGCATTAGGCTACTCTTGACCTCCCAACCGTAAGGTGGAAGGAGAATCATCTGCTTCTGGACCACAGGTGACTAAAACCTCAGAAAGAAAAACCATGGATAAGGGAGACTACTATATATGATCTGCAAATATTCACCCCATTCTCTGGGTTGCTTAGTCACTTGCCTTATCCTCTCAGCAACCATGAGTTAGTACTCAGAGGATCCTCTATTTCATAAACAAGAGACAGAGTTAATAAACTTGTCTGAGGGTTCATAGCCAGTAAGAGTTGAAGCAGAGATTTGAACCCGGACAAGCCACCTCCGCTCATCACCAGGACACACCGTCAGAAATACAGAGCTCCTCAGGTGCTACAGCAATGGGCACTAAGTAGATAAACAGAAGTGAAATAATTAACTTAAAAAGAAATAGTATTACTGATGCTTTGCATAGAAATACCAGAGAGCCCTTCTCTTGTTTATATCGGGCTTCTTGAGAAGAAAGAATGGCTTAAAATAAAGCACATTCAGCCTTAAAAGGCAAAACTTGGCCTCTGAACACTGTCTATTCTTTTCAATTGTAGGAAACTTTCTTTCTACTGAGTTATGTAGTTGAAACAAAGGAATTCAGAATACAAGTGGTATTTTTGCTGAGATTCAAACATTGTAAATCACCACAGTGGGTGTTCTGTTGGGTGGAGGCCTATTTCTTAGCCAACAAGCCCCTGTTCAAAATGTATGCCTCCCCCGGCCATACACAACTAGTCTCTGAAACAATGAACAAAGCGGAGTTCTAGCAACTGACATGTCATTCCAACCAGTCCTCCTTATTCTCCTCTTATTTTTGCCACCAACCTTGTTAACTATAAAAGTCAGTCTACAAATAATGTTAGTATGTCTACAGAATTATGTCCACGCTAAATAATGGGTGAAAGAGTGGCTTAAAAGAATATGCTAGATCTACTAATACTGGCATGGAAAAAGACTGAATATCTATACCTGGGGAGGGGTGTGGGGGGCCTTAAAACAATATAAATAATATGATCTTGAATTTATGAAAAATAAGCAATATGAGCATACATATACATGTTAACATATGCACACAAACCAAAAAATAAAACCTGTTTTTAATCATCAAATGATGGGGATTATCCCCCTGGCAGGAGGGCATAATTTCTATGCAATGAAATGTTTGACTTTGTAAACATATATTCATAATATTTTGTTTAAAAACCAGCAAACAAACAAAGGTGGGGCGCCTGGGTGTCGGTTAAGCATCTGACTCTTGGATTTCAACTCAGGTCTTGACCTCAGGGTCCAGGCCATGGGATCCAGCCCCAGATTGAGTTCTGAGCTGAGCATGGAGCCTGCTTAAGATTCTTTCCCTCCCTCCTCTCTCTCCACCCCTCCCCTCCTGATGCTGGTAGACACACACATATTGTCTCTCTCTCTCTCTCTCCCCCCAAAAAAAATTTAGAGAAAAACAAAGGTAGCATTCTCTCAGATAACCCTGTAAACCTAGAAAGCCATGGAAATGAATAGACAAATAGGAATAAAATGAATAAATGAACAAAAGTTTATATTTTGCTACATATCTGGAAAAGTTTTAGTGACTTTAAGTTCCGGGAAGAATTATGCACTTGCATGTGTGATTTTGAGTGAGGGCAGAAATTCTATAGTTTCTATCAATTTCTTTTTTAATTTTTTTAATGTTTTTTCATTTTTGAGAGAGGCGGGGGGAGTGAGAGAGAGAGAGAGAGAGCAAGCAGGGAAGGGGCAGAAACAGAGAGGGAGACACAGAATCCAAGGCAGGCCCCAGGCTCTGAGCTGTCAGCGCAGAGCTGGACGTGGGGCTCAAACTCACGAACCATGAGATCATGACCCGAGCCGAAGTTGGCTGCTTAACCAACCAAGCCATCCAGGTGCCCCTCTATCAATTTGTAAGTTACTCTCTGACCCCCAAAGTTTTTAAGAACATATTTTAAAGAATTTTATATGGTCTCATTATATGAAAGGTCAAGACAGAAATTAAAGGATCAAATAACAAAATATAACCCCTTAAGCCAAACACAGTAAAGAGATTCCTTTTAAATCATGGAAGAGCAGGCACAGGAAGTCTCTTCGGTCCTCTTCTGCAGTTCTTAGGATAACACTGAGCTAATCTTATTTTTAAGAATATGATTAAGAGTTCTAAATGTTAAAGATATGTTTCTCTTTCCTTTAGACACAATACAAACACCTTTCCTAAAGCAGGAGAGAAGAAGAGAAGATCTGCCCCCATAAAAACTTTAACCACATATACAAATAAGCTATTTGATTCATTCCTTTAAAACTTGTTTATTAACCACCTACTACATGCCAGATTCATTATTCCTTTCATTAATGTCATTCTTGTTTGTTGTATCCCAGGATTTTCCTTCTTTCTTCTATATGCTGTTGAATAAAGAAACTGGAGGAATAAATGTCCAGCATTAGGCCATCTTAAATATGCATGTCCCAACTGCCTATATGATGGCTCTTTAGGGGACATGAAAAGGAAGAGGAGCAACAAATTTATAGGACTTAAATCCTTAGATCGGTAAGGATTATCAGTAAGAAAAGAATTGCAAAGTTCCCCTTACACAGGGGCTTAGGATTCCTACACTGTATCTCTTGGCCCTCATCCAACTTAACTGTTTCCACAAAGATAAGTTTCTCCACGAAAATAAAAGCTAATCAAATTTAACAGAAGACAATGAAAGATTTCGGTAGTGGCTAAGTTTATAGCTTATTACACTGACATCTTATTTGTCTATGACAAGACCCTACTTTTATTCTAATGGCAATCTGAGTATTTCAGAAATGTATATTTCCTAAAAATTATTCTAAATATTATCATTCTAAAGTTCCTAGACATGATTCAATGACAATTGCACTGTCTATATAATAATCACTGGGAGGAGGTAAGAAAAAGCCTTGTCCATAAAATTAATAAGGGGGGGGACACCTGGCTGGCTCAGTCAGTTAAGCATCAGGCTCTTGATTTCAGCTTAGGTCACGATCTCACAGTTCGTGGAACTGAGCCCAGCATGGGGCTCTGTTATGACAGCACGAGCCTGCTTGAGATTCTCTCTCCCTCTCTCTGTCTACTCCTCCCCCACTCACATGTGTATAGGCTCTCTCCCTAAAAATAAATAAATAAAACTTAGAAACATTAAAAAAAGAGTTTATTAATAAATCATTGACTGATATAGAACTCCTTCCTAAAAATGTAGGTAAAGATTTTTTGGAAGTGACATCTCCCATTGGTAGACTCCCCAGTCCCAAGTAAATTGAACATGAATTGTACAATTATAATACATCAACTTTTATATTCATGTGACAATTGTGCTACTCAGGTTCTTACATCAGCAGTAGAATGCAATGAACATTAAATCTAGAATCTGGCTTAATAATATTTGATTTGTCTAAAATAAAATTCCAAAGGCCAACACTCTTTTAACTAACCTCTGACCATCTTCAATTTTCATAAAATAAGATTTTTTTAAATTTCACGTTTAGCTTGGCTACTATTTTGTTCCCAAATACACTTCAACACTGTGCTGAGTATTTCTTCTTAATAACACCCTGCCAAATAACACTGAGAGAAAAACAACAAATCACATTAATTGAAGTATATGGCTTCAGAATAAAGTGTGAAAAGTGGAGAACTGTGAGTCGTTCAGATGTTTTTGTCACAACGAAGTTACTTCTACTCTTCATGACCCACTGCAGAATTTCAATCTAATGCCTGCCGCTGTGGTTGAAAGCACTTGGCTCATTCCTTCCCTCTTCCCCAGCATCAAAGAGATACATCAGAATATAATATGTGTACACATATACACAAAAAAGAAAAGCTCCTATTTTTTAATTAATTATAACTCAGCTGTATCCAAAAACGTGACGAAATTTATTTTGAACATGCAGGAATGACTGGGGAATTAAACACTGTGCAAAATTCTTTGTGCAGAGGTTCTATTCCTTAAAAGAAAAGAAAGAGAAGAGAAGAGAAGAGAAGAGAAGAGAAGAGAAGAGAAGAGAAGAGAAGAGAAGAGAAGAAGAGAAGAAGAGAAGAGTTATTCACCACAGTGTAAGTAGGATTCGACCCACAGTTGATTGTTCTGAAGATGGGGTGGGCCACAAGCCAAGGAAGGGGGGCAGTCTCTTCAAGCTGGAAGAAGCCAGGAAGCCCCCTGAGAGCTTCCAAGAGGAAACCCCAAAGCCTTGATCTTGGTACAGTGACATCCATGTCTGACTTCTGACCTCCAGAACTGTACGATAACAAACGTGTATAACTGCGAGCCATCACATCCATGTTAGTTTGCTATGGCAGCGTTGGAAACAAACACACCCACTCAGCTGCAACATTTTTCAGTCATTCATCTCTTCCTGTGAAGCACAAACTGAACCATAAAATCAGAAGGAGACACACGGAGCAGGGAGAACACTTGTAACTGTCCAAGCCTCCAGCCCTAACTGGACAAAACACACACATCAGCACCTATCCACAATTTGAAAGAGGGGCCATCCCACACACACTGACCCAAAAGAATGAAATCTGGTCAACGCACCTCCTTTTATCTTCCAAGGGAAAGTAACTACGAAAAGCACAAAAGAGACAGCAGAGGGAGGCAGGTCACAATCAGAAGCAATTTCTGCAGGTATCTGCTGAGCTCCTAAACTAGAAACTGATACTGTAAATACAAGAAGCAAGAATTCTTCACACTCAAATTCTTTCGGTCACAGTCACACCCAAAAGAGTGAGCTCAGCTTCTGGCACCAGAATCTTAAACACTAAAATCATGAAGTGAGATATGACATAATTCCATCTAATCCTTCAGCAGAGCCCAGACATTCCCAAGCTACCAACCTCAATGTCCAGCTCCTCAGTATCCTCCCCCTCAGTGCATCAGAACAACCCCCCATGCTCTCCTCCCTCCTATTTGCATCCTAAACCCCTCTGAGGGGCACCTGGGTGGCTCAGTCTGTTGGAGCGCTGACTCTTGATTTTGGCTCAGGTCACGATCTCAACAGTTTGTGCGTTGGAGCCTGGCATCAGGCTCAGTACTGACAGTGCAGAGCCTGCTTGGGATTCTTTTTCTCCCTCTCTCTGGCTCTCTCTCTCTCTCTCAAAATAAATAAACACCTTTGAAAGATTAACGTCTTGCAATAATGAAATGCCACACCACAAAACTTCCCAAACATCATCCACTGCCTTCAAAGTCAGGTACTTGGATGTGTGGCAAGATGAAGGAACCTGCTTACCACAGCACGCAAGACCCAGTGGCGTCACCTTTCATGAAGCTTTAGTTTCCTACCCAGCCCCATACCCACCCCACCCCCACCTTCTGAATTCACATGGTATTTTGTTCCTTAATTGAAAGAAAATATCTGGGAAGGTAGAGAGTTAATATTGTGTGTGTGTACACGTGTGATCTCCACCCCTCATGAGATTATTTTTTTCTTTTTTACATAGACTCCACACGCAACATGGAGCTTAAACTCATGACCCTGAGATTAAGAGTCGCATGCTCTATAGACTGAGCCAGCCAGGCACCCTACTTCGTGAGATTCTTTTTTCTTTTTCTTTTTTAATGTTTACTTATTTTTGAGAGAGACAGAGTGTGAGCAGGGAATGGGCAGAGAGACAGAGAGGGAGACACAGAATCCAAAGCAGGCTCTAGTCTCTAAGCTGTCAGCACAGAGCCCAACGTGGGGCTCGAACTCGTGAACCATGAGATCATGACCTAAGCCAAAGTCAGACACTTAACCAACTGAGCCACACAGGTGCCTCATTAGATTCTTAATTTCAAGAAGGAAGAAACTCTCTTATTCCCTGGCCTCTCTCACATACTTCGTTATACACCATAAATATACAATAAACAGTCACTGAATTACCAAAGAAATAACCTGATATAGCCTCAGGAAAAAGAGAAAAATCCTGATCATTCAGAAGAAATTAAGTTAGAGTCATTTAAGAAAACTTCTTCAACAGGGATAATTCAACTCTGATAAAATTATAACAGTTTAGAGGATTGTGCTTGGTTTGTTTTTTAATTTTTTCTTTAATACTTACTTGTTTTTGAGAGAAAGAGAGATTGAGTGCAAGCAAGAGAGGGGCAGAGAGGGAGGGTGATGCAGAATCCGAAGCAGGCTCCAGGCTCGGAGCTGTCCACACAGAACCCAGCACAGGGCTCGAATTCACGGACTGCGATATCATGACCTGAGCCGAAGTCAGACGCTCAACCGACTGAGCCACCCAGGCGCCCCAGAGGATTTTGTTTTTGTTTGCTTTCAGCAGGGAAAAACTCCAATGGGAGCTAAGAGAGTAGCTTGTATCTCCACCCATCTGCAATTATTCCTACCACACAAATTCCTAGCAATTGACTTAGGGCCTAGAAGCCGTCCTGGGAGAAGAGATTTAAGACCCAGCTGGAATGCAAGCAAGTAATAACACAGGAAGGAACAGGACCCAACCAGGCCAGTCACCCCTCCACCATGTTACATCACACCAGTCCCGGGAAGGCCAGGCTCTCAGCGTGTCACTTTCAAAATTAATCTATCCTTGGAGTATCAATGTTACAGCTGTAGATCTTGTGATAATTCATCATACAAATAGACGTATGTTTACAAAGATATGACTAAGAACCGGGAGTAGCTGCTTCTCCAAGTGGGAAAGTAAAGATGACAGACTAGAAGACGGCCTTTTTGTAACTTCTAACTCAAAATCCTAGAAAATATATAGAAAAGAAAATACGCACAAAGTATTGCTCTATACGACACCGTGTGTCATTTGGGGGCGTCTCACTATTTTTAAATGTAAGTACAGTTGCATTTTCCTCAATCATTACGTGTGACTCTTCTATGCTTTTGACAACAATAAAATTCAAAGTGCTAAGTACTAAGAAACGTGATTCAATATCATATTTCAAATAGCAAACTAGTATGACAGGGAACTTAAAAATCAAGCTATTAACAAAGTAGTTGTATTTACAAGTCATTCTTTGCCACATTTCTTGACACAACAGACTCATTCTGAACAACCTGGTCCACAATAGGTCCTCAGTACCTTTTTATTCTAAAATGTTTCTCCCAGTTCAAACTCGGGCTCCTAGGTCATCGATTCTGACACATCACTTGATGTACTTGACATCAACTTTCACATCGTAGGAAGAATGGTGTTTCCTTGTTTTGTTATTCTCTGCCTTGTTTCAAAAACTAGCCAGGTGTTAATGCAGACCTTTTGACCATATCTTGGCAAAGTTTAATTTGAATGGGCAGGTTCTCATGACCTTCAAAAGTCTGTGTTCAACAATGAAATCACTTGGCATTATATCCTATTCAGTTATTAATCACAAACAACAAAGGAAGAACTTTCACACAGAAAATGTGAAACCTCTGCTGGCCAACATTCACTTTGGCCGGCTCTGGGTCACATTCACACACAGCTAACTAAGGTCACTGAAGACCGTGTAATGACCTTGGCTTTTTAGAAACTACATTCAATATGTTACTGGCAAGGACACAGAACAGCTATGTGACTTCAGGACAAGTGCTCCTGGAAGTCTGCTGTCTGAAAAGGGGACACCAAAGGAAAGCAGCTGGATGATGGGGCAGGTGGCAGGGTATGGGACAGGTCAGGGAGACAGGTGCCCATGCAGTATGCTGATCAATTAATCTCCCTGGGAGGGCTCTTTCAGGAAGTGCCTGAGAGAGAAATTTCTACCTTAGTGTGGGGTACCCACATACGACCTCAGCATTCTGACTCCACCCACATAAAATTTAGCTCTTATATATATTCTATCCAAATTTGCTTTTTAGAAATTAGCTTGAATGAGCTGATTTTTTAAATTAGCAAAGAAAATATTTACAACTCTCTTTTACCAGTTTTCTTTGTTCCCTATAATTATTGCTATTATTAACATGGCCTTTGTTTCTATTATTGCATTTGAGTAAGGAAGTAGCAGCATCATGACAGAAATCCCAAGAACCAACCATGCTGTGTCTCTAACGTTAAAGGGATTACCCTTCATTGCCCTGCAAAGCCCCTTTTAGTCTCTAGAAAAAGACCCATCAAGGTCTTCCCTCAACTCCTGCTTTTCACTCAAACAGCCCCCTGAACAAAGCCTGCAATTGAAACTAATAATGCCCTGCCTGCCAAACTAGCAGAGCTGGAAGTCAAAAAATTTCCCAAAGCATTAATAAATATCTCAAAAACAAGGACAAAATTAGGGAAGTAATAGATGAGCACTCTTTTCTCTTCCTAACATCAGTCAGTCTCCGTGTGGAGAAAGCACAAGCTGAAAAACCAGGCTATCTGAAACTCAGCAAGCCCGAGTCAGCCCGTGGTGTGAAGGAAGTGGGCAGATAGTCACATCAGGTGGGGACACTAAAAGCCTTCCTGCTGTGGCTTTCATCCCATCACACAGTCCAGCGACACTTTCTCAAAACTCGCTGGGCAGCGGCAGCACTAGAATATTGACTTGTCCAAGTTGTCTATTGAAGCCATGAAACTAAACTCGTCTACTTTCTATACAGCCAGGTCTTCAAAGGATTTCAGTTTTCCTGGTCTGATTTTTCTTCTTCTTTTATCAAAGTCAAACAGAAGGGTCAAGATCAAGGGAAAAGCTGGTTAACATCAAGTGTAGGTACAACTGACCAGGATACCAACCCCCCGTGCAGTCAAAATCCACAGGCAATTTCTGACTGCCCAAAAACTGAATTAACAGCCAACTGTTGATCAGAAGCCTCCCCAATAACATCAAAAGTCAACCAAAACATTCCTCGTATATGTGTTATATACTGTATTCTTATAATAGAGTAAGCTCAAGAAAAAAATGTTAAGAAAATCATAAGGAAGAGAAAATACATTTACAATACTGTACTGTATTTACCGGAAAATGATCTGCGTATAAGTGAACCCACGCAGTTCAAATCTGTGCTATTTAAGGTCAACTGTAGTTTATTTTGGAGGTGATCCCAAAAAACACTGGGTGGGGAATGTAGAAGTGAGACAGGAAAGAAAATAGCTAATAAAAGGGTCATTTTTAAGCAAGTTACCACTGAATCATAATCCAAGTAGGAACTCTCAGAACCTCAGGGTAAAATTTGCTCATCTAAAAGGCAGCTCACCTGAGATGGAAGAGAAAAGGGGATTTGTACCATAGCAGTCACTGGCTTTGGCTGCTGGCACTTCCTGCCAACCCTGGGTGTAAGCGCTTCCAGCCAGAGAATGCCCTCAGGCAAAGGAATGCAAGTGCCAGCAGAGGGAAGGCTCCAGGCCTCAGGCCCCAGGTGGGTGGGACAGCCTCTGCCACAGCGAGGATTGGGATTATTTCCAAAAGGGTAAACCCAAGGCAATCACATTAGTGAGGTGACACATGTCACAGAATACAGTTGATCCTCCACAAGATGATCCTTCAAAAAAGAGGACGTCACCTAACATTTAAATCCTGAAAGTTCTAGTATTATGGGACATTGTCAATTATCATTCTTAATTTGAATCACAAAGGACTGTATGGGGAAAACACAATAATCTGAAAGGAACTTGACAACGTACAACATGGATGCTATTAAAGGTCAAGCAAAGAAATTTAATACAGACTTGTTTACTGAGGGTATGACTTTCAGCCTCAAGTGGTGAATGGTAAAGCAACTCAAAAAAGGGTGAGGGAGGCTGGGAAGAGGGAGGCTGGGAGGGGGACGGAGGCTGAGGAGGAGACTGGGGGGGAGGGAGGCTGAAGGGAGAGAGGCTGAGATGGGGGAGGCTGGGGGAGAGGGAGGCTGGGGGGAGAGGAAGACTGGGGGGAAGAAGGGGGAGGGGAGGGGTAAATCAACAAAAGTCACTACCAGAGCCTTCAAATGGGGCAATACAAGTAAAGAAACATAGGAAATGCTCATCTTGACTAGTAATTACAGAAACTGAAAATGAAACAATATGTGAAATTTACAAGTGAAAACTGGCTGGACCTCAAAGTGACTGCCATATTTACATACAACTGATGGCATTAAACTTAACACAGTCCTTCTAGAAAGCATTTAGTAATGTATGTCAGAAACCCTGAAGTTAAACCCTGCGTCTCAGAAATTCTATTCCTAGGAACTTATCAGAAATAAGTAACTGAAACAAAGAATGATACCAACAGCAATCAGAGTAATAGCAAATATTTACGCAGCACTCGCTACAGCAGTGCCAGGCCGTTCTAAGTGCTTTATATCACGAGCTCTCAACCGAGAATTATTTTGCACCCTAGGAGACACTTGACAATGTTTGGAGACATTTTTGTTTATCAAAACTGGTGGATAGAGGCCAGAGATGCTGTGAAACATGGACACTGCACAGGCAGCTCCACAGCAAAGATTTATTTGGCCCAAAATGGTTAAGAGTTCTGTGCCTAAGAAACCCTGTTTTGTATCTATTCACTTATATAATCCTCATGACAACCTTATGATATTTTTATTACATTCACTTTACAGATCAATAAAGATAATTTTCACTGTGTTATTATCCATAATGTTGAAAAGCTAGGAATAAACTAAATACCAAAAAACAAGGAGAGAGTTAAATAAATTATAGTAGAACTATCTAATAGAAGCATGAAAAATACCTATGAAATAGTATAAAACACCAGAACAAAAAATTAGGAGCATTATATCCTTACAGTTATTTTAAGGTAAATATTTATAAATATAGAGACTAAATGGGAAGATCAGATATTATAGTTACTACTGTGTTAACATGAACACAGAAAGGGAAATTCCTAGAAATAGGAATGGATTTTTCTTTCTTTTTTCTAACATTCTTTGATATTACTCCGATTTTTAAAAGAAAAAACACTAAACAGTAGAGATAAAGAATATTTTCTAAGAAATAAGAGTACTTTATTTTAAGATTTTCTTTTATTTATTTTTTAATAGTTTATTGTCAAATTGGTTTCCTTATATATAACACCCAGTGCTCATTCCCACAAGTGTCCTCCTCCATGCCCATCACCCTCCTTCCCTTCCCCCCCACCCCCATCAGTCCTCAGTTTGTTCTCAGCATTCAAGAGTCTCTCATGGTTTGCCTCCCTCCCTTTCCCCCACTATTTTTCCCCTTCTTCTCCCCCATGGCCCTCTGTTAAGTTTCTCTTAATCCTTCTATACGGGCAAACATATGGTATCTGTCCTGCTCTGCCTGACTTATTTCGCTAAGCATAACACCCTCAAGGTCCATCCATGTTGCTACACATGGCCAGATTTCATTCTTTCTCATTGCCATGTAGTATTCCATTGTATAGATAAGCCACATCTTCTTGATCCATTCGTCGGTTGATGGACACTTAGGCTCTTTCCATGTTTTGGCTATTGTTGAGAGTGCTGCTATGAACACTGGGGTACATGTGCCCCTATGCATAAGTACTCCTGTATCCCTTGGGTAAATTCCTAGCAGTGCTATTGCTGGGTCATAGGGGAGTTCTATTGTTAAATTTTTGAGGAATCTCCACAGTTTTCCAGAGGGGCTGCACCAGTTTACAATCCCACCAACAGTGTAGGAGGGTGCCCGTTTCTCCACATCCTCGCCAGCATCTAGAGTCCTCTGATTTGCTCATTTTAGCCACTCTGACTGGCGTGAGGTGGTATCTCAGTATGGTTTTGATTTGTATTTCCCTGATGAGGAGGGATGCTGAGCATTATTTCATGTGTCTTTGGCCATCTGGATGTCCTCTTTGGAGAAGTGTCTGTTCATGTCTTCTGCCCATAAGATTTTACTTTTAAAATGGAATCTCTACACCCAATGTGGGGCTCAAACCTACAACCCTGAGATCAAGAGAGCATGGTCTACTGACTGAACCAGCCAGATGGCCCAAGAATACCTTGTTTTAACAACACAAGAGTTGCCAAGCTAAGAGAGACACCTGGGTGGCTCAGTCGGTTAAGTGTCCTACTTCAGCTCAGACCATGGTCTCATGGTTTGTGAGTTCAAGCCCTGTGTTGAGCTCTGTGCTGACAGCTCAGAGCCTAGAGCCTGCTCTGGGTCTCCCTCTCTCTCTGCCCCACCCCTACTCCTGTTCTGTCTCTCTCTGTCTCTCAAAAATGAATAAACGTTAAAAAAAATTTTTTAAGAGTTACCAAGCTAAGAAAACAGTTACTATCAAGCAATCAGGAAGAAGGATTTGCATGAGACAGCAACAAATGTTAGTGCTTTAAATTCTGAAGTTATAATATGACTATTCAGTGAAAGAATGAATAACCTATATTTTTATATCTACCACTCTTATCTTTTGGTTATTTTATGGCTTACTAACACCTAAAAAGAATGGGTAAAAAGAATCAATCTTTAATTCAGCTCAGTCTGATTCATTTTAGCAGTTCTATTATACAGGATAATTTAAACTATTGTTAAAGTATTAATAATTATAGCAATATTAGTAGTAGTAACATTATTGTTGTTGCTATAATTAGCGACAAGAATTAAATGCCTCCGACACAGGATTACTATGTAATCTAACTCCACAACATCCATATGAGGTGAATCCTTTTATGACCCCCGTTTTTCAGCAGAGGTCAAAACACTTACAATTAAGCAACATGTCCAGGACTCACAGAGTTAGTAAACAGAAGTCCCTGGACTGACATTCAAGGCAATCTGACTCCAAAGCTCCAACTGTGCTTGGGGACAAGACAGGAGTGAGGGAAAGACAGGCTCTACCCTCTTCTCCACTCCCTACAGCAATGGACTGATGATAGCTGATCTGTGTAAAACCTGCCCTCTGAAGACAAAAAATAATTATCTGAGTAGACCTAACAATGGTTTAATCAACAGGATCTCATATCTTAAATAATTTAAAGTTATTAAAGTTATCTTTTATCTCACATTTAGATATTTTTTAAATTATTTTTATAATAATCAATGGATATTGATGAATAAACATTTGCTGGAACTGCTGAGCAGATTCAAAGGAGAAAAAAATAAGGCTGTCAGAGTTTCCGCAGGAAGCCTCGTGATCAATAACTCTAACGTGGAGGGGATTTCAGTTGATCTTCGTGTCCAACTGAATATTCAGTTCTCATGGATCTGGGGATTAAAAAATAAGTCTATATCCTGTCAACAGGAACACGGGTATCTTATAAGTAACAGAGGACTGTCTGTTTAAACAACTTAAGCATCTGTTTCCAGAATGCTGAAGAGAAATGGATAGGAAGGTTACATATAAAATATTATTTGTAGATATTGAATTGTTGGGCTTAAATGTCTAGTCTCACCTTCCCAGAGCATATATTACGAAATGAAGTCACTGCAAACAAAACTCTGTGATCTACTGAGATCCCTGAAGCGCAGATTAACTTAACAAATTAACAGGGATCAGGATACTAATAACATATCATCATGAGGAAATGAGGGGAATTTGGCATAAGCCAAGGTAGTAGGCTCCTCTCCTGGCTGAGCTGTTATCAACTCAAAGCAGGCTACAGGATGGTGAGAGGACACTCAGAGGAATAGCTGGTCTCCCATCCCACACCTGGGGGCTGTCCTGCTGGTGTCCCATTCCAGGGTGCCAAGATGTCAGGAAGGAAGACAGCAGGTGAGGAAAGCCGGAAACATCCTCTGTGGAAGACTGCATTTCTTCCTACCATACACACATGTCTCTGACAAACTGAGTAAATCTCATAATCAGAGATACAGCCTGGGGCGCCTGGGTGGCTCAGTTGAGTAAGCGTCCGACTTTGGCTCAGGTCATGATCTCGCAGTTTGTGGGCTCGAGCCCCATGTCGGGCTCTGTGCTGACAGCTCAGAGCCTAGAGCTTGCTTAGGATTCTGTGTCTCTCACCTCTCTGCCCCTCCCATGCTCATGCTCTGTCTCTTTCTGTCTCTCAATAATAAATATTTTAAAATTTTAAATAAATAAATATTATAAAATACAGCCTTATTTTTAAGACAAGTGGCAATTTCACTAGAGAAAAGAATCCTGATGTGTCTTTCTTAGCTGTATGCTTTTAAATATATCCAAAATAAATAGGTGAAATGAAGGAAGATACAGACAACAATAATAACAGCAAGTATTTCCATAGCACTTACAAAAGCAAGAACAGGCTGTTCTAAAGGCTTTCTATCAGGGGCTTTATACTAGGAGTGATCTCGCGAGACATTTGGCAATGATAACAGAGATTTTTAGGGCGTGTTAGATATTAGTAGGGCCCAGAGGCATATTTACCAGCCATTACCGCTTCTGATTATCTGGACATCTATCTGATTGGTTCAGGCCCATCCTACTGGTTGTTAAATATTTTGAATAGTTACTCTGTCTGACTACACTATAAACAGATAAAACAAATACCCTATCTAACAAAACCTGAGGTGTCAATAAATATTTTTATTAATATGGAGTACTTTCAGATATATTAACCAAATATTAGCCTTTCAAAATAGCTTCCCTTCTTCTAGATCCTGGAAAGCCAACGACACTGAAAAATACCTGTTTTAGAATCTATCACAGGAATCAGCCCCCTCTTGCTTTATGAATATACTTGCAACTGTGACGGCAGGTAAGAATTCAAACACAGAACCCTAACCTCAAAAAAGACTTGGTACATGTTATAAACATTACTTTACCTCCTAATCTACAAGCTTTTTTTTTTTAACTTTTTTTGTTTTATTTATTTCTAGGAGAGAGAAACAGCATGAGCAGGGGAGGGTCAGAGAGAGAGGGAGGCACAGAATCTGAAACAGGCTCCAGGCTCTGAGCTAGCAGTCAGCACAGAGCCCGACGCGGGGCTCGAACCCACGAACCGCGAGATCATGACCCAAGCAAAAGTCGGACGCCCAACCGACTAAGCCACCCAGGCACTCCTACAAACTTTTAACAGTAACTCTCATGGAGGCCTTTAATTACTGATATTACTATGGGATGCCTAAGTGGCTCAGTCAGTTAAGCATCCGATTCTTGATCTCAGCTCAGGTCTGGATCTCAGGGTTGTGAGTTCCAGCCCACATTGGGCTACGTGCTGGGTGTGAAGCCTACCTAAGAAAATGATATTACTAATAACCTGGTAATGCATCCATATTGGTCCATTAATTGTGACACAGTGAATGCAGCATAGTAACGTAAGATGTCAGTCAGGGAGGCAAGAAGAAACTGGGTGAAGGGTATATAGGAACTCTCCACACCTTTGCATTCACATTACTATCAATATAAAGCTAGCCTAAAATAAAAGTTTATTTCCAACAAGGTAAAAATAAAAACAATCACATACAGGATATTTTCTTGAGCAAGAAAAGAAAAGCTAATTCTGGTATATCCATAGTACATTTTCAGTTTCACATTTCTGTGGATTTACAAAACAGTCAAGAAAAACAGCTAAGAATCATTTGGCTTTGACTGTGCTGCTGGATTCCACATGTGAACCTGCTTTCCATATGTTTCTCAGTGGAATTCTATCTCATTCACTGAACAACAATAATAACAAAAAATGTTTGAGCCACAAAAATGTGCCAGGAGCTGGGGTAGGTCTGAGAATTCAAATACAAAGAAGCATAGGGCGCGTTTTCAAGGTCACAGTCTAAAGCTCAGGTTCTCAAGCATGCACAGTGACTGCTTGGAGAGATTATTAAAACACAGGTTTCCAGGCCACACCCTGTAAGAGAGAGGCCAGGCCACACTTCCAAAAACACTGATCATAAATGTTGTGACAGATGAACACGTCTAGGAATTACTGAATTTGAACCCAGGAGAAAAGGTGTGGGAGCAGAGAGGGACACCCAACCTGTAGGTGAAGATCAGGAAGGAATTCCTGGAAAAGAAGTGAACTGTTGATCATTTAAGAGCAGAATAAACCTTGAGGACGCAGCCTGCCTATCACAGGGATGGCACAGTACCGAGAACATTCACAGAGCTTCTAAAAGTCACTGAATGCTGGCCACAAAGTACCAACCCCAGCAGCTGCAAACCAGCAGTATCCATGAGCCTAACCAGCAGGCCACTCCAGGACCAGAGAAAGGAGCTTTGTGCTCATTCAGTAGGATCTGATAAAATATGCAAACAGGATTCTAGAGCCCAGGATTTCTAGCCCAGAAAACCAGAGAGTGCCTCCCCCAATCGTGTAGCCATTTCATGGGAAAAGCTTTCTCACATGTTAATGGTTTTTCACCAACATGAGTTGCAAAATCTAGCAACACTGACCCAAGCAGCTAGGCTTTGAGGCCACTTTGCACTGCTTTGTATTTTTTTTTTTTTTGTCTGCTATAGATATTATCAGCACATCTCATTATTGTCAATGTATTGATATTTAGCAGCACTTGAGCCCACTCCCCTTCTGATTTACTGTCCTATGTCTAGAAACTCAATACCTAAATGTGAATTAAGAAAACTGTCACTAACAGAGGGACTAATGTGCTTCACAGATGTCCCTGACTGCATACTCCAAGGAACAAATGTCCATTGTCATCTCTGTACAGTCGGCAGTGTATCTGCAGAGGTCCTGGACTACCAGTGAGGAGAATCATTAAGTTTAGAACTAGATTTAAAAACCCCCAGTAACTACAACAGGACCCAAAAAACAGCAGATCTCAATAAACATTCTCTGAATCTTTTGTTTGGGGCTCCTTTTTTTTTCTCCCTTCTAATTTTTAGATGTGTGGCTTACTTGAGGTTAACAGAAAAGTAAGCACTACATATCACTTGATTTAAGAAATATGAACAGATGAGAAATTTTAGAAAATTATAGAGAAATCGATGCTTACTTTCTTCCTAATACAAACCCACTTTGATAAGAATTGTTCATCATAAAACACCAGGCACATATTACTTGCTAGAGGCTTCCAAGTAATGAGAAGTAAATGCCAATTCTTTATTTCAGTATCAAGAGGTAGGTACGCCTTCAGTGCCATTTATTTTTATTTAGGTTTTATTATTCTGACAAATTTTGCATCATCAGGTCCAGCAACAAATTCAGTGAATACACAGAATGCAATCTTAGAGACTTTTGTTTCATACTAGTACACAGTTTGTTGAACCACAAAATAACTTCTCATCACAAAACAAAACAGCCTCCTTGTAACTGCAGAAAAAATAGGTAGGAAGGAGGTGGATAGATAAGAAAAATCCAGTGGAGCTTGAGAACTGTTTTCTCAACCTACTTGCAAAATATCCATAACCTCCCAGCTTAGAATCCATCACCATGAATCGACCGTGACTTTTTTAAATGTTTATTTATTATTTTGAGAGAGAGAATGCACACACAAGCGAGCAGGGGAGGGGCAGAGAGAAAAGGAGAAAGAATCCCAAGCAGGCTCCATGCTATCAGCACAAAACCCAATGTGGGGCTTGAACCCACAAAACACAAGATCATGTCCTGAACCGAGAAGTCAAGAGACAGAAGTCCAGCATCCTGAGCCACACAGGCACCCCAACCATAATTTTTTAAATGCATATGAGCAAAGATAGAATAGTTGTCTTAAAGAATGTGCATGGGCAGACATAAAATATCCTAAGTATTTTCTTTTCATGATGTCTTTCTCTATTTTCAAATGTCCCATAAATCGCTGCTACACACACACACACACACACACACACTATGCTTTTCCTTCTCCAACTGTAACACTAGTTAATCAGAGTCAGCCACTAAATATTTGTTAACAACTAAGTAAACAGTTCTCAGA
This sequence comes from Proteles cristata cristata, assembly GCA_017311185.1. Lineage (NCBI taxonomy): Eukaryota > Metazoa > Chordata > Mammalia > Carnivora > Hyaenidae > Proteles > Proteles cristata. The sequence continues at coordinate 900,173 of JAESUZ010003484.1, read as the reverse complement.
GTATGGCCAGATACTAGACTGCATGGGTAGCTTAGAGTTATCTAAAGAAAAAGTGAGGCTGCTGGGAAAATAACTCTCTTCTGTCCAACACAATCTAGGAGCTACTAACACCAGAAAGGGAGTCAGCTAAAGCAGAAGCTAAAGGCACGGGATCCAGGAGTAGAACAAGAAAACAGGTCGGGTCAAAGCCAGGAGACTCACTCTGGCAGCAGGTTCCTAGCCAGCGGCTAGCTAGGCCAGGAGGAAAAGGTCAATGCTGCTGTGAAAGGAGGAACTGAATCTCAGAGGGCCAAGAGGATTGCTATTTGATAAGGTATCTCCATTGATGGTACGGGAGTGACCTGGAAGAATTTGTGCGAGATGCCTATCTCACAGTCTCTGCGCATTCCAGCCTCTCACAGTATCTGGATCAGTGGCATTAAAATGAAATCTATCATGTTTCCAGACCATTATGATGGTTCTCCTCTATTTGGAGAAATAGTCCTCTCTGCAGACTAAATAAAGCTTTTTATATAAGGCACCAAAAGGCAAATAGGTCGTACAGCACAGAACCATATGGGAGCCTGTGTGCCCTTTTCCTTTGCTTGTCTTGCTTGCTTGCAAACAATAAAAACCTTTCTGAATAAATGAAAGTGAACTTTGAAACCAGCAAAACATTTCGGGCACCTTGCCACAAAGATATTCTCCAAGCAACTGCAGGCCATTTGCTGTCATGTATAGTTCTGTACTTCTTGCCACGTACTGGGTCTGCGGTTAAAGGAGTCCAGCATAGAATTACAGCCTTGAGGCTTTGACGTGAAAAATTACTAACAGATCTAGATTGAAGGATTAGGACAAACTGATCAATTTTCAGTACGATGATGCACAAGGGGCCTCATTTAAACTAATATCTTTATTTAACATCTAAGCTGTATTCATTTTTCCTGGATTAACTTAAAAGGCTCTACTAACAAATACAGCCGCCATTTACTACAATCCTTCCTGCAATTTGCCAAGGAATGTGCAAGAGATTTTACATACACACTTTATGTATGAGTCTTTAAAGACGCACAACAGTCCCTTTATTACCATTTTGCAAGCAAGGAAACTGGGACCCAGGATGCAGGGTGTCTGGGATTCAACCGTAAGTCTAACTTCACAGCCTCTGCCCATTAAGGGTATCATGGTCTACAAATTTCATGGGAAATGGTTATTCTATGAATACCTCTGGTACTTACCATCCCTATGAGAGTAATTTATGGCTATAGAAAAATGTAATAAAATAGTGAGGTTACCTAAATAATCACCAGCCTCAGCATAGTCCAGGATGATGATAGCAGCCACACCAGTCAAAAGAAAAAGAGAAAATACAAAATCCAAATCCAAAGACTCAAACCTCTATCCGAGAGATCCAGACAACAGAAAAAGAGGCAAGGGGCAATGTATGAAAAGGCAATTTATTGAGGAATTTTTTCAAAGAGCCATTAAACATATGCAGAGAAGTTCAATTTCACAAAAAAAAAAAAGGCAACTTCAAACATTTATATACTACTTTTTATCTCTCTACACTTCATGGATAGCAACCTACCAGAAAACACTTACCTGCCCCCAGCAATTACTCAAATGAACTAAGATCTATGTACACAGGTCATTACTCCTAATCATTTTTTTAATGGGATGCTACCACCACAGGATGGGTCTGACTTGATTCAGAAAGAAAAACCATGCTTGCGAAAACCTAGATACAAAGCTGCACATTTGTATATTCATAGGAAAAGGTATGGCCGGACAAACAAAACTATTAACAATGGTTGGAAGGGGAGAAGGAATGATAATTTTCTACTCTGTATAACGTTTATTACACACTGGATTTTTTTAAGAAGGAAGCTTATTACTTAAGGTATTTTTTAAAGATATTTAAATACATTATTAAAAATGAGGTTATGGTCACAAATTTCTTACAATAAAATCTTTAACTCAACAACCACCCTCACAGGGAAACACTTATTTTTGCCCAGCTCACAGCCCAAGTTTCAATCCTCTGGTTCAGACAGAAAGTTTGACCTGTGTTCCTTTAGTCCTAGACTAAAATTTCACTTTGACACAATGGTAAAACTAGGCTATGACTCATCTTCCTCTGCAGAACAATGAAAGTTCTAGTTCAGTGGGAAAAAACTACTTGAGTTGCCCGTTCACCGAACTGTTCAAATCAAGGTCAAAATATTGGGGAAGGACCAAGCGAGCCACTGTACCCAGGTCCTATCTATCGCTCCTACCAGTCCTTTCAATGGTCCTCCAACAAAATCCCAACTTTGCAAATGGTTAGAATAGGAAGCACCTGGTGCTCCCTAAGTTAGGGTCGAAGAACCCAACTGTAACATAAAATGAATCCAGGATCCATGTCATGAGCATACCTTTCAAGTAATGTCAAGGAAAAACACAACCAAAAGGATAACAGGGTGCACAGGTTGAGCTTAAAGATAGATAGATAGATAGATACATACATACATACATACATACATATATACATACATAGACTATTGATAGATGATAGAGATAGATGTAGATATAGATAGATATACATATATATATATGCTTTTTAAATATTTTTGAGACAGAGAGCATGTGCTTGAGTGGGGGAGAGGCAGAGAGAAAGGAAGAGAGAGAGAATCCCAAGCAGACTTCATGCTTGATGCAGGGTTCGATCTCATAACCATGAGATCATGACCTAAGCAGAAACCAAGAGTCAGACATTCAACTAAGTCACCCAGGCACCCCTTAAATAGATTTTAAGTACCATAATGAACGTAATATTTGATTTCCTATTCCTAGACTCTAGGAAGAAGGCAAAGCCCACTATCAGATTTTTACATAACGTAGTCTTTTTATTTACCTTGAACGTTACCATAGTTTACAAGGTGCTTTAAAACACCCCCTTGGGAAATCCCACTGGCTGGGAGACCCACCTCAGAAGTTCAGTGTCATTTTCAATCACACATCTCATTTCCTCCCCAAATTGTTTTGCTTCAAACAAGTCATTCTGTCTACGCTTCTTCTCCAAATTTAACAGTTTTCTCGCTCACCTCTGCAAATTATATTCCACCTGGCCCTCCTAATCACCACTGAATTTTCTTTGTAAATGTTAAGATCAGCTAAAAATTCACAAGCCCTGAGAAATCTTCCCAGACAAGCCTCACTGCATTCTGACTACTCCAAAGTCTATGTTCCTTTATTCTGATACAGTCAGCTGATAGGTCAGGAAGCCCATGATATCTGGCAAAGATAAGCACACTCCTTCCTCTCAAACCAATCCTTACACAGTTCCCTCCAGAGAAGCTCGTGGTAGTGTCCCCAACCAGCCCCACCTCTGCACTCACATACACGTACACCCCAGCCCCTGATAAAATTCTTATTCCAAAGTTCTCAACCTGCCTTGCTTCATGAAGATGCCACCAACTAGGAGGCTTGTCTCTTCTGAGAGGGCTGCTCAATGTGCCTGTTCCCCTATGATCTCTTCCAGGAGCTTCTTCCAGATGACAGCTGATACTCAAAAGAGCCACAGTCTAAGATAACATATGGTCCTACATTGACACTGACAGGAAACGAAGAGATCCAACCTTCTTCCAGACTTCCTGCTGCTCAGAGGAATTGATTCATTCATTCCACAAGCAGACATTTAGCCTTTCCTGAATGCCAGGCACACAGTTAGGTGCTGGGTACAATGGCGACAGGGTCCTGGTTCTCTTTACTGAGCTTTCAGTCTAGTCAGGAACAAGTTACAGCCCTTTGTGCTTCTCTACCTCGAATCTACAGCAGAATCACTGAGAGACTTTGCGAAAAGCTACCAAGTCAAGGTGTTAGTCTGCTTAAATCAGAATCTCTGGCAGTGAAGCTTCAACACTTTGATGATTCTACCGTGGAGTCAAGGTTGAGGATATTTTCACTAACCCATTTAAAAAGGAAACGGCTGACATGGAGTCCTCTCAGCCAACAAGCAAGCAGGAAGGACAGCAAGAAAAGCTTCCTCCCGGCAGTGGCTTCCTGAGCAGGGCAATTTCTAGACATAAATCATCTGTGCATTAGTGGTGCCTACAAATCCTAGAATGGCACCAAGTAATTTCTTATTCCACATTATCAAGACTTTTTTAAGTTTATTTATTTTATTGAGGAGGGAGGAGGGAGGGAGAGAAAACATGAGTGGGGAACGGGCAGAGAGGGAGACAGAGAGTCCCAAGCCGGCTCCACACTTGGCACAAAGCTGGCCTGACTCGAGGCTCAAACTGTCGCCCATAAGATCATGACCTGAGCCGAGATCTAAAGCCAGACACTTAACCAACCTAATCACCCAGGCACCCCATTTTCAAGAATTTTTTAACTTTAGTCTCCCTCAATTAGATTATTCTTAACAGGTCATCATTTGTACATAGGCATCAAGATTAGGGGAAAAAAAGGAATTATTTCACAAAAGTATAGGGTTAATATTTTTTTAAGTTTATTTATGGGTGGGGGGGCAGAAAGAGAGAAAGAAAGAGGAAGAATCCCAAGCAGGCTCTATGCTGCCAGTGCAGAGCCTGATGTGGGTCTTGAACTCATGAACCATGAGATCATGACCTGGTCCGAAACCAAGAGTTGGATGCTCAACTAAATGAGCCACCCAGGCACCCTAGGGTTAATATTTTAAAATAAAAAGATTCTGTATCAAAGAAAGATAGATGACAGATAGATAGATGATAGATAGATAGAGAGAGAGAGAGAGAGAGAGAGAGATTCGGATTTCAACTTACTCTGTTTTTCCCTGTTGTATCTCAGTGGGTAGCTGGGAGCCAAAGACACTGGAGTTCCACACAGAGCAAAGGGTCGGCAATTTCAAAAATAACAATGAATGGCTACTTTTGAGCAAATATGTATCTCGAATTCACACCATTTTATAGCTTGTTTTCACTATTCCCTTTAGATTCTGCAACAGTCATTTGCATATCAACTCTGTATTGTCAAAAGTTTAATGTAAAACACTGTGGTTTCATTTATTTCACCTTACTTGAGATCTGTAAATAAACGATTCATCCCAAAGTTCCATCTATTATGGAGATGCTCTGAAAGGCAGAAAAGGCCATGTGTTGCATAGAAATATAACATCCATTAAAAAAATGTATTTTTTTCTCTCTTTATTTCTAATAAGATCGCTAGAGATCTACCCAGCAGAAAGAAGGAAATACTCAGTTCACCAAAAGCCAATGAGAGTCTAGGCCTTTGTGAAATTTGAAATCATGTGCACAGTGGTTTCCTATTTTTATTAAAAGAACATGCTCTGAAATTTTTTTTTTTTTAATGATTTGTATTTTCCAAAAGCCTCTGGACTGGTCAGAAGGTGGGGCAGAATGCTATGTAAATGGACCAGAATTCATATTTAAAGCTCCCGTCTACTTGTTTTAAAATGTCCTTACTATTTAAAGATCTGTTTGTATTCCTACTATGTCTTTTGATTTCACCACCATAGTTACTTGAGACCCTTTATAGCAAGACAGTAACATGCACACAAACAGACTGTAGCAACTATTAACGCCAGCGAAAGGATTAAATCAGAGTCCAAAAAGATCTTTGAAAGGCCACAGTGCTGCAATGCTTTCCTATACATGGTATTTTAATTCTGGTCCTTGAGCAGGATTTTAATCTTCTGTTGAGAGCATATTGTTCTTTAAATAAGAGAGAAAGGAAATAGCCAAAGAAATGAATTATAGCCCACAAATCTCCTAATATTACACTTGGCCAAGAAACCAAATTGACTAAGAAAATATGGGCTGCACCGATCATTTTAGTTTAGATCCACTCCGCAGAGAACATGCCTCCAAGTATTTACCTCCTCATTCATATGGAATTAGGATAAAAAACAAGAGGTAAAGAGTAATTCCAAAGGAGAGAAACACATAGTGTAAAAATTCTAGCCAGCCTAAAAGTTTTTCCCACAGCGACAACACTCAAGCATGATCCGTGAGGTCAAACAGCAATTGGGTTGTTTTTTGTTTTTTGATGTATTTTTTTTTTTCACTCAGAAAGCTTATATGACCAGTACACAAATACATACATTAAGTAAGACACAAACATCTGACCTAATCAGAAAAACTAGATCTCTCTGGAAATAAATTCCAGTGAGAAATGTGCACGACCACATCCATTGTGAAGCTCTGCATCTGTTGTTTCATCTCGACAACGCTGTATGGAAACGAAAATCCCTTCACTTACAGTCCCCACAAAGTACAAATGTCTATTCGTGTCCTTATCTGTTCCGAACTACATATTTTAAAAAGTAAAGTATCAGGACACCTGGGTGCCTCAGTCAGTTAAGTCCCTGACTCCGGATTTCAGCTCAGGTCGTGATACCATGGGTTCATGGGTTCAAGCCCCGCATCACTGACCTCTCTGCACTGTCAGCACAGAGCCTACTTGGGATTTTCTCTCTCTGCTTCTCCCATAGTCATGCACTCGCGCTTGCCCCCCTCCCCCCAAATAAATAAATAAACATAAAAAAAAAACAAAGTATCTTCCCAGCCAGTACAGTAAATCAAAACACCACGGGATGAGCTCTGTCACTATTCAATGGCACAGAGGAAACTTTATATGACCGTAAAGAGTGAACACATCATAAGCTACTTTGAAAACACAAAGAGGCAAACTGAAACACATCTGTCACAACAAATTTATGGACCTTGGAGTGCTTTTTCCAAAGAAGCCAATAAATGGCAAACTGTCACATTCTGAAAAGGATAGAGCAGACAGGGTGGGTCTCCACTATTTGGAGTCTAGACAGATGTGGCATCAGGAAGCACAAACCGGCGTGTTCCCAGCACCAGCCAGGCCCTGCCCTGCCTTCAGCAGCTCTGTTACTTAACAAGTGTCTGCGCTGCCACCCCCTTTTCAAAACTTCACGGGCTGAGAGTCATGCCAGTCGACAGACTTACCTGCTACTTGCCTGCAGACCTGGCGAGCTCCTGGCAAGTCAAGTCTGCACTTTTTCCACCGAAACGTGGTGGCTGCCGGGCCGCTCATCACCTACAGTTGCTTAAATGACGAGGAAAAAGATGCAGAGGAAGTGGACCACAAAAGCAGCCTGCGAACTGCACACTGGGATGTCCTGTTTTGGGGTGGCTTTTATTTTTCCCATGAGAGGATCTGACTAAACCTAACCCAGCCCTCCTCTAAATACCAGACAGGAAGTTACATTTAGCAGCAAGTGAAAACTCCTTAGGCCGTTTCTTATTATTGTTGTTGTTGTTGTGTTTTTTTTTTTTATTGTCACAACTTGGAGCCTTTGAATGTTTCTAAAGTACTACAAAGAGATTCTAACTTTGCTTCCTGTTTTGACAGTGTTGGCTGGTAAGGAACACCTCCACCCACCTCCCTACCCACTACGTATATAAATAGAGGCATTTGCCCCGGTGAACAACTGGGCTGAAGAGTTTGGTTACATATTAACCACACTTCAAAGAATAAACTGGACTTGTTATTTTACTTCAATATGCATATATACCTTGGAGAAATGAAATTCAAAAGGATATCTTCTTAATTTCTTACACATTATTATGACAGAAAAAAAAAGAAGCTTACCCACACAGAATTATAAAATAAGAAGTAAAACATTTGCCTCATATTTTCCAGCCTATACTATTTTGTGTATGTGCTCTCTTGCTGTGCACATGTTATCCACACACATACGACAAGCCAGGAAAATCATTACCCAGAGTACCTTACTCTGTTTTTTTTCCTATTGTGTCTCTCCTGCTTCGCAACAGAAACTTTGTACTTATAAGCAAGATTTTCATATTTCACAGAATATGTACCTTATCAGGATACACACGAGCTTCAATTAAAATACATCTCTCTTCGTGCTACGGTCTGAGATATGATAAAAAGAAACTTGCCAGGACTTGCTCCAGTCTCTGTGTGTTTCCTAGATTACAGGCTGTGTGACTCTGGCAAAATACTCTCTAATACAATCTTCAAATCTGTAAAATGGGAGTAGTGGCCCCACCTATTTCCTCAAATTGTTGTGAGGAGACAGCAAAAGGCACAGTGGTATGGATTACATCACAGGGTCAAGCCCAATTCTTTTTTGTAAGAGCTTCTATTGAGATATAATTCACATAGTATGTAACGAAGCCATTTAAAGTGTAGAATTCAAGGATTATTAGTATATTCACAGAGTTATGCATCCATCACCACAATCAGTTTCAGGACACTTTCATCACCCCAAAAAGCAGTCTCTCTACATTTTCTCCCCTACCCACCAGCCCTAGGTAACTATGAAAACCTACTTTCAGGTCTCTATAGGTTTGCTTTTCCCAGGCATCTTATATAAATAAAACTTTGGAATAGGTGATCTTTTGTTACAAGCTTCTGTGACTTAATATAATGTTTCCAAACTCAGCACTTCACTTCTTTTTACAATTGAATAATATTCCATTGCATAAGTACCCCACATTTTATTTATTCACTCATCAGCTGATGGACATTTAGGTTATTTTAATCTTTGGCTAATAAGGATAATGCCGCTATGACGATTCAGGAACACGTTTTTATGTTCACATATGTTTTCATCTCTCTATAGGACTGCTGGGTTATATAGCAACTCTATGGTTAACCTCTGGAAGAACTCTCAGATAGTTTTCAAAAGTGGCCACACCATCTTACATTCCCATCAGCAGGGTAAGAAGGTTACAATTTATCCACATATTCACTAACATGTCTCATTATGTCTTCTTATTAGCTTAGTGGATATGAACATCTCATTGTGATTTAACATGCATTTCCCAGATGGTTAGCAAAGCCTAATTTTATCAGTATCCCAAAAATGTCTCCATTCTTGTAGACTGGGCTCAAGACTCAAAATACAGAACAACCAGTAAGGCATGGGGACCATTTAATCAAAATGGATAGTGGCTACTGAGCTGAAACAAGATCTTAAAGGTATCCAGCTTTAAGAGTAGCTAGTTTCCAAAAGACATGAAAAAATTTCAGAAGTGTTTAATTGATATAGCTATACAGGTTCATACCAGCTAAATAACTACTGATTTTTGAATTAGATCTCCAGTAAGACACTGCTAAAGCGGTTGACCCTTCTAAGGTCTCTACTAAAGGGCTGCTTAAGAAAACTTAAGAGAAGATGAAATTCTCAATGTAAATATGATATTTCAATCATTCACAAATCATTTCTTTCCTTCTGTCTTTTTTTCCCCCCATTCTTTCTATATGTGTCTTCTTCTTCAATACAAAGAGGTTCAACTAAAGCAGCCTTTTGAATAGCCATAATTATTTACAGGAAGAGATTTTAAACCAGATGTGATTTAAGATTGAGACTCTCACAAATTTTGAAGGTAGCCAAGAGGGAGAAATCAAGATATAGACACTAGCAATATTTTCCCCTTCCCTCTTAGAAATGTGATATTGGATGAAAAGATATGTACGCCCTCCATGCTTATCACAACAGTATTTACAATAGCCAAATATGGAAGCAATCTAAGGGTCCCTTGATAAATGAAGGGATAAAGAAGCTGTGGTATATAGCAGTGTGCGTGTGTGTGTGTGTGTGTGTGTGTGTGTGTGTGTGTAAAATATCAGTCATAAAAAAGAATGAAATCTTGCCATTCACAACAACAGACATGTTGTTATCCTAGAGAGTATTGTGCTAAGTGAAATAAATCAGACATAGAAAGGTAAATCTCATATGATCTCATTGATATGTGGAGTCTAAAAACAAAACAAACAAACAAACAGGTAGATTCATAAATGCAAAGAATAAACTTGTGATTGCCAGGTGGGAGGGGTGGGGTGATGGGCAAAATAGGTGATGGGGATTAAGAGGTAAAGTTTCCATTTTATAAAATAAACAAGTCACAGAAATGAAAAGTACAGCACAATGTATATATAATAGTCTAATACCTTTGTATGGTGACTGATGGTACCTATACTTACCACAGTGAGCACCGTGGAAAGTACACAATTGTCAAATCACTATGTTGTACACCTGAAACTAGTGTAACACTGTGTCACCTATACTTCAAGTAAAAAAGAAATGTGATATGGGGAGAACAGTAATTATTCTAATTCAAAGGGATTATCTAATCGAATGCAGTCTAACTCAAAGGAATTACAGTTTTATTCAGACGATGGTGCTTGAACAAATTCATGTTACAATATTGTCTCTTTCCTAAAACATCCTATTTTAGGATTTTAATTTTCTTAATCCCTAAAAAAAAAAAAAAGGAAACAGAAACAGAATAAAACCTACATAAAACATGACAAAGAAAATATAAAAATGACATAAGCTTTAAAAAATAACAATTTTTTCTTTATTTTCCAATATAAGGCCTCAAGCCTTGCAACATGTATTAGTAATATGATTCATCCCTCTTCTAAGAAATTTTCCATGTCCCAAGGTTGCACTATGTAATCCACTGTTCTAGTTATTTCTTGGCATGCAGCTAACTATGAAAGTGACCGCTGAACCTTCCTATGTCAAATAGAACTTTCCATTGTGGGAAATTTCTAAAACATTCATATTAAGCTAAGTGGAACTGTCATCAAAGCTCAGGGGCAAATATAGTCTGTATCAACCAATACAACTTCTAAAGTATGTTCGATGCAAGAAAAGCAAACCATTGATCAAACACAAGCGAAAAGGCTTTATCAGAGTTTCAGTAAATACTTGATGGTAAAGAAAATCAGAAGCAACCATCAGCTTATCAAAGTTATCTGAAAGTTCTTCTAAAAGGATCTAATGGGAGGCACTTTTTAAAACTGTTCTGTAATGTCAGAACCCACTCCATCCACAGACCCTTTCTGCTAGATTACACAGTGACCTCATTTCTAGTTCTTGTGAAATCAATAGACCATTTATGCTGCAAGTATCTGTCTAGGGTATGCACTTTCTTATTCAATCTGGTGTTGACAGCAGTAATCAAATTTTGTACATACCACTAGGTCTTTTATAGCTCAGCAGCAACTGGCTGCCGGCCTAGGTCTACTCTCACCAAAAAGGAGAGAAGGGATTGGACTGGAGAGAGAAACACAGAACGTATCAGCTGAAATTACAGGGGGTGGTGTTGAAGCCAGAGAGTGAAGCACAGGCAGGGGAGGGGAGACTCAGCTCAGGCCTAAGTGAGCAGACAGACTCTGGCTGTTAAAGGCACACTTTTTTTTCACCCTTTCTGTTATCTGCAAACCCTCTTGGCTTTGAACATCTCATTATAATGGTCATTCCTAACTAATGAACCCACATCTAACCCTGTAGAGATGCAGATAAAAGCTAGAAACAAATCACACCCTCCATCCACCACCAGAGAGGGCAAGGGTAAGGGAACACGGGAGTTACGGCACTTCCCACGAACTCTCTAGACGCTACTGGCTTCATTTTGTAACTCTTCTACATGCACTTAGACGAGAATCAGACATTTTTCTCAGATCAAAAAATGCTAGGTTAGAGGCGCCTGGGTGGCTTAGTCGGTTAAGTGTCTGACTCTTGGTTTAGGCTCATGATCTCGCAATTTCATGAGTTTGAGTCCCGTGTCAGTCTCTGTGCTAACAGTGCACAGCCTGCTTGGGATTCTCTCCCTCCTCTCTCTCTGCCCCTCCCCTGCTTCCGAGCGTGCTCTCTCTCTGTCTCTCTCAAAATAAATAAGTAAATAAACATTTTTTTAATGCTAAGTTAATCTTCTTAGGATAAAAACAAGCTCAGTTTTTAAACTAATTGATGAGAGAGGAGACCTGACTTTGAAATTGTACTGGACTTGCTGTCTTAGACTTCAAATCTGCAAGAAATCACACTCTAGCTAATAGATATTTTTTAAAAGCAGCATGGATGCTGCCGCTTCCTGGTATGACAAGTAACTTTTTTCTCACATTTTAAAATTTGAAACAAATTTAGATTTCCCAAAAAAGGTATAAAAAGAGTCACCCAGAGTTCTCCTACTCCTCACCTAGCTTCCCCAAACATCGTCACCGTATTACACAACCAGAATACGAATGTCAAAACCAGAGAATTAGCACAGATGCAATACTACTCTACATAACTACCCCTACAGAACATATCCAAATGTCTCCACTTGTCCTCTTTTTCTATTGGTGGTTCAGTCCAAGATCCTGCACGCAAGCAACACTTCAAAAATCCAGGATGTGTCCTTTTCAATAAATCACGCACTATCTAATGAACATTCGTGATCCCTCCAAAAGCTCTGTTTCTTTTCATGCTAATGAGGAGGTGTCATCATTAACCACGGAGTCTTCCTGGCTAGGAATGTTCTTTTCGTCCACAATTCTCCTCATATTTCAGCTGTCAGCCTTATCAATCTTACTGTGTAAACACAAGTCAAAAAGACCTTCACAATACCCTGTCCAAAAACCTTGAACAAGATGTTTGCCGAATCAGAACTTTTCCCATTTGAGCAAAGTTAATACAGCACATAGGACATATATTACATTAAAACAATAACAACAACAACAAAAAAAAAACAGCAAGATTCAGGGCCATTTCCCCTAATCAAACACATTAATAGTTCTGCAACAAATGTGTATGTGTCATGAATGGTAGGCGGGATAGGTAAAGCATCCTAGCAGTTCAAGTCAGATTTTACCACCAAATGAGTTCAAGGTCAAGCTCAGGTTTACTGTAAAATGAATTACAAGAAGGTACACTTTGGTTTCCAGAGTTCTTTTGAACTACTCTAACTGCAGAGGAGGAACTGTGGAACTACCTGTGAAATCCAATGGCCTCATTCATCTCCCGCCCACGTCAACCACATCCCCGTCTACTCTCCTGGTAGAGCCACCTGCAATGTCACCTCTGCCTCTAGGCTCTCTTCACTCCAACTCACATTCCCACAGATCCCCCGAGTGACCGTTCTCAAACATCTACAACTCCCTAACCTCATAATTCTTAAAGATTTCCCATGCCAGAAAAAGGGGGAATTTGAAGTCCACTCATTTTCATGAGATTTACAAAGGTCTCCACCATCTGAGCCAACTCCCAGCCATGCTGATCATCTACACAGCAAGACAAAAAAAGGTATAGTCTCTGTCCCTTAAGATTCCCACAATCTAATTCGAGCCCTTCCATATTTTTATCAGAGTAATTACTGTTTAGAATACAACCTCTAAATGTAGACCTTTTAACTCATTTTTTCTCTAGCTAGGAAAATCTACCTTACCTCTTAATCACATTAAAGATTACTAACAAAATCCCACATGTTGACATGAAAAGGATTTTCACATGGTTTTAATAATATATCTAAAAATACAACACTACTGTTGGTATGGTTAAAACAATTACAAAGAGCAAAAGCCAGAAAAACTTTTATATAAATAAGCAAACCAAAAAAGTAACATCAAGGATGGTATTTAATGGGCTGAGTGATTTCTCATGGGATTGTTTTTCCAAAGCATGAAGATATAAATAAAATCTGAAATCATGCCTTTGTTTCCATATTAGTATATTAATGGAACAGAATGACATTATAATCAACAAAATTGCATTAGGGTGAGTTAAACCAAAATGCCCCCCATTGAAGAGCTTCGAATTTATCCCCAATCACGCAGAGGCTGACCTCAGATGCAGGCTTTAAGAAGATGCCAGCGAAGGAGGAAAGAAATCATATTAAGTATTATTAGTTTCCTTTTCTAGTGTGCAAATAGTCAACGATAGCTACTTGGAATGAGGGATTAAAAGAAAAATTCCTAGAAGTTGTATTTCGGAATTAAATGACAAACTTTCTTACAATTACCTCAGGAATCCTGCACAGAAGTAGTGAGATTAAGAGGTAAAACAAGTACCACCAAATCCCTTAAAATGAGAGTTGTAGGGAAAGGGGGTAGGTGCACACATCCACTCCCTACACCTGGACCTAGGAGGGATTCCCTCCCGGGATGGCCCTCCTCTCACACCAGAGTGTGTGTGTGTGTGTGTGTGTGTGTGTGTGTGTGTGTACACGTACACACATGTAGCAAGGTTTCTCACCAACAGTGTTACTTCCAAACAAGATGGTGACTGCCTGGAATCAACGGAGGAGAGGCCTGCAGTAGCCGACAGCAATCTGTGTTAGAACAGGCCAGGCCTCCATGGCCACGGAGTTTTGCCAGGACTCTGCAGAAGCCGCGTCCACGCTGCCAGGGCAGCAGAAGGAACCCTGCAGTACTGGCTGCTTAAGGCAGGGATCGCTGGGATGACGACTCCAGCAGCAAACAATCCACTCTTGCAGAAGAAAGGAAGGTCACTAGCCGGGTTCTTTAAGGAGCAGGAACAGTTATTTAATAAGGAGAAGACAACAACACAAATGCTTTGAAAGGAAAGAGGAATTTCAAAATCTTGTTTCAAAAAGGAAGAAAATGGAAGTGAGTTTTCCGAATGTTTCACATGTACTGTTTTCAAATATCGGGTGAAAAAGAAATGCTTCCATTTCTCATGTAGCTTTGTGTTGCCATCACTGATAGCACAGTGACGACTGGCACATTGCAAGGACTTAAGAAAAGAACATTTGCTGAAAGAAGTGAGATGAGCTGATGTGGAAGACATCAGAGCAAACGGTAACAGTGAGTGTGTGCCTGGCTGGCTCAGCCGAAAGAGCACGTAACCCTTAATCTTGGGGTCATGAGTTCGAGCCCCAAGTTGGATATAGAGATTACTTAAACAAATGAAACTTAAAAAAAAACGGGAACGAAGTTAACAGTGGACCAGGACAGTGAGAGGAACCCAGGTCGGCTCTCGCATCCAGAGAGCACAGCGCACACGGCAGGCCACCTGACGCAGCAAGGTCTATGTCAGGAGTGAAATGAGAAACTGCAGCTCGGGGGAAGACCCCAAAACTGCATAAAGGGACTCCCCAGGAGACTAGAGAGCTGTGGCCAGGTGAGAAGGGCAGAAATATAAAGGTGGACCCATTTTTAAAAGTAGAAGCAAAAGAACTGGCAACCTGCTGGGCTGTAGAGCAAAGATCAGCAAGTGACTTTTCTTGAAGTGCATCTGCTGGCATTTTGAGGAAAATTTCTCCACTGTCCAGAGGGTTCTAGAATCATCATGCTTCATGAGAAGGTATGATGAAGAGAAGCATGGGGACTATCCTTTATTGTTGGCAGTAAAAACATTTAGTGGGAAAAAAGTAGCCTGAGTCACATCCATAGTGCACACCAGTCTACGCATCCAGACATGTGGCTCGTAACACTTTGTCCTTCGGTCACTTGCAGTGACGATCTCAATCCAGTGTCTTCTTTTTGGAGCTCTTATGCAAATCTGAGGATGTTGGTCCCTCAGAAGATATGGGTATTAACATGTGTGAGTCATCTGTAAACTCTGCCTGCAGCTGATACCACACAAAGATCGTCCTGTCTAATTATGGACATGCCCACCCAAATTCCCATGGGTCATACCTCTCAACTTGTGAGTGAGGCATAAGCATCTACTGGTGACAACTTAGGGTAAAGAGTGGGGAGAACATGAAGGAAGGATCCAGAAAATAACAAGGCAGAAACAATGCCAAGGAACTGACCAGGACTATTTTCAATCAGGTCCAGGACTGCTGAGATCATAGCTTCCAAGAGGTAATTAGATGAGGAACAGAACAAGCAAGTACTGGTTATCACTCAAGAATTTATGAGCCATGGGACTCAACAACAAGGTCCCAGGGCCCAAGGCCAGTCAGCAAGCTGTCTGGTTTACTGAGCGCCTGCTCTGTTCCATGCAGCGCACTGAAAACCAGTTCCCAGGCAACACAAAGTGCCAAGGAAGGGAGTGCTGTGGCACCTGCTATCACTGCGGGCATCAGGCTGAAGCCCCTAGACAGGCTGGAGCCTGTAAAAAGGGAAAGGAGAGGGCAGAGGCTGAGCAAACAAGGTGGGAGTGAATGTTACAGAAGGCAAGGAATGCACAAGCAGCCTATTGTTAAAGTATTCTAAGAAGTCACAAAGAACAGGGAGGGTGGAACGTGAAAACAATTCCGGAAGGTACAAAAGAGAAAACAGTGATCCAGAAATAAGGCAAAAACAAAGTCAGGCCCTCTATCCCAGGGCAGTCCCTGATGGTGCACAGGCCACGCCCAACTTTGCGGCCGGGATCACTGGCGTACCATTCCACAAGCAGCGCCACTCTCCAAAGAACGACTCCCCTCGGGGAGTGTCCACAAATAAATCTGTCTATCTACAAAAGTATAAATAAGGCAAACGTAACAAACTTGGTTTTAAATTGGAAATGTTGGGAGCGCCTGGAGGGCTCAGTTGGTTGAACTTTTAACTCTTGATCTTGGCTCTGGTTATGATCTCAGGGTTGGTAGGATCAAGCCCCACATCGGGCTATGCACTGACAGCGTGGGGCCTGCTTGGGATTCTCTCTCCACCCCTCCCTTCTCAGTTGCACACACACGAGCTCTCTCTCTCTCTCTCTCTCAAAATAAATAAACTTTTTTTAAAAATGTGTTAGGAGCGCCTGGGTGGCTCGGTCAGTTAAGCATCCAGCTTCGGCTCAGGTCATGATCTCATGGTTCCTGAGTTCAAGCCCTCCATCAGGTTCTCCTGACAGCTCAGAGCCTAGAGCCTGCTTCAGATTCTGTCTTTCTCTCTCTCTCTGCCCCTCCCCGGCTCATTTTCTGTGTCTGTCTGTCTGTCTGTCTGTCTGTGTCTCTCTCTCTCTTTCAAGAATAAACATTTTAAAAATTTATTAATATATTCAATTGGAAATGTTGGACTCAAATATCTTTCTGGAGGATGCCAATTCAGTAGAGCCCTGGAGGCCCTGATGTCCCTACTGGACCATCAGTATGCAACTTGCTCAGTAAAACTCACCAGCTTTAGGGACCTCTGAACTTCAAAGTTTCTTCACCTCTATTTTCACTGATGCCTGCAAAATCCCTACAAGTTAAGCTGTATCAGTATCTCAACTCTGCTTTGAAAGATGAGGTAACTGAATTCCAAGTGGCACCGAGTGAAACACCACTTCGCTTTGGACTTTCATAGCCTCAGAACCAGCTCCCAGCCCTTTTCCTTCCACCAATCGTGAGCCTTCTAAAGCAGCTCGCCGACATCCAAGGGCAGTGCCTGAAACAACATGGAGCCCAGAGGTTTCCAAGTTAGTAAATGATGCTATACAATACTTCCTCTCTTCCTCAGAGTCGTAGCCAAAAATCATATGAAACCAAGAGGAAATGGATGTTCCCCAACAGCAGTAAGGTTCCAAGTATCAGATAGCAGCTGCAGCTGCTGAAAGCCTGGGCTTCCCCACCCTAGTCCCAAACCCTGGCACAAACGCTAGCCTCGGAACCCCGCAGCCGCTCACATGAAAGTCTCCCAGCAACAGAAGGAAGAAAGGACTCAACGCCTCAGCTCTCAAGGGCATTAAAATCACACCCTGAAGGAAGAAGGTTGGTGACTCTTCACAGGAGCTACTAACCTGACCCCCCTCCACACCAGAAAGACGGGGGGAGGAAAAGGAACTGAAAGCAAGTGACTCTAGGTTCTGGATTTCATGTGCAAGAATAGCCAGCAACAGGTGCAGCGTTCCAGTGAAATTAAGACTCTCTAAACGCCATTTGCCTCTGCGGCACCAAGAGGCCAAGCACAGAAACACACCATTAGCAGCGATGTCAGAAGTGCAATATCCTCATCATTTTCTCACCAGTAGCAATTCTGTGAAAGAAAAAAAAAATACCACACAGACCACAAAACATGTCTCTGCTAACACACAATTTCTTTCACATAGTCCTCTCCCCAGTTTACTCCAAAATAATTTAAACGTTGGTCATACTAAAACATTTTTTTCATGCCTAGTGACTAGCACAGGACCTGGTATATACAGTAGATGGGAAATATGCATTTACCAAATGAAGGAATGAAACCAACAAGCAGGTATTTGAAAACTTATCTTCACAAATAACGATAACCAAAATCTTACCTTCAGAATAACATACAACTCTGTTTTTCTCATTTTCTCAAAAATAGAACAAAAGGTCAGAATCAGGAGCCCAGAGTAAGAGATATCATTATGAACAGATCAGGAGATGCCAACCATCCATCTCCCGGCTTAGAAGGCCTGCCGGCTGCTCCTTGGTATTAACAGACCTACACACAACAGATTCTCATCTGGAGGACAGCAATTCTGCCTTTAGATTTTCCTCTCTTTCAACATGTCATTTCATATAGCATTTTCCACCTGCCATTACTAAAAAATACACAAAATAAATTTTGTTGTGTAATGTTTTCAACAAGATAAAAATAATCCACAGGTAATATGTTTCAGAAAATGTGCCAAATGTGATGTAAGAAAAATAGGAGTTGTGGGAGCACCTGGGTGGCTCACTCAGTTAAGCATTCAACTTCAGCTCAGGTCATGATCTTGTGGTTCACGAGTTCAAGCACCACGTCAGGCTCTGTGCTGACAACTCAGAAACACTCTCTCTCAAAAATAAATAATTACTTCAAATTCAATAAATAAACTGGAATAGCAAGTATATTAAGAGCGCTTCATTTTTTAAGTGACATTTTTTAAGTGCTTCATTCATTCATTTACCCATATGCAAGGATCTTTCATCCCTACAGGCCAGGCGTTGCACAAGGCAATACAGACAACAGTGGTGAATAAGAAAATCTCAGTCCTCTCCTTTACGGAACTCACAGTCCAGGGGTCCCATCAACAACAAAGTAAACGAAGCAAAAATAAATAAAACATAAAAAATTTTTTTAAAGAAAAAGAAAAATAGAAGTGTGGATATGATGTAGTAGAGATGAAGCCACTTTATGAATTATGAAAACTGATAAAAGGAGTAGAGGAAAATGGCATGAAATTAACCCATAGATGGAGATTATCTGTTGCACAGATACTGTGCTAAATAAAAAGAACATTATCGGTGTGAAAAATGTCACTGATTTATAGGAGATAAAGGGCTTAAATAATGGCATTAATTATAAAAGTAAAATGGCACAGCACAGACAGGAATAAATCATCAAAATTATGAGACATCTGAGAACTGAGTACAAACAAAAATATAGTGTAATGTATATTTTACAAAATTACCATAATGAGTCCATTTAAAGCACTCTTCGTTCAATTTTCTTTAAATTAATTTCTCTTTTATTTTTAACTTAAGAAATCTGAGTAGAATTCCTCTCATCCCTAAATATTCAAATCAAAAATGCTTAGATTTTTTAAGTCATCCCTCCAAGAATCAAAAATAACTACTTCCTTTTACCTTTTAAAGGTCTTGAATAAACTTAACTGAGATCCTAAATGCCTAATTAAGAATTACTTCAAATTCAATAAATAAACTGGAATAGCAAGTATATTAAGAGTGCTTCATTTTTTAAGTGACATTTTTTAAGTGCTTCATTCATTCATTTACCCATATGCAAGGATCTTTCATCCCTACAGGCCAGGCGTTGCACAAGGCAATACAGACAACAGTGGTGAATAAGAAAATCTCAGTCCTCTCCTTTACGGAACTCACAGTCCAGGGGACCCATCAACAACAAAGTAAACGAAGCAATTGGCATTGGGACCAGTGGGCTAAAGCAAGCAACACCACAGGTGGTAGGAGATAACAGGATGAAATCTACTTAGATGGGTAACTTGAAAGGACAGGCAACTTGGAAGAGATGCAATCGAATCCAATGCTCAATCCCAGAAAAGAGCAGAAGGAGCTACCCAAGAGCCAGGGCACAGGTGTTCCTGGCAGGGGAAGGAGCTTGCAAAGAGGCAGTACCCCGAGCTGAAAGCTGGCCAGGGATGGTACCATGGGCAGTGAGAGAGGAGGCACGTTATCAATATGGAAACAGCACTTCACCACATGATTCACCCGGCATGCCTTTGCCATTATACACACTTTCTCTTCGCCTGGAATCTTTCTCTTCCACACTCCCCTCTGCCACCTCACTGGTCCTTCTTCTGGAAAACATTCCCTGACCCTCCAAGGGAGACCAAAAATTCCAGGAGTTAATCCCTCCTAACCTGTGACCCCATAGCACCTAGTATGATATTTTTACACCTCTTACTGCACTGCACTGAATCGCTGTGTTCAAGGACTCATAAGCAGGGATCTTGCCTCATTTGTCTTTGTTTCCTGGTGGTCTGTACAGGACTTGGCACCAACAGATATAAAATAAAGTGAGTGAATGAACGAACCAAAAGAGGGATGGACATAATTTATGCCACCAATACCAATTTGTTACCCAGTACTGGAGATCTGGAGTAGCACCTTGGATACAGTTCACTAACCCATTTATAGCATGTGCGGCAAGGGGATTTCTATCCCCTCACGACTGTCATAGAGCGAACACTTCTGGGCAAATCTTACATCACAGAAAGGCAATGGAATAATCTTCACAGAGTATCATTAGACACTGGACCAATTCATTCACATTCACAAACACGCTTCAAGTGCTAGGCCCCGCATGAGGCTGTGAGGCTGGCAGTGGCCCTAGTCATGAAGATCTACAACGTCAGTGAGCAGAGCAAATCCCATTTCCGAAATGCTGTTAATGACGGACATAATAAGATTCTTTACATGTAACTAACTTCTTTCAGAATATTCAAAGAAAAAAAATTTAATTCCAAGGTCACCCAGAGGACAAAATAATTTAGAATCTGTTGCTCAGTAATTTTCACACTAATTCTTGGCTCACTGAGTCATGCCTGGGTTTCCTGTCTGCAACCAGTGGACAAAAACAGAAACAACCATAACATTCTAAGTGAGTGTTCATTACCTGCCTGTGACCCTTTGTCTCCTCCATGTGTAGAATCAGATGTCAGTTCCATTTCTCATTGGCTCCGCGTGTCCTTCAAAGGTGGTTAAGATTCATAAACCAACCATGCATGTTTTCTGAAGTCACAAAAATATATGTATCCTGCTGCCACTGGAGAGTGTGCTTTGATGGAGTCAAATTGGAAAGCAGGGCCAACCAGTATGGGAACCGTGGGGAGAGGAGTCCCTCCCAACTGCCCAGACCAGAATGGTTGCATTCCTGCCACTGTGCACAGCCCAATCCTGGTCTACTCCATCTGAGCCTTGGCCAGGCCTCCGAGCCTGTGGCCTTAAAATCCACAGGTGTGACAGCACTTATCTGCCCGAGAACAGCAAGGTATGCATTTCCACAAATACCACTGTTCAAACTGCTCAGAATCCAAAGGAGCTAAAGCACTTCCTCAGTTCTCTGTGGGTTTTCCTTAAATTTGTGCCAGAAGCAAATCTGGGTGAGGGAAAATGTTTAGGAATGATACAATAAAAAATGGTAAGTGTCTAGCTCTCAAAAGAGAGCTTTTCTCATAGCTGTACAATTTTTCAACCTATATATTCCCAACTAATCTCTAAAGCTTTCAGAGATTTAACCATTAATAATAATATACTAGGGGCGCCTGGGTGGCTTAGTCGGTTAAGCGTCCGACTTTCGCTCAGGTCATGATCTCGCGGTTCGTGGGTTTGAGCCCCACGTCGGGCTCTGTGCTGACTGCCAGCTCGGAGCCTGGAGCCTGTTTCAGTCTGTGACTCCCTCTCTCTGAACCTCCCCTGTTCATGCTGTCTCTCTCTCTCTCCTAGAAATAAATAAAACATAAAATAAAAAAATTTAAAAAAAAAATAATAACAATATACTAAATAATAGATGCCATGGAGCCCAAAGGTAAACTATGCTCTTCAACTAGAATTAAAAATACTATTGAACGAAACACAGACTGAATATTTTGTCAACCTCAAGGTGCAGCCTCATTCACTCATTCCCAGTCACTGTCCTCATTCCCAATCTGTCCTCATTCAGGCTTTCTATGGGCTGAGCCCTGCCCTACTTAGGGCCTATACACAGGATCTGCCCTCAGCCAACATCAGAGCGTCAACTTAAATATGGCTTCCATCACCACTAGTGCTCATATCTGGCGCCCCCGATACTCTGTTACAGCACTTCAAGACATTTATCCCCTAGCAAGAAAACAACTATTTGTACATTCTGCAGTTTGATATCTGTATCTTCTACGAGTCCACACATTCCAGAAGCTAGACACCAGAACTGTTATCAGTTGTGATGACCATGCCGGTACAATGGCCGTACAATGGCCGCCATATGGAGTACTCTACGGAGTTATCTCCATCTCCAGTTGCTGTCTGTAAAAGTACTCTTCATGGCACACTGTTGTCACTGCCAAAGCCCCAAGGATATAAATGTTCGTCTTACACCATCAGCTTCATTGGGGGTTATTTCAATGCAAGGGGTCCATGAACTTGGACAAGAAGAAAAACCAGCTTTTCCTGGAACCTCTAACAAAAATCTGCCTCTCTGTCACCAAGGTAGATCCTACAAGGTAGATCTTGTAAGTGAACTTCAATATAATTGGTTTTCCTTTCTAATGCCATGTGCTTTATTTTATGCATTTAAAAACATGCATCTGGGAGCACCTGGGTGCCTCAGTTAAGCGACCGACTTTGGCTCAAGTCATGATCTTACAGTTCAAGGGTTCCAGACCTGCATCGGGCTTTGTGCTGACAGCTCAGAGCCAAAGCCAAGGGCCTGCTTCTGATTCTGTGTCTCCCTCTCTCTTTGCCCCTCTCCCTGCTTGTAGTCTACCTCCCTCTCTCTCAAAAATAAATAAACTTAAAAAAAATGTTTAAACATGTGTCATGAATCACCACACTGCTAAAGGGGTCTATGGGTCAAAAGAAAAAGTAGGAAGGTGATAAAAATAAAAAATAAAAACCCTAGTCTACATCATTATCATGAGATATAAACATCTGATGAACCAAAAAATACTTCTACTCTGTTTTTAATGGATTGAACATATTTTTACTCACTAGGGAAAAAATATAAAGTATTTCTGAAAGACAATTCAAAATAAACAATTATTAAAGAAGTTATTTTTATAATAAATAGACATATTCATTTCATTAGTTTCAGTACAAAACAACTATAAAAAAAGAAATTCTTGGAGAGCCTGGGTGGCTCAGTCAGCTGAGCATCCAATTCTGATTTTAGCTCAGGTCATGGGTTCGTGGGATTGAGCCCCACATTTGGCTCTGCGCTGACAGCACGAAGCCTGTTTGGGATTCTCTCTCTCCCCCTCTATCTGATCCTCCCCCTCTCATGTTCTTGCTCTCTCAAAAATTAATAAACTTTAAAAAATTCTCAAGAAGGGTGCCTGAGTGGCTCAGACGGTTGAGCGTCCATCTTCAGCTCAGGACATGATCTCAAAGTTCGTGGGTTCAAGCCCCGCGTCAGACTCTGTGCTGACAGCTCAGAGCCAGGAGCCTATCTTCAGATTCTGTGTCTCCCTCTTTCTCTGACCCTCCCCTGCTCACACCGTCTCTCTCTCTCTCTCTCAAAAATAAATAAAGCATTAAAAAATTTTTTTAATTCTCAAGAGACATTTACAAATTTAATAGTTAGTAGTGTAAAATAAAGATAATAGATATCAACTATTAAATATCCTTGACAGACTCTTTTTGAGATGTAATTAACATATAACATCATACTAGTTTTAGATGTATTACATAATGACCTGATATATGTATATATTACAAGTGATGACCACAATAAGTTTAGTTAACACCCATCACCACATAGTTTTCTTTTTTGCTTGTGATGAGAACTTTTAAGATCTATTCTCTTAGTATCGTAACACCTCCTTGTACCTTTCAAGTATGCAATACAGTATAGTTAACTGTAGTCACCATACTGTATATTAAATCCTCGGGCTTTATTTATCTTACAATTGGAAGCTTGTACTTTTTGACCATTTCTACCCATTTTGCCTACGCCCTGCCTCCTGCCTCTGGCAGCACCAAACTGTTCTCTGTGAGTTTGGGTTTGTTTGTTTGTTTTAATTCCACATATAAGAAAGATCACACAGCATTTGATCTTTGGTATCTTTGACTCATTTCACTTACCATAATGCCCTCACAGTTCTCACACATTGTTGCAATTCTTTGCAGGATTTCCTTTTTTTTTTTAATAGCTAAATAATATTCATGTGTGTGTGTGTGTGTGTGTGTGCGCACGCGCGCGTGCATACATCACATCCTCTTTATCTAGTTATCTGTAGACGGAAACTTAAGTTGCTCCCATGTCTTTAATGATATTGAATACTTTTCTGAGATTCTATGTTTATGCTTTTACTCATTTTCTGAGAGAGAGAGAGAGAGAGACAGAATGTGAGCGGGGGGGAGGGGGTGGCAGAGAGAGAGAGGCAAACACAGAATCCAAAGTAGGCTCCAGGCTCTGAGCTGTCAGCACAGAGCCCGACGACGTGGGGCTCAAACCCATAAACCACGAGATCATGACCTGGGCCAAAGTTGGATGCATAACCACCTGAGCCACCCAGGCACCCCCTGGTATATTTTTGATAATGATGGAACTCCTCTTTTTCCAGAAAGACACATCTCTGAATCAATAAGCCCCTGGAATTTGCAAACTGAGGATAGGAACCAGACAGGGTTACAAAACATATTACACTCCTTTCCACCATAGTTACAAGCTACCAACCAGAGATGTGAATACATGCGCATACCTACCAGGAGGAGGAACATAGTAATCATTAACACCTGCTGTGAGTTCCTTTAATCAGCCAACCATTAATATCCACAAAACCAATTTTAAAAAGTAGCTCTGGAGAGAAAGGAAGCCAGGCCCGGATGAACTTAAAAGGCCAGTGAACAACATACAGGGGCTGGGTCAGCAGAAAAAGCTCAGAGAAGGTATAAAAACCAACTTTTGTGATTCTCAGCGGCAGCCAGCGGGACCCAGCTGCATTATGAGGATTGCCCTGGAAGACGAAATACTATAGCTTTTTTCTCACACAAATTCAGTTTTTGGTCAGTTCAGTTCAGCACCTCCAGTTATATTCAGTAACTTTCTCACTCTTTCCCACCAAAAGGAAAACAACTGGAAAGAAATGGTCCTCACACCCCTGCTCTCTTCTTCCTCCTCCCATTTCCCCTCTCCCTCCCCCTCTCCCTGTTTACATGGACACTTAGGACTTGGAGCCCAAAGTCTGCCTGCTTTAAGCCACAAGGAGTCACATCTCTTCTGGAATATTAGCAAAACCCCCTAAACCTCACACAGTTAATAAAAACTTAAAATCTCTAGAAGTGCACACACCCCACCATTCCCACCAGAACATTTCCTGGAAATCTGTGAACACATTCCTTGTCAGATACACATCCACTAGAAAGCCATCAACAACCAAATGAAGGAGGGTCTGAAGGAAAGTGAGCAAAAAGTTTTCTTGAGGTCCCGGGTAACCCAGGGCAGCAGGAGAAAGTTACTGAGTTTGGGATCACTGTTTAATCCTGGGAAAGTCATGTCTTCCTCCTTGACAGAGTTTCCTCCATTACCAGGCAATATAAATGGAGGAGATGGTCCCTTAAGACATCTTCCAGCTCAAAAGTTCTATGAAGGTCCCGACTGCCACAGAGTCATCCATGGTTACAAGTGAGAGATAAGAGCAGAAGAAGGCCACTTATCTCTCTCTCTCTCCCTCTCTCCCTCTCTCTCTCTCTCTCTCTCTCACACACACACACACACACACACACACACACACACGTACATACGTACGTACATACATCAGGAAATGCTGGAAAGGGACCACTGAAGCTTGAAGGTTTTCTTGCTCTTAGCCCTTACCCAGAATTTTTAGTCCCTTACATTTGTATTTCGTTACAACCACAATGTGTGAAATGTCTCACAGAAACTATTCCCATAACACTAGTGATACGGAAGGTATGTGGCGAATGTGAGGCAAAGTTTGTTGCAAAAAACCGGGACATTTACAATTCACATGCACAGTGGGTGATTTCTTAAAGAACCTGGTCCTGGAACAAGACAACTACTGAAAAAAACTGAGGCGACCATATTATTCAGAGGTCTCTGTGACTGCCAAAAAAGTAATCTTGTGCAGATTAACTGCCAATAAAATTTTTCAGCGAAATGATTTCCAAAGTAAATATATCAGTACATGCTTCTCAATTTTTACCAAAGTAATAAATACACATTGTTCTTAATCAAATAGGACTATATCAAAATGCAGCATTCCTGCCTCAGTCTTTCTTTCAAGGAAGGGGCTAACACCTTCCATCTGTGATCTATTTGTCCTGACGTTCATTTCCGCACTTCTAAACGGTACACTTGTACTGCTATTTTCTGAGTGTAAGTCAGACAGTATTTACAAAATTTTTGTTAAGGTAAGTAAGACCTTACCTCTGTTATATCCACTCTTCCAATCTCTTTCCAGTTTTTTTTTTTTTAATTTCTGATGTCATACTTATAGTCTGCAGGATTCCTTTCTTAGTCTCTGACTGATTTTTCAAAGCATTCTGATCTTATTTCAAAGATGCAATGATTTTCCCATCTCTCTGAGGATATTTATGACATCATTTTCCTCCTCTCCCTTAACTTTCTTTTGTCTGTTAATAGGATTTGGCTTTAATAATGAAAGGTTCCCTCAAACATCGGACTCCGGGCAGCCCCTCACATTTCAACATGAGGGAGGCAAATGCCCATGTTCTATGTGTTTGGGTGTTACCTGCCAGCTGGTAGACTCACGGAAGGTAATCAAATTCTAGGCTGTAACTATGCTATCCTCCCAATAAAAGCATCCTCTGATTTGGGGCCAGTATACCTTTAGGAATTCTAGGATTTCCCAGTCTTGATGTGCCTTCATCTTCTTGGGGTCAACTCAGAACCTTGCCCTTCTCTTGGGACAGATCACAAGGCAGAGTTCAATTTCTTTAGGGAAAATATAAACCCATATTCTGCTGTGCAGGTTAAGGAAGAAGAGAAACTATCTAAGAGTCAACGCACACTGTTTACAGATCTCAACCAAACTCCTAGATTTTTAACCCCAAACATCTCCCACTTTCCTGTGACTCAACCTCAGGCAGTACCAGTGACTCTGCATGAGGGGCCTTACAAAGCCTGGGGGTGCAATAAGAAGCCTCTCACCACCACCCTCTGCCCTGGACCCCTCAGTAGTAACCACTCTGCCATCATCTATTAACATGTGATGCGTTGCCCATCCAAAGCCACTTTGTCTCCACCTCCCTTTGGCCATATTAGTTTTTTTTTGCTCTTTTGCTGTAATTAGACTGTCATTATGGCCGCAAGCAGTGATAAACATATATCCACTCTTCTACTTTTAACTACAAGTTCTGCTCTCTTCAATTTATTCTTAGGAAGAGTCCTAAAATGGCCTCATTACTATATGCCAGGCACTGGTTCCCCATGGTAGAGTGCAGGCAAGACTTGCCTCTCACAGACTCGAATTCCAAAACACAATCTTGCTGAATATTTAACTGCCAGTTAACTATTCTTGTCATGATTAGGTCCTATTTGGAATGTGAATTTAATATTTACAATATGATACACAGTCATTTCATACATAGCAAAATTTTATAGTTACGGCATCAGATTACATTTCTTTCCTTTATTTTTAAATGTGAAATTGTACTGTACATTCAGTAATTCAATCCAGCCAAATTATGGCTGCTATTTGGGGACCGCAATTCACTTTACATACTGAAAATAAAAAATTGCATTAAAATGTTATTACACATTGAAATAGAGGCGCCTGGGTGGCTTAGCTGGTTAAGCGTCTGATTCTTGATGTCAACTCGGATCATGATCTCAGAGTCATGAGATCGAGATCCTGGTTGGGCTCCAGGCTAAGTGTGGAGCTCATGGGCATGTGCATGTGGGGGAGGGGCAGGAGAGAGAATAATCTTAAGCAGGCTCCACAGTTACCCCAGAGCCCAACTGTATCAAACATATTAATGATGAAAAACAAGGGGTACCTGGGTGGCTCAGCTGGTTAAGTGCCGGACTTCAGCTCCGGTCATGATCTCACAGTTCATAGGTTTGAGCCCCGTACCAGGTTCTTCACTGACAGCTCAGAGCCTGAAGCCTGCTTCAGATTCTGTATCTGCCTCTCTCTCTCAGCCCCTCCCCGACTCACACTCTGTCTCTCAAAAATAAACATTAAAAAAATTGTTTTTAATAATAATGAAAGACAAAATACCCAACATAGATGGCCCTATAACCCAAATGCTCAGTACCTTGTGACCAATAGAGAGGTCTACCTGTAAGTTTTAAAAACAAAGAAACTACTTCCTATCTGAGCTGAAAGGGTACACTCATGTTTTCAACAGTAACATTACGAAAAACAGAAATAATTTTTCAAGACCTTCTTTTGAACCAGTAAAAACTTCACAACTGGATGCCAATATTTTTCCACCAAATCCAGTGAAACTGACTATGGGGACCTAAGGAGGGTGGAAACTTCTTAAGTGAAGAAAGATAACGTCTGCCAGCAAATTCATAAAATTGCAAACTTCTGCCCAAATTACTTGGTTTAGAAGCTCACAGGGGCGCCTGGGTGGCTCAGTTAGTTAAGTGTCCAACTTTGGCTCAGGTCATGATCTCAACAGTCTGTGGGTTTGAGCCCCACATCAGGCTCTGTGCTGACAGCTCAGAGTCTGGAGCCTGCTTCAGATCCTGTGTCTCCTTCTCTCTCTGTCCCTTCCCCGCTCATGCTCTGTCTCTCTCTGTCTCTCAAAAATAAAAATATACATTAAAAATATTTAAAAACAAAAAAAAGAATCTCACATACAGCCTGTTTGATTAAGTCACTAGAGGTCATAAAAGCCCATAAAAAATATTTTATCCACATTTTGATGTATCTTTAATGTATCACAAAAAGATAAGTGATAGAAAGAAAGAAATGCAATGTGTTTTTTCTTTATTTTCTTTATATCTTTATGTTTCTGAGATAGTTGAAGTAAAAAATCAAAGGTAAATATTATTAAATGACTTCAGAGCCAAGTAAATATTAGTGTTGTGCTCCATGCATTCCGGTCCAGGAATATTCAACATTCCCTAACGTTCAAAACAGAGCATCTGAAAAAATTAATTTCCTTGCTCTTTTCCATCAGATCATTAATTTGAGCAGGAGGATTGTTCTGCTCTCATTCAAATGGTAATAATTTTGTCAATTATAATAATCAATTAGTCTTGATACGAAGGATAGAGATGAATGATGTTAAAATATTTACAAACAATATTTATAGCATTTAATCCACAATTTACCTAGTGGTCATGGCAATTTAATAACCTAGGGAAAGAAGTATAATCAATTCAATCATCAAATTTAAGAGTTACCAAGTTTCCTTCATAACTACAAATGTCTTTTTTTTAAGTTAATTTATTTAGTTTGTGAAAGAAGGAGAGAGAGAAAGAGAGAGAGACATGCATAAGAGGCAGAGAGAGAGGCAGAGAGGCTCAGTGCTGTAAGCGTGGAGGTCCAACATGGGGTTCGAACCCAGGAACCATGAGGTCATGACCTGAGCGAAACCAAAAGTCAGACACTTTACTGACTGAGTCACCCAAGTACCCCAACTACAAATATCTTTATTCCTTAAATGGGGGATTCAGACCTTGAATCCCTAGGCAAACCAAAATAGTGCTACTCTCTATATTTAAACAGAATTATGCCTTCTAAAAATGTCAAAACCAAGTCTGCCCTGCACATTTTCCTATGTATCAAGCCTGAGTGTTCTAGTCATTAATCCTTGATACATGTACCCAGTCGATACATGTTGAACACTGTTCAATGGCAGTGACATGAAATGGTCCACGAAATCTTTTTACTTTTTCTTCAACACTCTGCCCACCAAAATATCAGTCTCATTTAACAAGCCACTGGGTGGAAAACATTTCTAAGTCAGCTTCTTTCATTTCCAATGCCTAATAAGGAAAGATAGAGAGAGGCCCAAGGAGGTAAGCCACAAGGGTGAGGTTGGTGAATGAAATAAATTCCTGGCCCACAGAGTCACCTGCAGGGTTACTGTGAAAAGCCACTCACAAACTTTCCGGAATTAGCTCACAAAGGTGCCCAGATAAGAGATGGTAAATGGACATACTCAGTGGGCGTGCACTAACATAGGACACACTGTAGAGTCACAATGACTTTTGCCACAGAAATACCCAAACAACTAAAGTCTTTACTTAACAGAAACAACGAAATCCCAAACAAAGGCACATACATGCTAAGCAAAAACACCAGGTTCCATTTTTAAAACTACATACTTTTTAGATTTTCTTGTAACAAACTAACTTTGGATGTACTGGCTATAATTATTATTTGTTTGGAGTAAAAGACTAAGCACTGAGAAGCCCTACAGAGTGGTGATGAAGAGTGTGGCCCAGCTACCCACTTTTAACTTCTAGCCCTGGCGCTCACTACCTGTGCTAAGATGGGTGAATTTTTTAGGCACTCTGTGCCTTGGTTCCCTGGCAAAATGGGAATAATAATAGAAGTGCCATGTTCATAGGGTTGTTGTGAGAATGAAATTAATCCATGTGTGTACATCTCCATGTTTATACACATATATATGTGTACAAACACATACGAAGATCTGGCGGGGGAAGGTGTGTGGTTTGTGTAGAAATAATATTAAAGTTAAATAATGATGGACATACTAAGCACACAGAAACCATTTAAGTTACTCTGTTTATTCCTAAAACACTACTTATACACCAAATTACTTCATGCGGCGTTTCAGGTTAGAGTTAAGCAAACACTAAACATGTGCAAATGTATTTAACATGATGAGTTAGAGATTACTTAAAATTATCAGCTGATTCCAAACATCTGTGCCCATATGGCCACTGATGAACGATAAACTTACCCAAGTGATTTCAACCAGTACCTTCCCCCAACCCCCACCCCTACCCCCACCAGCAGGAAGAGACCATAAGAGAATCTGGTACATAAAGCACAAGCAGAATCTCTGAGCTGGGAATGTACTTAACAGATTTTAAATAGCTGACTCAGGTGAATGTCCCCAGTATTAAATGAAGCTTATATGACTCCACTGTCAGCTTGAATTCTAATATTTCACATCATTACTGAAGGAAGGAGTGGAAAACACAGCAAGTGGCACTAATTTATCTGACTAATGTTTTTACACTAATCTGGTCTTTTTTTATTTTTTTAACATTTATTTAGTTTTTGAGAGAGAGAGAGAGCAGGCGGGGGAATGGCAGAGAGAGAGGGAGACATAGAACCTGAAGCAGGGTCCAGGCTCCGAGCTGTCAGCACAGAGCCCGATACAGGGCTCGAACTCAAGAGCTATGAGATCATGACCTGAGCCGAAGTCAGCAGCTTAACCAACTGAGCTACCCAGGTGCCCCTAGGCTAATTTGTTTTGATAAATGTTTTCACTTCTATAATCCTCCCTTCGAGAAACTGTCTCTTGCTCCAGAATGCCCCTCTTGCCTCAATCTTATGCTTCCTCAATCTCCTGCTAACCCCCCGACTTCCGACCCAATGAAATCCAACCAGAATGTCCAGCTGTGTATACCTGAGCATCAGGCATGTGCCAACCAGAAACTGGAAACATGGTCAACATCCATTCAGAGAGACCTAGTAACTTGGGCGAAGAAATGTAGTGGTTATCTCCCTCAACAGCCTGCAGAAAGTCAAGAGCAAATGATACAAGGGGGGATGGAGGACAGGAATGAAGGGAGGAAATGAAAATAATGACAAGGACAAAAGAGCCTCTAACAGTACTTGTCAAACACTGAGTGTTAACTTCCTGAATCTTCGTAGCAACTCTACACATCCATGTAACAGAACTGTTAAGGTGTTTCTCCTTAGTCCCCAGAGTTCACTTTTTTTGTTAAGTTTTTATTTATTCATTTTGAGAGAGAGAGAGAGAGAGAGAGAGAGCACATGCACACATGCAAGTAGGGGGTGGGCCGAGAGAGAATCCCAAGCAGGCTGCATGCTGTTAACACAGAGCCTGACGCAGGGCTCAAACCCATGAACCATGACATCATGTCCGTTGGACACAAGCGGAAATCAAGAGTTGGACACAAGCGACTCAGCCACCCAGGTGCCCCACAGTTTACATTTTCAAAATTTTACTTTCAAAGCTTGGGTCCAAAAACTGAAGATAGATACAATGTATCAAATAAATCTTATGGTATATAAAATTCCACAGGAAAACCTACTAGACTCCCTTACTGACAGAAAGGCCAAAGACAAAATACTGAGGGGTATTAGTAAACCAAATTACTCTTGGGGAGCAATAATCTAAATCCCTAATCCGTGCAAATGTCTCATAGAGCAAATAATTTAAAGCATTTTAGCAACCTATCCATAAGTGTCAAGGTCTCTGGCAAAAGAAAGCATGCAAGTTTAGAAACACTGCACCGCACTCAAACATACCCCAAAACAGCACTGCCTAGGGAGAGGCCTGATCACCAGATCATGGTATTTAAAGGGGCAAAATGAATATGGCTGAATTCAGAAAAATATGAAAGATTAATTTTTAAAACCCTAATTAAAGGGGTGCCTGGGTGGCTCAGTCGGTTAAGTGTCCAACTTCAGCTCAGGTCATGATCTCACAGTTGCAGTCTGTGGGTTTGAGCCCCATGTCAGGCTCTGTGCTGACAGCTCAGAGCCTGGAGCCTGCTTCAGATTCTGTGTCTCCCTCTCTCTCTGCACCTCCCCTGCTCATGCTCTGTCTCTATCCCTCAAAAATAAATAAATGTTAAAAAAAATTTAAACCTAATATTAGATAAATTTAATTCAAACACATTTTAAGCAAATTTGTCTATTTTTTTCAATAGACATTGCAAAGGAATTAGATGAGGCTATCCTCATGCTATCTTCTAAGCAAACACAGGAGTAATAAAGAAGCAATACAATAAAGGAAGATTTTTACTTAATAAATGGGGAGTGACAGAGAAACCCAGAGCACTGTATCATTACCAGATTATTGTGCAGCTTCAAACAACTGCCAAGTATTTTCAGTATATATTACAGAGTATTAAAAAATACTAAAAGCAGAGTCCCTAAGCCAAAAATGAAATTCAGAAAAGAGATAATAGACCAGAGAATGGTAAAACATAAGGACTTGATGTTTATAAAAAAAAAAAATAATAATCCCATCTGGAAGCTATTTCCAGGAAAGGAAAGAATAAAACCCAGAAAGAAAGCTCCTATTAAGAATTCCACACTGTGAGAATAGAAATAGATACACACAACTATGAGGAAAGTACCATGAGATATGATCATAGAGCAAAGAGTTTCTTGGCAGGAAAGTCTGTGGACCTCATTTTTGAAATTAATGAATGAAAAGAAAGATAAGAATAGGTATTATCCTCAGATTACAATGGTTTGATAACTTACCAAGATACCAGGATCTTTTAAATTTGCTGCTGATTTAAGGCAGATCACTAAAGAATTTCCTCCCATCTCTATTTTCAAAAATGATTTTATAAATTTGTTACATGACTTACAAAATAGGATATAACACATCCAAAGTCTGTTAGTCCAGACATCACATATAGCTGAAGAGAGAGTTTTAGCTTTCTCCCTATCATTCACTATTCCATTATGAGGTTCCAAAAAAAAAGGTCTTCTGGGGCCGCAGGGCCAGGGGGAAAAAACTGTGTTTCACATTAGTAAAACATCTTTTTAAAAATTTATGAATGGGGTGCCTGGTTAGCTTAGTCAGTAGAGCCTGCAACTCTTGGTCTCAGGGTTATGAGTTCAAGCTCCACATTGGGTATGAAATCTACTGGAAGAAAACAAACTAATTTGAAAAACTTAAAAATAAACATTTATACTTGACATTATAATATTATCAAATTTATAACTAGCCATTTTCCTCTCTGCACTCTGAGACAAATTTGCATACAAAGTTTAACAATGGGACAGGACATCTTAAAGCAGGCAGAACTTCTCTGAACTAATACCTCTTGGCCTTACCTAACTAACTAATCAACTGTTCTGTTGAGTTGTTTTTTTTCCCCAAATTCTACTCCTTATGTGACTCTCTGTAGGAATCCGGAATAAGATGGAGTGTAATCTTTTAAGCATGACCAAAAACTTGTAAGACTTGACTAATAACTCAAACGTATTCTCGTTTATGAAATAGATACATTTCCATCTTCCCCAAAGAATTACTGTAAGGAGGAAATAAAATCATGTACTTGAAAAGTCTCAGCACATAAGCTTATTAGCTCTTGGTCTCCTTCCACTCTTTTAGGAAATACTTTCTCAATATAAAATTAATTTCCTCATGCACTCTGGATTTAGCAGGCAATCAATTCGTTCACACATTGCTAGTTTTTATGGTGCAACTAACTGGTTACAATTTTAAAAGGTTAATGTATATCCAGATAGTTCCTGTAAAAAACACTGCCTCTGCCTAAGACTCCTGGATCTATATATTAGGTGAGGTAGAAGTTTAACAAATCCTGTTGAATTTTAAATGAGGGTCATGAAAATGAAGAGATTGCTAACAACGAGATTGCTATATGAATATATTTACCCAGACCTTCTAATTTCCGATGTTTTAACTGTTCCGCATTTCCCAGCCCAAATGGCACAGCCGGGAGCCCGCTGTAACACAATCTACATCTAAGAGGTCAATAAGTGCCAACCACCACTGCTTACCTCCAAATAAAAATCCGTATCAGCCTATGTGCCTTTTAATACAATAATGAAACAAGAGAAGCAGTGAAGGATGAAGTACTTGCGGGAGATACATCCTGAAATCCTTCAGCTGTGTCTTCCATTTTGGAGGGAGGGTGTGGGCAGGGAACCGTCCAGACCAGGACAAGGAGCGGTGAGGCACCCACTGCTGGGATAAGCTCAAGCAGCTTACGTGAGTGCGCCACAGTGACCTCATCCGCCGAGGGCCGTCCCGGCTACTCACTCCTCAGGGCCATCACAAAGCAATTCCAAGGGGTCTGCGGTGGCAGATCCCTACTAATGCCAAGCTGCCACATTCGGGATGAAACCTGCCCACTGGATGAGGACACCAGGCCAGGGTGGCGAAGAGGACTGCGGTCCAGCCAGCACAGGGACTCTGAGGAAAAGAACACCCTTCTCTTGGCACATAGGACACACTAAGTGGGTGTATCTACCAGAATGTGTCTCTCCAGAAAAGATGCCTTTGTCTGGCTGTCCACCTGGAAGGGCCACTTTGGCCAATAGTCATAAACACACACCATCGCCAAGCAGCAGCCCTACCTAACAGATCCCATGAACTCACCCCCTCTCTGACACCTCCTTCTGGAGCACCCGTGGCGACCGCGATGAGAACAGGAACACGAGTCTGGAACGGGGCCTTAACCACGTAGCAGCAGAACCTCAGCCAGGGCCCCCATCCCTGAACTCTTCCCTCACACCAAACCCCAAACTTCCCCCCGTCCGCCCCACACTGGGCCCATGTCCTGCCCAGTGCCCTGACCAACTGCCCCTGCCAAGCCTGGAGGAGGATCCTGGAAGCCGCAGGCAGGGGGATCATCTACGCACAAGGGCAAGTCCCCACACCCCACTTCCTGACCCTGCCAGCTGAACTGACAAGGCATTTTATCGAGAAACAATGTTGTAAGGGGTCATTACTTCCAGGGGCACGTTTAGTGCTGTATTGTCTTTCAGCTGCCATGAAATGTGAAATAGGATTCCACAAGTCAATCTGTTTCGAAGTTTCAAACAAGCAAATTAGAAACTTTTTATAGCAGAGAAGTGCCCAGGCCCACAATCCTAGCCACCTCCTCTTGACCTCAAGCAAGTCACTCAACTTCACTAAACCTGTTTCCAAAAAAGAAAGAAAAGGAAGGGAGGGAAGCAAGCAAAGGGAGGAAGGGAGGGAGACAAAAAGGAGAAGGGATAATAAAATACCTTCCCCCCGGTCTGTTGTGAAGACTAAAAAGTGCAGTACATGAAAGCATCTGGCAGAGAGTAAACCTGGAGAAAGAAGTCTCTGTCGCAGATGCACAGTCCCCAGAATTCACGATGCCAGCGTCCGAAACGTTCTGGAAACCAAAGGTTTTGTCATAACCCATTTGGCACCACAACATGGCCTGAATTGACCAGAGGCCTTTTACAACCTTGTGTGTGTCCCATTTAGTATGAATATTCATACTCTTTGCTGCAGAAATACTAATATATTTAATTACAGGGTGCTGTCCCAAACTCCCCCCACCAAGACACTGTATATCATGTGATATATGTGCCATAAGCTGTCTGAAACTTTAAAAAAAAACATTAATCCTGAAACACACCTGGTTCCAAGGGTTTGGGATGAGAGACGGAGAGGGTTTCATAACCCATCGGTCAACCGAAGGTGGAGGCTCGCTGGATGTACCCAACAGCAATCCTAGATGCTGGACAGCAACATTTCCCACAAGCAAGCTGTCAGGATTTCTGAGAGTGGCCGTGGCTCCGCCCCGGGACAGGTGAAATCAGCACCCTGGTCGAAGCTGGCCAGGCACAGGGCCCGGGGAGGAACTAGCTGAAGGCTGAGCGGAAAGGGAACGGAGAGACCTAGCCCAGCGCAGGACTCCGCTTGCTCTCAGAGGACCCAAGCCATCAGGCACATTCTTAGAACTTGTTTAGTTACTTTTTTTCCCTAGATTTTCAAAGTGAATCTAGTTTTCATTCCCAACACTGGCTCCCTTGAGTCTGGGCACACTGCCACGGAATCACAAGGGCCACTCAAAGGGTTGTTTTTTTAAGGTGTTGAAAACATTAAGCAAAAGAAGTGAATATTCTCCAGCCTCCCTCACTGTGCCCTGATCCATCCTTACCATCCATTAAAATGACACTTCATTCATTCCAAAAATATGCCACTCTGGGTAGATTATATATATAACATGTACACTATAAATGATAAATATGAGTGTTAATGAAGCAGCAGCATGGGGAAAGTGGAAAACTAAGAAGTACATCAAATTACTGTTTCTCTTTATAGGACCATGCTAAGACCTACACTCCAGAGGCCCTGCCTGAAGCATGCCTTTGCCAAGGCTCTTACTCTGGCCCACTTCCAGTCCCGCCCCTCCCTGTGGGATAGAGAAACCACAGGGCTAAGCAGATGGACATGTGCACAGAAAGCCCATACAACCTCTTTCAAAACATACTCTAGGCACCCAGCCTCCCTATAATCCTGCCCAAAGGAGCCCGGAGCTC
The DNA here is from genome assembly GCA_017311185.1 of Proteles cristata cristata. NCBI lineage: Eukaryota > Metazoa > Chordata > Mammalia > Carnivora > Hyaenidae > Proteles > Proteles cristata. The sequence goes on along the minus strand of JAESUZ010003484.1, from coordinate 863,209 downwards.
GCTTCCCAAGGACCTCACTTCTCACACCACTGTTTGCAAGTGGGAGAGGGGAGAGACCCCAGACGTTTGGCCAGGGAGACCACTGACTTATGTGTGCACAGCCTTCCTCGGTACAGAAGGAAACCCACACGGGAAGACAAAGGAGAAGGTCCGAGCCCGCTCTCTCCGCTGCCATGTTCTGGCACAGGTCTCGGAGGAGCTGGAGAATTCGAAATACAAACCTGGCTCACCAAGTTGTTTGATTATCCATTCTCCCTTTCTTTTCAGCATCAGAAATCCAGCCCTCTCCCCTCTCCCTCATCAGTTTTAGCTCAGCACAGGGCTGCCTTACCCCAAAACACATTTCTCAAGGTCCCTGCAACAAAATGAGGCCACGTGACTTAGCTGCACCCTGGCGGGTGGCAAGGGAAACAGGCACGCAACCGCTAGGTCACATCCTTAAAAAAAGAAATTTGTTTTTCCTTCCTCTCTTCGCCTTTCTTTGAACTGGAGCTTGGACACAGTACTGAGGGACCAGCCACAACCGAGAAGATGAGGCAACAAGGTGGGATGGCAAAGAAGAAAGGAGGGACCAGGATCACTGAGAGGCCGTACCGGGAAGAGCCGCCAATGTCACCCACCAAGTCTGAACTGTAAGGTGAGAGAGAGATAAATCTTGATCTTTTTTGAGCCACTGAATTTTGACATTTCTTTTGGTACATGAGTGCAGCCTCTCTCTCACTAAAACATTTGCAAATGACCTAAATAAACTGGTTGTAAACTAGACTTCGGGGAGGTATTTATGCTAAGGCATACCAGGAGTCAACTACAGTGATCCCAGACAGAAGACCACAGTACCAAGCCGTTGAAAGGAGAAAAAAACAAAAAAGGAAAGAAAGAAATGGGAAAAGGGAGGAGGGATTTTAAATGGAGGCAGAGTTATTTTTTTAAAAAATCGTACCAGAAAAATGTATCAAATATATGGCAAACACACAAGAAAAAAATAAATGAGTTCCATATGAAAATTAATCATGGCACCTACCGGTGTATAAAATGACCTGAAAATGCTCAGTCTATCCTAGAATGTCTTCATATTAAGTACAATAAGGAAAACTTTTAAAGCAAAATTCTCGGGATGCCTGGGTGACTCAGTCAGTTGAGCGTCAGACTTTGTTTCAAGTTATAATCTTGTGATAGATGAGTTCGAGCCCTGGATTGGACTCTGTGCTGACAGCTGAGCCTGGAGGCTGCTTTGGATTCTGTGTCTCCCTGTCTCTCTGCCCCTCCCCTGCTCATGCTCTGTCTCTCTCTCAAAAATAAATATAAACATTTAAAAAAGAAATATTTACATATATTAATATCTTTAATTTTAATAACACAAGGAAGTAGGTATTACTACCCTCAATTTATTGATAAGGAAACTGAGGCACAAAACAGCTAAGCAATTTGCCCAAGTTCACAGAGCCAATAGGTGCCCATGCTTAGAACCAAAACCATATCTGAACAGGTTCAGAGCTGTATTACAAGATACAAGAAAGTGCTAATAAAATTTTGAAATACTGCAGGATCTTCTCACCCTGCTTTTTAAATCCTGTATAAAATAATATCATGCCATACTTGATACATAATCCAATTTAGAGATAACATGCTTATCCCAAATGCTATCACATAATCCCTTCTATAATCCCCAAAACAATATTGCTTGGAAGAATCCAAGTGTGTACAATATTTGGGAAGGTCATAAGGTCAGTTCAGACAAAACTGAAATTACAACAATGAGGAAGAAGGTAATAGAATACAACCCTTCCCTAGCATCGCTTAGACAATTAAGCATTAACAATTTGGCTCCCTGAAGCTTATAAAGTGATCAGTGTGAGTTCATCTAGTCCACACTCCTACCTTTACAAACAAATCAGTTAAATGTACAGACTGAGTGATTTATTCAAGGTCATAAAGCTAGTTATTTGCAGAACCAAAACAAAACCTACTCCTCTCGGAGACTAAGGTAAGACCTTTCTTTTGAATAGGCATGCAAGTCGCCTACAGTTTATCAACTAGAGCAGAGATTTTATTTTGTTTTTAAGATTTTATTTTTAAGTAATCGCTACCACCTGTATGGGACTTGAACTCACAACCCCGAGATCAAGAGTCGCACGCTCTGCCGCCTGAGCCAGCCAGGTACCCCTCCACTAAAGCAGTAATTTTAAATTATGTTCCAAACCCATGAAGAACGTCCAGGGGCCTGGGGTTAGCTAACTGCCAGTCCCATCCTGGCAAACCCTGCTTTACAGAAAGCTACACCCTGCCCTGTCCGCCCCGCATTAAAGAGAAGAGCAATGCAGTGTCACATTCCCAAAATGAGCCTCCATCTTAGACTTGTTTCCAGAAGGACTTCTGAGACCATGGGGCGCCTGGGTGGCTTAGTCGGTTAAGCGTCCGACTTTCGCTTGGGTCATGATCTCGCGGTTCGTGGGTTCGAGCCCCGCGTCGGGCTCTGTGCTGACTGCCAGCTCAGAGCCTGGAGCCTGTTTCAGTCTGTGACTCCCTCTCTCTCTGACCCTCCCCTGCTCACGCTGTCTCTCTCTCTCCTAGAAATAAATAAAAAAAACATTAAAAAAAAAAAAAGAAGGACTTCTGAGACCAAAGAGAGTAAGAAAGAAAAAAAGGAAGAAAGGAAGGAAGAAAGAAAAGGAGGGAGGGAAGGAGACGGGGAGGGGGGGGGAGGAAGGGAGGGAGGGAGTATGCAAATCACGTAACGAAGCAAACTTAGCATACTTACTTATAGAGCTCTACTCTGGGGCCCTTTCGGAGTGCTTAACCCAAAGAAAGCTTCCTACAGCCAGAATTCATCTCCTAAAAAAACTATCACCATCCTTTCATTAAATGGGTATTTTCATGCCAAATAAAAAATTAACATATTCTCAGAAAAAAGAACCAACTTGGAAAAGAAAGTGCAGCTGATAACGCAGCGGCGACGCCCATCTCCACTGCGCTGGCCTGGCGTTCTCATTTCCCGTCTGCTGAGAACACCAAGTGGTCTGCCAAGCAGCATTTGGGAAACAGTCACAGGCTAGCATGGAGCTAATCAATCAGTACAATAAAGATCAAAATGATATTAGTCTCAGGGATTACACATTTGTTGAAAGCAATAAAAAACACAATTTGTTTAGTCACTCAACATGTATTTATTGAGCATACGCTATGGGCCAAGTACTCTTCTGGATACTAGTGATTCAACCCAGACAACCGTGTCCTCTGGAGTTCACTTTCTAGTGGAGAGACGTCGGCATGCCAACAAGTACAGTGTCCAGCGAGCCAGCGGCTGCTAAGTGCCACGGCACGTAATAAAGCCGAGGACAACAGTGCAGATTTAAAGAAGGGAGGCTTTGCAGTTTTCACTGGTGGTCAGGCAGGTCATGGAGAGGAAGGAGTCCCCCCCACTGTCACTGTGGGACGAGTGCTCCAGGCAGGGGCCACCAAGGCAAAGGCCCTGAACTGCGAGACCTTTGACCGTGAACAATAACCAAAAGGGTAAAGGAGGCAAAGTCGGGCAGGATCATTCAGGACCTTGGGGGTCACTGTAGGTCTTTACCTTTAAAAAAAAATTTTTTTTAATGTTTACTTATTCCTGAGAGAGAGAGAGTATGAGTGAGGTTGGGGGAAGGCAGAGAAAGAGGGAGTCACAGAATCAGAAGCAGGCTCCAGGCTCCGAGCTGTCAGCACAGAGCCCATCGTGGGGCTCAAACTCACAAACCCGTGAGATCGTGACCTGAGCCCAAGTCGGGCACTTAACCGACTGAGCCACTCAGGTGTCCCTCTTTAGCTTTTATTGTAAGTAAAATGTGAGGTCACTGCAGAATTGTGAACCCAGGGTGATATGATCTACTTCAGTTCTTAAAAAGCTCACTCTGCTGGTGGCTGAGACCAGCCTTCATGGGACAAAGAGGGAAGCAGGGAAACCAGTAAGGAGGTGACTGCAGAAATTCAGGCAAGAATTCAGGCCTCCACCACAGTGATAACTGCAGAAGTGATAAAATGCAACTAGATTCTGGATAAACAGATTGGATGTGGTTATAAGAGAAAGAAAAGACTACAAGGATGCCTCCAAAATGTTCAACCTGAACAACTGGAAGAATCAAATTGCCTCTAAGGATAGGCAAGAGTGTGGGATCAGGTTTGCCTTACAGAGAGATCAGGAGTTCAAATTTGAACAAACACGTGGAGATGTCCAGTGCACAAAAGGAAACAGAAGTATGCAGTTCAAGAGCACCTGGGTGGCTCACTTGGGTAAGTGGCTGACTCTTGATTTCGGTTCAGGTCATGAGCTCATGTTTCACGAGCTGGAGCCCCGAGTCAGGCTCTGCGTTGACGGCGCAGAGCCAGCTTGGGGTTCTCTGTCTCCCTCTCTCTTTGCCCCTCCCCTGCACTCTCTTTCTCAAAAATAAATAGACATTTAAAAAAATAAAAGAAGCATGCAGTTGAGCAGGAGTCAGCAGGAGAACACTGGGTCAGAGCTAGAGATCGGAGCCCAGGGTTCCGATGGTGTTTCACACCAGAGGGTGGGAAATGACAAAGGGAGCAAGTGGGAACAAGAGGAGGTCCAAGGACTACGCCGTCCAACATCAGGAAGAAGAATCAGCAAAGGAAAACAAGGGGGAATCCGGGAGAGTGTGGGGCCTCCTGGAAGCCAAGTGAAAAAGATGTTTCATGGAGGACGGAATGACCAACTGGGTTCATGTTACTGAGAGAGTAAAATAAAAACTGAAAACTGACCCCTACGTTTAGCAATAGGGGACTCTAGCAACTCGAAGGCGACTTTTAGTTGAATGCTTGAGACTATGCCTATTTAACGTGGTTTTAAGAGAGAATGAAAGGAGAGGAATTGCAATTGTGGGTGTATAAAACTCTTGAAGAGTGACGCTGAGCATCATTTCATGGGTCTGTTGGCCACCCGGATGTCCTCTTTGGAGAAGTGTCTGTTCATGTCTTCTGCCCATTTCTTCACTGGATTATTTTTTTTTGGGAGAGGGGAAGGGGGGTGATGGGCATGAAGGAGGGCACTTGTTGGGATGAGCACTGGGTGTTATATGGAAACCAACTTGACAATAAACTAAGAAAAAAAAGTTTAAAAATTAAAAAAAAAAAACTCTTGAAGAACTCTTTCATAAAGGACAACAGAGAAATGTGGTGATAGCTGGAGAGAGAGGTGGGATCAAGAGCACAGTTATTTTAGAAGAGGAAAAATAATACTTTCTATGCTGATGGAAAAGATCCACTATAGAGGCAATAGTACAGATGCAGAGGAGAGAAGGGAGTCGTCCTTGAGCAAGCAAGAGGATGCATGGTCGGGGTGGCCTTGAAAACGTGCTGGTTGGGGGGAGATGTGGTGTTGGACCTTGGGGACTCCTCTTCAGTTTACTTCAGTTTTCTTGGACAAGAATAGGCAAACTCATCAGCTAATCATCAGGATGGGGAGGAAGGGGTGAATGTTTCAGGAAAGAGAAGATGTGTAAAATAATCATGTAGAACAATGGAAGAGTGATTGCCAAGCAATCTCATGTGCACATGAACTTCACTGACGTAAGGCATTAGAGTTGTGTTTTTCTCCAGCCTCATTGCTCTGCAGAGTAGGTGAAGAGTCAGATTTAAACCAGGGTGAGTTAGATACAGCTGTGATGAAACAGGAACGACAATGAAAGCAAAGGAGTGATCGTGACTGACCACAGAATCTCAGTGAGGAGCAAAGAGAAGACACAAAGGGATGAGCCACAGCCTAACGGTGGCAGGAGCCACGGATTGGAGTCCACACTGCATCAGAGATTGCTGGAACTGTGACACAAGAGGGAGTGAGCCAGAAGTAGATGTGGAAGGCAATAAGTATGACAATTAAAATGCAGATTATGGAGTGGCCACAGTCATAAATGATGATATGGCTTTGCCAAGACAGTGCCACCGCTGTCTTGTGAGTCAAGACAGGCTCACAAGAAAGAGAGGTTCAAAATCTGAGAGACAAAGTGTTGGAAGGATCATCCTGAAATCACTAAACAAGAGTCACTTTTAGAGACAGTGACAGTGAACCAGGAGCTGAAGTCACCCAGAAATAAGAGGGAAAGATGAGGGAACCGAGTGGAATCTCAACAACAAGGTTTGGCTGGTGATGCAATTTGATGACATGAGATTTAAGCTGGGGGAAAAGGGTCTGATCTGGATATAAAATAAGAAGCAATCGGCGAGGAGAGTCCTCCGGTGAGAACTACTATTACTTTTACTCCATGAGGATGAAAGAGACTGGCCTGCTTTCAAGTGACAAATATAACAACAGTTTTGAAAAAGAAATTACCTTCGATGCGAGAAAAAATAAAGCATTGTGATACCCACTCCACCCGAGCTTGATGAAGCATAAGTTCCATTAATTAAAAAAAACTCTGAACCAGACTGTTAATTAGTAATTTATGTCTGATTATTTGCCACTTTTAGCAACAAAAGGGAAAGATTCATCAACAAATAAAAATTCATTATATGCAAAACTGGGTCAAATATTATCAGGAATTTTGCCCTTCAAACTTTGTGTCTACTCATCCTAATTCTAGCAATCAGGTCCCTTTGCTTGGAATGGCTCTGAGAGAACAGTAGCTATAACCTAATGTCCAGGATCTGAGCTGTTATCAATAGTGGGAACCTTAATCCCATGCCAGAGTATCAACTGCCCATTTCGTTTCCATCAGAAAAGAATGAGGAGAGCCTGCCTGGCTCAGCTGGATGAGCATCTGATCTCTGCTCAGGTCATGATCTCACAGTCCGTGGGATGCAGCCCCACATCAGACTCTGTGCTGACAGCATGAAGCCTGCTTGGGATTCTCTTTCTTCCCACTCCCCCCACCCCCGCCCCACCGCCTCCTCTGCTCACTCATGCATACTCTCTCTCTCAAAATAAATGAAATTAAAAAAAAAAAAAAAAGAATGAAACCCCTTAAGAGACATAGCCCTAAGAAGACTCAACTTCTTGGTGGGTCATAGACCTCCTTTAATAATGTGATGAAAACTGTGGACACTTTTACCCAGAAAATGTGCAGAGGCACATTTGTAAAAAAAAAAAAAATTTGCATACATTGCAAGCATTTCTTGATAACCCCTCCTACTTCCTCCATAAGCCAATCAGGTCCCCTAGAATAACATCTGTCTCCCTCTCTTTCTGCCCCTCCCCCACTGGTTCTCTTTCTCTTTCTCTCTTTCAAAAATAAATAAACATTTAAAAAAAATTTTTAAATTCTTTCTCCAGATGCTCATTCTAGAGTCGGTTCAAAAATCTCAGGAAATTGGCATGACTGGGTGGCTCAGTTGGCTAAGCGTTAGACTCTTGGTTTCAGCTCAAGTCAAGATCTCACAGTTCATGGGTTCGAGCACTTTGTCTGTCTGCACTGGCAGTGCACTCAGCACAGACACCCTCATCCCTCCCATTCTCGTGCGCACACTCTCTCTCTAAATAAACAAGCTTTAATAAAAGTAAAATCTTTAAAATAAAAAACTTAATAAAAGTAAAAGTTAAAAAGAAAACAGAATGTCTTTTATAGATAGACTAGATGAAGTAGATAAACATAGATACAGAGTCAAACAAGTTCTTCCCTAACAATATCCGTAACATAAGATAGAACTGAGTCTTAAAGAAGCTAGATTCACAACCAAAAGAGACAATTAAACTGGCCAAATCAAAACCTTAGACATCACCACTGCCCAACCCAACAATGCATAGTTTTCAAATGAGACCTTTTATTTTGTCTTAAAGGTCAAGAGAACCACCATTCTGAGATAACAGGTTACACAGCAGAATTTAAAGTTACCCTACTGAATATAAGAATTTGCAAGATGGAATTCAAAAGAAAAACAATACAACAATAACAGCCTTTCTTTCTCCTATTACCCAAACCTCCACAGCAAAGCATCATATTAAGAAAAGCATCTGTTACTTGAGTAATTATGATTTCTAAGCATCCCAGCTTTATTGACTAAACTCCAATGACCTTTCCACTATTTAATTATTCCCTAAATGAAAGGTATTTCTCAACATCTGTTCTTAGTTTATTTTTAATTTGCATTTACTCTAACCTAGCTGTTGGAGCTGAAATTAGCAATAGAGGATGACATTATCTTCACACAGTCACATGAAACATTCTATTCTTCAATCAAAGTTTTCCAGACACATTTCACATACAGATTTTCTTTTAGCTGTCCATGACTATTATCTGCACTTTAAGATGAGATTAATGTTACCTTTCTTTTGCTACCATTTCAAAGAACTTTTATATTATACTAAATAAACACAAACTTTCTCTTTCTTCACATTGTAATTAACATAATTTTTTTCTGAAGCACGAGTTTTCTTTCAAAATATACTTATAGACAAAAAGGACAGGGGCGCCTGGGTGCCTCAGTCAGTTAAGCATCTGATTTCAGCTCAGGTCATGATCTCAGGGTCTATGAGTTCAAGCCCCACATCAGGCTCTGTGCTGAAGCTCAGAGCCTGGAGACAGCTTTGGATTCTGTGTCTCCCTCTCTCTCTGCGCTCCCCCACTTACTCTCTGTCCCTGTCTCTGACTCTCTATCTCTCTCAAAATAAATAAACATTAAAAGTAAAAGAAAAAAGTACAAATGCTATTGAAACAATTCAATTCAAAGATACTGAAACTGACCAAGAGACAATATTTTAGAAAAACAGCAGAAGTCAATGTAATAGATGAGTAATTAAAACTACCTTTAAAATGTAGAAATTAAGCAAGTTAAGAAAATTAATTCTGGGGGCACCTAGGTGGCTCAGTTGGTTAAGCGTCTGACTCTTGATCTAGGCTCAGGTCACGAATCTCACAGGTAGTAGGATTGGGCCCCAAGTCAGGCTGAATCGCTGACAATGGAAGCCTGCTTGGGGTTCTCTGTCTCCCTCTCCCTCTGACCCTCCCCACTTGCACGTGCCTGTGTACATGCGCTTGCTCTCTCTCTCTCTCTCTCTCTCCAAATAAATAAACTTTTAAAAAAAGAACGATATCCTTAGGCAAAATAAACCGGCTTTAAAAAAAATTAATTTTGGAGGAAGAGCTAATAATTAAAAGTGCTGAAAACCTGAATTAAACATGATTTGAAAAAAACCTATCCAGCCGATTGAAAAACGTAAAACTGACCCTGTGAAAGTGAAGTTTACATTGCAGCTTTATACATGCTGTGACTAACTGCTAACCATCTTTCAAATCCTTTCCCCTACTCCATCTCCACTTCTACCACTTTGGTTCAGGCCCCATAATCTCTAACCTCAATTGTTTTCATAACCCTTATGTACTCCCTGCCTCCCTCCAACTCTGCCCCCTTACTAAATTTACCTTTCACACTGCCAACCAAGTTACCTTTCTGAAAAATAGTACTAAGCCCATCATTAACCCACTAAAAATCCTGTAGTGGCTCCTATAGTGAAGTGATCAAACCTTCAGCCTGCTTCAAAAGAGCTTTCAAAATCTGGCCCCAGCCTCTCCCACCATCCACAACACCCTAGCCACACTCATCTACCAGCAACAGATTCAAAATGCATTGCTCTTTTCCATCAACCTGGCCTATCTTCCCTCACGTCCACACACCTACCTTCTAAGCATCCTTCAAAGCACACCTCAAATTCCCCCGTTAAGGTGCTGTCACCAGCCTTACCCTCACTCTCACCAAGGCAAGAGCTTGTCCTCCCTCCTTCCGTGTCCCCGTGGCCTTGTGTGCACTGCACTCTCTTGTGCAGGATGTCTGTTTATTCCTCTCCTCCCAGCTAGCCTGAGAGCACCTTAAGAACAGACATACGTCTTGCTCACCTCTGAGCCCATCATCTAGCAATGATGTCCGAACAACAGATATTTGCTGAGTGAATAAAGTATGTATATAAGCAAGTCTGGCTTTTTTTTTTTTAACCATTAGCGTATATAGCAAGCCTTCAGTGAGCACTTACTGCATGTGGAGACTAAGCTGAAGGCTGGCATCAGAAAGTCAAATTAGGGCAGCATGGACCATACACAAGCAAGAACAGCCAAAAATAGAAATAGTGACTAAACAAGAGGGAGAAATTGATTCTGGCTCAGTGATCGAAGAGTAGAATGCTTTGTGGCATTTATGCTGTTTGAGGAACAGAGATCTCCATACGGGCGGGTTGGCAGGGGGAAAACAACCAAGCACAGAAAACAAAGGAAGCCACATCGCAAAGGCAGGAAAAGGACTGTGGGAAATACTCACATGGAGCCATCTGCCTCCCACATAGCATTTGGGGGTGGGGGGAGGAGTGGGGGCAGAGCTGCTAGAAAGTTAAGGTGGTGGAAGACATCCCTAAATGTTCCACTTAAACATACATGCAGGGGTGCCTGGGTGGCCAGGAAAATCCAAAGAAAGAGCAGAAGTCGTTCCTAGGGCAGCAACATTGGGGGCAATGTACATTCCAAGGGCATGGGAGGGGATGAGGAGTCTCTGATTGCCCAGGTCCAGCTTGCAGGCCAGCTAGTGGTCACATCCTCTCAGTGCTCTCCTCCAACAGGTTAATATCCAAAATATATAAAGAACTAATACAATTCAATAGAAAAAAAATCTGATTTAAAAATGGGCAGAGGATCTGAATATTTTTCAAAAGATGACATAAAAATGGCCAACACATAGATAAAAAGATGCTTAATATCATTAATCATTGGGGAAATGCAAATCAAAACCATAAGGAGATATCACCTAATATCTCTTAGAATAGTTACTATCAAAAAGACAAGAAAAATGGGGCACCTGGATGGCTCACTTGGTTGGGCATCCAATTCTTGATTTTAACTAGGGTCATGCTCACGGTTCATGGGCTTGAGCCCCGCATCGGGCTCTCCCTCATCCCCCACTGTCAGCACAGAGCCTGCTTGGGATTTGCTCTCTCTCTCTCTCTGCCCCTCCCCAACTCTCTCTCTGAAAATAAATAAGCATTTTAAAAAAGATGACAAAAAAGTATATTAGCAAGAAAGTGAAGAAAGAAAGTTCTGGTGTACTATTGGAAGGAATGGAAATTGGTGCGGCCACTATGGAAAATAATACAGAGGTTTCTCAAAAAATTGAACTAAAATTAGAACTACCATAAGATCTAGCAATTTCACTTCTCTGTATTTATCCAAAGAAAACAAAAACACTAACTTAAAAAGATATATGCAGCTCTGTGTTCATTGCAGCATTATCTACAATAGCCAAGACATGGGAACAATCTGAATGTCCTTCAATGGATGAATGGATTAAAAAAAAAAAAAAGTGATGTATCAATACAATAAATTATTATTCAACCATAAAAAAGAAAGAAATCCTTCCATTTGCAACAACATGGATGGACGTTCACAAAGGGCATTATGCTAAGTGAAATAAGTCAGACAGAAAAAGATAAATACCATACAATCCCTCTTTTTTTTTAATTTTTTAACATTTATTCATTTTTGAGTGAGATAGAGTGCGAGTGGTGGAGGGGCAGTGAGAGAGGGAGACACAGAAGTGGAAGCAGGCTCCAGGCTCTGAGCTGTCAGCCAAGAGCCTGACATGGAGATCAAACCTACAAGCGGTGAGATCATGACCTGAGCCGAAGTCAGATGCTTAAACAACTGATCCACCCAGGCACCCCTATACAACTCCTCTTATATGTGGAATCTAAAACACCATCACCAACACCAACACCAAGCTCAAAGATACAGGGAATCAATTGGTGGTTGCTGGAGACAGGGGTAGGGGATGGGTGAAATAGAGGAAGGTGTTCAAAAGGTACAAATTTCCAATTATAAAATAAATAAATCATGGGGATGTAATATATAGCACCATGACTATAGTTAAATAATACTGTATATATTCAACAGTTGTTTAAAGAGTAAATCTTAAAAGTTCTCATCTCAAGAAATGAAATTTGTAACTATGTATGGAAATGGATGTTAACTACACTTATTGTGGTGATCATTTCAAAATACATACAAAAATCATACTACATTTGAAACTAATATAATGCTATATCAATTATATCTGTTTTAAAAAGACGATATACCTTAAAACTGGCAATATAACAATTGAAAAATGGATCATTTACAACTTAGAACCAAATTTTGTTTTTAAGTCTATTTGGGAGGAGATTCTGTTGGTTTTATTTTTGTGGTCTGTTGCAAATAATTCTGAAAAGGCTCCTTCCTAAGTAGTTCGTTAAAACTTCCCCATACCTCCCACATGGCCAACCTCTACACAAAAGTCTCTATTCAAATAGAAATTACCATCCTGGGGGCACCTGGGTGGCTCAGTCGGTTAAGTATCCGACTTTGGGTCAGGTCATGATCTCACAGCTCGTGGGTTCGAGGCCCGTGTCCGGCTCTGTGCTGACTGCTAGCTCAGAGCCTGGAGCCTGTTTCAGATTCTGTATCTCCCTCTCTCTCTCTGACCCTCCCCTGCTCACACTGTCTCTCTCTCTCTCTTTCTCTCTCTCTCTCTCTCTCTGAAATAAATAAAACATTAAAAATTAAAAAAAAAAAATTACCATCCTGTTTAGGCCTTACCAGGAGTTCCTTTTTTTAAAACCTCAAGCTTAAAAATGTCTCAGGAACAGGTCCCCTTAAATACGGATACATGATCTCAAATTCCACACAGTGACATATGTTAAGAGAAATTATGTATTTTGAACCACTCTGGAGCTTTTTCAATCAATGAAGAAATGAAAATTCCTTCCTATATCTTCAAAGAGGTTATAGATTAGAGCTCAAAGACATAACTCAAGGTCTAGAGGACAGTGGGAGTTTGGGTTTGGCTTGGTTTAGTTAAATGAATACAAGGACATCTAGAGACCTCTGGGGTATATTTATAGATCCTCAAGGAACTTGCTATAGTGGCCCAAAAGCCACTTAACTCCAAATTGGTCCAAAAGTCACTTAACTCCTAATTCATTCTGACATAAAAACAATTATTCTTTTCAAATGCACTCATTGTAAAAAAATGATAGGCAAATTACTTTATATCAAAAGGAAGTCCAATTACATTAACTGTAAGTACTAGATGCCACCTATTTAAAATTACAGAAACAGGGGTGCCTGGGTGGCTCAGTCAGTTAAGTGTTCAACTCTTGATTTTGGCTGTAGTCATGATCTCATGGTTCATTGGTTTGAGCCCTGTGCTAGGCTCTGTGATGATAGTACAGAGCCTGCTTGAGATTCTCTCTCTCTCTCTGCCTCTCTCTCTCTCTCTCTCTCTGCCTCCTTCTCTCGCTCTCTCTCTCAAAAATAAATAGAGTTTAAAAAATAAATTTAAAAAATAAAACAAAGAGGCAAATACGTGTGTAATATTGTGACCAACCTTAAAGGGGATAAGTAAACTAGCAAATGTTTATGTTTTATACTTTATATCACATCTCAGAAATTACCCCATATCAATAAAAAAATGCCGGTGATTTTTTACTGCAAATTATTCCACTGTATGAATAAATTACAACTTAACTAAAAAGGAAAACGGGCATATAGGATTAGACATGGGAATTTCTTCCCCACCATGAGTCAAACACACACGTCTTAGAAATAATTTCTTAGAAAATATATACAATAAGTTTTTACAGTGGATCACAGGACTCCATGTAAGACTTCAGGATATGACATTAGGCTTACAGCCAGAAGAGGTAAACTACAATGAGTTGAAGACCAAGGAGCTCAATGAAGAAGCATTTTGCTGCTCAATATTTTGGTATGATCTTCTGGTTTAATGGGCCACAATAAGAAATGCACCAAATTTCATCACTCTCCTGACCCACTCTCCATTGTTTTACCTTTGCTCAAGATAACCCAAACTTCAAAATACAAGGCAAAAGAAAAAAAAATGTCCAATACCAAGAATCCATTACCTTTTTTACATCGTCAAAGGGAAGTATTTATAAATAGAATCTTCAACATTTGACTACAGTTCTCCTCGCTCCTCTGAAATGCACAGACCATTTTCACTTTAGTTCCAAAAGTCTTCGATCTGCCTTCCTTCTCCATTCATCAATGGGGATTGCTAAAACTCCAGATGCCCAGACCCCGCCCCGCACAACTGAATCAGAATCCAGAAGGTGGTTCTGATGTGCAGAATACCACAGAGGGGGAGGGGAGGGAGCGCCTGGGTGGCTCAGTCAGTTAAGCATCCGGCTTCGGCTCAGATCATGATCTCATGGTTCATGGGTTTGAGCCCCATGTCTCTGTGCTGACAGCTCAGAGCCGCTCTGGAGCCTATCTTTGGATACTGTATCTCCCTCCCTCTCAGACCCTCCCCTGCTCATGCTGTCTCTCTCCCTCTCTAAAAAAATAAATAAAACATTTTTTTTAAAAAAATTTTTTTTAAAAAGAATACCATATGGGATGGGGATACCCGGGTGGCTCAGGTGGTTGAGCATGTGACTCTTGGTTTTGGCTTAGATCCTGATCCCAGGATCATGGGATCAAGTTCTGAGTCAGCTTCCGTGCTGAGTGTGGAGCCTGCTTAAGATTCTCTCTCTCTCCCTCTCTCTCTCTTTCTCTCCCTCTCCCTCTTCTTCTAAAAATAGAGTACCACACAGGATGAGCCCAAAATCTAACTTTCAAAATAAAAGTATATATATCCATCTATGTAATTACTGAATGAACATTAAGTAACATGATTCACACAAAGCCTGTGAGAACCCATCAGTGAGTATCAAGCTCAAAATGCTATCCCCACCCACCCTCCAGTATTCATATATACATATATCACATACCAAAACCTTAACGAGAAAGTGAAATGGAAGATATTCTCAAATATTAAAACTGTGGAATTAAAAAAGAATATCTAAACAGGTAACACTTTTTAAACTAGAGTGGATGCATTTATTTCAAAGCTGTACCACTGTGGAGACAAAGTCAATTTTTAAATGTGCCTCTCTGCTACATAAGAAATGTTATTATGTGCTTTCTCTGCTCTTTGAAAAAAGATTTTTGTTACATAATTAAATGCTAAAATTACGAAACTGGACAGAAATCATAGTAACTAACCAGTCAGCCCCCCCATCAAAAGAAAAGTTCATTTGAAAATACTCACCTATGAAATATTAGTCTTCTGCTTTATACTTTGAGCTCAATGGCTATGATTGAACTGGTTTTTCTTAAAGAAACAGAGCTCTCAAAATCAATGTGAGACTGTACCACCCCAGAACTCAATCACAGCTGCCACATGAGCACACACCAAAAACTCCCCTTATTAACCAGACCAGGAGTACAAGCTGCTGATAGAGAAGACCTGCAGGACTTAGGTAAACCTCAGGTAGGCGGTTGTTCCAAGGCCCCAGCGCAAAGGCAACATGGAAGATGAAAATCACCTGCCTTCTATATTTGACATGTGGAAATCCAGGTGCAGAGGAAGCAAAAGTGAAAGGGCTAGACTCGGCTTAGTTTTCTCAGTCCACGAGCCATCATTTCAAGAATGTATATTAAAGAAACTCACAATGATGCACGTTTCAAATACTAAATTGAGTATATTTATTATTAAACAGTTAAGGCATACAAAAAATTAAAAGTAGTAACATAGTAACTACCTCTGCCTCCACACAAAGCTTAAGGGAAAACAATCTAGCCAATACATCTGAAACCACCTGAGTATCCTTTCACAATTAAATTTTAACTAATATTTACAACCGCAGCAATACTGTTTTGTGTTCTATTGTTCCCAGAAAATCATCCTATCAGCCTCTGGTTCAAACTTCTGGCCTCAAGTAAGGTTCAATAAAATTGAGTTTTCCATCCTGTCCATATAATTAATGTGCTTCCATTGCTTAGAACGTTCTCGGCAATTCATGGTTTCCATTCGGGAACGGGTCACCTACAGAGCTTCGACAACCACAGTAACAGGTCATGAGAATCACACTCATACAGAAGAGTCTTCTACGAATGCACTACTTCGGCATAATGAGGTGACAACATGGAGAATATTTTTATACGCGTGACAAGAATAGCTGCTCTCCTCGGTCAGAGTTGAATTTCCATCAGGGTTACCGTCCCTCACCGCAAATCCCCAGGGCTCATGGAAAAAAACAAACCTGCTCAATGACCTCTCTCCAAAGCATAGTTATTCCAGCCAAGTAAAGCCTCAGGGGGGGAAAGAAAAGAATAATTTTTCATAGTCCTTCAAGCTATTTAGAAAATCCCCTCTCAGATATTTCCTTAAATGAAAGAAGTAGATCAAGGATTCCCTAAATGCAACATAACCAGTGTCCTTCCTAAAGAAAGGTCACTGAAAGATAAACAAATAAGGTAATCTTCCTCACGATTTTCATAAAACTGAATCTCGTTCAGCAAGGTTCCTTTATTGCAAACATAGCATATTTTTAGCAGGCTTGCTATAAATGTAACCAGGTATAATATTCCTTATTAAATAATTCATTTTATTTTTATTTCACTGGCCTCTCTCTTTTCTTCCCTCCCCCTTCCCCCACCTCTACCAACTCTTTCAATCCTAGAGATACCCATCTGGGCATCAGACCAGGACTTCGGCTGTGCCAAATCGCAGTGCATCTGAAATCCACTACCTTTTTTCACCAGCCAGTGAAAAGACTTGAGCAACAGTCAAAGGAAAAAAGAAAAGGGAATTCACGTCAGAAACAAATTATCAATTTCTCTGCCTCCCACCCAGAGGACAGCATGTCCTCTGCCATCTTCCCCTTTGCTCACCCTTACAAACAAATGACAGAGACTAGAACAGAGGAAGACTGGGCAAGACAAGTCTGGGAGCCTCAAATTCTACCTCCTACAATTGGCCCTCCCTTGCCAGGGCTGTGCTGCCAGAGCGCCAAGAGAAGCTCTATCTCGTAGCCCAGGGCCCCAGCTGTGGTGAATAGGAGGGAAGAGACAGAGGGATGTATAAACTGAATTAATATTGTGCAAAATTAATGAGCAATAAGTTCAGGGACAAACGAAGAATCATCTAGCAGCAGCGAAATAAACTACCTTGTACATTAGGAGGCTCAGCAATACGCAGAGGTCAAACACTGAGTTTGTGGAGTCAGAGCACCTGCATTCTAATCCCAGCTCTGGCACTTTCTAGCTCTGTAGCCTTTCTCACTGAATACACATTCATTGCTCACCTACTAAGAGCTGGGCCCTAGGCTGGATGCCAGGGATGTACCAGTCCCTGCTCTTGTGGAATTAAATTCTAGTGGGAAGGACATTAAGAAAGACACCAAACAAGAAAAATGCCAGACAGCAATAAGAACATATAGGGAAATGGGGCGCCTGGGTGGCTCAGTAGGTTGAGTATCTGACTCCTGACTTTGGCTCAGGTCATGATTCGAGAGTTCTGGGATTGAGCCCCACGTCGGGCTCCATGTTGATTGTAGAACCTGGTTAAGATATTCTCTCCCTCTCTCTCTCCCCCTCTACCCCTCTTTGCTCCCCTGCTTGCTTGCTCTAAAATTAAAAAAAAAATTAATAATCCTAATAACTTAAACACATAAATATTTCTATTATGCCAGGCTTTTACACTGTCCAAACTCAAGGATTTGGGGAAGAAAGAAAAGAATCTTTATAAACCCCAAGATTAAATTTATTAATATACTCCCAATATCAGTTTCTTCCTATCCAATCTCTACCCTTCCCCCATATCCAGTCCCCCAAAAGGAAGAAATTTGGAAAAACAAATTAGTACTAAAATTTTCCTATAAGAAAATTCCCTATTTTTATTCCCCAAAAAATAAAATTCCCATGGAGATAAATGCGTACCTTAAACGTGTATCTCTGTTAATTTACAGATTATTTTCAGTACATATTTTCCTTTAAGATACTGAAAAGGCCACAAATTCAGAATAGAACAATCCAAGGAGGATCTTTTAAAATATACATTATATGTAGATGATTCCTTTGACTTAACATGAACTAAAAATCCCTTTGCAATATGTAAATTTTAGAGTACTATGAGACCTGACCATCGTATACTATTATTTACATTAAAAGAATCAAAAAAGTGCCTTCCAGAAAGCAAGACTGGGACTAATACAGCCCCATTCAAGTCCAAATCTATCTACGGGCTTTTGCAACATAATCCAGCCAAAAGAATGTGATTCATATCTCAGCAATGCAACAGCTAACTTTTCAATGTGTTTTGAAGTAGGTGCCACGAAAGTAACAGTCATAGCCATGGCATTAAAACACTCTAAGCAATTTGAGAGTTTTTAAAAATGTTAAGAGCTAAGTAATACAGGCCCATTAAAGAACTTTAGAAAACACATATGAGCAAAAAGGAGAAAATGATAATGCCACAGGGCAAAGATGAACACTATTCATATTTTAGCGTATGTTCTCCTAAACCTTCTTGAAATAAATATTTCCCACATATAGGACTTCATATTGCACATATTTTTTACTTGACGATATCAAGAATGTATTTTATACACATCCATAACATTTTTGTAAATGTACAACGTTCTACCTTATGTATATACCCTATTTTAATTAGCTCCACTGAGATTCTCCATGATCTGTTCTAATGCCCAACACTAAAGGAACAGAGTAGGTTAACTACTTATTTCCTAAAGTTATTGGCCCATGACATCAGAACTTGTACTCCTTCACAAATACTTTGGGAAACTACAACTTAACCAATCCTCAATACTGTTTCTATGGTGTGTCCAATGTTTTTCTATTATAAAAATGCTGTGATCAAATTCTTGCTTGTACATGTCTGTGTATTCCCTAGGGGAAAACTCTAAAAATAGTTACTGAGCCAATGGTAAACACATGGAAAAAATGCGAGTGTTTCTGCCCAAGTGTCCCCCAATAATGTAAGAAAACTGTCAGTCTTTTTAAATGATAATATTTAATTTAAAAAAGAGATTAGGGGGCGCCTGGGTGGCTTAGTCGGTTAAGTGTCCGATTTTCGCTTAGGTCATGATCTCGCGGTTCGTGGGTTCGAGCCCCGCGTCGGGCTCTGTGCTGACTGCCAGCTCAGGGCCTGGAGTCTGTTTCAGTCTGTGACTCCCTCTCTCTCTGACCCTCCCCTGCTCACGCTGTCTCTCTCTATCTCTCCTAGAAATAAATAAAACATTAAAAAAAAAATTAAAAAAAAAAAGAGATTAGAAGTTATGTGTATTCATCACACAGAGTCAATATTTTTAAGCTTATATAATTACTTCTCTATGGACATGGCTAGTTATCAACATCAAAGGTTACTGTAATGGACATTGACTCAGAAAACTAAGAACGTATCTCCTCACAACTTATAGAACATGACAAGCATGGATACGTTGTGTCTTTTCTTTTCCTCTTTGTTACATTTACATATATCTGGATTTATATTCAGTGCTCTTAAGAAGATATTAATAATCCCTTTTATCTACATAGTACTTTCTACTATAAGAACACTTAAACAAAAAGAAATGTAGAGGAATAAAACATCCTAAAAGGGTCCTTTAACACAGGATATTAAGCTGTACCTCCAAAAGATCCTTAAAGTTACACAACAGTAACTACATATTTAGAGCCAAGACTGTAACGACCAAAGTTTTCACCAACTAACTGACACCAAAGTCATGGAGGGAAATGTATATCTTAAATGCACGTCTCTATTAATTTATGGACTATTTTCAGTACATATTTTTGCAATTTCAAATAATTAAGAAACAGGATCCTAATATATCATGAAGATGGTTCAGAGAGCAAAAACAGGGGTTAGGTTCCTTTTTTGGTTTTTCAAGTGACACTGGAAGTAGTTTTATACCTCAAAGTAACTCTCAAAGTTACTTAAGTATAGTGTTCACACCCAGGGTGGAGTTCAGTGTAA
Source organism: Proteles cristata cristata (assembly GCA_017311185.1). Taxonomy (NCBI): domain Eukaryota; kingdom Metazoa; phylum Chordata; class Mammalia; order Carnivora; family Hyaenidae; genus Proteles; species Proteles cristata. Next base: position 843,433 of record JAESUZ010003484.1, on the reverse strand, counting down.
TTTTCAAAGCTCAGAAAGGCTCTGTCTGCTCAAAAATATCTGCCCTTAGAGCCCGTCTCAGAAAAGTACTTGAAGATTTTTTAAAATGCAGAGATTTTCTTATTCAACGGGTCTGGAGTAGAGCCAATGCATCTGCATTTTTTAAAACCTCCCCAGTTGATTCATTTGTACAGCCAGAATCTAAAAGCACTCAGTTATAGTAAAAGACTGAGGAAGGGAGTGGAATCCTTAGGTCCCCATCTAAACGGTCACATGAAAACCATCAATCTGTCTCAGGTTACCCATGTGAAAACTGTACCTTCAGGAGACTCATAAAAAGCTTCAAAAACGAAAGCAAAGGTAGATATATGTGTTGGCCTAACCCCAGCCACCAAAAGAACATGGGTAAGGATATACGGTAAGGGAAGCAAGACTCAAAGATCACCTTACCGGAAATTGTGCTACTTCATATTTTAAGCACGTAATCCACTCAACTTCATAAAACAGACCAACAAGAACAAACTACTCAGCTGTATGTGTGTGTGGAAAAGGGTGGTCTCATAAGGAAAAGCATTCAACTGACAGTAGGAATTTCACCAAACAATGCCCGTAAACATACAATAAGAACAAACTGAGTAGGCAATTAAGACAGGATACTCAGGAGATGGTAGACTACTTTTTACATTACAATAGTCATTTATCAGAACTGTGTTGCTCAAAAGAAGTTTGTCTCACAAGAATAATGCAAAAACAAGCCTAAAAAACCTATGTCTTCTAAGTGATTTATTCATAATAATCCATCATTTTCTTAAACTTCCATTACCTACCAGATCTGGACTTAATGATGTCACTGAATTCATTCTGCCCATCATCAGGCCTGGCCTCATGCTCTCCATACTTGGCCATCTTTGCTGAGTTTCAATTTAATCCAAAGACTGTATTAAATCCTCTTTTTAAGACTTCCAGTTTTCTATAATGGTCCAGCTCAACATCAATACCTAAAAAAGAGAAAAGGGAATGTGTTGATGTGGGAAAAAGTGCGTATATATACTTTTTTCTTTTTTTTTCTGAATCCTACCAAACATTTATTTTTTTTCTTTCATAGTTTATTGTATATTTATACTTTTTCATATATTTGTATATTTATATACACAGTCGTATACAGCTATATATACTAACCATTCATTCAGCTAATATTTATTCAGCACCTTCCATGTGCAAGGCACTGATCTTGGCAATGGGATATGACTAAAAAAAAGACCTAGCCTCTGCCATTATGAAGTTTATAGACACTAACCTGTTAATGATAAAATGAATCATTTCATTATAATACTGATATGTTGCAAAAGTACAAACGAAAAGTATAAAGTAGTATGAGCATACAGCAGAGGACTGACCTGCCTTGGACAATTAGAGACGGTTTTCTTAAAGAAGTGAGATTTGTTCCAAGTCTTCAAGGAGGAGAAGAATTTAATTAGGAAAAAAAAAAAAAAGATGAAGGAAGAGAAAAAGATAAGAGCCTTCCACGTGAAGTGGTAGGAAGAATCAAGCAGAATTCAAGAAGCTGAGCCAGTGTCTTTGGAAAGAAAACAGCCAAGAGGAGAGAGATCTGGTGAACTAGGTAAAGTAGGTAGACAGGACCAGGGACAGGGCCTTGGAGACCAGGTGAAGGTTTTGGTCTTTCTCTAGAGAGGAAGGGAGGTCCAGTAGAGGGCTTTAAGCGGGGCATGAACATGATCAGATTTGCCTTCTGAGAAGGTCATTCTGGTTTGCAGGTGGACCAGAATGATGAGTGAGGAGCCATGAAGACAATGGCAGAATACAGCAACTGTTCATCAAAGAACCTAGAACACAGGCACATAGGCGTTGAATGAAAGTTTCTTTCAATTACTCTGTATTTTTGAAATTTTTTCATGATAGAATTTGGGGGGGGGGGGGGAATCCTAAGTTTAACCAAGTGATCAAACTTCACATGACCAATAATGGGGCATCATGTGATACGACGGAAAATATACCACATCATCTATATAGTATCCTTGCCAAAATGTTTAACATGAAGCTTATTGTAAAGAGACAAATATAAACTGTGGATTGTGTTTAAAATAAATTATCTAAGGGTACCTGGGTAGCTCAGTCAGTTAAACACCAGACTTCGGCTCAGATCATGATCTTGAGGTCTGTGAGTTTGAGCCCCACGTCGGGCTCTGTGCTGACAGCTCAGAGCCTGGACCTGTTTCGGATTCGATGTCTCCCTCTCTCTCTGACTCTCCTTCTTTCCCTTCCTCCCTCCTCTCAAAAACAAATAAGCACTTAAAATTTTTAAAATAGGGGCGCCTGGGTGGCTTAGTCGGTTAAGCGTCCGACTTTCACTTAGGTCATGATCTCACGGATCGTGGGTTCGAGCCCCGCGTCGGGCTCTGTGCTGACTGCCAGCTCAGAGCCTGAAGCCTGTTTCAGTCTGTGACTCCCTCTCTCTCTCTCTGACCCTCCCCTGCTCACGCTGTCTCTCTCTCTCTCTCTCCTAAAAATAAATAAAACATTTAAAAAAATTTTTTTAAATAAATTATCTAGACTGCTCAAATTTACCAATGTTGTGAAAAACAAAAACACCTGAGGGAGGGAGAACTTTGCAGGTTAAAGAAGAGGAAAGAAACATGACACTCAAGTGTACACTTTGACTGGACTCAGAATTTAAGAAATAAACATTTTGGAGATCATGTGAAAAATATGAACTGGGGCTATATATCAGACAATATTACTGAATCAATATTAAAGTTCTTTAATATTGGTTAATAGTTTTATCATTATGCAAGTATCTTTGATTATAAGAGACACCTGATGAGATCTTTACCAGTGAAATGTGATAATAACATCAACTTAAAATCAAACAAGACAGCATATACCTACCTATCTATCTATATACAGTTCTCTATCTCTACACATACATACAGAGAGAGGGGGAGAAAGAGAGAGAGAGAAAGCAAATGTTGTAAAATGAGAAATGCCTAGAAGGGGCACCTAGATGGCTTCAGTCAGTTTAGCATCTACTCATGATTTTTGGCTCAGGTCATGATCTCAGGGTTCTGAGCGTGGAGCCTGCTTAAGATGTTCTCTCTTCTCCCTCTCCCTCTGCCCCTCTTCACACACACTCTCTCTCTCCCTCAAAAAAAAAGAAATGTAGAGAAAGAGCATATAGATATTTACTCTTCTTTCTAATATAACATTACAGGCAGAAATGACTGGTCCAAACAAGGGTACAGGGAAAGAAAAGGGTAGATATGTGAGGTATTTACATATCAAATACAGAAGATCAGTAGCCTTTGGAAACTGACTGGATATGAGAGGTGCAGAATACTATGGTGCAAAATGACTGCCCAGTTTTGGTTTAGAAAACTGAGTAGAGGGTGAGTCATGCACGGAGCTGGGGAGCAGATAAGCCACTGGCGGAAGAAATAATGAATGCGGCTTGAACTTGCCAAGTTTAAGGTGCCTCTAAGTTATGTAAGTGAAGATAACAAAAAGGCAGTTGGACATATACGTCTAATCTCAAAATTGGTCTGAATTCAATATAAATCTGGATAGTTATACATTATATACATTATATCCACTGACACAGATTTTATTCTAGAAGATACATTATATGCATTCTGCTGAATATAGCTATCACTCAAAATAATTCTAATCTTTAGTAACTAATTAGAATCATCTTCAGAACTTAAAAAATTAAAGATTCTACTCCATAGAACAACATTCTTCTTTAAAAAGTCAAAAATTAGGGGTGCCTGGGTGGCTAGGTCGATTAAGTTTCTGACTCTTGATTTCAGCTCAGGTCATGATTTCATGGGTTCATGAGGTAACGCCCCACATCAGGCTCTGCACTGACACTACGGAAACTGCTTAGGATTTTCTCTCCCTCTGCCTCTCCCTGACTCTCATTCTCTCCCTCTCTCTCAAAATAAATAAATGAAAGTTTTTTTTAAATGTCAATAATTAGAGGGGCACCTGGGCTCAGTCAGTTGAGTGACCGACTCTTGATTTGGGCTCAGGTCATGATCCCAGGGTGTGGGATCAAGCTCAGGAAAAGGATGTGTTCTAACAGTAAAGAAGTCAAAATTACCGTAGAACAAAAATGTTTTAAGTGTTTAAAAGTTTGAGGTAGAAGAAAACTGGTGGACTGCTAAAGCTTTAGGAACAATTTTTTCTCCTGTAAGAGGACTCTGTGGATTCGGCCATCAGTCTGCCAAATTGTCAGTATAAGAAACTTTTTTTTTTATATTGCTCTACTACTGTTAAGACTTTAGGGATTATTATATGATTAAGTTCCTTTCAAAGGGAACATACCTGTAAAAGACTTGCTGAATTCTTAAGTATATTTTATTATATTCAAGAACTTGAAGCTTTGTTCAGAAGAATGCTTATAAAATTTTATTATGGAAAATCAGGTTTATCCAACAAAAATTCTCTTTACTGAAAAACAACTAACTATTGTTTTGAGAGATATTTCTAACGCCCTCTTTCATAACTGGTCTTGGCCAAAGGTCTTCACTTCACTTGCCAAAGACCTCTCCCAATATTTTTTAATCCTAATTTTTATTTTATGTTGCCACTCTAAGATAATTTCTCAAATTTTATCTTCCTGATCATCAAAATCCCTTATATGCTACAAAGAGCAGAGAGAGGATCAGAGGACAAGCAAAAAATGGGAAAGAGAGAGAATCACAGAAGGCCATTCGAACAGTGAAAGCCACTGACTGCCACTTGCTGCCAAGAAGAGGCAGGGAACTCAAGTTGAGCACCATAGGGCAAAAAGATACCTCCTCCTTCTAAATCACTAAACGCTGCAGTGACTTATAACTGGTTGTCAGGAGATAGAGTACAAGTTTCCTCACTAACAGTGTGCCTCGGTGTGAATCGTCCCCTTCCACATCTACAGGACGTAAGAGAGGCCACCTTCCACACAGAGCTGGGTGAGAAAGGAAATGAATTGACGGGATATTGGCTTAGAAGCTGTGAGCCCTCTACAATTGTAATTTATCGTTACCACTGCTTTGGGTCTCTGTTCCCTCCTCATTATACTTTGCAAAGTTTAGCCAGATCTTTCTCACTGAAACCAATACTTTCAACCCTGCATTGGGCAACTCTTTATTCAGAACGTGTCTGGCTGTCATATGGAATAGAAGCCCTGAGTGTGTGGCAATAAACTTGGGAGTGAGAGGGGGTGGGGTGACCTTAAAGATAAAGCTAATGTTTTAGTTTTAAAACAATTTGTCAATTAGACCATGTAAGAATACAAAAGACATTCAACAATTAGCAAGGATGATGGAAATGCGGTATTGGTCCTTGGGCAGAAAGCGTCCGTGATTACAGGATAATCCAGAAACGCAAACCCAGGAACGCTAGAGATAGTGGACAGGGAAGCGAATGGGCCAAGAATCGGCCTCTCTGCTTGAAACAGTGCAAAAAAACGCCCAGTGCCAAGAACTGCCATTCATTCTCGGAAACGCTCCAAGGAAAGGTTAGTACTACGGTGATTAATACTGTTTACAGGAGCAATAAATTTTAGGTAAACACCCAAAGGAGGGTTAAAGAGCCGTCTCATTGGTCCCATAAACTCGGATGGAGGGAGCGGGGAATGACTCCGCGGAAACCTTGGCCCGGGCCGCCGGGTCCTGCGGTGGCCGGCGAGGCACCCGCGAGTTTCGCACCCCTCCAGCTCTCCCCTGCCCCGCAGCGCGCCCCCACCCCCACACACACCCACCAGCAGCGGCCCGGAGCCGCCCGCCGCGCTGCCCGAGGCCCGTGCAAGTTACAACCCAGGGGATGCGGCTGCTGCCGCGGGTCCCGGAGGCCGCGAGCCCCCGCCTCGGCCAGGGCGCGCGGGCCATCGAGGCTCCCGGATCTCGGCGCATTCCGGCCGCAGCAAGCGGTGCGCCGACCCTCCCGGGCGCGGCACGGGGAACTGACCCGCCGCGGTCCCAGTGACCCAGGGGGCCTGGACGCTGGTAAGGAGGAGACTCCCTCCGGGACGGCCCAGAAAGCGGAGCTGATCGCCCCACGTCAGTCCTGGGACTCTCCTTTTCAACGTGCCCCCAGGCCCTTGAAGATCCGGCACGTTTTCTCCTTCCCTTGGAACAACCCTGAAACAGTCCCTTTCGTAATCCCGGGCTTGGGGTCAAAGAATTCTCTTGTAACAGCGTGCCTCCTAAAAGTTGCACAGCCTACAATCCGCGCTTTGTTGGGTTTATAAGCGGCCTTGGACCACCAGAGCCTCGGACCCAGGGCCAAAAGGGGACACGAGTTACCTTACCTGACGCAGCAAGTGATACCAACAGTGCGAGAAGGTGGAAGAGGCTACCGGGGGGGGCGGGGGGGCTACACACCCACTGGACGTCCGCCTCCCTCCCGTCCCCTCCCCGGAACCCCACCCGCGCGCGCAGCAACGGCTTGGAGATCGAGCACGTTTCCTGCCAGGCGGCCGCCGGCGAGCCGCTCCCCTACCCGCCCACCACACTGCCACCCACTTCCCACTCCCTCCAGGAGGACACCTCGGGGCCCCGCCTTCCCGGGGCCGGGGTGTGTGTCCTAGGCCATCCTAGGAGGCCACGTCCCCTCTTGGAGACCACAGCGCGCGACGCACGGTTCCGCGACCGTCTCAGCCGGCGGGGGAGGAAGGCTGGGGAAGACCGGCGGCCGCGCCGCACCCGTCGGACGAGTCTGGGTCGTTTGCCACCAGACGGATTGCGGGGACCTCCCCGCCCGAGCTCTCGTCCCGTTTCTGGCACTCCCCCTCTCCCGCCGAGGGGAGCTGGACTCCGGTTCCGAGGAAAGTGCGTGCGAAAGTTGGTGACATCTTAGACGGCCTGGAGAAGGTGATCGGGACGCACAGCAGAAGCCGCAGGAAAAAGCCATCCTCCGGGCAGCCCACGCCCCGCTTCCCCGGGGCTGCGACACCGCACGGGCTTACCTGCTCGCAGGACCCGCGGGCCCGCGTCGCCTGCCAGCCGCCGCCGCCGCCTCCGAGTCCGGAGCGGGCCGGGCTCCTCTGGGCGTGTTTGGCTCGTTAGTGACCGCGGGGGAGTGTGCGAGCGTGAGTTCTGGGGAGCAACGCGTTTTCAAAAGGAAATGTGAAGAACCAGAGAAATCCGAAAGAAAAAAAAAAATTTTTTTTTTTTTTGACACCCGATTGAAAACGCCTCCAACTTGTGCAATCTTCCTGCCGGGTAGTTCCGCCAAAAACAAAAACAAAACAGTCCAAGCGCAAACCTGGAACGGGCGCGCCGGCACCAAGTTTGCCAAACACTAGAGAGTTTTCCGTCTGCAGAAACGACCCAGAAGAAGGGAGGCACCGCTTCCCGCGGTGCCCCAATCGGCTTCGGGGAGCCGGAGGCTCCTCCTCGGCCCTCGGCGGGAGAAAGCCCGGGGCCGGCTGCGGCTGCCCGCTCCCCTCCTGCGAGGAAAGGCGACTCCACAACTTTGCGCGCTAGCGGCCAGCTCCGCCGGCTCCGCCTCCGCCTCCTCCCCCCCGCCGCCGCCGGCCTGCCCCTTTGTTGGAGAGCCGCGCAGCAGGCGGCAGAGGGAGGGGGCGCGCCGCCGTCACCCCCCCCCCCGTCCCCGGGGAAGCGGGCTCGCGTCCGGGTACCCCGGGGCTGGCCCTCCCCGGGAGGAGGCGGCCGAGCGCTCGCGCTCCCCGCCGCACGCGGCTCTCGGCCGCCGGCCCCCGCCGCCGCAGGCCCAGCAACTTTGTTCCCGGGAGAGCCGCCCCTCTCGGCTCCGGTTCGGCCCCGGCCCGGGCGGCCGCGGCGGCCTGGGCTCCGGGAACGTGGCGCCCCGGGTCACCTGACCGCGCGCCCAGTCAACCAGCTCCCGCCCCGCGCGCCCTCCCCGCCCGCAGCGGCCCGCCCGGCGCTCGGCGGGCCTGGGGCTGCGCGCCCCGCGCGGCTCCCGGAGCGTGCGGCGCGCCGGGCGCTGGAACGGACGCCTCGCACAAGCACCATCCCCTTTATTCAGATTACCCGAAAACGTGAGTCCCGCCCCCACCTCGGGCACACCGGGTAGTTCGGGTGATCGTGTTCTCTTCCAGAGGTAAATCTCCATTTGCCCCCTCCACTCACCCCACCTCCGTTTGCTGACGTTGCTGATTTGTAGATTCTAGTTCCAAGGGTGTATTTATTTTAGCTTTCTTAGTGTCGCCTTTAGTGTTAAGAGGAACTTGAAATTTCGTTTTATATTCGTTCATACCTACGGACAGTGCCTATGCTAGCCTTATTTTTCTTTTTTTCAAACACACACACACCAACGTAGACCTAGAATAGTCCGTCCCAAGGTTGAGGCGTTGGTCAAGAAAATCTGGGAAGAAATCAGTGTGTGTTTCCTGTGCATATCTCTTATTGACATATTTCATTCGTGTGTGTTCCTGTGACTCTTACATGATCATCACACTTGAGGATGGAGAGGGGGGCAGGGACAGCAACCTAAGTTCCCAGTTTGTAATAAAAGAGGAAAGGATGATTGATAACTGAGCAGCTCTGGCTTATTGCTGGTTTAATATTTGGAAATTAATTTACAAGTTAGTACAGATAAACCACTAGGGGATTTAAATGCTTTTTTTTTCCCCAGAAAGAATTCACTAGTTTTTTATTAGCTACGAAGTGAGTTTCCCCGGTCCCTAAATGCTGTTGGAGTGGTAGGAGGTCCTGAGAGAGTGTTCTTTATAAAGCCTCTAGCCTAGTTAGCTTCCTTGCTTTGGGGAATTTTCTTCATATAACCCCACAACACGTTCAGATGATTAACTTCAAGTGGATATAATTTATTCATTCACTTTTATTGGTTCATTCATTTAGCAAATGCCAATTTATGGCCTGCCAGTTCCAAAGCCTTGTGAATGATGCAAAGAAAAATCGGATGGAGATCTTGCCTTCAGGAATGTCAAATCTAGTAAGTGAGATAAGGCATGTAAACAAGTAAGATATGCAAGATCAGTGATAAGTGCCATTAGAAAAGGAACGACCAAGTGCTACTTGAGTCTGTCTGTATCGAAGGAGACTGAGGTTTAACTGATAATTCTACAGACTCTTAAAGCTGTTCATCATGCACTGTATCCTCTTGGTTGAGTTGATGGAAATTCTGATTCCTCCTTTAAAATAAAATTACATTGAAACATTGAAGAATTTCGTTGCTTGAAATGATGTAAGTGAAAAGCACTTTGTAAATTGCAAAATGCTGGACAAATGTTACTTTATTTAACTCAAGATTTTGAAAAACACAGTGTCTCCGGCACCTAGAATCTCTGAGCTTTTTAACCACTGAGGGGATGCTTAGTTAAGCTTCCCCAAAGACCATCAGGAAAGAGTCATAACAGTACAGTCACCATCTGTACCGGCGTGACTCCACCCACACCCGCAGCTTCCACTGCTGGTTACCGGGAACCTGTGTGCTGTTTGTAGCCCATCTCTCCTCACACAGGGACTGATATTCTCTGTAGGCCTTGGGCAGAGAGAAAACAAAGAACTTCCTTTTGTTGGGATGCCCAAGAGGTCCCAAGCTGCTCCTGCTCCCTGTTTCCTTTGCAAGTAGGGAAACCACATTTAGTGGAAGATTTTGACCACAGAAGGCCATGTTTCCATACAGCAGACAGTGTGATCTTCCTTTGCAGCCCAAGAATCAAGTTGCAGGGAAAGTGGAGACCAACTACCAGGAGGTGAGTAGCAGTTAATGCACCTGCATGCAACATTCTAGCTGTGGTCCATGCAGCAGGGGCATCAGCTTGTAATGGGTTCTGTCTCCCCTCCCCAAAGAGGAATGTAGAGCATTCAGGCAAAGTGATAGGAATGTGGCCCAGGGTCTACCATTAACTCGAACTCTGAATTGCCCCCACAGTCACCACAGAACAGTGAAAATTCAAGAAAACTGAACTGATATCACTGGGACAAAGCCCTTGACATAGGAGAAAATATGCGTAGTGTATATATAGATTCAGATATAGAAATATATTCATCTTTACTGTGTATAATATAGAGAGAGATGTTTCTACATCGAACTCTTCATATGGAGGGAACTGCATCCTAATATAAGAGCCAAAAAGAAACCTTTCTTACTAAGCTTTGTATATAATGAATATAGTATATATAGCAAGAGTATATAAATGTGGTTTCTCTTTAAACTATAGAAACATAGGGAAACATATAATATATAAAAAGCAAGGCACTCCTTCAGCTTTGCCCTTGGTGTTGACTATAAATAAAGCCCTGCATGGAAGCATTTAAGAGAGGAACGAAGGTTAGGGAACTTAACTTTTCTTATCTTTTCCAGGTCAAGAAAGTGGCTTATATATAATAGCAGAATACTTGCTGAATATTGTTGCTGAATTCTTCAGTCAAATATTAGTATTTATTGTGCAAGTTGAAAATAGATATAAATAAAATTCTTTGCAATCCAATTAAGGAAACTAATAATAATAATGCATGAAAATTTTAGAGAAAAATTAGAACAAAGGCAGAATTTCTCACAATTTCATGAGCTCAAGAATCACCAGGGAGAATATTTTACATTCAGATTGCCTACCAACTCCCAGAAATTCTGATTTGCTAGGTCTTCTGAGGCCCAGAAAGCTGCAATTTTAACAATCCATGAAGTTAGATCAGGATGGTTGGGGAATCTTACTTCAAACCACTGTTCCCTAAGGAGCTGGCCTCAAATAGGCCACTTTGGATGATTGGAGGAGTCTAGAAATTGCCCTATAAGAAAAACATTGCCCATTGGATCGATCATAATTTCTTTTTTTTTTTTTTAATATTTTTATTTATTTCTAGGAGAGAGAGAGGGAGACAGCGTGAGCAGGAGGGTCAGAGAGAGAGGGAGACACAGACTCTGAAACAGGCTCCAGGCTCTGAGCCGGCAGCCAGCACAGAGCCCGACGCGGGGCTCGAACCCACGAGCCGTGAGATCATGACCCAAGCGAAAGCCGGACGCTTAACCGACTAAGCCACCCAGGCGCCCCGAATCGATCATTATTTCAAAATGCCCACAATTAGCCTTATCTCTTTGAGTTCAAGAGTTCAGTTATGGATCACCCTTGAGGTTGTCGAGGGTCATTAACTCATTAACACCTCCGGAGCATTCTGGGCAATTCAGCCTGCCCTGTGGTACCGAGCCTGGTGGGTCCTGACCAAATGCTCTGCAGGAAAAGTCTGCTGGCAGGAGGGGGGAGAGGAGAGGAGAGGTAAAGGTATGAGAGTTGAAATGCAGGGTCCAAAGAAGCTAAGGACAAAATAAAAAGACCAAGCAAGCAATTGAGGAGAAAAGAGTAAGTGATAGAACAAAAGGAGAGAATCAAGGAGGCCCCAAGAGGGAAGGAAGAGGCAAGGAGAGAGTGGAGGAGTCAACCAGACCCACTGCTTCACAGTGCGCTGTCCCTGATAACCAGACAGCCCTCTGGGTAAAAGGAGTGTCCTGTGTTGGGGTTATCAGACTTGTCGCTTTTACTTGGTTTCGTTTACATTGCATAATTTGGCAATGTTGGTACTGGAAGGGATTTTACAGTTTCTCCTTCAACCCTCTAACTGTGTGACTAAAGAAACAAATGACAAAGATGCAAAACAGGCTAAGGAGTACATTTAGGTAACATAAAAATCTGTTGGGGGAAAATGTCCAAATTACTAAGAAGGAAAGAGAGCATCCCTAGGGTATATACATTCCTTGTTAACCTGCAGAAGAAACAGGAGGAACAGAAGACAGAGTTGCTGAAAGCAATCAAGGCTGGATTTAAGTTGCCTGAGTGCTAACTATTAAATTGACAGTTATTAACTGTATGAGCTTGTGGAACTTAACCTTTAGTTACGTGTCTATGAAATAGAAAGAATGCCTCCCTCAAATGTTGGGAGAATCAAATGAGTTACTTGATATGAAGCATTCATCACAGTATCTGAGGTTCTTTACTAGTACGTTCCTTCCTCTGTCTTAATTCAAGATGATTTGCTGCCATTTTGTGATTATCTTCATTTATCATTTTATTGAAAACATTTCTGGAGTTCCCATTATCTACAGAGGGGCTGGGTGTCCCAATGACAATAAGCCACAGTGGTTGTCTTCAAAGAGTTACTGTCTAGTGCAAGAGACCAACACATCACTAGACAATTATAAATTATTATGAGTACACCAGTACAGGCAAGATGTAACATGACTCAGAAGAGGGACATGTAACCCAATAGGAGCAGGATAGGGATAGAGGATATCAAGAAGTGACACCTGAGTCAAGTCTTAACAGATGAATAGGAATCATAAAGGACATCTGTTGTCTTGCCTCTGCCCAGCATCTTTCCCCTCTTTTTAAAGGAACATTACCCCTTCCTTTGGGTAATCGCTCCAATCAAATTTTATTGGGCTGTCAATCACCTCTCCACCTAGCCCTGGGGTAGGTTCATGACTCAAGACAGTCAACCATAGGCCTCAACCCTAGGCATAGTGATTAATCCAAGAGGGACAAAGAGAGATCTAGGCTAAACCCACATATGTCCTTCCAAAGGAATGTTCCAGAATAACACCGGAAAGGAAAATTCTCTTTTCTCTTTGGAATCAATAAACTGGAGTAACGTAAAACAGAGACTCTCCCCAATCTCCCCATGCCCCTCCTCCACCTGCTACTGGCTGGAGTTCTATTCCTACAAAAGGAGAAAACGAAACCATTGCACAAGGAGCTGAATAATATGGAGAAAATCTTGAGGACACGGAGTCCTTGGTTTTCATGCACAGAGGCAGTGCCCTCTTTTTAAACCCCTCCCTTTTTTTATTAATGTCAGCTTGCATTGGAATTCTATGACTTGTAAGTGCCCAAGCCAGTCTAATGTAAAAATTAACTAGGAAAAGAGGAGGCCTAGGTGAAAGCTTGAGGGTGAGGAAGAGCATAGGGTTTGTATGTATGGTGCTAGGTTGCAAGAGGAACATTTCCTTTTGTCGAAGTCCTGTTTGATCTCCCCAGTTCCCTAGAGACCATGCTAGACATGCTAACCCATTAGCCTGCTAAGGTGGGGATCACCATAGAGATTTCTAGACCATTTTTATATATTTCATCGCCTAGATTGTGCCCCTTATTGGAACTGAAACATGTCCTAAATCATGACCTGTTTAGTAAAGAGCCCTAAACTGCAGTCAACTCTGACTGCTTCTCTATCCAGGGCCAGGCTTCAGGCTCCTGGATCCACCCTTAGGTCTACTAATAGTTACAACCCTCTAGCACTGAGAATCCAGTCTGGGTTGTGCTCCTCCTGCTCCAATAGAATTCTGCAGACAGAAAGGCTTGATTAGGTGAGGTCAATGTACCTGACGCCCCTCTGGAGGCCAAACATTCCATGCCCAGCTGACCAATTTGAAAGGGACCAGCTTTACAGCCCAGACTGTCTCCACAGCCCCACCCTTCGCAGACCCCTCCCTCTGAGCAGTCTCCTCTCTGTGGAGAGATGGCCAGCATGACTTTAACCTGAGCCTAAGGAAGTGATGATATAAACCAACCTGCCCTCCATTTTTTGCATCTAGAAAAACACCCCCACTGTTTACAAGTGGATACCGAATTCTTCTTTGTACTTACCCTGCTTTTAAAAGACATATTGCCACATAGTTTCCCCATCCAGTGTTATACATGCCTGGAGGACAGTGGCCTCCTTCCCCCAGAGAACTAGCAGGGGCTGCAGATGCACTAATCAGTGCCTCTTTGGTGATTATTAGGTATATCTGGCCATGTGACCCTAAGGAAGAGCCCAAGGATCCAATCACGGTAACATGGTACAACATTTGGGAAGTTTGGGGCACCTGGGTAGCTCAGTCAGTTAAGCGACAGACTCTTGATCACAGCTCAGGGCATGAGTTCAAGCTTTCCATCGGGCTCTATGCTGATGGTGCGGAGCCTGCTTGGGATGGTCTCTCCTTCTCTGTGCCCCTCACCTGCTTGTGTGCTCGCTCGCTCTCCCTCTCTCTCTCTCTCCCTCAAAATAAATAAACTTCTAAAAAGTATTTGGGCATTTTATTAGTATCATGCAGAAAATTGTAAGTACAGATTATTTTAATAAATGGCAACTCTTCTGTTTTACAAAGTTAGGACAAACTTCTTTTTGGCATAGTTACAGTCGCCACAGATCTCAAACTAGTGGCTGCCTGCCCCTAGAAAGAAATCATGTCACCACGTCAAATGTATCCTTCTTCCAATGGGCATCTTCATTCATGTGTCTGCTCTTTGCAGGGAAAAGCAAAGAAAAAAGGGTGTTTCTTTTCTATAATTCTACTTAGGTACCACTGTGCTCCTATGTCGGGACAGCATTTACCTCTACCCAGGAGGTATCCCAGGAAATCTGAGGACCTAAGGGGTCATCACTCAAGTGTGCAGCCAGAGCCTTCCTCAGAGGATACTTCTAAATTAAAATAAGTGCCAAATTCTTGTTTATCTTTGTGATCATCTTGGCATCATGAAGGGTTATTTTATTTATGACACTAATATGAAAAGAACACATTATCTTCACCTTAATAGGTTGAATGAAGATACATTCTTGCTAAATGATGGCCTTATGATAATCTTGCTATCTAAAAAAAAAAAAGGCTTCCCTGTATTTATTTCAAATTCAGAGAGATGGGTAAATCTGTTTCTTGTCAACACCTGGTAGCACATGGACAGTAGACTTAAAAGAACCCATGACACAGCCATGAATGGCATATTTCAGTTTCGAGTAGCAGTTTAGTTGCATTACAACATCTGTCACATTAAATATGTTGTTAATTTGAATTAAATATGTGATTTTCTTGTAATAAGTTAGGTTTTTGTGTTTGCTTATATAAATCCACAAGAGCCATAAGCATAAATAATCTATACTTACATTTGTACACATTTAAGTAATATTATAATTAATGTAACTCAGTGCCTGAAGTCCATAGATTTTATTTTTCCTTGAATAGAATGGGAACATTACTAAAAGTTGCAAAACCTTAGCTGTGTTAAGACTGATCAGTATGATCATGGATTGTTATAAAATATTATTATTATAACATCCAAATCCCATGAGTTACTGTGTTTGTATAAATGCTAAATACTTCAAATTCTATCTAGTCAAAAACTCAATTGCAGTAACTTTCAGAAACAGATGGAGATTGTAAACATCATCTAATCTTGCTTCTTCCAAAACTCCACTGAAACTACACAAAAGAGACGTATCTTAAGACATAAGATCACAAGTTGAAAATGCAATGGCAACACTTTTGAAGGATGTGCATAGACAGTCAAGTGGAAACTGACTTGCAGGCCTGAAAGGCTTAACTCTAAGTCAGCAGTGGGGACTGCTGAGAGTAAATCTAATTTCCTCTGAACTGTTGACCTGAGGCCCATGAACTGAGTAACCAGGTACACTGGAAGAGGATGGTAACAGGGAGATGATAAAAATGATTGGTTGTAAGAAGTAGTTAGATCTCTCGAGTCATTGGCCTTCCTCTCACAGCTGGGCAACTGCCTCTCCTCCTCCCCAGAAGAACATCAGAAATGTATTCTCTGCATCAGAGAAATCAGGGAATCTCTGGAATGAGAAACCAAGTCAAGGTCAAGCAAATAGTCCCCAGAACCAGGGGGATTGAATATGCATATTCAAAGCTGACATCCCTCAGCCTCCCCTCCAGTATAATTCCCAGCATAATGGCAATAATGGCGGCTGAGCAGTATTTAGCCTCCACACCGGAGACTGGGAGCACTTTCTGTGGGGAATCTAAACAGCCTAAGAGGAAACATTTAAAGATAGACAATAGAGATTCTAAGACAAACAGCTGACCCGCATCACCTGCATTGCAGCTTTTAATTTGAACACTCTTAATTATGCATGCACAATTAAGAATCATCAGACATCTGAGAATATATGCCCTAGCATAAATGTTGGAATAAAATACATAAACAGAAAAGGCTACTTGAAGGAAACAAAGACTAGGCTGGCAGGGAAAAAACTTTTGTAACTAGTGCCCATAGAAGATAATAGAAGGTTTTCAATAAATAAAAGAACAGGAAGCTCCAAAAAATAAAAATACAGAGAATAAACAAAAATGTAAACACTGTTGTAGAAATGAAAGTTCAGTAGATGGATCAGAAAATAAAATAATTCTTTCAGAAAGAAAACAAAAAGAAAAAAATTGTGAAAAATAGGAGGGAAAGCATAAACAAACTAAAAGACCTGCTCAAGAAAAGCCCCTCAAAGAGAGACTAGGGAAAACAAATATTTCCTCAATGAAATAGCTTAAGATTTCTGAAAATTGCAGGATATGTATTTCCAGTGTGAAAGGGCTTACTGAGTATCAAGCGATGAAGACAGACCCACACCAAGACATATTATAGAGATATTTTATCATTTTTTAAAAATGTTTATTTATTTATTTTGAGTGAATGAGAGAGAGAGAGAGAACAAGAGCAGGGGAGGGGCAGAGGGAGAGAAAGAGAATCCTAAGGAGGCTCTGCTCTGTCAGTGCAAAGGGGCTCAATCCTACAAACAATGAGATCATGACCTGAGCCGAAATCAAGAGTCAGATGCTTAACTGACTGAGCCACTCAGGTGCCCCATAGAGATATTTTAGAATGTAGAAGACAATGAGAAGATTCTGTAAGTTTTCAGAAAGGTAGAGGGGGGAAATATATACAAAGTAACAGGAATCTAAATAAGTCAGAAATTCTCAACAACAACACAGGAAGTTAGAAGAAAATGGAGCAATGCACTCAAAATTCTGAAGGGAAATTACTTCTAACAAATATTAAGTATCTAAATTTTCAACTAAGTGTACGGGTAAAGCTTTAAAGCTTTACCTCCACTTCACACACAACACACTCCTTTCCTCAGAGAGTTTCTGAAGAACACGTACAAACAAAACCATGAGGTGAATCAAAAAAAGGGAAGCCATGCTTTCTAGGATAGAAGAGATCCGATACGGGGAAAATGCAAAGGAATCCTCATATTTACCCAGGATGATGCACCAAGCATGGGAGCAACACAGTTGGACTCAAACAGCCCAAATACTTCAGAGGAGATTAAAAAGATAAAATTTATATAATACCCAACACACATAAATGCATCAAGCAGATATTTAAACATCTGGTAGACATGTGTACAGAGAAATAAGTGTGTACATAGAAAACTAGGCAAACGAGAAAACAAGACAGTTCTTAACAGAGGGAAAACTACAAGTTGAGCAGTAATATGAGAAGTAATCATGATTTTCTATATGACTCAACACTGAGTAGCCTACAGAGTCAAAAAAATGTAACCCGGAATATTGAGTCAATCAAAATTATAATAAATCTCAATCAGCAGGATGAGCAGCTGAGAAGGGTTTATGATTGGGTTTGGTAAGAGTGGAAGAGACAAAGACTAAATCCTTATCTTCATGATAGGAAGTCAATAGGCAATATCTAACCGGAAAAAAAAACAAGAGGCAATATCATAAGCTTGTTTCCTAGAGATATGCAAGTAATAACAGAAGTATGTAGTGCTTCCCACCACCCCACCCCACCCCCCGACTAATACTGTATCTTTTATTCCCGTGACTTATTCAGTCCATAACTGGAAGCCTGTTATCTCCACTCCCCTTCACCCATTTTGCCCATCTTCCACTCCCCTACCCTCTAGCAACCAGCAGTTTGTTGTCTATATAATCTAATTCTGCTTTGTGTGTGTATGTGTGCATGCGTGTGGTCTGTGTATGTTTTAGATTCCATTTAGGAATGAAATTATATGGAATTTGTCATTCTCAGTCTGACTTATTTCACTTAGCACAACACCCTCTAGGTCCAGCCATGTTGTCTCAAATGGCATGATCTCATTCTTTTTTGTTACAGTGTAATATCTCAGCACACATACACCACATTTTCCCTATCCATTCGTCTATTGACCTAAGTGTCCACAAATAGAAGTGTCTTTAAAAGATAAAAGTAGATGTCTCTGGGAAAGGGGATTTGGAGAAAAGAGGTTAGAAATTATTTGTCTTTGCAAACTTTGTAGAACTAGGCAATTCTTAAAATTTTGTGCACATTTAGCTTGAATAAAAACAACAAGCTCAAAGAATTAGTAGGTTCATGCAAAATATTCCAAAGAGCAGTGGTTTTTGATTAGAACCAGAGATCCAGATCTTTTTTTTAAATTTTTTTACATTTATTTATTTTTGAGAGACAGAGTAAGACAGAGCATGAGGGAAGGAGGGGCAGAGAGAGAAGGAGACACAGAATCCAAAACAGGCTCCAGGCTCTGAGCAAGCATTCAGCACAGAGCCTGACGCAGGCAGGGTTCAAACCCATGAACCGTGAGATCATGACCTGAGCCGAAGTCAGATGCTCAACCAACTGAGCCACTCAGGCACCCCAAGACCCAGATCTAAGTACAGGAGGCAGGATATTGTATAACAGAAGCTTTAATACTGGTTTACATTAAGCTGCTGGGTTGAAGCTTTTCAACATGATATTATTGCTATGAAATAGTTTAGAAAAATCAAGAAAAAACATTGTTAAAATGTTTTTGCATTAAAGGTATTGGGAGCAGAGCAAGTAGAGTTTTATTTTTTATAAATTCCTTTAATTTGCCAATATATCCAACAAATTTAATACTGGTTTACATTAAGTAACAAAGCTCTCTTTGCTGGAGATCAAAATGTCTAGGTCAAAATGATGGCACATTATTCCCAAAGATGCAGGTGAAAACTAAGAAAATTGCTTTAAAAAATTTTTTCTTTCCTGTTTTAAAAAATTGTTTCAATTTTTTTATTTAAAAATTGTTTAATGTTTATTTTTTTATTATTTTTTTAATGTTTATTATTCAGGGAGAGAGACAGAGTGAGACCAGGAGAGGGCAGAGAGAGAGGGAGACAGAGAATCTGAAGCAGGCTCTGTGCTGACAGCAGAGACGTGGGACTCGAACCCATGAACCATGAGATCATGACCTGAGCTGAAGTTGGATGCTTAACTGACTGAGCCACCCAGGTGCCCCTGTTTATTTATTTTTGAGAGAGAGAGAGATAGAGCATGAACAGGGGAAGGGCAGAGAGAGAGGGACACATAATCTGATGCAGGCTCCAGGCTCTGAGCTGTCAGCACAGAGCCCAACGCGGGCCTTGATCTCATGAACCTCCAGGTCATGATCTGAGCCAAAGTCAGACACTCAATGGATGCTTAACCAACTGAGCCACCCAGGCACCCCTAAAAGCTCTTTCTAACAATTGCTTCCCAGTTGTGCAGCTTTATACATTTCTCTGAGTATTTTCTCTTTTCTATTTGCAGGTATTTCTATAATTTCCATTTCAACATGTCTACAATGGAACTTCCCTTCAGTATTTTCTACCTCTCTACTTAATCCATTCAATTGGTACAATTCTGGTCACTGTAGCTTGATCCTAGCTTAAACCTAATATTCTTCTTTCTTTCCTTCTTTCTTTCTTTGAACCTAGTATTCTTGCCTCTCCCCCGACTCTCAATATCTAATGGGTTATATAAGTTCTATTGAGTCTTCCTTTGCATCATTTCACACAGTCTGTGTTACCCATTCCCAAACTGATTACCCTTTCTCTGTACTTCTGTCATGTCCTCCTAATTGGCCTCGCTCATCCAACTCTTCTTCCTTCAATCTATCCTACACTTTTCCATCACATAAACTTGTTAGCATGATAATCATGCTGTTCAAGAGTCTTCAACAGCTCGCATTTGCCTACGGGATAATATCGGCCATTTGAATGTAGTAGCAAACTACTCTTGCTATTCTCCGATTTCTTTATCCACTTTTTGTCAGGAAGTCTTTTGCATAGCACTCCCAGGCCTTTGATCACTCTGTTCTTTCTTCTGGAATGTCCTCTCATGGCTTCTCTTTCCCTTTTATTAATGTGGCTCAAGACCACTTTCTCTTGGAAGATTTTCCTTAGCACTCATCCCATAATTATTGTGTCCTTTGGAATCTAAACATTTTGTTTTCAGTACACTCATTTAAAACATATCACATACTGCTTTTTTATGGTTGGTTAATAGCCTCTGATTTATGTATCTTGTTGCCTGAACAAATGAAAAGCTCCTTGAGAGGGTCCCGAGTCTGTCTGGTTCTAACATAGTGTTGGTTGCATAGTATGTGTCCATTCAATAGTTGATTGATAAGGGGAAAATATTTTTGGGTGACTTCTTCCATCCATTTCGATACCAGGCATTGTAAAAAAATGTGAATGTATGTAACACTACTGAACTGTACACGTAAAAATGGTTAAGATGTAGATTTCATGTTATATGTATTTTACTACAATTAAAAGTGTGTATGTATGCATATATACACACCACCAAAGTTCATGTTTTATATATCTTCAAATTATATCTGAAATTAATGTACTATCTACTTAGTTTATCAAATGTGAATGCGTTGGAAGAAAACACTGGGTTGAAGTCCTAGCTCTATCAGAGGCCAACTGTGTAATCAGCTTGGGCAAGTTCTTAACTTTTTCTGTCTCCATTGCCTGGTCTATGAAGTGAATAGATAGATTCACTAGATGATCTCCACAGGCCTAGTTCTATGAGTCTGTGACTTTATATCTCTCTGGAGAGCACACATCATCTCCAGAATTATGAGAGAGAATGATCTGTCTGGCTCTCTTCCCAGATTTGCAAACCAAACCATCCTAAGTGAGCATAACCTATTCCACTCCCAGCCCCTGAGGATTCTAAAAACAGTTTGGGAAACTGATAGCAGCTGTGGATTTGCAGGACTGCACTTCTGCCCCGCCCTGGCCTTGCCTGTTTTTTGGGAATTCCAGCCAGGCTTGTACTCAACCTGTCCTCGTAGGACTCCCTGTATCCAGGCTCCCCAGGGAAGGGATAAGCCCCTGTCTTAGGTGGCCCCTTACCAGGCCTCCAGCTCTAGCTCTTAGGGTGGGGAGGGGTGGGAAAAGGAGCTTTTTCTTCCCTCAACCACACAACATGTCAGGAATGGCTTGGGGAAACAGGTCTCATTAATTAATTAGCTTAGCAAAATTTCTGAATAGTTTATTGACTTCAAATTTTACGTGGGGGGGAATTTAAAATTTAAGTGTTTGGTTTACAGCAGCAAAATCCTTTAAAATACATATTTTAAAAATTGTCCTGCTTTTTGGGAAAGACTACTGTTTCGATGGCTGCCCTTTGAAATTAATTTTGGAAGTGGAGTTATTTCATTTGTTTGCTTTTTGTTTTTCAAAGTAATCCTAGTAGGTTTTGTTTGAATTTGCGAATATTTCTAGTTCATCTTGGCTCCGATTAGTTACAATAATTACAAATCTGTTAACCAAAAAGCCAATAATATTAATAGTCTTTAAGACTGCTAGCACCTTTTAAAACCCCAAAGGCTCGGTTTATACATGCAAAGCATGGGGCAAAAGAGGAGGGAGGAGGAACTGTCATCTTAATCATAGATCACCAGGCCACCCTGCTCACCAGGAGTCCTGAACAAAGGGGAAAGCCAAATACTTTAGGCCTGAGATCACCAGATTCTCAACCAATCTTTGTTTAAAAAAAGAAAGCGGAGAGAAAAAAAGAGAATTTCTTACTGTCACTGTCTTAATACATATTTAATTATTTAGTGACCTACCAACTTCTCTATGGGACTTAAGAATATTTATATAATGATTAAGTAAAACGGAAACTAAGTAGATGAGGAAAAGTGGACCAAATTAAAATTATAGGTTGAAAAGATAAGATCAGCAAGGTTAAAACACAAAAACTTATGAATAAATTCTGGCTTTGCTTGGTGTTGTGCCACAATTCTTGTGAATAACCATCCTTATTTAGTTATCACAAAATGTTATTTATTACCAGGCCATTACTACTAGAACCTTCTCTGAGAGCTATTCCCCAAAGCGGTTCGATCCAGCTGTGCTAGAACCCTACGTATTTTGCTTATTATCTTTCTTCGGCTAATGGTATGGTTTGTTCCATATTAACTCGAGGGGCCACTGCCATCAACAGTGACAAGATTCCTACCATTAACTTCTTTAAATTCTAGAAAAAGATTCATTGTTCATTTTTCGGTCTTTGTGATTGATTAAGTGTCTTGAGTTGGCTGGAAGAATAGTGTGGTTACTCTGGCATTTCCCTGGACTTGACCTCCAGCCTCTCCAGTGGTTACCTTGAGTAGCCAAGTGTCTGAATCCTGCCAAACAGAGATTTGGTGGCTATATTCATTTTTCTGGTTATGTTGGAAAAGAGGCTTTTCTGTCAGGGCCTTTGTTTCTAATACCAGTTGTGTGGTTTTGTGATTACACTGCAGTTTCTCAAAAAAATCTCAATACTACTGTATATTTTTTCCAAGAATTTCATAACCAACACTTTTTTTAATGTTAAAAGTAATATGGATTTTTTTTTTAAGTTTTTATTTTTATTTTTGAGAGACAGAGAGAGTCAGAGGGTGAGCAGGGAAGGGTCAGAGAGAGAGAGGGAGACACAGAATCCGAAGAAGGCTCTGAGTTGTCAGCACAGAGCCCAACACCGGGCTCAAACTCACAGGCTGGACTGTGAGATCATGACCTGAGCTGAAGTCAGACACAACCAACTGAGCCACCCAGGCATTATACACCCCCATCCCTGATTTTTTTTTTTTTTTTAAGGAAACTCAATCCCAATTTGTTTATCGTTTTCTATAAAAATTAAGTTTTTCTGGGGCGCCTGGGTGGCTTAGTCGGTTAAGCGTCCGACTTTCGCTTGGGTCATGATCTCGCGGTTCGTGGGTTCGAGCCCCGCGTCGGGCTCTGTGCTGACTGCCAGCTCAGAGCCTGGAGCCTGTTTCAGTCTGTGACTCCCTCTCTCTCTGACCCTCCCCTGCTCACGCTGTCTCTCAATCTCTCTCTCCTAGAAATAAATAAAAATATTAAAAAAAAAAAATTAAGTTTTTCTGTCTCTAACCAACATGATTAGCCTACAGGCTGGGCTGGAGGTGAAAAAGGTCATAGAAGAATTCTTCCAAAGGAGAGAGTATAAATGTTTCTACACGCTTTTGATGAGTCAGAAGCAGAAAACTAGTGGCTGAGTGACAGCACACACACTAAACAATTCTAGAACTAGAAAAGAACGCTGCCCTCAGGCTAACTGATTTCAGAGTGATAGTTCTCCCATTGAAGTTGGCCTTGGGTAATAGATGTCAAGAGTGGAGGGTGGGGGGAGAGGGGTAAAACAGACACCAGGGCTACTGTATTCCGTTTTAACCATTTTGTCCCATTAGAAGATCATGTATCTTGATTTTTTTGAGGTGTGATTGACATACAAAAAAAGCTGTACATATTTAATGTATACCTCTTGGTGAGTTTGAAGTATACACCCATGAAACTGTCATAACTACACCATCATCACTACAACCATCACCTCTGAAAGTTCCCTCCCTCCCTCTTTTCTTTAAAGAAAATTTAATATAAGATCTACTCTCCGGGGACGCCTGGGTGGCTCAGTCGGTTAAGTGTCCGACTTCGGCTCAGGGCATAATCTCACGGTTCGTGGGTTCGAGCCCTGCGTCGGGCTCTGTGCTGACAGCTAGCTAGGAGCCTGGAACCTGTTTCAGATTCTGTATCTCCCTCTCTCTCTGACCCTACCCTGCTCACGCTGTCTCTCTCTCTCTCCCAGAAATAAATAAAACATTAAAAATTAAAAAAAAAAAAATCTACTCTCCTAACCAATTTCTCAACATAGAAGACAATATTGTCTTATAGCACAGAGCATGTGCTATACTGTGCAGTGTGTCTCTAGAATTTAGTATCTTGTGTAATAAGACTACATGCCCTTTGGCTAATAACTTGCCAATTCCCCCCTCCCTGTATATTCTGATTTTTAGCAGCAAATAAAGTTACCATTAAGATAAAGAATTGAATTCTCTCTTTATGAGGCTCATAGTAAACATTTTTTGTAACCTCAGAACTCTTAGGCAAAAATATTCATTTATATTTATTTTATGACAATTTTAAGTAATGAATTTCATATATTCCCATATAAACAGAATAGGCAGTAAATATATCCTAACACTCAGAACACACAATGTGTTTCCACTCCTGGTTCTGCTAGTCACCAGCTGTGACTTTAGGAAAATAGTTAACCTCTCAGCTTCCTCATCTATAAAACAATTATAGTAATACCTAATAATAATACTCTTAGGGCATTATGAAGGATTCAGTGAATACAACGCATTAATGCATTTAGCATAGTTCAGAAAGCATGGTATTCCATAAATCGTAATTACTCTTTAGATTTTCTTCAACAGTACCTAATACATAGTAAATTTTTGAATATTTCACTTCGTTTTCATTATGAGACTGAATGAAGCTCTTATAAAAATCTTATTTCATTGTTAAACCTTACAAATAGATGCAATACAGGGGCACCTGGGGCTCAGTTGGTTTAGCCTCCGACTCTTGGTTTCAGCTCAAGTCATGAACTCTTGTTCATGATTTCGAGCCCTGCATTGGGCTGTGTACTGACCATGTGGAGCCAGCTTTCAATTCTCTCTCTCTGTCTCTCTCTCTGTCTCTCTCACTCACTCTCTCTGACCGTCCCCTGCTTGCATGCTCTCTCTCAAGGTAAATAAATAAAAATTTAAAGAAATAGGTGTGATATACATTTTGCAGATGAAGAAATTGAAGCTTGGTGCTATGGACTGAATGTTTGTGTCCTGCCCATATTCACACGTTGACGCCCTAACTCCCTATGTGATGGTATTTGAAGGTGGAACCTTTGAATGTTAATTGGATTTGAAGAAGCCACATGATGAAGCTGCCATGATGGGATTAAGGCTTTTATAAGAGGAGAGGGAGACCAGTGCCCCATCTGCAATGTGAAGGTACAGCAAGAAGATGGCTTTCTGAAAACAAGGAAGAGGCCTCACCAGGAACTGAACTCACTGGCACCTTGATCTTGGATTTCCCAGTCTCCAGGTCTGTGAAAAATAAATGTTTGTTGTTGAAGCCACCGAGCGTATGGTATTTTGTCACAGCAGTTTGAGCGAAGACACTTAGCAAAGCTAAATAAGGTCACTCAAGATCACACAGCTGGTAAGTGGCTGCACCAGAATTTGGCTAAGTGTTTGATGCCCACCACCTGGGCTTTTTCCATAGAGCCCCACTGCCTCCCAATGCAATAGGGACACTACTTAGGTTTCTCCAGACAGAAAGTTCCCCTGAACCAGCCTAAATTCAGTCAGTACTTTGCTATCTGTGTTGCCACATGTGAGTTACTTTTCTGTACCTTAGTATCTTCATCTGTAAAATGTGGATAATAGTAACACTCTATCTCACGGCATTGTTGAGAGAATTTTATGAAGACATATGAAATGTTTAGGACAATGGCTGGCAGGTAGTAAATTTTATATTATTATTATCATATTACTGTTACTAATACTATTTATAACCCTGGTGTCAAGAAGATTAGTCTCTGGGGGATGAGAGGAAAAAACAAATACTATCCTTTTCAGCAGACTGTGAGACTTTATATGGTACAATGCTAGTGTATTACTCATGGATTATTAACTTCATGGTTTCCGGAAATCGTCCCTGAGAATTTTAGAGCAGAATTGGACTAGTCGCCCTCAGAATCACCAGCAGAGCTATTAGAAAAACAGATCACAACCTACACTCCCACCCCTCACCGCATCCCACCCCTCCCACCTCCCACCAACTGGGACCAGTAATCAGAGTGCGCAGAGGTGGGCCAGAAACGCCCCCTTTAACAAGTATCCCACATGACGGCAGCTGTGCAGCCTTCTAACCTAGCCCATTTTAAAATGAGGGAAAAAAGTGAGACCCAGAGAGAGAGCATGGAAGGCTCAAGGCTCTTTCCAGCACAGGGCGCTACCATCATTCCCACAGGTGTGCTGCCTGGTTTCCCCAGGTCTGTTGCCAGGACAATCTGCCATCCTCGTCAGCCACAAGAATTAGAGACTCAGTAGAAACGCTCAACTAGTCTCACAGGCCCGCCCTCCTCCTCCTGTGTCCCAGGGCTGAGGGCGAAGGCGAGACTTGAGTGGCGGGTGGCGAAGCTCCCGTGGCCTCCTCTGTGAACTAGAAAAGGTTAACTCCCTTCAGTGGGCTTGCATTCTTGGCCTAGCATAAACACTATAGGATTCTGCATGTAAACATGGAATTTATCTTCTATTTGGCTTAGCCCTGGTTTGAAAAATAATCCTAGGTCAGCTTTTGAAAAACATTTTATCTCTCTTTTGTATTCTTTTTTTAATATTTTTTTATTTATTTCTAGGAGAGAGAGAGAGACAGACAGCGTGAGCAGGGGATGGTCAGAGAGAGAGGGAGACACAGACTCTGAAATAGGCTCCAGGCTCTGAGCTGGCAGTCAGCACAGAGCCCGACGCGGGGCTCGAACCCACGAACCGCGAGATCATGACCTAAGCGAAAGTCAGACGCTTAACCGACTAAGCCACCAAGGCACCCCTCTCTCTTTTGTATTCTTAACCAGACATGACCCTCTTTTTTTGTTAGTTTGGCCGCTGTTGACACTGGGGTTGAAGCGGAACCCACTGATCCTTTAGAAGACCCCAGCTGCTCATTTACTGACTCTCTGACAGACTTAACTGTGCTTGTAGATCCACCAAACGGAGTTCATAGTAAAAACACTACTGACTTGTAAATGTAGCCTTAAAGTCAGCAGAGGCTTTTCTTCAAGAGCTCCCAGGTATTTCCAGACATCTGAGGCAAAAGGAAAAAAACAAACTCTTTTCAAGGCTGTCATGAAACCAATTTGTAGATATTGTCTAACAGCTGCCATTGTTTAAAAACATAGGAACGCTAGCTCTTTTTCAGGGTTGTTTCTAAGTACCTCCCAGGCAGGGATAGCTTATAAAATGGGAACAACGAAAGCCGCCAGAAGAAAACCAAGAGAATTGTTATAAATACCTAGTCCTACCCAGTCAGCAGCTAAGCTGGAAATAGGCCAATTGCTTAGAAGGATGCTTCTACTTTCCTAAAAAGGAAGAAAAAAAAAGAGTTATGGGGACTTATTTCTAGTTCTTGATACAGATATTCCCTACATGGAATCTTTCCTTTAGATGCCAGGAGCAGGGAGTTGGAGGGAAAAGGATCATTTATTAACCGGGTGCTTTTCCTCCTGGAGCCCAGAGGAAAAAGAAATGTTCTCATAGCTAACATTCTGTAGTTCCTTTCTTGTAACACTCATCAATCTTATAATTGCTTGTTCAATATCTGTCTTCCAATTAGACTATAAATTCCATGAGAGTGACTACGTTTTTTTTTATTTGCTAGTGTGTCTCTGGTATGCAGCCCTGGCACATAGTTTGATGTTCAATAAATATCTTTTGAACAAAATGCTGAATAAATTACATAGAAGCCATAGCCTTCGACAGGGGTGATTGGAACTAGTAAGATTTAAATTGCAGATGAAGCTGCTATGTGGAGTAAGTTGCTGTATACATCCAAGGTGATGGAGTGTATGATGGAATTAATTAGATAACCAAGGGTGAGTTTCTAGTTTTGAAAACCAAACCAAGGAAGAATCTTATGATTACATTGAACCTGGTGTGATTACATTAGTAATCACCAAGAATCAAAGAAAAAAATGCCAAGTTGCATCTAGGTCTGGCTATCTTAAAATATGTTTTGTCTATTATATAGTACATATTAGTGACTTAGGTCCAGCTTGTTTTAACAAAGAGGAGTTTTAGGTTTTCATTTAAGGCAATAGTATAAAGGTAGTCATATCTATGGTTTAAACTGTATAAATTCTACAACACAATTAGCATCGTAAAACCATTTGAGGTAGTGTAAAATCATTGCTGGTTTTGTTGCTGATAAATTAGCTTTTGAAAAATAAATCTAGGTTAAACATATGAAGTGTCTAGAGTAATGTTGTAAATGCTACATGCTTTAAAAAATGAAGAGAACAATAATATCTCAATGATACAACTTCTTTGATGCGATGAATATTTATGTGAAGACTCCATCATGAGAGAGTCTAATTGAGAAATGGCTGAGAGCTGATCTCTGTTGAACTTCAGTCCTTGGAGGTACTGCTTCTTCTGAAGAAAACTGAGAGAAATGGACTCAGAACTGTAACAGCAGATCCGGATCAGAATTGGAGAGCTGAGAACATGTGAAGCAAAGGAGACAAATATACTCATAATGACTTTTTATTTAAGGAATTTTGAATAGACTATACTTTGGAAAAAATCACTTGTAGGAATGTATGCCTGCAAATTTAAGTATTTGACTTGTTTTTTAGAAAATCTGCAATTTGGCAGCTTTATTAAGGTATAATAACATACAGTAAGCAGCATATATATAAAGTGTACAATTTGATGAGTTTTGACATATGTTTATATCTGTGAAACCATCACCACAATCAAGTAAATCCATTAGCCTCTAAAGTTTCCTCATGGCCCTTCCTAATCCCTCCCTCCTGTGTCTTCCCCCAAACAGACTGATAGCTTTTTTCTTTCTTTTTAAAATTTTTTAATGTTTATTATTATTAAAAACTTATTATTTATGAGAGACAGAGAGTGAGAAGGGGAGGGGCAGAGAGAGAGGGAGACACAGAATCTGAGGCAGGCTCCAGGTTCTGAGCTGTCAGCACAGAGCCCAACACAGGGCTCAAACCCACAAACCATGAGATCGTGACCTGAGTAGAAGTCAGTTGTTCAACCCACTGAATCACCCAGGTGCCCTCCTCCCTTCTTCTTTTTTTTTTTTAAGTAAGCTCTATGTGGGGCTTGAACGTACAACCCTGAGATCAAGAGTCGCATGTTCTACCAAATGGGCCAGCCAGGTGCCCCATCTTTTCTTAAATTAAAAATGTTTAATTGTGATAAAAAACACATAACATAATATAACATTTATTTATTATCTTAAAGATATAACAAAGATTAGAGCAAAGGTTAATGAAATTAAAACTGGAAAAAAAATAACAAAGCTAAGAGTTCCTTTTCTGAAAAGATGGACAAAATTGAGAAAACCTTAGATTAACTAAGAAAAAGAGAGAAAACTCAAATAACTAAAGTCAGAAATAAAAGAGGGGGCATTTCAAGTAATGCTACAGAAATAAAAAGGATTATAAGATACTACTATAAATAATTATATGCCAAAAAACTGGAAGACTTAGAAGAAATGGAAAAATTCCTAGAAGTAGACTACCCATGGGGACTGAATCACATAGAAAAAGAAAGTCTGAACAGACCATAACTACTAAGGAGACAGAATCAGTAAATGAAAACCTCCCAAAAGATTGGCCTGACTCACGGGTGTTTGGGCTAGAGCTTCAGGAAAAGACTAAAGATTAGATTGTAAGAAAATATAGAAGCCATGTTTCAAAGACCTGAATTACAGGCATTCATCTGTTTGTAAGACATGGGTCTCAAATAGCCAACAGTTTGGTTCTCAAAAGATCTCTAAATTGTGTGCAGTTACTTGGGAAAGTGGGTCAGGACTGTGTCATGAGACAGGTGGAAGGGAAAAAAAAATCCAGCTAAAGTATTTTCTCTAGTAGCAAATGAGATGTGGTGACCAGGGGAAAGTGAGGTGTACCAAGAATAGGCAATGTCAGTCAAAAGACAACATGGTACAGGTTATCAGTATTACAGCCAGGTCTCAGAAACATGGCATACCAGTAGGTGAAAAGGAGTCTTGAATTGATGTGGAAAGGAAAGTAGGTTCAGGTGATGCACAGATAAAAATAATTCCAAATGGCAGTCAATGATCATCATAGCAGGCAACACATTTCTGGGTGACTAGACAAAAGAGAAGGCATAGGCGTGGTTATCCTCCTTTGGTCATTGTTTGTAATCTCATTTCCAAATCACGTATAGACTTTAGAGTTTCTAAGTACAAGGATTAAAATACATATACCTCCTAACAAAGAACAGCTCAAGACCAGATGGTGTGACTGGAAAGGTCTACAAAGCATTTAAAGAAGAATTAAGGGTGCCTAGGTGGCTCAGTCGGTTGGGCAACCAACTCTGGCTCAGGTCATGATCTTACTGTTCCTGGGTTCAAGCCCCACATTGGGCTCTGTGCTGACAGCTCAGAGCCTGGAGCCTGCTTCAGATTCTGTGTGTGTGTGTCTCTCTCTCTGCCCCTCCCCCGCTCACACTCTGTCTCTCAAAAATAAATAAATGTTAAAAAAAAATTTTTTTAAGAGAAATTAACTCCAATCCTCCTTAAACTCCTGCAAAAAATGGAAGAGGATACACATCTAAATTCATTCTATGAGTCCAGTATTCCACTGATACCAAAGTCAGATAAAGATGCTACATGAAATCTCCAGATCAATATCCCTGATGACTATTGATGCAAAAATCTTCAACAAAATACTAGCAAACTGAATTCAACAGTACATTAAAAGGATTATACACTATGACCAAGTAGATTTATCCTTGGATGGTTCAATATATGACCAACAAACATATGAAAAATGCAGAGTATCACTGATCATCAGAGAAATGCAAACCAAAACCACAATGAGATATCACCATATACTCAGTAGTCTGGCTACAACAGAAGAAACGGAAGGAAGGAAGGAAGGAAGGAAGGAAGGAAGGAAGGAAGGAAGGAAGGAAGGAAGGGAGGGAGGGAGGGAGGGAGGGAGGGACGGAGGGACGGAGGGAGGGAGGAAGAAAAGCAACAAGTGTTGACGTGGATGTGAAGAAGTTGGTGTATTGTTGGTGGAATTTTTAAATGGTGCAACCACCTTGGAAAATAGTATGGCGGTTCCTCATTTGAGGGTAACTATTTGAATTACTGTTTGAATTACCTTAAATTCATTACTAATTTAATTATTCATACTACTTTAATTTAAATAGAACTACCATATGATTTAGCAATCCACTTCTGGGAATATATCTCAAGGCAATGAAAGCATGGTCTAGGAAATGTTTGTACGTCCATGTTCATAGCAGCACTATTCACAATAGCCAGAAGGTGGAAGAAACACAAATGTCCATAGACAGATGAATGGATAAACAAAATATGGTCAAAACATACAATGCCATCTTCAAAAGGAAGAAAATCTTGTCACATGCTACAACATGGATGAATCTTGAAGATATCATGCTAAGTGAAATTATCTAGTCACAGAAGGACAAATACTGTATTATTTCACTTATGAGGTATCTAAAGTAGTCAGATTCACAGAGACAGAAAGTAGAATGCTGGTTGGCAGGGGCTGAGAGGAAGAGCATCATGGCGGGCTGTTTAATGGGTATAATGTTTCAGTTCTGCAAAATGAAAATGTTCTCTGAAGATGACTCACAACAATATTACGTGCAATATTTCACAAAAATGCAAATATACTTAACACTACCAGACTGTACACTTAAAAATAGTTAAGATGGTAAATTTTATTATTTTTTAACCACAATAAAACAAATTCTATAAATACATCAATAAAACTGACCATACCAGGCACTGCCAAGAATGTAGAGGGACTGGAATTCTCATACATGGCTAGTGGGAATATCGAATGGTATAACACTTTTGGAAAACTCTTAAACTCCTTTGGCAGTTTCTTTTTTTCTTTTTCTTTTAACTTTTTAACATTTATTTATTTTTGAGAGAAAGAGACAGAGTGTGAGCGGGAGAGGGGCAGAGAGAGAGGGAGATGCAGAATCCAAAGCAGGCTCCAGGCTCTGAGCTGTGAGCACACAGCCTGACGCAGGGCTCCAGCTCACAAGCAGTGAGATCATGACCTCAGCCTAAGTCAGATGCCCAGCCAACGCAGCCACCCAGGCACCCCATCTTTGGCAGTTTCCTAAAAACTAAACATGCTCCTGTTCCACTCTAGCAATTTACCCAAAGGAAATTAATGCATAAGTTTATACAAAGACTTGTATAAGCATGTTCATAGTAGCTTTCTTTGTAATATTTAAAAGCTAGTAACAAAACAATCCGAATAAATATCAACAGTGAATAATCAAATTGTGTATATCCATACAATGCAATGCTACTTACAAATAAGGATACGTTTTAGATATCATGTACTGAGTTTTTATTATGTATCAAGCACTGTGTGTAAACGGTTAAACATATAACCACTACTCTATGAGGTAGGAATAATCCTCCTTATTTTACAGAGAATGAAATAGAGTCTTGGAAAAGTTTGTAACACAGGGTTACACAACAAAGCTCTGCAAGAGCCAGGGTTTGAACTTAGGTCTAGAGAACTGTCAGAAAAGGAATTCATAGTCACTACTTTGAATTTGTCAAATTCAACAGGAGTCACACGCTGATTAGCTGATAGTGAACATCTCAATTGAAGAATTCTTTAGGGAAAAAAAAGCTCTCTCTGGCTGCTCACCACTGGTGTTAACTGACACATTGTACAATGGTTCAGAATGTGGGCTTTAAATGTAAACAGCCTACGTGTGAATTCCCACTACTACCAGTTCCTAGTTGTGTGAGCTGTTTAATCTCTCTGTTCCCTTATCTTTAAGATGGAGATAAGGGTCTACCTCATTCCCTGATTGTACCTAAAACGTTGCTGACATATAGTAAAACACTACCCATCTTTATTTAACTTCTTAAATATAACTGTGAATGCTTCCTATCTCTGTTGAGAGAGATAAGATAACTTAAAACAAACAAACAAAAGTTCATTCAACTTAATGTACTAAAAGTGGCTCTGTGCAATGCCCTGGGCTAGGCACTGTGGAGGATCAGAGTTAAGTCAGATGAGAGAATACCATTCTCAGGAATTCTGTAGTCTCTTAGCCAAAATGCCATACATGGCCTGTTCAGTGTTTTTAGCATTTACATGCCCTGTGCTTTGTGGCTGGTTGGACTTTACATTTAAATTTTTGACTTTGCAACATTGTAACCTGTTTTGCATGATGATGTACTGTGAACAGGCCATTTCCCATTTAGGACTTCCTAAATCACCAGCCCCACTTCTTCCTTGATGGGAATATGCCTTGATATTAATATTTCATTTCCTTTTAATGCTGAAACTTAGTGAATCTTACTAAGCTAAACCCATTTTGAAATAAGATTGAAGTATTTTAAGCACCATCAAACATAACTTGTAGGTATTGTGGTGTTATACACAGAAATGGACCCTTCCCTTTAAGGAGAGGCAGAAGGAATCATAGGTTAGAGGAGCTTCAGATAGACCAAGTTTTTGGTGCTAAGTAGATGACTTCTTTTGCTTATGTGAAAAGCTAATTAGCATTGATGTCAGATTGACAGACTCTTTCGAAGATCGAACGTTCCAAGTTAGCACAATAAAACCTGTCTAAGTTGATCGTTTGACCTCTGTGTAATGTTGGTTTTAGAAGAGGGCAACTAGAGCAAATACGTCAGGCCCTGTGGCTTAGCAGTAGCATTGTGATAGATGCTATGTAGTAGAACTGTGCTTTGGGTTGAATTGTACCCCCTCAAAGTTCATATGGTGAAGTCTTAAGCCCCACTACCTCAAAATGTGGAGACCTGGGATTATTGCACATGTAATTAGTTAAGTTAAATCAAGGTCAGTGGATGGACCCTTAATCCAATATGACTCGTGTCCTTATAAAAGGGGGAAATTTGGGTGCAGAGATTCACACACAGGGAAAACACCATGTGCAGATTAGTTGGAGTTATGCTTCCATATACCAAGGAACTGCCGTAAGCTAGGACAAAGACCCAAAGCAAATATTTCCCAGGCAACAACTTCAGAGAGACTATGGTCCTATTGACACCTTTTTTTTCTTTTCTTTCTCTTTTTTTAGCAAGAGAGAGAGAGAGAGAGAGAGAGAGAGAGAGTGAGTGAGTAAGCATGAGCAGTAGAGGGAGAGAGAGAGAATCTTAAACAGGCTCCATGCCCAGCACGAAGCCCAAAGCAGGGCTCCATCCCACGACCCTGAGATCAAGACCTGAGCCGAAGTCAAGAGTCAGATGCTAACTGACTGAGCCACCCAGGTCCCCCCTCAACCCCCCAGTGACACTTTGATCTCAGACTTCTAGCCTCCAGAGCTGTGAGACAATAAAGTTATGTTGTTGAAGCCATGGGGTACTTGTTGCAGCATCCTCCCAAACTAATATAATTTCAGACGGGCATTCTGTTCTTTTTTTTTCTTTTTTTTCTCTTAGTGTTACACAAATGACAAAGCTCTTATGCGGCTTGATTTTTTTGTTTGTTTAATTTAAGGATACAAAGACAAAGTAGGCACTACACCCATGTTGCTTAAGATTTGCTACAGGAGATAAAACAGATCAACTGGGTTGGCATATTTGAATCTTAGCTCTGTGACTCATTTTGGGCAAGTTACTTAGACTCTGTCTATGTTTGTCTCTCAAAAATGAATAAAAAGGTTAAAAAAATTTTTTAAAGAACACCCTTCACAACGTTGGCATAAATGGTTTTCCACCTCTGCTTTACCCCTTCGCATCGTACCACTGTATTTATTTCCTTTTTAGCTTGCATCACAAACTGTAATTCTCCTATTTACCTATTGACTTATCTATTGTCTGTAAAGGCAAAGACTATCTCTCTAATTCAGATCTATATCCCAAGGAGATGCTCAACAAATATTTGTGGGAAGGAAGAAGGGAGAGGAGAGAAAGAGACAGACTGAAGGGTGGGAGGCAAATGAATGAATGGAACAGTAGGGGAGGAGGTCAGGTGAAGGGGTAATTTGGAACCAGAGCCTGGAGGGGCTCTTGAAAGGGCAGGCTAAAGACCCCGATGCAGACCTCTGAATCAATATTCTTTTTTTTTTAATTTTTTATTTATTTCTGAGAGAGAGAGAGAGACAGCGTGAGCAGGGGAGAGTCAGAGAGAGAGGGAGGTACAGAATCTGAACACAGGCTCCAGGCTCTGAACTGGCTGTCAGCACAGAGCCCGATGCAGGGCTCAACCCCACGAACCATGAGATAGTGACCTGAGCCGAAGTTGGATGCTTAACCGACTGAGCCACCCAGGTGCCCCTGAATCAGTATTCTTAAGGGAAAGATTTGGTATTCTGTATATCTAACAGCCACCTCTGGTGGGTCTTACCCTCAGGCAAATTTGAGAAATACTATAATAATCAGTCTTAATCTGTTTGGGCTACTATAACAAAAATACCATTGCCTGGGTGGCTTAAACAACATGCATTTATTTCTTATAGTTTTGAGGTCTGGAAAAGCCAAGATCAAGGTGCTAGCATATTGGGTATCTAGTTCACAGATAGTCGTCTTCTCACTGTGTCTTCATAGGCAGAAGGGGAGAAGAAAGGGAGCTCTGGGGAGGGTGTCTTTTTTTATAAACACATTAATCCCATTCATGGAGGCTCCACCCATAAGAGGTCACCCTTATGACCTACTTACCTCCCTGAAACCCCACCTCCAAATACCATCATTCTGGGGACTGAGTTTCAACTTTGTGGGTATTTTTGTTGTAAGTATCTTTGCTGTACACATTTTTGCTGCAAGCATTTTCACTCCATAACTAATTGGCCGTAAGGCAATTTTGCTGTAAATAGTAAAAGGAAAAACAAAAACAAAAAACTTACTGATAATTTGGTTTCATTTCTTCATTCATGCAGAGATCCATTTTTATATTATGTTGTGTATATATATTATATAAATCTTAGCTGTCATATTGGTCTATACAGTGGCACAGAGTTTTAAAGCCATATTTCCCATGGAACTTTGGAACGTCTATGAATGAACACGTAACAACATGCCGAAAACGTGCAACAGTATAGAAGGCTTTCACAATGCAATACAAAGGTAATCTTCAAACAGACATCCTAGTATTTAGAAACTGATACCTCTCTTAATGAAGAAATTTTAGTAAAAAAAGAAAAAGTACAAGACAAATCAACAAGCAAAAAAAAATGCATGATGCTTGAATGAAAGATTCTGACGATACGTACTCAGATACAATTCACGAAATAAAATCAGCATCTGGGCATTATTGCCATGAACCTACACTATACATTTTGGATATAGTCCAATATTTTGCATTTTGCAATACAGTTATTTATTTTTCATGTTATTTTGTTATTCATTTTTCATGTTTCATTATATCATTTTTAAAGAATGTCCCTCCTTTGTTTTTTGTGATTTTTGTCTTTTATGGAAAAATTTCCTGACAACCAGTTACTTTATGCAGCAAAAACACTGGCTGCAAAAATGCTTGCAGAGCAAAGATGCTGATGGCAAAACTATCTACAACCAGTTTCAACATACGAATTTGGGGGGACACAAACATTCAATCTATAGAACATCCTCTGGGGCACCTGGGTGGCTCAGTTGGTTAAGCGTACGACTTCAGTTATTGGGGCTCTGTGCTAATGGCTTGGAGCCTGCAGCCTGCTTCAGATTCTGTGTCTCCTTCTCTCTCTGCCCCTCCCAGCTCATGCTCTGTCTCTCTCTCAAAAATAAATAAAACATTAAAAAAAAAAAAAAAGAACATCCTTCAATGTCCACTAATGGCTTTGCTTTTTCCAGTTTGAGTAGAGAATTGGGCTAAATGTATTTGGAAGTAATGGGAGCCTTAGAACAGAAATCAGAAGTATAAATATTCCCACTCTATTTGGTGCCTATAGATAGATCTCAGCCTCAACCATGAGAGTTCCTTAAAACTGCAACATACAAGTAGCCTGTTAAACAGCAGTTATTCTGGGACATTCCAGTCTGACGCCAAAAATGACCTCCCACCCGGACTCAAAGAACTCAAAAAAGAAAACACTAGTGATAGAAAATTACCCCAATTAGGGAAAAAAAAGATAATGCAGGAAAAAAAAACAGAAATAAACTCATAGAAATAATCTGTCCATTTAGGAAAATCCTGAGGTCTGTTTGTGAAGAAATACTAAAAGAGTAGAGAACAGACCAAAATCCTTTAATGAATCATGGAATCTGTAAACTGGTATCAGATGTTCCCCAGTAGTGGAGCCATGGGGAGTCCTAGCAACATTTCAGATTCTTCCAAATAAGGTAGCCTCAGCCAAAAGCTACACTCTTAAAGGCAATTTCTTCTTACCTGATTGTCTACTTGGTTTAGAATGAACTGATTGTTTTCAGAACTAAAGTGCACTTATATGTGTAAGATTAGAAGGATTGTGAAGATTCCTTTAAACACACACACACACACACACACACACCCCACACACACCACATTTTTATTGAGTCAGATTTTCCAGTGTATCAGTTGGAGAAAAGGGTAGTATAAATCTGAGAAGAGAATCTGTGGTTTTATTTGGTGGTCAGGCAGCCAGGGGGTATGTTTTCCCGTTGTAACATAGCAACTTGATTTCAGGGCTGCTCCTCTGTCATACGCACGAAGGGAGATGCCAAATATCCCACAAGAGAATTTTCCAGAAGGTGTAGAGATGGTCTTTATCCAGCCTATGAGCTCTTAGACATACATACAAAAAGTAACTACTTCAAGCCGAATTTTTGGATTCCAGAAACTTAAAGAGTAAATAGTGTATAATTATAGACTCCTAGAGAAAGAACTCTTAATAGAATGCTAACTACAAGAGTTACTTGTGCATCAATTTACTCATCTCCTCCACCTCAAGGGTGGGGGTGGCTTGCTGCCTGAGCAAGAGTCCATTGTCTGGGCCAGATGTCTCAGCTGGTGAGCAGCTGCCTTAGTTTACCACCACCCTCCACCCCCAGTGTGCCACAGAATATTGTTCTCTGTGTATGGAAAGCTGTGAAAAGATTGGGAAACACTGGTGTGAATTACGCCCATGCTATAGACTTTCCAAATATGTGAATAGATTGATGATTTTAGGTGGCACACAGGCATGCCATTAAAAACACTGAATTGCTTAGTGAGAAAAAAGTGTTCCTGTTCAATTCTTGTTTAATCCTTCTGACTAGAGAAAGACAAATGATCAGTTTGGTGTTATCATATCTTCAACTATTAATCTTCCTTTTAACAAAGAGAGCCCAGGTCACAGACACAGAACTTTTGCCATGCAGACTCTAGGTGGAATTTAATAGCATCATTTTGTTTTATTACATTTATTTTTGGCCACTGATTCTTTTTTTTTTTCATTTATAGTAGTGATTTCAAGTCTCATTCTAAAACAAGCTTACTTAAACAAGAAAAAAGAGTTGATGTGAAGAAAATATTGAACAAAAGATGGTACCAGTTGGATTTTTCCCACACGGCAAAAATTATGAAGATAATATTCAAGTGACTAAAGTTCTTTAAAAAAAAAAAAAAACCCACCATCCACTGGGTGGCTTGAATCCACTCTACAGTATCTCTGATAAATCATTCAAACACTTCTGGACATACCAAACATATCATCAGTGTAATTCATTCCATTTGAGACACATTACATTGTTAAAATTTTAACACTTTGAGTCGAAATATGTTTTCCAGGACCTTTTCACCATGAATTCTAATTAAATATTTGAAGATATTTCTCTTTCTTTAGTTCTGTCCTCCATTCTGTTAACATCCTTCTTCTCCTGCGACACATTCACACCAGACCTCCTTTTGTGAAGTCAAACTCTTCCATTTCTTCCCCTTTGACACAATTCTGGTCACATGCACACCACTGGCAACTCTTCTCTGGGTTTATTCTAAATTATCAGTGCCTCTCTTAAACTGAATCAGTAAAAAAGTATTTTGATTGCATGGAGCAGAAAAACCCAATTAGCTCAGACAAAAAGGAGATTTTTGTTTGCTCACATAATTGAACACTCCAGAGCAGGTGTTGTTTAAAGGCATGGTTTGAAACAGGGGCTCACAGAAGACCTCCAGAATCAGGATTCACTGTCTCTATCATCTCATGACTTCATTTCTCTAAGAAATCCAGAGACGCTTTTCCCTCAGCATAGTAAGATGATTAAAGAATACAGTCTTACCTTTTTGCAGTCTCAATCTAGTAGGGCAGAGTGGGAACCTTTCAGAAATCCAGAAAAAGTCCCATTGTCTATTAGTAGCTCTGAATGTGTCCCATGCTTTCTCCTGAATCAACCGCTGTCACCAAAGAAATACAATATGCTGATCAGTCAGGAGTAAGAAATAAAGACAACTTAACTGGAAGTGCATGGCCTTAGGTGAGGAAAAAGTTGATGTCTCAATGGGAAAACAAATTGTGTTTACTGGAAAAATTCATATTGTGATCCAGATATGAACTCAGTTCCCTGGGAAAGGTAAAACCAGTGAATACAGTAGGATAATTGCTTTCTTTATTATGAACTTCATATGTCAATATGGGAAGGAGTGAAAGAGTGTTCTCCATTCTGAAACTATACCAGGGGCTGTTATTTGTCAGTCCTCTCTGTGTTGATGACCTATGCATGGCGGGAGAAATAGAGAGCATGACAACAATATAAGATAGTGTTCTTTGGTTTCCAGACCAAATCATATAATTAAGACGAGCTAGTGAGAAAAAAAAAAAAAAAGAGAGAGAGAAAGAGAAGAAAATGAAAGAGGAGGAAGTGGAGGAGGTGGAGGAGTGGGGGGAGGGAAAGCGGAGAGGGGAAGGTAAAGGAAGGGGAGAGCAGGAAAAGGAGAGAATGTTCTAGTATTGGATACCCTGATAGCAACCAGGTGTGGGAACTGACAGCAAGAGAGGTGAGAGAAAAATCATACCAAGTGGTGACTGTAACATAAAAAGCAGAGTAGAATTGCCAAAAAAGGAGGAACAAAGTCACAATTTCAAAACTCAGTATAGAACTATAGTAATCAGGACAGTATGGTATTGGGATCTGACAGATATATTTAGAACTTTACATCCTGAGGCCAGGGAATATACTTTCTTCTCAAGTGCACATGGCACATTCTCCAAGATAGATCACATACTGGGACATAAAGCAGCCCTCAATAAATATAAAAGAATTGAGATCATACCATGCACATTGTCAGATCATAATGCTTTGGAACTTGAAATCAATTACAGGAAGAAGTCTGGAAAACCTCCAGAAACGTGGAGGTTAAAAAACACCCTACTAAAGAATGAATGGGCCAATCAGGCAATTAGAGAGGAAATTAAAA
The DNA here is from genome assembly GCA_017311185.1 of Proteles cristata cristata. Taxonomy (NCBI): domain Eukaryota; kingdom Metazoa; phylum Chordata; class Mammalia; order Carnivora; family Hyaenidae; genus Proteles; species Proteles cristata. The sequence goes on along the minus strand of JAESUZ010003484.1, from coordinate 803,535 downwards.
AATATATGGAAACAAATGAAAATGAAAACACAACAATTCAAAATCTATGGGATGCGGCAAAGGCAGTCCTAAGAGGAAAGTACATTGCTCTCCAGGCCTATTTCAAGAGATTAGAAAAAGTGCAAGTCCAAAATCTAACAGCTCACCTAAAGGAACTAGAGGCAGAGCAACATGAACACCCTACACCCAGTAGAAGAAGAGAAATAGTAAAAATTAGAGCAGAAATAAACAACATAGAGACCAAAGAAACAATTGAACAGATCAATGAAACCAAGAGTTGGTTTTTTGAAAAAGTAAACAAAATTGACAAGCCTCTAGCCAGACTTATCCAAAAGAAAAGAGAGAGCACCCAAATAGACAAAATTATGAATGAAAATGGACTTATTACAACCAACCCCTCAGAAATACAAGCAATTATCAGGGAATACTATGAAAAATTATATGCCAACAAATTGGACAACTTAGAAGAAATGGACACATTCCTAAACACACACTCACTACCAAAACTCACACGGGAAGAAATAGAAAACCTGAACAGACCCATAATGAGTGAAGAAATCGAATCAGTTATCAAAAATCTCCAAACAAATAAGACCCCTGGACCTGATGGCTTCCCTGGGGAATTCTACCAGACATTTAAAACAGAATGAATCCCAATTCTTCTCAAGCTATTCCAAAAAATAGAAATTGAAGGAAAACTCCCGGACTCATTTTATGAAGCCAGCATCACTCTGATTCCCAAGCCAGACAGAGATCCAGCAAAAAAGAGAACTACAGGCCAATATCCTTGATGAATACGGATGCAAAAATTCTCAACAAGATCCTTGCAAATCGAATCCAGCAGCACATAAAAAGAATCATCCACCAAGATCAAGTGGGATTCATTCCTGGGTTACAGGGCTGGTTCAACATTCGCAAATCAATCAATGTGATACATCATATCAATAAAAGAAAAGATAAAAACCATATGATCCTGTCAATAGATGCAGAAAAAGCATTTGACAAGATACAGCATCCCTTCTTAATGAAGACTCTAGAGAAAGTTGGGATAGAAGGAACCTACTTAAACATCATCAAAGCCATCTAAGAGAAGACTTCAGCTAACATCATCCTCAACGGGGAAAACTCAGAGCTTTCCCCCTGAGATCAGGAACACGACAGGGATGCCCACTCTCACCACTGCTGTTTAACATAGTGCTGGAAGTCCTAGCATCAGCCATCAGACACCAAAAGGAAATCAAAGGCATCAGAATTGGCAAAGAGGAAGTCAAACTTTCACTCTTCGCAGATGACATGATACTCTACATCGAAAACCCGACAGACTCCACCAGAAGCCTACTGGAACTGATCCAAGAATTCAGCCAAGTTGCAGGGTATAAAATCAACGTACGGAAATCAGTTGCATTTTTATACACCAACAATGAAGCAAAGAAGAAAGAGAAGTCAAGAAACTGATCCCATTCACAATTGCACAAAAAAAACATAAAATACCTAGGAATAAACCTAACCAAGGATACAAGAGATCTGTATGATGAAAACTATAGAAAACTTATGAAGGAAATTGAAGAAGACACAAAGAAATGGAAAAACATTCCATGCTCATGGATAGGAAGAATAAATATAGTTAAGATGTCATTACTACCCAAAGCACTCTACACATTCAATGCAATTCCAATCAAAATTGCACCAGCATACTTCTCAAAACTAGAACAAACTATCCAAAAATTTGTATGGAACCACAAAAGACCCCGAATAGCCAAAGTAATCCTGAAAAATAAAACCAAAACGGGAGGGATCACCATCCCAGACTTTAGCCTCTACTACAAAGCTCATCATCAAGACAGTATGGTATTGGCACAAAAACAGACACATAGACCAATGGAACAGAATTGAGAACTTAGAAGTGGACCCAAAAGTGTACAGCCAACTAATCTTTGACAAAGCAGGAAAGAATATCCAATGGAAAAAAGACAGCCTTTTTAACAGATGGTGTTGGGAGAACTGGACAGCAACATGCAGAAGAATGAAACTAGATCATTTTCTCACACCATGCACAAAAATAAACTCAAAATGGATAAAGGACCTGAACATGAGACAGGAAACTATCAACACCCTAGAGGAGAAAGCAGGAAACAACCTCCTTGACCTCCACCGCAGCAACTTCTTACTTGACACATCCCCAAAAGCAAGGGAATTAAGAGCAAAAATAAATGATTGGGACCTCAACGAGATTAAAAGCTTCTGCACAGCAAAGGAAACAACTCACAAAACTAATAGGCAACCAATAGAATGGGAAAAGATAGTTGCAAATGACACATCAGATAAAGGGTTAATATCCAGAATCTATAAGGAACTCACCAAACTCCACACCCGAAAAACAAACAACCCAGTGAAGAAATGGGCAGAAGATATGAACAGACACTTCTCCAAAGAGGACATCCAGATGGCAAACAGACACATGAAACGATGCTCAGCATCCCTCCTCATCAGGGAAATATAAATCAAAACCACACTGAGATACCATCTCATGCCAGTCAGAGTGGCTAAAATGAGCAAATCAGAGAAATCTAGATGCTGGCGAGGATGTGGAGAAATGGGCACCCTCCTACACTGTTGGTGGGAATGTAAACTGGTACAGCCCCTCTGGAAAACAGTGTGGAGGTTCCTCAGGAAACTAACAATAGAACTCCCCTAGGACCCAGCAATAGCACTGCTAGGAATTTACCCAAGGGATACAGAAATGCTGATGCATAGGAGCACATGTACCCCAATGTTCATAGCAGCACTCTCCACAATAGCTAAAACATGGAAAGAGCCTAAGTGTCCATCAACAGATGAATGGATCAAGAAGATGTGGTTTATCTATACCATGGAATACTACATGGCAATGAGAAAAAATGAAATCTGGCCATGTGTAGCAACATGGATGGACCTTGAGGATGTTATGCTGAGCGAAATAAGTCAGGCATAGAAGGACAATTATCACATGTTTGCACGTATAGGAGGATTAGGAGGAACTTGACGGAGGAACAAGGGGCAGAAGAAGGGAGGAAATGGTGGGGGAAAGGGAGAGAGGCAAACCATGAGAGACTCTTGAATGCTGACAAAAACTGAGGACTGATGGATGTTGGGGGAGAGGAGGGATGGGCATGGAGGAGGGCACTTGTGGGGATGACGACTGGGCGTTATGCGGAAACTAATTTCACAATAAACTATTTGTAAAAAAAAAAAAAAGAGTATGGTATTGATATAAAAAACATATAAACTAATGGAACAGAATTTAGAGTCTAGAAATATTCATGGTCAATTGATTTTTGGAAAAGGGTCAAGAAAATTCAATGTGAATTGTCTTTTCAAAAAATGGTGCTGGAATAATTGAATATTCACCTGCAGAAAGATAAATTTAGATCGTTACCCCACAGCATACACAAAAAAATAACCCAAAATAGACCATACAACAAGTTGTTAAAGGATGTTAAATTAGACTGCATTAAAATTAAAATCTTTTGTACTTCAAATGACGCCATTAGGAAAATGAAAGTCCTAAGTTATAGAAAGAGAATGTTTACAAATCAGATATCTGATAAAGGACTCGTATCTAGAATATATAAAGAACCCTTTCAAATCAATAATAAGAAAAAAAACTGGATTTTAAAAAGAGACAAAAGCCTTGATGAACATTTCATCAATGAAGAGACGCAAGTGGCTAACAACATGAAAAAATATCTATCATTAGTTATCAGGTAAAAGCAAATTAATACCACAGTGAATTATTGCTTCACACTTACTTAGAATGGCTATCTTCAAAATGTCAGACAATACCAAATGTTGACAATGATGTGAACAAACTGTAAACTTTATACTTTGCTGGTGGGAATTCAAAATGGTGCAGCCACTTAAGAAAAATTTTTGACAGTTTCTTAAAATATTAGACATAAATTTACCATGCAGTAATTTCACTTCTAGGCATCTACCCAAAAGAAATGAAAACATATGTCCAGGCAAAGACTTCCACATAAATGTTCCTAGCATCATTAACCATAACAACCAAAAAGTGGAAACCGTTCAAAATTACACCAAGCAGTGAATGGATAAATAAAATGTGGCATACCCACCCAATGGAAGTCTATTCTGCAATAAAAGGTAACAGATTGCTAATACATGCTGCAACATGGATGAGTCTCAAAACCATTATGCTAAGTGAAAAAAAGCCAGGAACAAAAGATCACATGATTCCGTTTCTATGAAACGTCCAGACAGGCAAATCTGTAGATTCAGAAAGTAGATGACTGGTTGTTGGCACTAGAGGTAAGAATGGAAATTGTCTGCAAATGGGCGTGAGAGATCGATTTGAACTGATGGAAACGTTCTCAAACTGGATTGTGATGATAGCTCTACAACTCCCTGTGTTGAGTAACGGTCATTTAATTGTACACTTAAAATGGGTGGATTTTATATGTAAATGATCTCTCGGTAGAACAGATATATAAATAAATACTCACAGCAACCCAGAGACAAACTTTGTAAGTAAAGAGATGATAATTATGTTCCAGCTAAATACTGGGATTATGAATGGTGGGATTATGAATGATGTTTATACTTTTACGTATTTTCCTAGTTAAAAACGTGTTTTTAAATCAGAAGAAAATTTGAAAAATCATTCTCTGAGCGTTAAACAGAAAGTCACTACGTGATGGACCACAGGAGGGCTACGTAAAGTCACCTTCGTAAAGGGACAGAATGGCCCTCAGGCCTACAGGATTTGGCAGTAACCTGATTACAGTTAATAACACATCTAAAGAAAGTTGAATCAATCAGTAGAGAACATTGATCAATAAAAAAAAAAAGCAAAGAAAAGGGACAGTTGCAGAGGAAAGCAATTCAGGGCCCAACTGATGTCAAGCAGTGAGACTGAAGGCTCGTCCCAGAGTGGGTGTGCCCACCTTGCGATAGAGAGGAGTGCCATACATCTCATACAGCTTCAGAGCATTAGGCACCCTCAGCATAGTATTACAGATTTGTCTTGTGGTAGCTGCATGCTCTCCACATAATATTTTTATAAAATTTTTTGCAAGAAATTTTGTGTGCAGAGAAAGCCCATTCATACTGATATATTATGAATTAACACACATTTGGTTATATACTTCTGACTCCTGAGGTTTACTTCAATGTGAGTCAGCTCGTCCAAGGGGAATCAACTTTAGAGTGGCCCCAAGATGAAAATTATGCACCTACACAGCTGAGACAGACTCAGACTAGGGCAAATTCTTCAGGATAAATTGCCACCTCTTGGAAGCCAGCCAGTCAATTGTCCTTTCTCAGTGACATCCCAACCTTGACAAGAGCTTCTTACTCAGCCTTCAATATCAAAAAAGCAAAACACAAGATATATTGAAATTATTGTATGTTCAGCATATTTTTTTAAGAAGCCATTTATGAGAAGAATTTAAATTATTTAAATCTTGTACTTACTGACTCCAGATCCATCCAGCCACAGCAACTAGCACTAGCAATTCCAGCACTAGATTCTTCAATTCCATCTTACTTATAAAACCAGTGCTGGTTAAATAGAGAACTTCCTTCCAACGATTTTTGCTGGTGGTGATGTTCCAGCACCAAGAGTCTGTGGCTCTGTGCTAAAGCCGCTGGGAACAATGTACCTACTCTGGGGACAATGGAGCTTATTTGTTTGAGCACTGAGTTATAGTGTCCCACAACACGTTGGTACTTTTCATGACCTGTCTTGTGTCCTGGTTCATAATTTCTACTCTCATTTCCATATTGGACTTTGAGGCCAACCCCCTATATCTCATTCCTGCCTGCCCTCAACCTCTTTCCACACTACCCAATGCTAATTGAACCTTGATAGTGTCCCTGCCTTGACCTGGATGGTACAGTTTGATTTTGGCACTCTCTTAACGCTCTGAACCATCTTTTCCTAGGATAGTGGCTCTCAACTTTGTTGCTAGAATACTACAATTCTGATGTTAACCACCTGTTACCATCAGACTCCACAGGTTTAAGGGAAGTCCCCCAAAGACTATCTTCATTTCAGCTACCAACTACAAGTTCACAGTCCCCAGGCCACCTACACTTCTGATCAACTAGGCACATCACTGTGTTCACCATCCAGGAAGCTCTCCTAGGCCACAGTGCTCTCAGAGTTCTTACTAAAGTTTCATTATGTAGGCATACTTGATTGAATCATTGGCTACATGATTGAACTCAATCTCTAACCTTTCTCCCTTCCCTGGAAGTTGAAAGTTTGTGCTAAGATCACTATGGCTCAAAACTAAGCTTTCTAATCACATGGTTGGTCTTTTAGGCCTGACCAGCCCCCAGTGTGAGTCATCTACTTAGCATAAATTCAGGTGTAGTCCCAGGGCCCACTATGAAAAACAAAGACACTCCTATCCCTGGAGGAATTCCAAGAATTTGGAGTTTCCCTCCTCCCCAAGAACCAGGGACAAATGCCAGTTGAATTATTTATTATATAACACTTACATATTGCAATCACCCAGGAAGCTTTTTAAAATGTTCATGCCTGGATCCCACCAAGAACTTATTGGTCAGGGTGCAGCCTGGATATGAGGATTTTTAGAATATCCTGCAGATAACCCTAATTTACCCTGTAAACTGTGCTTCTGGCCTTGCTTTATTGTCTTAGTTTGAACTTCTTAGGATATATGTGTTCCTCCAAATTAGATTGGAATTGCTGGTCTGGTTAAGGGAGCTCCCAGCATGCTACTTGGCTGGGCCAGGCATCTTATGATCTAGCTTAGGTCTAGGGTCCCTGTGCTGCATAACCCAGAGTAAACCCATTCCCAACAGAGTCTATGTGAATAATGCCCTGGGTCTATGCAGTGTACACACCGCACTATATAGCCAGGGTACACAAGTCTTAATCTAGTCACCACACATTAAATTAGCATCAAGCAAATTTACCAAATGACCAATTTAGCAGATCTACTGATTTTACTGACATACTTATTAGCTTTAACAAGAATATTTCCACATCTCTATCAGCTTTAAATTCTAATTTCAAATTTAAAACCATCTATGATGGGGGTGCCTGGGTGGATCAGTCAGTTGGGTGTCTGACTTCGGCTCAGGTCATGATCTCACGGTCCATGAGTTCAAGCCCAGGTGCCCAGCTCTGTGTTGACAGCTCAGAGCCTGGGGCCTGCTTCAGATTGTGTGTCTCCCTCTCTTCCTGCCAACCGCCGCCCCCCGCCACTCGCACTCTGTCTCTGTCTTCCTCTCTCTCAAAAATAATTATTAAAAAAAAAAGAAAAATAAAAGTACAACAGATTCCCACATAAAATGCTAAAATTTTGAGAAATTTGATATTTTTAAAAATTTATAAAATTCACATAAATGTGATTTATCAGATTATTCTGTAAATCGGCCTTTGGAAAACTGGCCTTCTACGAATTGGAATTCTGCAAATTATATTCTTGGCTTCTGCTTATGATTAGCTTCCATCATCTAAAAAAATTTGCTTATGTGAGAAATTTTAAACCCTAGTATTTTCCATCAAGATTTCCTTGTATAGCATGTGATTAAGAGACTGCATTTTGAAAGTGTTTAAAATAAAAAAAAGCAGGAATACAGAGAAGGAAAACATGAACCACTTCTGACCAGCCCAGGTTTTTCCCAGGAACTTGGGAGGAACTCTTTAACCATGAACCAAGAAATCTGTCTGGCAGGAAAAAAAAAAAAAAGAAAAAGGAGAAAAGAAAGAAAGAAAGAAAGAAAGAAAGAAAGAAAGAAAGAAAGAAGAAAGAAAGAAAGAAAGAAAGAAAGAAAGGAAGGAAGGAAGGAAGGAAGGAAGGAAGGAAGGAAGGAAGGAAGGAAGGAAGGAAGGAAGGAAGGAAGATAGGAAGGAAGGAAGAAGGAAGGAAGGAAGGAAGGAAGGAAGGAAGGAGGAAGGAAGGAGGGAGGGAGGAGGAGAGAGAGAGAGAGAGAGAGAGAGAGAAAGAAAGAAAGAAAGAAAGAAAGAAAGAAAGAAAGAAAGAAAGAAAGAAAGAAAGAAAGAAACGAAGGAAGGAAGAAAAATATTTAATAGAATTTGGCAACTATGTTGGGTAAGAGGTTGTATTTGACATGAAGGCCCTGATAATACATTTCCTGAATAAAACTAGTGACTGCATTTATGCATATTATCCTTACCAAGTCAGTTCAAGTTATAATGTGGGCAATTTTTTGTCCACTGACCTAAAGAAGGAATTTTTCAGAAAACTCTTCTTTCTACCTCAGAGTGAAGGAGAAAATAATTTTTAGCAAACTATTTTCTGCCATCATGAAGGAATGGAGATTCAAACTTGTGATACTGATTGCATTTTAAGTTACCTAAGGAAAGTGTTAGGGAGACAAAAATTGTCTTCTAAAAATAAACCAGAGCCACTGAATAGAAACAGCTCTAGCCCTAGCTTTGAAATTGTTCACTCTGAATTCCAAACTTCTACTTTTCAGGTTCTTTCTGAGGTTGTTGGTGAGCTAACCAATCTTGAGGGCTGACACTATAGGACTCAATAAGAATCCTAGTAAATATGTAGCCTACGGTTTGTAGTCTTTGAAAAATAAGTAAAATTTCCCAACTCATCCACATACCTCAATTATCTCATACTATTAGAAGATCTGGAAATACAAAGTTAAGGGTTCTGAGCAATTGGTTTTCAAAGAGTCATTCAAATGGGCTAAAGGTGCATATTAGTTTGACTTTCACACCTCCTGCTCCTTTACAAGAGGATAAATAATTACAGTGATTTATCTTTGAAATGTGCAGCTTGGAACTGGATGTGGAGAAGTCACATAATGGTGTCAGCGCTTCAGCCCGAAGTAAATAAAATGGTGAAATATATTTAGCATGCGATAACACAAAGCACTGAGAAACAGCGATAAAAAGAAGAAACTGTCTTTACATGATTAGAGAACTTTGCAAAATACCAAGCTTTTCCAAAAAGGAAATAATTATAGAAAATAGAAACAGTGGGAGAAAAACAGAAAGCCTTCCAAGTTCCAAATTTCCGTCCTAATTCTAGCCCCCAAAGGCAGGTCAGTTTCTCAGGCTCTTTGCCTGGGTTTCTCCTCTCCAACTTTTCAGCCTCCTTCCATGTAGTAAGTGCTTAATTCTGGATGGAGTAGAGCAGTTGCTTAGATCTCTAATGCCTTTCAAGGCTAATGTGAATATTCAAGCTAGTGGTGGCTTCCATTCTTTTCCCAGATGCCCATAAGAGGCACTTTGGCAGGACTATGGTGCCATAAAGAGATTTTACCCTCCAAGAAAGGATGCCTTCCAGTTTTCCCTTTCTGTTAACATAGGCTAGATTTGCAAAACCATATTAATTTGCTTCAAAGGACTTGAATGGTCCAATCAATCAAACAACTGCCTTTTAACTGACTTTGAAATTGAATGCAAACACAAAGCAGCCCAATAGTTTGTGTACTAGAAATTGCCTTGGAGATGTTTACGCACAGAACCTTGCCCCGCCTACCCCCCTTGCCTGAACTTGTCCCCAGGCCCCATTCCTGCCACCTGAAATTGCTCTTGTGTTGGTCATCACTGAGGACCTCCTAGTTGCTAGATCCAAGTGACCCTCTATCCATTCAAGTCTTATTTTCCAGATCAGAGAAAGCTGATGTTGTTTATGAGTTGATCAATAGACATCATTGAATAATGTTTTGTTTTGTTTTTCTTCAGCATCTCTGACCACTCCCTCACAGCCTTCTTTAGGAGGATCTCTTTCACTATGCACTACTTAAATGTGAACTCTGCAGAAATCCATTAGGGATTCTCTTCTTACTCATCTCCTTTTTCATGTGTTATGTTGTTCATTCCTTTGCTTTCCTTGTCACCTTTAGGTTGGTGACTCCCATCTTATATTTCTAGCCTTTCTCTCCTGAGTTTTAATCTTATATATCTGAGGGTCCTTGAGGAGGCAGAGAATGGAGGGATTCAGAGACGGGGAACACATAAATAGGACCAGAGCCTTCAGTTTCAGAACTGCTTTTCTCCTGGAGTGCCTGGATGGCTCAGTCAATTGAGCATCTGACTCTTGATTTCAAATCAGGTCATGATCCCAGGGTTGTGGGATCAAGCCCTGTGTAGGGCTCCATGCTGAGCATGGAACCTGCTTAAGATTCTCTCTCTCAGGCACGTGGTAGCTCAGTTGCTTAAGTGACTGACTTTTAATTTTGGCTCAGGTCATGATCTCACAGTCATGGGATGTGGGATCGAGTCCTGCGTTGGGCTCTGCTCTGAGCGTAGAGCCTGCTTGGGATCTCTATCTCTCTCTGCCCCTCTTCTACTCTCATTCTCTCTCTCTCAAAATAAATAAACATTTAAAAAAAGATCATCTCTCCATCTGCTCTCCCTTCCCTAGTTGCTCTCCCTCCTCTTTCTAAAAGAAAGAAGAAAGAAATAAAGAAAAAAGAAAGAAAGAAACTCTTTTTCTCCTTCAGGCTCCTAAAGAAACTAAAAAAAAAAAAAAAGAAAATGTATGTAGAGGCTGCTCTCTGCTTTGCTTGGCATCTGAATCTGAATGTTGGTATAATTGGTTGTAATTTCACTTAGAATTTTTAAAAGTTAAGCATGTAAACACTCTTGGGATTTTTTTTCTGCATTGATACTTAGCTGGACAGGTTGGAGATTTGACAATTCCCTTAAATTATATGTCAGTATTTCAGGGCAAGACTGAGAAGACATGTGTTAAAAAGAAACAAGTTAATGTGTTAGTACAAAGCAATGTTCAGTAACTTCTTTCTTGCATTTCTTATACTAATATTAATATTTATACTAATTTGTGCTATTACCAGGTAGCACTCGTGGCTGCAGATAAAAGAACCTCCCCCCCCCCCCCCCAAGTAACGGTTTATTTCAGTCTTTGTGGATGCCTGAAGTTTGGTAGTCCTGAGTTGGGATGGTAGCTTTGCTTTACTAAGACCTCAGGAAAAAGCTCTTTTTAGTTTTCTTTTCTTCCAACCCCAGACTGTGGCCTCCTTCCCTGTGATCCAATGTGACGGGTTATCACATCTGTATTCTCAGGAGCAGACAAAGGGCATGCTCACATAGTCCTTTAAGGATGTTTCCCAGAAGTTTTCCAGTAGCACTTCTACCTATGTCACTGGCCAAATCCTACATTGCTGCTTGCAGCTAAGAGAAAAGCTGTACAATATGGTCTTTATTCCAGGCAGTTCTGTGTCCTGTCAAACATTGTGCTTCAATTACTATGAGTGCAGTGGAGAATAGATGGAGGGGGGCAGGCAGCCAGAAGTCTCAACAATATTGTGTTCAAACAATGAATAAAGCCAAGAGAAAATATCTAGATTTATTTGATGACAACAGGTGATGGAAATGTTACTTCTTCAGGAAGATTCTGTAGTGAGAAAAAGACATTTGTATGTTAAAAAATCAGTGAGCATGGGGCGCCTGGGTGGCTTAGTGGGTCAAGCGTCCAACTTTCACTTAGGTCATGATCTCGCGGTTCGTGGGTTCAAGCCCCATGTCGGGCTCTGTGCTGACTGCCAGCTCAGAGCCTGGAGCCTATTTCAGAGTCTGTGTCTCCGTCTCTCTCTGACCCTCTCCTGCTCATGCTGTCTCTCTCTCTCTCTCTCTCTCTCTCTCCTAGAAATAAATAAAAATATTTTTTAAAAAAATCAGTGAGCTTGCAGGGTTCTGTTCAAGGGTCCTCATGCTCACTCAGCTTCAGGTGAATCACAGGGTGGATGAGCATCCCATCACCACAAGGACTTCGGAGACTGTGGGCCATTTTCCTGAGAGGTGGTAGGCAGGGAGCCCTTATCCCAGAAGTTTAGAGAGCTGTAGAACCATAAGTGGCCAAATCCTGGTGGGCGGACTTGTCTGAGTGGCGGCAGGCTTGGTATTGTTTCCTACAGAAGTGCCTCTGTTATTTTGTGCAGTTCATCTCTAAGTATTGAAATGAGGACTCCCACCACTTCTCTTGAATTTACAGACTCCTCTGTGGGGATTCTTCTCCCTGCTAGTGAACTTAAATCTTCCTTTGTTCAGAATCTTTCCTCTTTCTGTGTTCTTATCCCTTCAACATGACCACACCAGCAAGAATGTGATCTTTGCACACAACATCCACCAAATCCAGCAAAATAGCCTTAATAGACCATTCCTAGCACTTAAGGAGATTTTTGTTTCCTCTTCTTTCTTTGTCTAGCAAAGCCACCTTCACTGGGTACGTGGGTATGCTTTTCATGGCCTTTGTGAAATTTCTAAGCTATAGTGAGCCTTAGATTAAAGGGGTTAAAAAAGAAGAAAACAACAACAAAATTCTTAACTTTCCCAGAACTGAAAAGCTGCACCTAAACCCATAATATTTGAAATACTGATATTTGGAGAGATAAAATTATGTTGGGCAAATATTGCACATGTACAAATGATTTAATTTCATAATTGCGTTTTAGAAGTGCTTTGCTCTTAATCAAAGAGACTCACACCTGCTTTTCTAAATTAGGTTTCAATGTATACATCAAGTGGGCAATGCATTAGGACATCTGGGGAAGGGATTCAAGAAACCGTGGAGACAAATGAGGCAAAGGTAACTCCTGGGCCCTACCAGGTTAACCTTTGTCTTGCCCTTCAGCACACCTAAGTGCCCAGACTTGTGCTCTGACGATGTCTCATTAAAGTAACATAAAATGTCAAAACAGAAAGAGGAAGTCCTTCTCTATCCCCAGGTAAACCAATGGAGGCATTGTGAAAAAAGCAAAGCTTTAGAGATATCCCAGGCTGGGTTCAAATTCCAGGTCTTCACTTAGCTATACTTTGAGCAAGTTACTTGACCCCTCTGATAAGAAGGCAATGAGCAGTAAAAGCCAGCATGGGTTCATTTATTACACCTTAGGTCAAACTAACATAATTTTATTTTTTATAAGCTCACTACACTTTGTGTAGACAGAACGCATTTTAAGTTTGGCACACTATTAGAAAAAAAATCTCAAGATATGCTTGTGGTCGCAGTGAATAAATGCAAAATGGATACTCATTATGCGTAAGTTTGGAGCGGGTTGACCAACAACATATAAAAAGTATGTATTAATGTAGTAATTCTACCTGAAAAAAAAATAGTATCTCCGATAGCAGGAAAATCTTGGCCCCTATTGTATTCAAGATTTTATCAACACCTTGAATAAAAACATATTAAAAGCTTGGGTAGCTTAACAGTAGGAGGGACAGAGAATGCACGGGTGACAGAGTCAAAATTCCAAAATGGTCTCAATAACCTAAAAAAGTAGGGGCGCCTGGGTGGCTCAGTCAGTTGGGCGTCCGACTTCGGTTCAGGTCATGATCTCACGGTTCATGGGTTTGAGCCCCGTGTCAGGCTCTGCGCTGACAGCTAGCTCAGAGCCTGGGGGCTGCTTTGGATTCTGTGTTTCCCTCTCTCTCTGACCCTCCCCCTGCTCTCTCTCTCTCTCTCTCTCTCTCAGAAATAAATAAAACATTAAAAAATTTAAAAAAAAAAAAAACTAAAAAAAGTAGCTGAAGTAAAGTCCAATAATAGCTGTGTCAAGTTCAGCATTTATATTCATAGCTACTTGGGATAGGAGGATAGTACATGGTTGAGGATGGTATCAGGTCAGCACAACCAGAGGAAGTGGACAAGACCCACTTGGCTGGTATGTATGGTGAGAGTCTGAGAGAAGAAATGACCAGCTTGAAAGGGGCTCCATTGGCCAAATTTTAGTGATTGTATGGGTTATAACCAATTGAATAAAATAGGAATCCATGAGCTTATATTGAGTAATTGAATTAATATGTGAGGAAGAAGAGAAAAGACTGCCTGATAGTAGATTGCTAACCTAAGAAATGAGGAAAGATTGATGGACATAGAAAAAAAATCATCATTTGGCAAAAATCATAGTAATAATTGTTTCAGACAAAAATCGATGGAGGTTAATACTAGTGGGTGGAAGTAAAAAATACTTAGTAATTAACTTTACAGTGGAGAAATCTGTGCAGCATCATTTTATCTAAGTTGTAAAACTCAATATCAGCAGAAATAGGACAAATTGACATCATGTGCCTCCTGATACGATGTACTAAGAACATGGCATTGGGTTCATGGCATTCCTGTCAAAAGTTAACCACTGGGATCTAATCATAAAGAAATAGAAGACAAATATAAATTGGGGAGAATTCTATCAAAGTAACTGATGTGTACCTTCAAAAGAGTCAAGGTCACAAAGGTCAAAAAAAAGACCTAAGAATTATCGAGATTGAAGAGGCTCGAATAGAGGCATGAACCAAAAAGGAAGGGTGCTTATTAAGGATGTTATTGAAGAAATCAACAAAATTTGAATGGAATGTGTTTATTGGGTGGTAATATTATATTGATATCAGTATCCTAATTTAATAATTACATGTAGTAATACAGGAGAGGATCCTTTTACCTTGGGTAACATGCAGGAGTCACGGGCATCATATCTATAACTTACTCTCAAATGATTCAGAGAATTAGAGAGAATGACAATGGGAAAAAGAGAGATGAGACAAATGTGGTAAAATGTTAACATTTGGGGGAATCTGAGTGAAGGAGGCATTGTTTCTGCAGCTTTTCAGAAAGTCTTAAATAATTTCAAATAAAAGTTTTTAGAAATCAATTACATAAGTTCAAATGAGACACATGAACTAGCAAAGTGTTAGAGGAGAAATTTAAACCTTAGAGTAGCTCAAGGCTCACTCTACGTGACTCTCAGGTCTTAAAGAGTTGGTGCATTGATATGACCAGGTCAAAGGCAATCTTTGTGTCAGGAATCATTCCAGCACAAAACAGGCAGAAGAGCTATAAGCTAGGCTTCCTGAAGTCAGAAACTTGCATCAGGAAATGTACTGGGGACCCAGGCAGCCACTCACTGGTGCCTTTTTCTCTCTTTGGCCACATGGTCACTCATCTCTGCTTTTCTCTGTAGTTACTTCGTCCTTTTCTCTCTCTGCACATCGGATTGCCTTGCTTCTCTGTGGACAGAGCAGAAAACGGGCCTATGTAGGCCTGCAAATTGTTGGGGGTGAACGTAATTGGCCCTGTTGAGTCAGGTACCCAGCTCTGGCTGGGTGAGCTGATGCAGGGAGGCTGGGGTGATGTAATCCTGCCCACTTGGCCTCAGAAGAATGTGGGAAGCAGATGTTTCAAGAAGAGACACGAGCGGGCAGGCTGTGCCTATCTCAGCAAAAGAACAAATGAGCCAGAGTTGGATGAAAGGCCCAGCTTGATGAGTGAGAAGGTTGAAGACATCTGGTTCTACAGGATAGCTCAATATGTAAGTGCTACAGCATGACCAGAGAATACAGAGCCCATCGAATCGTCAGGAATACCACGGCAACAAATGTATGCTGGTGCAGGTGCGTTGAAACAGTGAGTCAAATACCAAATACTCAAATAGTGCTGCAGCTGTGAGTGACGTGAGTTTTCTAACATGGAAACTAGCTCTTGATGAAATTCTGAATAAAATGAAGTCCAATTTTTCCTTGATCTACATGGGAGCTGTAGAAAATTCACTGCATACTGAAAGCTTGCAGAAATATTTTGTGTTTAACACAAAAAAAATGCAGTTAGGCTGTGGGTTTAGACAAACAGGCTTTTAGCCTATGGGAATATCGAGCTGGACAATCTAAACTCTTGCAGGATGAAGGAGAATTCTTTATTACGTGGGACTCCCATACACTGCAGCGGGCCCGACATCCCTGTCCCTCCCTAATGGCAATAACCACCCTCTAAATTATTGCAGCAAGCCCCAAGTGCCCCACATTCTTCCAGGATGCTTCCCGAGGTAAGTATCACTATTAAGGACCACTAGTTTAGAGACAAGTTCACCTCTGCCAGGAGTAGTCAGTGGGTTACTTCTGCTTTATTGGAAGCTTTATCTAAATAAATCCCTTCCAACTGTAACATTCAACAAGCCCATAATTAAACCTCATGAAGCCATCACTTGTTCCCCTTCTGAAATGTAACAGTCTTTTTTAACTCCTTTGATATTCAAGAAGATACTCAACCTTATACCAATACTCACCAAAGCTATGTTATTCGGGACAAAATTCTTTTAGCTTCAGATAAGAAGCCACACACAAAAGAGGAATTTATTGTCTTAACTTGGAAATACAAGGGTGGAGTTGATACCAGAACCACTGGATCCTGGAATTTGGGTGAGGTCCTGGCGTCTCTCTCTCTTTCTTTTCTCTTCTCTTCTTTCTCCCTTTCTCCCTTTCTCTCTTTCTCTCTTTCTTTCTTTCTTTATTTCTCTCTTTCTCCTTTCTTTCTTTCTTTCTTTCTTTCTTTCTTTCTTTCTTTCTTTCTTTCTTTCTTTCTTTCTTTCTTTCTTTCTTTTCTTTTTCTTCCTTCCTCCCCTCCTTCCTTTCCCTCCCTTTCTCTCTCTGTCTCACACTTTCTCTTTCTGTGCACTGAGTCCAGTCTCTCCCCTAGTGATGGGCAGATGGCTACTGTCCATTCACATTCTATCTGTTCTATGAAAGGCCTTTGCTTCTTTCCTCCTCCTCCAAACTATGCCCCACACTTCCAGCAGAAAACGACGACTGTGAAAGTATTAACATTATGATCAGTTGTTTGTTTTTCTTATTCATTGCCATATCTGAGCAACCAGCATAGCATTGCCCATTTCAGTCACTTAAAAAATACTGAATGAATGAATGAATGAATGAATGAATGAATGAATGAATTGTTCAGTTGGAACTAGAGATTGCCCACCTTCGGTGCTGGTGTTTCTCTCTAAGACTTTCCTAGACATTTTGAAAACATGGGTAAAAGGCAGCAGTGGCTGTATATTCTCGAAGCAGGCATTAGGCTGGCTTATGGTGCAGAGATGTAGAGGCAGAACAGAAAAACCCAGTGGGAAACATCCTCTTTACTCCAGATCTATCCAAGGAGCTTCACTGTCCAATTACCCAGGTTCATCCCCTTCTTACTTCAGGCTGAGGATTCCTCACAGGAGAATAAAATCAGCAAAGAAGTTGGCTAATTGATTCAATTAGCATATAACTGAGGTCATTTCAACTCATTAGGCCACTTTAAAATTTCATTTTGGTCCCATGACTCTTTCTACACATTGTTCTTTGTAGCACACTAATAGAATTGGGCCTCACACTGAGTCATAGTAAAAGGGTTCTTCTACATAATCGCAGGCTCCAAGGCCAGTCTACACTGGATGAAACACTTTACCACACTTAAAAGCATGACATTACATATTGTTCTAAATATCTTCCAAATAATAGGAGTCTTTATTTTTTCTTTATGCAAAATTAAAAAAAAAATTAAGTCACGTTGCATTTAAAACCGAAGCAGGGCAGGGTGGGCCAGAATGCTAGGGTTTAAAAAATGTGAACAACATCCTTAATATAGCTGTTTGTGACTAACCCAGTGGGTGTGACACCCAGGGGAAAACAATAAGCTCACTTATCTTGAATTTGAAAAGTTAGAGGTTAGAACTCTGCTATTTTTTGAACATAAAAATTATTCAAGGGCCTACTCATTTTAAGAAAAGATTGTTGATGATGGGAAGGTACGCATTAAAGACTTTTAAATGGAAAAAAGTTTAATGAACAAATCAGAAAAATGCAATCTATGCCTCTATGACCCTCCCCAAATTTCATGTCTTTTAAAAATTGTATCTTTTGCTAAGGATCTCACTCTGCTACAACTGCTATGGCAAATACAATGTACATATATATATACATTTTTATATATTTTATATATATATATATATTTTTTTTTTTTTTTGAGAGAGAGAGAGACGGATAGAGACAGCATGAACAGGCGAGGGTCAAAGAGAGAGGGGGTCACAGAATCCGAAGCAGGCTCCAGGCTCTGAGCTGGCAGTCAGCACAGAGCCGGACGCAGGGCTCAAACCCACAAACCATGAGATCATGAGAAGCCACCCAGGCACCACAATACGATGTATATATAACAAAATCAATTCCATGAACAACTTCTACCTTTGTGGCAAAACTGGTCTTAGAATCAATCCATGGGTACACTTTGTAAGAACCACTAAAGTATAGCAATAGTTTAATCTACGGATCATCCAAATGCCAAGCAACTTCTAAGCATTTTGTCAATGGTACTTCTAACTCTCACAAGACATCATTTGATAGGTACTTCTATCATCATCCCCTTTTTTTCTTACAGTGACATCAGCTTTCTTTTCTTTTCTTTTCTTTTTTTTTTACAAATAGTTTATTGTCAAGTTGGTTTCCATATAACACCCAGTGCTCATCCCCACAAGAGCCCTCCTCCATGCCCATCTCCCCCCTCCCCACCCCACAGCCATCAGTCCTCAGTTTGTTCTCAGCATTCAAGAGTCTCTCATGGTTTGCCTCTCTCCCTTTCCCCCACCATTTCCCCCTTTCTTCTCCCCCAAGGTCCTCCATTAAGTTCCTCCTAACCCTCCTATACGTGCAAACATATGGTATCTGTCCTTCTCTGCCTGACTGATTTCCCTCAGCATAACACCCTCAAGGTCCATTCATGTTGCTACACATGGCCAGATTTCATTCTTTCTCATTGCCATGTAGTATTCCATGGTATAGATAAACCACATCTTCTTGATCCATTCGTCCGTTGATGGACACTTAGGCTCTTTCCATGTTTTGGCTATTGTGGAGAGCGCTGCTATGAACGTTGGGGTACGTGTGCTCCTATGCCTCAGCATTTCTGTATCCCTTGGGTAAATTCCTAGCAGTGCTATTGCTGGGTCATAGGGGAGTTCTATTGTTAGTTTCCTGAGGAACCTCCACACTGTTTTCCAGAGGGGCTGTACCAGTTTACATTCCCACCAACAATGTAGGAGGGTGCCCGTTTCTCCACATCCTCGCCAGCATCTAGAGTTCTCTGATTTGCTCATTTTAGCCACTCTGACAGGCGTGAGGTGGTATCTCAGTGTGGTTTTGATTTGTATTTCCCTCATCACCCCCATTTTACAGATTAGAAAAACCCAAGACTTGAAGAAGCTAAATAACCACTCCAAAGTTACATTGCTATTCAGGGTTGGAGCTGGGATTGAAACTTGGGCTGGCTGACTTCTATCCATGATTCTGTGTTGCCTCTTACACCTAAGCTGTGTATTTCACAGGCACACAAACTTCTGTGCTTATGTACAAAGGAGACTGTAGCTCTGAAACAGATATTCAACTTAATGATTCATCTTTTCAATGCAATTTAAAAAGCTACCCTTTTCAGTAACTATGAGTGTTACTATACTATTGCCATGAACAAAATGGCTTAAAAGACAACATCAACCCAAAGATAAATTTGAGATATGATTTGCACAAGTATATTGTATAGCCATATTCAAATGGAAATGACTCAAAAACCACTTACATGTTTGCCTCTTTTGGGCTTCTGGATCCTGATTCTTCTAACCAGATAAGAATGACCTAGCTGCAAAAGTATTAAGAAAACATAAGAGAAGAAAGGAGATGTGAGAATTCCCAAACCCATACTAAATTAACTATATTTTCCTTTATGTTATTTCTGACATTCTGGCATCTGGGACCTTGCTGACCAAGGAGGAACTGCCGCTCCCAGGGTTAGCTAATTCCTAGAGATACCGTACAACTCAGAACATTCCCTACAACTTTAGAGCCTGCTAACATTATTCAAACTAGGCAATCCTAAGCCTGCTTACCCAGCCTCATGAATGCCCTCCTGTAAAAACCACAATAAACGTTTTTGCCCAGGCTTTCCCTTGTTTCCTCTGCTCCTTGACCTACCTACATGGCGTGCCATGACTCTTGTTTCTAGGGATTTGTGAGTATCAGAAATTATTCCCTTATGTGAGTCATTTCTGTGTCTGTGTGTCTTACCATACTTGATTAAAACAAATCCTGGGTACATTTTAAAACACATATCCTATATAGGAGTGCTGTTTCAAAGGGCCACATGCACCCCAATGTTTGTAGTAGGGCTATCAACAATAGCCAAATTATGGAAAGAACTCAAATGCCATTAACTGATGAATGGATAAAGAAGATGGTGTGTGTGTGTGTGTGTGTGTGTGTGTGTGTGTGTGTGTGTGTGTGGCCTTCTATCCAGCAGTAGTGTAGATCCAAAGAGCCTGGAATTATGTTCCCTGACTCTTACATGGCATCTTTGTAACTGAACAGACTCATGAAAACTCAAGGCATTGTCATTTATCTCATTTGAGCAATAAGCAAATGTGCGATGTGCATTCACCTTGTTCATTAATTAGCTGCAATTGTATCTAAAACCAAAATGTGACACAAAAGGAATAATTAAGATCTCTAAATACCAACTTGGTACGAAGGACAAAGAAAGCTCCTTGTTCAGGATTTCTCAAGTTGGGCGTGACTTCTGTGTTTTGAAGTTAGTGGCTAACCCAAATCTCTATTCCTCTTCAACTTCATAGTTTCTGAGTTTGAAAATAAAAATTATATGGAAATAAAGATGACGGATATGATAAGAAAAAGGCCCTATTTGTACAATTAAAATTATGGATCATGCAAATTGTGTCAGTGATTCGGGAATCTTTTCAGTGGAAGATTTAATATCAATGATTGAAAGAGAAAAATGAAAATCAGAATACTGGCTGGGTTACATGTAGCCTTAATGTGCTCCTAAATACAGTGACTGTGGAACAAGAAGGCAGACAGAATTTAACACATAAATGTGCCTCAAATTAACCAGTAGGTGTCACTGTTTAAATGTATTGGCAACAGTCTTCAGAGTTCTGTGTAAAGCCCAACAGGAAATAATCAGTTTTGAGTAAGTTGCACTAGCTCAAACCAACAAAAAGAATGCTTACAAATCCATGTTCTTAATTTATAACCCCAATTAAATAGTGACTTAATTTCTCCTTATTAAAATAATTATTGGAAAATCAGTCTAAGCTTACTGGTGATAAATTTACAAATGGTTGCAAATTTAAAGTCAAAGTCTTTTAAGAATTAAAAAAAAAAGTCTAATATAATAAGTCTATGTTCCAAAGGAAAGTAAATATTCTGCTACATTGTAGGACAGGATTTCAATTTTTAAGAGCTACAGATGTTCTTTGATTCTATATATGTAATTTTGAGTGAAAGAAAACATTACTCTTTACTTCTGTTGAGGAAGCTAGTGTATAATTGTATCTACCACCTAGGTACAATGAGTCTTGTATGATCTTGTCTGTCAAAGGAAATTGTGAATGTAAAACTGTTTTTGAAAAATTGCAAAGTGGTGGTTACATGCAAGTAAGATTCCGTCCAACTTGCACAATGTATTTCTTCTGTACCCCCCACAGTGGAAGGGTCCAGAAAAGGGAAGACAACTATGAGATTTGAAACACCTACTTTTGTGAGAAGGCAATATTATGAGAACAATATTAACTAACATTAGTAATATTATTAATAACACTCATTATGATTATTATCATTAAGAAGGCATTATGATAGTTCATTCAGCGTTACAACCACTCAGTGGGGGTAAATATTTTTCCCATTTGTGAATGAGAAAAGGAAGACTAGTAACCTGAGAAAATTGGCAAACCTGTCTTACCGCAAAGCCTAGGTTCTTTCTACTGAGTCACCACATGATTTGAACTTTTATAAACTGAATTATATTCTTAATGTTTGCTCCATTAAATCAAAAGCCAGCTAGTGGGGCTCCTGGATGGCTAAGTTGGTTAGGTGTCCGACTCTTGATTTTGGCTCAGACCATGATCTCATGGCTCATGAGATCGAGTCCCAAGTCGGGCCTGCTTGGGATTCTCTCTCTCCCCCCTACCCCCCTGCAGCTCCTCCCTACCCCCTCAAAATAAATAAATAAACATTAACACTTTTCAAATTCAGTTAGAGAATCCTGCTAATCAGAGAAACCCAGTGATAAAACATTTTGTAGAGAAGAAAATAGTAAAGCAAAAGGTCTCATCTAAATTGGCACGTAAAGATTATGGCTCAGTAGGCCATACAACTAATCAGTAGAAAACTTGTAATTCGGTGTGCTAGGATCTATCTGATAGATTCTCTTGTTTTAGACCAGCAGTCTTCCAACCGCCTTTCATCCATCTGTGTGGCATCTCAGAGTAATCTGGCAGGATCTCGGCAATCTCAAGAAGAATACTCATGAGTGTTTGTTTGTTTGTTTGTTTGACCATATCAGCTAATGCATGGTAACTGGTTAATACAAACCAGAAGCCTGATTTACAATAACGTTTTAAAGAAGCAAAGTAAAACTCCACAGTGTTTTTTGCCTATTCTTGCTAGTACTGTTCTATATTTACACTTGAACGTAGTAATACAAACACGTAAATTAGCACAGGTCCCTATGTTCAGGCTGGAAAGGTTTCAAATCAATACAGTTTTTCCTCTTGCTTGGCCTTTATGGTGGAAGAAAAAGGTAGGTTGAGCTCAGTTGAACTATTGACTGAAATAAATAAGTTTCACCCAAAAATATTTCCTTCCAATATGCTCCCCTCTCCCAAATCTATATAGATGGACCAAGACTTTCCATGTTGATAGAGATACTGCCAAAACAGCACTAATCAGTTTGCCTCTTGTTTCAAATTCTTCAGTGGACTGCAGAGACCATACTTAGCATGGTTTCAAGATGGCTTCCCCACCTGTACCTCTTTCTCTCCCTCCCAGAGTCCTACTTCTCTTCCTTCAACTAAAGCTGTGACTCTCTGGGAAAGAGTTAGGGCTTCCCACACTGCTCCTTTAGCATCACGGACATAATTCATGTTTTCTTATTATAAATGTGATTCATTAAAATCTCTCACTCACTCACTGAGCTCCTTGAGACAGACGTGGAGTTATTTATCTGCACATCCCAAGTGTCTACCAGTGGCTGGTCTATAGCCAGTTCTCAGATGCTGGCAGGAAGCTCTTTTCCAAACTACTTAGACACTCTTTTCCTCTTTCCTTCCCTTCCCTTCTTGAACAATTCCATTCTAAAGCTGTTAGATAGGCTCAAGCAAGGTAAACTTTACATTGGCAGGTGGCACGTTTAGGGAATTACAAATATGGATGAAAAACTAAAACAAAATCTGTAATGTTGCATCAGAATTGGAGGTACTCGTATAAACTCCTCCTGGATGTAAATAGACAAATACAGATGTGTATACACACATACTTCCTAATTCTGTCTACTCAGAGGACCTGGGAACAGTAACACATCAAAAGAATGAGCGTGTCTAGCACTAAGATCTTAGTTTCTAAGGACCTTTCTCCTGCTAAAGAGAACCAGAGATCTTTTGAAAATGGCTGACTCTAGGGCTGTGTCACAGAAATACATGGAATGTTTTGGACTAGGAAGTACGTAAGTGCTAAAGAATGATGGAGACATGTTAAAAATTAGCTCCAATGGATTCCCACTGGCCAAATCTGGGACACTTTGAGCATCGAACAAATATAGAATGGATCGTAACCATTTATTAAAATAGTATGCACCATGAATGCATACTTACATTACTTATGATTCCATAAATAACTGAATCAAATGGAAAGTTTGATGAGTAATAGGATATTTATATAGCTTCAAAACATTTCCCCCAAAATATGGATTCATTACAAAGGGGGGAAAGAGTGAATTTATGGTGGTGAAGGTTGGCAGAGAAGCTTAATCAAGACAATTAAGTTCAGTTAACAGGACACATCAAAATCACTCCCCAAGAGCGGAAGCGGTGTGAACACCGCCTCACTTCTGCGATACTCTTGCTACAGAAGCACAACCTGAATCTCATCAGACAAACCCAACTGACAAAGGGGCATTCTCCACAGTGATTGGCCTGTCATCTTCAGAAGTGTCGAGATCATGACAGTCAGGAGACACTGAGGAATTGTTACAGAGTCAAGAAGCCCAGGGAGATGTGACAAGTAAATTCAATACATTATTCTGGACAGGAGAATTTACTATAAACTATAACTGGTGATTAAAAGAGGTTTAGGGACTAGAAGTAATAAATTATCAACATTAATTTCCTGATGTTGACGGTTGTATTGGAACATCTAGTCGGTATCTTACTCGCCAATGATTTTTTTAAACTGTTCTTTGCCCTGTTGTAGTTGCAACTTTTTTCTCTAGGTCTTAGATTACTTTCATATTTTAAAAAGTATTTAAAAAAAAAAAAAAAAGAACAAACGAAGGAAGAAAACAACGAGACCATGCCATTGGTATTTTAAAATTCTAAGCCGGATGGCGGCTAGAGTCCATTTTAGAGCTGCGGTGCCTACCGTCTCCGCCTTCAAGAAGCTAATGGAAGAATTGTGCTCACGCCATTCGTTTTGGCGAAAAGGAAAAAGATGGGGATTTAGCCTTGACTTTTCGGCGGAGGCAGCTTTCTAACTACGCTCTCCGATCAGAGGCGCCCGGCCCGCCCGGGCTCTGCCGCGGGGAAGCGGGGCCCGGCTACGCGGCCGAGCCCCGGGCCCCGACCCCCGACCCCGCCTCGCCCGCGCAGCCCGGGCCGTGGAGACGCCCTGCGGCCGCATCCGGCTTCCCCGCCCGCATCCAGTCCGCGCGCCAAGTGGTCTCCCCGCCCGTGGGAAGCGGAGCGGAGCGGAGCGCCATGCGTGTTAGGGGGACGTGGGAGGCGGGTGCGTCTCCCCCAGCCGGAATTCTTGGGCCCCAGAGTGTTGTGCTCAGCGAAATGTGTATTTGAAACAGAAATAAAAATTTTAAGGTAAAAAAACCGGAAAAGTAAATATCTACCAGGAGTGGGGTTCGAACCCACGCGGACATTGTCCATTGGATCTTAAGTCCAACGCCTTAACCACTCGGCCATCCTGGTACAGGCGAACGGTCTGCAGTTCACTCTTCCTACAAGCCGTATTCCACCGTCCTCAGACCCTCCCGCAAGAATTTCTGAGATCTCGCCGCTGTTTTCCCGGTTTTCCCACCGCGGGCTGGAGCGGCCTCCCCGCCAGAGCCTCGGTTTCCCGCCGCCGCCGCCGCCGCCGCAGCTCACTGTTGCCCCCGGCCCGCCGCGGCAGGGAGGGCAACTGCAACCGAGCTCGGCGCGCAGGCGGCGGCGACGCTCGGCGGGTGGCTCCGAGCAGCACTCGGGCGCAGGCGGCGGCGCTTTCGGTTTCGAGGTGCGCGGGCGCGGGAAACAAACACACCAGTAAACTTCCGAATTCCTGGGCGCGCGCTGTGGAGGTGCGGGAGGCTGGCGCGGCGCGGACGGAGCCCACAGGGGGGCCTCTCGTCTGTTTCATTCCAAATAGAATAACCTTCAGGGAGTGGGTTGCACGGGCAGCGGGAGAGTTCTCGGGCCCCTGTGCTTTTGGGCCGCTTTTCTTCTTAACGAGTCACACAGGAAGGAAGTTTTGTAGAAATTTGTGTCTGTACCACATGCGGGGGTGGGGGGGTGGGGATCGCACAAGTGGCCCTCCCCGCTGGCTGCGGGCACCACCGCCGCCGCACCCCCTCACAGGCAGTGAGGGCCCTCCGCTCTTCCCCCGACCCCCCCGGGCACCTGAAACGTGTGTGCTCCTCAACGTTCAGGGCTCGCCCTCTGTCCTGTGCACCGGAGAGTCGGTGTGTCCTCCTTTACCAGGACGGCCATTGCATTCCCCAGCCCCACCCCAAGACCTCGAAACTACCCCAGAGCCACGGCTCAGGTGTTCCGGAGCGTCGGCCAGCCTGGGAGCCGAGCACGGTCTGGCAGGCACAGCCTCGTTCCCACACTGCAGGCAGCCGTCTTTGACCGAGACCTTGCATCTTCCTGGAGCCTGCGCAGATTCACCTGTGTGGGACCCCACCGCCCGGCTCTGCACCCGCTAGATCCCGGCGTAGAAACGCGTTGCCCTGCCACCTTCTGGAGCTTCAGGGATTCCCCGGGAACCTCGCCGCGACCTGGGGAGGCTCCCACCCCGCCTCTCAGGCCCAGTCAAGAGTATTGACTGCCCCCGAGAGCCCCTGAGGGTAACAACTGGTGGAATTGCCCCCTACCCACTTAACCACAGAACACTTGGCATTGCTGTAAGCTCTTTACATATATTACCGAGTTGTTGTTTTTAATAACTCTGTATAGCAAGTGTTTATATCACCATTTTCAAGTTTAGAGGCCCAGTTACAAACTCACTCAAATATAAGAAGAGGCCTCTTAGACATGCAGCCTGCACCTCAAGGCCATTGCAGAGCTTCCTTACCACCATTCTAGCCATCAAATCCTCCATGATCTTCTGGAACATGGCAGTATACTATTTGAATGATCTTTTCATTTAACCCCAGACTTAGCCTCCCAAAGACCTCAAGTATAAAACAGTTCTGAACTGCTTTCATCATAGGGTACCCCTTAGTAATGCCTCTTCTGCAGCTTCGAGAGTGTATTAAATTTCTGTGGCCACTGTTTAAGGATGGGCCTGGAGCACAAGCTAGTCTAGTCAGAGTTACACATAACTCTGAGCTATTGGAGTCGGAGGTGTGGCAGATAGTATTTTTGAAGAGAGGACCAAAACAGGACCTCCCATCCCACATGTTACTTTATCTTCCTCCACTGTGATTTTGACACCCGTACCATCAGTACCTGGAGTCCATGTTCTTCCTCACTCTATCTGGGAAGCACGCGCCTGTGGCAGAGTGATGCTAAGTGACTTCTGAGGACTTTCACCTTGTTCTCTTACGATGCTTGCTCTGGGAACCCAGCCACCATACTGTGACAAAGCCCAAGTAGCCACGTGTAGTTTTTCCAGCCAACAGTCAGTATGAACTGCTGCAAATATAAGTGAGTGAGCCTTCAGCTGATCTCAGCAACTAACCATCAAGTGACCTCGCTGTTCAATCTTCCCAGCTAGGCACCCAGATCATGAAACAGGGACTGTATCCTTTCCCAGTTTCTGACTCACAGAATCTATGGGCAGAAGAAAAATGTTACTGTTTAGGTTTGGGTTTTGTTTTTTGTTTTTTAAAACGAAGCAATAGTTACTAAAAAGTCTGAGACGAATAAATGGGAATACGGTTAGGGAGCACCAGGAGCATCACACAGAGACAGGCTGGCTGGGAATAAAGCCAACACAAGAAAGCAGAATCCCAAGGTGAGGCGTCCAAGGTGTGAGTCCATCATTGGAATCCTTTCCTTCCGCCTTCCTGGAAATTGGATTCTGGGCCATGCTGCCCCTTTGCCAAACTTACATCCTTGGTGGGACTCTCTGGGTGGAGGAACACAAGTTTCATCCCTAGGTCCTAGCCCCAAGAGAGGTTAAGAAGGAAAGTTCTAGCTTCTACCTTAGGAAGCAGGCCTTAAAATGGAGGAAATTCCCCAAACGTGAGAAGGGTGTTCAAAAGATGCTGGCAACTGGAAGGCATGACAAATATCCACTTGGATGTCAGAATAAAATATCAAAAGCGCTGTGCAGTGACGTTTGTAATAACTGATAATATTAGACAGCAAGTGACAATATTAAGACCAATTTCACAACACTGAAGTGGTT
Organism: Proteles cristata cristata; assembly: GCA_017311185.1. NCBI lineage: Eukaryota > Metazoa > Chordata > Mammalia > Carnivora > Hyaenidae > Proteles > Proteles cristata. Next base: position 776,126 of record JAESUZ010003484.1, on the reverse strand, counting down.
TCATGTTCAGGAAATTGCATTTGACATACTTCTTATGGGCAAATGTTTCACTGTGCATGTGTTTATTTAAGCCATGACATTCTTTACACATTTTTTTGATGATTTAAAAAGAATGTTCACATGTGTTTTTGATACTCTTCCCTTCGAGACACGGAGCTTAACCTTCCCTTTCAGTGTGGGCTGAATCTATCGACTCATTTCTAACAAATAGAATGAAACAGAAGAGGTTTTATATGCAACCTCAGAGACTAGGTCTTCAAAAGTCACTGCTGCCATTGTCTTGGTTTCTCTCTCTTAGATCATTCCCTTTGGAGGAAATCAGCTGTCACGTCACATGTCATGAGCAGCCCTTTGAAAGACCTGCGTGGTGAAGAGCTGCCAGCAAGGTACTGAAGGCCCACATGAGTGAGCTTGGAAATGGATACCCCCACCCAGCCGAACCTTTTGGAAATGGATACCCCCACCCAGCCAAACCTTCTGATAACTGCAGTCCTGGCCAACATCTTGGCTACAGCTTTATGAGAGACCCTGAACCAGAACTACCAGCCAACCTCCTGATTTCCTGATTCTAGAAACTATGTAAGATAAGAAATATTTATTGTTTTAAGCAGCTATGTTTTATGTTATTTTTATGCAGGTATAGATGACTAACAGACCACCCAAAGTTGGCTTTTCTAGCTTTGATGGTGTATTCATGGGCATATATTCTGTTTTTACATATATATTTTAAAGGAATAATCTTGCTGAGCCCTATGCAAACATTGAAGTTGGAGTTCCTTTTCCCATTTGTCCTAATTTCTTGAACGGATTACTCATACTTTCCAAGTGCACCCATTTACTTTCTGTTTTCCCCAGAATCCTGACTTGTGGCTTCTACTCTTACTTCTCTCTTTCTCTTTTCAGAATGAAAATATTTTTACCCGAGACAGACTCACATTGTAAACATTAAAGTTAAAACCCCTTTCCACAACCATTGAAATCCCAGTCACACTAAGTTGGGACCGCTTGTCCCTTGCTGATGCTAAGCCACTTTATGTGTCTCTCCTGCCTTTCCCATGCTGCTTTTTTCTACCTAATTCTCCTCCATGGCTCCACAGAAATCCTCCCTTCCCACCGTACATATAATTGTAAAGTGAAATGAGTGAGTATAAGTTAGACTTACCTGCAAATATGAGAGTATAAAATTCAGGAAGTTCCAAATTACACTTTAAAAGCACCCTTCTCACACGGCCTGATCTTACTTATTATAATAAAAACTAAGGTATGTCATATCATTAGGAATAGATTCTTCTTGGTGACAGGATTTTCTGGTTTTTTTTTAAATATTTATTTTTGAGAGAGAGAGAGACAGGCAGACAGAACATGAGTGGAGGAGGGGCAAAGAGAGATGGATACAGAATCTGAAGCAGGCTCCAGGCTCTGAGCTGTCAGCACAGAGCCCAGTGTGGGGCCAGAACCCATGAGCCGTGAGATCATGACCTGAGTCTAAGTCGGACACTTAACCAACTGACCCACCCAGATGTCCCCAGGATTTTCCGTTTAAGTACTAACAGATTTAAATTTTAGTCCCAAATCTCATGAGATATAGTACACATATATTCTATATAGTAAGCAGAATACAAAATACTTTTTTTGTCTATAATCAAGGATTGTCATTATGATAGCAACAATTTTTCTGAGCCTTAGATAAAACAAAAGTTAGCAGACATCATAATGTAAAGGTACTATTTAGACTGCGGAATCAATAGACCTAGTTCAAATTCTCATTTTTTCCTAGCTGTGTAGGCAAAATACTTAACCTCATCAAGACTCAGTTTCCTTACCTGTAAAAATGAGAATAATAATGTCTACTTCAGAGAAATGTGAGAATTCAGTGAATTAATGTATGCAAAATATCTAGCAGGGTGATTGGCTGGAGGTAAGCTCCTAGGGTGTGGTAGTCAGTATTTGTTACTTTTTGTACAGTCATTCATTCCTGTTTTAAATTCAGGCAAGGAAGACACCACCCCCATCTAGGGGAGAAATAAAAGACTAAAGAGAATTTTTTTATATCTGTGTTCATATTTTTATTTTACTTTACATATTGTAGCTTTTCATTTTTGTTTTATAATTAAATGTGATCACTGGATCTTCTAGCAGATTGTTTTCATTACATTTGTACTGTAACCCTTATATTTTAACATTTTGGTTTCTCTTAGTTTTCTCACTTTCTTGTGTTATTTTACTTCAAATTTTTCGCTTGTCCTTAGGAATATTTATTTTACCTTGTGTTTTTGGCTAGTAAGAAATATGGCCTCGAGAAGAGGCAGTGAAGAAAGAAAGGCTATATCCTCGGTCTCCGCCAGCTTCACATCAAGCAGAGAGACAATCTTACAAAAGGTAGGGTCTTCCAGCAGCCACTCAGGATAAGGACTCAGACTAAACTGGGTAGATACTACAGGGCAGAGCAAGCTTAGAAAATGTCAAACAAGGGTACACCCAAATTATACATAACATATATGTTGGGTGACCATGTAATTTGTCATCTAAACCCAGACATTTGTGAAAATTAAAGAAAGAGACATTAAAGATGATGCTGGGGCTGGGGGGCACCCCACTCAGTCAGTTAAGTCTCCGACTCTTGATTTTGGCTCCAGTCATGATCTCAAGGTTAGTGAATTTGAGCCCTACATGGGGCTCTATGTTGACAGTGAGGAGCCTGCTTGGGATTCTCTCTCCCTGTGGCCCTCTTCCCTTCTTCTGTGCTCTCTCTCTCTCTCTCCCTCTCTCCTTCTCTCTCTCTCTCTCAAAACTGAATAAATAAACTTAAAAAAAAAATGATGCTGGGGCGCCAGGCCCGCAGAAGCTATCCTGAGTAGCTGACATATGTAAAAGAAATATGTGTGAAAGTTCAAACCAAATTAATATCAGTTCTGTACCTGATAGACATTTATGGAATGATCAACCACAGTAATATGAGAGATTATATCAATTTAAATGTAAATCAAAATCTAGGGATGCCGGGGTGGCTGAGCCAGTTCAGCTTCCAACTCTTGATTTTGGCTCAGGTCATGATCTCACAGTTCATGAGATTGAGCCCCGTGACTGGCTCTGTGTGGAGCCTGCTTGGGATTCTCTTCTCTCTCCCTCTCCCTCCGCCCCTCTTTGGCTCTCTCCCTTTCCCCAGTAAACAAACAAACTAACTAACTAATGTAAATTAAAAAAAAAAACAATTCTTGATATGTGAAACACTTTCTTGCTGGGTCAGTTAAGAAAGTCCAGACAGGAAATCGGAGCGGCCTTCACATCATGCCTCAAGTATCTGGTGTGCATTCTGGATTACATTAACCACAAAATAGCCCCACAAATACTAAGCTCCCTCTCCTCCCCTTTTTATTTATTTATTTATTTATTTTTTAATGTTTTATTTATTCCTAGGAGAGAGAAAGAGCGTGAGCAGGGGAGGGTCAGATAGAGAGGGAGACACGGACTCTGAAATAGGCTCAGGCTCTGAGCTGGCAGTCAGCACAGAGCCCGACGCGGGGCTCGAACCCACGAACCGCGAGATCATGACCTAAGCGAAAGTCGGACGCTTAACCGACTAAGCCACCCAGGCGCCCCACTCCTCCCGTTTTTAGTACCGGCAACAATTTAAGTTTCGTTTCATCGGCTGTGAACACTGAAGGTGATTCCGATGTTTGCCTCTGCATCTGGGAGGATAAGGTTCCCAGTAGCTGAAGGAGGCCCACAGCAGGAAGAACAGATGGCGGAGTCTGAGGAACCCGTGGGGCATCCATGAAGAGGGGGCAGGAGACAATAAGGTATTAAAATCTGGAGCTCGGGTGACAGATCTAGACTAAAGGTGTTGATGCTGGAGTGAACGGCTTCGGGAAGTGCCCCAGGGTCACGTGGAGCCGGCGGGCCCGCAGGCAGAGGCGTGGCCCCACGCCCTTGGCCTCTTGCGTCATCGCGTTGTGTGGTCTGCAGGACTCAGCTGGGTACGGTATGAGCTGAGGCCTACTGCGCGTGTGCGTACACACACACACACACACACACACGCACACTACGGTATGAGCCGCGCGCACACACACACACACACACACACACACACACACACACACACACACACACACACACACACACACACACTACTTTCCAAAGGTGAGAATGAGAGTGGTGTGGCAAGCGAGAGAACAAGAGTCCAGCTTGGGCGCCTGCGGCTCCGGGGGCGATTTGCCTACTCATGCCCACAGCACTGGGGGCCCTTGGGTGAGGCTGAGACGGTGCACTTGCTCCTTGTTAGGCAAACTAAAGGGAGCTGCTGGAGTCATCGGTGGTCAGCCTTCTCTCCACAAAGGTTTGGAAACTATCACCATAAGAGAGCAAAGCCTTGGGATGGATGAGACAGCCCCCAAAGAATGTAGAGACCAGAGACTCAAGGACAGAGTTCTTGGCCACTTCACATGTCAGCGTGTGGGCTAACTCATCTGACCCAATATCCTGAGACATATGAGGTAACTGTGTTTCTCTGTGCTACCAGGCACGGGGAAGCGAGAACTTCCCTCCCCTCCTCCTTAGTTGCCTTAACCACAAGGAGGACTTATTAGAGCTGCGTGGTGTGCAGGTGCAGCGGTGGGGAAGGCAAACGCCGGCTCCCAGCTCGCGAGGTGTGTGGCCTTTGGCAAATTGCTGCCTTTCTCCTGTCAAAGAAATCAAAGGGTTGGTAATACAAATCTAAACGCATGAATTTTTCCTTTTATTTCTGCAATACCGTTGAAGGAGGGAATTCAGTTGTTCAGTTGCTACGTGACATCCCTCTAATTACTTGAGTTTTCATCTGAGGTGTAAACTGCAAGTATCAACTTTGTTCTTAAGGCTTTGTGAAAATTTTGGGGTGCCTGGGTGGCTCAGTCAGCTAAGTGTCTGACTCTTGCTTTCGGCTCAGGTCACCATCTCGTGGTTGGTTGAGTTCGAATCCCATGCGGGGGTCTGTGCTGACAGTGCTTGGCATTCCGTCTCTCCCCCCTCACAGCCCCTCCCCCACTTACTCTGTCTCTCTCAAAACAAATAAATAAAACTTAAAAGGTGTAATCTTTAAAAAAAAAAAAAGACTTTGTGAAGATTTTGAAAATGGAAATATATGTTTAAACGTTTCTTCTGAGTTAAAAAGCAGACCAAGCGAAGAAACAATAGACTAAATGGCTTTAATAGTATCCTTCTCTTTGTTTTATTTTTTGTTAACCGTGAGAATGGGCTTTTTAAAAAAGTAATGGGAAAAGAAATTAATATGCAAATGAATATGAAGGCTTTGAATTATCAGAAATCTGCAAAGACCATTAGGTGTTAGGACAAATTTCCGACATTTTCATCCCGTTTATCACATGGAATTTAAGCCCAAACAAAGTGTATTAGAGAGTACCATAATACCCAATTTTACCACGCCGTACTCACCAGGCACACACAGAGGAAGAAAAGAAAGCCTACCAACCTCCAGTTTTAGCCACTGCCAGCCAAGCAAGTCCTTGATGCATGATTTCTTTTTGTTAGTACATCGGTGAAAATGAATTGAGTTAGTCCACAGGAAAGTCTACTTTCATTATTTGCAGCCTCCTCTGTCTAATTTTTGGTCCCCTTTCTGACATGTTCGCTGATTCTGTTCTGCACTTCTGGACATCCAGCGTTAACTTATTTTCTGACTGACCTTCTATCTAGGAAGACAGATTTCTTTTTATTTTAAATGTAAAACTCATTCACACTACTAGATTATTCCTTCAACAATATGTCCTATAAGCCTCTCGTTTCTTATCAAGAAGGAAAGGGTTGCCCTTCAGCACATTCACAAGCCTCCAGTGTGTTCAGCAGGGCCATTTTTCTGTAGCTCTGAACTTCACGGCCTGAAGAGAGTCTGAAGAGAGAGGCAACGCCCGCTAATGAAGCTTTGTGGAAATGAGAACCCGTTGCAGTGTTACTTTAAATGTAGATCATGGCCAGTGCGGGGTGCCAAACACCAGAAGCTCCCCTGGTGAGGAGTTCGTAACTTTAAAAGATCAGGCAGTTCTTCCCAGACGGTTTTTACTCTCTCCTGGGTGAGTGCATGTTTTAACATCTTGCCACTGATTCACTCTTCTTGTTTGACAGGTTTCTTCCATGAACCGGATTACGAAGTGAGATGAAGACTCTGAAGAGAACCCCTGTTACCTCATCTCTGCCCTTTAAAGGGTGCGTTAGACCAGGGTAAACCGCAGGGCAGGGCAAAGGAATGAGCCGGTTAAACATTCCTAGCTGCAAGAGAAATGCCTGTCTTCGTCACATGGTGGCTAAATAACTTCTTTTTATCTAGGGGTGACATTCCTTGTTTAGCCTCTCTACCCCTGAGGGTTCTCTTCTTGATGTGATCCCCAACTGTGTTTGGAGAGAGCTCGAGCACCAGCTGCTGTCGGCTGGAAGCTGGAAGGCGTCTCGTCCCACAACCGCAGACCTAGATCTGCAAGGCCAGCTTCAGCAAGGGCAGAGCTGGGGCCTTGCGGCCCAGCCGAGCTCGTGAATAAAAGGAAGGGTAGTTTAGGGTTATTGCAGTTTCTTCTTGCTCTTCAAGTCCTGCAGTGAAAGGAGGTGCTCACAGTTATTTCTTACACAACGCACATGTGGTTGAACATTTTTGTATTCAATAAGCGCTATAGATCTCTTAGTAAGAGATCTGTATGTATGTCTCCTAAAATACTTAGGAGAATGGACTGAGCCATTTCAAGGCATCCTCATATATAGAGAGACTTCAGTGACTGAGGACAGTTCAGGGCTGAAGTCCAAAGCCGTCACCCTGAAACAGCCTTCTATGAGTAGCAGCCAGGAACTAGGTATTTTGTTTCAACTACCCTACTAGAACCACAGCGGAGAGGAAGCGGTATAGGTGACATTGGAACCAATACATTACATCCCCAAATTTAAAAAATACTCTGTTTTATATGGCTGAAAGAATAAAAAGAAAATTATGCCATCCAAACAAAACTTACCCGTACAAGTTTCTGTGCATCCAACCAGGGTCTGTACCTTGAAGAAGGCTCTGCCTGGAAATAGTCAGTTGCGGCCACAGCTGGCCACCCATTCTGCTGCCTTCACTCCCTGTGATTCAGACCTTCCTTCTCTCTCTGGGTGGCCCTTTCAGATTGACCATCCCTTGGGTGATCTGCTTCCTCCCGCATAGTTTTTTTTTTTCCAATCCCAGCTTCTCCCCCTCCCCACCAAGCCCTACCCCTACTCCGAGAATACTGTGTCCCCACTGTGGGCCCAGCACCTTGTTCCCAGCCCTATGGGCAGGGGAACTAGATACTGGGCTTTATGCTATAAAATAAATGCAGTGTTAAAAAGTAGACACCAATTCATTCATAACAGAAAGCAAATTCTGAATATTTCCATTTCTGCATTTAAACCACAAACATCTGAATACCTATGAAGCCAGATACTGTGCGGAACACTAAGATCAAAACACAAATAAGATAACATTGTCGGCCTTTAAAAATCAAAAAGCAGGGGTTCCTGGATGGCTCAGTCGGTTACACGTCCAACTCTTGGTTTTAGCTCAGGTCATGATCTCATGGTTCATGAGATTGAGTCCCACATTGGGCTCTGTGCTGACAGTGTGGAGTCTGCTTGGGATTCTCTCTCTCCCTCTCCTGCTCACTCTCTCTCTCTCTTTCTCAAAATATATAAATAAAGTTTAAAAAATCAAAAAGTAGTCTAGCAGAAGCAGCACAGACTGCTTGGTGAAGACAGGGACAATGCTGGCCAGAAGAATGCCCCTTTGCGACCACACCAGCATAACAAGGGATGGACACTGACATCCATTCATTTGTGCAGAGTCCCTCTCCCCACTCCATTACTGAGCACTGCAGGGACACTGAGGCAGGAGTGATTTTTCTCTGTTCCTCTCTAACACATTCCCTCATATAAAAGTTTTGCATGTGTAATCCCTCCCTGGAATCAGCTTCTCAGAGTATCACGCTTACACGGGGGGCAGGGGATCCTGGGAAGTGCTCCAGGCAGAGAAATAACCTGCAGGAAAGGCCAGAGCTAGAGAAGAGAGTGGATATAATGAACAGTAAGAAGGGGGTGAGGCTGAAGAAGCAGGTGGAGCCTGAACATTTATCCCAATAGGAATGCACAACTGTCAAAGGGTTCTAAGCAGACTAAGGACATGAATGGATGAATGAATAAACAAAAATGTGGTCTACATAGACAATGGAGTATTATTCCGCCATGAAAAGGAAGGAAATTCTGACACAGCCTACAACGTGGAGGAACCTTGAGGACGTTATGCTAGAAGAAATGATCCACTCACAAAAAAGACAAATATGGTATGATTACACCTACATGAGGTACGCAGAGTAGTCAAACTCATAGAAACAGAGAGTAGAATGGTGGTTGCCAGGAGCTGAGGGAAAGGGGGAATGGGGAGATGTTGTCCCATGGGTACAGAGTTTCAGTTTTGCAAGATGAGAAGAGTTCTGGAGATTAGATGCGCAACAACGTAAGTGTACTTCCCACTGCTGAAACTATATAGTTTAAAATGGTTACAGTGATAAATTTTAGGTTATGGATATTTTGCCGCAATTAAAAAAAAGTCCCAACACAGTAATCACAAAGAGAGAGAGAGGCAGAGACAGAAAGCACTATGGCTGTAGTGTAGTGATTGGATTTGGAAGGCAAGACTAGAAGCCACTGACCAGTTAGAAGCTGCTGAAGTAACTGAGGCAGGAGGGGACGGTTGCCTGGCCTGGGCAAGTGGCGGTGTGCCTAAGTGAAGTGTGTGACTTCCAGGGGAGCCAACGTGGGAAAGAGCCAGGCTGCTGCAGCATGGGTGCTGGCTTGGGCAATGGGGTAGAAAGCATGCATGGTATCACCTGCATGATAGGGTGAACAGGAGGAGGTGGAGTCAGGGAGCGGAGATGGTAGGGTATGTAGCACTAGAAGCTCTGGTCGGACATCTAACTGCTGATGTTTGCTAGGCGGTTGGATGTAGAGACTCAAGCCTCTGCTGAAAAGTCAGGGCTGGAGATACAGATCTGTAAGCCACTAGTGCTTAGAAAAGTGGTATCTGAGACCCTCAGAGTGAAAGAAATAGCTCAGGGAGGTTGGCCTCGGATGCAGACTCAACAATGAGAGCTGGAAAGAGGGAGAGACGCCTGTGAAGGAGACTAAGAAGGGAAAGCCAAAGTTATAAGGAAAAATTGCAGAGCCAGAAGTACAAGGGAAAAGGTTATTTTACTGTTACAGAGATCCATCAAGGAAAATGCATAATCTCATCACGCAATTTATACTTCTAGATTGACATAGAAGTGAAGATGCACAAGAAGCTTAATAATATGAGAGTAAGAGACACTTGCAAATACATAGCTTTGTCAAATATTAGATGACTGCATTCTTAGTCCCCACCTCTTAGAAAAAATGAAATGGTAATATTACTTCACAGGATTATCATGAAAAAAATGAAATCAAGGCATCATGTAAATTGAAAGGTGTTATACTGACAGATATTATGTCTATCTGTTATGGGATAGGACCACTTTTGAGCACAGTGTGGCTGGATTCAGACTAGTGCCAGAAGTGTACATAAGTTGAAGGTCAGGGTGAAAAAGACAGCCAGGAAAACTTGTAGATGAAGTCAGAGGAAGCCGCTGAACAGAAACTAGACAATCATATAGGAATGCATGAGTAGTGAAGAGTTAGGCAAGGTATAAAACCCACACACAGTGAACAAAACAAGGAAACAGCGGGGGATTGAGTGTAGAACAGATATGAGGCACCATCTGTCTCCAAGAACGCTTAGAAAACAGGCGCTGCTCAGCCTCAGCCAGTGAGCTGTGTGGTAGGTGTAGATACGCAGTCCTTCTTTCGTGCCTCCTTCCATAATACATTTGTAGTGGCTGAGAATGCATTCCCTAGTGTAAATACAGGCTCTGTAGGAGATATCAGGAAAAGGGAACATAACTGGAAACCACACTGATGGAGGAGTGTAAAGATCCTGACACAGAAATTTAGTAACATGTACATTACATGTGTGTTCCTGTTAAATGGCTCTTAGTGCTTTTCTAATAGCCCCTTTGTATTAACTGCAAGGTTTTTAATTCTTGCTATCAAAAACAAGTTGACTGTTACTTTCATCACAACTGGATGTTTCAAACCATCATCCTGACGACAAATGAATGGCCTGCATGCTGCACTTAGAGGCACCTTGCATATTTCAGAGAGAAGTATAGAAATATATCTTATGGTGGAAAATAGAATGGTGAGATTTATACATAAAATCCAAGACTACACTACCCCTATTTTATTATTATTTTTAAGCTACACACAATCTTCAGGAGTTTCCTGTCAAGATAGGAACTTTACATTGTAAACCTAGAAAAATATGTGCATGTGACATTCAATTATAAAGCACTGGGACTTTAAATAAATATGAAGCACTGTACAAGAAGAACAGAGGTTTTTTTTCCAGGCCATTACCTTGAAAGGCCATAAATTTACTCCCGTGATGTCACAGTGCAAACACTTTTGAATTATTGATCAGCCTTTAAAAAATTCAAACTTCTGTTATGCTGGATACTGATGCATTCTAGCGAGCACCTCTCCTATTTCTGATATTTCTGGAGTCATCACCACTCCATAATAATATATATAATTTGTGGCCATGACCTGTTGGTTTGGAATTTGGCTGGTAAGGAGGAGTCACTGCATATGTTAAAATAGCTTTAGAAATAGATTTCCACCTTCAGCCCCTGAAGGATCTGTTGTTGTGATTGGTTCTTTCATTCTATACATTAAATGATGTGAGTGGATGAAATTAGCAGCTGTGCTACAAAGTTTTCTTCTTGCCCAAGGTGAGCTTTCAGGGTTCACCAGGAGAGCATCACAGGATTGGGCAAAGTGAACTCTGTAGCACCTGTTGGGGGCGCTGGAGCACCCTTTCCAAGGGAAAAGGCCAGCATTTCCCACGTTGTTGGGCAAGGCCCACAGAGAGCCAGGAAGGGCTGCAGGGAAACAGGGCAGGATGTGGGGAGAGCCAACTAATCCCTTCCCTTTAGTCTGTTGTGACCTGGTCTCCACCACCAAACACTTTCTCGGGCTTTCTGACTCACAGCTTGGTATATCAGGGAGGAAAGCACTTGCCAAACTGAGCAGATCAGCTGCTTCCCACTTAACTGTTTCATCTACTGCTTTTTCAGAACGTGTTTGGATATGAGAAGGAATAGAAATGTCATTGTGAAAACGGTGTCTTTGTTGGGAAAAAAGCTCTAATATTTAAAAAAAAAATAGGCTTTGGTTTCTTTGTTCCATTTAGTTAAAGACTGTCAACAGAAAAATAAAAATTTATTTTCCCTCAGAAATGAGTAACTATTAATTTACAAAGTCCGTAATCACCTCTCTTAGTCTACCAGAAAATCATGCAATAACAATACTTAACGTAATAATAATTAACATTTACTTCATATGACAACTGTATAAAGTAGGTCCTATGATGTCCACTGTACAGACGAGGAAACAAGCTCGAGGAGGGTAAGTAGTGTGCCCAAGTCTTACAGCTAGTATGTGGCAGGGTCAGGATTTAAACTGTGACTGGGGTCATGAATCAGTGCTCTTAACTACTATGTAACACTCAGAGAGTTCCTAAAAAGCAAGAAGAAAATTCTTACCTTGTCATAGGCAACAAGGTATAGTTGTATATGAAACTGTACTTTTTTCCTAATTTTCCAGTGTGAAACGTGGGGAATTAAAAAGTACTCAGAGTCTGCAAACTCGTTTACTGTTATGACTGGTTCTAGGCAAAGAAAATGCTTTATGGGTTTAAACAAGTCAAATTCATGAACAATTCTGTTTTGGGAAAACTAGCTGGTGGCTTGTATTCATAATATCACTTCTCTACAATGAAAGACACAGCAATGGAGCTGTGTGAAGACTTTTTTTTTCCCTTAGGAAAAGGGAATTCAGTTGAAGGTGAAACATATCCCTGGGGTGAACTGAGAAAGAAATCTGGAGAAATCTGAGAGGAACCCAGTGGAATTTGGTTTCCACAATTCTCATATTTAACCATGAAATTAAAATTAGGTGCAGGGCTAGATTTTCATGGCCTCCTGCAGGTTAGTCAGCAAGTTGCAAAGAGTTCACACACTCTTCCTTCTATTCCTTTAACCATTTCAATGTCTGCGGGACCTGAGAGTTTTGGCTACTGAGTAAACTTAACCTTGTATTAAATAATGAAGTAAAAACAATTAAGAGTTGACTCCGAAGAAAGACAGGAAATATGGTAAATGTGGGTAAGGACATTACAAAGTTTGCCAACAAAACTAAATTTCTAAAACATGACGATTTGCTAAAATTATTGTAAGTAACTCAGGGGAGAAAGCCAGACATCCACAGTGAATTATTTTTCATTTTATCCCCTTCAATTCAGAGTTCCATCCAGCTGTTGCAGCCTCATGCAGCTCGTAGAAGAATTCTTATGCATAATGATTGAAAAAGTAAACTACGATTTAAATGGTCAAGATACAAATACACAGAGAGGACATTATAATGCAATGTTTATTAAACTAAATTGAAAAAAATTATTTTATTTTTTAAAAATTACTCCATTTCAGTACACAAAAGGAATGGTCACAGTAAAACAAAAGTAATATTTCTAAAATGTTCTTTTATCATCTGTAGTTCTGCATGCATTTTAGCCTTTGACGCCTGTCTCTACCACCATAACCAACACAGAGAGGTTCAAAAGAAAATTGTGACTGAAACTATAGAGATGGGATTCGGGAAAACTGAAAACAAGCAAACCAGTACCAACGACCAGTAAAAGTGTTGCTCTTGATATTTATAGACCATATTTACAAAAGACAAGTTAAACCAACTGGTCATTATGTACATGCATTAATATTAGTCCTGTACATTTATATACTTATGTGCATTTGTATTATCAAGTAAAAACATAAGTTTTAAATTATTTATGAAAAATATATAAAATGTGAGTGATACATACTTCCATTCGAGTGCTTGTTCAAAACTCAGTGCTTAATAGTATTTGGAAAAATTCCAAAATATATCCTGATGGGAGATATTAAAAGTGAAAAAGATAAGGGAATCATGAGTGTTAAATATGATTCTAATAAGTGGGGAAGGTGGACAGAAAGAAGATATACAGCTAGGCAGGAATCACACAGGATAAGCTAGAGGAAGAATCAGAAATGAAAGACGTACAGTTTTGCCCATCGATGTCCTGTCTGAACAGAACGAAGGGGCTTTCAGGGTAAGGTAAGTTCATGCCATCATCAGCCGACGCAGAACCGACCTCCTTCTAGAGTTCGTTAGAAAGCACGCCTTGGACATTTAGCCTACAGTTAAGCTGCAACGTCAGTTCCTTATTTGGCTTCCGTTAAGAGGAAAAGGGTGCCATGTGCCATACAATGACCTCACCCACTTCAGCAGGGATCTGCCTTGCTCAGGTAACACTGGATGACATCAGCCATCCTCCCAAACACAAGCTGGGTTGGAATTCTCGCACCTCAAGATTTTTCTTTCTCTGAGGACAGAAGTCCACAGGGATTGGGGCAACTCACCCCGGTGCACAGCGCCCCCACATCTTCCGCAGTGTGCTTCCCAGCCATTTCCGTCAGGGGTGTGGGGTGGTGGCCGCGGCCAAGCTGCTAGTTGAGGCAGGGGCAGCAGAGGGTCCTGCAGGGGTTTTTCCTCGTGTATTGCACGGCCTTGCCCACCTGCACCTTGGCCTGGCCGGTGTAGTCGAGGGTCTTCAGCACGTTGAGCTCGATGACGTTCAGGGTGTCGGCCTGCTCCTCCACCAGCACCGCCATCTGCAAGAAGAGCTCATGCACGTCGCGGATGCGGCTCTCCAGCCGCAGCAGCTCGCGGTGGCGGCTCTCGATCTCGTTGAGGGCCGCCCGCGCGCCCTTCACGTCGGCCAGCAAGTTCTCGGAGAACACGTCCCACTTGCCCTGCTCGAACATGTCCTCGATCTGGTCGCCGGAGACGTCCTTGCCCATGATCTCCAGCTGGCGCTGGATGCGGATCTTGCAGTTGTCGCGCTGCATCATCTCCGCCTGGTTGTACTCGTACATGGCGCGCTGGAAGGTGCGCGTGAGCGCGCTGTAGTGCGCGCGCGAGATGCGCGCCACCGCCGAGTGCGCGCCGTGCTGGGCCTCGGCCTTCTCGCTCAGGGCCTTCATGGCGCACAGCTTGCGGTGGATGTTCTCGCCCCGGGCCTTGATGTCCTTGGCGATCGAGTTGGTGTCCCGCTTGATGCTGCTGAGGCGCCGCATGGACGTGAGGAAGCGGGCGTTCTGCTTCCCCAGCCGCTTCACGTCGGTCATCAGCTGCTGGTTTTCATCCTGAAGGTCCTGGATGTCTCGGTACAAGGACTCCAGGATGTGGTCCGTCTCGAACATGATGTCCTCATGGGGCAGGTCATATTCATCGTCCCTGTCTGGGAACTGCTGGTCATAGTTCTTGGTTGCCTCCAGAAATTCGGCCAGCCGGTCCTTCATTTTGCCTGCAAGTAGAAATGGGGGTTAAATTCCTCCAGCAGAGTCCAGTATTTGCATTGAGAGAACCAAAGCTTAAAATAAAGAAACATTCTGCACAGCATTTCCAATTCTTTATCCCTGGGTGTAGGTAACAAACACACTAAAGGAGCTAAATATTCTCTGACATTCTGCTTACAAGTAAAAGACTAATATGGCAGAAGGCATGAACACAGTCATACTTTATAGCCCATAAAGCATGTGCAGTTCATTATTACTAGTGCCCAGAACTCAATCAGCAATTTACAATTTTAGGTTGCATTGAGAACCAATCACTTTTTCTTACTTTATGTTTTCCAGTGATCGCAAATCAAAACATACAGAGAACAAGAAAAAATAAGAAGACAAGATATGGAAGGATAAAAAAATTTAAATAAAGACAATCAATGTTAATTACAAGACTGTGGGGCCTTTTGTTTTGTTTGTTTGGTTTTGGTTTTTTGTTGTGTGTGAGGGGGAGTGCGGTTGGGTCTATTTTAGTGCCAGTGAGTATTCCCAACCCCATACATCATAACAATTCTTAAAAATAGGTACCATATAAATTATGATTTAAACTTTTTTCTCTTAAAAATGTTATAAAACTAAAACATGCTTGAGTACAACAACAAAATAAAGACAAAAATCTAATAAGGAAGTATAGAATTTGGAAGTTGACATTTCCTTGCTCCTCTATTCATTATCACTGATATATACTTCAGTTTGAGTGATTGGGAGAAAAAAAATCTGAGAATATATTCTGATGGAAAATATTAAAAGTGAAAGAGATAGGAAGTAGCTAAATGTTTAATGTGATTTTAACTAGTAGGAGAGGTGAGTAGAAAGAAGACAGACATATAGACAGCAATCACATAGTATCACCAGATGAAGAGTAGGAAATGAAAGAAATTCAGTTTTTCCCAAGGTCCTTAGTGGTAAGCATCATTAATGCAACTACTTTAAATTTTTTTATATGAAAAATCTCAATCATACAGAACCCTAGTAACAATAATATAACAACACATCTCAATTGACTGTCACATAGTAGTGATATTTGCCACTTTAAATGGCTTTTTGAAACAAGTCAGCAGGTCAAGCAGAATTTCCATGTTTTCATAGAGTGGTTCTGATTATTTTTCTATTTAGCAAGGTAAAATAATGTTCTGTATGCCCATATTTTTTCCAGGAAGTAAAAATTAACTTTTTAGTTGCATGTATATATGCCACAATAATGAACATTTTCCTCTCATGCACAAGATTTTGTGGCTAGAGAGTTTTTCTCTCTACTGTATAATTTGCAGAAACGAAGGAAAATATAGTAGCATGTAATGTATACTCCATCTATAGAGCATCTTGATCTCAAATTAAAACCTTCTCTCAAGTTGAAGTAATGAATTTTATTTCACCATGGAATCCTGACAAGTTGGATTTAGTGATAAATGGGAAAAGGATGAAACAGTAATTGTAGCCTCTCATCTGCCATGAGCATTATTTACACAAATTAAGCAGAAGTTTTATTCCAAGATGATGATTTTTAATACAACATGTTATCCTGTTTAAAATGCCATTTCTGCTATCTGGTGACAGAAGTCAATACTGGATCTTCCCAATGATAGGGGAGTGACTCTTCCAGAGGCAGGACTGAGAGGCAGAAAAAAGACCCAGGCTGAACCAAGACTATGCGATCCACTTGCTTGAATTTCCTAATATCCAAATATTTCCTCGCTTTGAACAAAATTGGAAGACAAATCACTAACTAGGGGAAGTTGCAACATATGGCAGGTAGTGGGTTAACCTTCTTAATATATTAAAACCTTCTGCCATAACGAAACAAAACAAAACCACTTGCCCAGACAAAGAAAATGAAAAGGCAACTCATACATGAAGACATAGAAATGCTAAAGAACGAAAAGAGAGGCTGATATGTACCAGGTGCTCACTGTTAGACAAGTTTTCTAGGCACTTGTCACATGATCCTCTCTCTTCAGTCTTCAAACAGCTCCCATGAAGTAAGTGCTGTCATTATCAGAGGTAGTAAATGAGTGTAGGGAGATTAAGAAACCTACCCGTAGGTGCCAGGAAGTGAACAACTGGGCCCCACGGGAGCCCCACTTAACCACTACACTAAACTTCTTCAGGAAATATATAAAAGTGAATCAGGAAGGACTTCACTATTAAACAAGGAAATGCAAATTAAACCACTGAGATTTTTTCCCCCACCAAGTTGGCAAGATTAAAGAAAATAAAAATAAAGATGCTTAAAAACTGGTGAGGATTCTGGGAACTCTGAAAAATGCTGGCGGGAGAGCAAATTGATGGAATCTTTCTGGGGGGGAGGTTAGCAATTATGTATCAAAAGCATTTAAAATGTGTATTTGTTTTGTCACATGTACATTTATTCTAAGGCTATATGTGAAGCTCATTGCTGCAAGTATTTCCATCACCATGCTGTTTTTACAGAAATTCAGAAATATTTTAAATGTGTAAAAATGAGAGATTGGCTGCTTAACAATGGCAGTTCAAAAGGCTGTCTAGTGGTATGGAAGTGTAAATCCCATCTCAGGTAGACAAGGGAGGTAAAGGGAAGAGCATATGTGCTATAGCACACACACATCCTGAAACAAAGACTTGAATAATACACATCAAAATGTTAATAGTTGTTTTCTTTGAATTGTGAAATTATAAAAGATTTTAATTACTCCCTTATGCTTTTCTGTATTTTCAAAAATTTTTATGATGCCCACATAGATTTTATAATTAAATAAAATCTCATGAAACTATAAATATTATTTGCTTAAAGGACTAATTCCTTCAGGTCCTTCTTTAAGACCTATGCATTGTAATCGGTTAACACCTGATGTGACCTGGGAAAAGTGCTTTGGATAGCTAGTATGGAGTTGAGCTGTATCTATCTAAGTTAGTATCCAATATAGTCTACTGTGCAACAGGTAGATGGTACAGAGAATAGATGAATTTTGATGAACAAGGTAATAATAGGTGTCATTCTAGCTTTCTTGCCAAGAATTGGGTGGCACTACAATACAAGGTAATTGGGTGGTTAAGGTAAAGTGCCACACACCACAACATCAGGAATCTATTGGTTTCCCACTAGTCCTAGACAGTTCCTCTGCTCTGTATTATTAAACTAAAGCCATGAAAAAGCTACTGGGGTGGGGGGTGGGGGAATCATCTCATTCATAATATAAGGAGAAAAATACACTTCGATCATACAGAAAAAGGCCTTAGAGGAAGATGTTCAGAGATAGTCATTCCTTCTCAAGACCTGAAAACCATAAAGGCATGAATCCTAAATCAAGTGAAGGCCCTAAGTTCATTTGAACTGAAGTTCATAATCAGGTAAGGAGACAGGAAGGAACAGTGTGGGGAATTAATGATTCTCTATGGGGGTATAGACAAGAAGGTGGTCTTTACCTTGCCTTCCTGCCCACCTGGCCTGGCCCAACCCACCCCAGATGAGTTGGTCCCACTGACCCAGAGGTCTTCTGTCAGGGAGCAAGTATTAGGCAAACGACAATAGAAAGTCAACCAAAACCAAGAAACCATCAAAATCGTATCAGAGAACACAGGCAGAAACCTCTTTGACATCGGCCATAGCAACTTCTTACCAGATATGTCCCCTGAGGCAGGGGAAACAAAAGCAACGATAAACTATTGGGATTTCATAAAAATAAAAGTCTTCTGCACAGCAAAGGAAAGAAACAACAAAGCTAGAAGGCAACTCTCAGAAGGAGAGAAGATATTTGGAAATAATAACCCTGATAAAGGGTTAGTATCCAAAATACCCAAAGAACTGAAAACTGAACACCCCCCCCAAAACAATCCAGTTTAAAATGGGCAGAAGATATGAATAAACGTTTTTCCAAAGAAGACATACAGATGGTTAATAGACACATGGAAAGATACTAATCACTCATCAGTAAGGAAATATAAATCAAAACTACAATGAGATATCACCTCACATTAGTCAGAATGGCCAAAAGTAACAATACAACAGGTATTGGCGGGCATGCAGAGAAAGGGGAACTCTCTTACACTGTTGGTGGGAATGCAAACTGGTGCAGTCACTTTGGAAAACAGTATGGAGGTTCCTGAAAAAAAGTTAAAAATAGAACTGCCCTCTGATCCAGCAATTGCACCACTAGGTATTTACCCAAAGAATGCAAAAACACTGATTTGAAGGGATACATGTACCCCAATGTTTATAGCAGCACTATCAACATTAGCCAAATCATGGCAAGAGCCCAAGTATCCACTGACTGATAGTAGATAAAGAAAATGTGGCCTATACACATAATGGAGTATTACTCAGCCTTCAAAAAGAATGAAATCTTGCCATTTGCAAACGTGAATGGAGCTAGAGAGCATTATGCTAAGCAAAACAAGTCAGAGAAAAACAAATACCATGTTATTTTACTCACATGTGAAATTTAAGAAACAAAATAGATGAACATGGGGGTGGGGGGAAGAAAGAGGCAAACCAGGAAACAGATTCTTAACGACAGACAAACGGAAGGTGGGCAGGGGGATGGGTATAATGGGTGATGAGTATTAAGGAGGGCACTTGTTGTGATGAGCACTGGGTGGTAAACATAAGTGATGAACCACTAAATTCTACACCTGAAACAATATTACACTGAGTCAATATGTTAACTGACTCTAATTTAAATAAAAACTTGGAAAAATTAAAAAGAAGAAAGAATTTTAAAAAAGGAAAAGAGAGAAAAATATCAACCAAGAAGCTATTTCTAAGAATGTCCTCCAAAAGGTCAAAATGGGGGCGCCTGGCTGGCTTAGTCGGTTAAGCGTCCGACTTTCACTCAGGTCATGATCTCACGGTTCGTGGGTTCGAGCCCCGCGTCGGGCTCTGTGCTGACTGCCAGCTCAGAGCCTGGAGCCTGTTTCAGTCTGTGACTCCCTCTCTCTCTGACCCTCCCCTGCTCACGCTGTCTCTCTCTCTCCTAGAAATAAATAAAACATTAAAAAAAAATTAAAACAAAAAAACAAAAAAACAAAAGGTCAAAATGGATTCCTTGCTATAGTTATCCCAAAATATAGGAGCGGGCACAGAAGGAACATGAAACTAACCTACACATCCAGTGGCTTGATTCTGTACTGTGAAACCTTAAAAAGGAAACTATGGAAAACAAGAAGGAAAAAATCAAACAATTCTATTGACTGTCCTATCTCACTGTGATAAAGAATAATGTAACAAATGTTAGTAAACTTTATTCATAAAGTTGCTAAAATAATGCTAAAATGTGCTTTGATTCACACAGAGATGAAGAATTCAAAAGAAATTTTATGAACAACAACCAGAAATCTGCTCTGTCTTCTAATTTTCTTCTCAGGCATGCATATCATCTGTCTGGAGAAGAAGATCCCACAGAGAAGCAAGGGGAAGGGGAAGTTTCCTAAGCCTTCTTTTATCAGGCAGTTAGACAGAATTTATGTACAAAAATATATAGGAACAGAGAAATGATAGTAGCTCAATAGTTCTCAGACTTTTGGAAGCAAGAGAATTTTCTGGAGAACCGCAAACATTACAGATGCCTGGACCCCTAGAGTTTCTCACTCAGTACATCTAGGATAATCTCCAGGTGATTTCAGTGCACACACACACTTGTGACCCATTCCGTAGATAATTATCATGGCAGTTTTTTATTCCTAAGCATAATGTAGTTCTGGACAACTTACAATAGCAGGTTGGGGGCAAGCCTGATGAACAAACTTGATAGGGAAAGATTCTGAAAGATGGGAAATGAAAAATTCAGAAGGCAGGTCTGTGCATACCTCAGAAGGTCAACAAGTGAGGGTTATAATACATACACAGTCCATATACTGGATGCTACAAAGAACAACGATGGAAGTTCCTACTTGCTTGTAAGGAAACCAGTTGTAAACACAACACATGGTCATATTTCTAATTGTAAAAGAAAAACTTTATGCCTACTTATTCTAAGGGGAACAAGAACAAAACTGTTCATACATGGTTATAGGCTAAATTGTATAACCCACTCAAATTCATATATTGAAGCCTTGAATCCAGCACCTCAGAATGCAATTGTATTTGGAGATAAGATCTTTAAAGAGGGAATCAATTTAAAATGTTTTTATAGGGATACAGGAGTGCTGATGCATAGGGGCACATGTACCCCGATGTTCACAACAGCACTCTCAACAATAGCCAAAACATGGAAAGAGCCTAAGTGTCCATCAACTGACGAATGGATCAAGAAGATGTGGTTTATCTATACCATGGAATACTACATGGCAATGAGAAAGAATGAAATCTGGCCATTTGTAGCAACATGGATGGAACTCGAGGGTGTTATGCTGAGCGAAATAAGTCAGAGAAGGACAAATACCATATGTTTGCACGTATAGGAGGATTAGGAGGAACTTAACGGAGGACCATGGGGGAGCAAAAGGGGAAAAATAGTGGGGGAGAGGGAGGGAGGCAAACCATGAGAGACTCTTGAATGCCGCGAACAAACTGAGGCAGATGGGTGTGGGGGGGAGGAGGGGAAGGGGGGTGAGGGGCATGAAGGAGGGCACTTGTGGGGATGAGCACTGGATGTTATATGGAAATCAACTTGACAATAAACTATTAAAAAATAAATAAATAAAAGCTCTTTATAGGGCTGCCTGGGTGGCTCTGTGAGTTAAGCATCCAACTTCAGTTCAGATCATGATCTCATAGTTGGTGAATTCGAGCCCTGCACTGGGCTCTGTGCTGACAGCTCGGAGCCTGGAGCCTGCTTCAGATTCTGTGCCTCCCTCTTTCTCTGCCCCTCCCCTGCTTGCTTGCTCTCTCTCAAAAATAAATAAACATTAAAAAAAATTTAAAGGTCTTTATGTAATCTATAAATTATTATACATTAAGCAAATTTGCCTATTACCAGAAAACAAAACCTTTCCTTGTTTCACAGCTATATGTTGAAGTATCTTTACAAGTAGTGAGAAACTTCAAACATGGGGATACACAATTCCATGCAGGGCAATGTACCAATCATGTGAGGTTTATTATGAAGATCAACTTGGTAGATTTCAGGAGGGGACCAAATCCAAAAGCACAGAAGGGACTTCCTTTCTGTATTTATGACAAAGAAATGTTTTAGACTTTATTTTTCTTTACTTGAGTTCAGAAAGTTTAGGACTGTTGCTTCAGTAGAAACTAAAAAAACACATTCAGAGAGAGAGGCACATATAAACACATAGGCTTTGTATAAAGTTATCAGCTTTTAATGAGATTAAAAAGATCCTGCCCCAAGATAGATGCTCCAAATGAGGGCTTTTGAGTAATGACTCCTTACTGCAATAATGAAGTGGCCATGTTCTGATTTTCAGGTTGTATAATCTATATCTCCAATGTCCTGATTTTAGAGCAATTTTTTAAGTCTTGTAAACATAAAGTGATGATTACCAATCAGATGTGTCTTCAGGCCTAGGCTCACCACCGGTCCACAAGGTGCCTTCATGAGCCTTTGTGGAGGGACCACATGACATCCTTGTGAATGCTGGAAGAGTGACCCTCTCTCTGGGTGATGCCGCCCTACACCAGGGCACAGTCTCTGGTGAGCTGGGCTTGGGATGGATTTCCAGTCTCTCTCATCTTTGTGGAGAATCACCCGGGTACTGGGCACAGTCTGCACAGCCCTGTGTGGTGGCTCTGAATACTCCTCTCTTGGCCACCTCATCCAGTCCTTCCTGCCCAGTCAGCATGGCAGACGTCTGGTGGGGCCAGGAAGTCCCATAGGTCCTATGTCATAGCAAGTTAGCAGTTACCTTTCCAGACACACCATAGGAACACAACTCTTAACTGACAACAGGGGTACTTTCCCAAACAGGTTGATTCAGATCCACAAATAATCTCACTCAAATGAGTAAAACCTGGTATTCTGTTCTACTTCTTGATTTGAAAAAAATGGCACATCTAAGAAGTAAAAATCATGCTCTCAACTTCTGAAAATTATAGGCTAAACTAGAAAGAGTTCCTAAAAGGTCTTATCTTTTTGCTGCTGCTCTAAAACAAAAACAAAAATTGGGTTAGATCCAAAGTGCACTGGCAAGAACACATTTAATTGTTTAATAGCACAATTTGAGAGTCTGAGGAGTGGTAGTCAAGATGATCACAATTATAAAACTCTGAGGCTAGAAGAAATAATAATAAATATCTTGTTTCCTCTCTGAAACAAAGCCAAGAGTTTTTCCAAAGCATTTTGGGAGAACCTAACCTAAAAGAGCAGATAGTCTCTACTTTTCAATCACTCTACTCATTTGATGCTCCCTGAAACCTTTACTTTTCAGTTCCCTCAATCAGACTTTTTGGCCAATGTCTGCAGAGGACAGTCTGAGAAGCATGGGCAATAAACAGCCAGTGCACAGGTGGATCTTACTTACAGCAATCTGCTTTCGGTTGCATTCTGAAGATATGCACTATAAATCAAAGCAGCTACTCCTGTATTCAAGTCCATACATTGTGCTCTATAGCTAACATTTATCAGGTATTTGTAGAGTGCCCAACACAGCACAAAGCACCGTGCAATCCCTTTGAGGCCCTGTTGTCATCCCCGTTTTACAGGTGAGGAAACTTGAGGCCTAATGAGTTAAGCAATTTGCCTAAAGTCACAAATTTAATAAACACGGAGCTGAGGCCTGAATCTAGAAAATGTGACTTGAAAGCCCATCTATAAACCACAAAGCTACACTAGCTTCTTTTTCCAGAGACTCCTGATGAATGCTTTGAAGTCTTTAATCTTCTAGGGAACTATTTCCTGTCTTCATGCATTTGAACTGCTATCACATACCACAAAGGGGGATTATAAACAACAGAAATTTATTTCTCACAGCTCTGCAGGCTGGAAGTCTGAGACCCAGGACGCCAGCAAGGCGCCTGGTGGTGTCTGGTGGGGCCTGCTGCCTGGTCCATAAATGATTCATAAATGGTTGTCTTCTTGCTGTGTCCTCACAGTATAGTAGGGCCAAGCACACTCTCTGGGGCCTCTTTTAAAAGGGCACTAATCCCATTCATGAAGACCTCAACTTCATGACCTAATTTCCTTCCAAAGACCCACTGGGGGTTAGGATTTCAACATGTGAATTTTGAAGGACACAGGCATTCAGACCATATCCCCTTCCCCAATTGAGATTTTATATCTGCAACAATTATCAACATCTAATAACCTAGATCTGAATGAACCCATGAAAATCTTTTCACCATTAGAACCATTCCCTTCTTTCTCATAATAATTTCCTTACATCAAGAGTTTCCCCAATAACCCTGCAATGTTTTGGCTATTAGAGCCTCTGTTACTCTATCAGGTAGGAGTAACTCATCACAACTTGCCAAAAGTCCACAGAGGTAACATTTGTAGATAATTATCTTATAACAGATTCACTGTAGTTAGGACTGACCCAAGTGCTTGAAATCACAAAGCACTGATAACTTGGAAATCGAAGTTTTACAGTAAGGAGCATGAAAGTGATAAAAGAGGAAAGGTTAATGAATGGGTTTGGTAAGGGGAAGAGAAAAGAGAAGAGCACTCCGGGATGAAGGTTCAAACTATCTATACAAGTTTTTCCACTCTTATCTGTATTAGCATTTACAAACAAAAGCAGCTGCTGTACCCTACATCTGATTTGGCTTTGACCCTGGAATGTGGACCAAACTTGTGGCTAGGAAAGACAGAAGAAATCTATGTAGGAAGAAAACATCAAGGAGAAAAAATGTTGAGTCCAATATAATTTTGATTAAATTTTAATGTTCATAACTATTCCATGGGTTTTTTTTAAAAAAGGGAAGTCAATCAAGTTTTCAAGAATCATTAATAACCTTTTCTTTCCCAACCCATCGTGCCAGTTAAGGACAATCTCACAGAATTTTTATATATATATATATTTTTAATGTTCTCTTTCTCTTAGACAAAGTCCTGTGAACCACTGATTCTAATCCTGTTAGCTGTTTACTCCTCTTCAACTTTTCAAGGAAACAAATTACTATTTTTAGCTGACAGTTTTTACATGAGGGCAGAAAACCTCAGTTATGCAACATTATCAATGCGGGTTTTTCCATGTAAGTGAGTTACTTACCTGAAGCTTCTCCCTTCAAATGTCAAAGGTGTTCACTCATTTTTTGTTGGAAATCTTCTTCTAAAATGTATTGATCGGGGTACCTGAGTGGCTCAGTCCACTGACTTCAGCCTGGGTCATGACCTCAGTCTGTGGGTTCAAGCCCTTCGTCTAGCTCTGTGCTGACTGCTCAGACCCCAGAGCCAGTTTGAGATTCTGTGTTTCCCTCTCTCTCTGCCTCTATCCCACTTGCTCTCTGTCTCTCTCAAAATTAAATAAACATTTTAAAAGGAGCATTGATGTATTTTATTCCTTGAAGAGAGGACACTTGGATATAAATTATTGATGATGCAGACTGTCATCATTAACATCTTTGAACCCTGTGGTGATACACTTTCATTTGTTTCCAAATGTTTCTCTTGTCTCAGGGTTAAAATGTCAAACCTTTCCTCATATTTCCATATATGTATGTACTGCTACTGAAATTCCTCACTCCCTTTAAAGTTTGTAACAGAGATTTGGTAAGAAATTAGATAAAAGCCAAGCATTTAGCAACGGTAGGCTACACGTGGGTCAGCAGCCCTCTGGCATCAAAACTACTAAGTAAGGCAAGGAAGGAAAAACTAATGTCAGTGACAAAGTGAGTGTCCAATATGAGCAGACAACTGATACACAATCCATCAACAATCTTCACAATAACTCCGTGAGGAAGGTAACAAAATTTTAAGTTGACTAATAACTGGTTCCCAGAAAAGTTAAGTTCCTTATCCAACTCATCCCATCAGTGAGAAGGCTGATTTAAGCCCACATCTGTCCAGATCCTATGCTCATGTTCTGTCCACTCAATCCTGTGCCGAAGCTATGTGAAAATAAAGGAAGGGAAGGGGGAGAAAAGATAAAAACAGAGAGGGAAGCAAACCATAAGAGACTCTTAAATACAGAGAACAAACTGAGGGTTGCTGGAAGGGAGGGTGGATACAGGGGTGGGTTAAATGGGTGATGGGTATTAAGGATGAGCACTGGGTATCATATGTAAGAGATGGATCACTGGGCTCTACTCCTGAGGCCAAGATTACACTGTATGTTAACTAACTTGAATTTACATAAATCGATAAAAAGGGGTGGAGGGTATGCGGTATAAGTGTTAAGAAGAAATTTTGTCATCACTCTGACATTTCCTTCCCTGTAGATGTTTCTCTCCACCTCCGCCAGCCAAGAGGCACAGAGTTGCTTATCCAATTGGTGAATCTGGAAGGAGAAACTGCCCATGGTAGCCCAGCCTGTCCTTCCTTCTTCCTTTTGAAAATCGGCTTACCACTGAGAACTAGTGTTCTCCTCTGCTCTGCTCCTGGGTGGGAATGTAGAGGTCAGCTGCTGGGGAGGGCAAGCCCCTCTAATTCTAGGTTCAAGGACATAAAGCCACTTCCTCCAACCTTGTCTTTATTGGTAACAAAGGTAACACTTTGGCCTCTGAGTGCTCTTTCCTTCTATATCCATTGGTACAGAAATCAGATGGATAAAAGGAAGCTATTGTGTCCCCTCCTCAATCAAACCCATAATTATGTCAGATAAAATCAGAGAAGCAGAAAAAGACTTTAGTGACTATCTTATACCACACCTTAGTTTTAAAGATAAGGAAAGAGAAGCTCATTAAGTAACCTACAAATAATGGTGAAGAGATAGCTGTTAGTAAGGGGGGGGGGGCGGGGAACTCTTAAGGAATAGACATTTCCATTTATAGCAAAAAGATTCTACAATATACAAAGAATTTTCATTAACCTGGCATATATTGGAACCTCAATAAGGAAACCTGATAAATAACTATTAATTTTACTATTTTAGTACCGCACAGTCTCTGAACTATGAAAGCATCAAATTGTTTGATTATGTCCATGTGATAACCATCCATTCATATGCTACTTTCTTGAACCGACTTCCCAAGTGTCTCATTCTGTTTCTCCAAATTTGTACATATTCTTTGTGGAAGGTTGAAACAAAAATTCACTGCACATTCTGTGCAGCTCTTTCAGTCAAGAGGTGTAGACTATTTCTCAACTCCTCGAATTGGGCTGTGGCCACCGGATTTGCTTTGGCCACTGGGACATTAGCCAATATGATGATATAAGTGGCAGCTTGGAAAGCGCTGTGCAAGAGGGCTTCCCATTAGGGAGCCCCGGGGCAACACAGCAAAAACTACCTGATATAGAAACTGGTACCTAGAAGTAGCACACCACTGTAACAAAAGCCTAAAGCATTCAGCAATGGCTTTGGGGTTAGATGGCAGATGAAGAGCAGTGAGGTAGCTTTTAGCAAAAACTGGGAAAATGGCATGGAAAATGTTAGCGGAGGTGGGGAAGGCAATGAGGAACCTGCGCGGCAGTCAGGGGAAAGGCACCCCATGTTAACGGAGCAGCAAGATGATGGGCAAAACCACTGTCTGTGGCAGCAGAAAAGATAAAAAATGCATAGTGAATGCTGGATCCAGCTGCAGAGCTTTCCAGGCAGAAGGCTGAAAGTGTTCATTGAGTGTTTCTAGCTGCATATAAGGTTCTGCAAGGGAGATATGAGCTTAAAAAAAAAAAAGAAGAAGAAGAAGAGGAGGAGGAGGAAGAAGAAGAGGAGGAGGGGGAGCCAGGAGGAGGAGTAGACAGAGGAGGAGGAGGAGGAGATGGAGAAGGAGAAGAAGAAGAGGCATCTGGGTGGCTCAGTTGGCTAAGTATCCAACCTCAGCCTCAGGTCATGATCTCACAGTTTGTGAGTCAGCTCTATGAATGAGCCCTGTGTTGGGCTCTGAGCTCAGAACCTGGAGCCTGCTCTGAATTCTGTGTCTCCCTCTCTCTGGCCCACCCCTGCTCTCTCTCAAAAATAAACAAACATTAAAAAATGAAAGAGAGATCTACTTAATAAGCATTATACAGAGAAAATAGAGAAGAGCCAGAATTCATGAGTTTGGAAAATAAAGCCATTTACCTCTAGACTCTTCAGCTGGAAGAAAAGATTTTTATAGTAAGGAAGTGGCCTCAGAGCAAAGACCTTTGTAAAATTTAATGTGGTGCCTAGAAGACCTTCTCAGCGGGGCGAGAGGGGCTCTGAGACTCCTAAAGGTGTTACCTCATGGCAGCCTGACACTCAGCCCAAAGTAAACAGAGATCAGTCTTGAAAAAAAAAAGTGGAAGTGGTTTTAGGGGCATGGACTCCATGGGATTCTTCGGAGATCTAGAAGGTTTTAAAGAGAATTTTACTAATAAGCACAGAAGCAAGACAGAGATTATTCAGAGGAAAAGAGGTCTCTGGGTGCCTGCCTGCCTCTTTCTGTGAGCAGAAAGTAGGCTAAAGAATCTCTTTAGAAGCAGAAATGAGCCATTTCTCACGGGAAAAGAAGAATGTTTCAGAGGGTGGAGCCAAGGGCAGGGAAGAAAATAGAGATCAGTGAACTAGTCCTGAGAAGCAGAACTGGGCCTTCATCAACCACCCCCACCCCAGGAGTAGAGGGACCTAGCGACATGGCCCCGGTTAGAATTGCCGTGGAACTGCGATTGTTACATGTATCCTGTTAATGTGTTTCTGATTTTGTTTTAATAGATTATATATTTTGATTGTCCTTTTCCTATTTAATCATTGTATGTTGGGTGTGTGTGCGGAAACATCCAAAGAGCTGTACCTGTGGGGTTCCATCTGTGTCCAGATTGATGCAGATCCAGCCTCTGGACTTAGAAGCTGATGCTATAATACAATGAGACTTCTGGGAATCCCAGGATGACAGGCAGCAAAGGAGAAACGTGAATCAGCTTTGCCAGAGGCAGACTACACCTGACTGTACAAAAAGGGCCACAAATTTTTAGCTGTACCTCTGAGCAGGAAGTTGTGTCTATTTCTCTACCTTTTGAATGTGGACTTGGCCATGAGACTTACTCTGACCAAGAGGACAGTTGAAATCACGATGCAAACAGAGGCTTGAAGAGCAGAGCACACAGGGGCTTGCCCCCTCTTGCTGCTGGGAACACCGAAACCATCATGTGGAGGCTCAGGCTAGCCTCCTTCCTGCAGGAGAGAGGCTGCCCCCAGGCCACCCACTACTGCCTCTATATGACTGAGCTCAGGTGAGCCGAGTGGAAGAAACACCCAGTACTTACTCTCTGCCACCCAGTACTTACTCTCTGCCACATACTGTTGTAGAAGCTTTATATGAATTATCTCATTTAAACCTCATGACTGTGAGAAATAACAGAATGACTTGGGGGATGATTTGTCATACTGACAAGCCACCTCTTCATTTTTTTTTTCATGTCAGACGGGTAATGTGCCGACGTCGTCACAAGGTTTAAGGGTGGCACGTATACATGTCACACAATGGCGTGAACACCCAAGCATCACGCTTATGAACTACAAAAGGATCTCAAACCACCTCTTCTTTAAAGAGACCCTAAGACAATGACATGAATCATGGATAAACAATAATTTTTAAAAAGTAAATGCTCAGGGGCGCCTGGGTGGCTTAGTCGGTTAAGCGTCCGACTTTCGCTTAGGTCATGATCTCGCGGTTCGTGGGTTCGAGCCCCGCGTCGGGCTCTGTGCTGACTGCCAGCTCAGAGCCTGGAGCCTGTTTCAGTCTGTGACTCCCTCTCTCTCTGACCCTCCCCTGCTCACCTCTCTCTCTCTCTCCTAGAAATAAATTAAAAAAAAAAAAAAAGTAAATGCTCAGGCATTTAAAATGAAAGTTTAGGGGCCCCTGGGTGGCTCAGTCAGTTAAATGTCCGATTTTGGCTCAAGTCATGATCTCATGCTTTGTGGGTTCGAGCTCTGTGTGTGGACAGCTCAGAGCCTGAAGCCTGCTTCGGATTCTGTGTCCCCTTCTCTCTCTGCTCCTCCTCCACTTGTGCTCTGTCTCTGTCTCTCAAAAATAAATAAATGTAAAAAAAAATTTTAATAAAATAAAATGAAAGTTTATGGCTATGACTGTTAAATCACAGACAAGCAGCACAGACCAATGGACTGTCCTGAAGGTGTATGTCACCTACCTGATGATCACGACTCCCTCACCTTCTTGGATTTTAATGCAGTGAACATTTATAATATTCTGTTCATACTTTACATAGATGTTAATATAAAGCATATCCAAAAAAGAGCATGTGTTTCTTAATATATCTGAGGACAGCCTTTCTTTCCTTTTGAAGACTGTGGTCATAATCATAGTAAATAGAGAGAAAAAGGATGCTTAAAAAAGATGATCTCACACGAGCAGCCTCCACAAGAAAGGCCCTGCAGAAACCATTTAGTTATGAAGTCTGCTAAGTAGGAGTTCTTGAGCAGTGGGGACAGGACAGTGCAATGAGACCAGGTACTTTTAACCTTGGCTGAGTTTCAGTCTGATAAGAGGTTCTGAGAACTTGAAGAGCCAGTTTTGAAATGGAGGTGGATGGTTTCAAGTGTATCACAAGTCTGTCATTCAGGTTGCCGAAAAAAAAGAACACTGGGCAGATAAAACGTGCCTTCCAAACATGACTTTACTGCCATATCCCACACCTTCCCTCGTCATCTGGGACTGGACCAGAGACGTTTTCTGGTTATCATGCTACAAAGAATAAAAATTAGTGGGATGCGATCGAGGTTTCTAAGGAACATCAGAAACTGACAATGGCCCTATTAATCTCTCAGCGTGTTAAAGGCAATCAGGATACTTCTTTTCAGAACTGCAGAATCCGCTCAAAATTCCATAAACACTCAGGGAAATGTAGGCGAGTGGCCACCCACGCCTGGGTCTGGCCCGGACTGCCTCAGTGCCTTCAGGATTCCCAGCAGTGAGAGAGGGCAACACCTAATTGACGAGTGGTTTTCGAAACTCTTCTTATATCACATTTCTTCTCTCCACCTTCTCTTCCCCAAGTTAGAAATACCTTCTGCATGGGATGGTGGAGAGAATTAAAAGAGATAATCCACGTATAGCTCTTCAAAGAGTGCTCCGCGGAGTAAGCTCTCTGTATACGATCTGCTATTGTCTCTTCTGTGATTTTTCACTCACTCAAAAAAACCAATGAATATTCAGTAACTATTAGTATAAACAGCACATTTGCTGTAACACTATCAACCGTTGATTACCCATCTCACCTATAGTCATAAGTTAACATTAGTATCTATCCATTACTGTATTATTTGGGGTTTTAAATAATTTTTGTTCCAAATCTTTCATTGCAAAATGACTTTTTTTCTGAGTATGAAAGCAACACATGTTCTTTTTTAGAGGAAGAAGAGAAATCGAATGATACAGAATTGTTTTACACAGAAATTTAAAAATTCACATCCTCTAACGCTACTATATATAACTGTATAAAATAATCAATAAGTCTAAAACATTTTCTTCCAGACTCTTCTCTATTTATAAGGTTGTGAGTACTTAAGAGGCAGGCTTCAGAACTGATCCTGACCTTGTGACATATGGAATGGCTCCATGGTAAACCATAGGAGCCCCTGGGGTCTCTTCCCACGGGGGCCTCCCTCGGGGATACAGGGCCACAGGCAGGTCCTGCTATACTTTCTACCACCACCATTTCTGTGCAGGTGAAATCAGGAACAATGAAGACACTTGGAAAGGAGAAGGAAGTTCTAAAATGGAAGAGAATCCTCCTGTTTTTCTTTCATGTTTAAGAATCTCAAAACAGTTACCCCAATTTCACATACCCCAGAGATTGTAGAAGAGTCTTAAGGTGACTAAATCAGTCTGAGGACTGACATCTTCAGTGACCAGGTTTTCTTTTGGGGAGCAGATTACGAATTTAAAAAATTTTAATGTATTTATTTGTTTATTTATTCTGAGAGACAGAGACAGGGCATGAGCCAGGTGGGGGTGGGGAGTGGTGCAGAGAGAGAGAGGAAGACACATAATCCGAATCAAGCTTTAGGCTCTGAGCTGTCAACACAGGGCTTGAACTTGTGAACCATGAGATCATGACTTAAGCGGAAGTCAGATGCTTAACTGACTCAGCCACCCAGGTGCTCCAGATTAACAATTTTAATTCAGTAAACATCCATTGAACAGCCCTCTCACGTATGTCTCAGAAAGGTAAGCCCTACTCCCCACCCCACTAGTAAAATCTTGTTCTTAGTAGTGGTGGGCTTTGTTTTGCCTTCCAGTTGGATACAGGAACATGTAGGGAAGGGGTCTTGCTCCTCAGCTTACTGATATGAGTCCTGACAGCAAACGTGGTGTGGGAGAAAGGGTACTCAGCCAACTGTCAGAGGACTTATTCCAACTTCCATCCCCAGCGGTATAAAGTTGAGCAAAACATCTCGTGACTCTGAGTGCCAGGTTCCTCACCTATAAAATGGTTATTATACTACTTATCTCGTAAGGGGCTTTGTGGGAGGAGGGGATCATTAAATGATGTAAATAATGCATGCAAAATCACTCTATAAATTTTAAACTGTTTTTACAAACATGGTATTAGGCATTATTATTTTGTACCATTGCCACGCATAGTTTATTTCACCAGGTAATTTATTCAAAATACTACAAGTACTACTCCTTAGAAAACATGTATAGACCACGGGATCCAAAGCGATCCTATAACACCACACAACTATTCTATTACCAGTTTCTGTATCATTCTGATTACCCAAGAGACAGAATATTAATTCCCTACTTTCACTCAGAACCACAGGACAGTATGAATTAGGTGTTTTCTTTTCTTTTCTTTTTAATGTTTATTTATTTTTGAAAGAGAGAGGAAGAGCACTAGCGGGGGAGGGACAGCAAGAGGGAAGGAGACACACAATTCGAAGCAGGCTCCAGGCTCTGAGCTGTCAGCACAGAGCCTGACATGGGGCTAGAACTCACAGACTGATAGAGCATAACCTGGGCCAAAGTCAGACCCTTAACCCACTAAGCCACCCAGGTGCCCCAGATGTTTTTCATTTACTGTATCGAAGGAGGGCCAAGGAAACAAACTCATTTATAATGAAAATCTTTATTTCAAAGTATCTCACATTATGCCTATCAAAGTCATAAACAACAGCTCCTTGCAAAACAAAACTAACAAAATAAAAAGCAGGAGCTGATCAAATTTCTTATATATTCACCCAAATATAAACCATCCCACACAGAAGCTGTGCTGTTTAGTGCTATGTAGAATCAACAGCTAACGGTGTTGACCTTTTAATATTAACAGAATTTAAAATTTCCCTTATATTAGAGCTTCTATTTTGGATAAAAGGAGATTTGCATCTTTACAATGGTATTGGTAACAGTCATAATTGGAATCAAGAGATAAATTCCTATCTGTCCAAAATTGTAGAAAATTCAATAGCTAAAGAATAGCTTTATCTATTCTCCTAGGCACAGTCAATAGCCATGTAGAATAATTTCAAAAACCATAAAATGCAGAATTTCAAACATCCTAATTTCCCACTGAGCATTCATGATAATTTGATTTTAACATTATAATAAAATATCTCAATCTTATTAGCTAAGATATATATGTCAGCATAAAAATGATGGCATGTTTGGTTTATTTTATTTGTATAAAACAAGCCAGGCACCCTGTTAGCTGGCTTTTAAAAAAGTAACATTCATAAAATAGGCTATGATTGCTGTTCTTGTGCACATCAATCAAGACATGTGCATTTGCATGGGCTGCTATGACAGAGACTTACGCCTTTCTTCAAGTATTTAGTGAGCACCTACTATATGCCAGCCAATATGAGAGGATAAGGCTAGCCCAATGAGCAAGAGAGATTGATCTCAGTCCCTTAAAAGTATTTTTTTAGATAGGCAACAAGAATAAAAAAAGCATATAGAAAGCACTTTTAAAGCAAGACATGAAAATTCAGACACGTGAAATAGATTGCTGAAATATTTAAAGTATAAACAAAGCTGAAGCCAAAACTGACTTAGGTAACTTCCTGATTTTTGGCACATTTAAAGACAGGACTATGAAGATAATGAAGGAGATATATCTTTTGTTTTCTGTGCAGTGACATAAATGTTCTTAGTTTCAATACCTGGTATCAACTATTACATAAAGGTAATAATAGCAAGTCAAATAGACCTGCACTGGACTCCCAGCTCTGAGTAAATGGGAGTAAATCCACCAACCTCAAGGAGTACTCAAGACTCCTGACCCACAGTGAGTGAGTTCTCAACCAATGCAATGCTTATGCTTTTATTCCTGGTGGTGAACATACATGCTCTCCGTGAACATCAATAGTAAAATCTGTAGATGAGAACTGAGTCATTTACTTTTTACTTACTGCACTCCTTCTCTCCTGGCCTAAAGAAACTCCACTATGGCCATTTTATCCTGTCCTCCTTCTAGACATGCCCTCCAATCAAAGATGACCTTTGCCCCTCCGCATCCCCTAAGCAAATCCAAACTTGCCCACTTAAATATCCCAGTCTTATGTTCCAGTCTCTGTTTTTTAAAGCAAAGATAGCTATTTTGATGTGTATATCAGCTGTTAAGTGCTTTTAGCTTAATCTACCACTCATTCCAGAAAACACATTTCTATTTTTGAAAATGACCTCTATATTCTGGATAAAATGGCAAAGTAAACATTAATTCTTCTCCTTTCCAAAATCCTGCTAAAACAACTTTCACAAAGGCATACACTGACAGGGAGAAAGATCAGAGAGAAGAGAGCAATAATAAAATTCTGGAATATGTAAAGCAGGTGGACAAGGAATTACTAACCTAGCAGAGAGTTAAAAAGTTGACTCTTAAGCTAACAGTGGAGAATGCCAAGAAACAACCTAAATTACACTATGAGATAAATACCCAGGAATCAGAATGAAAGGCTGCATACCTATGAAAACGGAGGGGATGCTAGGGCTAACAACAGTAGTTTGGTTAAAGCCTTTTCAAGAAGGGAGAGGACCTGTCATTCGTTGTCCCACCTTGCCAGGCGAGTAGGCAGGCTAGACTCCAAATCTATACCAGGTGAGAGGTACTTTATCTGCAGAGAGGGGGATGAGATGAATGGTTATATACGGAATGTGGACCTCCACGCCCTCTTCCTTCACCTACTGTCCAGCACTCTGACCAATGTCACAGGCAGGAGGATGGAAAATCTTTTTCCATAAAGTTCGAAGGAAGAAACAGGGGCATCTGGGTGGCTCACGTCATGATCTCATCGTCATGAGTTCAAGTCCTACATCAGGCTCCACACTGAGCATGAAGTCTGCTTGGGATTCTCCCTCTCTCTGCCACTCCCCACTCTCTCCCTCCCAAATAAATATTTTTTTAAAGGAAGAAATAAATATTTGAAAAATAATTTTTAAAGAGAAATTTGGAAGTCCAGTACTTTAAATTCAAATTCTGAATAATAGGAATTTCAGAGAGAAGACATCATATTATGTGTGTGTTGGCGGGGTGGGGGGGAATGGGAATAGAAATAGATCACCGACAAAGCATCTAAAATCAAAATGCTTTGCACTTCTAAACAGCAACACTGGAAACTAAAAAATAATGGACCAATACCTTTAAGCTTTTGAGGAAAATGTATTTTCAACCCAGAATTCTACGCTCAGCCAAATCATCAAATCATCAATCAAATATGAAGTTGAATAAAGACTTTTTTTTTTTTTTGGATATACAAAGTCTTCAAAAACTATTTCCTATGGTGTTTCTCAGGAAGATATAGGGGAATGTCTTCCAACAAAACAAGGAAGTGAAGCAAAAAATATACAGACTATAGAATCCTAACATGAAATTCTACAGAGGAGAAAGGCAGAGGGCACCCCAGGATCATGGTAAAGGGAAAGTCTAAGATGATAGCTGTGCACTTAACTGGAAGGCCATCTATCTAGAACAGGTGAGTAGGCTGTAGGAGAGATTTTTTCAGAAAGATGAAACTCAGAATTCCTGATGGGTCAAAATTTCTTGGGGGGAGATTTAGACAGTTTGGGACTGAACAGGTTGTAAGAATAAATTAAACTAACAACAACAACAACAACAACAAAACAAAACAAAAAACCAAAATGAAACAAAACAAACCCAGACAACCTCAAGGAAAGTGAAAACAGATTATGTAGTTATAGGAGAATAATCCTGATATAAAATATGATCTGCTGTGATTAGTATTCCATAATCACAAGCATATAATCGTTAAATATTGACCAAACTCAAATTACGATTCAGCTCTATTGGCAGGATGGGGTAAAGGAACATGAGGGGTGCATGTCTCTTGGCAGCAAGGGCTGAAAATGAGTTAAATCATCATCTTCTGCACAAGGAAATCAATAGACAATGCCCAAAAGGGAAAAGAAACGGTAACAGAAGCATATTATTTAGAGATACAACTATAAATACCAAAAGAATCAGTAAACTTAGTTGTAAGTGGTTCCCTTTGGGGAGAGGAAAATGAAATAGAAAGGGACGGACTTTTTTCATTAGACTTTCATTTTTCATTACTCTTTCATTATGTGTGTATGTTTGATAAAATTAAAAACTATAGAAAGGAAAGAAGGAAGGAAGGAAGGAAGGAAGGAAGGAAGGAAGGAAGGAAGGAAGAGAAGCAAGCAGGAAAAAAAGAACAAAATGGGATTTCCGGAAATCCAAAACACCACCTGACGGGTAGTGCTGGAATTCTGGCCAGTGTACTTTGTTCTCCCCTCTTTCTCACATAAGCACCTCATTACAGATTCCACTCCAGAAGAAGCACTTAGACACGTTTATTAGTGGAATCTAGAATTCCTCCCAAGTTAATTTTTTGACTGCACTAAATCCAAAATTCTGACCAGGGTTAAAAAAAAATTCTAAAAAAGAAAATGACCCTTAAATAAAGTTGAAATAATAAATGATTAAAGTTTTTTATAAATTGCAAAGAATATAGCACTGGTGAAATGAGGAAAGCCCTAGCAGATATTACCATTTGTCTTAAGACAATAATTAAAAGCATATTAATTTTGTAAACATAAAAATTAGATTAGTGGACATGAATGCAACATTGAGAAACAGACCAACTGATTACAAAATCTTAGTATATGAAAAGCAGCCATCAAAAATAATAGCAGAGGGGAAAAAAAGTTAAGCAACTAGGCTGGTATAATTGACTAGTAAGAATTTACTCCTCTCTAATCCTTATTAGAGATCCTATGATATGCTTTAGGGATGTTAAAGAATTAAAAATGCAAAATCAATTAACAGAAACACTATAGAAAGTAAAGTTAAATTTCAGAACTCTAGGAAAACAATAACTTTCTTTTTTAAATTTCTTTTTAATTTCTTCTATTTATTTGTTTTGAGAGAGAGAAGACAGCAGAGAGAACATACATGTGGGGGAGAGGCAGAGAGAGAGAATCTCAAGCAGGCTCTGCACTGTCAGCACAGAGCTAGACTCGAGGCTCAGTCTCCCAAATCATGAGATTATGACCTGAGCCCAAATTAACAGTTGGATGTTCAACCGACTGAGCCACCCAGGTGCCCTGAAATGATAACTTTCCATGAGATGTGAGGCTATGGAAGAAATCTCAAAGAAAAAGATAACCAAATTTGTCTAAATAAAATGTGACATCTCTCTGCACCAAAAAAGAATAACAAATATTAAAGATTAAAGCAAGAGATTGGAAGAAAATACTTGCACAAAACATAATAGACATCGTGCAGGTACTCAACAGTATGTGCAGAAACAACTCCAACTGGTAAGAAAATAACATGGCAATAAATTATTGAGTAAATTGTATACAAGACATTTCACAGGAGATAAAATATTCTCAATAAAAAATATGAAATGATACTTATCTACTATTTGGAAAATAAATACAAATTAAAAATAATACATTAGACTCATTAATTTAACCAAAAATGAGTGGGAAAATCAGAATATAAGATTTATCTATGCTTTAGCTACTAGGACTAGACAGAAAGAATACAAATGAAAACACATATTATGGACACAGATGGACCTAGCAGGTACTATACTAAGCAGAATGAGTCAGACAGAGAAAGACAAATACCACATGATTTCACTTGCACGTGGAATCTAGAAAACAAAACAAATGGAAAAACAAAAACAAAACAGAAACAGACTCATAAATACAGAGAGCAAACTGGTGGTGCCAGGAGCATGGGAGGTGCTGGGATAGAGTAAGTAGGTGAAGGGATGAAGACCCACAAACTTCTGGTTATAAAATAAATAAGCCACAGGAATGTCAAGAACAGCATAGAAGACAGAGTCAAGAATATTGTAATAATGTTGTACAGTGACAGATGGTGATTATGCTTATTGTGTTGAGTATTTTGTAAATGTATATAAATGTCAAACCACTATGTTGCACAACGGAAACTAATATAATATTTATTGTATGTACTATGGTTCAAATAAAAATAAAATGTTAAAAACCCTTATTCTGTGCTCCTGCTGTTATCAGTGGCACGTGTAGGTATCTAGATATCAGCAAAAAGGAGAAAATGTCTATAGCACTCTAAGTTTCAGCAAAGGGCAATTAATTACTTGACAAATTTCCAAGTAAACGTCATAGATACGCTGACAGGAAGGAATGTTCCTCTTTTCGATGGGTTTGCACTACTGTAATTTTGATTCTTTAGGGAACAAGTTCTAAAGAGCTCCATCGTCTAAAGAGTTCTCCATTTTCAAAACGAAAAAGTATTTCATTTCGCCATCCTAACCTTTTATTTAAAAATTCCAATTCTTAAGGAAAATATAAAAGTTGAACTAACTTACAGTTAACTAAGTATTCAATCACAGCAATTGACAGTGGCTTATACTTCAGCAATAAATCAAGTTTGGACTATACAAAATAGAAGCAAAAGAACAAATGTCGAGAATTATTTCTTAACCGTTCAGAAACTCCCTCTATACAATATTCGCTGAAAAAGCAAGACAAAAATTAGAACATAAATTAAGTCATACTTGAAATAAACCAAGGAACATGCCAAAGCATAGGAAGAAAGACATAAGAAAACATGGCAAACGATCATGATAGGACATCACATGTCTTCAGTCACAGTCACATTATGAACCTGAATTGGCAGAGAAGCAATCTGGTTACTTTCTCAACCCAAGGATCCCCTCTTAACTCAGATACTATATTCAAGGTTATTTATTAAATGTAATAAATATAAATAAATTATAATAGAAGAGCTGCAGGAGATTCAAAGATTGAATAATCCGGAAATCACAATTCCTGCCCTCAACTAAGTTTATACGTTATGGGTAAAATAAGCAGGTACAGAAATAATATGAGGGCAAGAACTGGTCAGAAAAAAAGAGCCCAATATGAGCTGTCACGCCAGGCAGAGGCCACAGACTGCAAAACCATTGCTGCAGGAAGATGAGAAGCAAGAACAGATACTGATCACTGAGTGAATGTCCCTCAAACTGGGTCTATAACAGAGCCCAAAGGCAAATCTGTCAGGCACCCTCCTAGGCCAGAATCATCAGACTCTTAAAATTAACTTAAAAAGTTGTGATAGAAGCTCATGATTTTCAGAGCTTGAAATTGATTTTCTTTTACTATATATTAAAATATTAATTAACTTCAGGCAAGGGCACATCGAATGAAATGCAGACAGACTTCCTTCTCTGTTCGTTGCTGTCTATTTCACTCGCTAAATGAAGGAGTGGTTTTTCTTGACCTCTCTTCATCAGCACGTATGCTCACATACTGAACAGGCAGAAACACACACACACACGTGAAGGACTGGTCGATTCTGAATTAGATCAAAAGATTTTCCTTTGTGAAAAACAGGCCCTTTGTCTTATCACCAAGGCCAGCCTCATAGCTTCTATTCTTGTATGTTTCACAAGGATGGCAAACTCTCTGACCTTAGACTAAGCTGGAAGACTGAATCTATGATCTCACACCTTCTGGCACTTCCTCTTTCCTGATATTTACTGTATTCTATTCTTAATTGTTTTACTGCCTATCCTGTCTGCCTCACCCATAAGTTCCAGCGGGTCAGGGGCTACACCTGCTGTTTGCCATGTACCCCCAAGTGCCCAGCATAGAGCATCACATTGTCCTAGGAGTTTATCAGACTCTTCTTTAGGTGACTAATACTTCCTTCAATGACCGGACTCAGAATCACTAGGTTTAAAAGTGCTTTTCCCCTTGAAGAACAATAATTATTCCCAATTTCGGTGAATAAGATAATATATTTTCCTGTCATGGTTCTTTCTCTCATCCTTTTGGATGGTCATTTAATTTTAAAATTAAACTTTTTTTTTTTTTTAAGAGAGAGTGCGTGTGTATGCCCATGCAAGAGTGGGAGAGGGGCAGAGGGAGCAGAGGGATTGAGAGAGAGAAACTTTTTTCTTTTTAATTTTTTAATGTTTATTTATTTTTCAGAAACAGAGTATGAGCCGGGGAGGGGCAGAAAAAGAGGGAGATACAGAATACCAAGCAGGCTCCAGGCTCTGAGCTGTCAGCACAGAGCCCAATGGGGAGCTCGAACCCATGAATCGTGAGATCATGACCTGAGCCACGTCAGACACTTAACCAACTGAGCCATACAGGCACTGAGATAGAGACAAAGAGACAGAGAGAGAGAGACAGAGACAGAGAGAGAGAGAGAAACTTAAGCGGGCTCCATGCTCAGCACGGAGCCCAATGTGGGGCTCAAGCCCACGACCCCGGGACTGTGACCTGTGACGAAATCAAGAATCAGATGCTCAATGGGCTGAGCCACCCAGGTGCCCCTGTATAGTCATTTAAAGTTATCAGACAGTACCTCAAAGCTTCATCTGACATAAAATTTCTTGGAACCTTCTAATTCTCCTAGAAAGTTTTCTGGTTCCTATAAATTCACAGATTTCCCTCCTGTGACTATTCAAGGAATTTGGCATCTCTCACCCAGCTAGTAAAAGGCCAAGTCAGAACTCTCTCTCTCTCTTTCCAGTAATCTGGGGCAGACGCCAGCCATGGAATTTGGGCCAGGCTCTCTGGGCCCCACCAGGACTTTGCTATGAAAGACTAAGGGTGAGTGTCACTTATATGAAGCCTGCCAGGCAACCCCATGTTTTCATAACTTCTTGCTAATCTGAAAAAATCTCAGTATGCTTGGTCACCAGCAAAAGCATAATAGTTTGGGGGTCTATGGTTCTCAAACTATAGCATGATAAAAATCAAGTGGGCAAGACTTTTTGAAAATATCACTTCATAGGCTCCATTGTTAAAGATCTGTTTCAATAGATATGAAATGTAGGCCTGGACTCTCTGTCCTCTATTTTGTTGTTGTTTGGCTTGGCGGAGGGTTGTTTTTAGAGCTCCCAGGTCATTCTGGTGATTATAATCTACAGGCTACACGTTGAGAGTCACTGTACTATTCTGGGGCCCTTCAAAGGCATAGAAAGATGAGAAAGGGAAGGGAGAAAAAAAGAGAGAAAACATAGCTTAATATCACAAAAGTATTTAACATTCAAGAATGTTATAGCCTTGAATTACAGCAAAGGCCAATATGTATTACATTTTTGTTCTGGATCCGGATGGACAAGGGCTTCCTATCACCCGTGGGGTCAAAGGTTACTTCTATACCAGGTACCACCACTCCGCCCATCCTGGTCCTCCTTCACCAAGCTTCCTTTCTGCTTCTAATCTCTCTAGGATTAAGACTACTTTACCTTTTTGCTGTCTGGTCAGCAAATCTAAATCCTTAAAGGGCTTGGAAAAAATGCCAACTTTCTGGGCTCCACTCAGTAGGGCAATGCTTTGGGTCAGAAGGACACAGCAAGGCTACTGCAGAGGAAAATGCTCTCTTCTGTACAACAGTTGTGGATGATGTGATACTCTGATCCCTTTTGGACCAAGGCCCTCATTCTCCCAGTTGCCAGAAATGTTGACTACCAAAGGCTCACAGCTCTAGAAACTGCCCTTGACTGAAGAAAAGCTGCTTGGTCCAAGATGGCACCTTCTGCCTGGAGCGGCCCACATCCAACCACCCATTGATGCAGGCAGGGAATTCAGATGACTAGCTCATTTGCTGGCAGAGCAATTCTGAAGGGCCATTCCAGCTCCAAAGCTGGGGCTACACTGTACATGCACTCCGGTTCAGTTTCTCCCTCTGCATAATCCTGTGCTCTCTCTCCCTGACAGGCGTTGTTCCCACAGCACCTCTCAATAGACCTCCTGTACCCAAATCTCACAGTCTATTTTCAGGGAGCTTGAACTAAGAGAGTGAAGTTGCCTTTTTCAGTCAAGTAGCGACAGCACAGGGACGTGGGCCTCTGTCCTTACTTCTTGAGTAATCGGGGGAGGAGGGAGGTCACTTAATTTCTCCAAGAGTGTCCTTCCCCATGTATAGATTTCAAATACAGGCAACAACAAAAATACTTTTGGCCAGGCTTTTATGAGAAGTAAAAGAGGAACTATGTATGAGAGTATTTTCTAACTAATGAAGAGCTGTATAGTATCCTCAGCTATATCCTGGTTTACCATGCAGTAATCAGGGAAGAGGGGAGAAGGAAGTAGGGGTCTACCAGTATGCTACAGTTCAGCTTACATACTGCGTCCTACTTTCTCAAACCAACAGATCTGTGTCACTAGTCAATACACCTAGGCATGTAATAAAAAAATTAGAAATAAAACCAGGGGGTGACATATGCATTGCTGCAATCTTGAAACTGAAACAGAAGACAGAATGATACTCGTTCGCTGTTTCCATGTGAAGATAGCAACAGAGGAATTTCCACTACTCTGTAAAGTTGGAATTCACATTTTTGCCCAGTAAGTTATGCAATGAGTAACGGAATGTCATTTTACATCTTTGAACAGAGAAACCAGTAAAACAGCTGGGTATACAAAATGAGGAATACTTTCCCAGGCAACTTAGTATTTTCTGGATTACCTTGATATTAGAGCCACTGAAAAGGAAAAAAAAAAAAAACACAACAGTACACAAATCAAGTTGAAAAACATTGAGTTAGCTCAAGAAGGATAACTGGAAATTACCAATTCTAAAACTATGCTTTATATTAAAAGTTGCCAAATTATTGAACCTTACCAAGAACTTAGATGAGATATACAAACAATGTCTAGTATTCACAGACCAGGAAGGCGTGGCTAACAAATGACTTCATGTGACAGATGGTTTTATTATCAGCAAAAGTCACAGAATGGTTAAAACTGGAAGGAAGCTGACAGACCTATGAGAGCCCCCAACCCCAGTGACTATGCTCACAGAGAAACCACAGTCCAAATGAAGAAGACAAACCCACATGAAATATTAATCAAAACTTTTCTCTTTCTTATTATTTGAGCATTGAGTGAATACAGGGATTCAGACCAAGGGGTAAACATGTGGGCTGGATCATTCCAGAAGGCTTCATGTCAGTCTCATATGATGGGAAGCTATAAATACCTTGGTTTCCTGTTAAATGTGAAGAAATACTGAATGAAACATTTCCTTCATGCATGGAGAAAATATTTTAAAACTTCAAACTTAAAGAGGAATCTGCTGATTCAGTTTAGGTACTACAATAATTCAGTGTTTGTAATCTTTAAATAGCCCAAAGTAGAGACTTTTGAGGAACAGATAATTAGACCCTGCTTTCTGAACAAAAATCAAAGTTTTAATCCAACTCGTGAACTAATGAGAACAGTAAAGAGCAGAGGCCAGGTTTTGAGGGGAAGGAGGGAGGGTGTTGGGGTTGTTCATCAAAAACACCTTTATTGAGACCAAAGGAATCTACTTGGATGCTGAAAATAGAAAAGAGGCCCTATGGGACACCTGGGTGGCTCAGGAGGTTAAGTGTCCAACTTTGACTCAGGTCATGATCTCACAGTTTGTGAGTTCGGGCCCCACAAAGGGCTCTGTGCTGACAGCTCAGAGCCTGGAGCCTGCTTGGGATTCCGTGTCTCCCTCTCTCTCTGCCCCTCCTCTGCTTGAGCTCTGTTTCTCTCTCTCTCAAAAATAAATAAAGATTAAAAAATAAAAACAAAAAGAAAGAAAATAGGCCCTAATCCCTAGAGGTATGAGCTGTTTTGCTCAGTTAAAGTCAAGAGGACAGGGGACACTGCAGGCCAGCTTCACTTAATAAGATTCTGGAAGTTATAGACAAGAGGGGTAGGTAAGCTTCAGGGTAAAACCAGAACAAAACAGGCCCCAGAAGGCAGACCACAAAACAGGAGTATAAGATTTGGAGTTATGCAGCTACCTGAATTTGTTAGTAATTCTACCACTGGACCCTGCTCTGGAAATTCATACCCCTGGGCCAGCCTTTGTTTCCCCACAAAAGGAATACTACAGATTTTAGCAACAGATCATTGACTGTATCTAAGGAACACAAAGCAGTGAACATTCAGTGTTTAGGGAGAGTGGTAACTAAGGCAGCTCGGAAGACAGAGTTGTTGAAGCTCTGGGAACTTTCAGCCAGAGTGAATCTCCATAGAAGTGTTTAACATTCCTAGGAGAAATTTTCTGATTATCCTAGGTCTATTCCTAGATCGACCAGATATATATACCTTGGGTGAAGGAAGGGGGAGGGGTGCCACGCAGCCCAGCAGAGCCACTGAGGGTCCATCTTACAC
Organism: Proteles cristata cristata; assembly: GCA_017311185.1. Classification (NCBI taxonomy): domain Eukaryota; kingdom Metazoa; phylum Chordata; class Mammalia; order Carnivora; family Hyaenidae; genus Proteles; species Proteles cristata. The sequence continues at coordinate 732,029 of JAESUZ010003484.1, read as the reverse complement.
ATTGGGCTATCCCCAAAAGAAGAATTGCTGGCATTGAGACAGTGCTCCAATTTGAGTTTACCACAGTGTCCGAGACTTCATTCATTCATTCATTCTTGGAGATGCCATATCAAAGTAGTGTGGTTCAGAACATAAGTTCAATCTATTGACTGACCTATTGTTAGCTCTATCAATTACTAACATTACACATTATTCACCTGTCAAAAGCAGTCAATTATAGTACCTATCTCATAGGATTGCAGTGAGGAATAAAAGACTGAATTCATACAATGAGCCTAGAATTGTGTCTGGCACTGATAAGCACTCAGTGCATTTTAGCTATTATTATTATTATTATTATTATCATTACTATTATTGATTCATTCATTCAAAACCTTTAATTTTTTTTTTTTTTTACCATTTATTTTTTGAGAGACAGAGACAGAGCATGAGTGGGGAAGGGCAGAGAGCGAGGGAGACACATATTCCAAAGCAGGCTCCATGCTCTGAGCTGTCAGCACAGAGCCCAATGTGGGGTTCAAATTCACCAACTGAATTGGGAGATCATGACCTGAGCCAAAGTTGGACGCTTAACCGACTGAGCCACACAGGTGCCCCTCATTCAAAAAATTGAATGGGCACTGATTATGTGTCAAGCACTGAATAAGGCCCTCACTTAATACAAACTTACTCTTCCGCTTACATCCCACTCCTAGTTATTAACCAGGAATTTAAGAGTCATCCTAAACTCCTTCCTCTCACTGCCCACCCCTAAAGATGTAGCCAAGTTCTGCCTATTAAACATAACAGCTCCTTCCCTCTTTCCATTCCTCACTATCACTGCCTGACTCAAACCTTCTCCAATTTCTCTTCTCAAATACTATAGTAATCTCCAGTGTGTTTCTCTAAGGCAAGTGTTGTGTTCATCCAATCTATTCTCCATCTTGATTCTAATTTGTCTTTCCTAAACACGTATCTGACAGTATCATTCACTTGCTGGAGTCTTCTATAGGATAAATTCACAGGTCCAACATGGCCCATGGGCCTTGGTGATGTGGCCCAATCTGTCTCCCCAGCCCTCATCCCGTACCCACACTGACCAGGCTGGCGTTCCCAGATGGCACAATGTTGATCCTTCTGCTGGGCTGACTATCCCTCCATCCACCTGATAACTCCCCCTTTTACATTAAGGCTCATTATTCAATTAATAAATACTTCCTAACACCTGCCACAAGTAGTGCCTGTACCAAGACCAGGGAGTATAATGATGAAGAACACACTCAATCCTTTCTTCCTCATAGAAAAAGTAACTATGAGGCCCTCAAGGAGAAATGAAATATGGAAATTAGAGTTATCTCAAATTTAGTAGTTTCTCTCACTAGTTGGATACCTTACAGAATTGTAGAAACTGAATAGATTTTGGCATCAAGTCCAAAGTACCTCAGGAGATTTCAATCCCTACAGTAAACTGTGACAAAGTGGATTTGGTCATTCTGATTTGTGCGAAGATAATGTGTTAGAAAATATTGATTTGAACTATAAAAAACAATGATCAGGTGGTTACTTCAATATGGTTTTATAAAATTATAAGCCACTAATTAGCTCTTGTTTATTTAAAAAATTTTTTAAAACATTTTTATTTATTTTTTGAGAGATAGAGACAAAGCATGAGCAGAGGAGGGGCACAGAATCCAAAGCAGGCCCCAGGCTCTAAGGTGTCAGTACAGAGCTGATGTGGGGCTTGAACCTATAAACCATGAGATCATGACCAAAGCTGAAGTCATATGCTAAACTAACTGAGCCACCCAGGTACCCCAGTACTTTGGGTTTTTAAAAATTTTTTTATTTATTTTTAATTTTTTTTTACATTTATTTATTTTTGAGAGACAGAGTGAGACAGAGTGTGAGTAGGGGAGGGGCAGAGAGAGATGGCAGCACAGAATCCGAAACAGGCTCCAGGCTCCAAGCTGTCAGCACAGAGCCTGATGCGGGGCTTGAACCCGCGAACCCGTGAGATCATGACCTGAGCCAAAGTCCGGCGCTTAATCCACTGAGTCACCCAGGTGCCCCTACTTTGTTTTTAAAAGGTAAGTAAATTATAAGTACCTGTAATTATCTAGGGGTAATACCAGGCTAGGTTTCTTTTTACCCAGGAAATAATATGAAATATGGTTATCAAACACTTTAAAAAATCATGCCTTTCCAATTAATACATTTTCAAATCACTCACTGAATGAAATGCTTACTGAATAAACACAACAGGCTGTCGACAAAGTAGAGGATTAAATTCAGAACTTTACTCATTCTTCCAGCAATGAGGAAACATCAAGATCGTTCATTGAAAGTCCCAGATCTGCACAAACACCAGTCGTATTGGGACAGAAGCCCTACTGTGGGCACAGATTTGTCATAATGCCCCTCTCCTTCATTGGCTTTCCCAACCTTCCACACTGGTCTTTATGGCCCTTTTCAGCAACATTCTGTCTTATTCACAATTGCATAACCAGAGCTCTGTGAAGAGCCTGGCACAGAGAAGGTGCCTAACAACTGTTTGCTGAGCTGAACTGAGCTCAACTCACCTCCACCAGAGATGCTGGCCTCCATGCTGGGCATGGAGACGGTATGGTTCTTTCCCAAGACCCACTACTCAGCTGCTATGGGACCTGTCAGCTTAAATAGTTTAATTTCTCAGCTCCAACTGGTGTTCATCGTCTTCAAAAATATTCACGTGGCACTAATTTACTAAATACAAACTGTCCAAAACATTTAGATGCAGAGAGTGACATTCAATCACTTTGTATAATGGCATATTAGTACCATACGATACCACTGAAAGTAATAACATACGGTTATTGAATAATGAACTTCATTTTCTCTTGGGCCTCTGTGGCAAAGCACATGATTTTGATGCTTATCTGACATCAGCCTAGTGACCCTGGCTGGTATGCTGTACCATCAGGCGCTTCAGGAAACTGAAAACTTTAACTGTTACTTCCGATACCACTAGCCTGAGTTTAACACTGCATGCATTTCACATTTGAATCTTCCTTTACACACACTCAGAGCAAACCTCACTTTTCAAAAGTTCATTTAAAAAGCCTCCCATTTAAAAGAGCAGCCCTGTGACTCATTTTTGGATACCCGGGTGGAAATAACAACTCCTCCCTTTGCTGAGAAACGGCTTAAACAAGTGCATGAGAACCACAGGAAGTAATATAGAGCTCAGCTAGTGTTGGCGGAGTCTAGAATTCCCTCTCGGGAAGGTGTGGTTCTTGAAGTCACGTTGCTACTTTTTGTCTTCACTGTTCTAAAAAAAAAAAAATCTTACGTGGGGTTGGAAGGAACTATTTCAAGGTAATATCAATTTCTTCGTATTTCCTGGCTCCTGAGTCATTATGTCAGGGACTTCAAGTCAAGAAGTACTCACATTCGGGTGTTTTTGAGAAAGTGCAACCTAAAACAGGGAGTGAACAGGTGACCACACCAAAGTCAAGTCCCCAGTAACTCACAAGAACTTCAGCCTTTCGACCTAAAACCAAAGCAGTCTTACTCAAAGACTTTGTAAGAGAAGCCGTATCCGATTTTTTTTAAAATGTTTTTTATTTATTTCTAGGAGAGAGAGAGAGAGGGACAGCGTGAGCAAGGGAGGGTCAGAGAGAGAGGGAGTCACAGGCTGAAACAGGCTCCAGGCTCTGAGCTGGCAGTCAGCACAGAGCCCGACGCGGGGCTCCAACCCACGAACCGCGAGATCATGACCTAAGCGAAAGTCGGACGCTTAACCGACTAAGCCACCCAGGCGCCCCAAAATTTCGATGAAGCCCTAAATGCGCAGTCCTTGCCCATTGGGAGAAAAACAATCACCCCGACGTACCTAAGAAACCCAAGTCCGCGTTTCCCGAGGCGCGAAGAGTCGGCGTGAGCACCGGCGCCAGACCCGAAATCCCTCCCCCGAGAAATTCCTCGACGCCCCAACCGCGAGGCCACCCGGGCGCCCCCCGCAGCTTTCGGCGCTCGGCCCAGAGGGGCGCGTCCCCGCCCCTGGGACAGTCAGGGAGAAAGAAAGAGGAACAAAGGGAAAAAACGAACCCGGAACGGGACCGAACGTGGGAAGCGAGAAGCTGTGTCCTGAGCGGGCGCCGGTGCCGCGCTGGGCGTCGTGCGACGGAGGGAAACCTGGAGCGTGACTCCTGGCGGCGGAGACGCCGGCGCCTCCCGCGGCCCCGGCCGGACTCCTCCTCGGCCCCCGGAGCAGCGCGCCGCTGCCGCCGCATCAGGGCGCCGCCGGCCCAGCCCCCAGGTGCGTCCGCAGCACCAACAGCTAGGGGGGCAGGCCCCGCCCCGGGACGACGGCGCCGGCCGCCCGGGCTCGCGTCCCCGCCCCGCGCGGAGGGCTTGAGCGCGCGGAGCGACCAGCCGGGGGCCGGGCCGCTCCTGCAGCCTTCCCTCTCTTGTGCGCCCGCAGACGCCCTCCGGGGCGGCCCGAGCCCCCTCATCTGTTCCCTCCCCCTCCGCGCGGGGAGGGGCCCGGGGGCGCCGGACTTTCCCCAGGAATCCCCCGCGCGCGGGTGACGTCTGCCGGCCGCTGCGTTCCGCGTGGGGCGGCCGCGGGCGCCGGGTTCGGAGTGTGGGCGTGGCCGCCGGCCCTGCACCTGCGGCGCCCCGCGAGGGGCCACGCGCAGGGAGCCTGGGCGCCTCGCCGAGGCTGAGCGCCCTTGGACTCCCCGCCCTCAAGTGCGCCAGAACCCCCCGCCGGCTTCAGGCACTCATTCGGTACCGAGAGCGTCCACTCGAGGGCTGAGGGTACTTACCGTGGTTAAAAATACCAAGACCGTGCCTTCGAAGACCTGTGATTCCAGTGGGGAAAGATAAACACATGAAGTGTGCATTACGCCAAATGGCGGTGATATCTTGAAAAATAAGGCTGAGGCTTAAAAATTAGGGAATGCTAAAACACACACACACACACACACACACACACACACCAACAAAAAAATACCATCACCACCACCACCAACAAAAACAAAGCCCTTGTAGATGGGGAATTTCAAAGAAAGGCGGAACCCAACTGAAAGAGCTCCCAAAGGACAGCGCTACGACACTTTGAGGAACACAATAAAGTAGTATTAGACTCCAATCCGAAGTAAAAAGGAAACCCATGAGCGTTTAATGGTATAAGTAGTTGTGGGGCGCCTGGGTGGCTTAGTCGGTTAGGCGTCCGACTTTCGCTTAGGTCATGATCTCGCGGTTCGTGGGTTCGGGACCCGCGTCGGGCTCTGTGCTGTCAGCTCAGAGCCTGGAGCCTGTTTCAGTCTGTGGCTCCCTCTCTCTCTGACCCTCCCCTGCTCACGCTGTCTGTCTGTCTCTCTCTCCTAGAAATAAATAAAACATTAAAAAAATTTTTTAAAAAAATGGTATAAGTAGTTGAATAAATAAATAAATGCTAACTGGAGATAAATCTCCCCTGCAGAATTTGTAAAAGTTTATGTAGATACTCCACCCTTAAGGAAGAGAAGCATGATTTCCCACTCCTTAAGTATGGCCGGCCCATAATGACTTCTTCCAAAAAGTAAGGCATAGAAAGGAGAAAACGAGTAAGTTCACGATGGAGGCACCACCTCGGCCAGAAGATCAAGGTCAATATTAACAGTCGTAAATCATACTGATAGTATGCGCTTATGATATGATGTGATGAAAATGTCACTTTGCCTCTGTGGTTTTCCTCTCCCAAGCCCATGACCCCAGTTCTTATAAGAAAAACATCAGACAACAAACAGAGGGACATCCTCCAAAATACATGGCCAGTATTTCTCTGAACTGTCCATGTCATCAGAAACGAGGAAAGTCTGAAAAACTGTTAGTCTAGAGGAACCTAAGGAGACATGTCACCTAAATGTAAGTGGGATCCTGAATGGGATCTTGGAACAGAAAAGGGCCGTAAGGTAAAAAGTTAGGAAATCTGAATAAAGGATGGACTTTCATTAGCAATATAATATCAAGATTGGTTCATTAGTCGTGATGGTGTGCCATATTGATTAGAAGATGGTAATAATAGAAGAAAATGGGTACAAGGTTTATGAAAACACTTTATACTATCCTTGCAATTTTTTTGTAAATCTAAAACTGTTCTTAAAAAATAGCGTTTATTAAAAGTAAAGCTAGGGACACCTGGGTGGCTCAGTCAGTTAAGCGTTTGACTTCAGCTCAGGTCATGATCTCATGGTTCGTGGGTTCAGGCCCAAGTCAGGCTCTGTGCTGAATGCTTGCTCAGAGCCTGGAGCCTGCTTCGGGTTCTATGTCTCCCTCTCTCTCTCTCTCTCTCTCTCTGCCCCTGCCCAACTCATGCTCTGTCTCTCCCTCTCTCAAAAATAAACATTAAAATTATTTTTAAATAAAAGTAAAGCAAAATAAGAGAGATGAGCGATGCAAAAAAAACTTTTTTAAAAAGTTTATTTCAAAGGCCTCCAAGATTAAAAACAAAACAAAACAAAAAGAGTTGAGGAGGAAATAATGCAGATATTTGGGTTATGACCATTTCAAGCAGAGCGATCTGTAGATATAGAGGCCCTGAGGCAGGAGTGTTCTTGGCTTCTTGGATTAGTGTCAATGGGGGTAGAACAGAATGAGTGGGGGAAGGGTGATGGGTGGTGGTACTAGGGCTGGGGAATGGAGCATGTAGGACCTTGATGGTCATGATACTTTTAAAATTTTACTCTGATTAAGAAAGGAAGACACTGAAGAATTTTTAGTAGAAGAGTGACCTGATATGGCTTTTTTTTCTTTTTTTTAATTTGCTATTGTGTAGACCAGTTAGCGGGAGAGGATGGAAGAAAGCCAACCAGTTAGGAAACTGTGCTGATTAATTTTATCTGACAACTCCACTGGGCAGTGGGGTTCCCAGGTTAAGGATTATTCTGGATGTGTCTCTAAGAGTGTTTCAGAAGAGATTAACATTTGAATCTATAGAATGAGTAAAGCAGATTGCCCACCTCAATATGGGCGGGAGCCATCCAATCTGTTAAAGGCCTGAATAGAACAGCAGGCTGGGTAAGAGAGAATTGATCCTCTCTAGGCCTGAGTTTGAGCTTGGACATCAACTTTTTCCTGCCTTCAGATCTGGCCTCAAACTGGTAGTTATAACATTTGCTCTCCTGCTTTTCAGACCTTTGGACTCAGACTGGAATTATACCACCAACTTTCCTGGGCCTCCATCTTGCCAACTGAAGATCTTGGAAGTTCTCAGCCTCCGTTATATATGTTCTGTTTCTCTGAACCACCCTGACTGATACAAAACCATAGCAGTAGAGCTGGTAAGAAATGGGCAGGTTCTGGGTATATTGCCAAGGAGAAGCTGACATGACTGGCTGATTAATTGGTTGTAGGACATGAGAGAGTAAAAGAAGTCAGGATGAGTTAAGGTTTTTACTCAGAGCAATTAGAAGAAAAGAGGTTCCTTTTGCTAACCAAGAAGACTGTTGAGCAGCAAGTTGTGGGGCTGGAGGAGGGAGGGGAGGTTGCTGGGAATTAAGAGTTCCATTTTGGACACTTTAAGTTAGAGTTGTCAAGAAGGCATTTGGACAGGTGTGTCTCGGATGATGATATCACTTGGGAAGTCTTTAGTGATTTGTGGTGTGCAGGTAGAATTTAGATGTCTGCAGTCTAAGCCATGGGGCACTCCAAGGGTCAGGGATCAAGGAGCATGAAGAATCAAAAAAAGGAGAATAAGAAAGCATACTCAGTGATCTAGGAGGTAGACTAACGAAGAATGGTGTTCCAGAAGCCAAATGAAAGCAGTGTTTCAAGAATGATCAACTTATCAAACCCTGCTAAAGTGGATGAAATTAGAACTGAAAACTGAGCAATGGGCTTGGCCATGTGCAGGTCAGCACACACTTGATAAGAATTTGGGTGGTGTGTAGTGATCAAAGCCTGTATGGATTGGGCCCATAGAGAATAAAAAAAGAGTAAATGGAGACAGAAGATCGAGGCAAAAGCTGGAAGGAAATACATGGTTAAGAGAGAGATTTTTATTTTTAATTAGAAGACACACCTGTGTGTATGCTCATGGGCATAAGCCAGAAAACGAGGAGCAATTGATGGTGCAGGAGAGAAAAGATCGTTGCTGAAGCAATGTTCTTGAGTAGATGAGCAAGGATGGAATCCAATGCATGAAAGGAATGTTGGGGTTAAGTTGGAGAAGATAGAAATTTTTTTCTGAAAGCAGGAGGGAAGACAGAACATATGGGCACAGATACTGTTAATTGTGGAGGCAGGAATATGTTTTCTCAATGAAAAAGCAAGGTTATCAGTGGAGAGTGAGGAGTAGAGAAGAAAGTTCATAAAAAGGGTATTCCATTTGAAACATCTCCCAGAGATAGTGAGAGAGTAAACAAACTTTGAAAATATAGTCAGATTGCTGGATAATACTAAGGGTACATTTCAAGTCAGGGATCATGGATATAATGGGAGACCAGTCAAAATAGTTGTGTGTTCTGACCAGTCTCATTTTCCTACTTGGGTACAAATAATGCTAGGCAGAGGTCCAGATACAAGTGGAGTTTGGGTTTGGCCAGCTGAATAGGATGGAGGAGAGAGGGCCAAGAACCTGGAGCGTCTATGCAAGAGAATGATTATAAGGAAGGACCATGGCATTTATCATGAGAGGAGAGAGGAGAGAAGAGAGAAGAGAGAACATGAATGATGGCATTGAGGCAAAGTGGAAAGGTGTTAGGTTAGTGGATTGAAGGTTCCAGGGTATCAAAAATTTGTGCAGTGAGGGGATTAGAGAAATCCAGTTGGAAAAATCCAAGTTGGTTATCAGAGAGTGGTTTCTTTGAGACTTAGCTGATGAAGGAATGAAGATACTGGCAATGACAAATTCTAGACTGACCTGGGTTTTCTGCAATTGATGAGCCCACCAGGTAGGTCTCCTATATTTTACACATTTTTTTCTCGAAAGGTTGGCTCTCACCTCCAGTCTAGATTTCCTGAACTATGAGTATGGATGAGGACTCTAGGGTAAATCCAGATAAAGAGGGGGAAGCACTTGGAGAAAGGCATATCTTCCTCACCAAGGCTTGTCCTCTGTATACAGTATTTCATACCCTCCTGCCATCCCAAATTTGAAGTGCTCATAAACTCATTGAAACTCAGGATTGGAAGGACATCTAGCCCAGCTACCCCCTCAGATGCAACTCCTCGATAGCTTTCAGCTAAATAGACGTATTTTATCCCCACTCCATGTCGTGATCACCAACCACCATTTCTCTTTGCCACGCTAGGTTGCAAACTCCTCGAGGGCATATGTTTAACCTGTCTTTTTTGCAAGTGATAAAATATATGTAACTTAAAATTTTTCATCGTAACCATTTGAAAACGCAAAGTTCAGTTACGTAAGTACATTCACACTGCTGTGTGACCATCATCATCCATTTCCAGAAAAATTTATCTACCCCAGCTGACAACTCTGTGCCCATTAAACACTAATTCTCCATTCCCCCCCTCTCTCCAGCCCCTGGCAGTGATCATTCTACTTACTGTCTCTATCAATTTGACTACTCTAGATATGTTATACAAATGGAATGGCACAATATTTGTTCCTTTGTTGCTAGCTTGTTTCATTCAGCATAATGGTCAGGATTTATCTATGTTATAGCATGTGTCAGAATCTTCAGAGAAATAAATAGAGAGAGGGAATCCCAAGCAGGCTCCATCCTGTCAGCGCAAAGCCAATCACAGGGTTTAGTCTCACAAACCATGAGATCATGACCTGAGCTGAAATCAAGAGTCAGATGCTTAACCGACTGAGCCACCCAGGTAACCTGAATCTTTTTCCTTTTAAAGGCTGAATACTATTTCTTTTTCAGTCTTTTCTTCAAATTTTCTGGAGTCCATACCCAGAAGTGGAGTTGCTGGATCATATAGTCATTCTCTGTGTAATTTTTTGTGGTGTCGCACACCATTCTTCACAGTAGCTGCACTAGTTTACATTCATACCAGCAATGCACAAGGGTTCTGGTTTCTCCACCCCCTTGCCAACACTTGTTATCTTCTTATGACCTATCTTTGATTTCCTCTCTATGGAAATTCCTCTCTATGCTGCTAGGCACATGATGGTGTATGAGTAAATGAACAGGTGTTGTTAGCCCTGTCGAAAAGGAAAATGAGGTTAAATGAATCAGCAAGCCCCATCTTGCACATCTTGTTCTAGATCTTTACTGTCCATTATTGCAGCCACATGTAGCTATTTAAATTTAAATTAATTAAGATTAAGCAAAATTTTAAATTCAGTTCCTCAGTCTCTGTGACATTTTCAATGCATAATGGTCACCATAACTAATGGTAATTAGTGCCCACACTGCATTGGACTGTGCAGAATAGGAAATTAGCACGATTGCAGACAGTTCTTTGGTTACTATATTGGTTACTATATTGATCCTGCTAGCACCCTGTGCTTTGGCTCACAGATCATATTTGGATAAGCTTTTCCAGAATTGGACAGCTTAAAATTTAAGATAAAGTTCTTTCTTTTAGGAGGGAGGGAATATGCTGCCTTATAAAGTCTACGGCCCTTACTACATAAATGGCTGCTATGCAAAGTCTCAAATTATTATTTTTAAATATTATATTTGGACTTTCAGTGATCATGAGGTTCTGTTGCTCTTCTTTATGAACACAGGTTTACTGTTTAAATCTTTCTCTATGTCATTCAAAACTGTTATCTGCTAAACCACTGATTTAATAAAATAGTCTTAGATTCAGAATGGAGATTATATCTCCACTTAATACTTTACCACTTTACCACTTTTTACCCTGAGCCTACACCATACCTAGGATGTTAGAGATTGTCAATAAATATTTGTTGAAAGATGAGTGAATGAATGACACAGGTAAGCACTGAGCTGAACTTGGGAGCTCAGGGCACAAAGATGACATTTTAGAGGGTGGCCTAATGAGATTTGGAAATATGGATCTAGCGCTGGTTGTTTTCAACAAAACATGATTTTAAGGTACATTCTTTTCTTCCATTGTTCTAAGTAGCTTAAGATTTAATTCTTGTAAGGCTTTTGTCTAGTGCATGTTTATAAAGCTTCAACTCTTTTATAAACACACACCACCAATGAATATAGTAACAAGAAAAAATAAATTCTAGATTCTTATCATGTCAGCATGTATGCAGGCATCTTCTGTTTGCCCCTTCAGATCTACTTTCTACCTCTCTCCATCCTACTCTCTACCTTGGATGGTTGAGCTCAATGGATGATTGCAATTGGCTCCTGTGCTCTTTGGATTCTCTTGGACTTGGCCAACAGGGAGATCTAGCAGGGGAGCAGAAGCAGCGGATGAGGTCTGGGAATTATTTCAAACAGAAGGGCTCTCTGTGTTCTCAACAGGTCACTGTTCCTCTAAAGTGGTCTGTTCTACATGATTCCTTCTCCTTCCTGGTTCTGATTCTCTTTCCCTACTCATGATTCTCAGGCCTGGGGTACAACAACCTAAGAGTTCCTATGGTTTCCACTCTGCCTATACCTTTAAATATTACCTTTATTTATAAACCTTCATTGAATTATTCTAATTTGAATGTGTCATCTGTCTCCTGCCAGGACCCTGATACAGCATCCTTAACCATTAGCTAGACCACAGTGTCCAAATCCCTGTTCTGAAAATTTTATACCTACGGTCCTTACAAAAATGTTCCTTGATAATTTTAGCATCCCCTTATTTCAGTTCACTAGTTAGCTTTATGAAGTGTCATATAATATACATTTTTCTCCAGCACACTCAGACTAGAAAAATACTCTGATTCATAGGCAAATCTTTTTGCATATAGCTTCTCTACATAAAATATTATTTATGAAAATACATATAAATAAGACTATAAAACAAGTTGGTTAGTTTTTAAGATATTAAGTATTTTAATATCTAATAAACTTTCAGTTCTATGGGAGGAAATCTATACCTCAGTACCTCAAACAAGCCATCATTACTCAATATACACAGCTTACTGGAGTTTCTAACCCCTTCCTATACACTGAATGTTTGTGTCTGCCAAAAATTCATGTTGTAATCTAATTCCCAATGTGATGGTGTTAGGAAGGAAGGCCTTGGGAGGTGACTAGGTCATGAGGATGGAGCCCTCAAGAACGAGATTCATGTTCTTATAAAGTGGCCCCACAGAGCATTCTTGACCCTTCCATCATGTGAGAACACAGCAAGTAGATGACCATCTATTACCCAGGAAGCGGGCTCTCACCAGACACCAAATCTGTCAGCACCTTGATCATAGACTTCCTAGTCTCCAGAACTATGACAAATAAATTTACGCTATTGATAAGCCATAAAGTCTAGAGTATTTTTCCTATAGTGTAAAGCCTACATAGACTAAGACACCCTTTGAGGCTCAGTGTTTAACTGTACAATTATTAGCAGACATCAGTTCATTTAAAATTATATAAACCCCATAATGCTAATATCTAGATTAAAGATAACTAATACTTTAATACTAATACTAATACAGTTGCAGTGTGCCAAGCACTATGCTAATGTTTTCATATATTATCTTGTTTAATTTTCATCACAAAATTATGAAGCATGTACAACCCAACCCCATCTGACAGAGGAAGAAATGAGCCTTAAAGTCTGTCCACTGTCACAGTGCCAGCAAGCAAAGGACCCTAGACTCAAATCCTGGTGTCTAACACAAAAGTCCATGTTCTTAACCACCAATAAAGAATACAAGAACAACATCAAAGACCACAGAAGAACCAAAATCTAAGGAGTATTCAAAGCAAAGGATTTCTGTTACCCTGTTATCTATCCTCAAAGAGCAGTGTCTAGAGGCACCTGGGTGGTGGCTCAGTCAGTTAAGCATCTGACTTCAGCTCAGGTCATGATCTCACTGATCATGAGTTTGAGCCCCACATCGGGCTCTGTGCTGACAGCTCAGAGCCTGGAGCCTGCTTCCAATTCTGTGTCTCCCTCTCTCTCTGCCCCCCTCCCACTCACACTCTATCTCTTTCTCTGAAAAAATAAATAAACATTAAAAAAATTTTTAAAAGAGCAATATCTAAACCTATATAAGCTTAGAAAAATTACAAAAAAGAGAGAAAAGAATGCAACAGATAACTCCTAGAAAAGCAAATTTCTTATTGTTTAGGAAGCTTATTTTCTGTACATGGTACATAGGAGGGGTAGAAAATTGGTGGTGGAATTATACTATTTTGGAATTAGTTAAATCTTATTCCTAGCTACAATTCCTGAAATGACATAGTTATATTTTTTATTTTAACCCAAATTGCAATTAAGTGAAAATTTTCTTCTGACATATTGTTATACTTGCAAGAGGCTTGAAGGTGAGCTTGTACTGACTGCTCTTTTCATACAAATAGCATATTCTCGGTGAAAGAGAAGGGTCTAAAAAATACTAGGTGAAGAGATAGTATAATTGATCTGCTTCATGGCTCTTAATGTTTTTTTTCTCAACTGTGATTTTGCATAACAAGTTGCAAAACTATTTTTAAGATGAGACTGTTACTCAATACTCATTTCTGGTAACCCCCTTTTTGCACCATCCTCCTGTCCTGTGGAACCAATAAAAGTGAAACAGAAAAGCATAAACAGAATGTAGCAAATGAGCCATACCTTCTATAGGTAATAGTTTAGTCATAAGCCTTTAAATATTGATTTTGAATTTGAATAGTTAAATTTGTTGCCAACAAGTATAATTCTCACAAATGGACTAGACATTTTTATAATCCATATTGTGTTCATTTAGTCAAATTTGTACCATCCATTTAGAAACTGCACATGTCTACACCAAAAAGCCTTACTTTGGGGCTGAGAAATGGCTTTCTTCTCTTTTTCTTCATCCATTTCATCGTCTTCTTGGAGCTCCATGACTTTGTCTTACTTTTCCCTTTAACACACTCTTCAGGTGGAGTGAGGCCTTCCTCAGAGAGGGTTTATAATTTCTGTGAGGGCATGGACCTCAGCCAGCATCCTTCCATGACCCTAAAGAAAATTTAAAAGTACAGTATTGACACCACACACACACACCAAAAAAAAAATGTGTTTCAAATGACAAATATGTCTTAAAGATGAACATACCAAAATTGACACAGTGAAAACAGATCAAAGCTTCAGGTGTAAATTCACAGATTTGATGGACAGACTTCTTGCAGGGATCTGCTCATGGACTGGTGGTCTTGTTGAGGAGAAGGTGGAGAAGCTGACAGATGTTCCTCTCAGGCCGCAGTTCCTGGCCCAAGTGTGAATAGGAATCTTTGGTAGGAGCTGACATAGCCTTGCATCACTAACTCTGTGTTGAAAGCAGGCCACTCTAGCTGATTTCTTTAAGCTCTATTTTTTACAGGTTGGTGATTGACAAAGCTGAATTATGAAACAGGAACTTTTGCCACAATTCTACATCCTTAGTCACAAAGAAACATTTACAAAACAAATGCCCTCATGCAAATAAGAATTCATAATTGATTACAATGCAAATGTGAATGCTGCATATAATCTATTCATGCCTTATTTCTTTCAGGATATCATCTCTCCAACTTCAGTCATGAGTAGACTCCTTATCAAGGAAAAAGAATATATGATACCCATGTTGACAAATTACTTGAATACAATGTAACTTACATAAGCATGGTATAAGTTGCTTATGGTTACAGCCTCATTAGAAAACTATAAAATTCAAACAAATCATATGCAGATTTTAAGAAAGAAAACAAACAAACAATGGACAAAAAAGAGAGAGACAAACCAAGAAACACTTAACTATAAAGAACAGACTGTTGGTTACCAGAGATGGGGGGTGGGAGATGGGGAATGGTTGAAAATAGGTGAAGGGGATTAAGAATATACTTACCATGATGGGCACTGAGAAATATATAGCGTTGTTGAATCAACTGTACTGTAGTGCACCAGAAACTAAAATAACATTGAATATTAACTACATTGGAATTTAAAACTTTTGAAAAGTGAACAAGCCTACATATTAAAAGTATAAAATTAACATTAAAATAAGCAGCATTGATTTATGTTGTTTTGATGAAGCAAAAAAGTTCTATTCTCTTAGCAAATTTCAATTATATAAACTTAGTGTTACCAATTATAGTCACCATGTTTTACATTAAATCTTCAACCTTATGCATCTCATAGCTTAAAGCCTTTACCTTTTTACCATCCTCTCCCTATTTCTTTCAACCTCCAGCCCTGGCAACCACTTTTCTACTCTCTCTTTCTATGAGTTTGACTTTAAAAAAAAAAAAAGTTTCGATATGTAAGTGATACCATGCAGTATATGCCTTTCTCTTTCTGGCTTATTTAATTTTGTATAATGCTCACAGAGTCCACCCACAATGTCGCAAATGGCAAAATGTCCTTCTTTCTCATGGCCAAATAATATCCCATTGTTTCTATATACCACATCTTCTTTATCCATTCATCCATTGATAGGCACTTTGGTTGTTTCTAACATTTATTTATTTTTGAGAGACAGAGACAGAGCATGAGTGGGGGAGGGGCAGAGAGAGAGGGAGACACAGAATCCAAAGCAAGCTTTAGGTTCTGAGCTGTCAGCACAGAGCCTGACATGAGAAAACTTACCAACTGTGAGATCATGACCTGAGCCAAAATTGGATGCTCAACCAACTGAGCCACATAGCCAACCCTTGGGTTTTTTCTATAGCTTGGGCACTGTGAATAATGCTGCAAGGAACATGGGAGTGCAGATATCTCTTCATTATTCTACTTTCATTTCTTTTGAATTTATACTTAGAAGTGGGATTCCTAGATCATATGGTAGTTCTGTTTTCAGTTTTTTGAAGAATTTTCATACTATTTTTCATAGAGGCTGCACCACTTTACGTTCCCACCAACAATGCACAAGGGGTCCCCTTTTTGCATATCCTTTTCAACTTGTTATCTCATGTCTTTTTGATGATAGCCACTCTAACAGATGTAAGATGATACCTCACTGTACTTTTGATTTGTATTTCGCTGATGATTACAGATGTTGAGCACCTTTTGATATACCTGCTGGTCATTTGTACATCTGCTTTGAAGACATGTCTGTTCAGTTCCTCTGCTCATTTTTAAAATGTTTTGTTTTGTTTTGTTTTTGATATTGAGTTGTATGAGTCCTTTATATGTTTTGGATATTAACCCCTTATAAGATATATGATTTGTAAATATGTTCTCCCATTTGGTAGGTTGCCTTTTTATTTTGCTGATGATTTCCTGTGCAACAGCTTTTTATTTGATGTAGTTTTACTTGTTTATTTTTGCTTTTATTATCTTTGCTTTTGGTGTCAAATTTTAAAAAAATCATTGCTGAGATTGATGTCAAGGACCTTACCTCCTGTGTTTTCTTCTAGAAGTTTTATGGTTTTAGGTCTTTTATTCAAGTATTTTGAGTTGGTTTTTGTGCATGGTGTAAGATAGAGGTTCAGTTTCATTGTTTTGCATTTAGCTGTCCAGGTTTCCCAACACCATTTATTGAAGACACTATTCTTTTTCCGTTGTATATTCTTGGCTCTTTTATGGAAAATTAGTTGACCACATATGCATGGGTTTATTTCTGGGCTCTCTATTATGTACCATTAATTTATGTGCCTGTATTTATGCCAATACCATATTATTTCTGTGAAAAATACCACTGGAATTTTGATTGTATTGAATCTCTATCAAACTGATTTGGGTAGTATAGATATTTTAACAATTTTAATTTTTCTAATCATAAACACATAATTTCTTCCCATTTATTTTTGCCTTCCTCAGTTTCTTTCATCAATGTCTTAGAATTCTCAGTGTATAGATCTTTCTCCTCATTGGTTAAATTTATTCTTCATATATCATTCATTTTGATGCAGTTGTAAGTGGATTGTTTACTTAATTTCTCTTACTGGCATTTCATTGTCAGAGTAAAGAAACATAACTGATTTTTGTGTATTGATCTTGTATCCTACAACTTTACTGAATTTTTAGCTCTAACAATTTTTGGTAGAGTTGTTAGGAGTTTCTATCTGTTACATGCAATCTGCAAATAGAGAAAGTTTTACTTCTTCCTTTTTTATTTTATTTCCTTTTCCTGACTTATTGCTCTGGCTAGAACTTCTTGTACCATGTTGAGTAAAAATGACAAGAGTAGGCATCCTTCTCCTTTCCTGATCTTAGAAGAGAACCTTTCAGCTTTTCACCATTGAGCATGATGACAGCTGTGGGCTTCTCATATGTAGCCTTTATTATGTTAAGGTATGTTTACTCTGTACTCAGGTTGTTACAAGATTTTATCATGAATCAATGTTAAGCCTTGTGAAATGCTTTTTCTGCATCTATTGAGATGATTGTAAGATTTTTATCGTTCATTTTGTTAATGTGGTGTATCATGTTGATTGATTTGCAGATGTTGAACCATTCTTGCATCCCTGAAATAAATTCTACTTGATCATGGTGTGCCATCTTTTTCATATATTGTTGAATTAGGCTTGCTAACATTGTTGAGGATTTTCCATCTATTGTTCATCAGTATATTGGTCTGTTATTTTGTTTTCTTGTCATTGTCCTTGATTGGATTTGGTATCAAGGTAATGCCAACTTTGTAAAATGGTTTAGAAGTGTTCTGTTTTCTTCTATTTTTTTGAAGAGTTTGGAAAGGATTGATTCTCAATTTAAAAATATTTGGTAGAATTCACCATGAAGCCATTAGGTTCTGGACTTTGTTGGGAGGGTTTATTATTACTGATTTAATCATGTTATTTGTAATGGGTCTATTCAGATTTTGTATTAGTTCATGATTTAGTCTTGGGAGCTTGTGCATTTCTAGGAAATTTCTCTTTCTTCTAGGTTGCCTGATTTGTTGGCATATAATTATTCATTTTAGTCTCATGATCCTATGTATTTCTGTGGTATCAGTTGTAATGTCTCTTCTTTCATTTCTAACTTTATTTGAGTCCTCTCTCTCTTTTGTTATTCTTGGTAAACTGAGATAAATGTTTATCGATACTCTTTGCTTTTTCCAAAAAAAAAAAAATCTCCTCTTAGTTTCATTGATCTTTTCAATTGTCTTTATAGTCTCTACTTCCTTTATATCCACTTTCGTCTTTGTTATTTCTCTCCTTCTGCTAACTGGATGCTTAGTTTGTTCTTCTTTTCCTATTTCTTGAGGTGTAAAGTTATTTATTTAAGTGGGGTTTTTTTTCATTATTTAAGCATTTATTGCTATGGACTTCCTTCTTAGAGCTGCTTTTGTTCCATACCATTAGTTTGGGTAAGTGGTGCTTCCATATTTATTTGTCTCATGAAAATTTTAATTCTCTTTTAATTTCTTCCTTTTTAAATTTTTAATGCTTATTGATTTTGAGAGAGAGAAGGAGAGAGCACATGCATAAGTGGGGAAGGGGTAGAGAGAGAGGGAGACACCGAATCTGAAGCAGGTTCCAGGCTCTGAGCTGTGAGCACAGAGCCCGATGTGGGGCTCGAACCCATGAACCGTGAGATAATGACCTGAGCCAAAGTTGGATGCTTAACCAACTGAGCCACCCGGGCACCCCGATTTCATCTTATATACATTGGTTTTTCAGTAGCATGTTGTTTATTCTCCACATATTTGTGAATTTTCCAGTTTTTTTCCTGCAACTGATTTCTAGTTTTATACCATTATGTTTGGAAAAGTTGCTTGAAATGATTTCAATCTTTTTAAAATTTATTAAGAGATGTTTTGTTGTTTAACATGATGTATCCTTGGAGAACATTACATGTGCACTTGAGAAAATGTGTATTCTCCTGCTGTTGGATGGAATGTTTTGCAAATGTCTGTTAAGTCCATCTGTTTTAATGCATAGTGTAAGTTTAATGTTTCCTTAATGATTTTCTATGTGAATGATCTATCCATTGTTGAAAGTGTCAAAACAAGTTGTACTTTGCATTTAAGTCATCTGGAAGAGAAAAATACATAAATTAATGGCAAATACAATATAAAGCTCCATTTTGAATTGGAAATAAATGTTTTAAAATAGTTATGTATAATATTGCCTATTTTACTGCTGCTACTGCCATAGAGAATCAAGGTACTAATCAAGTACAGTGAAAAAAAGTTGTGTTGATAGAAACTGCTTTTAAATTCTGCTTCTAGTCACACCATTTTCATCCTTTGACAACTCCTGTTTGCAGGCCCACCATCTTTTCTCACTACAGGTCTTACTTGTATCTTAATTTGACACTGGGTATAGGGAGGAAAAAAAATCTCTCCTGAGAAATGTATAAAGTTGGTAGGCATGGAATGTTGAAGTCTGAATTCATATTACCCATGTGGGACAAAGATCTTCAAGCAGTTAGTTTCATTTATAGGGAATGGATTGATTATGCCACCAGATGACTGGCTAAAATGAAGGCACACCCTCTCTGAAAAAACTAAAGTATTGACAGTTATTGACAGTAACTGTACTATACCAACAGTCAATAGATGCTCTTGACTTCCCAAATGCCAAAATGTGAAAAAATGTGAATTTCAGATTATTTTGTATATAGAAGTTATCACAACTTAATGAGATAACTCATGCAAACTGTCTAGAACAGTGCTTTGAAAGTAGTAAGCTACCATAATTATCCTCATCATCACTTGCCAGCTTTATTTGTAATAACCACAAATTTTTATTATAATAAATGAGACCTACTCACCTTTCTCCAAGCACTCATTTCTTTTTTTTATTTTTGTGGTTTGTGCTGGATGAAATGAGAAAGTATTTTTCTGAGTGTAAAATAATGAACATTATCATTATTGTCATCATCATCATCATCATCATGCTACCCCCAACATAACTGCATACCCTTTTTTTTTAAAAACAAAAAAAAACAAAAAAAACCCAGGATTTCCTATTCTGTAAAACCGAAGAGTTAGACTGCATAATTTAAAAAATTTTTTTGTTATGGCAAATGTGAGGTCTGTACAAAAGTCTTTAGAATAGTTCATTCCTAAGCAAAAATATTTATTAAATCATGAGTATATTCCCTCATATTTATGCCTTCTACCCTAGACTATTCCCAGGCATCATATTCTCTTACGCCTAATAATTTTTGTATACCTTTCTATCTCTACAAGTTTATAATAAACCCAGAAATTCAGGGAACCCCGCTGTAAGTCTTTGTTATCAACAGGCATTTTTCTCCTCTTCCCCCAAGCTAAGTAAAATGAGCCTAGATACTGCTCTACTATTTAGTTAATACTTGTACATTGACTTCTACTTCCAAACTTGATGGAGTAACAGGGAACAGATTACCCTCCCAACTGAATAACAACAGCAAGGACAAAATACATAAACATCAATTTTCAAGATACTAAACATCAAATAATGTTTGTGTTGAAGGACTGTGATCCCCAGGTTATGGAAAACATGCAAGGTAAGACTCGCTTGTCCCAGCTTGCTGCTGTGGGAGAATTTCCAGCATATGGCACAGAGAAGAAGCCAGGCAGATAGCCTGAGGTGAGATGAAGCTAAATCCAGGGAGACGAAGATGGCTAAAGTTCATAGGATGGAGTAATGAGGAGAGAGAGATGGATAGAGATAGATCTAAGCAGATTTTCAAAGATCCTCCTTGAGTATTCAGCAGAGGATTTATCAGTTAATGCATGTCAGAAAACCACCTGGGGCTGGGGACGAAACCAACTAAAAGGATTAGAGGAAGCAGTAACTACTGCCTACACACAGCCAGAAATGGTGCCTATTCTCACAAACCAGACTGAAAAACCTCATAATTTACTGGAAGAAGTGGTCAGAAAATTTTTCTTTCAGTGGCATCAAACTGTTTCTAAGTAACAACATAACAAAGTTCAAGAACACTTATGGGAATTCAAAAATATACCTAGCACCCAACAAGGTATAATACGTAATCTACAGCATCTAATTAAAAATTACCAGACATGACAATTTTTCTGCTCTCTTTAAGAGTAGGAAAACTCAGTCAACATGCACATATATGCACGCGCGCACACACACACACACACACACACGTGTGTTCATGCATGCACACATCACAAACACAATTGGAGTTCCCCAAAGGAAAAGAGAGATGGAAGAAATATTTGAAGAAATAGTGTCCAAAACTCTTCCAGATTTGTTGTACCCTGTAAAACCATAGATCCAAGAAGCTTAGTAAACCCAAGCACAAGAAACAAGAAGGACACCAAAGCATATCATAACTAAGTTACTCAAAACCAGTGATAAAGAGAACATCTTAAAAGCAAACAGAGAGGGAAAAAAAAAGACACATTATGTAGAGAAGAAAAAAGATAAAAAGATGAGAACAACAGCAAATTTCACATCAGTAATAATATACCAGAGAAACTGTGGAGGACTAAAAGAAAAACATTAAAGGAAATAACTGTCTGCCTATCATTTTATACACACTGAATGTATATTTTACAAATGAAAGTGAAATAAATTTTTTCTTAGACATAGAAAACTGAAAGAATTTATTACCAACAGGCTATAAAATTTATTACCAACACACTCTAAGATATAAAAGGAAGCCCTTCAGGCAAAAGGAAAATGATGGAAATATGGAAATCTACAAACAAAAAATGAACTATACCAGAAATGGTAACTACATAAATAAATATATGAGTTTTTTTCTTATTATTAAATGTCTTTAAAAGATAATTACTTAAACAAAAATAATAAAAATATAGTGTGGGATTTATAAAGTATGTTCATGAAAAATGTATGACAATAATAGAACCTTAAAATAGGTTCTTAAACTTTGTAAAGTGGTATAATATCCCTTGAAAGTAAACAGTAATAAGTGATTGAGGGCTACTATAAACCCAAAAGCAACTAAAATGACAAAATAACACGCCACCAAAAGAACAAAAATGGAGTCATCAAAATGTTTAACTGATCCAAAAGAAAGGAAAAAAAGAGGGAAAAGAGAAGATGGAATTAATAGAAAGCAAATAGCAAGATTAGAAGTCAATCTAACACAAAGTATCACATTAAATATAAAAGGTCTAATCTCTCCTATTAAAAGACAGAGATGACCAGATTGCATGAAAAGCAAAGCACGACAATATGCCACCTACAAGAAAATCACATATTAAATGTAAAATTTCAAACAGATTGAAAAGAAAAGAATAGAAAAAAGATAGCTAACAGAGATCAAAAGAAAGCAAGAGTGTTTCCATTAATGCCAGACAAAATACATTTCAGAATAGAAATATTAGTAGTGATAAAGGAAGTGATTTCTTAATGATAAAAAGATTGATTAATTAATCGGGAAGACATAATCTTAAGTTTATGTATCAATATCAGCTGCCAAATGCATGAATTAATAAATTAATAAAATTCCTGTCTATTTAAATATTTTTTAAGTTTTTATATTCATCCTCACTTGCATTTTGCCTTTTAAGTTTTAAGTTCATAGACTTTATTTTCATGGGACAGTTTTATATTTACAAGAAATACTGAACAGAAAGTGTAGAGTAACCCCCCAGCCTTCCTCTTGTATTAGTGGGTACATTTGTTACAACTGATGAGCCACTATTGATATATTATTAACTAGAGTCCATAGTTTATGTTAAGATTTGCTGTATGTTGTATATTCTCTGGAGTGGGGGGGGGGGACATGTGAATGTGTGTGTGATTTTTCTTGAATTGAGTTTTGATAAATGTATCCACATTTATCATACTATATAGTTTATTTACTGCTTTAAAAAATTCCTGTGGTCCACCTATTCATCCCTCCTCCAATATTCCCTCCCACAACCACTAACTTTTTTTTTGTCTCTACAGTATTGCCTTTTCCAAAATGTCATATAATTACAATTGTATAGTATGTAGCCTTTTTAGAATGGCTTCTTTCACTATGTTATATGCATTCAAGTTTCCTATGTGTCTTTGTGGGTTATACTCATTTTTTTGTTGTTAGATAATATACCATTGTCTGGATACGCTCAGTTTGTTTATCCACTCACCAACCAGAGGGCAGGATTGCCAGATTATATGATTGCAGTATGTTTGTTTTGTTGTAAGAAATTGTCAAACTTAAATAAATTTTAAAAAAACATTTAAAAAATTTTTTAAAAAGTGGGGGGCACACCTGGGTGGCTCAGTTGGTTAAGCATCCACCTTCAGCTCAGGTCATGATCTCACAGTTCATGGGTTTGAGCCCCATGTCAGGCTCTGTGCTGACAGCTCAGAGCCTGGGGCCTGCTCTGACACTCCCCTGCTCATGCTGTCTGTCTGTCTGTCTCTCTCTCTCTCTCTTTCTCTCTCTCTCTCTCAGAAATTTAAAAAAAAACATTAAAACTTTTTTTAAAAACTGTCAAACTGTCTTCCAAAGTGGCTGCATCATTTTGCATTTGCACCAGCAGTGAATGAGAGCTGCTGTTTCTCCACATCCTTACCAGCATTCGGTGTTGTTGGTGTTTTGAATTTTAGCTATTCTAATAGGTATATAGTAGTATCTCATCATTATTTTAATTGCTTTTTAGTTTTAGTAGATGGCTTTAATATATAGTTTTTAACATTATTTAGTATTTTGAAGTTTTTAGCATGTACATTAATTTACGTTTTTTATAAAGGTAAATTTAAATTTGAATATCATTACTGTACTACATATTGTGAGGTTGAAGTACAATTTTATTCAACAGTTTAACTTCATTTGTAATCTTAAGATATTTAGATATATGGAATGGTGGCATCTATTTGGATATTTGCCTTGGGGCAGTCCTGTTTGGGGCAGAGGGTCACAATTGCTAAGAATCAGCACTTAACAATTTTGCTGATTGAGGTTATGAGGGCACTTGTGGGGATGAGCACTGGGTGTTATATGGAAACCAACTTAACAATAAACTATTAAAAAATAAAATAAATTTTAAAAATGGGCCAACAACAAAAATAGAATCATTGAGAAGTTGTGGACGGTCTCAGTAGAAATATGTGCATACACAAATATAGGCAAAATTTTGTGTGCCTTTCAGGGATTCACAGACTTCCTAAGACTCATTCATGTATTCATTCATTATAGGTCAGCAACCCTTGCTCTGAATTTCTGACACATTACTCCCATTCAGTTTCCTGAAAGCACAGTCCCAAGATGGTCATCCTCTTACATCTTCCTTCACACTCCTCCAGGGGCATCCAGTTCTTTAAGCAGAAATTCCTTCAGCCTGCTATAAAACATTCAGCACTTCTTTCTTTATGCGGCCATCACTGAAGTTCCAGTGGCCACAATTAAGTTCAGTCCCTCTGTGACTTCTGACCGGATCAAGAACCATAGAAGGCATTTCAGTGCACCTTACCACATTTGCAGAGAGATTATATTTTCCCCTCTTTCCAAAAAGCTGAGTCAGAAGTACAACGTTGGACCCATGGCCATCTGGAAGGACGATGATGTACAGGTTATGCGAGGACCCTACAAAGGTTGACAAATTGACAAAGTAGTCCAGGTTTACAGGAAGAAAACTGCCATCTGCATTGAACAAATACAGCTAGAGAAGGAAAGCAACACAACTGTTGATGTGACCATTCACCCCAGCAAGGTGGTTATCACTAGACCGAAAGTGGACAAAGACCACAAAAAGATCCTTGAATGTAAAACAAAATCTCACCAAGTAGTAAAAGAAAACCACAAATATAAGGAAGAAACAATTGAGAAGATGCAAGAATAAAGTATTCTTTTTCTTTTTTTTTTTTTTTTTTGCGGGGTGCCAGGATACCCTATCAGTGCCCAGAAACCTGGATTTTTTTTTTTTTTTATTTCTAGGAGAGAGAGAGAGAGACAGCGTGAGCAGGAGAAGGTCAGAGAGAGAGGGAGTCACAGACTGAAACAGGCTCCGGGCTCCGAGCTGGCAGTCAGCACAGAGCCCGACGCGGGGCTCGAACCCACGAACCGCGAGATCGTGACCCAAGCGAAAGTCGGACGCTCAACCGACTAAGCCACCCAGGCGACCCAAGAATAAAGTATTCTTATATACAACTTTAAACAAAAACTATTAAAATGAAAACAATAAAACGTTCAGCAAACTAACCTCAAGTTAACCTGATCAGAACTCTCCCTGCATTACCTTCATTCAGATGGCCCAAGAATAAGCTGCTGACATTTTGTTCAACTTGCTGTTCTCTGAATGTATCTCTAGGCTCTCCAGGGTCTCCAACTTTATATAATTTTTTCACCTGAAATTCCTTTCTCTTTATCTCTGTCTATTGAAATTCTACCAGTATTCAAGGATCCTTGATATAAGTAACGTTTTCTTCCTACCCCACCTACTTCTTTTTCTGACCTCTCAGAACACATTTGTATACTCGTTCTTTCATTGATCTGTCCCTCCTTCATTCATTCTATCGATCATACAGTGAACTCGGCTGAGTATTCACAGTACTGGGTACTGTACTGGTATAGATGGCTTGTGCTCTGGAAGAAGATTTCAGGTGAACAGGAATGCATCTAAGGGACCTGATGAATGCCTGGGCTGGAGGGCAATAAGATGTAGAGGTTAAGAGTCACACCATCCAGGGGTGCCTGAGTGGCTCAGTCAGTGAAGTCTTCGACTCTTTTTGGCTCAGGTCATGAAGTCACAGCTCATGAGTTTGAGCCCCACCTCAGGCTTTGCGCTGACACCACAGAGCCTGCTTGGGATTCTTTCTCTCCCGCTCTCTTTGTCCCGCCCCTACTCTCTTTATCTCTCTCAAATTAAGTAAATAAACATTAAAAAAGAAAAAGAAGAGTAGAGGTACCTGGTGCCTCAGTTTTTTAAGCATCTGACTTGGGCTCAGGTCATGATCTCATGGTTTGTGGATTTGAGCCCCACATTGGGTTCTGTGCTGACAATGCAGTCTGCTTGGGATCCTCTCTCTCTCCCTACCACTCTCTCTCAGAAATGAATGAATGAATGAATGAATGAATGAATGAATGAATGAATATTAACAACAACAAAAAAAGAGGTCGTCTGGGGTCAGAGCTTTGTTCTGCCCATAGTGGCAGGGTGACCTGGGCCAAGTAGCATCACCTTCCTCTGCTTGCTTGGTTATCTGAAAGTCGAGATAAAAAGGGTACGTACATCATAGGGTCTATATGAGGATGAGGAGTGAGTTTTCTACCTAAAGATCTAAGAGTACTTGGCATGGAGTAAGAACTCAGTAAATACTGTTAATATTATTATTGTGAATGAAAGGAAAATGGCAGGTAAGAGTAGACTTTCCTAAAACTATGTCTCAGAAACCTTCCACACAACCTGTATTCTGCAGTGCTTGTTGAAGAAGATTAAATAAACAAACACAGGCTTGTGGCCTGATTAAATAAACAAACACAGGGGTCCTTTTTTGAGCTGACTTTGAGCTGATTATCTGTGTTTTAGGTCCATTTTACGACTTCTGTCCTTATAGCCAACTGATGGTCTCTTGACCTCAAGAGTGGCTTTAAAAGGTCACTACTACTACCTGAGTTGGTTTTATTTGATTGTTTGTTCATTTTTTATTACTGTGGACCTGATAAGTTTGCAAAGACGTTTTTTTTGGGGGGGGGGTTGGTTTTTTTTTTTACTCTAACAAGGATATTTATTATTTTTTTTTTTTACAAATAGTTTATTATCAAATTAGTTTCCACATAACACCCAGTGCTCATCCCCACAAGTGCCCTCCTCCATGCCCATCTCCCCCTCACCCCACATCCATCAGTACTCAGTTTTTGTCAGCATTCAAGAGTCTCTCATGGTTTCCCTCTCTCCCTTTCCCCCACCATTTCCCCCCTTCTTCTCCTCCTTGGTCCTCTGTTAAGTTCCTCCTAATCCTCCTATACGTGCAAACATATGATATTTGTCCTTCTCTGCCTGACTTATTTCGCTCAGCATAACACCCTCAAGGTCCATCCATGTTGCTACACATGGCCAGATTTCATTGTTTCTCATTGCCATGTAGTATTCCATGGTATAGATAAACCACATCTTCTTGATCCATTCATCTGTTGATGGACACTTAAGCTCTTTCCATGTTTTAGCTATTGTGGAGAGTGCTGCTATGAACATTGGGGTACATGTGCTCCTATGCCTCAGCATTTCTGTATCCCTTGGGTAAATTCCTAGCAGTGCTATTGCTGGGTCATAGGGGAGTTCTAGTGTTAGTTTCCTTAGGAAGGTCCACACTGTTTTCCAGAGGGGCTGTACCAGTTTACATTCCCACCAACAGTGTAGGAGGGTGCCCGTTTCTCCACATCCTCGCCAGCATCTAGAGTTCTCTGATTGGCTCCTTTTAGCCACTCTGACTGGCGTGAGGTGGTATCTCAGTGTGGTTTTGATTTGTATTTCCCTGATGAGGAGGATGCTGAGCATCATTTCATGTGTCTGTTGGCCATCTGGATGTCCTCTTTGGAGAAGTGTCTGTTCATATCTTCTGCCCATTTCTTCACTGGGTTGTTTGTTTTTCAGGTGTGGAGTTTGATGAGTTCCTTATAGATACTGGATATTAACCCTTTATCTGATATGTCATTTGCAACTATCTTTTCCCATTCCGTTGGTTGCCTATTAATTTTCTGGGTTGTTTCCTTGGCTGTGCAGAAGCTTTTAATCTTGAGGAGGTCCCAACAGTTTATTTTTGCTCTTGATTCCCTTGCTTTTGGGGATGTGTCAAGCAAGAAGTTGCTGCGGTGGAGGTCAAGGAGGTTGTTTCCTGCTTTCTCCTCTAGGGTGTTGATAGTTTCCTGTCTCACGTTCAGGTCCTTTATCCATTTTGAGTTTATTTTTGTGCATGGTGTGAGAAAATGATCTAGTTTCATTCTTCTGCATGTTGCTGTCCAATTCTCCCAACATCATCTGTTAAAAAGGCTGTCTTTTTTCCATTGGATATTCTTTCCTGCTTTGTCAAAGATCAGTTGGCTGTATACTTTTGGGTCCACTTCTGAGTTCTCAATTCTGTTCATTGGTCTATGTGTCTGTTTTTGTGCCAATACCATACTGTCTTGATGATGACAGCTTTGTAGTAGAGGCTAAAGTCTGGGATGGTGATCCCTCCCGTTTTGGTTTTATTTTTCAGTATTACTTTGGATATTCGGGGTCTTTTGTGGTTCCATACAAATTTTTGGATAGTTTGTTCTAGTTTTGAGAAGTATGCTGGTGCAATTTTGATTGGAATTGCATTGAATGTGTAGAGTGCTTTGGGTAGTAATGACATCTTAACTATATTTATTCTTCCTATCCATGAGCATGGAATGTTTTTCCATTTCTTTGTGTCTTCTTCAATTTCCTTCATAAGTTTTCTATAGTTTTCATCATACAGATCTCTTGTATCCTTGGTTAGGTTTATTCCGAGGTATTTTATGGTTTTTTGTGCAATTGTGAATGGGATCAGTTTCTTGACTTCTCTTTCTGTTGCTTCATTGTTGGTGTATAAAAATGCAACTGATTTCTGTACGTTGATTTTGTACCCTGCAGCTTGGCTGAATTCTTGGATCAGTTCCAGTAGGCTTCTGGTGGAGTCTGTCGGGTTTTCGATGTAGAGTATCATGTCATCTGCGAAGAGTGAAAGTTTGACTTTCTCTTTGCCAATTCTGATGCCTTTGATTTCCTTTTGGTGTCTGATGGCTGATGCTAGGACTTCCAGCACTATGTTAAACAACAGTGGTGAGAGTGGACATCCCTGTCGTGTTCCTGATCTCAGGGGGAAAGCTCTCAATTTCTCCCCGTTGAGGATGATGTTTGCTGAAGTCTTCTCTTAGATGGCTTTGATGATGTTTAAGTAGGTTCCTTCTATCCCAACTTTCTCTAGAGTCTTCATTAAGAAGGGATGCTGTGTCTTGTCAAATGCTTTTTCTGCATCTATTGACAGGATCATATGGTTTTTATCTTTTCTTTTACTGATGTGATGTATCACATTGATTGATTTGCGAATGTTGAACCAGCCCTGTAACCCAGGAATAAATCCCACTTGATCTTGCTGGATGATTCTTTTTATGTGTTGCTGGATTAGATTTGCAAGGATCTTGTTGAGGATTTCTGCATCCGTATTCATCAAGGATATTGGCCTGTAGTTCTCTTTTTTTGCTGGATCTCTGTTTGGCTTGGGAATCAGAGTGATGCTGGCTTCGTAAAATGAATCCGGGAGTTTTCTTTCGATTTCTATTTTTTGGAATAGCTTGAGAAGAATTGGGATTCATTCTGTTTTAAATGTCTGGTAGAATTCCCCAAGGAAGCCATCAGGTCCAGGATTCTTATTTGTTGGGAGATTTTTGATAACTGATTCGATTTCTTCACTCATTATGGGTCTGTTCAAGTTTTCCATTTCTTCCCGTGTGAATTTTGGTAGTGAGTGTGTGTTTAGGAATTTGTCCATTTCTTCTAAGTTGTCCAATTTGTTGGCATATAATTTTTCATAGTATTCCCTGATGATTGCTTGTATTTCTGAGGGGTTGGTTGTAATAAGTCCATTTTCATTCATAATTTTGTCTATTTGGGTGCTCTCTCTTTTCTTTTGGATAAGTCTGGCTAGAGGCTTGTCAATTTTGTTTATTTTTCAAAAAACCAACTCTTGGTTTCATGGATCTGTTCAATTGTTTCTTTGGTCTCTATGTTGTTTATTTCTGCTCTAATTTTTACTATTTCTCTTCTTCTACTGGGTGTAGGGTGTTCATGTTGCTCTGCCTCTAGTTCCTTTAGGTGAGCTGTTAGATTTTCGACTTGCGCTTTTTCTAATCTCTTGAAATAGGCCTGGAGGGCAATGTACTTTCCTCTTAGGACTGCCTTTGCCGCATCCCATAGATTTTGAATTGTTGTGTTTTCATTTTCACTTGTTTCCATATATTTTTTAATTTCCTCTCTAATTGCCTGATTGGCCCATTCATTCTTTAGTAGGGTGTTTTTTAACCTCCACATTTCTGGAGGTTTTCCAGACTTCTTCCTGTAATTGATTTCAAGTTCCAAAGCATTATGATCTGACAGTGTGCATGGTATGATCTCAATTCTTCTATATTTATTGAGGGCTGCTTTATGTCCCAGTATGTGATCTATCTTGGAGAATGTGCCATGCGCACTTGAGAAGAAAGTAAATTCCCTGGCCTCAGGATGTGAAGTTCTAAATATATCCGTCAGGCAAAGAGGTTTTAAAAAGTGTTTAAAGCCTTTTCTATATGGCTATATTAACACTTCCTCCTAGCAAGGCAGGGCCCACACATGAGTGAAATTAAAAGACTGATTTTTAGGATGACAGGTCACAGAAAGTATATGTTACAGAGTCAGCAAGCAGGTAATTGGTCTTTTAATATATTATAAAGTATTTTATTAAAGTTGGAATGTTTGGAATCATGGTGCCTGCTTTCAATTTATGGGGTGTTAGCTTTCCTCGCTGGAAAGAGTGAGCAAGTCATTTAAACTTCCTGGGTTTCAGTTTTATCATCTGCCTTATGGGAATAATTCCTCTCTTCAGGGGTAAATAAGATGGTGTACATACGGGGCGCCTGGGTGGCTTAGTCGGTTAAGCGTCCGACTTTCGCTTGGGTCATGATCTCGCAGTTTGTGGGTTCGAGCCCCGCGTTAGGCTCTGTGCTGACTGCCAGCTCAGAGCCTGGGGCCTATTTCAGAGTCTGTGTCTCCCTTTCTCTCTGACCCTCCCCTGCTCACACTGTCTCTCTCTCTCTCTCTCCTAGAAATAAATAAAAACATTAAAAAAAAAAAGATGGTGTACATGGAAGAGCTTGAAAATAGAGAGGAGGAAAGTGTATACTGAAAATAAACATGCCCTTGAGGAGTATTTGTTATGGCATGGACTCTATGAGTTTAAATTCACCAACTTTTTGAACTAAGTGGATATGTGCTTTGACTTTGTTGAGCTGCTCGCTCTCTTATGTTATTACTCAAATGACATAGCAACCTATTATATGTGTTCACCTTTCGAATAGTTGAATTGCATTTCAGTGCCTGGCCATGAGTTATTGTGACTCAGAACACTTAAAGAAGTTTGACTACATGCAGAAAATTTATGAGTAGCAGAGTGAGAACATGGCAGATTTCCATTAATCACTTTTATTGAGAGTTGAGTCACTCTTTGCTATGAAAATAATTTATAGGGCAATGTTCCATTTGAGGAAAAATGAAAATTAATGGCATTTGTCAAGATGATGATGAATATGTTTCAACACCAGTGAAAAAGAACAAGTTTCACAGAAAATGTAAACCCTACACCAGATTATTTATCATCATAACTATTTTAGGCTCTTTGGTAAATATTAGGAAGTTTGGCTGAATTAGATATTGTTCACTGAGCTAGCTGTTCTCTGTGTGCCTCCCAGATCCAGTTTGAGCCATTCTATCTGCTGCCTTCAGTCCCAGGAGGCTTGGACAGGAAACCGAAAGGCAGGATGAGACTAGGTCAGGGAATTTCTTCTCTGCTTCTCTAGGCAATGCTGAGTCTCTGGCGGTAGCTGCTCCTGACCATCACAGTTCCAGTGAACTCTGGTGGAGTTCAGCCTACCCGAGCTGTGGAGAAGGAAAGGCTTCCTGCCCGTGCCATTCTAGATGTCTCAGTTTTCCTTTTACTTTCTCTTCACTTAGATCAATTTAACAGATTTTCATCAACAGCTCACCTGAAAAGGGCTTGTTGCCTGCTGGAGCCAAGCCAGATATATTCTTCAGTGAGCAAACTTTATAAAACTTCTGGAGTATGGATCCCACAATAAGCTAGATCTTCACCTACCAAAATGTTTTTCCGGTATCTTTATGACTGTGTTCCCTTTATTAGAATGTTTCTAAAATAAACCGAAACATCATGTGTGGTGGCCAGGCTAAATTATACTTCCCAGAATTCCCCTGCTTGTGTGTGTCTGCATGGGGAGGGACATAGGAGAGAATCTTGCATGAGATTTGGAGGGAAGTTTTGTAGCTCACGCACACTGTGGTTTACCAGCTGGATGACCTTGTCCGTGTGAGGCAGCAGCCAGACTTCCCACAGCTCCACCCGCCCCAGGATCCTCCTTAACCTCTTCTGACTCCCAGTCCAGGCATGTGTGGTTAACCCCATCAGGGGCTTCACATTCTGCAGGACATTCCTGCCATCGAGATCTGGGGCAATGAGAACTGACGAGGGTTTCGGTCTGTCCTTGTGACCTCCAACTTGTTCTTGCTCTTCCCCACTTTACATCTCTCTTTCTTTCCCATCTGCCTGTGCTGTGGACGTCAAGCTCAGGCACCCACTTTACAAATTCTGCTTACCCAGCAATCTAGCTGGGTAAGCACACCTCCCTCTGTGTGTGTGTCTGCAGGTGCATGTGTGTGTGTGGATGGATAGACAGGTAAATATATAAGTGAAATTAAAATATTAATCATTCCTTTTGTACTTTCCCTACCAGCACTATAAAGACTTTATTTATTTATTTATATTATAGTTTATTTCAAGTTGGTTTCCTTCCTTCTCCACAGCTCGGGTAGGCTGAACTCCACTGGCGTTCTCTGGAACTGTGATGGTCAGGAGCAGCTACCGCCAGAGACTCACCATCTGTATTGATTTATAATACAGATAAAGACTGTATTTAACATACCTTTTTATCTTAGCTTCTTTTAAGATTTTTTTCTGCATCACTAACTTCAAATTGGTGGATTATGATATGCCCTTTTCTTTTTGTTTGTTTGGTTTTGATTTTGTGTTTTTGGTTCTTGCATTCTTGGGATGGGGCTAGGGAAGGAGTTCTTAGACATGACACCAAAAGCATGATCCATAAAAGAAGAAATTAATAATTTACTAAATATTACTTAAATAATTTACTAAAATTTAAAATTGTGCTGTGAAAGACCTTACAAAGAGAACTCAGGACTTGTAAGCCAGGGAACTCTCAAAACTCAGTGGTAAATATTCCAGTTATAATACAGGCAAAGAGGAGTGCCTGGGTGGCTCAGTTGATTAAGTGTCCCACTTCAGCTCAGGTCGTGATCTCATGGTTTATGAGTTCAAGCCCCATGTCAGGCTCTGTGCTGACAGCTCAGAGCCTGGAGCCTGCTTTGGATTCTGTTTTTTCTTCTCTCTGCCCCTCTCCCACTTGCACTCTGTCTCTCTCTCTCAAAAACAAATAAACATTTTTTTTATTTAAAAAAAAAACAGGCAAAGACATGAACAAATATTCTACCAAAATGGAGAATTAGGATTTAACACAGGGATTTTGGGAGACACAAACATTCAATCTATAGCACCATATTCTAACCACCAGAAAGGAGAAAAGATAAAGAGGAAGCCTTTTCCTTTGATATAATTCCACAGAAGGTACACTATTTCCTCCTCGTTCATGAGCCAGACCTTAGACACATGGCTCCATCTAACTGCAAGGGAGGCAGGGGTTAATCTTTATTCAAAGGAAGATAGGGAAGATGGATATTGGAAGACAAAAAACTGTCCTTGTTACAAGTGCTTAACGTTTCAGTGCTCTCCCAAATGTGACCTCCTCTTCCACTTGTATATTATCACAGCCATCTAACTAGTCTACTGTCTGCCTGAACTTTCAAATTCTCTTGGGTCACTGTCATTCATCAGTTCAGAGCACAGCTTTAATTACATTACTGTCTTGTCTCATAATCTTTATTGGGTCCCTACTACTTGCATATTAAGTCCAAACCCGTTTACTTAACATATTAATATACTTCCTAATGCCATTTCAATTTGATCTCCCTCTTCATTCCTACCCTTATTTATCCTCTCAATTCGCCATTCCCAGAATATACCATGAGCTTACAGTTCTCCATAGCTTTGATGCTGACAGACCCTCTACCAGAATGAGCTCCATAAAGGCCCAACACTAGTTTTTGAAACACTGCACAGACTTCCAATTCTATCCCAAATGATACTACTTTTATAAAGTCATTTTTCATCAGTTCAATTAAAAATAGCATACTCATTCTAGGAATAGCCACTGTATTTATGCTGCCTTCCATTATGATAAATTCTAAATTTTCATATTCATAACCATGATTATACTATAAACACTCACTACATATGATTCACTTTGTTAGTCCTGGGAGTACCTACTCTCTGAATTTTTACCTAACAGCTGCACAACACATATTTATTAAGTGGAATTGATATGTAAGCACTAAGTTTATAGAAGGAAAGAGAAAAACCTAAAGTCAGTGTTCTTTGGATATAATACTTGCTTAAACTGGATTAAATGCTTTATCAACAATCTAGTATTATTTATTACATAATTCTCTCTAAATCTATATGTACTTATTTGGAATTGTTTTGAGTGATTTGTATTATATACAAAGCTTAATATGAATTTGCATCAGGAAGAACAACTTCTAAGAGCTATTCTCAGTTCTAACAAGGAAGTGACAGTTTTCAATTTTTAGCAGAGTGTTATAACTTATCTGAGTCAAACACTTGCTAGGTCATTTGGTTTGTCACTTATGTTATTTTCCTTTCTATTTTAACTCTCAGGCCTATTCAGAAGTAATAATAAAAAGAAAATTACAGTTTGATTGCTGCTAATTTTCTTGTGACAGAAAATAGAAGTGAAAATAATTTCAACATTGAATTGTTTGTGTTAAATATGACCACAAGACCTATTTCATATTAATCTTTTGTCCATGTTGGCCAATTTCTACTCAATTTCTCAATTAGCTCTCTGTGTATTAGATTCAGAAAGGAAGATACAGCTATAGAATTTGAAATAAACAATAAACTCCCAATTAAAATTAATAAACTATTTGAAAATAAACCCCATATTGGCCTTATAAGGACACCTCTTCCTGAAAAATAGGGTTTCATATTAACTTTTTTATAATTTTATGTTATTTGTCCCTCTGTCTATCCCTCTTCTCTGCCCTCTCTGACAAATTTGTATCCATATTTCTTGTGTCTGGTCTGATTCAAACTATTCATACTGTTTGTATTAACCCTACTTGTACAAGGAGTTGGGACACCAATCAGAGCTCAGGACCACATACCACTCCAGCTGAATCCTAAGCTAGAAGAAGGCTTAGGAAAGTATATGGATGGAACGAAAATAAACTATTAGGTTAATGTTTTTAGCCTCAATTCTATATCCAAGTTTGAGTTGTTTTTTAATACAAAGAAAGTCAGTTAACTTTCTAGAACAAAAAAAGACAAATCATTCAGGCAATGACTCGTAGAATTATTCAGGTTCAAAACAAAGCATAATAGTGAGAACAACAAAAGAGCATCTTTTTGCAAAAGTTAGTTTTGAAAACCAGATTTTCTAGGATATTGATTCCTCTACCCACTTTGAAAAAATTAGCTGCCCTTTTGGGATTTAATAAAATCCCAACAGATTGTCACAATTACTGTCATTAAATGCAAGAATATGGGAGGGTGTGTCAGGGAGCAACAGTTCCTCAAACTGACAGTAAATAAAATGTGTATTCAGGGTGGCTTCCTTGGTGACAGAAGGGCAGCAGGCTGAAAGACCGAATTGGAGAAGGATGGAGAAATGGATTGAGGATCTGCTAAGTGTTTGCACTCTGCTGAGTGTTCTAGATATGCTAGAGCTATAACCAAGCTTCCCTAGGCTCTATCAGCCTTACACTGGGTAGGTGGTTCCAGAGAATTTTTGAGAGTTCCCAGAGGGCTCATACATGTACTTATGAATGTCTGCAACTGTTACTTGTCACCACCATTCTGCAGAATCACAGTGCTATCTACTGACAGGTCTTCCCAGCATAGCTGTCTCCACAACTGTGGAGATGCCCTCAAGATGACAAGCAGTTGATGTTCTGTGAAGTGGGAAGGAATTGTCCCACTCCACACCCTCATTCATGTGCAGAACTTACTTAGGTGAGTTTCTAAGCTGTGCTCCTTATTTCCAACATGTTAAGAGTTTTTAGCAAAATACTCTTTTTTGTAGAGAGAGGACTCAGGTAACCAAAATCAGAAATGAAAGAGGAGACATAACAACCACACCACAGAAATACAAAGGATTATAAGAGAATATTATGAAAATGCATAAACAAATTGGACAACCTGGAAGAAAGGGATAAATTCCTAGAAACATAAAACCTCCCAAAATAGAAGCAGTAAGAAGTAGAAAATTTGAACACACCAATTACCAGCAATAAAATAGAATCAGTAATCAAAAAACTCTGAATGAGCAAAAGTCCATAACCAGATGACTTCACAAATGAATTCTACCAAACATTTAAAGAGCTAAACCTATTCTTCTCAAAGTATGCAAAACACAGAAGAGGAAGAAAGCTTCTAAATTTCATTCTATAAGGCCAGCATTACCCTGATACCAAAACCTGATAAAGACACTACAGAAGAAGAAGGAGAAGGAGAAGGAGAAGGAGAAGGAGAAGGAGAAGGAGAAGGAGAAGGAGAAGGAAAAGGAGAAGAAGGAGAAGGAGAAGAAGGAGAAGAAGAAGAAGAAGAAGAAGAAGAAGAAGAAGAAGAAGAAGAAGAAGAAGAAGAAGAAGAAGAAGAAGGAGAAGAGGAGGGGGAGGAAGAGGAGGAAGAGGAGGAGAAGGAAGAGGAGGAGGAGGAAGAGGAGGAGGAAGAAGGGGAAAGGAAAGAAAAAGGGGAAGGAGACGAAGAAGATAAAGAAGACAAAGAAGAAGAGAACTACAGGTCAATATCTCTGATGAACGTATATGCAAATATCCTCAACAAAATATTAGCAAACCAAATTCAACAATACACTAAAAAAAAGAAATCAGTCACCATAATCAAGTGGGATTATTCCTGAGATGCAAGAGTGGTTCAATACTCACAAATCAATCAACATGATACATCACATCAGCAAGAGAAAAGATAAAAGGTATATGATCATTTCAATAGATGCAGAAAAAACATTTGACAAAGCACAGTATCATTCATGATAAAAAAAAAAAAGCTCAACAAAGTAGGCTTAGAGGGAACATACTTCACCATAATTAAGGGCTTGTATGAGCAATCCACTCATAGTCAGTAGGGAAAAATTGTGAGCTTTTTTTTTTTTCTTGTCATAATTTTTTTTTATTGTCAAGTTAGCTAATACACAGTGTAGTCTTGACTTCAGGAGTAGATTTCCATGATTCATCACTTACATACAACAACCAGTGTTCATCCCAACAAGTGCCTTCCTCAGTGCCCATCACCCATTTTCCCCACCTCCTCAACCCACCACCTCCATCAACCTTCAGTTTGCTCTCTGTATTTAAGAATCTGTTATTGTTTGCCTCCCTCTGTGTGTGTATCTTATCTTTCCTTCCTTTCCCCTACGGTTTCCTGTTAAGTTTCTCAAATTTCATATATGTAAGTGAAATCATATGATATCTGTCTTTCTCTGACTGGCATATTTCACTTAGCATAATATCCTCCAGTTCCATCCACGTTGCTGCAAATGGCAAGCTTTCATTCTTTTTCATTGCTGAGTAGTATTCCATTGTATATATAAACCACATCTTTATCCATTCATCAGTTGATGGAAATTTGGGCTCTTTACATAATTGGCTATCCTTTGGATAAATTCCTAGTAGTGTAATTGCTGGGTTGCAGGGTAGTTCTTTTTTAAATTTTTGAGGAACCTCCACACTATTTTCAAGTGGCAGCACCAGTTTGCATTCCCACCAACAGTGCAAGAGTGTTCCTATTTCTCCACACCCTGACCAGCATCTGTTGTTTCCCGAGTTGTTCATTTTAGCCACTCTGACTGATGTGAGGTAGTAATTCATTGTGGATTTGATGTCTATTTCTCTGATGATGAGCTATGTTGAGCATGTTTTCATCTGTCTGTTAGCCATCTGGATATCTTCTTTGGGAAAGTGTCTATGTCTTCTGCCCATTTCTTCATTGGATTATTTATTTTTCGGTTGTTGAGTTTGGTAAGTTCTTTTAGATTTTGGACACTAACCCTTTATCCGATATGTCATTTGCAAATATCTTTTCCCATTCTGTTGATTGCCTTTTAATTTTGTTGATTGCTTCCTTTGCTGTGCAGAAGCTTTTTATCTTGATGAGGTCCCAATAGTTCATTTTTGCTTTTAATTCCCTTGCCTTTGGAGACGTGTTTTGCAAGAATTTGCTGTGGCTGAGGTCAAAGAGGTTTTGATGGTTTCCTGCTTCACATTAGGTCTTTCATCCATTTTGAGTTTATTTTTGTGTATGGTACAAGAAAGTGGTCTGGTATAGTCTCATTCTTCTGTATATTGCTATCCAGTCTTCCCAGCACCATTTGCTAAAGAGACTGTCTTTTTTACATTAGATCCTCTTGATTGCTTTGATGAAGATTAGTTGGCCATATATTTGTCGGTCCATTTCTGGATTCTATTCTTTTTTTTTTTTAATGTTTTATTTATTTCTAGGAGAGAGAGAGAGACAGTGTGAGCAGGGGAGGGTCAGAGAGAGAGGGAGTCACAGACTGAAACAGGCTCCAGGCTCTGAGCTGGCAGTCAGCACAGAGCCCGACGCGGGGCCCGAACCCACGAACCGTGAGATCATGACCTAAGCGAAAGTCGGACGCTTAACCGACTAAGCCACCCAGGCGCCCCTTCTGGATTCTATTCTATTCCATTGGTCTCTGTGTCTGTCTTTGTGCCAATACTATTCTGTCTTGATGATTACAGCTTTGTAATACAGGCTAAAATCCTGGATTTTGATGCCTCCAGCTTTGGTTTTCTTTTTCAACATGACTTTGGCTATTCAGGGTCTTTTGTGGCCTAAAATACAAAGTTTAGAATTGTTTATTCTGGCTCTGTGAATAATACTGGTGCTATTTTGATTGGGATTGCATTGAATGTGTAGGTTGCTTTGGGTAGTATTGACATTTTAACAATATTTGTTCTTTTAATCCATGAGAGTGGAATGTTTTTCCGTTTCTTTCATAAGCTTTCTATAGTTTGCAGTGTATAGATCTTTTACCTCTTTGGTTAGGTTTATTCCCAGGTATTTTATGGTTCTTGGTGCAATTATAAATGGGATGGATTCCTTGATATCTCTTTCTGTTGCTTTATTATTGATGTATAGAAATGGAACCAATTTCTGTATATTGATTTTATATCCTGAAAATTTGCTGAATTCATGTATCAGTTCTAGCACTTTTTGGTTGAGTTTTTTGGGTTTTCCACATAGGGTATCATGTCATCTGTGAAGAGTGAAAGTTTGACTTCTTCTTTGCCAATTTGGATGCTTTTATTTCATTTAGTTGTCTTATTGCAGATGCTAGGAATTCTAACACTATGTTAAACAACAGTGGTGAGAGTGGACACCCCTATCTTGCTCCTGATCTCAAGGGGAAAGCTTTCAGTTTTTCCCCATTGAGGATGATATTAGCTGTGGGCCTTTTATATATGGCTTTAATGGTATTAAGCTATGTTCCTTCTATCCTGACTTTCTTGAAGGCTTTTATTAAGAAAGCATGCTGTATTTTGTCAAATACTTTTTCTGCATCTATTGACAGGATCATATGGTTCTTATCCTTTCTTCTATTAATGTGATGTATCAAGTTGATTGATTTGTGAATATTGAACCAGTCCTGCAGCCCAGGACTGAATCCCACCTGATCATGGTGAATAATTCTTTTAATATGCTGTTGAATTCAATTTGCTAGTATCTTGTTGAGAATTTTTGCATCCATGTTCATAAAGGATATTGGCCTGTAATTCTCCTTTTTAGTGGGCTCTTTATCTGGTTTGGGAATCAAGGTAATCCTGGCGTCATAAAATGAATCTGGAAGCTTTCCATCCATATCTATTTTTTGGAATAGCTTGAGAGGATAGGTATTAACTCTGCTTTCAATGTCTGGTAGAATTCCCCTAGGAAGCTACCAGGCCCAGGACTCTTACTGTTGGGAGGTTTTTGATAACCAATTCATTTTCTTTGCTGGTTATGGAGCTGTTCAAATTTTCTATTTCTTCCTTTTTGAACTTTGGTAATGTGTGAGTGTCTAGGAATTTGTTGATTACTTCCAGATTGTCCAGTTATTTGGCATATAATTTTCCATAGTATTCTCTAATAATTGTTTGTATTTCTGTGCTGTTGGTTGTGATCTCTCCTCTTTCATTCATGATTCTATCTATTTGCATCCTCTCTCTTTTCTTTTTGAGAAGTCTGTCTAAGGGGTTATCAATTTTGTTTCTTTTCAAAAAACCAGCTCCTAGTTTCATTGATCTGTTCTACTGGTTTCTTTTTTAATTCTGTGTTATTTATTTCTACTCTAATCTGTATTATTCTGTATAATCTGTATTATTTCTCTTCTGCTGCTGGCTTTGGGCTTTCTTGCTGCTGCCTTTCTACTGCCTTTAGATGTGAGGTTAGGTTATGTATTTGGGACCTTTCTTTTTACTTGAGATAGGCCTGAAATGCAATATATTTTCCTCTTAGGACTGCCTTTGCTGCATCCCAAAGGGTTTGGATTTTCATGTTCTCATTTTCATTTGACTCCATATATCTTTAATTTCTTCTTTAATTTTCTGGGAGGATTCATTCTTCAGTAGGGTGTTCTTTAACCTCCATGTATTTGGAGGCTTTCCAAATTTTTTCTTGTGATTGATTTCAACTTTCATAGCATTGTGATCTGAAAATATGCATTGTATGATCTCAGTCCTCTTATTATTGTCAAGGGCTGTTTTGTGATTTTGGAGAATGTTCCATTTGCACTCGAGAAACGTGTATTCTGCTGATTTGAATAAAGTTCTGAATATATATGTTAAGTCTATCTGGTCCAGTGTGTCATTCAGAGCCATTGTGTCCTTATTGATTTTCTGCCTAGATGATCTGTCCATTGCTGTAAATGGAATATTAAAGTCCCCTACAATTACAGTATTGTTATTTATACATTTAGTTATGTTTGTGATTAATTGATTTATATATTTGGGTGTTTAATGTTGGGGGCATAAACATTTACAATTGTTAGCTCTTCTTGATGGATAGACTCCTTGATTATGATATAACATACTTCTTCATCTCTTGTTACAGTCTTTGTTTTAAAACCTAGTTTGTCTAAATGTGGCTACTCTGGCTTTTTTTTTTTACCATCCAGTAGCATGATAGATGGTTCTCTATCTCCTCACTTTCAATCTGTAGGTATCGTCAGGTCTTAAATGAATATCTCATAGAGAGCATGAAGATGGATTTTATTTTTGTTTTCCATTCTGATACCCTGTGTCTTTTGATTGGGGCATTTAGTCCATTTACATCAGAGTGATTATTGAAGGATATGGATTTAGTGTCATTGTGTTATCTGTAGGTTTTATGCTTGTCATGATGTTTCTGGTCCTTTGTAGTCTTTGCTACTTTCCATTTACAGAATCTCCCTTAAGATCTGCTGCATGCTTTATTTACTGTATTGAACTCCTTTAGTTTTTGGGGGGTTTTTTGTTTTCTTTTGCTTTGTTTTGTTTGTCTAGAAAAGTTGTCATCTCTCCTTCTATTCTGAATGACAGCCTTGCTGGATAAAAGATTCTTGGCAGTATATTTTTCCTATTCAGCACATTGAATATTTCTTGCCACTCCTTCTTCGTTGGGAGCCATTCTGAGCTCACTAGTTGAGAAAGCTCCTTGTGACGTTAAGGCAAGTTTGCATCATCTCTTGCCATCAGATGACAACCAATATCTACCCCCACTCAATTGTTTTTTCTTGAGTACTGACCCCCAAGGCACCTTGTTGATTGATCAGGAGTGACTTGTCCCCTTATTCTGGCCCAGGTATGATGATTGCATCTTGTGAAGGAACTTATTGTAGGAACTTCTTCTTTTGTGATTATGGGAACAGACATCGTGTCTCCAGTACAAGTATTTTCCTCAATACTTCCCTTAAGCTATAAATAGGTGAATGACCTTTACTCATAAAAGAATGACATTTATGTGTATAATTCTGTTTATACTGTTGCATTAGTCCAAGAGGTTCATACAACTCAACATGTAAATCAACTAACCAAAAATGTTTCTCATGCCCTAGCTATTCAAGAAATCATAGACAAAAAACTAGACACAAAGGTAAATGCACTCGAAGAGACTATTCTATGTATTGGAAATAAAAGCCAAACTCTTTAAAGATATGGTTTGCTCTCTGGTTCCATAAGGAATATAACTGGACAATTAAGTCTGGCCTGGAGACAAAGAGCCTAATTTAGAGACAACAGATATGGCAGAACATAGTTACTACATATACCTTTGCTAACTGGTGATGTATAGCTGTCCCTTGTCCCTTCCCTAAGGCCTACATTCCAAAAACACCTTCCCTTACACTGGCAGCTGTGATGAGGATGGATAAGAATAATTAAAACATAATAACAAAGGCTGACACATTTAGGACCCCCGTGGTGTTTAAGCATTCAGCATCAAATCAAAAAGTTATTAACCAGCTCAAATACGTTCTTCCTCTTGTTAGCCAGACAGAATGACTCCTAGCCTATCTTAACCTATGACTTAATCTTAGCGTTATTGACTTAAACAAATGTGTATGTTATCTTTTTTTTTGCTAAGAACACCCTGTTATTTTCTTAGTTGTAAGATTTATTTAACCTCACTATAATTGGAGTATTTCTGCAAAAATACTTCTATAAAACCTGTTTCTGTACACTTTGCAGAGCATCTTATCACAGAATTATCCACTGTAAAAATTCCATTTTCTGATCGTTTGACCCATAAATAAAGACATCAAAACCGACAGGACAGAGATGTCTGCCTGGTGATTAGAAAGAATCTCAGGGCTCTTTCACTCTCTCTCGCCAACACTGTCCATCCTTCAGGGACCCCTGGACCTGTTGGACCCCGACTCTGGCACTTCTTGGCCTGCCAAGTTTCGGCGGACAGGTCTGCTACTACACTAATGTGTCTACCCTTATTGGTTTGTCCCTAGCTGCTCCCAGAATTCTCTCTTTTTATTTGTCTTTTGCCAATTTCACTGTGATATGTTGTAGTGTTGACCTGTTTTTATTGATTTTGAAGGGAGCTTTCTGTGCCTTTTGGACTTGGACATTTATTTCCTTCCCCAGATTAGGAAAGTGCTCAACTATAATTTGTTCAAATAAATCTTCTCCCCCTTTCTCATTCTAGTATTCTGGAACTCTTATGATACACATATTATTTCATTTCATTTCATTGAATAACTTCAGTCTCACTTCTCCCCTCATGGTCTAGTAATTTCCTTTCCTTCTTTTCTTCAGCTTCATCATTTTCCATAATTTTATCTTCTATTTCACCTATTCTCTCCTATGCTTCTTCCATCCTTGCTGTCATTGCATCTAGTTTATTTTGTATCTCAATTACATAATTTCTTAATTCATCATGACTGTTTCTTAGGTGTTTGATCTCTGCGGCAATAGATTCTCTACTGTCTCCTATGCTTTTTTTCAAGCCCAGCTATTAGTCCTCTGACTGTTATTCTAAATTATTGTTCAGATATATTGTTTATATCTGTTTTGAGCAATTCTCTGGCTGTCATTTATTCCTGGCATTTCTTTTGAGGAGAATTCTTCTGTTTCATCATTTTGTCTAGGTTTCTATCTTTTACAGGTTTTAATAGCTTGTTATGTGTCTTATACCTGCAAGTGCTACTATGTTAAAAAGGGGTCGTACACTGTCCAGGGCCTGGCACTCAGGATCTGTTTTTGGAGTGTGTTGCCTGCACTCTGTTATCGTGTATTTGGCTGCTCTATCCCACTGCTTGTAGTGGTGGATTGTTGGGATATTCCACCAGGTGTGCTTTGATTTGTTTGTTGATGTAACCTGGGAAAAAAGCAAAGTGCATCTTATCCCCTATAAAGAGAAAAATGAAAGAGGTGAAGAAAGAAAAAAAAAAAAACCCAGGCAGATTATTAAAGAAACTATAAGGCTTAATCCAGAGAGAGGAAAGTAAAGAAGGAGATACAGAAAAGGTATAAAAAGAATAGAGTAAAAATGCCTGATTAAACAAACAACCAGAAAAGAGAAAGAAAAAATTCGCCAAAATTATATGACAAAAATTGAATCGGTAATGATGAGCCTGATTCCAGAGGAAAGGGACGGGGGAAAAGGAGAAGTATAGAAGGAACAAGAAGAGAAAAGAGAAAGGAAGTAAAGAAAAGAGAAAAAAATAATAGTGATAAAAAAAGTTTTTTTAAACCAGACTAACACACAAAACCACAGGACAGCTGTGCGTTGGTGCCTGGGACCAGAGGCCATGCTGGCCTGGAAGG
Source organism: Proteles cristata cristata (assembly GCA_017311185.1). Classification (NCBI taxonomy): domain Eukaryota; kingdom Metazoa; phylum Chordata; class Mammalia; order Carnivora; family Hyaenidae; genus Proteles; species Proteles cristata. Next base: position 687,973 of record JAESUZ010003484.1, on the reverse strand, counting down.
AGGGGTATCCGGTTTCTCAGTGTCAGTCCTGCTGCATTAGATACTAGACACTGAGGGGCAGGCTTTGGTTTAAGCCAGTCTCACCTCCACTGGGGACCACTATTCTGTTCCCGGAAGCCCCAATTTGTTGGTGATGGGGAGAAAAACACCCCAATCGCTCCTCTCCCCCCATTTCAAGTCACATTCTTAAGCAGTCCTCACAGAGCAGTGCGGGCAAGCAGGCCTATCCTGCTCCACAGGCTCCCACACCTTCAAGGTGCTCAGCTGGGATTCAAACTTCGATGCCTTAAGGGATCCTGATCCACACAGACTTAGTTCTGGAATAGCACCCAGCTGCCCAGCCAACAAAGGGCCTCTGGCTGGTGCCTGCAAGGTCTTTTGTCCTTAGGGTGGGGGGTGGGGGCAATAAACTCTCTTCCCACGGTACTCGAGGGAGGGGACTGCCCTCTCCCTCTCCCAGGGTGCCCCTGAGATCACTCCAGTGACCTGGGTCAGGCTCCTTCCGAGGCATGCTCAAAGGGGGGCGGGGTGTTATCGTCCAGAGAACAGAAACTGCGCACCCCTGAAAACTCCAACCTTCAGCTGCTAAGACTGTTTGCAAGGTAGAACATGGCGCTCTCTGTATTTCTCATTCCCCAGCCTGTGGTCGGAGACGTTCTTCTCTTGTCCAAATACAATATCACACTGCCACAGCCTCACTTTCTCTCCCTTTGTCTCTCCATAGAAGGGGTTCCCTCCCTTCCATGCCTACACCACTTGTTTTGTCTCTCCCAATTCACATACATGCATCTCTGTCCTTCTGTCCACCGGTGGAGATTTTTCTTTCACTCGGCAGATTGAATTCCTGGGTGATCCAAGTGTTCTGACCCAATACAGCTGTGTTTGAGGGACAAGGGAAATCCCAGTCTCCTTACTTCTCTGCCTTCTTAACTCCTCCCTGTGAGCTTTCCCCCTAGGATCAGGAACAATGCAACGATGTCCACTCTCACTTTTATCCAATATAGTACTCAAAGTCCAGCCATCAGGCAAGATAAAGATATAAAAGCATCTAAATCGGTAAAGAAGAAGTAAAATTTTTACTATTTGCAGATGACATGATACTATATGTAGAAAATCCTAAAGACTTCACCAAAAAACTACTAGAACTGATAAATGAATTCAGTAAAGTCACAGGATACAAAACCAATATACAGAAATTCATTGGCTTTCTATACACTAATAATGATGTACCAGGAAAAGAAACTAAGAAAACAATCCCATTTACAACTGCACAAAAAAATAATAAAATACCTAAGAATAAACTTAATCAAAGAGGTGAAATACCTATACTCTGAAAACTATAAAACGTTGATGAATGAAATTGGAGATGACACAAACAAATGGAAAGATATTCCATGTTCATGGATTGGGAGAATGAATGTCGTTAAAATGTCCATTCTACCCAAAGCATCTACACATTTAATGCAATCCCTTTCAAAATGCCTCCAGCATTTTTCACGGGCCTAGATCAAATAATCCTAAAATATGTATGGAACCACAAAAGACCCCACAAAAAACAAAGCAATCTTGAAAAAAGAAAAGCAAAGCTGAAGATATCACAATCACAGATTTCAAAATATACTAACAAAGCTGTAGTAACTAAAACAGGATGATACTGAGACAAAAATAGACACATAGGTCAATAGAACAGAATAGAACCCCCAGAAATAAACCCACAATTATTTTTTAAATGTTTATTTTATTCTTGAGAAAGAGAGAAAGGAAGAATGCAAGCAGGGGAGGGACAGAGAGAGAGAGACAGTTTCTCTGTGCTGCCAGCACAAAGCCCAACATGGGGCTCAAACTCACAAACTGTGAAATCATGATCTGAGCCGATACCAAGAATCAAATGCTTAACTGATTGAGCCACTGTGGTGCCCCTAAACCCACAATTATATGGTCAATTAATCTTTGACAAAACAGGAAAGAATATCCACTGGGAAAAAGTCTCTTCAACAAATGGTGTTGATGGGGCGCCTAGGTGGCTCAATGGGTTAAGTGTCTGAATTCAGCTCAGGTCATGATCTCACAGTTTGTTAGTTTGAGTCTCGCATCAGGCTCTGTGCAAACAGCTCAGAGCCTGGAGCCTGCTTCAGATTCTGTGCCTTCCTTGCTCTCTGCACCCCCCCGCACCCCCACTGCTCACACTGTGTCTTTCTCTCTCAAAAATAAATACACATTAAACATTTTTTAAAAAATGGTGTTGAGAAAACTGGAGCACCACTTGCAAAAGAATGAAACTGGATCACTTGCTTACATCATATACAAAAATAAATTCAAAATGGATTAAAGAACTAAATGTGAGAACTGAAACCCAAAAAAAAACCCCAGAAGGGAACACAGGCAGTAATTTCTCTGACATCATCCATTACAACATTTTTCTAGATATGCCTCCTAAGGCAAGGGAAGCAAAAGCAAAAATTAATAACTGGGACTACATCAAAATAAAAAGCTTCTGCACAGTAAAGGAAACAGTCAACAAAACAAAAGACAGCCTACTGAATGGGAGAAGATATTTGAAAGGATGTATCCAATAAGGGTTAATATCCAGAATACGTAAAGAATTTATACAAGTCAATACCCAAAAAACAAATAATCTGATTAAAATTGATAGAAGACATAAACAGATATTTCTCCAAAGATATATGATGGCCAACTGACACATGAAAAGATGCTCGGGGAGCCTGGGTGGCTCAGTCGGTTAAGCATCCACTTACATCTCACAGTTTGTGCAGTTGAGCCCTGCATCAGGCTCTGTGCTGACAACTCAGAGCCTGGAGCCTCTTCAGATTCTGTGTCTCCCTCTCTCTCTGCCCTTCCCCTGCTCATGCTCTGTCTCTCTGTCTCCCAAAAAAACATTAAAAATTTTTGTTTTAAAGTTTGCTTTCAGAAAAGATGCTCCACATCACAATCATCAGGGAAATTCAACTCAAAACCAAAATGAGATGACACTTCACACCTGTCAGAATGGCTACAATCAAAAACACAAGAAACAACAAGTATTGGAAGGGATGTGGAGAAAGGGACTCTCGTGCACATTGGTGGGGATGCAGACTGGTGAAGCCACTGTGGAAAAGAGTATGGAGTTTCCTCAAAATATTAAAAATAGAATTATCATATGATCTAGTAATTCCACTATTGGGTAATTACCCAAAGAATATGAAACAGTTAATTTTAAAAGATATATGTGCTCTTATGTTTATCACAGCATTATTTGCAATAGCCAAAATATGGAAGCCACCCAAGTGTCTATCAAACAATGAATAACTAAATAAGATGTGGTATATATATATATGGTATATATACACATATATATATGTGTGTATATATACCATATATATATATATATCCATGTGTAACAATGGAATATTACTTAGCCATAAAAAGAATGAAATCTTCCCTTTTGCAACAACATGGGTGAATCTAAAGGCTATAATACTAAGTGGAATAAGTCAGTCAGAGAAAGACAACCATATGATTTCACTCATATGTGGAATTTGAGAAACAAAACAAATGAGCAAAGAAAAGAATAGACCAACTCCCCCCCCACCCCGGCGACTCTAAATTTAGAGAACAAATTGGTGATTACCAATTTGAGTGGGGGGCGGGATTAAGAGTACACTTAAAAAAATTTTTTTAATGTTTTTATTTATTTCTGAGAGAGAGTGTGAGCAGGGGAGGGTCAGACAGAGAGGGAGACACAGAATCTGAAACTAGCTCCAGGCTCTGAGCTAGTGGTCAGCACAGAGCCCGATGCAAGGTTCGAACCCACGAACTGTGAGATCATGACCTGAGCTGAAGTCGGACGCTTAACTGACTGAGCCACCCAGGCTCCCCAAGAGTACACTTTTTGTGATGGACACTTAATAATGTACATAATTGTTGAATCACTATACTATATATCTGAAATTAACATAATGCTTTATGTTAACTTTACTGGAATTTTAAAAATCATTAATAATAATAATAAATTAAGAAACAAAAGAAAACTTCTATGGACAACAACAACAAATACATCTTTTGTTTTTCCTTATGGGCTCTGGTCTTCCCAGGTCTCAGATATCATCAAGCTCATTATGCTTGATTCATGTCCCAGCATTTTTTAGCTCCAACACAGAGAAGAAAGAGCTTCTCATGGGTTACCTCCCCAACTTCCACACAGTTAAGCCAGTCAGAACACTCACAGCCTAGAAGAGTGCTGATGAACAAAAAGCACATGAATGAAAAGCACTAAATACTTATGAATAAATAAGTGAATGTTAATAACTGGAGTTTGAATCTCCTCCCAGGAAGATTTTCAATCCAAATGCCAACAGGCTACTCGCAGGCTTGGTCAATCCACTTTCCAGACATCCAGACTGATCAAAATTCCACTTAGATTCACACAACCTTTCATTTAACTGCATTATACCTCACAAATAAGTCTCAACTAGGTATTGGTATCCTTATTTTATAGATGAAGAAAACTAATGCTCAGAAGTTTCAGGATCTGCCTCCCCCAGATCACTTTTATCAACCCCCTGTGTCCATCCTCCAGCTGCTCTAGGCATTGCCTACTATCAACTCTCAGAGAAATACCTTCTGCCGCCAGTTTAATAGGAACCATCTCAGCACAAACACAGCCAGTGATTCGCTTTGGGATACTAAGTCCTGAGAACCTGGTCTCAATATGGAGCTAACTCTGTGGTGCAGTGAATGCACCAGAGTGCTCACAGGATCATGCTGCTGTGTGTCTCCAGCTGACACCACATCAGTGCTTAGCCTTCCCTCTGCCCTGTCCTTCTTCCCTCACTCCCTTTCTTCGGGGAAGTAACTCACCTGCACAACATCCTCTTCTTGAGTTCTGCTACTTGGAATTTTAACCTAAGATAAGTTGTCCTGGAAGTAATTCTAAGAAGTTGATTTTTGACTGTGGTTCTGGAGTTGATTCATTCACTGGTTAGTTGGCAGTGACCATAGAGATGAGAAGCTAAGCTTGGCATACTACAGAGATGAGATTGCTCAGACTTTCACTTGGGGTGAATTGGGTGAAGTGTAAATGGAAAGAGATGCACTATTTCTGTAGCTTGAAAATTGTGCGGAAATAGTAAGTTGGGAGCCTGTTACTAAGTACCACAGATACATTGAAGAGAGGAAACAACAGGCTTTTTGAGATGCTCAGTGGTGACTCTCCTCTAGAGGCCAGAGATGATAAGAAATGCATTACAGAACTAGGATACCTAGTAGCTATGGCGATGATAGGATCCCAGAATCGCAGAAGCCATGTGGTAGAACTTAACCACCAAAATCAACATGACATCATTTCCATAATGGGCAGAAAGTTTGCAATGGAAGGAACAGGAGGCTGAGCTCTAGAGATCTATGGAAATGTTTAACAGAATAAGGTGTTCCTAGGTGCCTGGGTGGCTCAGTTGGTTAGGTGTCTGGCTTTTCATTTTGATTGAGATCATGAACTCACCATCATGAAATAGAGCCCCATGTCAGGCTCTGCACTGAGCATTGAGCCTGCATTGAGCATTGAGCCTGCTTGGGATTCTCTCTCTCCCTCTCTCTCCACCTCTCTCTCAAAATAAATGAGTAAAAAGTTGTGTGTTTTTTTTTTTTAAAGAATAAGTTGTTCTAAGAAGTAAGGTAGATGTGCATCCACCAAGATGTGCATCCTCTGGAAAACAGTGTGGACGTTCCTAAGGAAACTAACACTAGAACTCCCCTATGACCCAGCAATAGCACTGCTAGGAATTTATCCAAGGGATACAGAAATGCTGATGCATAGGAGCACACGTACCCCAATGTTCATAGCAGCACTCTCCACAATAGCTAAAACATGGAAAGAGCCTAAGTGTCCATCAACGGATGAATGGATCAAGAAGATGTGGTTTATCTATTCCATGGAATACTCCATGGCAATGAGAAACCATGAAATCTGGCCATGTGTAGCAACATGGATGGACCTTGAGGGTGTTATGCTGAGCGAAATAAGTCAGGCAGAGAAGGACAAATATCATATGTTTGCACGTATAGGAGGATTAGGAGGAACTTGACGGAGGAACAAGGGGGAGAAGAAGGGCGGCAATGGTGGGGGAAAGGGAGAGAGGCAAACCATGAGAGACTCTTGAATGCTGACAAAAACTGAAGACTGATGGATGTGGGGGGGAGGGGGGGATGGGAATGGAGGAGGACACTTGTGGGGATGAGCACTGGGTGTTATGTGGAAACTAATTTGACAATAAACTATTTGTAAAAAAAAAAAAATAAAATAAATAAAAGATCTCTTTCTCAAAAAAAAAATTAAATAAAAAATTTAAAAAAAAAAAGAATAGATGAGCAGAAGACTGGCCAGCTGCCCCAATGGAAAGTCATGATCCCTTTTCCATTTTTCAAATCTGAGCCTGTTTTCAAACCCAGCCCAGAACATCTCCATTGACTGAAATAAAAGGCTAGGTCCACATGAGGAAGGACTCTGCAACACCATGGCAAGCATATAGCAGGAAGTCCCCTAGTTTTTCCCCCAAAGAATCTTAAGATAGCCATGCACTGGAGATTGGGAATACATGGCTTTTTAAAGGACTGTTACAGAGTCTGAGTTGGTGTTAATATCTAGAGACCAAAAGCACCTTCTGACTCCCTTGTGGGAGTTGGAGTATGTGAGAGTCAAGTAATTAACAGACACCTAGCCAGTTACACATGTTCACTGATCCACAGATCCCTACAGATTCATTCCCCTAATTTCTGAATGTTTAACTGGAACAGACACATTCGGATTTTACAGAACTTTCATATTAACTCCTTGATTTGTAGAATAAGAGTCGTAGTAGTAAAAAGGGCAAGTAGAAGTCTCTGAAAATACACCCTCAACTGCCGGGAGCCTCACCGGCCTCTCTGGATGGCAGTCACAGCAAGGAAATGGCAATGTTTGCACAGTTTCTGCCATGAGAAATGAAGACTAGTATCTCCTTCTACTACTACTGACTCATGTTGGAAATAAGCCTGTTGGTATTGACTAGGCCTCCCAATATTCCATATCAGACCCATATTCTGAATACAGATACCTCATAAGGAAAAGCATATTCCTGCCTTTACAAAAGAGACTTTAGATGAAAGCTCTATGGGTGATTGTCAAAAGGCTCTTCCTATGGGCCTTGCAGATCCAAGACTTAGATAATAAAGGGGGTTAAGAACACAAGAGTTACTATTGAGCCTGGTCCCATATCAGAAGAGCCTAATTTATAGTTAAGGTACAGATAAGTACAGAACATAACTTACTAATTGGTGATGTATGGCAGTCCCTTCCTCAAGGCCTACATTCCACAAACACCCTCCCTTACACTGGCAACTGGGATGAGGATAGATAAAAGTAGCTAAAACATAAACCCAGGTGCAAAGACGGACACATTTAGGGCCCCCATGATGGCTTCCACACACAAACCAATTCAGAAACATTCATCCTCTTGAGAGCCAGACAGAATGACTCCTAGCTTATCTATATACAACCTAACCTATATATTATCCTGTTGATCACTAAGAGCATCCTGTTAATTCCTTGGTTGTAAATTCACTATGACTGGGATAATTCTGCAAAATATCAAAAACTAGTTATCGCAAAAGGCCTCCCATTGTAGAAATTCCTTTCTCTGACTTCATGTTGTTGCTGAACCTTTAAATAAAGACACAAAAACCGACAGGACAGAGATGCCTGCCTGATGATCAGAAAGAATCTTGGGGCTCTCTCATTCTCTCTCGCTGACACCATCCATCCTTCAGAGACCCCTGGACCTGTCGGAGCCGGCGCGGCCTCCGACACTCAACTCTCAGCCAAGATTGTAAATCAAAAACAATTTATATCTTGGGAGAGTAATGTAGAGTTTAGGATGTAGGGGTGATGGGTTTCACTATATCACACATTTAACCCACCATTCTGGCCTAACAGGTGAATCAGCATAACATTGAGTACCCACAAGCTTATCCAAGTAGTAGCCTCATTTTCATCTATCATATTAGATGCAGTGTATTTACTGTAACAGATTACCACAGCCTTCGGTGTATGGTTTGCAGCTTTGTCTATATCTGTCTGTCTTATATCTATCAGAATGAGAATCAGAAACAGTTTGCAATCACACAGGATAGATAACAGTATACATTCCTGGGCTTTCCCAGGAGTTGTCCAAGTCTTGCTATATTAATTCTCTATTAATTCTTTGCCATAATGCTCCAAAGAGATCCAGGCCACCTGGAATTTCCACAGAACTTCACTTTGGTTCTCTAAATGGATGACATATTAGAGGTCCCCCCCATTTTATCTTGAACAGAATTGACATTTATTCCAGATATGGATTTACCTTTCCTACCCTTTTTGCCTCAGCTATCACCTGTGAAGATTCATACAGCTTATCATATCCTGGCATGGGATCACACCTAACATCATCTTTGGGCCAACAGACCTTCTTTGTAGTAAAGGAAGTATGGCACTGGGCATATGATTATAGATCATATATATGCACCATCCAGAAACTGCCAGCCTGAAAGAACAGTGAAATAACATCTTGAAGGTACAGCCATGTCACAAGGCTTGCAAATGACGGAACACTATCCTTTAGGGTACAGAATAGATCTTAAGCCATCAGCCATTATACAGCTATGTCCCCATTAAGTAGAATACACATGTCTGGGAACCAACGAATAAAAGTCAGGATGGTCCCATCATTACTTCCTGTGATCCTTCAAGAAAATTATCCTTCTTATTCTCACAATTTTAGGCTCTGTGAATCTAAAGATCCTGGTTCCCAGAGGGGAGGCTTCCACCAAGGAACACAATAAGACGACCACTAAACTTAAAGCTAAGGCTGCTGTAGACCTACCTGCAAGGAAAGGAGTTACCATATTGTTAGGGTTACTTGACCTTTTTCATCATAAGAAGTTGATATATTTGTCACTCACATTATCTACTATAGTGTCCCTTGGTTTTCTTATACCCAGAAGTGCAGCAACCACAGCTCAATAACAGTAGGGTAACCTGTAGGAACCTGTATGAGATGAGAGTCAACATCAGCCTACCAGGAAAGTCACCTGAACCAACATAAATGAGAGCTGGAGAGGAGAATCTGGAGTGTGTGGTGATATTGGGAGATGATAAACATCAGGTACAGACCTGGGACTAATTGCAACAGTGGAAATATACATTTGATCCACTGATCCTTCTCCTCTTAGTTTCCCCAGAAATTTTAAATACTTGGTGAGAAAGAAGAAGAGCTAAGTAGTACAAGGGATGGAGTGTAGTAGATGCTGTTGTCCAGATATCCTTGACCAGGTCAATTCCCTAATCCCTAGGCTGCTGGGAATTTTGAGTTCTAAAGGCCCACCACTGCCTCCTTTTCTGGAGAATTAACCTTGGCCAAGCACAAGTCTCTTGCTTGGGAAGTTATCTCCCCTAGAATGGATAGCCCATTACAATAAATGACTGACATGGAAATGCTTTGAACTGAGATGAGCAGTCTGAGCTCCATCACCTCCTGAGGGATCAGCCAAAGCTGCAGTGTCCCGTAGTGACAGGAATCTGAGCCCTCAAGTTGGGTGTCCATGCACATCATGTCATAGGCCCTGATCTGACATCTTTAGTTTCCTTTACAAATCAGCTGAATATCCATCTATTCCCCCTACCTCTTGAACTAGTTGGAGGCCACTTTTCTCCCGTAACTTTGGAAAACAGAAGAGGAGGAGGGGAAGCGTATCATACAGCGTGTCACCGAAGTGGTCATAGTTGCCTCGGGGCAGGGACGGCCTGTGTGCCGCCGGTCTCGGCAGGTCTGAGAGCCGCCCGCTGGCCAGCCCTGGGGCCCGCGTGTCAAGCCTGAGCACGCTTAACAGGATGAAGCTGAGACTTTCTCCCCACTGTGACTGGAGTGCATGTTTACACCAGCACTTTTTCTGCACACGTATCTTCAATCCAACAAGGCCGTTTTTAATGCTGAGTAACAGAGGCCACCAAGCAGCTACTGCGTCACACCCCCTCGACAACAGGCTGCAGTCTCTTCTGCACCGGGTTCCACACCAGACCTGCTTGGCACCACAGGGAGCTCCTGACCCCACTGCACAATGACATTCCAACCACCACCAGCCTGAAGTTACAGCCAACATGATTGTCACAAAGCAGGACCTTGGGTCCATGGGCACTGTCAGTGATAGTAAGCCATTTCCTGGGAGGAGGGGGGGGATGCGGCAACTCCTCTCCGCCGTCTGCTCGAGCCTTACTCTACCTCTCCCTGCCCTTCTCCTGAGACTACTCCCTCAACAAATTGCTTACCCAAGAATCTCCAGCTTAGGCTGTGCTTCTAAGGAGCTTCCTTGGGGCGCCTGGGTGGCTCCGTTGGTTAAACATCTGACTTTGGCTCAGGACATGATCTCACAGTTTGTGAGTTCGAGCCCTGCATCAGGCTCTGTACTGATGGCGCAGAGCCTGGAGCCTGCTTTGAATTCTGTGTCTCCCTCTCCCTCTGCCCCTTCCCCCCCTTCCCCCCCCCCAAAAGAGAGACCTGCCCTGAGAATTGCACTTTCCCAGAACCAGAACAGCTATTAAGCTGTAGAGTCGCTATTATTAAAAATAATTTTTTTTGGTTTATCTCCAAAGACCTTCCTCTTTCTTTAAGTCACACTCACTCTGGCATGCTATCCACCATTTGCTAACCCTCCATCACTGATTTAACTGAGCAGCTGTTACAGAATGTAACACTGTATTAACAGTGTTTGAAATGCCTGTATTAAGAGTGTTTGAAATGCCGCTTGCTTCTTCAACAGAGTCAACTACTTGAAATAACTAGTTTACAAAGATTGTATGAAGAATATGAATAAGCGCCAGAGAGATAACAGAAACAATCCCTGTATAAAGCAGTTCTGTGCACACAATTTTATCGTTCCTGAGCCCACCACAGCCGGTTCCAAATGTGCAGTTAGAACTGGGCTGCTCAACATTTTAACCCAGTCCGCTCCTAAGATATTTCAAAACTTCATAACTCTCATGCCACCTAGCCCATTCCTTCCCCTGCATATGACCCTGATTCCTAACAAATAAAGAAAATAGATATGCTCAAGGATGGAAAAAAAAAAAAAAAAAAAAAAAAAACCTCCTTGAATTCCTCCTGTTCTCCCTTGAGTAAAATTTCATAGCTGCTATAAACTTTCTTGTTGAAGTGTAGTTATGTATACATGCACACAATGCATCAGACCCACCTGGAGGGCTTACTGAAACACAGATGGCTGGACCCCATCCCCAGTAGATCAGTAGGTTCAGTAGATCAGGGGTAGGGCCCAAGAAGTTGCATTTCTAAATGTTCCCTTGATGATGCCGATACTGATGATCCAGGGACCCTACTTGGAGAACTACTTCTCTCAGGGATGTATCCAGGAGTGCAACTGCTTGAACATAGAATATGAATGTCTTCAGACTTTTAAAAAAATGTTTTTAATGTTTTTAAAATTTATTTTTGAGAGAGAGATAGCATGAACAGGGGAGGGTCAGAGAGAGAGGGAGATACAGAATCTGAAACAGGCTCCAGGCTCTGAGCTAGCTAGCTGTCAGCACAGAGCCCAATGTGGGGCTTGAACCCATAGACTGAGATCATGACCTGAGCCGAAGTCAGATGCTTAACCGAGTGAGCCACCCAGGCACCCCTGAATGTCTTCAGTCTTGATAGTCCCAAACTGTTTTCCAAAGTTGTTGTACAATTTATAGTACATTCCTACCAAAAATTAGAATTCATCACCAATAGTTGGCTTTATAAAATTTTAAAGCTTGATAATATGGTAGGGGTGCAGTGACATGTCATTGGTTTAATTAACCTTTCTCTGTCTATTAAACTTTTCAATATTTACTAGCCATTTGGATGATCTCTATTGTGAAATGCACAACCAAGTCATTTATCTGTTTTTCTATTGGATTTTCTGCCCCTTCTAACAAAGTCAAATTTAAAGAGTTCTTTGTGTATTTGGAAACAATTTTGTTGTTGTTTGTGGTGGTGGTGGTAGCTTATATAGGCTGTACATGTCTTCGCCCAGTCTGTGACTTGTGTTTGTATTCTTTTAATTATATTTTTGATAAACAGAATTGTTTCATTTTTATGTAATTAAATACACTAATCTTGGCTCTTTGTTTTTTAGTACATGATTGCTAAGTTTAATTCAACTGTTATATCCAATTCCACTTTGTAAAAATAACAAAATGTTTCTATCAAAATTATATTGTGATGTGAGTATAGGTTTGCTGCTTTGCCTTTGATAGAGCTTAGTAAAAACAAAAACAAAAAAACTTGTACCAAATGCACTTTTTACAAGTTTTAAGGCTTAATAAAAATACAGAGACTAATAATTTCTCAGTGCAGACTAGAGGTCGAGAAAAGGATGCTAAGAGATTTTTAATCTTCCAAACACAGGTAGTCCTGAATGTATAGAACATTTTCTAAATACAAATGCAGCAGATTTGCATGTGACCAAACTACCCATGCACACTGGACCCATTCCTACAGCTTCAGGGAAGGTAAGAAAGCAGGAAAAGATGGGGAGAAAAGAACAGAGAGAGTTCTGTCACTACTGTTCAGAAGCTCTTGCTATAGTTCATGTTTTCCTCATTCCCCAAAGCTTCTATTCCTATCTCTGGTTTCCCCCATCTCCACTCCAAATTCCTTGTCAGCGGACAGAACTAGAGAGCTTTTCCCTCCTATCTGGCTGATGACAGGGGCTTGGTGTCGGCAGGGACCACAGGAGTCAGCACTACAACATCAAATTTCTTCTTGGCAATCCAGTTTGGAATCACAAATTATTTTCTTATATATATATTTTAAAAAAAACATAATTATAAATGGTAGTTCATTTCTATCATTAGAACACTTCATTGTAAGTCAAGCAAGTTAGTGTGTTTAGGCTTAAAAAACTAAACCACCATATATGACTTTTTTTGGTGGAGAAAAAACATCCTGGAATCTAAAGACCTTTCTGATAACAACTTTTGAACCACAAACCATTTAAAGGATGGAGACAGGAAGTACCTGACAGAGCCTGTCACATGGAATGAGTACATAGAATGAGTGCTTCTTGACTCCAAAGTCAGCAAGGCAACTGAAAAGGGACACCAGTTCTGGGCTCTTCTCTGCAGGAGGTGCTCCTTGCAGCTGTCAGATCCAATTGCGGGTCTTCTCCTTCACGGAAGAAAACAGCCTCCTTGGGTTTGTTTGGCTGTGCCAAGGGTGAAGTGACAGTGGCTCGTCTTCCCACAAGGCGGGTTCAGACACCACTGATTTTTCAAAAAATAACACTTCTCCTTTCAGGGACTTTTGTCTTTTTAGGTATGACCTGAGGTTCTTCAGTTGGTCCAAAAATATTAGATGTCTTCCTGTTGGGCCTACTTGAAGGAACAGCTTCTTCTGGGCTTACGAAACAATTGCTCAGTTCTCCTCCTGAAGGCTTCACAGCCCTGGTGCTGGCCAGCCCCTCTCTCTAGCCCTTGAGCATGTTGCCTTCTGCTGAAAGCCTCCCTCAGCTCTCCTAATTTTGAGTTATATGTTTAGTGCATTCTTGTCTCATTAGAGAACCCCCTCTCTCCCTCAAAGTCATGAAGATATTCTCCTATATTAATCATTGAATAACTTCATAATTGACCTCATATTAGATCTCATATGCACCTGGAATTGACTACTGTGTACAGTGTGAACTAGAAGTCCAATTTCACTTGTTTTCTTACATGTTGCACAGCTGTCCTAGCACTGTTATCAGACAGATTTTCTTTTCTCCCACTTTCCTGTAACACACCTGCCATATCTCATTATCTGCTTGTGTGGGGACCATTTTATTTTCTTCTTGCTGAAATATAGAAACACCATTACTTTTTTTATGTTGATTTTGTATCCAGCAACTTTCCTTCACTTCATTAATGGGTTTAATATGTTCAATTTACTCTTAAGCACTTCAAAACCTCTGACCAAGTAAGCACATGCTCCCAGTAAGAAAATTGTTCCAAAGCATCTCAAAGGCTCTTATAAATCTAAATTTAACTTATACATTTGCTAAAGCCATTTCTTTTAACTATTAGAATGCCACTTGCAAATTTGGTCACATTCTTTCTTAAATTTGAAATTATAAGTCAATTATACATTTTAAATAATAGAATCACAACATTAATCCACCAGATAGTCTGAAATGCCAAAGTCTTTTAAATATTACAAACACTTTAACATACATAGATAGGCTATTCTTAAGCCTAACTCACTAATTCTATGATTTAATTCATCATCCTTCTATTATAGATCTTTGATTGAAAAGTCAGTCACCTTCTAAATGAAATAGCTTTAGCATTGAGGGTGATGAGAAGTTTCACTTCAGGAGAACTGAGGTTATCACCTGGAGCAAGTCATTGTCACTAAGTATGTAATTTATGATCTAAGATACTTGCCAGTAAGAAATTTGAGACTGAATGGGAACCTGGGGGAAGTATAAAATAATCTACAGGTGCCACCGAGTCTTTCTAAAAAATCATCTCTAAATTATATGGCATCCAAACCCAAACTCTTCAGGTAAAATTTCTCAATCTGCCTCTCCGAGTTCGCAAGTCAAACGTCCCAGTTAATAGCTATCCCTTGGGCACACTGCAGGCTTAGGGGTGTGCACGTCGGCAGTAAGACCAGCCGTTGGGGGGACAGACCCAGGGAAGAAACCTGCACAGGTTCTGGACGTGGGCCTGGGGCCATATGTATATGGAATTTGTGCTTCAAATCTTTGTTGTGTGTGTGTGCTTGAGCCAGGGGTTGGGGACGTGGGAGCATGGCTGAGTATGTATGTCAAGTATGTTTCCTTGACCAATGGACTTGTCAGTTCTTGGGAGGGTGCAGCCAGCTCCCTGAAGTGAGGGAGCCCAGAACAAGGCCCATTTTTGTCTTGACCTCAGGGCAAAGCTGCACTTTAATGAGGACAGAACTGCAGGTATTTTTGTATCCTTTTTAAGTAAAGCTGTTAAGCCAGGTACAAAGATTATCCTAGCAAATCAAGGGACAGAAACCTAGAAATGAAAAGGTATGTAGGATGCCTTTCTGGCTCAGTCAGTCGGTGGAGCATGTGACTCTTGATCTTCGGGTTGTGGCTTCCAAGGCCACACTGGGTGTAGAGTTTCTTAAAAAGAAAAAATCTTGGGAGGAAACAAAAGTACATCAGCAGCATTTAGCCATCTCAAGGGCTCCAAAGATGAGACTTCAGAAATGTTTTTATATCTCGACAAAACAAATCAGTTCCATAAACAACAAAAGCAGTTAACTTATTGAAACTTCTTATTAGAGCAGTTCTCAGTGGTCATAATGTTAGAATTTTTTTACAAGAGGGACTGAGAGGCAGATATCTAGTTGGAAGTGGAGAGGCTTGAAACTGCATTTGCACAGTGGTTTACATAAACTGAAGAAAAAGTGAGAAAAATGGGTGGGCAAATGGCACCATTGGTACTTTGCCATGGCCACGTGTGCCAATCTGTCCCACCCCCAAATTCCTTTTTGGCCTTAAGATACTATAAACAATAAACAGCTAAGTTGCTTCTGTGTCATTTTCTTTTTGGGCCCCTGTACGCAGCGTATGAACACGGATCCTTTGGAGACCTCTACGTTAGGAAACATTCCTAGGTGACATATGAAGGAGATATACTACAAATGAATAAAATCACAAAAATACACATAGAGATTTTGAAACATGCTCTGTTTCATAAATGAAAGTAAGTGCAGCTTGTGAAAGAAACCAGACTTCGATATGGATGTCATCACTTCTCTTTTATACACATACCTGTTCTAAAAAAAGTCAAAACCAAAGAGCTTCCCTGTGTTGATTTAAAACCAAGAGGCATTAAACCTTCCCTAGGAACTACACATATCTTACACTTGCTAAAATTCAAATCAAAGGAAAGTATAAGCTCAGCTCCTTTCCTCCAGTTTCACCTACAATGTTTACTCTAGGTAAACTACAAGGAATCACATGTTTAAGGTACTTGAGGGGCGCCTGGGTGGCTCAGTCGTGTCTCTTGATTTCGGCTCAGGTCATGATCACACGGTTTGCAAGACTGAGCGTCAGGCTCTGCGCTGACAGTGCAGAACCTGCTTGGGATTCTCTCTCTCCCCCTCTCTCTAGCCCTCCTCCACTCATGCTCACTTTCTCAAAATAAGTAAAAGCTTAAAAAATATTTTTAATGGGTGCTTCTTGTTCTTAGATTTCATATTCTAATTTGTGATTACTGATATTCAAGGACCTGCCCCAGCTATAAAAAAGTTCCTCACAATTGAAGTGACTCTGTAACAGTTAAAATTTAGTATATTCATAATTTTGTAAAGCGTTGTCTTAGGTCTCTGTCATTAGCTCCAAAGAAAATATTGCTCCCCCACCCCCAATCCACATCTCTTTAAGTTTAAGGTAGTAAATGGTGGCAACTTTGAGGTGGCTAGTCCCAACTCCTGGGGGATGTTTTGAGATTTGGGGTATCTCCCTGACTAATACCAGCAGGAAAATAGTATTATAATTCAAAAGTTTTTTTTGGAGTGCCAACAATAGGTAAATCATTTTGCTAATATAATGGAGAAGAGTTACAGATTTCAAAGCAACTTACATTCAAATGAGATATGTCATATGTACCCAGATTACACTGTAATTTATGTAATTATTCCTTTATTGTTGGCTCTAAAGTTGTTTCCAATCCTTTGCTGTCACTCAAGATGTTGTCACAAACATTCATTCATTCGTTTATCCAATAAATATTAATTTAGTGTCTCTGATCTGTCAATCATTAATCTTAGTGCTGTAAGATTTCATATCACTGCAATGAGTGGAATATGTATAATGTGTATATAATACTTCAAAGTTCCTTTGTGAAATTTCTCCAGACAAATTTTTGTTCAAAAATTGTACCAGCTTGTGATTTAATGTAATGGCTAAACAATAGAGAGGGATGGCCTGTTAAATCTCAAATGAAGAGTCATAGAATGCATGTCTGTGGCAATCATATTTTCCTTAGGAGCAATTATAAAAAAGATACAGTACACTTTAAGCTTTTGAAATATATACCCAATTAGAGGTAAAACCCTTCAAAAATTGAGTTCCAGATCCGCTTAGATACATGAAACTCAGGATAGCCAGGAAAGAAAAGCTGAAGATAAAGACATTTCTAATCACAAGAAAATATGCCTAACAAACTTCTTTTAAAAAATTCCCTAAATTCTTTATCACCTAAACTCCACATTCCTGGTTTTTAAAATTTTTTTGTTTATTTATTTTTGAGAGAGAGAGAGAGGCAGATTGTGAGCAGGGGAAGGGCAGAAAGAGAAGGAGACACAGAATCTGAAGCAGGATCTAGGCTCTGAGCTGCCAGCACAGAGCCGGACATAGGCTCACCCACAAACCGTGAGATCATGACCTGAGCCGAATGAAGTCAGTCGCCCAACTGACTGAGCCACCCAGGCACCCCCCACTGCTGTTTAATCCAACTAAATATAAAACCCCAAAGTAAAATTTGCATTAGAAGGGAAGAACTGCTTGCTTCTCTCCTAAATTCTCAGTTTTAGTGCCTTCGAGAATACAGCAAACCAAAGTTTTGCCTTTAGCATCTCAGTCACAGGTACAGTTCCCTCACTGTGGTTGAGAAACTCCAGGTGCCTACTTATAAAATGTTCTCAATTGTCCATCTATTTTTTGGCGTTGAGTACTGTTTTGGCGACCCCTAGTGTGAAACGTGGTATCAACACCTGCACATGTTGAAACTCCTTGCATTTTTAACTTGCTTACAGACAAAAAATGGTAGTTAAAATAATTTTTCACCAAAGGAAATGCGACTTTAGTTCATGTCAATTTGAAGTTCATATTTTTCTACAATAACAATAAAATTTAAATATAATTTCTCGATACAGAAGGCATTTGACAAGAAGAGGTTGGTTAGAGTATGATATCCACACAATGAAATATTACACAGCCGTAAAACAAGACAAGAATGAGGAAGCTCTTCATGTACCCTATGATATGTCAAAAAATAAACAAAAGCCAAAATATTCATTTGAGCACTTTCCTACCATCCACATTTTAAAACGAGTAAAATATCATATATATTTGTGTTTGCCTATATACATCCACTAAAAACCGTCTCTGGAAGGATTTACAAGATACACATAGCAATGGGTACTCACTGAGGATGGGGGTGGGGAACGGGAAGATGGTAGAAACTGCATTCCTCTGTATATTTTTTTTGGTTTTGAAGGATGCCTTGACTATTCAAAATACTAAATGACTTTTAAAATATTTAAAGCCATTAGCACAAGACCAAGAAAAATGAAAAGATTAAAATATTAGCCTGCATTTCCAGACTTAAAAAAATAGACAAAATATAATTTTTTGCCTAAAAAATGTATATTTTCTTTTCCCTATGCATTTTTAATTCTATATTCTTTTCCAATAGAATCTTTTCTTGCATATTTTTCTTACTCAAATGCCAAATTGTAAGATAGTATTTGATAGTTACATAAAAACCACTTAACAGGCAGGATTGAGTTGAGGTAATAATATCTTGGGTCGGGAAATATTAAAGACTTTCCTGGAAGGAGACTCTGTCTTCCCTAAGGTCCCTGGTTACAGACCAAAATTCTTTATTGCCAATAAGCATAAGAAATTGTGATATTCCTTAGTAGGTCACAATTTGAGACTCACAAGGAATATCTTTAAGTATATATAGCAGATACTTGGGAATAAATCTAATAGAAGATGTGAAAGACCTTTATGGGGAAAATTATAGACGCTTTATTTGAAGTAAAAAAAGTAGAAGTAAAAACAAAAATCGTAATGCTTCCTATGTGCATAGATAAGAAAATTCAATATAGTTAAGATGACAGTTCTTTCCAAATAAATCTGTAAAATCAATTTAATTACAATTCAAATTGAAGCAGGGTTTTTGTGTTATTTGCAGGCAGTCTTGCTAAATGCAAGGTTTTTTGGTGACTTCAAGGGTCATTTGGGGAAATGTATGAAATATCATTCAGAGATTTTAGATTTTAAAACTTAATCTTTATCTAAGTTATACATTGGAAAAATGCCTTTTTTCCTTAAAGTTGTAAATTCAGTTAAAAATCCTAGACCATTCACGGGGCGTCTGGGTGGCTCAGTCAGTTAAGCATCTGACTTCAGCCATGATCTCAAGATCTGTGGGTTTACGCTCCATTTTGGGCTTGGAGCCTTCTTTGGATTCTGTGTCTCCCTTTCTCTCTCCTCCTCCCCTGCTTGCACTCTTTCTCTCAACAATAAACATTAAAAAAAATTTTTTTTAAATCCTAAACCATTCATAAGTCTAGCAAAATTTCACAATCACTCTTAATAGGCCTGTGGATAAAATTTAGATCCACTCCAAATTTTTACTCTTAAACATTTTAAACCACATTTGTTAATATAATATGTTGCATTTTCCTTGTATTCCAATTGTCTGACTTAACAAAGGTTTTTCACATAAACTGTTTTCACAAATCTAATTACATTTACAGATATGTAAAAAGGAACACGTTTTCTTACATAGTCCTCATTACTGTATAAAACCGTTAACCACTAAATTGTGCCCCTCCAAAAATCACGATGAAGTCCTAACACCCAGTAACTCTCAATGTGACCACATTTGGAGAGAGGGGGCCTTTAGATAAAATGAAGTCATATGAGTAGACCTTAATCCAATATGATTGGCCTTTTTATTAATTTTTAAAATCTATGTATTTATTTTTTAGAGAAGTTTATTGAATACACTACAACGGAGTGGAAGGCTGAATAGCAGAGGAGAGGCTGTCCGCGTTATCGGCCTTTTTATAAGAGGAGATTAGGACACAGACACACAGAGGAACACACCCAGAGGGAAGATGGCCATCTGTAAGCCAAGGAGAGAAGCCTCAGAATGAAGCCAACCCTGCCATCACTTTAATCTTGGACTTTTGGTCTCCAGAACTGTGAGGGAATACATTTCTATTGCTTAAGGCACTATGGTGCTTTGTTTGGGCAGCCCCAGCAAACTAATATACTTTAGCTATTAACTACTACATGTATTTTCCATCTAGTTCTAAAGAACTTGGAATTTGAGGAATTCTCTCATATACTTAGAATCATTGTTCAAAAAAATTTTTTTTAAATATTTATTTTTGAGAGAGACAGAGACAGAGCACAAGTAGGGGAGGGGCAGAGAGGGAGACACAGAATCTGAAGAAGGCTTCAGGCTCTGAGCTGTCAGCAGAATCTGATGGAGGGCTCAAAGGATCAAGAATTGTTAAGACATCTCCAAAAAAAAAAGAAAAAAAGGAAAAGAAAAAGAAATTGTACAGGTTTCACCCTGCCAGGTATCAAGACTTATTATAAAGGTATATTAAAAAAATAAAAATAACTAATGTGTTACTAATGTGCATATAGACTAGTAGAACAGAATACTTAGAAACAGATCTATGCAAATACAACAGAAGCATTAAAGTTGAGTAGGGAAAGGTTGTACTATTTAATGAATGAGGGTATCACTTTGAACTAGCTAGCCATATAGGAAATAGTTGAAAATTAGATCCCTAAAGCCAAATAAGTCAAAATAAAAATTTTCAGGTAGATTAAATTTCTAAATATAGAAGTCAAAATTATAAAACTTTTAGAATAAACCATTTTTTATGGCTCCAGGGTAAAAAAAGAGTTTTGTTTGATTTCATTGTTTAATCCAATTGCAAAAAGCACAAACCATAAAGGAAGGCTGATGCATTTTACTACTTTAAAACTAACTTCTTGGGGTGCCTGGGTGGCTCAGTTGGTTAAGTGCCCAACTTCGGCTCAAGTCATGATCTCACTGTTCGTGGGTTCGAGCCCCGCATCAGGCTCTGTGCTGATAGCTCAGAGCCTGGAGCCTGCTTCAGATTTTATATCTCCCTCTCATCCTGAACCTCCCCTGCTCACGCTCTCTCTCTCTCCCTCTCTCTCAGAAATAAACATTAAAAAATAAAAAATAAATAAAATAAACCCAACTTCTTACAAGATACCATAAAGAAAGTGTAAGATGAATCACAGACTGGAAAGAAATATTTTCATTGCATATAACTAGCAAGACTGGTATCCAGAATATATAAAGATCTCCTAAAAAATTAGTAAGAAAAAGACAAACATGCCAATAAAAATTGTCAAAGTATGAATATGCAATTCATACATTAGAAATATAATGGACCAGTAAATTCATAAAAATATGCCATCTCCCTAGTAAGCAGGGATCGCAAATTAAAGAAATAATGAAATTCTGCTCCATCCATCGAATTAAAAAAAAATTAAATGTCTGAAGACATCGAGTTTTGGCAAGGATGTGGATCAAAAGGAATTCTTATTCTCTTCTTGGGAGAGCCAATTGGTATAATCAGTTTGGACAACAATAAGGCAAACTAGCAAAGTTTGACGACACTCATCCCTGTCTCACTTACCTATATATGTGAGGCCCTAAAGAAACTCCTTCACGTGGATAAGAATCTATGTACAAGATATTTATTGCAGCATTGTTTCTTATGGCAAAAATATAAAATTAAATGTCCGTTATTGAGATACTGGACGTATTATGGTATATTAATTCAATAGCATACTACATGATAGGGAAAATGCATTAAAATTACATGTATCAGGGTGCCTGAGTGGATCAATGGGTTAAGCGTCTGACTTTAGCTCAGGTTGTGATCTTGCAGTTTGTGATTTCAAGCCCCAGATCAGGCTTTGTGCTGCCAGCTCAGAGCCTGAAGCCTGCTTCAGATTCTCTCTCTCTCTCTGTCTCTGCCCCTCCACTGCTCTTGCTCTGTTTCTCTCTCAAAAATAAACATCAAAAAAAATAATTCTTAAAATTGCATATATCAACCTGGATTCTGAGGAGGGAAAATACCAACAGGGTGTCATTTATGTAGTTTCAAAACTTGCATACCAATAACACCTTGGATACACAAACTTTCAGCAATCAAAAAACAGAAACAAACAACTAGACTTGGGAAAGATTAACTCTCAATTCAAGCTAGTCTCCTGAAGCGAATAGATTAGGGAGAGGAACACAGAGAACTTCATATTTATTTAACAAAGTTGGAAACAATGGCAAAATGACAAGCTTTGATATATCTGAATGGTGAATCCACAGATATGTCTTATAATAAGTCTCTACATTTCAGGAGTGAAATGTTTATTATAATAGCTTAAACAGAATAAGACTTTATTTTCTTTCATTTTTGGCCCAGGCATTTGATCCCATAAGGAGCATTTTTTGTATCATTTCCTTTCCTTTAAATCGGTTTTTAGAAAATAAAACTTGCTTATGTTTTAGGTATGCAACATGATTTGATATATATACATAATGAAATGATTGTACTACAGTCCAGCTAATTGACACATCCATCTCCTCAGTTACACGTGTGTGTGTGTGTGTGTGTGTGTGTGTGTGTGTGTGTGTGTGTGTTCAGAGTACCTGAAATCTACTCTTGGGCAAATTTCTAATGTTCAATACAATATTAACTTCAGTCCTCATGCTGTACATTAGATCTCATCTGTACGTAACTGGGATTTTGTATCAGAATAAAACCATTTTAAAGTTCTCTTTCTCCCAGTAAAGAATTCCTTCTATTTGGCTGCCATACAGTTGTTCATCCACTCATCAAATGTTTTTTTGAGAATACACTCTCTGCCAGGCCATGAGGGTATCATAGAGATATCATAAAAGAGGCAGGTGACAAAAGATAGCATCGAAAAAACAAACTACTTTTCTCAAGGGTTTGAATTCACCTAAGGAAGTTCTTAAACCAAAAAGTAGAATATGGAGCGAAAATAACGAAGAGAGATGGAGAAGACTCAAACAGGAGGGACAATTTACATCTGTCTGATGTGGCCAAAGCCGATTTCAAGGAGATGCTTTTGAGCTGACTTAAAGAGAGAAGATGTTAGCCAGGGGAACAAAAGCATTCCGAGCGGAGGGAACAGCTAGCACAAAGACGTGGTGAGGCGAGCTGCACGGAACGTCGAGAAATACAGGCGTGCGGAGTGGGGCGAGGGGCTGGGGGGAGGATATCAAATTAAGAAGCGGGAGAGGAAGGAGGGGCTTGGGGAGGCAGCCCGAACACGTCAGGACTAGTATAGCACTTCGGTCACCAGGCGGGAAACGGCGGCCCTGCAAGCGTTGAAATAACGTTCACTCCACATAGCTTATGAGACACACAGGTGGGGCCAGAACTTGCATCGACTGATTTCAGAGTGATCCACCCCCGGCTGTGAAGGGACGGCCACGCCGCCACATTCGTTCCGAAGTCAAAATTATACCGACTTCATTTTCACAGCTGCCTGTGGCCCCGTCCTACTTGAGCTTCCCATTTCTTCTCAGTTCTCAACCTCCCAAGGATGCTCCCCGCCTCCCCGACACTACACTCATTCCGGCAGCCGGCGGCCCCTAACCGTGACAAGTCCCAGAAGCCGGCGTGCACTAGCCCTCGGAGACTACAGGTCCCAGCATGCAAAGCTCCCCTTCAGAAAAAGGGTCACTAACTGAACCATAATGCAACGCTTTACGAACGGGGAGGGGCTTTCTTGGGGGGGGAGGGCGGGCGACTTGTAGTGTCCCCTAGGCAACTCCAATTGCAAGGCAAAATACACTTCCGCTTCCGCTTCTGAGCCCTAGGACCGCGAGTCCACGCAGATTCGTCGCTATGACGCCATTCGCTTGCGACTGCGCGGGCCTGGAGGGTCCGTGCCGCGGCCTCTCTCCCGCGTGAAAATCTAGAGCTGCTCGTTCTTATCTGTGGCCTCTGACCTGGGAGCAGAGGGAAGGCGGCGAGATGACGGACCGCTACACCATCCACAGTCAGCTGGAGCACCTGCAGTCCAAGTACATCGGCACGGGCCACGCCGACACCACCAAGTGGGAATGGCTGGTGAACCAGCACCGCGACTCCTACTGCTCTTACATGGGCCACTTCGACCTTCTTAACTACTTTGCCATTGCGGAGAATGAGAGCAAAGCGCGAGTCCGCTTCAACTTGATGGAGAAGATGCTGCAGCCTTGCGGACCACCAGCCGACAAGCCGGAGGAGAACTGAGACCGCTGTGCGGGAGCATCTCCTGAGTTCCTCCCTTTTGCCGTCGTTCCTGCCTGTTCCTGAACCAAGTGGACCGATTCTCCGTGGCTCCTATTTCTCGTGCTTTTCTGGTGCAGCAGTGCGTAGCCGGGGGCGTCTCGCCTGGCCCGCCGTCCTGTGGATCTTTCCTAACGCAGCGCTGGGATAACCACCAGGACCCCCGAGAACGGAGACTGTGGAGAGCTCCTGAAGTCAGCTTGAGAGGGGAGAAGGCACTGGAATGGGACGGGATTTGGAGGCTCGTTTTTGGCTAGTTGATTGTCGTCGTTGCTTTTTCTATAAAGTTTAGAAATTTTTCAGTCTCTTGGTGTGGACTGCTTGTGTTTGGGTGGAGGGGTCCAGGGAGGGCTCTGGGGATTTTGGTTTCGTAGGGAGACAGAAGAGGTGGGGGGGTGTTGGGGAGGGGGTGAGCGGTGGCGGGATTGAGCACAGGGCCAGCGTTCGTTGCCAGACACCTAAGTAAGCCATGCACAACCTTTATAATATTCCCCAACCTTGACTTCTCCCAAGAGCTTTTTTCCGACCCATAATGCCTTCAGTAATGAGGTTTGTGATCACTGTATCCCACCTTCATTTTCTTCCATTCAAAAAACCTTTGCCGGCATTGCCCATTTATATGTAAGTTCCATCCTTGGGATTGTGGGCACATTCTGAAAAAAAACCAGCAAAAACAAGCTGTCAAACGAATACTTAAATTCATTCAGCATTCAACGAATATTTGTTGAGCTCTATGTGGTGGGCATTTTTCGCTATGCTTTTGGAACTTGTGCTTGGGGGCGAGGGAGGCTGCACAGACTGTAGACATAAGCAAGTATTAGAAAATGTGCAGGATGGGAGTGCAGTAGGTTTGCAGTTTTAAACAAGCTTATGTTAGAATAATGACATGGTTACGCTTGAGCAAAGACTTTAAAGAAGGGAGCAGAAGTAGCCTTGTGGGAAAACTGGCCGAACTGCTTTCTATGTAGAGAGAACTACCACTGCAGTAGTCCTAATACCAAACTTGTGTCTGGCTTACTGGAAGAACAGCAAAGAGGCAAATATGGCTGGCAGAAGTGAGCAAGGGGAAGAATAGAGGGATAGGTGATGGAGGAGGAACAGATAAGAATAGAGGCTGATAGGCTAGTGCAAGGCCTTGTGACTTTTATCCTCAGGGAAATGGGGAGTCTTTGGGAGTAATGGTTTCATTAAGTAAAGTGGCCTCACATAACAATCAGCAATTCTCAAACATTTTGGCCTTGGGACTTCATTACATTCTTAAAAATTATTGAAGACCACCTGCCCCCAAAGTCTGTCTGTGAGCCTTACAGCTGTTGATACTGACCAAATTAGAAATCAAAACAAAATTTTAAAATATTTACTAATTCATATCAGAGTAACAATAATAAAACCAGCACATGTTAGTGAAAACACTTTATAAAAAATAAAAGGGGCGCCTGGGTGGTTTAGTCAGTTGAGCACCCAACAGTTGATATTGGCTCAGGTCATGATCTCGTGTGTGAGACTGAGCTCCATGCTTAGCATGGAGCCTGCTTGAGATTCTCTCTCTCCCTCTCTGCTCCTTTCCCTACTCACACTCTTCTCTCTCAAAATAAATATTTTAAAAATAATATTTTTCCAAAACTAATTTAGTGAGAGTAGCTTTTTTTTTTTAAATAACAGTTTTGCAGATGTTTTCAATGGCTTAATAGAAAACAATTGGAGTTTCCTATCTGTGTGGGTATTCAAAGTCTTGCATACAAGGTTGTTTTTTGTTTGTTTGTTTGTATTGTTTATTAATATTAGGAGACAGAATCCCAAGCAAGCTCCGTGCTGGCAGTGCAGAGCCCAACATAGGGCTTGATCTCTTGGATCTGTGAGATGACTTGAGCCAAAATCAAGAGTCGGGCGCTTAACCCACTGAGCCACCCAGGGACCCTTGTGATACGAAGCGCTTAACCCACTGAGCCACCCAGGGACCCCTGTGATACGAAGTTTTGGTTGAAGTTTGAAAAGTACACCTCACATAAATAATGTGGTAAGGGAGGAATATTCTAATAGCCTTTTCAAATAATTGTGCCCATGCTTTAATTCTCTAGCAAAACCCCAACAAGTGGTAATTTCTTAGAAGTTACTTATAACATGGACTTTGATCAATGAACTTTTCATTCTGTTATGTTAAAATTCATTTATCTATCATGAACTTTGAAAGGATCCTTTACCCAAATATGATTTTGTAACACCCTGCATCTGTCGTTTGGAAAGTATTGGCTCACTGAGGTACAGAAGCCTTCTGATGTTAACACATTTCATTATACATATCAAAAAATCACATTTATTAACATCACCACTGATCTCATCAGGAAAGTCTCATAACATTGGGAAGCTGAAAAACTCACAATGAGTGGTATTAAGTTTTAAACAATTTTAAGTTTTCCTTGATAGCTTCCGTTTGATCACTGGTAGCAAATGCTGTCTTATGTTTTCCTTGATGCAACAGGCCAACATGGTTCATTTTCAAGAAAATGTCTGCCACATACCCAATTCTAAGTAACTATGGTTTGTCGGTTGTTCAAGTAAAATGATATTCCTTGAGTGGGGGGTGCAGAGCCAGTTCAGTTTGTAACTCAAATAATAAGTGCTTTTCCTTGAGAAAACCACTGTCCTTTGGAAGCAGCAGAAACGCTTTATGCATATGACCAATTTTGTCACATGAAATATTTCAAAAGATATGCCCTCAGGGCTAAGATTTCATAAAATTACTACTTTTTACTGCATAAAGGACATTTTTAAGTGAAACTGAGTTGACTTTGTGGTGTTATTTGTTTTTACTGAGAGTGATGGCAGCAGAAAATACAAGGACTGCCAGTAGTTTGGTGCCACTACCTTGATTCGCGCTGATTTGCTGGTTTACTTTCAGTTGCTTTTGTATCATCTGTACAAAAGTTAGAGCGGCTAAAAATGGCAAATCTTAGTATTATGAAAAGTGTTAACTTCACGGATTCCCTGCAATTCCTTTCCCATCATTTTTGCTTGGGGAAAAAAAACCAGATAGTAGATTGAAATATGGTTATTTAGATTTGAGTATTTGGCAGACGTTTTCTCAAGAAATGAATGAAGACTGACATTGCTTCGAGGAAAATAATGAACTGTTTCAGAGGATCCTTCTGGCTGCTATGTTGAGAAGAGACTGAGATGGCATAACAGAAAATAGAGTGTGATTGTCAGCAATTCAATAAAAGTCTCCACACTAATGCTTTTTCCCCCAGCTTATGTTAGAGTAGGAGAGATTCACGTAAGTCTCCATCCTTAGAAAGCTTGATAAAGGTTTACTAAGTGGTATGAGGGTGAGCCCCCATCCCTAACGGGAGGCTGTAGCAGTACAGCAGACCAACAGAGGTGACAACCTGCACTGGAGATAGAGAGGAAGGGACTGGATACCAAGTATGGGGTAGTCACTTGGGTGGCTCAGCCGCTTGAGCCTCCGACTTCAGCTCAGGTCATGATCTTGCAGCTGGGTTCAGGCCCAGTGTCAGGCTCTGTGCTGACAGCTCAGATTCTGTGGACACTGCTTCAGATCCTGTGTCTCCCTCTCTTTCTGCCCCTTCCCCACTCACACTGTCTCTTTCTCTCAAAAAATAAAAATTAAAAAATAAAAACAAGGAATCCAGTAAGTAATGTGAACAATAAGAACTTCAAGAATTTAAAAGGAAGTTAGTAACTTAGAGAAAGATATCATGAAGTGGTAGGATTTATATTGTTAAGCTGTACAAGGGTAGGTGTTTAGAACGGTGCCTGGCACATCCCAAGTGTTCAATAAATACTGAGTGTTGAATGTGGAAAGACAGAACTTAATCCAAATTATACACTGGGTCTTTTCCAATTCATGTCCTTTTGTAGTTTTCAACTTCACCAAAATAGGTCATTCTAACGAAAAAAGATATTTGAAAACACGTTTCTTAAACAGTAATAATAGCTATCACGTTGATAGCTTTTATGGTGTGCTTTATCATATGTGATCTTTTGGCAGTACTACCTTTGTTTTATAGATGAAAAAGTTTCAGACAAGTAATTTGCCCAAGGTTATATACAATTACTATGTGGTTAAGATCTGAACCAGGTCTTTCTAGCTCCAAAGTACAGTCTTAACTATACAGTTCCCCAAGCAGGTCTAATATATAAAAATCACATTAGAATAATTTGAGATTAGTTCTTGCCTTAGATTGAAAAATAGAAATATAAAAACTTTAGTAGATTAGGTTTAATAGAAGGAGTATCAGGCCAATTTGAAAGTTCTTACATACCATATAGATCTAAGTAAAAAATGTAGCTTGAAATGTATTGGATAAAGATAATTTTAATGGGAAAAGGAAAAATAATTAGTATGGGAAAAAATTCAAGGTTCTGAAAGTAAACAAAGTACATTCCAAATAAATTTTATTGAGGCTGATATTCTTTTTCTGTCGTAGTTCTGGTATAAAATAATATTCTTCTCAAACACAGGAGGGCAGCAGATAATGCTCTGATAGAAATTACTTTTGGAAAAAGCCCCAGACTTCTAGCTTTCTGCTAATTGGAGAAAATCAACTTTCTATATTTATTTACAGTGATGTTGTAATTTGAAAGCCACTTTGTGAACTGTAAGGTGATAGCATGTTTTTAATTTGACAAATACATAGTGAATAGTACAAACCCCTGTATTATTATTACAAAAATGAGACAAGATGTGGACCCTGCCCTTAAAAGGATGGTTGTTAGGGAAATAAATACAGCAGCACATAAATAATTCAATTTATCTTAGCAATGGTAAGTGCTGAAGAAAGATATAGGAGGAAAAGGCTATAGAGTTTACAAGAAGAGATGATTGCAAACTGCCAGTGAGGGAGTGAATGAGGTCATTGTTGAGAAAGAGGCTTGAGTGATAAGTAGGACCTTGAGTGTTAAGTAGGATTTGTATGTGTTAAGACAATGGCAAGGCATTATAAGCCTCTGGAGATCATACAAGCTACCCTAGCAAGGGTGGGAGAATTCAAACCACTTATTCCTATTTAAAACCTTTCCATTACTTTCATTAACTTCTCGTGGGTTACAGGATTTCCCACTCTATGCTCCTTGCATAAGACTGGAAAAGCAAGTTAAGGTTCAAATTCCAGAATAACCATGAGATAACAGCTACTGTTTGCGGAGTACTAACTATGTGCCAAAAACTTTTATATATTATCTCAATCAATCCTCACAACAACCCAGGGGAGTTTATTATCCCGTTCTACCAGTAAGCAAACAGACACAGGAAAACTTAGATTGTTTGCCAAGTATCACTCAGCTAGTTAAGTGTTAAGGCAGGAACTTACACTCAGATCTGATTCCAGGATCCAGGTTCTTTCTTATAGGTCAATGTTTCCAAAACAGAATTCTAATTCCATGAAAAGTTACAGATTTGGGGCTGGGGAACGGGGGAATAAAGACAGAGGGAATATCTTGGTCAAATAAGCTTCAGAAATGCCCCACTGCTTGGAGATTCATGCTTCAGATTAGTTTTTTTAAAGTTCTGCTGTAAGAAATTTTTCTTGGGGCACCTGGGTGGCTCAGTCGGTTAAGCGTCTGACTTTGGCTCAGGTCATGATCTCACAGTTCGTGGGTTTGAGCCCTGCATTGGACTCTGTGCTGACAGCTAGCTCAGAGCCTGGAGCCTGTTTCAGATTCTATGTCTCCCTCTCTCTCTGACCCTCCCCTGCTCACGCTGTCTCTCTCTCTCTCTCTCTCAGAAATAAATAAAAAACATTAAGAAATTAAAAAAAAAAAAGAAATTTGAATAGAGAAATGTATTCAACACTGGGCTTGAGGAAAATGAATTTGGTGGCAACGTGTAGGTGGAATTCATAACCACAGATAACTTCCCTTACCTTCTTAGATTGGAATTCCCTCAGCTGAAAATGAATACCTTTTGTGAGTGAAGCACTCTTAGTTCTCAGCTCTGATTTTTTTTCATCTCTCCAGGGGTAGTAACTTTAAGCTATTAGAAAGAAAAAAGACTTATATTGTACAAATTAGTTACAAAGCTATTAAGTTTATTTTCCAGGGCAACGGCATAAAAAAAAATGTTTTTGAGGAATTTGGACATTTTTGTTCTCTAAATGTATTAATTCTGGAAGATGTATACTGACCAGGGATTGATAGTGATCTGGCAGCCAACAATTGTTCAATTGATGATAATTGGTTCTTAATTTAACTGGCTTTTTATCTCACATCCCACATTCCTTCCAGGCTCCCCACGTCCTCCATTTTCCTTGCGTGCAACTCGCAGGTCACATATACCTGCCCACTCAATCACTTAGCACAGAAACAGTGAGCACTGAGACCGGCTGAAGGCACTGGTAGTACACCAGGACACGGACGAGTACATCTCGGCTCTCACACAGCGCAAACAGTCTGCTACACACGGCCCTTTGAACCTCGATCTTTGTGATCTGCATGACCTCAAGATCCCTTCTTTGCTGCCCTCATTTCCTAGCCACTGTCCTCAGTTATCTTGCCCTCCAGCCTTTTCTCTTATCGTGCTATCTTCCTGCTTTAACGAACCTTATACTTTCTTCCTCCATGTTGCCCCACAAAACCAAAGGCCTTCGAAACAGAAATGTCATCAAACCATTACATGGCATCAAAGAGTTTTGGGTGCTCACCTCCCCAGTTTCCCTCCTCACCAAGCCCTCCCACGAGCAGCCCAGAGCCATAGTCTCTGGTTCTGATCCGCCACTATCTTTTTCAGAATTCTATTTTTATGATGAGGATATTATCACAGTCCTATCTCTTTCATCAGTTTCTATACGAGGATCGAGTTATATGTACTTTTTAGAAAAAGTTGTCTTTTTCAGCGGCACCTGGGTGGCATCTGACTCTTAATTTTGACTCAGGTCATGATCTCATGGTTATGAGATTGATCTCCATGCCCAGCGTGGAGCCTGCTTAAGATTCTTTCTCTCCCCCTCCCCCAATATCTCTCTCTCATACTCTCTCTCTCAAAAAAAAATGTTGTATTTTTCTAATTAAAAAATAAAAAAAGTACAAACAATAATGTAACATGAATATTCCTTCTACCTCATATTAACAACTGATAATATTTTATCAAATGTTCTTTCCTCTCAACTATTTTTAAGCTAATTCTATAAATAATGTATGTATATGTAGCCCTTCTTAAAAATAAAAAGAAGCGTTGCAGATAAAACTGTTTCCTTTGATCACTCCTAGCCTAGTTTTTCCTCTCTCCTTTTGTGTATCCCATCCCTCTGACCAAAATAGTAACTTTGGTGAGTGTTCTTCCAGTTTACCCAGTAGACCAAACATATCTATCATCTATCTATCTATCTATCTATCTATCTATCTATCTATCTATCTATCTATCTATCTATCTATCTATCATCTATCACCTATCTATCATCTATCTATCTATCTATCTATCTATCTATCTATCTATCTATCATCTATCATCTATCTATGATAGAGGTGTTTTGTAGTTTTGTACTTTTAAAAAATATGCCAATGAAGTGATTTGGCAATTCCTCAAAAAGCTAGACATAATTATATATGATATAGCAATTCCATTTCTAGGTATAGATCCAAAAGAATTGAAAGCAAGGACTCAAACAGATATTTGTACACCAATTTCAATGCATCATTATCAGAATAGCCAAAAGGTGAGAACAGTCTTAGACTGTCCATCAACAGATGAACGAATAAACAAAATACAGTATGTAATATATGCAAAGCAATATCATTCAACCATAAGAAGTAATAAAGTCCTGGTACATGCTACAACATAGATGAATCTTGAAGACATTGTATTAGTTGAATAAGCAAGACACAAAAAGACAAATATTGCATGATTCTATTTATATGAGGTATCTAGAATAGGGAAATTCATACAGACTGAAAGTTAATTGGTGATTACCGGAAATTGTGGGGAGTCATAAAGGGGAGTAGCCATTGCTTCACAGTTACAGAATTTTTGTTTAGGGTAATGAAACAGTTTTGGAAAACATGGTGGTGGCTGCACAATACTGTGAATGTAATTAATGTTAATGAATTATACATTTAAAATTATTTAAATGGAAACTTTTATGTTATATGTATTTTACTGTAACTTTTAAAAAATGAATAACATCAAAGCCATTGAATTGTATACTTTAAAATGAGTGAATTGTATGGTATGTAGATGATGTCATGATAAAATTGTGTCTGTATAGATGCTGTGTGTATGTATGTATATATGTATATCCCAAACGAAAGATATAGATATGTAGTTTCTTTTTTTAATGCTACATTATGGGAATATACCACAATTTATATATCCAATCCCTGATCCAGGGCACTTAGACTCTTTTCAGCATTTTACTATTTCAAATAGTGGAACACCCTCACCTACCCCCTTAAGGGTGGGCAAGGTGTCCTACTCAGAGGACAAATGTGTATCATGCGTATTGAAATATATAAGTTGTAGAATTCTTATTTTCAGAACCTTTACTATTAACCATTCATTTAATAGATATACCAAGACAAACAGGGTTGCAACCTTTCTGGATCTGATAGTCTGGGAAAGAAGACAATCAGTCTTCAGGAAAGAAGACTGACAGACTCTTGAACAGACTCTTGACTATCCCTATAAGGCAGCTCCTTCTGCTCTGTACTTTCCATTTGGGCCTACCTCAGCGTCTCCGTCTCCCTTCTCCCTTCCCCCTTCCCCCCCACAGCATTTTAATCATCCCAACCCCTTGAAAGAGAATTTCTTTACATTTGTTTTGTTTAATCTTTAATAGTGAAATGTAAAATATATCTCATCATTTTTTATAAACTTTCTTTTAATGCTTACTTGTTTATTTTGAAAGAGAGTGAGCACAAGCAGGGGAGGGGCAGAAAGAGAATCCCAAGCAAGCTCCGTGCTCAGCACAGAGCCTGACACAGAGCCTGACACAGAGCCTGACACAGGGCTTGATTTGGGCCCAAATCAAGAGTCAGAGGTTTAATCAACTGCACCACCCAGGTGTCCCATATTTCATCATTTCTTATAAAGTATAACTGGTATACAATATCTTACAGGTTTCAGGTGTACATCATGGTGATTTGATATTTTTATACCTACAAAGTGATCCCCAAGCCCCACGATCCCCACAATACATCTAGTTACCATCTGTTACCAAAAATAATTACAATATTATGAACTATATTCCCTATGTCAAGAGTCCTTCCTTTATCTTTACATATCCATCCCAACTTTCAAAAAACACACACAAAAAATGATGTCTTGGAAGAAATTAAAAACAAATTTAATGTTTATTTATTTTTGAGAGAGAGACAGAGAGTGGGAGAGGGTCAGAGAAAGAGAGGGAGATGGAGAATCTGAAGCAGGCTCCAGGCTCTGAGCTGTCAGCACAGAGCTCAATGTGGGGCTCGACTTCAGGAACCGTAAGATCATGACTTAAGCCGAAGTCAGATACTTAACTGACTGTGCCACCCAGTTGCCCCTTGGAAGAAATTCTTCTAAAAGTGAGTTCAAAAGAATGTAGAGCTTGACCATCTCTTAGAACTTGTGTCTTCCTCCTAAGTTATCTCAAACTTTAGGTAATAAAGTATTAAGCATAGACAATGATTTTAGCTGATATTGTTCACAAGGTGAACAATAATTTAGTATCCAACACACTGTAAATGCTTTAATAATATTTGTTGACTGTTGACCTAGTAGAATCCATCATTAGACCACGTAAAGCACAATCCTGGGCACTGAAGAGATATAAATATGATAAAATAAGGTCACAGTTAAATAAGCAAAACACAGTATATCCATGAATCTACAGGTTCTAGAACAGTGGGTATTTGATAACTTTATGTGTTAAATGACGAGTGAGTGAATGCATGAACAAATACACAAGAAGCAATGGAGATTGAGTGAAGGTGAGATGGACTCAAACAGAGAATGATTATGCATCTTTCCACCCTTCAGTCTCAAAATAGAACTCTGATGTATTGTGATGTGTTAAAAGCCTCACCTAAATGATTTTAGTACTACCAAGTATGATAAGCATGGTAGGTTTTCCCCCCAGCCACAACATCTTTCAAAGAAATGCACACTTGTTCTTGTCACTTGACATATAAATAAGTGATGTGAAAAATAGCAAATACCCAAATAACTTGACAATTTCACACAAAATGAAAGACTTAAGCAAAGTAAATCTCAAAATATAGTTTAGATTGAATAAGCAATTTCACAATATCCATTTTTATAAGATTACATGGGAATTCTTGCCCTTAATTTCTTGGGGAAAGTGTATTTGGCTAAAAATAAAGCATCTCCCATTTGTAGTAGAAAATAGCTACTGATTTATGGAAAATGAAATCTGAGATAAATACATCTCAGAAAGGACCCACTTTGGGGTTGATGAATACAATGTAGTAGCAGAGGACTAAATATCTTCCAGTTAATTTAAATGGACCTGTAATTATTAGAGTCTGAATTATGAAAAATTAATATATTTACACTCATGAGGTTGTAAGCTGATCTGACATTCATTTTTTTCTCTCTCTCTTCAGTATTCTCTCTGGCTTTTGTTCAGTCTCCCTTCCCATTTATCTCCTTGTGATTCTTGCTGTTCTGTGATAAGATAATTAACAGATAATTAGTGTAGTAAAGCTAATACATCTTTAACCTTTTCTCTCAGCCCTAGAACTTCTTTAGAATTCACACACTGAAATGAGTGGTGCTAATTAAATTTCACACACTCTGAAGTTTGTGTCACAGAGATGGGATTTGTTAAGGTAGTAAATACGGCATGTTTCTGTAAAGGATTCCACAGTTTGATAACATGCATTTATTTTTATATAATCAGCATTATTAATGGAAAATACAATATTAAGTAATACTTATATATTTTCATAGGTTGGTACAAAAGAAGGTTGGAGTACGTTTAATGTACTAATTATATTTGAGCTGGTTTCTCATGCCTTCTTATCAAATCTCTGAAAAAAAATTAAGGGTGATGAATTTATTTAACAAAAGTGTTTTTTGGTTTATTCACTAATTAAGCCAGTAAGTTTGCTCACTACAAATTCAGTAATGAGAAACAAGCAACGACATTACCCAGGCCAGTTCTGTTGGAAATATTTCTGGTGGGAAGGCAGATGGAACTGTCTAGACGCTGTTACCAGAGACCCATCCAAAGGGCATGCCTTTGCCATAGCATCACGTGCATGGTAAAAGGCCAGTGTTTCTCCTAATAGCCACTCTTTTTAAAGAGTCAATGTTTGGAGACAAGTGTTGGTTCTGTATTTCTGGGAGGATTTTAATTTTTAGGAAACGTGCACACACACACACTAAATAGATAGGTAGAGATACATAGCTATAGATATGTATAGATATCACTATACAGCAAGTTCTTTGCTATTCAAAGCCTGTTGCCTCAAACTTGTTCTTTATCAAGTTGGGGCTGCCTCATGCCTATATGAAAGTTATATTCGTATATATACTCAATTTATCCTTCTTCTGTAATGAGGAGTTTGCTATATATCTAGGTTACTTTAAAGAACTTTAAGGTCCCTTTCAATTCTAATGTATCGTTTTTTAAGTTTATTTTTATTTATTTTGAGAGAGATGTAGAGAGCAAGCTGGGGAGGGGCAGCGAGAAAGGGAGACAAAATCCTAAGCAGGCTTCACACTGTCAACACAGAGCTGAGTGTGGGATTCAAATCCATGAACCGCGAGATCATGACCTGAGCTGAAATCAAGAGTTGGTTGCTTAACTGGCTGAGACACCCAGACGCCTCTATAAAGTATCATGTTTAATTTATATAAAAGCCTGTTTTTTGCCTTAGACACAAGGCCCTAGGCAATTACCAAGGTAAAAATTGGTTCTCATTCTATGAGCATATTTATTTTTGAGTTTCAAATAATAATATATGTATAGATTTCTGAAGAAACTCTGTTTCCACTTAGACTTTGGGTTTTAAAATTCCAATTAGTATTAATAATAATCACCTCATTTTTTCAAGTACATATATGAGATAATATTGGTTTTTATGAGCCTTAAGTGGTATGATTTATTCAGACTAACTCTAAGATGCTGAAATTTTAGGTGTCAGACTATTTGTGGGAATGCTAAAATGCAATTTTATACACCCAGCATGTTAATAATCAACATCAGTTGGCTTATTTCTGCCATGTTACGCATTGAAATGAACATGACATTTACACGTACACCAAGTGTTGTACCCAGAGTGGCACATCTTCTCTTTGTTCTTCAGCCTAATCTGCTGAATATTTTCTCTTCTGGATTTCTACCAAGTAACTGAATCTTGAATATCAGTAGTGCATGGCACATACACCTAAAAAGGATTTAATTCAAACTACCCTCTAGTTTCTACATGAGTATCTTTATTAACAGCTTCCTTGAAACAACACTGCTGGTTTTAAGAGATAATGTTAAATCTATATTCTAAATTGGTGTCATGGCTTAATTTTTTGTAATGAGAGATTATGGTTTTCAAAAGGATAGAGCTTACCACAAATATGTGGTTAATACGGTCCAAATTTTATCTGCTACTTAATATACTTACCAAAATTCTTCCTGATTAAGCCACTCACATGAAACTGTATTTATTTCATTCAGGGTGAACAAAAGAATCCAAGTAGAATGCCAAACTTACCTGGGTGAGATTGGTGAAGGATTGCCCCTTCCTACCCAAGAGGAGCTGGAATGGAAAGACCACTTTACTCATTTTTAGCACAGTGCTGGTATGTGATAGGAATGTAATAAATATTTGTTCGATGCGTCTTTATAGCTAGGGATTTGTCTTCCCTATTGTAAGTCAGGATTATATTAGTTGCAAAAGAAAATGTTGAGATCCACCATCTGAAACAAAAAGAAAACATAGGGACTCATGTCACTAATCACTCCGAGTGCTTCTGTCTTCATGCTTTATGATCCAAGACTTAATCCTGTGACCAGAACTTTGGTTTTCTCTCTCTTATTATTTTTTTAAGTTTATTTATTTAATTTGAGAAAGAGAGAGAGAAAAGACAACATGAGGAAGGGTGGGACAGAGAGGGAAAGAGGTAATCCCAAGCTGGCTCCACGCTGTCAGCGTGGAACCCAATGTGGGGCTCGAACCCACAAACCATGAGATCATGACCTGAGCCAAAATCAAGAGTCGATTGCTTAGCTGATTGAGCCACCCAGGAGCGCCTCTCCCTTGATTTCTTATTTTTATTCCTTGGTGCTACCTTCATTTCCTGAAGGCCGCCAGTAGCTCCAAGGGCTATTAGTTCCAGGTTCAAATTCCAGACTTTCCCTAAACCCATCATTCTGGCAGGGGTATTAATACATTGACTAATTTATCCTTGGTCATGTGTTCTATGCCTGGATTGTATGTGGATCTGATGCTTCCGGAGGTACCTAATCTCCAGTAGCCAAGAGGATGGACCTATTGAGAGAAAAGGGGGATAGTTATCAGGAAAAGATTGAATGGACACTGGACAAAAACCATAGCTATCCTCTATAGATGCTTCTACTAAGGCTGTTAAACAGTCAACTACATGCAACATACTGCATTTTGTTTACTTTAAATGAACATTTTATTCACATTGATATGTCTTTGAAGTTGGGATGCATCAGGTAATCAGAGACCCTCTGAAAGAAGCAGGTCTTGAAATTGGCATTTCAGTAAGGATGTGACTCAGGTAAACAAAAAGGAAGAAGAGAGAGGTACTTCTTTTTTATTTTAATTTTTAAAATGTTTTTAAATGATCTCTGAGAGAGAGAGACAGCATGAGCAGGGAAGGGTTAGAGAGAGAGGGAGATACAGAATATGAAACAGGCTCCAGGCTCTGAGCTGTCAGCACAGAGCCCAACATGGGGCTCGAACCCACGAACCGTGAGATCATGACCCGAGCTGAAGTCAGAGGCTTAATCGACTGAGCCACACAGGTGCCCCAAGAGAGAGGTACTTCTAAAAGGAATAGAATAGATAGCAAGAAAACAGATGCAGGTTAAAAAAAAAAATGTATTTTAGGAGGAAAGATGCCCTAAGCCAGAATGAGTTGTTCAAGGAAAGTCAAGAATGGAAGGTTTTCACTGTGTTTGAGGCTAGATTGTGAAAGACCCCCAAATCCCAAACAAAGGAGTCTGGACTCCATATTATGAATATCGGGGTAATTGGATTTCTGAGCAGAGATTTGCTTGTTCAAAGTTAAACTGTTAGAAGATTAGCCTGGAACCAATATGAAGAAAAGATTGGATAGAGAGAAAAGGGTGAAGGAGGTGGAAGGCGCAGGATACAAAACACAGAACGAGAAAGTTCTGTCACCAATTATTGGAGAATGAGACAGAGCAAATATTCTGATAAAGCAATAAAATTAAAAATAATAAAAGGAGAACAGATCCATTTCAAGATGGCAGTGTAGGAGGGTTTTGAACTTACATCCTCCCATAGGCACACTGAATCTACAGCTACATATGGAAAAATTTCCTCTGGGAAGAAACCAAAAAATAGCTACCAATACTCACAGACTGAGTGAACACGAAACAACCCACATCCAAGTGGGTAGAAGAGGCTGAGACATAGTCTTACTATAAACCTCGCCTCGTTGTCAACCCAAAATCAGGAGGGAACTCACAACCCTGAGCTTCTCCCTGAGGGGTGAAGGGTTTGACCCTACATCTGGCAACCCAACTTAAAATCTGCACCTGAGAAACAAGCCTCATACACATCTAGCTCTGAAAGCCAATAGGGCTTGCATTCACAAGATCCACAAGACTGTAGTGAACTGAAAAACTGTCCTTAAAGGGCTCTCACAGACTTACCTAACCCGGGCCCAGCATAGAGGCAGGTGAATGAAAAGCATTCTGTGCTTTCATAGACTTTCTGTGAAAGAGATTTATTTGCTTGTCTTAAGGTGTCCACCTGACGGGCAAGCGTGTAATTTCGCACACTTCTAGGGAGTTCCTGATACATTCTCCAAAGAGGCCAGTGAGTGCCATCTTTACTCTCTCCCTCTGCCTCACTCCAGCTCACCAGTATCTCCCGAAAGGAGCTTACACATTTGTCTGGTGCCTTGATTTTTGTGGCTGCAGCCCAGGGGACACCTCTAGATTTCTGGACTCTAATGGCCAGCAGAACTTAGTGTCATGATACCCCAGGACTATAACAAACTGAGAAAGAGTTCTTAAACAGCTATCACCCCCGGGGCACAGCAGAGAGGCAACCACAAACTGAGGCACCCAGTCTTGCTGTGATAGAGGCCTACTGGCTTATCTTCATAGCTGTGGCCTGAAGGGCAGGCTTCTAATTAAACACACATTTAAGAGCCGACTTAATCCTCTCCAGAGACTTCAGAGGATGGATGCTACCTTTGAGCTTTCCCTCTGCCTTGCTCCAGAGCACTGGTATTTCCCAGAGTGGAGCTTCTACATGTACCTGGTGCCCGGGTTTTTGTGGCCACCATCTAGGAGGCTCCCCTTTATTGCCTGGCTCCATGGCCAGTGGGGCATGCATTTGGGGGTTCCATGCAACTGTAACAAATGGACAGGTAGTTGTTGGCTGGCTCCCACCCAGAGGGCACAGCGCAGAGATAACAGATTCCCCCCCCCCCCAACCAGGGTATTCCTGCAGAAGACATGTATTTGCTTGTTTTGAAGCATCAGCATGAAGGACAGGCTTCTGGTTTGGCACACAACTAGAAACCTACTGAGATGTCCTCTGGATGAAGGCCAGTGCCATCTTTGTGCTCACCCTCTGCCTTACTCTCAGTCAGTACCATCTTCCAGGGCTGGACTTGCACACTCGTCTGGCACCCCGACTTTTATGGCTGCTGCTGAGGGGACACCTCTTAATTCCATGGCCCTGGTGGCCAGCAGAGCTGATGCTTTTGGGTTTCATGGGACTGTTACAAATGGAGGAATACTTCTCAACCAGCCACCCTTACCCAGGGCACAGCAGAAAGACAGCAGACTAAAACACACCCCTGGTGTTTCTGCAAAAGAGGCCTATTAACTTGTCTTTGTGGCTGTGGCCCGAATGGAAGGCTTCTAATTGGACACACGTTCAGGGCTGATTACAATCCAGCCCAGAGACCAGTGAGGCCTGTGATACCATCATTATGCTCTCTCTCTACTGCGCTCCCGGTGATTGGCATCTCCAAGAGAAGAGCCTGTGTGCATATCTGATGCCCCAGATTTGGGGTCTGCCACCCAGAGGACATATCCCTTGTTGCCTGGTTCTGGTGCAAGTGAGGCTTGTGTTCATGGGTTCAACAGGACAGTAGCAAAGAAACAGTTGTTAACTGGTTATTACCCTCAGGGCTCAGAAATCTTCTCCCAGTCTTCCCCTGCAAGAGGTATATTTACAAGCTTTTGACAGAGGGTGGATTCTAATGAGCCTGAATCTAGATGCTGCCTGAGCTCTTCACCTTTGCGACACTAACAGGTCTTGGTGCACTCTCAGATACTGGGAGCCACTAAAAATAAAGGAGGATGCTTGGACAATCAAAAAGGTTTGAGAGATGACAAAGAGCTAGGACAGGGTTGAACAAGAAGATTTATCTCCTACACAAAGCCACTGCTTCAAGACTGGGAAAGGTGGCTATCTTATCCAATGCACTGTAACGAACAAAAAGAGCCAAGGAATCTGCATCAATGGAAAAATGGATTCCAAATGAAAGAATAAAGTAAAAATCCCGAAAAAGACCTTATGATATGTAAGTAAGTGATTTACCTGATAAAGCGTTAAAAATAATGGTCATAAATATGCATACTGAGCTTAGAAGAAGGATGGATGAACAAAGTAAGAATTGCAACAAAGAGAAAATCTAAGAAAGTACCAAAATCAAAGTCACAGAGTTGAAGAATACAGTAACTGAACTGAAAAAAATACCCTAGTGGGAATTAACAGCAGACTGGATATAATTTAAGGTAGGACAGTGGAGTCCGTCCAGTCAGAGCAGCAATAGAATGAGAAAGTATGAGGTTGGTTTTAAGAGGTTTATAAGGTTACATGAAATAGAACAGTGTTAGCATTATAGGGCTCCAGAGGAGAGGAGAGAGAGGAAGGGACAAATAATTTATTTGATGAAATGACAGCTGAAAACTTCCCTAGCCTGGGGAAAGAAACGTTGAGATCCAGGAATCCCAGGGAGTGCCAAACGAGATGAACCTGAAGAGAAGCACACCAGGACACATTATAATTAAAGTGTCCAAATTTAAAGACCAGAAAAGAATCTTAAGCAGCAAGAAAGGGGTACCTGGGTGGCTCAGTCAGTTAAGCATCCGACTTCAGCTCAGGTCATGATCTCATGGTTCGTGGGTTCGAGCCCTGTGTTGGGCTCTGTGCTGACAGCTAGCTCAGAGCCTGGAGCCTGTCTTCAGGTTCTGTGACTCCCTCTCTCTGACCCTCCCCTGCTCACACTGTCTCTCTCACTCTCTTAGAAATAAATAAAACA
This sequence comes from Proteles cristata cristata, assembly GCA_017311185.1. Classification (NCBI taxonomy): domain Eukaryota; kingdom Metazoa; phylum Chordata; class Mammalia; order Carnivora; family Hyaenidae; genus Proteles; species Proteles cristata. The sequence goes on along the minus strand of JAESUZ010003484.1, from coordinate 646,351 downwards.
TTTAAAAAAGCAGCAAGAGAAAAATAAGTCAAGGAAAAGGGAATCCCTGTAAGTCTACGAGCAGATTTTTTTTAGCAGAAACGTAGGCCAGAAAGGAGTGGCATAATGTATTCGAAGTGCTGACGAGAAAAATTGCCAACAATGAATACTCTACTAGGCATAATTTGTTTGGAATTGAAGGAAAAATAAGGAGCTTTCTAGACAAGCAAAAGCTAAAGGAGGTCATCACCATGAGCCTGGCTTTACAAGAAATGTTAAACGAACTTCTTTAAGCTGAAATGAAGGGGCACTCATTAGTAACAGGAAAACATGAAAGCCTAATTCTCACCAGTAACGGTGGCTGTATAATAAAATTCAGAATAATCTAATGTTGTGACTGGCTAATCACATGTAAAGCTAGTACGTAGGTTAAAGGACAAAAGATGATAATAATAACTATAGTAATTTGTTAAGGGATACACAAGATAAAAGGTATAAATTGAGACATCAAAACCATAAAATGTGGTTGTGGGGAGTAAAAATATAAATTAATTAGATATAAATTAATATAATTTAATATAAATAAAAATAGAATGTTCACACTTAAGTTTCAGATACATAGAGGGATTTTTGCAACAAAACAAACAAAACAAAGCCCTACCAAATCAACTGCATCTTTAATACAATGTCTTTTTATTCTAGGAAAGTTTCCTTTACAGAAGTCTTTGAAGATAGAAAGTGAGGTGTTCATCATGAAGGACAAAAAGGCATGTGTGACCAGCAACTTTTCAGCCAAGTTCCCTCAGAACTGATCTTCAGAATGCAAACCTTGTTCTCCTGAATGTTCTCGGAAGGCATGGTGGATCTAGGCAACATGGTCTTACACAGAATAGATCTGCAAAGGCATTCATATCCATTTCTTTCTTGACCTCTCTATTAACTAATTCTGACTAGTTCTGTCAGAAGAGACAGGGAGGGAAATTGCTGGACCCTTTAAAGTGTCTCAGTGGCTGGGGCTTTCCACTGCTCTTCAAGAGTATTCTCAGATCTATCCCACACTGCTTTATTTGGATGGGGATTCCCTGAAGCCCCCCTGAAACCGGAGAAGTCCCCCAGAGCCACAAGGAAATTGGCCACTGGCCTGTACAGGCTGAGAACTAATTAGTGATTTCCTCCTCCTCCCTGCTTAGACCCCTTTAATACAGGCTTTACACAGCATGGAGGGTTAGGATCTAAGGCTCAGGATCAGGTCTCTAAGGATCAGGGGGTTAAGCCGCCTAGTTTCAAATCCTGTCTCTGCCACTTACTGGCTATAAGAAAAAACTTGGAAAGAAACCTAATTGGTTTGTAACTGATTCCTCATTCATTAAATAGGAATAAAAACCTATTTATAGGCTTGTTGTGGAGTGAGTCTAAACAGTTTATTATGCATAATGAGTTTAAACTAATACCTGGCACACTGTAGGTACCCAATAAGTGTGAATAATTACAATTGTGCCATATCCTTTATGAAATTTCCACAACATTGAAAAATTATCAAGTCTAGAAAAATATATAAAACCCATATACTTATTAAAAAGTTATACATATGTGATAAAGTACAAAACTGTAATATCTATATTCACTTGGTAAAGACACTGAACCCTACTGAGTTCTGGTTTTTAATCTACGAAACACAATATTTCCCCACAGACACTAAAAAAACAGCATGTCTGCACACAAATAAGCTGGATTCTTTAGGTTATTTTAAGATAATTGCTTCTATACATCTGAAAAAATGTAAAACATAGCCCTCATAATCAAGAAATTTCATGAATATATGGGAAATTTTTATTTCTTTTAAAATCGGTAAATTTGGGGACAACTGGGTGGCTCGGTCTGTTAAGTGTCCAAATTTGGCTCAGGTCACGATCTCACAGTTTGTGAGTTTGAGCCCCACATCGGGCTGTGTGCTGACAGCTCAGAGACTGGAGCCTGCTTCAGATTCTGTGTCTCCCTCTCTCTCTCTCTGCCCCTCACCACCTCAAGAATAAATAAACATTAAAAAAAAAATAAATCAGTAAATTCTTAAAGACAGATTATTCTTATAATAGAGCATACTGAATCAATATACATAGCTGTATAAAACAATGATAACTGGTTTTGAATTTCTTCCAAAATAATTTTCTTTTAACTCCTGTTGATATATCTTCAGATCCTATATTATGTCATCATTCTAATCCTAGGGAAACCACTAGAATATGACTAACTCATCACAATTAGTATACCTATTAAATAAAATATTAAACACCAACTGAAATGAATGCAGGAAAAAAAGACATCACTGAAACACATGTGTTTTTGTGAATGACCCATAAGGTAAAGAAAATACAAAATGTAAAAAACAAACTGAGTGGCCTAGGTTTACAGGAAGTATTGGGTTAGAGGAACAAGTACCTCTAGGAAGGAAGTAAACATACAAAGGCAGAATGTGGAACAGTCAGACATTATGGACCTTGTTTCTTCCACAAGTCAATGACATGGAAAATAAAAAATTAGATAGAACTTAGGAGACATAGTAATTAAATGCAATGGGTGGAATTTGTATAGATTTTGAGTAAAATGAAACAAAATACAAGAAACAGGTGTGAAAACACATTTTTGAGACACTTGAGGGTTTGAAGATGACCTCGGTTTTATACAAGTTCAAGTTGTTGTTAATTATGTTAGTGTGATAATCGCAGTGATATTGTGTCAGAGGTGCATAGTGAAGGAAGAAAGGATGAAGTAAGAGAATGTCTGGGGTTTGCTTTAAACACATCAGCAAACGACACAAAAGAAAAAAAATGTGATATCCATGTGGCCAAATCTTGGCAATTATTAAGGTTCAGCAATGGTTTGGAGAGGAGGCTGATTTTACTATATTCTCTCCTTTATATATTTAAAATTTTCACAACGTATTAGTCTACTAGAGCTGCCATAATAAAAAAAAATCACAAATTGAATGTCTTAAACGACAGAAATTTATTTTTTTACTGTTCTGAAGGCTGGAGATCCAAGATCAAGGGGTCAACTGGGTTACTTTCTGGTGAGGATTATTCCCGGCTTGCAGATAGCACCCTCTCCCTGTGTCCTCACATGGCCTTTATGTCTGTGCATGAGCACCTCTGGTGTCTCTTCCTTTTCTTAATAAGATTCCGGTCATATTGGATCAGAACCCCGCCCTGATGACTTCATTTTACTTTACCTCTTTCAAGACCCGATTTCCAAATATAGTCGCTTTGAGGGCTAGGGCTTCGACATGAATTTTGAGTGAACATAATCCAGTCCATAACACATAATGAAATTAACTCACCTTGCAAAATGATGGATGTACAGTTTGAAACTGTTACTAATTTTTTCTAGTAGGTAAAAATACTATAACTCCATGTAATTTTAGCCTATTAAAATGCAATTATTTATTTATTTATTTTTCTTTTATAGCCTATTGTCAAGTTGGTTTCCATATAACACCCAGTGCTCATCCCCACAAGTGCCCTCCTCCATGCTCATCACCCCCCTTCCCCTCTCTCCTATCCCCATGAGCTCTCAGTTCTCAGTATTCAAGAATCTGTCATGGTTGGCCTCCCTCCCTCTCCCCAACTATTTTTTCCCCTTCTCCTCCCCATGGCCCTCTGTTAAGTTTCTCCTGATCTACTTATAAGTGAAAACATATGATATCTGCCTTTCTCTGCCTGACTTATTTCACTCAGCATAACACCCTCAAGGTCCATCCATGTTGCTACACATGGCCAGATTTCATGGTTTCTCATTGCCATGTAGTATTCCATGGTATAGATAAACCACATCTTCTTGATCCATCCGTCCATTGATGGACACTTAGGCTCTTTCCATGTTTTGGCTGTTGTTGAGAGTGCTGCTATGAACATTGGGGTCCATGTGCCCCTAAGCATCAGCACTCCTGTATCCCTTGGGTAAATTCCTAGCAGTGCTATTGCTGGGTCATAGGGGAGTTCTATTGTTAATTTTTTGAAGAGCTCCACACTGTTTTCCAGAGGGGCTGCACCAGTTTATATTCCCACCAACAGTATAGTAGGGTGCCCGTTTCTCCGCATCCTCGCCAGCATCTAGAGTCCTCTGATTGGCTCATTTTAGCCACTCTGACTGGTGTGAGGTGGTATCTCAGTGTGGTTTTGATTTGTATTTCCCTGATGATGAGTGATGCTGAACAACATTTCATGTGTCTGTTGGCCATCTGGATGTCCTCTTTGGAGAAGTGTCTGTTCATGTCTTCTGTCCATTTCTTCACTGGATTATTTGTTTTTTGCCTTTAGCTTCTTGATAATTGCTTTGCTTCTTCTTAGAGCTGAGCTATTAGCTATTTCCTCGGGGTTATTTACAACCTCTCTTCCCTCTTCCCAGAAAGTCTGTAGATAGAGAATATTGAAAGAGCATATATAATCTAGATATATAAAATCTGCACAATTGTGGGTTATTGATGTATGGCATGGTATGCCCTGGAGTCTGGCTTTTTTGAAATGTTCAACCTGATGGATTACCAAAGGAAACAAGACCTCTAAATAAGGGTACCATCCAGTAGTTGTCATGTAGCCAATAAAAAAAATCCTTCAAATTTCTTAGGAAAAAAAAATCTTTGGGGAAAAAATCATGAGGGAGGAAGGTAAATGGTTCAAAGAATGGTGTAGGATGCTACCACTGAACCTAGTGAATATAACTATTGATTTCTAAGGAAGGAGGTAAAGTAGAATGGTTGGGTAGCTCAGATTCCAGGGGTAGGGGATGGGTGCAAGTGTTCTAAGGTGTTCTGCAGTGGTTAAGGGCCAGAATCTAAAGTAATGAGAATAGACACTCACTGACAAAGTTTGATGGCGAGAGAACATAGACTACAAGTCAATAGTTTAAGGGACTAGCCGAGCTGTTGGGAAACTTTATATTAATATTAATAATTATTATATGAAGAGTAATTGAGGCCTCGGCTTAAAGGCAGAGACCCAAGAGCCAACAAAGTAGAGGATTTTGAAAACGCAAGTAAAAAGGGACAATTGATAGAATCTAATCCTGGAGAAATGGAGGGTTTGGGGTGTAAGACACAGAGATTAGCTTTTGCAAGGAGGAATTATTTCTCAGAAACAAGAAAGATAAAGAATGGAAAGATGCAAAAATATCTGTGGAAGCTCCAAGGGAAAGTACTTTTCTACTTGAAGGCAGTCCTGTCTCAATCTTATTAAGAATGAGAAAGGGCATCAACTGAGGTCTTGGATGGAAAAGATTCAGGACTGAGGAAGAGCAGGCAATGGAAAGAGGAAGAAAAGGATGCTAAACACCCTTCTCAGATTGTATGAATTCACAGTGGATCCAATCTACATACTCCTCTGTTGTTATAGTAACAATAATGTGGGAAAGTAACAACGAAAGTACATAGGGTGAAAGTAGATGGGGCAAGTTTCTTGACCTAGAATGGAGGGAGATCTGGGGAATAGTGGTAAGGAAACATGTGCACTAAAAATTTTTTTAAAACACAACACACACACAAAACAACTGACTCACCCTGGGTAGGGAGATAAGGGAAGTCAGAATGGAGGTAATGGACTGAGAAAATAGGAACGGGTTCTAGGGATTAAAGGTCATAAATTAAAAAAAAAAAAAAAAAGGAAGGAAGACAGGCAGGGGCATAATAGGAGGCTGTTGTGTGAGAAGCGAAATCTGTTTCTTTGCAGTAATGTATTTGCTAAGCCAGTCCCTTATATTGGAACTAATGAGTTCCTGGAAATATATTCAAAAGGCAAGTGTATAAAGAAAGAAAAACCATAAATGTTACAAATGGCTCTCATTACTGTAACAAAGAAATGATTACAAAATCCCTCATTATGATTTTGGTTAATCCCTGGCTCCTTCAAGCCTCAGCAGCCTAGGAGACAAGTGAGAGTTATGGTCTCCCCACCCCCACTCTGCAATGCCAAGAAGGGAGATAGGCTGCTGGTGTCAGGGTACCCCTATTCCAGGCATCTAGGGAGATTAAACCAGCCCTCCAGGGGCATGCTAGGTTGTATAGTTGCAACAGAAAGGGAGTTGAAGATATCACTACTGAACAGAGGTTGTCTGCCAGAACTACCCAACCTCCCATTGGGTGGGGTAGGTTCCAGGTGCTGGAAATTGACACCCCCGCCTCCTTCAAGATGCCATCTGTGGGGAGGCAGACGTTAAGAACACTATCATTCAGTATAGTGTAACGGGCATTGGGGCCACAAACCCCCAGCACAACCTAGGCTTTTGGTAAGAAGGTAAGAAGGGTGATAGCGCCACCCATCACTCAGTAGCTAATGTAATCTCTCAGCAGATGATGTCCCAGAATGGAATTTGCTGTATGAAAGGTGGTTGGCGGTGGGAGGTACCGGGTATAATGTAGAGTGCACAACTGTACACAACTAAGATACTGTATTTGCTGGCAGAGGACTGCTGGGTATGCCAGTGACATTTGATGAGATGACGGTTGTCCTAACTAGGAATATAACTAAAAGAGCTATTCTCTCAGTCTGGGCATGGGGAATATATTTGTTTTATTTACTATTTTTTTTAAATGTGTCTGGCAGATCAATGTTAAATGTTTTTTTAAATGTTTTATTTTTATTTTTGAGAGAGAGAGAGACAGGGTGAGCAGGGAGGGTCAGAAAGAGAGGGAGACACAGAATCTGAAGCAGGCTCCAGGCTCTGAGCTGCCAGCACAGAGCCCAACACGGGGCTGGAACTGTGAGATCATGACCTGAGCTGAAGCCCGACACTCAACAGACTGAGCCACCCAGGTGCCCAAGCCTGTTAATGGTTTTTTCAACCTCCTATATCCTTGCTATTTTTGTCTGCTTAACCTGACAATAATTTAGAAAGATTCTGTTAAAATTCCAGTTATGGTAGTTGTGAGAAATGATCCCACTGCCTCAATCAAAGGAGAGATGTGGAGACTCAGCAACAGTGAAGGGAGGCTTTAATCAACGTTCTTGCAAGAGCGGGTGTCTGATGGACAGGTCAACTTGGGGCAGTTACAGCGGCCAATTTATCTGCTAGCATGAAGTCCCTCCCTGACTCCTCATTGGCTGAGTACTACAGAGGTTACAGCCTTACCCGGAAGTCACCTATGCCCATGTAAGGCCGAAAAGTAGTCTGATTGGAACAAATGTACATTCCTTGAGGTGATGCAGATACTTCAGTTCTTTGGCGCATGCTCATTGCAAAGCCTGATAGAGAGGGAAGAAGAAGAACCAGGGTTAGGGACTCCATGGGCGGGGGGGAGGGGTGGGGGGGGGGGGGAGGAGAGGAGGGTTTCCTACTATTGATAGGTTGTAAACCTATTGTTAACTAGACAGCACAGCTTTTATTTCGTACTTCTGAAAGTGAATCACTTACTTCTCACGGTAGTATTAGTTCACAAACTGGCCCCTGCATTTGGAGGGCAAGGAGAAACCAAAAAAAAAAAAAAAAAGAAAGAGGCAGACCACTCCAGATTTGTAGGTAGCAGATTTAATAAGCAAGGGAACTTCCTTACAAGGCTTGTCTTGGGTGGGTGCAAGATGAGTAGGTCACCACACCAGCCTACCAGAATCTTAAAAATTCCTACGGAGACTTTAAGTGGGTTCAGTCAGGTGGACAGTCCAGATGGTCTCAACAACACCTTACTCTCTCAAGGCTGTGTCCTTGAAAATGGCTCCTACTGTGGGAACAGTGGGCAGAGCAGAAATTCCAAGGACAGGGATGGGGGCGGTAGGGGTGGGGGCCTCCAACTGCCCAGGCTTAACTCTCAGGTCAGCTGGAGGTTACATTCTCTTGATGACCTCCTCTAACAAGTAGTGGATTTGTCATCTTTTCCTGAAATTTCCACCATTTTTTTTTTTTTTTGCATTTTAAATTTTGGTGTAATTTTAATAGGGTTATTCTTTGGTTTTAATGCAATAAAGAAGTTATAATACTTCAGAGTGTATTATGAACCTCACTCTTGAAGTCAGTGAGTAGAGACAAGTATCCCTCTTAATCACTGTATGTATGTACATATGTCCTTATACTTTTTAGTAATACGTTTATTTTTTACTTTGTTAAAGAATTATACCATAAGCAAGCGATTTGCAATTAATCTAGTAAAAATAGAGAAGGTAATTGAAAAAAAATTACAATACTTCAATTGCTGAGCATCAGAGATGATCTTGTATTGAACAGAAAAAATGTAGAATGAAAGTTATCATTTTGTCTCAATATGCTTAACTTTACGTCTAGTTATTCGAGAGCTGTATGCTAGGTTAAAATGCTAAATAATCTTTATTGAATGCAAGTTGAGTGAGTAAAGTCAATATTCTTTTCTGGTTTTATATGAGATGATTCCAATTGCAGTGCAGCCGACATATTCATTCATGCAACAGATTATTTTGGGTTTTTTGCTTTGTTGCTGTTGTTTTACCTTTTAACCCCACTTCACCGATTTCTTTAAATTTCGCTGTAAACCTTAGGCTCAAGGGGCACCTGGGTGGCTCTGTTGGTTAAGCATCCGACTTTGGCGTCTGACTTCGGCTCAGGTCATGACCTCAAGGTTCATGGGTTCGAGCCCCACCTCAGGCTCTGTACTGGCAGCTTGGAGCCTGGGTGGATTTTGGATGGAGCCTGGAGCCTGACTCAGGTCCTGTGTCTTCCATTCTCTCTGCCCTTCTCCTGCTCTCTCTCTCTCTTTCTCAAAAATAAATAAATGTTAAAAAAATTTTTTTTAACTTCAGGTTGTAGGGCCTCATATCTTCTGCAGATTATTAAAGAAAGCACCTAGAGTCTTTTCCTTACATTCTATTCTCCAGCCCGCCATATTTAGATCGGATGGTTTCTCCTCCTCTACTTCCAAGTACTCACCAGCGTGGGCTGTCATTCCCTTTATTAGGGCCACCATTTCATCCTCTCCTTGGAATTTCTGAAAACTCACCTATTCCTTGAAAGTTGTATATGTGCCATCCTCTCTCACTTCCTTTATTGAATTTGTTTTTGAAAGTCTTTGAAAGTTCACTTCCTGCATGAATGCTTCCCTGCCTGAGGGAGAGGTAGTGAACTCACCTTCTTTATCTAAACGAGTGACCTCCCATCCCCCACCTCATCCAAAGCCACTGCAGAACAAACATGCGGAGGAGGGGGGTGCACAGGTTGCTTCAGTGCAGGTTTGGTTTTCTGTCTTACCAAAATATTGATGTTTTTACACTAATACAATAAAGATAAAACTATGGTTTCAATTTCACAATTTAGGATTTAACATACTTTTGCATTTTTTCTCATATTTCTTACAGATAAAAGAGGTTTTCCCTCTGAGGAGCAAACAGAGGAAAGGATGACCCTCCCCATTCCCTCTACTCTCTCGCCTATGGTCCTTTTATTTTTCTCTACTCTTTCCTCTTGCTCCCTCTTAAAATTTGACTTGCCCATTTTACTGGTTAGTAGAGACCCAAAAGCTGGGGCACCTCGGTGGCTCGGTCAATTGGCTCAGATATGATTTTGTGGCTCGTGGGTCCCAATCCCACCTCAGGCTCTGTGCTGACAGCTCAGAGCCTGGAGCCTGCTTCGAATTCTGTCTCCATCATTCTCTCTCTGCCCCTCCCTCCCCTTCAAAAATAAATAAACATTTTGGGGCGCCTGGGTGGCTTAGTCGGTTAAGCATCCGACTTTCGCTTAGGTCATGATCTCGCGGTTCGTGGGTTCGAGCCCCGCGTCGGGCTCTGTGCTGACTGCCAGCTCAGAGCCTGGAGCCTGTTTCAGTCTGTGACTCCCTCTCTCTCTGACCCTCCCCTCCTCACGCTGTCTCTCTCTCTCTCTCCTAGAAATAAATAAAACATTTAAAAAAAAATTTATAAAAATAAATAAATAAATAAATAAATAAATAAACATTTTAAAAATTTAAGAAAAACTAGTGACCCAAAAGTAGATAGACTGAGAAAAAGAGGTGGGTGTGGGTGTGGGGTGGGGGGATATGCCTCGTTGGTGTACTGTCATTTTACAAGAATCACATCTATTGAAAGGTTGTGACTTAATAAGCATCACCAAGTACTTATTTTATGAATTAGTTCCTTCAACAAATTCATTGTCCATTATGTGCCTGGTTACTAGTCACTCTTCCTCACTCTAGAAATCCAAATTGTCTAAGCTTTATGTTTTAGTTTTCTGCTATAGAGACTTTTTAAGAAAATAACGACTAGAACTTGACATCTTTTCCCTCACTTTGAAGAACATAAATGACCTCGTGAAGTTTTCCAGTTTTTTTTCTCTTTTTCCCAAAGTGTAGAAAAAAGAGCTAAGGTTTAGGACTCATGCCAAACTAGGTTCAAATTCTGGGTGTCTGTGTGAGCTTAGAGACAATACACTTGAATTTTTGTCAGTTATTGGAGGGTAACTATATCTACAGCAAAGAGACATAGAGCTTCAGTGAGAAGGGTACGCTAAATGCCTTACACACGGGGAGTTCCTTTCATTATGTGATTGTTTTCTTAGCTTATAAGCCCTTTGTGGATAGATTATAAACCCATCAATCTGAATTGCACTAGTATTAATAATCGATAGAAAAAGTAAACACCCAGTGCTAGCAGAGCAAGCAAATGTGTAACCTGAACACATTTAAGTAAAGCCATTTATTGATTTTGCAACAGGGTTCTTCACATGCACAGGGTGTGATTTCAAGGGCAGTCCATTTGCTGTTGTATTGAACTGGGGAAATTTTGCAGTGAAAATTCAGAAACACAGGTATTTCTGAAACCCTTTGTTCTCTCATGGGGGAATTTCTTCTTTCTTTTCTTGCTCAAACAAAAAGTTATAGAGGATATTTACATATTAGTACTTGTGAGGTAAAACTGTGGAAAAACCAGGTACTTGCAATGTGTCAGAATTGGGTTCCGTGTGACCACGAGCAAGTTTGAGGACCTCCCTGAGCCTTAGGCTTTTGAACTGAAAACTGGCCCAGCGTTTGTGCATGAACTGAGTACAATGTGTATTTAAGACACCTGTTATTTCTTCCCCTCCCGGGTCCACCTGACGGGCTACAGGGAAATCATCCCTATAAACAACACCTGTCGAGTGTGCCAGGGCCCATTGTGGGTGTTCACGTGGTTCACTTCATTTAACTCTCCCAACAAGGCATTTGACATGTGAAGCTAGTGAAGCTTCAAGTCTTGTCGCTTGTCCGCATCCGTTTCAAAGCCCTGAGTCTAATTTTATGTCTTCCCTTGAAAAAGCACCCCCCCAGCCCATTTTTAAGGTTTCAGGCCCCACAAAATCTGGCTTCGCCGTGGATGGGTACTATATGCTTTTCCTCGTTTTGCAAAGAGGGGTAAAGGAAACTGCCCGAGATCACACACGTGTAAGCAGTGGAGCAAGGTTCGCAACAGGCTGACCCCAGAGCCCGAGCTCTTAGCCCCTGGAGCGGAGGACAACGGCGAGGCAGCCAGCGTCGCCAGCAGCGGGGCGGAAAGTCGGCGCTCAGGCCGCTGCAGCGGCCAACGCGGGCAGGCTGGGGTCGGCGGGGATCACCCCGCCGAGGCTCCCCGCCCCTTCCTCCCCTTCCCCTTCTCCTTTTCCGCGCCGCCGACTCGGAGCCGCGCTGCTCGCGCGGCGGCGGTCCAGGCGGCCCGCTTCCCCCTCGGCGCCCGCGCCGGGCCGCGGGGTCGGGCCCCGGAACTTTCCGAGGAGGAGAAACTTGGCAGCGAGTCGAGAGGACGCAGAGGTGAGGCGCTCGGCGGGCGGGCGGCGGCAGCTGGGAGCCGGAGCGCGCGCGCGCGCGCGGGTTGGGGGCGGGGGCGCGGCGCGCAGGTGGGCGCGCGGGCCCGACGGCCGCGGGGCTGCAGGTGCGCGAGGCCCGCGGGCGGGCGCGGCGGGGCCGCCGCGGGACCCGAGGCGCCCAGGCCGGGCGGCTCCCGCGCGCCGCGGGTCGCGCGGGCCGCCTCTGTGCGGTTCGGGGCGCGCTTCCCCTTTCTCCGGGGTCGGCCGCGGCTCGCTTCTGCGCGGGGCGGGGCGGGTGGCGGTGACGAGGGAGCGGAGCAGCTGCCACCTACCGCCCGCCCTGCGGTCCCCGGGAGGGGGGCGTGTTTCGCGTTTTCCAGGCTCAGTGTGCGCAGAGCGGAGGGTGCGGGGAGGTCTGCGTTCACCGCAGGGTAATTTCTGAACCACCCCAAACATGAGAATCTCGAATTCAAGCGTAGCCTGTCCCCGGAGAGACTGAGTTGATGGGAAGAAAATGACGGAGTGGCGGCTGGGAAGTCCCCACTGACTTCGGGAGAAAAGGGACCCGGGTGCGCGGCCCCCCTCCCCCCACCTTAGACCAGGCACAGAGCACTTAGGGAGCTGGGACCTCATGCTGGACGGCCGGGGGTGGGGCACGCTGCGGGAGGCGGTGGTCGCCCTAGCTTTCGCAGGTGCGCAGCTGTATTTTCGTATCCGCTACAACGCCCCTGCTTGTGTGTGAGGGGGGTCGGCTTAGTCCAGGAAAAGTGACCCCCTGGTAATGGTTTCGTTTACTTAAGTGTGAAGAGGTCCGTAGAAGCCTCTTCTATTAAGGAAAAATAGGTAAAGTGGTAACTACTGCAGTTGTTGCGATGTCTTGGTTTAAGCATCTGTTTGGCCACTTGAATAAAAGCAAATAACTGCGAGGTGCTTAGGGAATGCGTCATGACATTACAAGGGTTATTGTAGTTGTCTGGTGCGGGACTGCCTGCCTGAGGCACCTCCCAGAAGCACCTGGAGCGTTTTTCCAAAGTACACCTGTTGGGCCCACCCCAAAGATCCTGAATCAGAAGTGGTGGGGTTGAAGCCCCGGTCTTGGCATTTTCTGTAAAAGCTTCCCTGGGGATTTTGCTGTGGGCGCTTGGTTAGGAATCAGGAAGTGGAAGAACCGGGCTCCACTCAGTGTGACTGTCGAACAAATTTTAAGCATAGTGTGTCCTCCCCTGTAAAGTAGGCCCTAAGAACTCCTTATTAAGTAGAGGATGTGTGGAAGTGTGTGAAAGGGGAGAAATCGGAATTATCCCAGATTCTGGTTTGGTGGCAACAAAAACACATGCTTTGGTTCTTCAAGCGATGTTTGGATTAAGTGAGAAGGGAGTGGAAGAATGACCTTGCCAGGGAAAAGGAGTGTTTGTTTTCAGGGAGTCCAATCTCTAACAGAGTTGGTGTAAACTGTAACTCAGAAAATCAGAATCATCTGGAAGAAATGCAAGCAAGCTCCAGCCTGCCCCATCCCTGGATGAGGGTTTGAAAAATGCACCTTGTGTATTTCCTCTTCTAAGAAGCCAAAGGCTTTAGATTATTTTCATCTAGGCAAATCGAGAACCAGTAATCTCCAATGTGTCCTGCCCTCTGGTAGCCCCAATCAGGCTGAAGGCTATGTATTTCCCTGCTCAATGTGTATTTTGGCTCCATTACTCAACAGATCTGTGTTGAGGATCTTGATGTATCAGGCATTTTAGAAATACAAAGATGAATAACATGCCTTTCTTTTCTTTCTGGTCATCTCTGTCTAGTGGAGGATACTGATGTGAAAATAGGCCACAATTTAACCTGGTTCAAAGATAATAAAGGTATAGCATGGAGTTCCACGTTCCCCAACAGCCTCAGGGGAAGGGCATCAGGAAAGAGGCGGCATAGGATCTGGGTAAACAGCACCCTTCCGTGAAAGCTTTGAGAACCGAAGATTCTATGTGTAGTCAAATCTGTGTTCTTATTTTTCAATCTGATGAAATTCTAGTGTAATCATATGCTGACAATCTAAAGTAGAAATGACTTTTGGTTTCATGATGACTCTCTTTAAAATTTACTAGGCTTTTATCGCTTTATCTTTGTAAGTCTCAGCTGTGTCTATAGTTAATCCAAGAAAGGACACATAAGTTCTTCAATGTGTTCTGCATTCTTACTAAATATTTAGCTCCATTTAAAAATAATAGTCAGATAGCCTTTTAGTTACATCTACTTTTTAAAAACGTGGTTTTTTTTTTTTTTTGGTTCTTCTCATTGTGTTAATTAGGAAAGCTTGAAGTGATTTAGTAGAGGAGAGGGCACAGAAGGAAAGCTGTAAAAGAAATAAAGGGGAATAATTAGAAGGAGGTAGGGGAGCATCTGGGTGGCTCAGTTGGTTAAGCATCTGAGTCAGGTCTTGTTCTCACCGGTTATGAGTTCCAACCCCACAGCTCAGAGCCTACTTGGGCTTTTCTCTCTTTCCCTCTCTTTCTCTGCCCCTCTCCCCTCTCTCATAGTAAATAAACTTCAAATAAAAACAGGAGTTCAGGAGGAGAACGGAGTTCGATAGAATTGGTGGAGAAGGGGGTACTTGTTGGGAGGGAAGAGTGAAAAGGAACTGGGTAAATCAAACATGGCCACCAGCTTCTTCAGGGATCTATTGTCTTATACATACTGATCACATATGTATGAACTCTTGGTTTTCACAGTTACTTCAAAACATGAGAGGAGGCAGGATAATGTGTTAGTTAAAGCATGGGCTCAACAGTTTTGAGTTTGAATAACTCACTAGCTGGTGACTACCTGTGTCGGCTCATTTGTAAAATGAGGATAATACGATCTACAGGAGACTTGTGAGGATGAACAGCTATGATGCTTAGAAGGCACCTGGCTGTGATAAGGCCTCAATCACCAGTGGCCTCTGCTCTTGCTGTTCTTATCTCACCTGACTTGATCCTAGTGGAAGCACCGGTAAGCTAGACAGATAGTTCTGTCCTTGTCCAATGCAGTTGAGCGTGGCTGGCTTGCAGAAGTCGTATAGGCAGCTCAAGTTAAGGGAGAAGCACTGTGCTTTGCAATTTTGTGGTTGTGTTTCTCCTGCTCTGCACTGTCGCTGACAGCCTTATGGCTGAAGTCGACCCTCCCTGGTACTTAAAGCAGCAAAGGCTAGAATTGTGGGTGTCTGTAACAACGCTGCCACTACCACCACCCAGTGATTCTCCACTTCTCATTGTTGATTTCTATAAAAATTACATTTTTCTTAGGCTTATGGATGGGGCTGGGAGAGGGAGACTGTGGGAAAGCCATAAGGAAGTCTTATTATGGAAGAGCTCTAAAAGGGGGAGCCCGGTCTCCAACTTCCAGTAATATGTTGTAATATTACTAGAAAAGTGGCCTTATTGCTCAGCGTCTTAACTGCTTTCATCTGCAGCTGGTGGTTCTGGTGCACAAATAGTACTTCCTTGCATATCCCCTTTCACATGGGCCTGGTCCCTGGAGAGGTGGGAGAGGAGATCATGGATCATGGCTGTGTAGGGAACTCACACATGTGGGTCAGGTTTTAATTAGAATGTTAATTGGGAGTTTGCAATGGAGAAGTATGACCAAGAATCTCTTCAGTGTAAAACAGGGAGCAGAAAAGTATAAAGAAAAGAACATTTTTGAGAGGAGCCCCCAGCTATGGTTCATTTTTTTTCCCTCCTTAATGAAGGTGTGGCTGTAATCTTCATGGACCATCTTGCTCCTTTTACATGCAGAGGATTCCCAATTTTATAACTCTCAACTTAGCATTTTTAACTGCATTCAAGCAATCAAAGCTGGTAAGTGCCTAGGAGAGTGGTGGGTGCTATAGGTGAAACTCAAGGTAAAAAGTCACCAGATAGACCAAGAAGCAGTAAAGAAACAAGTGGTGAGGTGAATGTAACTGCTAAATGGGTGTGGCACGGTCTCCTAAAGGGAGGAGACCAGAGTGCTCTCAAAAGGTTTGCGAAAGCTTCCTGGAGGAGAAGAGGGGACTCTGCCTTCTTGCAGGGGTGAGAATGGCATTTCAAACCCTGGTCAACTGAGGATGCAGGAACAGTGGATGGCATTAGGGGTAGAAAGCTACAGGAGTAGGGAGAGTACAGGATGGGGTGCCTGGGTGGCTCAGGTGGTTAAGCCTCCAACTTCACCTTAGGTCAAGATCTCATGGTTGGTGAGTTTGAGCCCTGCGTCAAGCTCTGTGCTAACAACTCAGCCTGGAGCCTGTTTCAGATTGTCTGTCTCTCTGTGCCTTCCCCATTCGCGCTCTCTCAAAAATAAAAATAAACATTAAAAATTTTTTTTAAAAAGGAAGAGTACGGGTACCTGGGACCTTGAGGCTGATTCCCCACAACTGGTCCCAGGAATCCTGAAAGACCAAAGCCGGTTTCCTTGCTGGGCAGCCTCCGTGGGAGAAGACGACGAGGGGCAAGTCAAAGCGTCCTCTGCCAATTACAAGGCTCCCTGAAGTTCACAAGATGTAGCAGATTTAGTGATTAGCTATGATAGGCATTAACTATTGACTACATTTGCTGAATGTATCCACCAAAACCTGAGAAAATTCTACTTAGGACTGTGAAGAGCATTTATCAAAGTGTAAATGATTCTTCCCTATTCTTGGAAAGGAGGTCAGAGATCAGGAAGCCATAGGATCCCCAGGAAAGAAAAGTAGAGGGGAGGTGTCTGGAGAGGACTTTGCGACCTTTGTTATCAGACACAAAGGCCCTTGAGTTCTGTCCAGATGTTCGTAGGACCTGTGAGTCTGAGTCATACTAAGTAAACAAATCAGAACCTGTCTACAGCATCCCATTTTTAGATTATTAATTTACATCTGAAAGATGAAAGTGCCCAGCAGGTCCATTTACTTTTTCAGAAGCAGGTTTAGGCATTTACATTATGGCAGTTAAAGGCTGGAGAGCTACATGTTGAGAAGAGAGAACAGAAGAGTTGACTGATCCTCAATAATAGTGTCACAAAGCCACGGAAGCCTGTGATCTGCCCTTTGCCAGTCAATGAACTGAAGGCTTGGCTCTCCTTTGCTCAGTGGATGCATTGACTGAAGTGCTCCTCTTCAGGTCTCCCTTTCCAGGACTCTCAGATCACCAGCCTTTGCTTATATTTGTCAACCATGGTCAGGTATTCATGATTTTGATTTAGTTATGACAACTTCTCTTAAATTGGAGGTCATTTTTCTTAGGAGAAATTCTAGTATGTGCACATTTACTTTTGAGTACTATTTGGGCAACTCTGCCAATTCTAGCTTCAGTATATGTGTATGAATTTTGAGTCACTCTGTCACAGAGAATCAACTATTGGCTCAGCCTAAACTTGGAATAAGATATGGCTGAAGATACAAATCTAATGCTAAGTGGGTTCTGAATTGGCCATCGGTTTGCATAAGTTCACAAACCTGAAGACTTCAGGCTAAAGGAAGGCAGAAGTAGCATCTAGAGGTAAGAGACCCGGAGACGAGTGGCATGGAGGAAATGAGATGGTCTGTGGCACCCTCCACAGCAACCCCTGACCCCAGGGGTTAATTGTGTAGACTGGGCTTTCGGGGAGGGGGGACTAGAAGTGTGAACTGTTGAAGCCAATTTGTTGTGTTCATTTTGGCATGAGAATCAAAGGGAATGTAGTGTCTAGCAGCTTGAACGTTTAGAATTTGGGAGTACATTGGAAGGTGGTCCCCAGGGCAGAGAGGGGGTCGGTTCTCTGGAGCACTGTGACAAGTGCCTACTGGACTAGTGCCCCTTTTGCCACCAATAGAACAACCCTCGGCTGGGGACATGGGTGAGATGCGTCTGTGATCAGAAGAAAAATCATTTTTAATATATACATTAGCCAGCACTGAACAAGATATTTGTAGTTCATGTTTGGGAGGAAAAGAAGAGTGAAGTTTCTAGCAAGCAAGAGGTAAATAGAACACTACCAATTATTATCAATTTGCAAAGTGTAAAATGTCATTGACTCTGTCTTTATAGAGGTTTGACATTGCTTAATAAAGGTGTGAATGTGTCAAAATATATAAAGTTGTTCAAACGAATTCTCTGGGGCGCAAGGGATCCTCGGGTGCCCAAAGGTGGGCATGAGTTAGGAGAAGGGATAAAGGAAAAATAAAGTGGAATCTCTCTTACATGCTGCTGCTTCAACTCGTCATATGGTGAACTTCTGCGATAGCATTATGAAAAAGTGTTTCTGCTTTCAGAAGAGTGCTACTTACAAGGACTTTCAAAGGTTAAATTTTAGCCCAAATTATAGGGCTGCCATTTATTGGGAATATGAACCAATCTCTGTGAACACAGAACCCAAATCAAGACGTTGGTTATGTAATTGTTTGTGGGGATCAGAGTTTTTCTCCCACGCTTCGTTATCACTCATAATGAAATGTACCTTTGGCTTTCCTAAAAGCACCTGGGCTCATGACTTCTCTCTCTGACAACGATGGCTCTGTATTTGGAGAATGGCAGGCACATTTCTCTTCCTGGCGCTTTAGGACTTTGCTATGGATAATGTAAAGGACAGAGCAGAGATGCACCAGTCAGAGGGTCACCCGTAGAAGAGGCTGCCAAACCCAGCTTGGAGTGAGAAGGGATGGCAGGCTTGTGGGTAGCTGGGGGACCTGGGAGAGAGGGACCCAGGGGCTAAGAAGGAAGATTTGGGGACAAAGGCAATTGCATTTAAACCAGGTACAACCTTCATACAAATGCAGTTCCTCACATTAAAGAATGCTGAGGCCACGTGGTTTTCCACTGCAAGAGACTGTGGGTTGTGATTCTGGTGCTGCTTCTGTTCTTGGCTGTGTGACCTTTGAATTTGCTTCCTTATATGTAAAATGAAAGTGTTAAACTAAGCACTTGGTGAGCTTCCTTCTCTGCTGACTACCTTGTGTCTCGGCAAATGTGTTTTCATGCATATCTGTGGATGTTGAGTATCTGTGGATCCTCTCAGTACTCATTTCTCCTATTTCCGAGTTCTCCTAACAAGAAATGATACCTTCCTTTTTTCTATGTATGTGGTACCACTATATGCAAAAGATATTTTTCGATAGAAAGTTCCATTGTTTCTGAACTTCAGCAAAATTTGGGTAGAATCTTTCATTATAACAATTCATGTTGTGAAAAAGTGCTGGGTTAATGCATTTTTCCAGGGTTTTCTTTCGAACACTGAGCTGTGTTAGATACAAAATATAACAGTAAATTGGCATTCATTCATCTATTCATTCATCTATTAGGTATTGCATTTCATTTACAAATTTAAAATTTGCTGGAAATATTCTTGTCAAGAAAATAGCTCTTGTATAACTCAGATGTGAACACACACACACACACACACACACACACACACACACAGATTTCCTTGTATAAACATAAAGGAAGTTTGGGACACTTGGGTGGCTCTGTCAGTGGGGTGTCAGGTCATGGTCTCACATTTGTGAGATTGAACCCCAAGGCAAGTCCTCTGCTGGGCATGGAGGCTGCTTAAGATGTTTCCCTCTTCCTCTTCCCCTGCTCACACACTCTCTCTCTCTCTCTCTCTTTCAAAAATAAATACATAAAAATATAAAGGAAGTTTGGAAGGACATTCACAAACCTAATCCTGCCTACTTCTGGGGAGTGAACTGCTAAAGGGGTGGTAAACTTCTAATTTTTACTTAGGTACTTTTGTATTGTTACAGTGAACATATATTAATTTTATAATTTCAGGGACACCTGGATGCCGGTTAAGTGTCCGACTTTGGCTCAGGTCATGATCTCATGGCTTGTGGGTTTGAGCCCCGCATCCGGCTCTGTGCTGACAGCTCAGAGCCTGGAGCCTGCTTTGGATTCTGTATCTCCCTGTCTCTCTGCCTCTCCCCTGTTCGTGCATGGTCTCTCTCTCTCAAAAAAAAAAAAAAAAAAAAAAACCATTAAAAAATTTATAACTTCATGTGTGATTTGTTACAGAATAAACCTTAATGATCATCAGGTGTCTTTATTGGATTTGGAGACAATGATCACCATTTGACATAGGTAATTTAAGACCTAAATTTAAATAGTACCATTTTGTTGGACCACATAGAAAAAAGAATACCTCTTTCCCTGGTAGATTTTGGAGTTAAAAATGTGCTTTTTGGTGTATATTTGGACAGGATTCATGTGATAGTTAATATAAGCAAAGACTTTTCTCCAACCACTTAAGGAGTTTTGAACCCAGAGGTGACAGATAAGTTTCACCATATTTGGTTGCGGCTGCCTAGAGGGATGTCTTGAGAAGAATCCAGAGATCCTATCTATGTTAGCTAGGCAAGAATACTGTGATCAGTAACTGGCTTGACAAAGGTACTGGAGGGTGAAGAAAATGGCTGATCATTTGCCATGTATTTACCATACCTGAAACCTAGAATTTTAGGTGATGAGTTTCTTTATAAAGACAAATATTTCTTTTTATCCAAATATCTTAGGGTGTATTATCTATACTATGTATAATAACTTAAGTAGATAGTATTTTGTATAGTGAATGGTTAGTTTCCTGATAAATCATGGTAGGATTGCAAGAACTGGAATCTTTTATATTCCTCTTAGAAGCAGGCACGATAGCATAACTAAAAGAATTGCTGAAGAATTAACAATGAATAGAATAAATGATTTATCTTGGTAGTATGAGATTATACCTGATAAAGATAATTCAGTATGATGGAGCATCAGTGAAAATAATTTCAAAACATTTACCAGTAAAGATGTTAAGCTAAAAACTTGAGTACTGTAGGGGTGCCTGGGTGGCTTAGTCGGTTAAGCGTCTGACTTTCGCTTGGGTCATGATCTCGCGGTTCGTGGGTTCGAGCCCTGCGTCGGGCTCTGTGCTGACTGCCAGCTCGGAGCCTGGAGCCTGTTTCAGAGTCTGTGACTCCCTCTCTCTCTGACCCTCCCTGCTCACGCTGTCTCTCTCTCTCCTAAAAATAAATAAAAAAACATTAAAAAAAAATTAAAAAAAAAATTGAGTACTGTAATTTATAGTTCTGTGGCCCTCTTAGGGAATCTGTTTGTTCCAAGGAGGAGTTACATGGTTTAGGTGCATGAAGGAGTGGCTCAATTTTTACATTTGTGGTTTAAGAGGGCACACTATTACATACAAGCTGCATGTAGGAGAGAAGCGTATACATATTTTCTTAAGGATGAGCTGATAGAAAAGAAAAATACAGAAAATTCTCCCACCCCCATTTTTTTTTTCTTGGAAAAAAGAGGAAGGCACTTAGTCACTGGGTAGTGTGAAGCTTCCAGCATACTGGGTCTCCAGTGACCTCAGACTGATTTTAAAAATCAGTTCACACATTTTTTTTTTTTTTTACAAATAGTTTATTGTGAAATTAGTTTCCACATAATACCCAGTGCTCATCCCCACAGGTGTCCTCCTCCATGCCCACCCCTCCTCCCCCCCACATCCACCAGTCCTCAGTTTTTGTCAGCATTCAAGAGTCTCTCATGGTTTGCCTCTCTCCCTTTCCCCCACCATTTCCTCCCTTCTTCTGCCCCTTGTTCCTCCGTCAAGTTCCTCCTAATCCTCCTATACGTGCACACATATGATATTTGTCCTTCTCTGCCTGACTTATTTCGCTCAGCATAACACCCTCAGGTCCATCCATCTTGCTACACATGGCCAGATTTCATTGTTTCTCATTGCCATGTAGTATTCCATGGTATAGATAAACCACATCTTCTTGATCCATTCATCTGTTGATGGACACTTAGGCTCTTTCCATGTTTAAGCTATTGTGGAGAGTGCTGCTATGAACATTGGGGTACATGTGCTCCTATGCCTCAGCATTTCTGTATCCCTTGGGTAAATTCCTAGCAGTGCTATTGCTGGGTCATAGGGAGTTCTATTGTTAGTTTCCTGAGGAACCTCCACACTGTTTTCCAGAGGGGCTGTACCAGTTTACATTCCCACCAACAGTGTAGGAGGGTGCCCGTTTCTCCACATCCTCGCCAGCATCTAAGGTTCTCTGATTGGCTCATTTTAGCCACTCTGACTGGCGTGAGGTGGTATCTCAGTGTGGTTTTGATTTGTATTTCCCTGATGAGGAGCGATGCTGAGCATCGTTTCATGAATCTGTTGGCCATCTGGATGTCCTCTTTGGAGAAGTGTCTGTTCATATCTTCTGCCCATTTCTTCACTGGGTTGTTTGTTTTTCGGGCGTGTAGTTTGGTGAGTTCCTTGTAGATTCAAAACCAGTTCACACATTTGGATGACCTCCTGCCTACAGCCATATGAGCAACATATTCATTCATTCATTTATTCAGCAATCTCTATTGAGCACTTACTACATGCCAACCACCGTTCTAGACTCCGGGAATATTCTGAGTAGTAGATAAGAGACCGAGCCCCTGCCCCATGTTATTCATCCCAGCTGAGAAAATGAAATGTCTGCAGAGTTCCCTGCCTAACATGGTAGAATTAGGACTTGATTCTAAATTTTGTGTTCGATCCTGTGTTCTATATGGCCTCTCATAATTTTGGATGACTCTGATCAGATATCAGCAAGATAGGTTCTGTCTACCTTTTCTTTTCTCTTCCCTTGCTGGTGATTTACTCTTTTGCATCCTTTGTGGCATGGTAGGGATGGTGGAGAGAGATACCATCCATGGAAGTCACTTGCACCCTTCTCTAGTACTCGGGCAAATCATATTTGACTTCTGAATGGCAACCTAGAATATTGTTATTAAAAAGAACATTTGAGGGAGTGTCTGGGTGGTTCAGTCAATTAAGCGTGTGACTTCAGCTCAGGTCATGATCTCGTGGTTTGTAAGTTTGAGCCCTGCATTGGGCTCTCTGCTGTCAGCACAGAGCCTGCTTTGGATCCTCTGTCCCCATCTCTGTTGGCCCCTCCTTTCCCCAAATCAGCATTAAAAAATAAGTAAAATAATTGAAGCAGTATTTTTTTTCAAACTCTTGTTTTAATTTGGTAGAATGAAACCGGTATTTTTTTTTTGAAGGGTGCATCACTATTAACAAGGTAAATATACAAATTTCATGAATATGTTTGTATTGGGTTGCGACATGAAAATTTTTTCCTTACTGTTCATTGTGGTCAAAAATATTTGAAACATTGGTTTAAAAGGCCATCAGGTAAGATACTGCTGGTGACAAAAATAAAGGTATGTGATTATCCTTAGCAATCATTTCAGTGTATTGTTTACCTAAATGGATCATAGCAACAAAGTAGAATTTGTGTGATGAAAGTCCTAGTGGAAGTTATTTGGCATTTGAATATATGCCTGAACAGATTTTCTTTTTCTTGAAACACACACGTTGCAGTTACTGGTTTCCCTGTGTCCGATTCTTTTGCTTATTACAGTTTCCTGTATTGAGTGGTTTCGTTATTTTTTGAAATATATTTTGCAATTTAATTGCATGGCATATAGAGAAATTTGGGAAAACAAACTATCTATTTGAGGCAATATATATAATCTGATTATGATAAAATCTACAGAGGGTGCCTGGATGGCTCAGTCAATTAAGTGTCCAACTTTGGCTCAGGTCACGATTAAACGATTCATGAGTTTGAGCCCCACACTGGGCTCTCTGCTGACAGCTCAGAGCCTGGAGCCTGCTTCAGATTCTGTGTTTCCCTCTCTTACTGCCCCTTACTCTCACTCTCTCATTCTTTCTCTCAAAAATGAATAAACATTAAAAAATTTTAAAGTCTACAGCTGATTAGATTTAATATAATTTGTTAAACATAACACACTAAGTTGTTGTAAAATTATTTTTTCCTACCAAATTTCTGATTGTTTGCCAGTGGATTTTGCCTGAAGATATTATTTGTAATAAAGGAGTGATAGATACAGTTCCTGAAACTGGGAGATTTCATAGGCTATAGGAAAGTGTCATTAATTTGGAATTTGATCATTTGGACAATTGGACTGATACTTTGGAAAGATAAGAGCTTATTGCTTAAAAAAAACCATGTAAAGAGATTTTGAGAGTTTTCAATCTATGTAAAAATACAGTTTTGGTAGCGTTTAAGGAATATCCACTTTTCCATGTTGTAATTTGTTTCAGAGATATGTATAGAAATTCATGAAATGAATTAGTCAGGACAAGGATTTAAATATTGTATGCTTATTCTTTGCAAGATGTGGACTTATTCCCTAGAATAGATTTATAATCTACAGAGACAGAAATGTAAAAGAAAGCTAGCCTTAGAAGAGAATAGAGATGTTTTGTTTTTGGTTTTTCGTTCGTTTTTCTCCTTAGACAACAAGAGAACAACATCCAAAAGATAAAATGTAGAGGTTCTAGGCAGGAAAGCTGAGTGAACTCTGCTTGCTGGTCTCAAAGACTTTGCAGTAGAATTGCATTATTGGCACGTTTAATTTTCTTGAGTTTAACCAGTCCAGATCAAGAGAAAGAACGAACGCATCAATCAGTGCAGGAGGTTGGACCTAGCATTCCATGCAATAGGTGTAGGTCATGGGGAATGTGAATCTCGCGTTCCCTTAGTTTGTCTCTCACCAGATACACAAGTATTTTTAGGTCAACCCAGTCTCCACTCCACTTTCAACAAACAAACTGACCTCCTACCTCATTTTAAAAAAAAAATGGAGACTATGAATTGGGAACTGCTTCCTTCCCATTTGTTCTTCCCCATTCGTGCCATTTATCCACCTCTTCTCCAGCCTTGAAAGTATATTTTTGGTCAAGACCGGCCTTCACACCTGTGGGACTTTGTGATTTTGTTCCCTCACTTATATGCCCCCCCTTCTAGTTAGAGGCTGATAGCACAGAGGATCAAAAACCTGGCTTTGGGGCCAGAGTCTGCCACGTTAGAATATGGTTTTGTACTTTTTAAATGTAGCCATGGACATGTTGCTGAACTTCTCTATGCTTCAGTTTTCCCATTTGGGAAACGGGACTAGTAATAGAACTGCCATGACATAAGGCAGCTAAAGGGCTTGGGACAGTATCTGGCTCAGGCTTTCAGCGAATGTTAATTTCTACCGTTCCCACCACTACCTCCATTAACCTATTAATCTCTCTCTACTGGTTTTTATTCCTTAGCCTATATATTTCCTCTTCTGAAAGAGAATAAAGCCAAACCTTCTCTTTACCCTGGGCCCCTTCTAACCACTACCTTCTCTCCTCCTCCCATCCCGATGTTCTAAAGCATATTTAAGGTTAGGGGTGCCTGGGTGGCTTAGTC
The DNA here is from genome assembly GCA_017311185.1 of Proteles cristata cristata. NCBI lineage: Eukaryota > Metazoa > Chordata > Mammalia > Carnivora > Hyaenidae > Proteles > Proteles cristata. The sequence goes on along the minus strand of JAESUZ010003484.1, from coordinate 621,447 downwards.
TGTTAAGCATCCAACTCTTGGGCTCAACTCAGGTGATGGTCTGACGGTTTGTGAGTTCAAGCCCCACATCTGGCTCTGCGCTGGCAGCTTGGAGTCTGCTTGGGATTCTCTCTCTCTCTCTCTCTCTCTCTCTCCCTCCCTCCCCCCTCCCCCCTTCCTTCTTTCCACTTACGCATGTGCTCTCTCTCAAACTTAAAAAATATTTAAGGTTAGCCGTCTCTACTTCTTTACCTCCTATTAGCTTTTCTTTTTACAAATGGTTTTTAATGAGAGATTGACTAGAAACACAAATTATAAAGTATTTTCTATTTTTTTTTAATTTTATTTTTAAGTAATCTTTAAAACCAATGTGGGGCTCCAACTCAAAACTCCTGAGATGAAGAGTCCCGTGCTCAACCAACTGAGCAACCCAGGTGCCCGTGAACATTCTTGTACACATGTTCTGGCATACATATACATACAGTTTTCTAGGATTTATAACAAATAATGGTATTTCTGAGATATTTAGTACATATTACTTTGTATTCATTGAATATTATAAATTGTTCAAAGTGATTATGCCAGTTGATACTTCCATCAGAAATGTAAATGTTCTTGTCAGACTTTTTAATTTTGCAGTGTGAAATGGTATCTGCTATTTCCTTCCTTCCTTGTAAGCTCTACTTCCAACTGGGGCTCAAACTCATGACCCTGAAATCAAGAGGAGAAAGCTTTACCAACTAAGCTAGCCAGGTGCTCCTGGTTTCTGATATTTTTAAATCATGTTATCTGATTACTAAGGAAGTCAACCATCTTTTCATTTGTTTCTTGTCCATTTCAATTTGTTCTTCAGTTAAGTGCCTATTTATATATTTTGCCCAGTTTTATTTTGGATGGTTTATCTTTTATTTTTAGTAGTTCTTTATAATTCTGGGATAAGAAGCCTATCTCTTAATTTGTGGATTGTCTTTTTATTTTATGCCTTTTTCCCCTCCTCCAGCTGCTTTGAAATTTTTTCTTTGTCATTGGTTTCCAGCAATTTGCTGATGTGCCTTGATGTGGTTTTTTTTTTCTTAACACACACACACACACACACACACACCTTAGATATAATTCATATGCAGCACAATTTAGTCATTTAATGTATGTTGTTCTATGGCTTTTGGTATATTCATAGAGTTGTACATCTATCACCATAATCAATTCTAGAACATTTTCATGATCTTAACAAAGAAACCTCATCGCCCCCAATCCTTCCATCTCCTCAGCCCTAGGCAACTGCTAATCTGCTTTCTGTCTCTCTATTTGCTTATACTGGGCATTTCATATAAATGGATTTATACAATATGTGATCCTTTGTTACTGATACTTTTCACATAGCATAATGCTTTCAAAGGTCATCCATGTTGTAGCATGTAGCATTCCTTTTTACTGCTAAATCTTTGTATGGATATGCCATATTTTATTCATCCATTTGTCAAAAAGACTATTCTCTCCTCATTGAATAGTCTTGGCACTCATAAAAAAAAAAAATCACCTGCCCTTAGGTGTATGGGTTTCTTTTGGGACTTTCTATTCTCTTCCATTGATCTATATCTAGTCTTATGTGAGTACAACATTGTCTTGATCATTGTAGCTTGATAGTAAGTTTTGAATTTGGGAAGGGTGAGCCCTCCAACTTTGATCTTGTTTTTCAAAACTGTTTTGGTTGTTCTGATTCCCTTGAATTTCCATATGTGTTTAGGAGCAGCTTCTCAATTTCTGCATAGAAGTTAGCTAGAATTTTTTATAGAGATTGTCACACTTGTAGATCAGTTTCAGGTGTGACATTCTTTATTAATGTGTCCTCATTTCCTTTGGAGTCCTCACTGGCCACACCTTTAATGTCCGTATTTCGACTAACGGTTTCTTGAAGACTTTCTATCATGTTTCTCAAAATTCTTCCAGCTTCTACCTACTGCCTGATTCCAGTAGGAATCCATCTTTTATTTGTTATAACAGCCTATCACTTCCAGGCACCAAAGTCTGTATTGGTTTTATATTGCTGCCATAACAAATTAACATAAACTTAGTGGCTAAAACCCCAATTCTGTTCCCTCACAGTTGTGTAAATCACAGGTCTGAGCTGACCCATCAGTATCTCCTTAGCATTATCTCTTACAGTTCTTTGTGTATTCTAGACTCTGGTGATAACACGCAGCTGATAGTTCTCTTTAGATACCAGGTCGTCTATGTATCCACGCACTTCCTGTGGTCCTCCTTGTACCTAGTGTCCTGGTTCAAGCTGTTATAACAAATTACCACAGACTGAGTGGCTTAAACAACAAACATTTATTTCTCACAGTTTTAGAGGCTGGAAGTCCAAGATTAAGGTGCCAGCAGGATTGAGTTTTTGATGAGAACCCTCTTCCTGGTTATGTCTTCACATGGCCTTAATGTTGCACCCAGAGAGCAAGTGAGCTCTGATCTCATCATCTCCGTATAATTTTTGAGAATCCCGTCACTGGGGCTCTACCTTCATGACCTTCTCTAAACCTCATGATCCCTAATGGCCCCACCTGTAAAAAAAACAAAAACAAAAACAAAAACAAAAAAACCCATAACTTTTGGGGTGAGACCTTCAACATTTTAGGAGAACACAAACATTCAGTCTATAGAATTATGCTCCTCATTCCCCCAAATTTATGTCCTTCTCACATGCAAAACACATCCATTGCATCCCAGCTGTTCCAAAAGTCCTAGCTCATTCTAGCATTAGTTCCAAAGTCCAAAGTCATCTGAGTATCATCTAAATCAGCTATGGGTTAGACTGGTATGATTCAGCCTGAGGCTGAATTTCAAAAAAGCTGTAAACCTGTGAAAACAACAAGTTATGTGGTTCCTACCTATGATGGTGGGACAGGCATAAGATATACTTGCCCGTCCCAAAAGGGAGAAATAGAAAAGGAAGGGATGGTGAGTCTCAAGTCTATAACCTAGGAAGGCATACTCCGTTAGACCTTAAGGTTTGAGAGTAATCCCCTTGGGCTGGATGGACTATGTTTTGGACTCACTGGGACAACAGATCTGACTCTGTGGCTCTGCCACGGGTGGACTGTGTCTCCTCCTCTCTGGGCAGCCCCTCTCGCACAACTTTGCTGGACAGTGGTCCCACCCTTTGAAATTGAGGTAGGGGTGGCCTTGCCCCCTGGGTCCATGTACTCAATATCTGTGGTGGGAGTGGTAGCCTCTATTATTTCTGAATCCCCTCTCAGTGTGTTTCTTCCTTTGTCTCAGAGAATAGTCCATGTTCAAAACCAAATAATTCTAAGGTACTGTAGGATGTGAGAAGTCTGATAGGCTTCCTTCATTTTGTCCCACCTCTGTTCAAACTGGCAATGTTCCTGCTGGAGTAGCTGATTAGGTCCATGGTTCACACCCATACTAATCTTATCAAATTGTCAGTCAGACACACACTGAGTGCTCTCTTCCAAATATGCTTTCTCATTTTTGACAGGATGGATGAGAATTTTCTAAATATTTAAGTTCTGTTTCCTTCCTTTTTGTGTAGCAATTCTTTCTACAATATATTTCTCTTTTTTTTTTTGTATTTTACTACAAGCTGTCAGGAGGAACCAAGCTGCTCCTTCAAAACTTTACTTAAATCTTTGTCTAAATATCCAGTTTCATTGCTTGCAAGCTCTTCCTTCCACGAAACACTAGAATCTAGCCAAGTTCTTTGCCACTTTTTCACAAGAATTGCCTTTCTCCATGGTCTAATGGCCTGTTCCTCACCTGTGCTCCTCCTCATCAGAATGGCTTTTAGTATCCATATTTCTACCAACATTTCGTACGTGATTACAGACATGTTCTCTAAGAAGCTGGAAGCTTTCTCTATGGCTCACCTCTCAATCTTTGCTCTCACCAGAATCTCCTTTAAAAGTCTCTACAAAGCAATCTCAGCTTTTCCTGGTATATGGCTCAGATCTCTTCCAGCCTCTTCCCAGTTCCAAAGTTTCATCCGTATTTTTAGGTATTTGCTATTGCACTTACTCCTCAGTACTGAGTTCAGGATGCTATAACAAATTATCATTGACTGAGTGGCTGAAACAACAAACAGTTCTCACAGTTCTGGAAGCTGGAAGTCCAAGATCTGGGCACCAGCATGGTTGGGTTTTGGGGAGGGCCTTTTTCCTGGTTACACCCTGACACAACCTTTCCTTGGTTTGTGCATGCAAAGAGAGAGAGTGTGCGCTCTGGTCTTATCTACTTTTAATGTCACTAATGCCATCTTTGAGGCTCTCAAACCTCCCCTAAGCCTGAGTCTCTTCCAAAGGCCCCATCTCCAAATATTGGCCCACTGGGGATTAGGGCTTCAACATAAGAATTTATGGGGAACACACACGCTCAGTTCATTGCACCTAGCATGCTCTCCCACTCAATGTCTTCATCTTCTAAATGTATAGAATGATGTCTTCTAGAAAATTGGACTCTGCTGCTGAGTTGAGCCAAATGCCCAAGATGGGTAGTTATATGTGTCCACGATAGCCTGTAGTTCTTCAGCTTCACTTACCAGGCTATATCAGAATTACCTTTCCAATGTCACTCACCTTGATAGACTTCACCTCTCAAGTACCCATGGGCTTAGTAACTGCCTGGTATGTAGTGGCAACTAAAGGATGTGTGGACTGAACTAGGTAGAGGAAATTATGATTCCATTTGACCACATAAGAAGTTAAAACTTCTGTCAAACAAATACAAATTAAAAGTCAGATAAAAAACTGGATTTAAAAAAGTTGCAATGAGTGACAGGGAGAAGGTTGATAAACCATGTAATATATTTTAGAAAAAACATTGTCCCCAGTATGTAAAGGTGATGACTGTAAGTCACAGAAGAGAAACTTTAAAGAACTAACCAAAGGTGGAAAATGCTCAAACTCACTAGTAATCAAGATGTGCAAATCAGAATTATGTCATTTTTTCCTAATCACTTTATCAAATATAAAGACCTTGGGGTGGCTGGCTGACTCAGTCAGTGGAGCTTGTGACTCTTGATCTTGGGGTTGTAAGTTTGAGCCCCATGTTGAGTGTAGAAATTACCAAAAAAAAAAAAAAAAAAAAATCTTGTGTTGCCTATAATGCCTATGAAAGATACATATGGCTACCAGAAATAGAGTTTGAGCTCTTTGGGAAAACAGTTCCACAGTCTAGAGTCTTAGAATATTTAGACTCTTTGGCTGGAAAATTCTACTTTTAGATACCCTCCTAGAGAAATACTTTCAAATGTATTCTTTAAATTGGACCTTTATTTTCCTAATGGGTATATATTTAAATGCTTTTCAATTCAAAAGGCCTTAAAGAGTGGACAGTGAAGAAGTTTACTTGCTACTGTGAACCCCAGACACTAGAGTTTATGAAAAGAGTAATATTGGTCATTATTCATCCAAATGTCTGTGTGTATGTGGTGGGGAGGGGTATTATCCTCTCTCCACACTCCATTTGTCCACAAATGATAACATGCTATCTAAACCAGTCAGTATTTCCCTGTTTTGCTTACAAATACTTAGAGATTGCTACATGTCATTACAAGAAGAGTCTCCCTTTGGTGAAGGGTGACAGTCCCTTTCTCTAAACGCTTGACAGTGCAGTGTGTATTAAAAGTCTTGGAATCTCTGCCAATGTGATAAGTGAAAAACCTCAACATAGGTTTAATTTGTATTTCTCTTAAGATTAAAAGGAGTGTCTTTTAATAGATTAAAGAGCTGCCTGCAAACTCTTCACTAAATGAACTGTTTCTGTTCCTATCCTTTGCTCATTTTTCTGTTTCGTTCTTTTCCTCACTGATCTGTAGAAGTGCTCTCTAAATATATTAAGGAAAGTAGCCCTTTATCACGAGTCACAGTCCCCCACGGCCCTGTTTGTTGTCTTTTAACAGTGCTCATGGTGTGCTTGGTCATGCCAAAAAATTGATTTTGTTGTATCATTTCTCAATTTTTTTCATAGCTTTTGCACTTCGTGTCAAATGTAGGAAGGTATTCCTTACCTCAGGAAATAATTTTAAGTATGCTGAATGCTTCATATGTAGTGATGTTTACCGCATTCTTTGTAATTTTTTTTTTTTTTTTAAACCTGATAATAGTGGCGCCTGGGTGGCTCAGTCAGTTGAGCATCTGACTTTTGATTTTGGCTCAGGTCATGACCTCAGGGTCATGGGATGGAGCCCCTTGTCAGGCTCTGTACTGAGTGTGAAGCATGCTTAAGATTCTCTCTCTCTCTCTGGGGCACCTGGGTGGCTCCGTTGGTTAAATGTTCAACTTTGGTTCAGGTCACGATCTCGCAGTTCATGAGTTTGAGCCCTGCGTCGGGCTCTGTGCTGACAGCTCAGAGCCTGGAGCCTGTTTTGGATTCTGTCTCCCTCTCTCTCTCTGCCCCTCCCTGACATGCTCGCTCTCTCTCTCTCTCTCTCTCTCTCTCAAAAAAAAAATAAATAAAAAGCAATTTAAAAAAATTAATAAATTCCCTCTCTCTCCCCCCACCTCACCTTTCACCTGCTCTCTCTCCCTCTCTCTAAAATAAAAATTAAATAAAAATTAAAAACTGATAATAACCTAGAAGTATAATAATTGAAAAATGGTTACTTTAATTGTGATACTGCTATACAGTAGATTAGGGTGTAACTTGTCTAAATTATATTTATAGGTAGTTCCTCAGATGCCTAAAAATGAACGTCATAGCGAGATGTTTGTGTTCAGATTGAGGCCAGAATCAAGACTATATCTATTCCAGATCATCTCGATAATATAAAAAATGGACAGAAATAGAGGCATATTAATAATTGTAATTGGATGGTGAGATGATGATGATGATTACTATTATTTGAAATGTCTTCCAGTTCTTCCTGAACCTCCACGACAAGTCTGTCTTTTTAGAATAAGGAAAATACAACATAGATGATTCTATAGTTGAACACGCACCATATACTATGTGCTTTGTGGGGCCCATTTGCTTTGGCTCCTTGTCGTTCTTCACACCCTCAGCAGCCCAGAAGTGGAGTAAAGAAAACCATAGTTGTTTGTGCAGAATAGAGCTAGTTTATCCAGATTTTCTTCTTTTCTTCCATTGTCAGATACCAGGATCTTAGGGAATGTTCTCTTTTATGTATTTCGCCATTGAGAGAGTGCAGCTCAAATTACAACAGCACCCTAAAATTAGCACGTAATAGTGATTTTTTTATTTCTCTTTTAAATTCTTCCTCCTAATAGTGGTGTGGCTTTCCTTTTAAATTAAGCTCTTAATTGTTCTTTTCTGGTTTCTACATCCTCATAACCCTTGGTAGAGGCTTTTTTTCCCTCAGCTTTGCTGATTTATAACTTACAAACAATAAAATATAACCAATCTCACTCTACAGCTCGAGTTTTGATAAATGTGTTTACCTTTGGAGCTGCCACCACAATTAAGATAAAGCATTTGCATTAGGAGATGACTGAGATTTGACTTTTAAAAAATATAATTTAAAAGATCAAGTGTGTTTTATATGAATATATTTTGGAGCACTTATGAGAGAAACAGTTAATTTTAGAGTATTAAAAAGGCAAAGATATTTCAAAAGTTAGTGGCTTATACAGTAACTGTATATAGTTAAATCATTAACTTCACAAAGGAGTTCTGCTTTGGTTATAGCATAAAATTGTAATAAGTAAACTTGATAAAGAGCTATATGTGCCCCTAGTTAAATTCTTTGAGGGGCCGAGACTTCAAAGGAACAAATCTATGCACTTTTGGAGTTTTGATTCCTTCTTTTCTAAAGAAAAAAATGTTTTAAGTTTTATTTATTTTGAGAGAGAGAGAGAGAGAGAGACCGTGCAAGCAGAGGAGTGGCAGAGAGAGGGAGAGAGAGAGAATCCCAAGCAGGTTCAGCACTGTTAGCTCAGAGCCAGATGCAGGGCTCAAACCCATGAACCATGAGATCATGACCTGAGCTGAAACCAACAGTCAGGTGCTCAGCCTATTGAGCCACCCTGGTGTCTCTGAAGTTTTGATTTCTTTATATTTCCTTCACCTTACCTCCCCCCCACCCCACCTGGTAAAACTCTATATATAAAGGCATTTGTTTCCTTCTCACAAGATGAATGGTACTCTGAGGCAATTGAGAACATCCAAATCCTTCCTTTAGGATCTTATTATACATGAGTCTGTACCTATATTAGCAAGACTGGAGAAATTGAGATAATTAGAATAGAAATATAATAGTTTAGCAAACGTGTTTAAGATTTCCTCAGTAGAGCAAAGTGTTTCCCAGTGAAGAGACTGTCTGAAAGATCTAACCTCATTTCAAAAAAGGAACACTTAAACAAGCTCTCACCATGCACAGCCTCAGATTGAGAATGTACTGGTATCTTTACAGGCTCTTTTCAGTGTGATTCAGTGGATACTGGGACTCAGTGGGGATGAGGATCAGCCCTGCCATTCTGGCTGTTTTCATTTTTATTCCCTCACATTTCAGTGTTTCCGTGCCCCCGCCTCTCTGCCCATGCAACTCTTTCTCCCCTGTTCTTTCCTAGTACTCTTTTGTTCTCTTTTCTTCCTTAGCCTCTGTTCTGGGTATTGTGAAAGCAACAAAAAGGAGGCTCTTACTTGCAACTTCACTTTTTATTCTGAATACCCAGATTTAACTTCATACTCACTTTATGCCTCAGACAAAATGTCAATGCCCGGTTGTATTAATATGCTTAATTTGCATTTGAGAAACCTAAGGTGAATTCATGCCAACCTGGAAATCTTCAAATTTCTTTAAATTTGAAATCTTCTTTAAATTTTCCATCTGGGGTGCCTGGGGGGCTCGGTTGGGCTTCCAACTTTGGCTCAAGTCATGGTCTCAGGGTTTGTGCTGACAGCTCAGAGCCTGGAATCAGCTGCCGATCCTGTGTCCCTCCCCTGCTCGTGCTCACTCACGCGCGTGCACTCTCTCTCACTCTCTCAAAAATAAACATAAAAAAAAGATTCTCCATCTGCTTTCTAGTAGTTGCAATGATTTGCAGAGCATCTGTAGGATTAAATAGTAATTGATCTTAAGTATCACAGTGTGCTTATGGAAGTGACCTAGAGATTAGAAGAGTGTGTATGTGTGTGTGTATTCAGACTTAAAATAACAGCTAAGTTAGTAAATGAATTAGGGGCTTGGGTAGAATTGAATTATTAGGAAATCATGAATATATGGATTTCTATAAAAATACACCATCAGGAATATGTTGGGCCATTTGTAGAGAAAATGTGCTCAGCAACTGAGTGCTAGGTCTTTAACTTTCGTAGTTGGATGGCTGCCTTAGCTAGTTGGCTGCCTCAGATTTGTTTCGGAGGTATAGTAGTATTGTTAGGGCTGTCCAAACAAAATACTACATACCGGGTGGCTTAAACAGCAGAGATTTATTCTCTCACAGTTTTAGAGGCTGGAAGTCAAGATCAAGGTGCTATCAGGGTTGGTGTCTGGTGAAACCTCTCTTCTTGGCTTGTAGATGGCCACTTTCTCACTGCATCCTCACATGGTCTCTTTCTTATGGTTGTGGAGAGTGCTCCAGTGTCTCTTCTTCATCCTGTGAAGATATCCGTGCTATCAGATTTAAGCACCCCCACCTCCCCATGACCTCATTTACCCTTAATCCCTTCCTAATGGCTTTGTTTCTAATTTCCAAATACAGGTTTATTTGGAGTTAAGGCTTCAATATATAAATTTGGGTGGAAGACATAATTCAGTCCATACAGGTAGAATAAATTGTAAGTAAATCATTATAAATATGCAGTGATACTACTTAGGCTAAGGTTGTGTGACCTGGTTGGCATTGTACTCTTTTTTGGGTATGAATCACAGAAAACAGTTTCATTATGCTATAGTTTGAAACACAAAACCTTCTAAGATTTACTTGTATCTTTTCTCCAACTAAATTTAAGCAGTTTGAGGCCAAGGATATAATTTATTGCATAGCTTTCAATTTCTTTTGAGTTTAATCTCCGTTAAGAAGTGCATTTTATATCATAACCCAGGAAGAACACACACATCCTCATAATAATTTCCCCAAAGCAAAATCCTTTTGTGGAAATTGCATTCTGATATTTTTTGAATTCTTTCATTTTATTTGGGGAAAAAACACTAGGTGTGACCCACCAGATCAGTTTCATGACCCACGAAGGGTTTATGGCTCACTGTTTGGAAAATAATGGCTTTATTAGGTTTTGATACTCAGTACCTTGCCGAGCTCCTGGCACATAGTAGGCTTTCTATAAGTGTTTATCAAACATATAAATTATTAGGTTGTGGATTTAAAAAATTGTTTTTAAATCTTTATTTTTGAGTGAGAGAGAGAGACAGAGAGAGCGCATGCAGGGGAGGGACAGAGAGAGAAGGAGACCCAGAATCCGAAGCAGACTCTAGCCTCTGAGCTGTCAACACAGAGCCTAACATGAGGCTTTAATCCACAGACCGCGAGATCATGAGTCAATGTTGGATGCTTAACCAACTGAGCCACCCAGGCGCCCCTAGGTTGGGTGAATATTAAGGAGCTGGGATAAATTGGAGAAATTCTTAGAGGTAGATTTTGTCCATTTGTTGTCCACTAGTGTTCTTGTTAGCTTGTATTCATGGCCGTGTTCCCAGACTGAATCCAAAACTCTTCAGGTAGAGCTTAGACAAGGATTTTGTCCTTTTAAATAGACCATTATTTTTGAGTAGTTTTAGATTTACAAAAATGTTGCAAAAGTGGATACCCAGCACCCAGTTTCTTCACATTGTAACATCTTAACATTTCTGTGGTATATTTGTCACAATTAATGGGCCAATAATTGTATTGCTATTAAAGCTCCATAGTTTATTCAGATTTCATCAGTTTTTCCTTGTTTTCTTTCCATTCCGGGATCCCATTCAGGAGAGCACATTAAATTTAATCCCTCGGTCTCCTGAGGGACCTCTTGGCGGTGACAGTATCTCAGTTTCTTTTTTTTTTTCTTTTTTTGATGACCTTGACAGTTTTCAGAAGTACTGCTCAGGTACTTTGTGGAAAGTCCCTTAATTTGGGTTTGTTTGATGGTTTTTATTATGGTTAACAAATCTTCTTCTTCATCTTGGGATGGAGACCACAGAGGTAAAGGAATAAGGTATATGCTATGAATATGACTTACCACTGTTGATATTTACCTTGATCCCCTTGCTGAGGTAGTGTTTGACAGGTTACTCCATGACAAAATTGCCCTTTTCCCTATTCTGTACACTTTGGAAGGAAGTTCCTTGTGCAGCCCACTGCCTAAAGAGAGAGGAGTTAGGCTCCACTTTTTTGAAGCAGGGTATCGACATAAGTTATTTGGAATTCTCCTATCTGGGATTTGTCAGCACTAATATAAATGAGTATTTATTTTGTACCTTGGCTTGTAATTCAGCACTACATGAATGACTTGGTTCCTCAAATTTATTCTAGTTTTGGTCATGGGGAACTCTTTCAGGTTGGCTGTGTGTCTCTTTGACATACAGCCATTACCATTTTGGTTTTGAGCACTTTGTTGCTTTCTGGTGCTCGAGGTTCATCTTGTATATTCCCTGCCCCAGCCCTAGAACCAGCAGTTTCTCTAAGGGGCCTGGTTCCTTTATTGGAGAATCGCATTAGAAACAAAGATCTAGGGGCGCCTGGGTGGCTCAGTGACTTAAGCGTCCAACCTTGGCTCAGGTCATGATCTTGCAGTTCATAAGTTTGAGCCCACCTTAGGCTCTGTGCCGACTGCTCAGAGCCTGGAGCCTGCTACAGATTCCATGTGTCCCTCTCTCTCTGCCCCTCCCCCACTCATTGTCTGTCTGTCTGTCTATCTCAAAAATAAATATTAAGAAGAAGAAGAAGAAACAAAGATCTGTTAGGTGTGCTGATGGCTGCAGGGTGTTACTGCGTCTAGGTCTCCTCAGTAAACAGAACTAGGAAATGTTAACCTGTGTATTACCTCTACCTGTAACTATTTCTATATCCGTCTGTATCTTTATTAAGGTAAACATGCATTCGTAATGTGATCGCCAGCTCTAATCCAGTACTACATGGCTCATTCTAGTCTTCCCCTCTCTTATCTGTAATCTCCCTCTCCAACAGTGAGAAAAACCCGGCTTCCATTATCACCATCTGTTTACTAATTTTTCATTCCCAGTATGCATGTGCGGTGGTTTCAGAACTGTTATCTTGTACCCCCACGGGAAACAACTTCACCAACTGGAGTTCAGTGCTTATATATGGTTTCTTTCATCTTTAGTCATTTCCAAAGTTCTTAGGTCAACACCTTTTTTCCTCTGACTCCCTTTAGTGAGTTTATACATTAGTAATTACAGGCAGATTCTTTTGTCCCAGCCAGCATTCATGACCTCCTGGCTGATTTGGTTTTCTTTAAGTTTGCATTACATTAAGGTTTACTTCTCATAAATTAAGGTTTAATTCTGTAGATTTTGTCAAATGCATAGTGTTGTGTACCCACTACCACATTACCATACAGAATTGCTTCACTGTCCTTAAAAACAAAAACAAATACAAAAGGTTCTGTGCTTCATCCTGAGTAGTTGGTATTCCTCTCTCCCCAAACTTCTGGTGAGTTCAGTCTGTTTTCATCTCTACAGTGTACACTTTTCCAAAACATTATGTGAATGGAAGGGGGTTGGGGAGTGCCTTGGTGGCTCAGTTGGTTGAGCTTCTGACTTGAGCTCAGGTCATGATCTCACGGTCCGTGAGTTCGAGCCCCACATCGGGCTCTGGGCTGACAGCTCGGAGCCTGGAGCCTGCTTCAGATTCTGTTACTCCTCTGTCTCTCTGCCTCTCCCTCACTCATTCTCTCTCTCTCAAAAATAAATAAACTTTTAAAAATTTTTAAAAATTACAAAATGTTATGTGGAACATAACATGTGTAAGCAGTTTTGAAACTAAGTCTTAGCAATATGCATTTAAGATTCTTCCATGTTGCATGAATTAGCTTATTCCTTTTGACTGCTGAATGTTTATTGTATGGGTGTATCACAGTCTGTTTATCGATTCATTTGAAGAACATTCTTAGTTGCTCTCAGATTTTGGTGATTATGAATGAAGCTGCTATACACATTTATGTGTTGACTTTTGTGTACACATACATTTTCTAATCAGTTGAGTAAATACCAGGGAGAACAATGGCTGGATGGTATGGTAAGTTTATATTCAACTCTGTAATAATCTGCCAAGTGTCTTCATAGCTATGCCATTTGGTATCTTCACAAACAATAATGGATTGCCACTCTGCAGGCTTGCTAGCATTTGGTATGGTCAGATTTTTGGATTTTAGCCATTCTTACACATGTGTAGTAGTATCTTGTCTTGCATTTCCCTAATAACAAATGGTGTTGAGCATCTTTTCATACACATATGTGCCATCTCTATATTTCCTTTGGTGAGTGGTCTGTTTGGGTTTTTTGCCCACTTTTTAATTGGTGTTGTTGGTGTTTTAAGTACTTTTTGTAGATCTGTGTATTTAAGTCTTGATTGGATTTGTGGTTTGCAAATATTGTCTCCTAGTCTGTGGCTTGTCGTTGGCATATGGATTTTGAAAGTTCTTTGGATGATTCTGACCCTCCGGTTTAAAGACCCAGGTCTGATTGAGATAGGAGCATTGGATCACCTTATCTGCAACTACCTTCTCCTCTCTCTTTCCATTTCTTACTAGTCTGCCTCTCTGGGTCTTGACTGCCTTGTCTGTAAAACGAGAACTAATGTGTTACCTTCCAGAAAGCTGGTATCTTTCAATTTTCAGTTCTATGATTCCATGAGCACTTGACCTTTGGAAACTCTCTTGGAACATTACCAATAGACAGTTAGATCTCCTTTCCTTTCTAATTGCTTTCACAAAAGAAAAGAACTGCATGATCCAGACATTGAGAGTCTTTCTTTGTGGAATTTTATTTCGCCCACTGCCTAAAAGCTCAACTGTTATGACAGCATGCCAGAGTGAAATAAATCTGTCAGTGACTTTCAAATGACAATAGGACAAAAATCTGGTGGATCATGTCTCAGAGGTACTGCTCACAAAAATGCCTTCCATGTTTACCATGTATACAAAGTTTGTACGTTTGTAGGCAGGTGAGGAAACCATAGCAATTTAGAGTTTCTCTATATCCTTCCTCTGAGTAATTATTCCATCTCCTCTATGTAATTATTCCATCACGAAAGAGCAAACCCCATTTTCTATAAAAGTTTATTTTTCCTGCAAAAATGTCCCCTGAAGGACGGAACAGGAAAGTAACTACAAGATATTACAAAGACTCACAAAGAGTAGAGGTACAGTACCTTGAAGATTATCTCCAGATGAAATAGTCTTAGAACAGATATTAATGAACCTTAGAACACTAACACAGAAAGTACAGTAATAAGTGCTAAAACTTCCTAACCAAAGAGAACTTGAGAGACTCTTAACCCCATCCCATGGTGTTATTAAATATGAAATATGAAAGTCTTTTTTCCTTCACTTTTAGTATCCTGTCTTATGGACTCACTCAGATCTCATAGAATGTTCTGTTACCCATCTCATTTCTGTTCTGGTCATGTTGCCCATGTTTTCTTTCTTTTTTTTTTTTTTTTTAATGTTTTCTTATTTATTTGTGAGGGAGAGATAGAGACAGCGTGAGCAGAGGAGGATCAGAGAGAGAGGGAGACACAGAATCTGGAACAGGCTTCAGGCTCTGTCAGCACAGAGCCCGACGCAGGGCTCGAACCCACAAACCATGAGATCATGACCTGAGCCGAAGTCGGACACTTAACTGACTGAGCCACCCAGGTGCCCCTGTTTTCTTCTCTTAATGATTCTGTGGGAGTAGCACAGCACAGGCTACAGAATCAGGGTGGTGAACTTTATTACTTACTAGCTAAGAAATTTTTTGGCCAGTTCTTTACCGTCTCTAACTTTTGTTTTCTCATGTGTGCCATGGAGATAATAATAGTACCTGCTTGGATCGCTGTGTCAAAGAAACGAATGAAACATAAAGGTGCTTTGTGCAGTACCTGGCATATGTTTCTTGCTGTTACTACTACTACTGGCTTAGATGAGGTCACATAGGTGTTAATGTTTCAATTGAGAAGACTAGAGGGCCGAGGGCATTTCAGGAGCCCAAGAAAGAGAATGTTGTTGAAATTCCCTGGCAAAATAGTCCTTGTAGAGACTCCTGCCCTTCCCAGGAGGCTCAGAAAGAATGGTCAGAGTAGTGAGGCCCAGAGAGAAGGGCAGAGTGCCAGTGACATGGGAGAGAAGGTCCTTCTGAGCAGAAGGGAGTGGGGAATGACACCAGATGCTGCAGACAGGTCCCAGATGACAGGCTTTCTATTGGCTTTCCGATTACAGAAGTGCATCAGTAGAGTAGCAAGGGAGACAGAGGAGAGCCGACAAATGAGGACCCAAGTCTGACCTGTGAATGATGCCGAAGAAGTAGAGAGCCCAAGCAGATGCTATTCTCAAGAAGCGTTGTGGGGGGCGGGGGATGGAAGCAGAACTATAAAATGTAGCCAGAGGAGATCTGCAGCTTGAGTTTAATGTTTTTCAAGCTAGGAGAAACTTTAATATGTTTGTTTACAGAGGAGAAAGCCAGGAGAGAGTTAAAGATGGGCATTGGAGGAGATACAAGGATGTTGAATGACAGCACAAATTTTTTGAAGGGTTGGGAAGGCATGAGAATTCACGTGGAATTAGCTCTGGGCAAAACAAGGGATGGATGATAAAGACAAGCTTGTAGGTGGTGGGAGAGAGAAGAAATTGGGAGTTTGTTCTTGATGATCTCGGCTTTCCAGGAAGTAGGAAGATGGTGAGGTTGTTTGAGATGGTTTGAGGAGAGGGATAAAGGTTTTGAAAAGCTCCCCAGCAAATGGGTGGCAAGCTGAATAAGCAGTATTGGGAATAGCCCAGTCTTCAATCACATTTTCTTTTCTTTTCTTTTTTTTTAATGTTTTATTTATTTTTTTTTAGGAGAGAGAGAGAGAGACAGTGTGAGCAGGGGAGGGTCAGAGACAGAGGGAGTCACAGGCTGAAACAGGCTCCCGGCTCTGAGCTGGCAGTCAGCACAGAGCCCGACGTGGGGCCCGAACCCACGAACTGCGAGATCCTGACCTAAGCGAAAGTCAGACGCTTAACCGACTAAGCCACCCAGGCGCCCCATCAATCACATTTTCATTTGTAGAAGTTTTTCTAGCAGTTCTCAACGGCCTGACTATGGAAGCATCCTAGGTAGTTGGATATGAGCTGGAGTTTTTAATAAATTTTTTGTGGTTTTGAGGCTTTCCAAAATAAAAGTTGAAAGAATGAACTCCCCTATATTCTTAATGTAGATTAACCAATTATTAATATTTACAAATTTGCCTTTTCATTTTCATTTATGTAATACTTATGTTGTTGAACCATTGAATGTAAGTTAGGCTTTGAGTGTTGAACCATAAACATTCCAGCATTTATCTCCCAGGAACCATGACCACCTTCTACGTAATAACAGTACAATTATTCCTCAAGAAATTTGACCTCAGGAAAATACTATTGAATGTATAGTCCATATTCAGGTTTCTCCAATTGTTTCAATATATTTTTTAAGATTTTTAAGCAATCTCTACACCCTGTGTAGGGTTCAAACTCACAATCCCGAGATTAAGAGTCATGTGATTCACTGAGCCAGCCAGCAAAAAATTTGTAGCTTAAAAACACTCCAGGACTCATCAGGCATTGCATTCAGTGGAATTTTTAATCTCATTCAATCTGGAAGAATTTTTTAGCTTCATCCTTCATAACATTGATGTTTTTGGAACATACAGTCTAGTTTTTTGTTTTTGTTTTTGTTTTTTTTTTTTGCATGTCCCTTGGTTTTTACTTGTTTCCTTTTTGTAAACTTGGGTTCTGTTTCTGCCAGGAATACTGCATATGTGATGTTGTGTCCTTATCTATGCATTGCATCAGGGAGCATTATGTCCATCTACCCTATCATTGATGATAGGAACTTTCATCATTTGGTTAAGGCAGTATTTGCTAGGTTTCTTTGCTATCAAGTTATGGTTTTCCCCTTTTTAATTAATAAGAAATGTATGGGGAAATAGATGCTTGGAAACTATGTGGACTGTAAATATCCATTTCGCTCTGATTTTTACCCCATAGTTTTAGCATCCTTTGATCCTTGCAATTATCAATTTTTATGATAGTTACAAATATTACTTTTCTAAATTATTCCCTCTATGTTTATCAGTTGTCTGGACTATAGCTTTGAAGATTGGTTCAATGCAAAGTCAGGGTGTCAAGATGAAGAAGACCGTGGGGAGATCATGAGTTGTGCAATCTAGGCTGGCTAGGGAAGAAACTGAAACCAGAGGAGGCATGCACACATGTATTGTGTGTGTGTGTGTGTGTGTGTTGGTGCAGAGTAAATATCCTGGGAGCAGACAGTGAGAGACAGTAAAGGGTTGGAAGTTTCAGTCAGAAGCGGGGAAGCTGGAGTTTAGAATTTTTAGGATGGAGCTGTTCCAGGCTGTTGAAGGTCTAGGAGGTTGTCATGGATTCAGAAGAGAGCTTGAGTGGAGAGAAGGTTTTTTCACTAGGAGGAAGTGAAGGAATTCTAAGACCAAGGTATTGCATATATCACCCATGTAGATGTTGAATTGGCCCAGGAAGATGGGGAAAGTAGAGGAGAAATTTTATGAACCAACTGCCAAAGCCCTCCATTGTTCAAGATCTATAGTGGGTCTGTCCTTAGGTGATGGTAATAGGAGTGGGGAAATTGTGGAGGAGCCCGATGTCCTGGGCCCTACAGGAGATGTCTCAATATGTGAGTGAGGGAGCAATGATTTAGCAGTGGGGATGAGGGTAAGAATCATGCTGTCTTTCTAACCTCTCCCAGTGTGAGGGGCCACTGGAAATTGCACCTCCTCAAACCGTGTCCTTGGGTGCGGGCGCTCTTTGAGGAGACCCAGACATTTGAGTAAAGGCGAAGAGCTGGAGAGAGCTTTGAGGAGAAGGAGGGAGATGCATGGCCTTGCTACCATGGAGAGGTTAAGAGGGCACAAGGGAAAGAGTAGGATAGGCAGCCCTAGGAACAAAGAGAAAGAGGAGATTGGGAAGCTCAGGGTAAGCTGAGATGAGATTACCTTGCAGGACAACTGAAGATCGGAGGGCAAAGGACGAAAAGAAAAGAAGAAATGGGAGTTTGAGCTGAGGTCAGGATTGTGCCTTGACCTCTAGGGCATGTGTCAGCCCTTTTTCTGTAAAGGACTGTCTAGCAAATATTTGCAGCTTCGTGGGCCATACGTATAAGCTGGCTGCTGCTGTAACATGAAAGCAGCCATAGATTATATATAAATGAATGAGAGCAGCTGTGTTCCAATAAAACTTTATTTATGACTACTGAAATTTAATTTCATAATATTCACATCACCAAATATTATTGTTTTGATTTTTTTTTCCCTCCCAAACATCTAAAAAATGTAGAACTTTTAGCCTGCAGGCTGTATGGCAGGAGACCAAGGGAATCAGCTTCACTCGCAGGCCGTAGTTCACACATCCCTTCTCTAGGGTAAAGTTATAGGAATTCGCGTTAAAGCAGAGACTTGAGAGGCAATAGGGACATTTGGGGAGGGGAAGTAAAATATAGCTTCTGATAATCACGAGTATGTGTTGGTAAAGTCCATGGACTAAGTTCAGGCTATCAGACCGCTAACAGCAAAAAGGAAAGAGAAAAATTTAAGATGAACAATAAAGGTTATGCAATTAGTACAGAGCTCATTGTTTTAACTTTTTTTAATGCTTTTAAATTTTGAAGAAAAAGTATACGACAGATTTAAAACCAAATAGTATATGGAGCAGTAGTTCAGTTTTTAGATATTCAGTAATTCTGTTTTAATCCTCTTACCCTATGGATCTCAACATCTTTCTCCCTTTAGTTTATCCAGATAATAACTCTGGTTTCCTCTGGGTGCTGGAAGTATGGTTGCCAGATTCCCCAGGGTGCGAGATCGGATCTGGTCACCTAATTGCTCTGTATGCAAAATAAAGGTTTTCAACCAACACTTCCCTGATGGCACCACACACAACTTCTTGCGAGCTGGTACCCCTGAGTATCCAGCCCCTCAGTAGGTACTTCTCCACTCTTAAGTCACTTACCACTTCTGCATTTGATTTTTGTCTTTTAAAATCTATTGAACTCTTTTAACTGTGGCTCATGTCTTTCTCCTGATGTCCTTGTTTTGGCGGAGCTCAGGGAGGGAGAAGATAAATAGGTATAGTCAGCCTGCCACATCCTTTTACTTTGAATGAGTGGCGGGTACTTCTAAAGCCTCTACCACGTTCCCTTTTTCTTGTACCTTTTTACCTATTGTTGAATTTTGTGATGAAATTTTAATTATAGTAGAGACAAATAGATATCAATCCTTGGTGTTTGTATACTACTTTTACTTTTCACTCCAGAGGTCAGCAGTTGGTCATGGTCAACTTGGTTTTTTTATGCCACATGAAACAGGAGGGAAAATTGATGCCATTGAATCTATTTTAAATCACTTCTGACTGCTTCTAGTTGCTTATTAATAAAAGGTGAATGTTTTCCCCCCATCTTTGTGTTATTTTCTTCATTTCAAGCTACTTAAAAATTTCCTACTTAAAAATTGGAAGGGTGCCTGAGTGGCTTAGTTGGCTAAGCATCCAACTCTTGATTTCAGCTCAGGTCATGATCCGCAGGGTCATGAGATTGAGTCCCTGTGTCAGGATCCGCACTGGGCATGGAGCCTGCTTAAGATTTTCTTCTATCTTCTCTCTCTCTCTCTCTCTGTCCCTCCCCTACTCTCTCTTTCATGCCTGCACCATTTCTCTTAAAAAAAATGGAAATTCTTTTCCATACTTCATATAATTTGAATTACATCTGTACATTTTACTATAAAAACAGGAAGCACGCAGCTGCTTAAATCAGTGGGTCATCCTCCCTTACTTTGTTAGGAGCCACAAGCAGCCATGTTCTCTTTTCTCACATAACCATCTTGATCCTTGGTACATGGTGAAGCAACATGAGTATTTTGTTGCACTTTCCAGTATGCATATAACGGGAAAACTTTACCACATAATGTAAAAAATGTCAGTAGAGGAACTACATGTACCAAACATTGCCTTGTGAGTTTATTATGTTCACCACATGTCAGTCTGTTGAAGATAGAAATGGACATTAGTCAGTTTTGCTTTGGGAAAAATATTCTCACGGGAGGCCTGTTTGAGGAAGTGATACCTGGATAGAGAAGTCATTGCAAATAGTGACAAGCGTAGGGAAGGGAGCCCTATGAGCCAAGAATTACAGTCTCTAAAAAAGAAGGGACTTGGAGATTGAGGAAAGCCAGCAGAAGGCCACTGAGAAAGGTAGTTTGGCCAGAAGCCATGGGCCTCAGAAGAACTAAATGTTTATTTAGGTTTTTAGGCGTTACTTACATTTTGGTTAAAGAAAATTAAACACATAATATTTGTTGAGTTGAATTCACTAGAAGATTTTTTTCAAGTTGCCCGGTTTAAATCTGTTAAGCCGAATGCTGCTTATATCGTGAAGGGACATTGGATTAGGAGTCCGAGGAAAGACGTGGATTTGAGTTTCATCTCTGCCACTTAAACCCTCACAGGGGAGAAAATGAATTGATAATGTATAAGGGAGTGCTAATGAAAACGTTAACAAAAAAGCAGAAGGTATATACTAATTCAAACTACAGTGGATGAAGATAAAAATAGTCTTATAATTTCTTTCTCCCCATTCTATGCAGGTAAGAATGGAAGAGGAACTTCATTGAGATTTAATTTACGTATAATAAAATGTACTCATTGGAAGCATAATATTTGGCAAAGTATGACAAATATATAGATCCATGTAATTATCACACTGATCAAGATCTAGAACATTTCCATTACCCCACAGAATTCCCTCATGCCTCATCTCCATCTACCCTAGGAAAACACTGACCTGATTTTTGTTCCTATAGATTAGATTCCTGCCCCCTAAAATTTCCTATAAATGGAAATATATAGCAGGTCTTTTCCTATGTATGGATTCTTTTACTCAGCATGTTTTTTTAGACTCATCTATGAGATGATCATTTGTTTGCTTATTTTCTCATAGTTTCCAGATTGGGGCTAATGCGAATATTTGTGTATAAGTCTTTGTGTAGATAAGTTATTATGTCTCTTTGATAAATTCCTGGGAGTGGGATTACTGGGTATATAGTGGGTATATGTTTAACATTATAAGAAACTTTCAAACAGTTTTTCAGAGAGGTTGTACTATTTTATATTCCCATCATCAATGTATGAGAATTCTAGATTTCCCACGTTGTTAGAACACTTGGTATTGTCAGTCTTGAATTTTTAACCATTTCCATGGGTATATAATAGTATTTCATTGTGATTTTAGTTTCTAATAGTCACTGGGGGAAATGGCATCGAGTGTCATTTATGCACTTAATGGTCATTCAGATATCTTCTTTGATGAAGTATCTTTTCAAGTCTTTGCCCATTGCATTTCAAGTCTTTTTATTGCATTGTTTATTGTATTAGTGAGTTGTATGCATTCCTTAAACATTCTGATATAAGTCCTATGTCAGATATATGTATTGTGAATATTTTTCTCCCAGTATGTGAGTTAGCTTCTTAATTCCTTCTTTTGAAGAACAGAAGGTTTTATTCCTGGTAAAGTCCAGTTACCAATTTATTCTTCCATGGTTGTTGCTTTTCATGTCCAACCCAACCAGTCTTTGCTATTCCTAGATTTTCTTCTAGAACAGTCTTGTCAAACAAAACTATTATGTGAACCACATATATAATTTTAAGTTCTAAGTAAAAAACATTAAAAAAATGTTGAAGTTAATTTCAATCATATCTTCTATTTAAACCAATATGTCCAAAATATTATTTCTTTTTTTTTATTTAAAAAATTTTTTTAAAATGTTTTATTTATTTCTAGAAGAGAGAGAGGAGAGACAGTGTGAACAGGGGAGGGTCAGAGAGAGAGGGAGTCACAGACTGAAACAGGCTCCAGGCTCTGAGCTGGCAGTCAGCACAGAGCCCGATGCGGGGCTCGAACCCACGAACCGCGAGATCATGACCCAAGCGCAAGTCGGACGCTTAACTGACTAAGCCACCCAGGCGCCCCCAAAATATTATTTCAACAGGTAATCAATATAAAAATTACTGAGATATTTCACATTCTCTTTTTATCCCAAGTCTTCAAAAGCTAGGCCATAGTTGATACTTACAGCACATTTCAGTTTGGGCTATGTGACAGAGGTCCACAATTGATAGATCACATGTATGGCTCTGTTTCAAGACTCCATATACTGTTCCATTTATCCTTATGCCAATACTATCCTGACCTGATTATTGTAGCTTCATAGGCTTTAAAATCAAATAGTGTAATTCTTCCAACTTTGTTCTTCTTTTTCTTTTTTGCTATCTTAGACTATTTTCATTTCCATATGAAATTTAGAATCAGCTTGTTAATTTCCACAGCAGAGCTGACTGGGATTTTGCACATTATAGAGGGTTAAAAAGACCCCCCCCCCAATAAGATATACCCATGTCCTAATCCCTCAGACTGAGAATGTTACCTCATTTGGAAAAAAAAGGGGGGGGACTGTAGATATAATTAAGGATCTTGAGATGAGATCATCTCAAGTAATTCAGGTGCATTCTAAATCCGATGGCAAGTATCTGGTAAGATAGACCTACAGAAGAGAAAACACACAACACACAGAAGAGAAGGCGATGTGAAAACGGAAGCAGGGGTGGGAGTGATGTGTCCAGAAGCCAAGGAAGCCAAGGAAACGGGAGAATGCCAACCCCCTCCCAAAGCTGGAAGAGGCCAAGGAAGGATTCTACTCTAGAGCCACTAGAGGGAGTGAAGCCCCACGGACACTGTGATTTTACACTTCTGGCCTCCAGGACTGAGAGAGAATACATTTCTTGTTTTAGCCACAAACTTGTGGTAATTTATTGCAGCAGCTATAGGAAACAAATACGTCCATTATCAACTTGAGGAAGTTTCTTTTCTTTCCTGTTTTTTTTTTTCGTCAAGAATGGGTGTTGGATTTTGTCAAATGCCTTTTCTGCATCAATTGAAAATATTTTTTTCCTGCTATTTTTGTTAAGGTTGTCATAATCTATATAAACACTCTGCTCACATGGTATTAATTTTAGCCCAATCATAGCTGTTACCTCTCGTAACATCTGTTCCTGAAAGTGCTGGGTCCTAACATGTTGTATCAAATTGTAAATATGTCAGCATGAATCTTCTTGCTTTATATTTGCTAAAGACATTTTAAGAAGTCATTGAAGAGTCTGTAGAATAAGCCTGTATCTCAAAGTGCTTACAAAAATAGAGATCGTGGAATTTATGCTGAGTGGTTCTCTACAACTGGGACCGCAGTTGTAACCCTTGGGTCCAATTTGGCCTTGAAAGATACTTCGTTTGGCCTCTGTACCGTTTCCAGAATTGGGAAATTTTTATATTGAAAGACTAGATACCATGCTTGTCCTGAATTATACAGATTTGGCAACAGTGCCTTGAATTCCAACATGGCAGCAATTGGCCTGAGCTGTATAGCATCTGCCCCTTGCACAGAGAATGTTCTTTTCACTTTTACCACAGTCTCACTCCTCACTGTTTTAAACTTCATAGAGATTGGAGTTTGCAATCTCTGCTCCAGAACCTTCATTGGGGCACACCATCATCCAAAGGCACATGTCACTGAGGGAATGCTTAGGGGAAAGGAGGGTATTACAGTTACCAAGTTTGAAGAACTTTGTGGGAATAACTTAAAAAAGGATTTTCATATAATTCATTACCACTAAGAGAGTCTGATCGACTGATTTATGGGTAAATACAGCACAAAGAAAACATTTAAGAAGATCAAAATTAAAACCCTAAACTACACAAAGAAGGTAAAACCGCTCACCTGCAGTCAAAGAAAGAAGTACTGTACAACTTTATAATGCAAAATGTGAGAAGTGATGGCACAGCAAAGATACCGGAGATTCCACTAATATGTTGTATGTCTACAACCTTCCACTCCCCCTGCAAGATGTATTGAGGAGAAAGATGATCAGACCAAATTTTGAGAATCTTCACAAATGTCCTCCGGTTGGGAAAGTAGTCAATGGCATCCCCATAAAATGTCTAGGAATCTTTATGAGCTAGCCACTGTTAGATTTTTGCCGGAAGCAGGAAAGTCCGCCACCTTCTGGGGTACTATGTTAAACTGGGCAAATGGGCTGAAGTTCATAGGCTTGGGCTACTGCTTGGCTGGCTTGAGGGAGGACTGCTGAGGATTTAAGGAATTTCAGAAGTGATGGCTGACTTCTCCCCGCAAGCTCTATATTCCATTTCAAGCTGAGTTCTTCAATCCCCCGTTGCCCCTCCCCTCATCCTTAAACCCTCAGATTCCAGAAAGAGTAGATAGCAGTAACACTCGGCCCTAAAACTGAACCTCAGGTTAGGGAAGACGGACACATTTCAGGCAAAGAGGAAAGCACACCAGGAATTCACTCCCAGCGTATGAGTGCAAGTACACGGTCTGGTATTAACTTTTAAGGATAAACAAGATAAAAGATATGACATAGCAATTATGCAAACATGCTATAACATGGCAGTGGGAAGAAAGGAAAATAGCATGTAAAAGACAGAAAACAAGGCTGGAAGAAAACATAAGCAATGAGCAGAAATTTGTATTCCTTATATGTGTTTCACATTACAGGAAAAAAAATACAGATAACTCAAAACAGCTCAAGGACAGTTTAAGATGAGACTGTAATGAAAAGGGAAATGGCATAGCTGAGAAAACTGAGGTTCAAAACAACATGATTTTGAAGTCCAGTAAACTAGAAAAATAAACGAATAGAATTTTTTGAGAGAATCAGAGTACGTGCAAATCACAAGAAGATGGATGCGGAAGGAGAAAAATCACTGGTGACTCCAGGGTAAAAAATCCAACCGATGAAAGATAAACTTACTCAGATGTATAATATGAACGGGATGCTATACTAAGAAACGGAGAATGGAATCCATAAATTGAAAGATTATTCTATATACTGGGGGAGGGCGGGGGGAGGAGGGATGCTTATAGAGAAAAATGGACACTGAGACATAGCCCAGATAAGGATCTGGTTTTAATGATTAAAAAAAAAAATATATTCTTCAGGCATCCAAGTAGAAAAATCAATTACCTCCCAGGGAGAAAATTACACAGGATTCAGAAGTCTCCACAAAAATTTGATGTCAAAAATCAATGAAGCAATTGCCTTTTTGTTCTGTTAGGTTTTGAAGAAAGGTGTGAATCCAAAATATTTGCCCCGTTCAGTTTTTAATGTGTAGAGCTAAAAAGTAGATAAACCCTTAAGGTATTCTTTAAGCCTTCCTTAAGAAAGCTACTTGGAAAAGAGGGCAGGTCATTAAGAAATACAAATCGAGAATTTAGGAATGTATACGTTATGATGAATGTGGAAGTCACTTAAATACAGAATTAAGAGACTGGAAACCTGGGAGAGTAAGGTGGGCGAATAAGAACTTGTGAATGTTCTACGAGCCAGTGAGCCACAAGTAACGTAAGCAGCGGAAATTGGAAGATTGCGGCGAAGGTGGGTAGAATTGTTAAGATGCGAATAACCTCGTATTTCAGAGCTAGGAGACGGTCTGAAATGGCAGCGAAGTCTTCATGCCTTTCATTTTACTTCACATTTATAATAGGCCTCTTTTAGGAATGTGTATCGTGTAGGATAGAAAGCAACCGCTGGAGATTTTCTTCCGTTTCTTTTTTTTTTTTCCTCAAATTTGAATAACACTGAAACATTTTAAATTACTTAAAGCATACATAGTAGGATTCCAGAGCCATAAAATCATTTCCGTCTAATCTCTGTGTGCCTTAGGACCTCCATGGGAAAGACGGGAGTGTAAGTGCTTCTCCCAGGGTACTCTTGAGGGCTATTTTATTTCCCCCCGAAGTGCTTAGAACCGTGCCTGGCTCACAAGTAGTGGCCGCAGTTAGGCTGCCATTGCTTCAAGCCCGCACGAAGGGGAGGTAAGTGGATGGAGCGGCTCGCAGTGCCCTCCTCGCATCTGGCGTGCTTCTCGCGTATGCTGGGGCTCGGGGCGGTTCATCCTGGCGGTGACTTCAGCGAACCGTCCTGGACGCCGCAGGGGCTTCGGGCCGCCTCGGGTCTACCTGCGCCAGCCCCGCACCTGGGCGACCTTGGCGTAGCCCACACGGATGACTCAATCGGCCAGGCGTCTGGGCGCCGGTCCTCTTCCTCCGCCCAGGCCGCCGACCCCCTGGCTCCCCAGCGGGGCCTCCTCCTGCCACGTGACGCCCCCGCCAGGGGCCCCAGCGCCCTCCTCGCGGACGCGCCGTTCCGGCTCCCGGGCTCCGCCTGTGCGCGGCCTCCTCGGCGCAGCCATCCTCGCGGCTGCCGAGGGCGGCAAAGCCCACGGCATCTGCCATTTGTCATTCAGCCCGTCGGTACCGCCCCGAGCCTTGATTTAGACACGTCTGGGGCGTCTTCTGGCCTCACTCTCCTGGCGGACGGACGGACGGACGGACGGGGCGGCTCTCCTCCCAGCCCGGCGGACCGCGGGCCTTGGCGCGCGGGGTGCTTCCCCGGGTCGCCGTCATGGCCGCGGAGGCGGCGCGCCCGAGCTGCCTCGCCTGAGTTCCGGGGGGCTCTCGACCCCGAAGGGTAGGTGGTGGGGGTGCCGCGGGCCCGGGCCGGCGGCGGCGGGCCCGCTGCGGGCCGGGGCGGCGGGCGGCGGCGGTGCCGCGGCGCGAGCTCCGTCCCGGGCTCCGTGCCGCGCCGCGGAGGGTGTGCCGGTGCCGACGCGCCGCGTACGTGACGGGGTCCGGGCTCCTCGGGACCAAGTGTGAAACTCCGACGAATTGTCACCGGCCAAGCCGAGTTGACTGGAACAAAACATTCTTTCAGCCGGCCGTTTTCAATGCCACTTTTTGAAGCATTTTGTGTATATTTGGTATGTAGTAAATAGACTCGACTTTTGAAACCTGGCACTCCAACCTTGCCAAGAGGCCAGAGAGAGAGAGGGGGGAAAAAATAGAAGATAAAAAGTCTCTTACAAGTAGTAAAGTAATTAAACGTGAAAGGTTTGCGTTTCATGTTCACTATGGAAAATATGATTCGTTTTATCCTTTAACGCTGTGGACTCTGTCAGATATGCCCTTAAAACTATTTAAGAACGTGGGCTCCTAAAAATTTCCTAGATTAGGATAACTGATAATGCAACTTTGGTTATTTAGTCTCAGCATCAAACTTTCAGGACGGTGGTGGGGGTTTTTGCTTCTTAATAAATATACTTCTGTAATTTTGACTTTTTTCCCCCCCAACAAATGTGTTACTTTTATGTTTTAGGAAACCAATAAAAATTAAAAATAGCAGCACTCAGCTTAGGTCCTCCTTCTTCCAGGAATCTTTTCCTAACCCCTCCCTCCCCAGGCAGGATCGGAGGCCCCTCCTGTGAGCCTTCTGGGGCCTCACTGAGGTCCGGGTCCCTTATGTCCTCCCCACCCCCCCAGCCCCGTGTATTAACCCATCAGTCTCGCTCAGAGTCCAGTGGATACACAGCACATGGTAAGTGATTAGTACTGTTTTACGACCGAAGGGAGAGATAAAACGGTCTGATGTTTTACAGTTTGGGCTCTAAAATTATAGAGTGGTAAATTTGTATACGCTCAGATAAGAACATTTATTTAAAAGTTATGGATCTAGAAAAGTTGACCCAGTCCGATGGCCGTGTTACGTGTCCTAACAGTTCCACCGCTAGGTAGTTATCCTCTAGAGCGATGTTTTTCAAAGTTGGAAGCCCATTTTAGTGAGTCGTGAAATCAGTTAAGTGGATAATGGTCAGAATTTGTAAAACACAGATTAACAGAGAAAATACAGACTATGTCTCAGGTCATCGGGTATTTGCTTCATGAAACTTTTTTTCCCCCCTCTCAGTTTTATACACACACAGATGTGTGTCATGATGTAAAACGTCATTCCTTAGTATGAGTCATGGTCAAAAAAGTTTGAAAGCCACTGCCCTAGATAAATTTTCATACATATACACATGCAGACGTGTACGAGGTTTACTACGGTGTTATTTGTAATACCCCAAAGCTGGATGCCTTGTTGTCTATGTGAAGGAGAAAGGTAAATTGTATTCATAAAATGGAACCTACCCAGAAGTGGTGAATGAAGTAGTTTTGTGTTTCAACACAAATGTGTCTCAATAATGTTGAGCCAACCAAAAAAAAAAAAAACAAAAAAACAAACCAGAAAAACTCAAGTTGTCGAAGAGGGTATCTATCATTCAGTATTCAGAGAAATTCAGAACCTGACGAAATAAAGCTGTTGTTGAGAGGTGCATATACAGGCATTAAAAGTAGTAAGGAGAAGTTGTGAATAAATTGATACCCTAAAAGTCAAACTGGTGGTCTTCTCCTGGGGGATCAAGGTTGGGTGGGGGGCTGAGATTGAGAAGGGACATAATGAGGACTTCTGGGATGCTGAACATGCTCTATTTCCTGACCTGGGCAATGGTTACGTCAGTGTTTGCTTTATTACTCTTTGTTAAATGATACATGTAACGTCTATACATTAAGTTTCCCTCCGAATCTGTTAAAGTGTGGGTGTTGCGAAATGAAGAAGCCTGAAGCCAGGGCTCTAGTCTATTATTCATATTTCCCAGCTTTCCTTTAAAAAGAGAAAAGTTGTGATCAGAGGTAGGTATCCAGGGAATTCACACAATATCCATAATGTTTTATTTCATAACTTTTAGGGTGGTTATGTCTGTGTTCATTGAATTGTTTATATGCTTTTATATCTTAATTTTTTTTGATAGAAGAAAAATAAAATTCACAGATAACATTTTGAACATTTGGTGTTTGCTTTCCGAAAAATGACTGTTACGTATTTTTTAAAAAGTTGAAATTTTATTTTATTTTATTTATATTTTATATAAATCAAATTCTTTTATGAAAAATGTAAGTACTAAAAAGTATATAAAAAATCTAACGGACCTTTATGAACCCTCATCGAGAATTTTTAAATGTTAACATGCTGTCCTGTGCACTTCAACAGTTTCAATTCCTCCGTCACTTTAGGCCACATTCCAAGTGCTCAATAGTCACATATGACTAGTGGCTATTCTATTTTACTGTATTATTTTATATTTTACTGCATTATATTATATAACAAAACACTTCCATCATTGCAGCAATTTCTGTTGGAAAACATTGTTCAAGGTGCAAATCCTTTGTTGGTTATGTAAACTGCAGACAATCTTTTCTTTGTGCTTTCGTGTCTTAAGATCTTCTCCTCCATTAGGGAAATGTACTTGGAAATTTTTTTCTAAGTTTTCAAGTTTCTATTTTTTTTTTTACACAATTCTTTAACTTACCTGCCTTGTATATGTATAGATATGTATTTTTAAAATTTATGTCGTGAGATCAAGACAAATTCATTCTCTCTTTCCCAGTGTGGCGTGGCAGTTGATCCCCGCACCAAGTGCTACCTCTGTCATACACATCTTCCCAGATAAGCTTGGGCTCCTTTCTGGGCTCTTCACTCTGGTTGTGGATTTGCCTCCACAAATACTACACATTTTTATTTACTGTTGCTTTGTATGTAGTCTATTTTTTCAGTTCTAATTAATTTAAAATTTTTTCCTTAGGATGAAAAAAAGATCATTAGGATTTTTTTTTCCCTTCCCCATGAGATTTTTAGAAGTATTCTCTCGTTTCAAATGTGGAAGGTTTTGTGAGTTATTCTTTTGTTATTGATTTCTAACTTGCACTGTAGTCAGCAAATGAGGCCTCTATGTTACCCATTCTTTGAAATTTGAGAATTGCTTTGTGGCCTCCTGGTTAGTTTTTCAACTGCGCCTTGAATGATTGAGAAGATTATGTACTCACAGACTTTTGGGGCAAGGTAGGTATAAAAATATAAATATGCACGCACACGTCTTAGATCAAGCACAAGAATTGTGATGTTCATAAAAATCATTTTAACCTTACTAGTTTTTTGGTTTGTTTGATCTGTCAATGACTGAGATAGGTGTAATAAAAAGATCATGAATTTATACATTTCTTCTTGTAATTCTGTCACTTTGCTTTATAAACAATATATACAGGTTTGGAATTGCTCTATTTTAAAATCTGTAGATTGGCCTTTTTGTCATTGTACAGTCCTGCCCTATGCCTCCCCACCAAATGCCTATTACCTTAAAATCAATTTTGTTTTAGAATACTCCAGTTACACCTTTTTAGTTAACATTTGTTTAGAATATCTCTTTAGCATAGATGAAATCTGATTTGTTTTTCTGTTCTGCTCTGAAAGTCTTTGTGTTTTAATGATTAATGATATATATAGGATTAAACCTAACATTCTGTTTTATGGTTGTTTTTATTGTTTGTGTGTGTTGTGTTTTTTTTCTCTTTCCCACCTTTTGGATTTTTTTCAGATTCCCGATTTCTTCCCTTTTAACTGGTATGAAAATTATGTTTTATTTATTTTAGTTTTAAATTTTTTAATGTACAACTCAACCTAAAGTGTATTAATTCTACTTGCAGATAATTCAAGAAACCTAGGTTGCTTTCACACCAGTTAATTACATGTTGTTGTCATCTGGAGTTTTAGTTAACACCTTGCTTTTTTTTTCCTCCTGTAAATTTGACATCATTGTTTTTTTTTTTTTCTTTTTATGGATCCTTTGTCATTCCTTCTCACATCTCAGATCTTTCTTTTTTTCTTTGTCAAATATATTTTAGAAGCCTATTTATTAAAGGAATGTTGATGGCGAACTTTATCTGAAAATGTCTTTATTTTACCCTCTTGAATGATGTTTTTGTTTGGTATACAGTTCCAGGTTGACTGTTTCTCAGTTCTTTGGAGGCATCGTTTCATTGACTTCTGCTTTCAGTGTTACAGTTAGTTCTGATAACTGTTACTTTTGTTAATCTGTTGCTTTTTTGTTTTGTGTTTTGTTTTGTTTTTTGCCTACTTTTAAGATCTTCTCTTTTGTGCTATAGTTTTATAGCAGTGTTTCTAGGTGTGGACATTTCACTTATCCTGGATTTATTGTTTCCTGTCTCTAAGGTTGGGCTTTTATTTATCAATTCCCCAAAAGTTTCATCTTTTTTCTTTCTGTGTAGCTTTCCCTCCCCCCGCTTTTTTTTTTTTTTTCTTTTCTTTCAAAACTCTGCTTGGACTTCTGTTAGATTTGCTGAGTCTATCCATTTCTTTTAATCTAGCTTATATATATATGTTTTTTTCTTCATGTTAAATTCTAGATAATTTCTTCAGGTCTTTATTCTGTCTTTTGTCCAGTTTTGTTTTCTCCAAAATAAGCTATAGTTTATGTACAGTAAAAGCACAAAAATAAAGTGTATGGCTTTATGAGATTTACATATGTATATGCCTGTGTGATCACCACTCGGATAAAGATAGAACACATTTTCATCCCTGCAAAAGTTCCCTCCTCTCTCCTCCGCTCAGTGGAGATTCTCTTCTCCATCGGTCAGCTACTGTCCTGACTTCTAGCACTGTGAATTATTTTCAGGTGTTTTTGAACTTCATATAAATGGAATCATATAGTGTTTGTGTTTCCTTTTGTTCACAGGATATTTTTGAGATTTGTCCAGGCTGCATGTATAAGTAGTTTTTTGTTGTTGTTGGCTTTATAGCAAAGGGTGGCAAACTGTGCCTGGTGGGCCAACAACATATTTTGGTGTATAAAATTTTATTGGACATGAACTTGTCCATGCAGCAGCGTTGAATAGTTAAAACAGAGACCATATGACTTATGAAGCCTAACTATTTAGAATTTGGCCCTTTACAGAAAAACTTTGGTGACCCCTCTTCCACAATATTGCATCAAGCAGATGGACCACAGTTCATTTATCCATTCTCCTATTGATGACCATTTGATTTGGTCATTGTAAATCCCATTTCTGCAAACGTTCTTGAAATTGCCATTGGCAGACATATACTCATATTTTATGTATATATACCAAAGTGCTAAATTGACGGTGTTAGGGGAAGTGAATTGCATTCCCATGAATATTAATAATGTTGAACTATCTTTTTATATTTGTTGGCCATTAAGATTTCTTTTATGAAGTGCTGTTCAGATCTTTTGCCTACTTTTTTAGTAGGTTATCTTTTGTGAGTGATTTTAGTTCCTTATGTATTCTGGACAAGAAATTTTTATCAGGTACATGTTTGCAAGTATTTTCTACCTGTCTAAAGTCTGCATACTTATTCTTTTAATGTTGCCTTTGGTTGAGCAGAGTTACTGTTTGAAGTCTAGTGATTTTTCTTGTACCCTTCCCACAGATTTTTTTTACCCACCCTCATTTTGCCTATCCTCAAGGTCCTAAATACATTTGCCTGTGATTTCTTCCAGAAACTATAGTTTAGTCCTCACAGTTGGGTTTTTGATTTATCACCAGTATGAGATGAAAAATGTCAAGATTTTCTATATGGACATTCAGTTGCTCTACACATTTATTGGAAAACCCTCTCATGGGACACCTGAGTGGCTCAGTTGGTTAAGCATCCAACTCTCAATTTCGGCTTAGGTCATGATCCCAGGGATGTGGGATCGAGCCCTGCCTGTGTCGGACTCAGTGCTGAGCATGGAGCCTGCTTAAGATTCTCCCCAGCCCCCCTCCATCCCCTGCTCACTTTCTCTCTCTCAACACACACACACACACACACACACACACACACACACACACACACACACACACACACAAAATACCTTTCTTTTTTCATTGAATTGTAGGTGTTCTTTTGTTGGAAATAAATGATCATAGGGGCAGTTGGGTGGCTCAGTCAGTTCAGTGTCCAACTCTTGATTTTGGCTCAGGTCATGATCTCAGGATCCCATCATGGAGTGTGGAGCTTCCTTAAGATTCTCTTTCCCTTTCCCCTTTCCCTCTTCCCTGTTTCTCTCTCTCTCCAAAAATAAATTAAATTCAAAAATTTTAAAAATGAATGATCATACATTTAGATGTGTTTTTGAACTCTGTTCTGTTCTATTTGGACTCTATCAGTTCTTCCATCAGTATCATGCTTTCTTAATTACTGTAGTTTATAGGAAGTCTTGACATAAAGTAGTGTAAACCGTCCAATTTTTTTCTTAAGGATTTTTTTTTTATATTTACGTGCTATTCATTTCCATATAAATTTTGGAATCAGCTGGTCAACATCTATTTAAAAAAAAAAAGTCTACCAGACTTGCCTGGGATTGCATTGCCTCTACAGAATAATTTTAGAACAACATCTTAAGGGAGTTTTCCAGTATATGAACATGGTGTATCTCTCTCTTTGAATAAGTTTTTTCAATTATTCTCAGCATTGTCTTGCTTTTTTAGTGTAAGGGACTTCCGCATTATTAAACTTAATTCTAGACATTTGAAGTTTTTTTAGATGCTGTTATAAATGGCCTCTTTTTTCAATTTTGTTTCCAAAATTGCTAGTATCTAAAAGTACAGTTGATTTTTGTATATTGAGGTTATATTCTATGATGTCATTAAATTCACTTTTCAGTTCTGGTAGTTTGTAGGTTGTTGGAGATGTCCTAAATGCACAAGCCTGTCATCTGGAAAAAAAGAAAAAGTTTCACATTGTCTTTTTTTCCTTTATTTTGAGAGGGAGCGAGAGAGAGAGCACACAAGAGCATGCAAGCAGGGCAGAGGCAGAGATAGAGGGAGAGAGAGAATGCCAAAGAGGCTCCACACTGTCAGTGCAAAGCCTTACGTGTGGCTCAAATTCATGAACCGTGAGACCTTGACCTGAGCTAAGAGTTCGATGCTTAACAAACTGAGACACCCAGCCTCCTCTAACTTTGCCTTTCTAATCTCTCTCTCTTTTTTTTTTTTTCCTTGCCTTATTGCACTGGCTCGGAACACCAGAACAGTATTTAACAAAAGCATTAACATAGACAGCCTTGGGGCTCCTGGGTGGTTTAGTCGGTTAAGTATCTGACTCTTGGTTTGGATCAGGTCATGATCTCACAGTCATAAGATTGAGCCCAAGTCAAGCTCTATGCCTAGTATAGAGCTTAAGATTCTTTCTTTCCCTCTGTCTGTCTATGCCCTACTCATGCTTGCTTGTTGTCTCTCTCTGTCTCTGTCTCTGTCTCTCTCTCTCAAAAAAAAAGTACCCTTTCTCCTTAAAGGAGGATACCTCAATATTTCACTATTAAGAATCGTGAAATACACCATTACACTTACTAAAGGGATACCTGGGTGGCTCAGTTGGTGAAACACTGACTCTTGATTTTGGCTCAGGTCGTGGTCTTGCAGTTTGTGAGTTTGAGCCCTGCATTGGGCTCTGCAGTGCTGAAGGTGCAGAGTCTGCTTGGGATTCTGCGCCTCCCCCCCAACCCTCTCTGCCCCTCACCTGTTTTCCCCACCTCTGTCCTGTGTGCGCAACATGCACACACAGTCTCTCAAATAAACTTAAAAAATTATATTTACTGTACTTTTTTTTTTTAAATAGATGCCAGATTGAGGAAACTTTTTATTCCTGGTTTACTGACCATTTTACAAATGGGTATTGAACTATTAAAAACTTTTATTTATAAAATGCTTTTAGATTTATAGAAGATTTGCGAAGATATTATAGAGTGTTCCTATATACCCTTCACTAGTGTCCTCTCATGTTAACATCTTACATAACTATGATACATTTATCAAAGTTAAGAAATTAACATTGGTGCAATACTATTAACTAAATGACAGATTTTACTGAGGTTTCCCCAGGTTTTCCACCACTTTTCTTTTCCTCTTCCATTCTGATCCATATACTACATGGCATTTAGTTGTCAAGTCATTCTAGTCTACCCAATTTGTGAAAACATTTTAGTCTTTCAGACATTGCTACTTACGTATTTTGTACAGTGTCCTTCATTTTGGGTTTGTCCAGTGTAGTCTCACAGTTAGACTGAGATTATGGACTTTGGGGGAAGAAAACCACAGGAATGTTGTGCTCTTTTCATTGCATCATATCTGGGGGCACAGGATAGCCACATCGATGTGTTCACCTTAATCACATAGGTTAGGCAGTGTTTGCCAGGGTTCTCCTTTGTAACACACTACTGCTTTTTACTTCTTATACTCTGTTTTGTTTAAAGAAGTCTATCCAAGGGAGGAGAGGAAAAAGTATCAAATGATATGTGGATATAGGTTTAAAACTACCATGGTAATTAATAAGTATTTTGAGGGAGATGTTTTGAAGTTGTGCAAATGTCCTGTTTCTCAAAGTGTAGCCCACTAATTTTAGCATTCAACTGATCTTGCCTGCAGCAGTTATTGTTGTGGTATTCTAATGATGATTTTCCATTTCCTTCCTTCTTTCTTTTTAAATGTTTATTTTGAGAGAGAGCAAGCACGCACATGAGAGGGGGAGGGGCAAAGAGAGGGAGAGAATTCCAAGCCGACTCTACAGTGTCAGCACAGAGCCCAACACAGGGCTTGATCTCACAAATGAGAGATCCTAACCTCCACTGAAACCAAGAGTCGCATGCTCAACCAACTGAGCCACCCAGGTGCCTCCCATTTCCTTCATTCTTTCTACATTTATTAACTGGAATTCTGACTCTGGAGCTAGACTGCCTGGGTTCAGTTCCTAGTTCTGCCTCTCCCTTGTTATCTAGTGTAATCTTTGACAGTTACTTTCTCTATATTTAGATTTTCTCATCTATACAATGTGGATAACAAGTGTCTACCACAGAAGGTTGTTGAGAGGATTGAGTGAGCTAATACATGGAAAGGGCAAACAATTATGCTTACCCCCTAGGAAGCACCCATTTTTTTGTTCCTTAATACTGTAAGTTATTCTCATTTTAATTATTTAGTAATTATATAAAGTATTAAATTATATACTGTTGAGTTAACCTTACACATATTTATGTGATGTGGATTTAACTTTTTAAATTTTTTCATGTGATATTCATGAGTCATACAGTGGCTTTTTTTTTTTTTTTTTTTTGCCATTGCAAAAGACAATGAACGATAGATTCCTTAAAAAAAATTACACAAACAACTGAAGTGGCAATATTCCCAACTTTCTAAAGTGATTTATATCAGAGTCTTTTGATAGAAAGAAAGATAGCTCTTGCAAATGAGTCTTTTAAAATATTAAACTGAGCAAATTTGAAACTTGCCATGTATTGTAAAAGAATGGTCACTCAACAGGAAGGAAATAAACAATTTAGCCCTTCTGCATGTTTCACCATGAACACTGTATTGTTGTAGAGGTTTCAATATTTGGAATTTTTTAAATGATTCATTTGCTAGCAATATGTATGAGCACTTTCAATGTGGCTGACAATATGTTGCTTTTGGATACTTCTTTGCCCTTGTAAGCCAGTCAATCATTTTAAAAGTTGAAGGCAAGCCTACTTGAATATTCAGGGAAATTCAATTTCTATCTGTTTTTTAAAATTGATAAAATTGAACTCTACTACTTTTCCTGTTTTGTTCTTTTTTTTCCATTCCTTTCAACATCTTGGGTTAGCCCCTTATCATTCTCTGCTGTTTTCCCCTGTATTGAGATTCTCCTTCTCTTCCTTTCCTGTACAGTGACCATTGGGACTGGTTCCTGAAAAGAACCCTTCTGTGACATTCCAGGACTTGAGAAAACAGATCCTTGACTTCTTAACCTGACTGGTCCTTTTCTGTCTAGTCCCAGCTTGTTTTCCTAACCTTGTAGTCTTTCTCTTTAGAATTAGTCCAATGGCACAGTTAGACTTAACTAATTAGAACCTAAAGTCACTGTACTGTTTTTGAGGCTATTCTTTTATTCATGCCATATCCTCTGCTTTATGTGGATTTTCCAAAAATTTTCCAGGCTCTGTTCAGAGGATACTCACCCCACAATCCTCCTAGCTGGATAGGAACCCTATAATTTGTAATCTATAGCCCTTGTTAAATTCTTACCTTTCATCACCAATCTTTATATCTAAATGTCATTTCCAGTTGGTCGGGTTCTTAGAGATAGAGTTCCAGTACCTACCATGATACTTTGCATACAAAGAGCTATTGCTAAATAGCTACTGCTCTTAAATACCTACTATAATTGTGCTACAATTTTGCAAAGTAAGTATTATTGTCTCTGTTTTAAGTTGTGAAGAAACTCAGTATCAAAGAGATTAAGAAACTTGCCCAATGCTGTATAGTTAGTAAGTGGCAAAACTGGTTCATCTGATTCAAAAGCTCTTGCTGTTTTATGCCATATTGCCTTGGTACTAAAAACAGTTAAAATTATTAAATAGGTGTATTTATGGAAAAGCGCATTACTAAAATTGCTTCATATACATTACCAATGTGCTACGTAGAGTCGAGTCTTCACTTCAGTAACCAAGGTACCTGCTAGGGACTATCTGATATACTCCTACTTTCTTCAGATTTTCCTTCTAAGTTTTTATTGACACTAATGGATAGGGTTTGAATAGTCTAATTTTGACTTATTTGGGGTCAATGAAACAAAGACGTAAGCACAGTTTGCTTGGTCTTTGTTTTTTAAGTAGATAATTTTGCATTTGCCCAATAACATTTACTAGACAACTGATAAGGTAAAAATAGTCTGGTTATCTTTTATGGAGTACTTTTTCTCTTTGTACTGAGGTAAACATATATGGGGGAAAGCATAGAAAGTGCTTTCTTACATATACAAGTGCAATCTTAAATATACAGCTTGATGAATTTTTCTATATACCTCTAAAGCCACTAGATCAAGAAAAACCGTATTACATCCATCCAGAAAGAGAAAATTTCCATATTCCTCCCAGCCAGTATCTCTCCTAGAGGTATTCATTTCCATCTCTACAGATTAGTTTTGTCTATTGTTGGACTTTAAGGTAGCCAAATAATATGTATTCCTTTGACTTCTTTCATACAGCACATTTTTTGAAATTCATCCATATTAATGCATGTGTATATATTTTTTCTCATACATATTTTCCTAAAGCGTTCCATTGTATCAACATACCATAGTGTATCCATTCTGTTAATAGATGTTTGGGTTGTATTCTAATTTTGGCTACTACAAACAAAACTGCTGTGGGCGCAGGGCTGGTGCAGCTCAGGTGGGCGTGGCATGCCGACAGGCG
This sequence comes from Proteles cristata cristata, assembly GCA_017311185.1. Classification (NCBI taxonomy): domain Eukaryota; kingdom Metazoa; phylum Chordata; class Mammalia; order Carnivora; family Hyaenidae; genus Proteles; species Proteles cristata. Next base: position 583,316 of record JAESUZ010003484.1, on the reverse strand, counting down.
CTATAGCTGGTAGCCTGCTCCCTGGTAAGGGGCTCAGCAGCCGTACTCTTTTTGGCCATGGTGTTGGGGAAGCCCCATGTGGGTGGGGATGTGGAGAGGTACCTGCTCAAGGTATGGGCGTGGGTGGGCGCCATACGCCATGGGCTGGGCATTTGTGATCCCAGCTCGGACAGGTGATAAGTACTATGCCTGGTGAACCTATGGAAGAGGAACCTAGAATCTGGAGAAGAAGAATTGTCATCTGGGCTGGACCACTACAAAGCCAAGGCCATGTGACCCATCTTCCTCATCAGGCATTCCCACAACCATGTGAATGCCTCCCTGGAAAAGGACCACACTAACGTTCCTGGGTCGTGAACAAGCTGAACTAACTAACTGGGCTCCAACTTGCAAGCTTAGGGTTGAAGTTTAATAAAATTGTCCATCTGTCCACGACCCATGCAATAGAAACCACCAATATCATCATCAAACATCTCCCAGGCATCTTCAGGGTCAGCACATACCTGCTAAGGGAAGATCTCCATCAAGCCCGACCTGCCCGTGTCCCACTGGAAGCTGGCGGCTGTGTATTACAAAGGTAGAGGCCCGATCGAGGCCACCTTTCCAGAACTACAACCACTAGGCAGATGCCAAGCAGCAGAAGGACAGTTAGGACATCCGCATCTGCCGTGCCAACATCATCTGCTACATTGTGTGCTGGGCAGGGCAGTTCCCTCTAGAAGGCTGGCTTCACCTCTTTCCCAGCAATGGTGGCATCACCCACCTGGTAGTCCAGCCCGATGGCCAGTGACATGCAGGACCCTCAGAGACACAGGGTTCATGCCTCTGGATGAGATCTCCTGCTCCGGAGGGTTACCTAAAGGACCCACTCTCCTCCACCCCCAGCGTGGCTCCAGCAGGTGCCACCAAAGGCACAGCTCCTTCCCTGTCTTCTCCCCACAAGCTGCACAGCACGATTACATTGCATTTCTTAAGGAGGAGAGTGAAAAGTATGAATATCTAAAGAACCTAAAATGTGGCATTGCAGTCCATACTTCAGGCCCAGGATGGAAAAGGGAATTGTTCTGAGCAGATCATCCTGACTGCCATCTTGGGATTTTCTGCAATGTCTACCAGGAGGAGGCCTCACCGAGGCTGTCTATGTGGACACTGGCAGTCCTCATGGGGATCTTTGGTCATGACCACAGTTGGCCATGTGAGCAAAGCCCATCAGGCACGAGGGGCTCTGAGGAAGAGGGTCTGCCAGTGCTTCTACTCAGAACTTCTTGTCATAACGTTCTCATTTCTTAAAACCTTTTTGTCACTTAAGTATCTGTCACCTAAAGATTCTCCTCATCTGGGTTCTTGCTTTGATAACCAGTTTCTCAGTCCAGAGTCCTGCACCTCTGACGCTGTTGGATCTAAACTCACCTGGGGCCTTTTCCCGCACCCACGAGCACCTTGGTAGGCAAGGGAGGTGACTGGATGGTGATAGTGCTGTGCGGGTCCTGTTTCAATAAAATACTCGACAGCTCAGTCCTTGCCTCTGGCTGTTAATCCTTTATGCTTACAGATTAAATGATTTAGACGTGATGTGTCCATCCCAAATATCCTGTTAATTTAGGAGAAACTGCAGTTTCTATGAAATGGCCATGAACATTTTCTGCACAATCAGTGCAACTAATTGGGACATTTGATCCATTTCTCTGTCGACTTTGGAACTGACTACAAAATAAAATTTTACTGAGAAAAAAGAAAAGCTGCCATGAATAGTCATACACAGATCTTTTAGTGACATTTGCAGTATTTTGTTTGGGAATGTATCTAAGACTAGAATTTTAAAGTCTTGGGGTAGCTATGTGTTTAGTTTTAGTAAATTCTGCTGGGTCACCAACAGTGAATGAATAAATGTAAGAGTTGTAGTTCTACATTTTCACCAGTACTTGATATTGTTACTTTTCATTTTAAGCCCTCTGGTGGAAGTGAAGTGGTATCTCATAGTTTTCTTTTCCATTCCTTTGTTATAAATAATGTTGAGCACCCTTTCAAATGTTTCAGATGATTTGGGTTCCTTTTTTTTTTTAGGCGGTACTTTTTGTCTTTTTGCATGTTTTTATTGGGTTGTTTGTCATCCTTTTGATTTGTAGGAATTCTTTACATTCTGCATAAGAGTCCTTTGTTGGTTGTGTGTATTACATACAAATAGCTTCTCAGTCTGTGACTTTGGTTTTCTCTTTTAATGATGTCTTTTGATAAGCAGAATTTCTTAAAACCAGTTTATCATTTTTTAAAATACCGTGTTTTGTGTACTGTTTAAGAAAACTTTGCCTTTTCCACAGTCACGAAGATACTAATTTTCCTTCGCGTTTAGATCTGTGTTCCATTCTGTGATTTATCTCAATAGTTTTTTGTATGATGTGAGATAAGAATCTAGGTTACTTTTTTTTTCCAGTATAGAAATCCACTTGCTCTAGAATAATTTTTTGAAAAGAATTTCCTTTCCCTCATTGAATTGCAGTGGTGAAAATCTAGTTTCCATCCGTCCATTTGGGTCTGTTTCTAAACTATGTTCTGTACCATTGTTCTTTTTGTCTGCCTCATGGTGAAAGATGGCTAGCCAAGCTCTATCATGTCAGTATTCCAGCCAAGAAAAAGGAGGGGGAAATAAGAGTATGCTATTTTCAAAATTTGCATATAATACTTTAAATGCCTACATCTTGTTTGTCAATAAGATGACAACTTTTAACTTCAAGGAACATTGGGAAATGTCCTTATTCCAGGTGCCCATGTGCCATTTTAAAATTCAGAGCTTAATCTCAAAGGAAGTCCGTAGGAATGGGTATCAGGAAACATTTGCAGTCTTTGCCATAACTTCTGTTTGTGAGCACTTCGTGGGTGTGTTTAATAAACATTTTATTTGATTACCTACCTCTCCTGGGAACCTCATAATCAGGCATGCAGATGTCGCAGCCCTGTGATAGAAAACTCTCCCAGATCTACTTAACAAGAAATGTATCAGGCAGTAATAGAATCAGCTGCTTCCTAGTGAGACCATGTCCATGTCTTGTTAAAGTTCATCTCAAATCACCCAGTATTTCTTTATATGATATTGGTGCCATCAGAACAACTGGGAGGGAATTAAAGCCTAATCAAGAAAATCTAAAGAAAGATATGGCTTAGTAGGTCTCATAATAGTGTGGACCATGGTGGGAGAGAGACCATGTCCCCTTATACTTTACATTTTGGAAAAGAAAATGTAGAGGTCTGGGTTCCAGTTTTATTTTTCTTGTGGGCTGCCATTAATGCAGTTAGTTGGTATAGATTTTTCATTTCATAGGATTTATTTAGGTAATACTAGACCTTGAAACAAAAGCTCTCTGATGGTTAAGGTCTGGGCCAGCCCAGTGTCAAACGTCCTTCCCTTTTTCATCCCTAGGAGAGATACTTTGAAATACCCATGAAGGGTAAATGTGTTAGTCTGCCTGGGTTGCTGTAACAAAACACTACAGAGTGGGTTGGCTTAAACAACAAATTTACTTAAGGTTCTGTAGTCTAGAAGTCCAAGATCAAAGTGCCAGCAATTTTGTTTCCTGGTAAGACTTCCTGGCTTATCAATCACTGCTACCTTGCTGTATACATCATCATGTGGCCTCTCCTCTGGACGTATGGAGAGAGGATGTCTCTTTCTCTTGTAAGGATGCAAATCCCATTCTTAATCTCATTCAATCTTAGGTACCTCTTTTTTAAAAGGCCCTGTCACCCAGTATAATCATGTTGGAGGTGAGGGCTTCAACATAAGAATTTTGGAGGGGCACAATTCAACCTGTAACATTCTGCTCTCTAGCCCCCTTAAATTCATGTCCTTCTTGAAGGCAAAATACATTCATTTCATTCCAATAGGTCCAAGAGTCTTAACTCATCCCAGCATCATCTCAGAATTCTACATGCCAGTGTCTTATCTGAATATCAGTGGGGTACTTGGCTGGTTCAGTCAGTAGAGCTTGCAACTCTTGATCTCGGGGTCCTGAGTTTGAGCCCCACGTTGGGTGTTGAGCCTAAAAAAATCCTCTAAATTAGGTATGGATGATACTCAAGGTATGTATGATTCATCTTGAAACAGAATTCCTCTCCAGCAGTGAACCTGTGAAACCAAACTGGTTAGGTGGTTCCAAAATACAGTGGTGGGATGGAAATAGGATAGATATTCCCATTCCAAATGGGAGAAAGCAGAAAGAAGACAGGAATTGTTGGGTCCCAAAGAAGACTAACAGTCTAGCCAGGCAAACTCCATTTGGTTTAAAGGCTTAAGAATAATTCTCTTTGGCTTCATGATATTCCCTCTGGCCACATAGCCCTAGGCAATGGCCCCACCCCTGAGGCACTGGGTGGGGCAGCCTGACCCACTGAAACTGAGGATGGGAGCACCACCCTCTGAAATGAAGGAGGAAGCAGGCTTGCCCTATATAGTGGGAGTAGAAGTGAGAATATCTGAACTGCCCTGGGGTCATTGTTTCCTTTTCATGGGAAATAGAACATGTTTGCAGCCAAATAGTTCTAGTCCTGTTCAATCTCAGAAGTCCAAAAGCCTCCTTTTTTTCATCCTGACTATATTCTGTTTGGTCCAAACTGTGTCTCTGCTGGTATAATCCCATTCTATTCCTGGCTTCTGCCAATTAGGCTGATTAATCACTCTAAGGATAGTCTCATACAGTGCTTGTCCAGCCACACCATTGATTTTCTCCAGTACATACTGTCTCATTTTTTTTGCAGTATGGATAGGCTGAGAATTTTTCCAGATCTTCAAGTCTTCTCTCTCTCTCTGTCTCTCTTTGTGCTTAATGATTCCTTCAATTTATCTCTCTTCTTGCACTCTACTTAAGCAATAGGGATAAGCCAGGCCACACTCTCTATACTTTGATTAGAAATCTCTTCAGCTAAGGGGCACCTGAATTACTTAGGTCATGATCTCACGGTTCATGAGTTTGGGCTCTACACTGATAGTGCTCAGTGTGCTTGGGATTCTCTCTGTCTCCCTCTCTCTACCCTTCCCACCTGCTTGCTCTCTCTCTCAAATAAACTTAAAAAAAAAATCTCTTTAGCTGAACACCCATCACTTACAAGCTCTTCCTTCCACTGAACCCTAGAACACAATTCAGCCAAGTTCTTTGCCACTTTATAGGAAGGATCATCTTTTCTCTGTTTCTAATAGCATGCTCTCATTTGCATCTGAGTTCTCACCACAGTCACCTTTGACTTCCTATTTCTTCAAGGCAGTCTTGGCTCTTTCTAGAATGCACCTCAAAACTCATCCAACCTCTGCTCAGTTCCAAAGCCACTTCCACATTTTTTAGCCAGTTATTATAGCAGCATTCCACTGCATGGTACCAAACCTGTGTTCGTCACTTCAAACTACTATAGCAGAACACCACAGACTGGGTGGTTGAAACAATAGCAGTTTGTTTTCTCCCGGTTCTGGAAACTAGAAGTCCAAGATCAAGGTGCCAGCAAATTCAGTTTCTGAGGAGGCCTCAATTTCTGGCTTGGAGATGGCTGCCTTCTTGCTGTGTCCTCACATGGCCTTCCCTCTGTGCATGTGTGTGTGTAAGTTTACTAGGCGTGCATGCACACACGTCTCGCTTGTGTATACCTGATATATAAAGGTAGAATTGGGCAGTTAAATGGAGTAGACTATCCCATCTAGAAAAAGGGAACATAGAAGGCACACTGGAATTACTGGTCCATAGCAATTCTGAAATCCCTCATGACAGGTATTGGAACACCATGGGGGAACAAAATGTTTTTTGGTTGGAGCCTGATTTTACCTTCTTGTTACCTACCTTGTTTTCATGAGGCTCTGGTTCTTTCCTCTGAGGAGTTCTTCCTTGGCCCCATATGAAATGTAGAGTAGAGGATTTGCTGTACTAGGAACCGAGCAGCCCTTTCTTCCCACTGCTTCCATATAGAAGGAGCCAAAGGGTCATTTTCAGACTTTAGCTGACAGACTGGTTTTCTTTGGCATCACAGTCCTCTCCAAAATCTGGAAGATTTCCTTTCTGTTTGTTCTGTATGCCGGTAAGCACGTCTCTGTTTTTCCCTTTTGTTGTGATACCTGCTTCTCAGATCTGCATCAGTTTGCTTTCTTGCCTGTATAGTTTTTTCTAGACCAAAAGAACGTTATTTGAGGACTGACTGGCTTCTGTGGGAAAACCATACCCTTAATCTGATCTTTTTTCATCATCTACCCAACTAAAATGATTTAATGAACATGTTAAACTGTCCTTTCTCTGGGGCCTAATTTTTTTTGATGTTTTCCTGGGCCTGTGACCTTCATTCAATGTCTCTGTTAGTATGGGGGTGAGAAGTAGTTAGTTCATATAACATTGCAAATTGGAAATGTCTGCAATCGCTCTGTTCTTTTTGAGAACTGGATAGTTCTTTTCTCAGCTCATCCCTTTCGTGAATACCTTGCCATATGCAGCCACAAATAACCAATGCACACTTCAGATATTTTGTTTTCTTCTCTCTTGTAGAGCTGTAAGTTTATTAGGAAATATGTCTCCTGATGTACTAGAAACAAATACTTATGCAATTTTCTGTCACTGTATAAATATATTACCTGTTTTTCCAGCCCTTAAGATTAATTTCCCCACTGTTCCCTGACCACTAAATATATTTTAAGTTTTTGCTAGAGAAACATCCTACTTCTGATACCCATTTCTAGTCAGAATGGGCTAAAGTTACACTGTGCTGACACACTATCCCCAAACCTCAGTGGCTTTAGTGAAGACCAGTTTATTTTTTCTCATACTAAAAATCCATTGTGGATTTCTGGGAGATTCTGCCTTCTGCACTCAGACTGAATACTATGGGTGCACCTCCATCCTGCATGCTTTCTGTAACACCTGACCTTCTTGATTGTCATGGGGGGAAAGAGAATATTAAATAGTCTTGTACCAATAATGAACTGTTTAATTAGTAGCCTAGAATTAGTGAAATGGTTGTGCCTCACTATAAGGAGATAGAGAAGTTAAAGCAGAAATATTAAACAGAAGGAACTGTATCATGAATCTAAATAGTTAAAAGTTATAAATTGAGCTAATTAACTGTACAACACATAGTCTATCATTCTTGGGCAATTTATCTTCTATGACCTGGAAAACTAGGTTTGAATGTGGGATTTTTGGAGTCTTGAAGTTTCTGTACCTCTAGAACATGGCAGTGTAGGAATACTGGTCCATCTTCCCCTCTCTTCGTGTTCCAGGCCCAGTTTTGCACAATGGAGGGCACACATTGAAGCTCTGTCCACACCTTTGCAAATAGCCACCCATTGGCCACCTCTTGGGGCCTAGGGCTGCATACACAGTGGCATAATCTTTCTCATAAGCATAGGTCTGGGGAAGAGGGCTTCACAGTCCCCACTAGCAGGTTTGAAGTTCTTTGAATAAGAAATCCCTTTGTTCCAGGAATCTACAGCATGGTCCAGAAGGGGGAGTCTGGGCCTGGGTGGACATGTCCCCTTAGACCTTTGGCCTTCTTACTCTGGAGGGAAGGGTTTGCTGTGTACCCCTTGTGTCCAGCTTTAAGGGCAATGTTGAGCAAGTGTAGGGTCTGTGTGCTTAGAAAAATAATAGGATATGGGTGAGCATGCAAATCTGTAAATTAGTTTTCTAAATAGAGCTCTGGAGGGAAAATGATGTAGTCACCAAAGTTGAGTATCCTGTGTTAATAATTGTGACTCTCATTATAAAGTCCCATTATGATATATAAACCAGTTTCTAATATGTTTGCTCATAGCAAATTTGGATCAACCCTATGTTGTCTGACTTTATGGAAATATTGGGATGTGTCACACTTCTGAGTGATCCTCTTGCCCTGTTACCGTGTAATGGGAACAGTTGAGAAGCTGTGATATCTAACCATCATGAAGGCCAGGCAGCCTGGGGTCCAGAATCTAGGTGATGAGGTCAAATGCTGGCTCTGATACTTTTCAAGTGTCTAATATTGAGAAAGGTTTCCATTTCAGTGTTTCCTTATACTACCCATTTTCAATTAACTAAAATAATATACACCAAGTGATCTACATAAAATATTCATAGATCAAGCAAAATTCTTTCTCCATGAAAAATAATGAAAAACAATGAGATATGTTGGGGAGTAAGTCTGAGCTTTAATGCAGGGAAGATGACCTAACGGGAGAAGGAGGTGGGGTCCCTGGAAGATGAAGTCCTTAGTCTAATATCCTGAAAAGAGAGCTTTGGAGCAGCTCTGGGCTCTTGCTTATCTCTAAGGGAAGATATGTCTTTACTATCTCAACCTAGTAATCTCTCTTGAGCTTTAGTGCCCTGATTTTTAAAATGAGGATAATAAGAATTGCTTTGATGACCTTGATAAGGATCTTTTGATAGAGTGGTGGAGATCAGAGCCAGGGGAATGGGTTGGAAAGTGAATAGGTGAGGAAATGGGGATTATCTACTTTTTAAATCTTTTTCAGAAATTTGAGAAAGATAGTCTGGGAATATATGGGAGCTGGAGAGCAGTGCAAAGTTAATGAAGGTTTTGTTTATTATAGGTTGAGAAATACCAAATTATAGTTGTATGTTGGGAAGAAGTATCTTTAGTAGAAAGGGAGGAAGTGATAATGTAAAGGAAATTTTGAATGGAGAGGTGAGGTTGCTGTGGTGCTAGAAGGGAAGTTTGTAGGGTTAGCATTGAACAGATGAAATGCTCTATCCAGTAGCTTTTTTTTTTTTTCTTCCCTCAGTGGAACGTGAAGTGGGGATATTAGCAGAGACCTATGTATATGTACAAGTGTTAGAAGTAAAAACACCAACCGGAAGATATCAGGAGCAGGGAAGAGTTCTGGAGTTGTAGTCAGGCTTCAGAACTCAGACAAGCTGGAGTGAAGTCACTCTTGCTGGCTGTGAGACCCCCATCTCTGAACCTTCCATCTCCATTTCTACTGCAGTAGCTTTTCCACTCTACTGTTTCTGTGCATTTTTAATATACCCCGAGGCACTTTCCAGTCACACAGATGCCTACCTGGGCTGTCCAAATTAGCAGCAAGATACCATTTGATTATAGAATGGTTTTTAGTAAGCTATCCCTGTTTTTTCCCCTAGATGTGAGAATCTGGTAAAGAGTTTTTTAAGAGATGACTATACCGTCTTCATCTCCATATTAGGTCATTGTAATGGACTGAATGTTTATGTCCCCCCCAAATTCATACATTGAAATCTTCAAGGTGGGGCTTTGGGGAGGTAAATAGATCTTCATAAATGAAACCAGTGCCCTTATGAGAAGAGACCAAAGAGGTAGCTAGCTCTGTTTTCCACCGTCTGAGAATACAATGAGAAGTTGGCAGTTTAAAACTCTGAAGGGGATTTTCACCAGAGCCTATCCATGGTGGAACTATGATCCAGGACTTCCAGCCTCCAGAACTGGGAGAAATAAATATTTATCATTTAAGCCATCAAGTCTATGGCACTTTGTTATCTGAGCTAAGAATGGCATGGTTAGTTTTTTTACATCCTAGAATTATAAAAATTCTAGGTTAATAAGTTAATTGTAGGTTAATAAGTTATATCATCTTCCTAGCTGGTAAATGAAGTTTAAAGGAAAGTGCCCACAGGATTCTCTGATGCTGGGTCTTACCTTCCAGTGAAGGTCTTGACTCCCTTCCCATGTCAGAGTCCAGGTTCCCGGAAACCAGAAACTCTGGTGAAGTAGAGCCAACCTGAGATTGTCTTTGTGCTTATGATTAAGCTCATCAAAGGCATTTCTTGCATGTTTGTGTATAGCTATTTATAAACCTACTTATACTGTTATAGTCTCTATCCATTAATAATTTAACAATTTAAGAAAAACAGTGAATATGAATATAAATGTTATTGCTCTGGTGACATGCAGACAAACATGAAATATTTCACTCGATTTTGTGGAATGTTTTGAATGAAGGACCATACAAATATTGTGCTGGTACTGTATCTGCCAGTGTAAGCGTGTTTAGCAACAGTAAGTAAAAGGGACATTAGTTCTTAGGAGTAATTACTGTAAGCAAGACTTACTAGGAAAATTTTCATTGTTCATCATGGAAATTAATGGTAATACAAAATGATTTGATCATCCTAGGTTTGTTTAAGGGACCATATAGCCTAGATACTAAAAGCCTGGACTCGAGTGTCGGGTTCAGCCATTTGCTAATTGTGTGGCCTTGGGTAAATTACTAAAACATTTGGTGCCCGAGTTTTCCTATAGGCCAAGAAGAGATAATATGGTACATCCCTCATGAGGCTGTTAGAAGGATTAAGTGAGATAAAATGATTAAAATGCCTAGATCATGCTATGGTAAGCTCACGTTTCTGGTTAGAAAATATTATACTCTAAAAAAATATTATATACTTTATATCTTAAGTAGATAGCTCCATTAGGCAGAATATCAATAAAGACATAGTTGAACATAATATCTCATCAATCAACTAGATGTAATTGACATGTTTAGACCACTTTATCCAACAACAGTAGAATATGTATTCTTCTCAAGCTCACATGGAGCATTCACCAGGTTAGACCACATTCTGGACCATAAAACACAACAAATTTAAAAGAATAGATATCATACATTGTTTGCTCTCAGGCCACCATGGAATTTAACTTAGAAATCAATAACATAAAGACAAGTAGGAAATTTCAAATTACAGAGGTTATACATAATAACCTCTTTATAAAAGGTCAAAAAAGTATATCAAGAGAAATTTTAAAATTCTTTGAACTAAATGAAAACATGACATCAAAATGTCAGATGCACAGAAAATGTTGCTTTGAAGGAAAATGTATAGCATTGAATGCATATATAGAAAAGAAGAAAACCCCGAAATCAATAATCTAAATTTCCACCTTAGGAAACCAGAAAATAAAGGGGAGCAAACTAAACTTGAAGTCCACAGAAGTAAAGAAGTAATAAGAATTAAAGCAGAAATCAGGGCATCTAGCTGGCTCAGTTGGTGAAGCAGGCAACTCTTCATATCCAGATTGTGGGTTCAACTCTCATGTGGGATAGAGAAATTACTTTTAAATCATTTAAAAAGAGGGGGGGGGCGCAGCTGGGTGGCTCAGTAGGTTACGCGCTCAGTCATGATCTTGCGGTTCGTGAGTTCCTCAAGCCACGTGTCAGGTTCTGTGCTGACAGCTCAGAGCCTGGAGCCTGCTTCTGATTCTTTGTCTCCCTCTCTCTCTGCCTCTCTCTTGCTTGTGTGTGCTCTCTCTCGAAAATAAGTAAAAAAATTTAAAAAATTTTAAAAAGCAGAAATTGATGAAATTGGAAATAAGATGTCAGAGAAAAGTAATGAGACCAAAATCTAGTTCTTTGAAAGGATCAATAAAATTAATAAGCCTCTAGTGAGGCTGAGAAAAGAGGGAGGATACAAATTCTTTTTTTTTTTTTTAATTTTTAAAATTTATTTCTAGGAGAGAGAGAGAGAGACAGCGTGAGCAGGGGAGGGTCAGAGAGAGAGGGAGTCACAGACTGAAACAAGCTCCAGGCTCTGAGCTGGCAGTCAGCACAGAGCCCGACGTGGGGCCCGAACCCACGAACCGCAAGATCATGACCTAAGCGAAAGTCGGACACTTAACCAACAAAGCCACCCAGGCGCCCCAGGAGGATACAAATTCTTAACATCACAAATAAAAGAGATATCACTTCACATCCCTTGGACATTTAAATAATAATAGAGGAATACTGTGGACTCAATGCTTATGCCTATATCTGTAGAAAAAGGTCAAATAATTAATTGCCTTTCAAAACAGAAAGTACCATGCCCAGATGGTTTTACTGGTGAATTCTACCAGACATTTAAGGAAGAAATTGTGCCATTCTGCACAATCATGTTCAGAGGATAGAAGCAGAGGGAATACTTACTAATTTATTCTTTGAGGCCAGCATTACTCTAATATCAAAACCAGACAAAGACATTATACAAAAACTGCGTATCCGTATCTCTCATGAACATAGATTCAGAAATCCTCACAAAATATTAGCATTTCAAATCCAACAATCTTTTTTTTTTTTTTTTTTTTTACTTTTAGAGAAAGAGCATGAGCAGGGGAGAGTGACAGAAGAGGGGAGAGAGAGAGAGAATGAATCTGAAGCAGGCTTCACGCCCAGTGTGCAGCTCAAAGCAGGGCTCAATCCCACGATCCTGGGATACTGACCTGAGCCAAAATCAAGAGTCGGACATTCAACCCAGGTGCCCCAAACCAGTAATCTTTAAAAAGTCTTACATACCATGACCAAAAGGGGATTATCCAAGTATGAAAAATTGGTTCAACATTCAAAAAAATCATTTCATGTAATCCATCACATGAACAAGCTAGAGAAGGAAAAGCAGATGATTTACCAGTAGATGCAGAAAAAGCATTTGACAAGATCCAGCACTCATTCATGATTAAAACACACACATACACACAAACTTCCAGTAAATTAGGAATAGTGGGGAACTTCCTCAACTTGATCAAGAATATCTGCAAAAGCCTATAGCTAATATCATACTTAATGGCAAGAAAGTAAAAGCTTTCCCATTAAGATCAGAAACCAAGGAAGATGGCCTCTTATCATTCCTTTTCAGTATAATACTGGAATTCCTAGCTAATGCAATAAGACAAGGTAATGAAAGGTATACAGATTAGGAATGAAGAAATAAAACTACCTTTTTTCACACACGGTACAATCATCTATGTAGAAAAAAAAGACAAAAACAAAAAAGCTGGAACTAATAAATGAATAATAGCGATGTTACAGGCTAGAAAGCTAATATATGAAAGTCAGTTGCTTTCCAATGTGGCAGCAGTTGTACGAACGGAATGTGAAACTAAAAACAGTTTTTCTGTAAACCTAAAACTGCTCTATTTTTTTAATGTTTTTATTTATTTCTGAGAGAGAGAGACAGCGTGAGCAGGGGAGGGTCAGAGAGAGAGGGAGTCACAGACTGAAACAGGCTCCAGGCTCCGAGCTGGCAGTCAGCACAGAGCCCGACGCGGGGCTCGAACCCACAAACTGCGAGATCATGACCTAAGCGAAAGTCAGACACTTAACTGACTGAGCCACATAGGTGCCCCTAAAACTGCTCTAAAAGGAATAAAGTCTTTTAAAATATATGTTGAAAATATGGAATCTGAGTTCAGACAATACTCTTTTTTTTTTTTTAATGTTTTATTTATTTCTAGAGAGAGAGAGAGAGACAGCGCGAGCAGGGGAGGGTCAGAGAGAGAGGGAGTCACAGACTGAAACAGGCTCCAGGCTCTGAGCTGGCAGTCAGCACAGAGCCCAACGCGGGGCCCGAACCCACGAACCACGAGATCCTGACCTAAGTGAAAGTCGGACGCTTAACCGACTAAGCCACCCAGGCGCCCCATGTGTTCAGACAATACTCTTTTACCTTCCACCTTTTGATTTTTGAAGTGAGTAGTTTATGTTATGGTAACAAGCAAACAGAATTTTCTCTCCAGAGAATTTGTTCCTTTAAATCTTACTCTTTCATGTAGAAAAATAGAATTCCTTATTTACTATTTGACATATAACTGGGTAGTAGTCTTTTATGCACAATGAGTAAAATACTTATCACTCACAAATGGATGCTGTTATTTTAATGTTAAAAAGTCAATGTGTAGGATGTTTGGGGTGCCTGGGTGGCTGAGTTGGTTAGGCATCAGACTCTTGATTTGAGCTCAGGTCATGATCTTACGGTTGTGAAATTGAGTCCCTCTTCAGACTCTGCACTGGGTGTGGAACCTGCTTGGGATTCTCCTTCTCTCTGCCCCTCCCCTGCTTGTGTGTGTACCCTTGTGAGCATTCTCTCTATCCCAAGGGAGAAAAAAAAAAATGTGTAAGAGGTTAGGGACAGAAGGGGGTTGTGGAAAAGGAGGTGGGGTGTGCTTTTAAAAGGACATGAGGGGGGCACCTGGGTGGCTTAGTTGGTTAAGGTCATGATCTCGCGGTTCGTGGGTTCGGGCCCCGCGTCGGGCTCTGTGCTGGCTGCCAGCTCACAGCCTGGAGCCTGTTTCAGTCTGTGACTCCCTCTCTCTCTGACCCTCCCCTGCTCACGCTGTCTCTCTCTCTCTCCTAGAAATAAATAAAAAAAAAAAGGGGGCGCCTGGGTGGCTTAGTCCGTTAAGCGTCCGACTTTCGCTTAGGTCATGATCTCGCGGTTCCTGGGTTCGAGCCCCGCGGGCTCTGTGCTGACTGCCAGCTCAGAGCCTGGAGCCTGTTTCAGAGTCTGTATCTCCCTCTCTCTCTGACCCTCCTCTCCTCATCCTGGCTCTCTCCCTCTCTCCCCTAGAAATAAATAAAGATAAAAAAAATAAAAAAATTAAAAAAATTAAAAATTAAAAGGACATGAGGGATCCTTGTGGTGATGGAATGGTTTTGGTATCTTGACTATGGTGGTATATGTGTGAGCCTATGGTAATAAAGTTCTGTAGAACTAAATACATAAACAAGTATAATGAAGCTGGGGACATCTCAAAAGGTTAGTGGATTGTATAACATAAATATATATTGATTGTGATATTCTACTTTAGTTTTTTGAAATGTTATCATTGGGGGAAATAGTAAAGGGTACTCAAGATCTCTCTTAAAATCATGTGTGAATCTGCAGTTACAGTAAAATTAAAAAATGCATGTGCGACTATTATATAAAACTATTAACTGACTTTTTTTTTGTTTTTAGGTTGTTTCTGCCTCATTGATAAGTCATCATTGGCTTTGTAAGTTGATATTTTAATTTTTTTTATTCTCTGCCCTCAACGTATTGTATTTTCTGATTACATAAGAGTACTTTTCTAGAGAACCTGGAGCAAAGATTGGAGTATGGTCTGTGGTGTTTTTCAAACATTCCCAATACAACCCCATATATACTATAGGACTGGTGCTCCAGGAAACATTTGTGGGGAAATAGTGCTTTAAAATTTAGGAAATTGATTACAATGACAGGATCTATTGTACATTTTTCACAATGATAGCAAAAGAGAATAAGGACATTTGAGCTACAACAGAAGAAGTGTAACATAAAAAGACCTTAAGTACCTTAAAACAGTTGATATACAATTAAGCATAAGTAATTATTATAAATATAGTTATAAAACATAATTTTTAAAAATCTTGAAAGCAGAGGCGCCTGGGTGGCTCAGTCGGTTAAGTGTCCGACTTTGGCTCAGGTCATGATCTCATGGTTCATGGGTTTGAGCCCCATGTCAGGCTCTGTGCTAATGGCTAGCTCAGAGCCTGGAGCCTGCTTCAGATTCTGTGTCTCCCTCTCTCTCTGATCCTCCCCTGCTCATGCTGTCTCTCTTTCTCTCAGAAATAAATAAAACATTAAGAAAAATTTTTTTTAAATCTTGAAAGTAAAAATATGTATTTTTTCCTTGTTGTAGTCACCTGCTAATTCCCACATCACTCTTTCTCATTCCTCGAAGATTTATCTCCTGGCTCACTGTCCTCCTCTCCAAGACTAATGTGTCCTAATTCTTGGTGATTTTATGGCCACTTTGGGGTCCTTCCAGTATCTTGATTTCTCACTTAACTTCCTCTCTTTCAATGATCTTGTTTCCCCAACTACTTCAGTCCTGTCATCCCGTGGTGATATTGCAGACTTAGTCATTAGCAATAACTGGTTCCTTCCATAATCTTGAGTTCAAGCATCCCATTCTCTACCAGTCCCTGCTCCCACCAACAAATTTTTAACTCTACCTAGACATTTCCTCACTCAATGTAAATAACCTGTACCCTATCATTAAAATCACCCATTTCCCCCACCCTTTATCCCTCCTTCTTGCTTGACTATACTTTGCTATCTAAACCCCAAAGACTTAGTCTACCTCTTCCATGCCTTTAGCTGCCCTGCTGGTCATAGCTGGACAAAAGTGACCAGCCGTGCTCACTAGTCTTATTTTAACTGTTTTTATTACTTACCGCAGTGGTCCCCTAATGTTTTCAGGCAGTTTGGACAATTAATTTCTAGAAAGACATTTAAAACCTATTTCTCTATAAACTTCCAGTTCCTCCTCTTCTGTTCTCCCTTCCACCTGATGACTCTGTTTTCATTGTCACTGATAAAATAGAAATACCTAAAAGAGAATTTCCATAAGTGCCCATCGTCACATCTACCCAACCACCTGCACCATACAGTCGGCCTTCTCTTCTCCTCCCTGGGTGAACTGCCCAAAACCAATCCAAAGCTTACTCTTCTACTTATGTTCTTAGATTCTATTTCCTTTCACCTACTCAAGGATATTGCTATAGCACTTGTCCCTTCACTCCCCTGAATTATGGATTTCCTCCCTCCCTTACTTAAAAAAAATTATTTAACTCCCATCCCCTAGTTATCAATCTATTTCATTTCCATTTTCTTTAACAAAATTTTTCAGTCTTTCTGTCTACTCTATCTTGATCTCATTTCAGTCTGGCTTCTCAGCATTCTACCAAAACTGTCATGTCCCCAATGACCTCCATGTTGCAAATCTCACAGTTCTCAGCACTCATCTTACCTTACCTACTAGTAGCATTGACCCAGTCACTCATGCTCCTCCCTAGTGTTCGGAGTCTCCACACTTTTCCAGCTGCCTTCCAGTTACCATGACCACTCACATTAGTCTTCCTTGCAGATACTTCTTCATTGCCCTGACTTCCACAGGGTGACCGAGGGCAGTTCCTACACTGTTTCTCTGCTTACACTTACTCCTAGCTAAGCTGGTTCAGTTTCATGGCTTTAACTACACATATATGTTGATAACTACCAGATTTGTACCTCCAGTGTGAACCTCTCTCCTGAACTTCAGATTTAAATACCCAATTCCTGAATGTCTAATAGGCATACCAAACCTAATCTGTCTACAATTAGGTTCCTCTCCACTCTCAACTAAACTTTCTTCTTCCTTAGTCTTCCTCATCTCTGTAAATGGCAACTCTATTCTTCCATTTTCTCAGGCCACACTCTTTGACACTGTTAGCATTTCTCTTTTTTCTCACCTTCTACATACCTAGCTGTCAGGAAATACTGTCAGCTCTAACTCAGATATATGCAGAAGATGACTACTTCTCACCATTTCTTCCACTATCAGCCTGGTCCAGACCGTCCTCATTCATCATCTTTTTATTAAAATAGCCTTCCTACTGTACTCTCTGCCTCCCCTTTTTTTGAGAGAGAGCGTGAGAGAGTGAGAGAGCACACACTCAAGTTGGGGAAGGGCAAGTGGAGAGAGGGAGAGGGAATTTTGAGCAGGCTCCACTCTCAGTGAGGAGCCCTATGCGGGGCTCAGTCTCACAGCTATGAGATCATGACCTGAGCCAAAATCAAGAGCTGATGCTAAACCTACTGAGCCAGGGGCTCTATGGTCTTTCTGCTTTTATACTTTCTCTCCTATAACCCCTTCTCCAAAGAGCAGCCAGATAAATTATTTAAAACCCTAAGCCTGATCATGTTACTTTTCTGCTCCAATGACTCCAGTGCCCTCTTTATAGAGGTTTATCATCATCTACATGGGCTCACCCCCATTACCTCTGACCTAACCATATACTGTGCCCCCTCACTCACTGCTTTACCCATCCAGATATTCTTGTTCCAAGTCAGGGTTTTGTAGTTGCTGTTGCCACAAAAAGCCGTAAGACTTGCTTCTTTACCTCCTTCAGGTATTTGCTAAATTGTCATCTCCTCACCTAGGCCTTCCCTGACCAGCCTGTTTTGGTTTTGTTTTTCAAACATTCTTTAAAGTTTATGTATTTACTTTGAGGAGGGAAAGGGCAGAGAGAGAGGGGGAGAGAGAGAGAGAGAGATTGAGAATCCCAAGCAGGCTTGTAGTCCGCACAGAGCCTGACACAGGGCTCAATTTCACATACCATGAGATCATGACCTGAGATGAAATCAAGAGTTGGATGCTTAACTGACCGAGCTACCCAGGTGCCCCAGCCTGTTTTGAATTGCCCCTCTTTCTCCCTGCCTTTACCCTTTTACTGGTCTTTATCTCTTAAGTACTTTAGTTTTTAATCACCATCTGATATATATTTTGTCTTCCCTTCATTCAAAGATGAGCTCCACAGGTGGAGCAGGGGAAAGGGATTATGTAGTAGTTACTGACTTTGTCTAATATGCCCTTCTGTTGTTGCCTCCTGACTCACAAAGATGGGTAAGTGACTCATGTTGAGACAGTCTTTGTATCTTGTCCTTCTAGTATTCTAGTCCTAGGATGGGCATGTGATCCAAGCCAGGCCAACTAGAGTTTTCCATGCGATTTTGATTTTTCCTTCTGAAAGTGACAATAAGTAAATAATTTATATCTTGTCATGGATCCTCTTAACTGTTAACAAACCATTAGACAAAAGATAAACACAGCCATACACTATAATACCTTTGGAAGACTTAAAGGGGCGCCTGGGTGGCTTAGTCGGTTAAGCGTCCGACTTTCACTTAGGTCATGATCTCGCGGTTCGTGGGTTCGGGCCCCGCGTCGGGCTCTGTGCTGACTGCCAGCTCAGAGCCTGGAGCCTGTTTCAGTCTGTGACTCCCTCTCTCTCTGACCCTCCCCTGCTCACGCTGTCTCTCTCTATCTCTCCTAGAAATAAATAAAAACATTTAAAAAAAAATTGCCCATGTACTAGGTTACAAAAAAAAGAATATTAGGGAAATACAGAGGAGAGTAAGAAAATTTTAAGCAAACATGATATAAAATTCTATATAAATGAACTTAAACCTTTTAGTGATTAAGATACTAAAGGTTATTTTAACTTGGTTTTCCTGTCAGATTGATTCTTCCTAATGTTCATGTAATAATTACTTCCATGCTACATAACTTCCACAGCACAGAGAGAGAAAATAGATATATTCAAGAAATTTAACTGTCGTTAAAATGTAATGGCCAACACAAAACCTTTAAAATATTGTCAGTTATGAGAATAAATGTAAAAACCTACAAATAAAATTTTATAAAGAACTATCTATTGTAACCAAATAAGACTTACCTTGAGTCAAAAAATGATTCAGTGTTTGGGAATCTTCTGGAAAAACTACACCCTATTAATAATTCTTTTAACTGTGAATTTAGAGTTTTGTGGGACATTTAATAACATTAAACACTCATTCTGGTCATCTTTTAGGAATAGTACTTTCTCACTTTGGATACAAAATATTTGTTTGGAATCTTAACACATTTATTAATAGCAAAGGCCAGAAACATTTCCATCAAAATCAAGAGTAGGGACATGGGTAGTAGAAGTTCTAGCCAGTCAATGAGATTGAAAAGCAACAAATATAGTATTGGAAAGCAGCACTCTCCACAATAGCTAAAACCTGGAAAGAGCCTAAGTGTCCATCAACAGATGAATGGATCAAGAAGATGTGGTTTATCTATACCATGGAATACTACATGGCAATGAGAAACAATGAAATCTGGCCATGTGTAGCAACATGGATGGACCTTGAGGGTGTTATGCTGAGCGAAATAAGTCAGGCAGAGAAGGACAAATATCATATGTGTGCACGTATAGGAGGATTAGGAGGAACTTAACAGAGGACCAAGGGGGAGAAGAAGGCAGAAATGGTGGGGGAAAGGGAGAGAGGCAAACCATGAGAGACTCTTGAATGCTGACAAAAACTGAGGACTGATGGATGTGGGGGGGAGGGAGGATGGGCATGGAGGAGGACACTTGTGGGGATGAGCACTGGGTGTTATGTGGAAACTAATTTGACAATAAACTATTTGTAAAAAAAAAAAAATATATATAGTATTGGAAGAGGAGATAACACAAAATTCTATAGGCAATATGATGATAGACCTATACAGTTCTGAATATTATAAAACTTTTAGAATTAATGCAATTACATAAAGTAGAGAAGTGGGAAATATACATTTAGTGACTGTGATTGGAGGCTTAAGATATAATAGGTTCATTTCTTATGGCTAGCAAGAAACTGACATACGAAGAATAATGCAGATAAGAAATGTGTATTTTCAGAATTTCCTACAGTAAGTATGTATAGCTTTGTTGCCAGAAAATAAATAGTAAGATCTTAAGAAAGCAGAATATATTTTCAGTATTTAGAGGTAAGAAAATTCTGTTGTAGGAGCTCAAGCTCAGCTGAGTTTTGGTCAGTTGTAGGCTTTCCCAGATAACTCAGTAAGGGAATTTTAAATGCTTGACTTGAGAATTTCAGTTAGATGAAACATAATTAAAAAGCAACCAAAATCTCAACTATGTATATATTTCTAAGTATTACAGGGAGAAAAACTAGGTTTGAAATTTCTTCTAAGAACATATTTAATTTTCTTTTTCAGCAGTTGTCTGATTAAAAGCTCTTTGGTAAAAATGAATAGATCTTGATACTTTTAATAAATGGCTCCCAATACAATTTTGTTACTGAGGACTTGGAGTGTTCTATCATAATTTAGTTCCAAAAGCTCTGCTTTTAAGAGCTATAAATTAGCAGACAGCATGGAGAGCACAAGCTTTAGAATGAGTGTAGCCTGGCTTGAATTCCAGCAGTAATGCCAGTAAGTACATGATTGTGAGCAAGTTAAAGAACCTTTCATAGCCACAAGTTATCTTTTATAAAACGGAAATAATAATAGCTGTGAGGATTATGAGGATTAATTGAGGAGATAGACCTGGTCATTAGCAACATGCAGTAACAATCCTTTAATTCTATGTTTCTCAGTATTATAATTTGGGACACTAGTAATAAATTATTTTTACAATGTACTTTATAGAGAAGGTAGTCTCCTATTATTTATATTATATATCCCAAATTTTGAAAACTTCTGTTTTTTTATGGAAGAGAAAATGACTAAGAGACATGGGCTGCTCTGTAATGTGACCTCAGACAAGTCACTTTTTGTAGTTTTCGAGCTCTTCGGTGATATATACATCAGTGATGTGGAGACGATGAAATGAGATAATGCAGTATTTTCAGTAGTTAATTTGTGAATATAAAACACTAATACAATAGTAAGGAATTGGAACTTGAGACTGAGGGGACTTCCGTGACCTCCAGCCATGGCAAAGTAACAGGAACTCGGTTCGTTCTCTCGCATTAAACAACCAAAAGACAAAATGGAACCAAAAAAGCCTATAAAATACGGACAGAGTGCCAGAAAAGAGAATTGCACAAAGAAAACACTTTGGAGATCATCAGAGGGCTCCCCTGGAGTCTTTAGCTGAGTGTTGATTAGTGCATGCATGTAAGAGAACGACCCAAGGCTGGGGAAAGAACCACTAGAAAGGCAAATGTAGATCACAGGGCAGGGAAGACTGTGTCCCAGCAGAGTAGAAAAACCTGTGTAATATAAGTAGCATAAAATGGAGTACTCAGAAGGGTGTTGCCTCAGTAGTAAGGGGAAATTAGCCCTAGACTAAAGGTTGCTTTGATCCTTTCTTTAAAAAAAATCCTGAAAGTAAACCATTAAAGAGGGATCATAAACTTTTTTGGTAAAGGATAAGATAGAAAATATTTTAGGCTTTACAGGCCATATGATCTCTGTTGCAGCTACTAAGCTCTGCCATTTTAATGTTAAAGCAGCCGTAGATAATATGTAAGTGAATGACAATGGCCAAATTCTAGTAAAACTTCATTTACAGAAATAGGCTGTGGGCCACAATTTCCAGACCCTTGTCTTAAAGGTCAAATTGTTTCTAGTAGTTTAACTTCATCCCAGAGCAAAGCTCAAGAATATTTAAAGAAGTACAAAATATCTGGCACCTAACAAGGTAAAGGGTGCAATCAGAATTTACTATAAATATGTCAAGAAACAGGAAAATTCATTGGTGAAGAGAAAAATCAGTCAATACAAATAGACTCGGGGATGATAGATTTTAATAAAGATATTAATAAACATAAACAAATTTTTAAAGATTTTGTAAACATCTTTACTAAACAAAGATATTAAAACAGTTATTTTATAATACATACGTGTAAGATTGTAGAGGAAAGCACTAAGTTAAGGAGAGTTACAAAAGGTATTTAAAAAATCCAAGTTGAGGGGCACCTGGGTGGCTTAGTCGGTTAAGCGTCCGACTTTCGCTTAGGTCATGATCTCGCGGTTCGTGGGTTCGAGCCCCGCGTCGGGCTCTGTGCTGACTGCCAGCTCAGAGCCTGGAGCCTGTTTCAGTCTGTGACTCCCTCTCTCTCTGACCCTCCCTGCTCACGCTGTCTCTCTCTCTCCTAGAAATTAAAAAAAAAAAAAAAAAAAAACCATTAAAAAATCAAGTGGAACTTCTAGAGGCACATAAACATCTGAAATGGAATATACACTGGATGGGAGTAATAGCAGACAAGACATTGAAGAAAGACTTTGTGAACTTGAACATAAAGCATTAGAAATTATACAAAATAAAACATGCTAAAAAAAAACCCACAAAGCATTCCCATCAGTGAGCTGTGGGACAACTTCAAACAGCCAAATATATAATTATAGTATCCAAAGGAGGAAAGTATTAGAAAAAACATTTAGAGAAATAATGGCTGAAAGTTTGCTAAATTTGATGGAAACAATAAGCCCACAAATCTTAGAGGTTCAATGAATACCAGCAAGTACCAAAAAATGAAGAAAATTACATCAGGGTATGTCATAATCAAATAGTTTAAAACCAGTAATAAAAATTTTAAAGGAGAGAATAGGATACTATAAATTTAGAGGAACAAAAAATAACAGAAGACTTTTCACCAAAAGCAATGCAAGCCAGAAGACAGTGGAGCAACATAATTTAAGTAATGAAAGAAAGGTAATAAAAGAAAGACTCTTTTAGACATGCAAAAGCTGAAGGATTCACTGCCTTTATACTCAACGCTATAAGAAATGTTACAGGAAGCCATAAGGAAGAAGGAAAATAATACTATATCGAAATAAACATCAGAAATGGAAACCACCTGAGTAAATGTATAAAGTTTTTTAAACTTAAATATTTTTTAAAAAGATGATCCTTTTAACCAAAAATAGTAACATTGTAGTTGGAGTTTATAACATGTAAAATGTATGACAACAATTGCACAAAGATCAGAATTGGAAAAATTGAAATGTAATGTAAAACTTTTATACTTTATGTGAAGAGGTGTAATATTCCTTGAAGGTACATTGTAAAAAGGATATGACTATAAACCCTAAACCAACCTCAAAAGAATTATAAGCTAAAGGAGATAAAATTAAATAAAAAAAAAATGGTCCAAAAGAAGATAGGGAAAAAAAAAAAAAAGGAAAGAGGAAATGGAGAACAGATGGGACAAATACAAAACAAATAGCAAGATGTACATTTTAGCCTAACTATATCAATAATCATATTAAGTATAAGAGGTCTAAACATTAGTTTAAAGACAGTGAATGTCAGCTTTTTTTTTTTTTAAAGAAAATGAATTATATGCTGCCTGCAAAAAATGCACTTCATACATCTAAAAACACAATTAGGTTGTAATGTAACGGATACAAAACAATATGTATTTTAGTACTAATCTTTTTTTAAGCCTCAACTTAAAACTTCTAAGTAGAAATGAGAGGAAAAATATTGCCAGGTATAATGACGTTCTTTGATAATGATAAAGTGGTAAACTGATTGAGGACATAATCTTAAATGTTTACACAGCTAATAATAAAATTTCACTATACATAAAGAGAAATAGATAAATCCACAGATGCAGTCAGATTTCAACACCCTTCTCAGTAGATGATAGATCAACTAGATAGAAAATCAGTAAGGATAGAGAAGACTTGAACAGCACTATCAACGAACTTGACCTAATCGACATTTATAGAATGTTCTACCCAACACATTTAAGTACACCCAGAACATTTATTAAGATGGACCATATTCTAGGTAAGAAAATGAGTAAATTAGTTTTTTAAAGTTTAATCATATGAAAAGTTCCCTGACCATAAAGGAATTAAATTAGTACAGAAGGTATCTAGAAAAATATTTTTGAATGTTAACAGCACACTTCCAGACAACTCAGGAGCACATTCTAGGCCATACAAAATACCTTAAATTTAAAAGACTAGAAATCATACAACATGTGTTCTTAGACTACAGCAGCACTAAACTGAAAATTAATAACAGAAAAATAGCTGGAAAATTCTCCAGTAGATGGAAATTAAACAGCATACTTCTAAATAATCCATAGATCAAAGAAGCCTCATGAAACCTTAAAAATATTTTAAACTAAAAGAAAATACAACTTATAAAAATTGGGGATGGAGGAGGAAGCTAAAACGGTACTGAGAGTGAAATTCATAGCATTAAATGCATATATTAGAAAGAATATCTTGAATCAGTAACCTAAATTTCCACTTCATGAAACTAGAGAAAAAGCAAATTAAACCAAAAGCAAGTAGAAGAAAAATAAAAATTGTTGAAGTCAACAGACTTGAAAATAGGAAAATGGGAGAAAATCAAAACAAAAAGATAGTTCTTTGAACAAGATAAAAAAAAAATACAACTATAACCAGTTTAACCAAAGAAAAAAGAAGACCTAGATTACCAATGTCAGGAATGAAAAAGGGTTCATAACTACTGATATCATGGATATTACAGGGCGAATAGGGAACACTATAATTAGTCTCTGCCTACAAATTTGATAACAGATGAAATGGGACAATATGTAGAAAGATACATACAAACTACCAAAACTTTCTCAAAGAGAAATAGATTACCTGAGTGCCTCAGTATCTATTAAGTTAATAGTAAAAGAAAAAAAAACTTCCTGGAAAAGAAAATGCACCAGATCCAAATGGTTGTGCTGGTGACTTTTGACAAATAACCCATGTGACAAAAAAATGAAAAGGGAAATGGAAAGTATTTTCAACAGAATGAAAATGAAAACATATTTCCAAATAACTAGGATGCAACCATAGCAGTGCTTACAGGAAAATTTATAGCATTATATGCCTATGTTAGAAAAGAACAGCAGTCTCAAAGTAATGGTTCAAGGTAAGGGATTCTCAAAATTGTTTTCAAATATGTGAATGTCTTTTATTAAACATGTTTGTTTCATGTTGGAAGAGACAATACTGGTGATTATAAAAAGTATAAAAAGGCAACTCTTAGCCCTTCATAGATAAGAAATAACCATTAAACTTCTCTTGCTAGGGGCTGAGTTTCTTTAGTGAGGCATGTTCCCTTAGATATTCTTTAATTTTTTTTTTTTAAAGTAATCTCTATTCCCAGGGTGGAGCTCAAAGTCACATGCTCTATCAACTGAGCCAGGTGCCCCTCCCTTAGATATTCTTAAGGGCTCTTCCCAACTATTAATTTCTGAGATAAATGGTAGTGAAATATATTTCTCAGTGATAATAGGCTATAGATTGACATACACATTTAAACTGATGTATTATATAGTAGGTAATATAAGAATGACCAGTAATCTTAGAAATCACAGAACTGTAGAATTAGATGGAACCTTAAGTGATGTTCAGTCAAATAGCAGTGGCCTCAACTCCCTGCCTCTTTTAATATAAAAAATAATTTTTTTAAAGGGAGATGCATTTAAGTTTGCAAATAATCAAAAAGCAGTGCATGAGAACTAAGCTCCTGAAAGGCATATTCAGAGTTCAGAGAAAATTTCATGAGGCTCAGGGACCATCACTAACATTCTGGATGTGATTTTGTACTAGGTAAAAGGTTGGATAAATGTCACCTCCTCTCCACAGCCTTTTTTAGCTCTACCAGACTTAGTGGCCTCTGTCTTCCCCCAGTATTCTGTACACTCTGTTCTGTAACATCTCCATACTACCAGCTATCAATAAGGTGTTATGAAAAATGAGACCAGGAGTTTAAAAAAAAAAGTTTTCCGTTTATCACTGGCAGCCTTTGTGCTAAAAAGTTAATCTGTTTTCTCCTAGTAAGCAGATCAGTGTGGGGTCAAATGAACCCACGTAAATAACATACGTATTCTTTGAAAATTTTACAGAGCACTAGCTCCGTATAACAAATATTCCTATTATTCATTTTTCTCTTCATGTGGCAACTGTCTGCATTTCTGCCTAGCACCAATACATTCCTGCTTAAAAGAGTTAAATGGTAAGAAGTAAAGCTGATTGTACACAAAAACCACATTGCTGCTTTATAACAACCAGGGATTTTCCTCGATCAGCTTTTTAAAACACAATTCAATTAGTGTTTCTGTTTTTTGTAGTAGCTCATCTTTTATGACAGTTTGATCTTGGTTTACTAGTTGGCCACCTTAAAATATTAGATACGAGTGGTAAATTTTTAGTGCTAGAGAGAGCCATGTAATACAGAAGCTGAAAGTTAAATTTTATGTCTTTTTATTGAAAAGGAAACATATTTTTCCCTTTTAATAAATTTTACATTGGTTTGATTTTCAGCACCAATGATAATAGATCCCATTATTAAGCATTTATTATATGCTAACACCGCTTTAGGGGCTTTATACTAGTTATCTAATTTGATCCTTCACAAACCCTATCAGGGAAGATATTATTTCTCTCTTACAAATGAGGAAACTGAGTGTGTAAATAGTATTAATGGCTTAATTTATAAGATTACTAAAAGGCGACACTAAAATTTAAATATGGATCTGACAACAGAATCCATACTCAAGCACTGCTTCCTTGAATGAGTGAGACAGTGCATTGAGCTTAGGAGTAGACTGTGATTATTTAATACAGTTTGAGAGGAGTTCAGTGAACAATTGTATGTACATATGGTAGCTGCATACAGTGGAAACTGCATGGGATTGAGAAATGGGATACTTTACTGCGACTCTGCTACTTACCAGCTCTGTGACTTTGGCAAGTCAGTTTATTACCTTTCTTAAGCCTGTTTTCCTCATCCAAAAATAGAAACTAGTAAAACCACCGAACTTAGGTGGTTGTGATGAAAATCAAATTGATGTTTGTAAGTGCTTTAAATGCTTTTGGAAGGGTTTATAAATGAATTGATGAGTGTATTTTGTCATTTGCCATAGGCTTTCATTAAGTAGTAAATTTTCTTGAGTGCTTTTAAAAAATAATTTGATTTATAGGAACTTAGTGAGTTTTCAGAACAGCTCTATTAAATTTAGAGTGATTATGTAAAGAAGTTCTACTCAAAAGACTAGCATTCTTAGATGAGATACTTTGTTTTTGAGGAATGGTTATTTCACAATACTTTGTAATGGAATTCTTGACAGATATTTCTGTCTCCATTTTGGAAGAGTAGAAAGACAGAGAGGCCCAAAGTGGATCAGTGCCAGAGTCAGCTTTGAGGTTCCTAATATAACTGTCATACTGTGCCTACTAGGAAGCTACCTTTCCTGGGCCATTTAGACTTCTGTATTTTCTAAAGCTCATTTCTGTCCCACCTTGAGAGAAAGTGAAAGTCTTCTCTTGGAGGGCTGTTCAGCACCCTGTACAAAATGGCGTCCTTGGCATTCAAATGAATAATCAGTGAATGGATTCCCCAGGTCATACTGAAGTTCATAAGATGGGCATGTGGGACGGTTGTGTTCTGTGTCAAGGAATGAGTTCTCCATACCTTTCATTCCAATATTGTTTATTTTCTTTTTGGTTTAGGAATTTTCAGATTTAACCCATCCACTCCCATGTTTCCTCGGAATTAGTGACAGAAATGGAATGGAGCACAATAAAACAAATGCACTTTGTTGCAGGCTTTCGTGAAGGTTGTGTCAAAGAAGCAGCTCAGAATTCAGAGGGGACTTTAGAAACCTTTTAATCAAATCTGCTCAACGTAGGTAATCAGTCAGGAGAGCCCATCTTCCTCTAGCCCCTCTTGCCTCCCCCCGCACTCCCACAGCCCCCTCACTCCCACAAAGTTGCACAGGGCTCATTCACACCCAGACTGTCACATAAGGGGTTTGGATTACCAGTTTGGGTGATTACTCCGTTCACGTCAAAAGCTAACCTTTCTATCTCTGTTCACGTTTTTTGTTTCGCAAACAGAATTTACGCAGATGGACTCTTGAGGTTGTATGGCCTTCACTGGAAATCAGGCCTTGAAGGAAGCTCTAGGAGTTACAGCTGTAAATTCACCCTATGGTGGTAGATTACTAGGTGTGAACTGAGAAGGGCTGCCCACATAGCCATGCTCCTATCGTCATTAGAACTATTACGTTGAGAATGAAATGTCCCAATAGTTTGGGTACGGTGACACGAAAGAAATTGCAGATTAAGTGAGACCATTGCTTGTGGGATTGCAGGGTGGAAAAGAAAGGGAGAGTGAGCAGGCGAAGTTTATTTATGGAATGTCAGGGGGCCATTGAGGCTCAGCAGGCCCTAGAAGTGGAGGACTTCCCTCGGTGCTTGTTTTCTCCCTCTGACCTTGGATGAACTAGCGAGCAGTATATTATGCCGGGTGATTGTGCTGGTTTGTCATGGTTAGCATTCTGGACTGTCACTGGAATGTAGGAAACGGATGAATTTGAATTGAACCATGAGGTGGTCTGCCGGGCCCTCTCCTTGTCTCAAGGAAACCTGTCGCTGTTTGTCTGGGCCTGGCCTGATGGAAGCAGTGGAGGGAGAGAGAGGTGGGCCTTTGATCTCTTTGTTGCAGCTGCTCCCTGGGAACTCGCTGAAATCAATGCCCTGTTTTCCTGAAGGAATGAATGGCCCTGCCTAACTAGCTTTGTGAAGCTGTGGGGGAATTCACTGCCTCTGTTTATTGACAGCTGAAAAGGAGCACATGGGGTGGAAGGGACCTTCTTGTGAAAACCAGGCACAGGGAAAATTAGACCTCAATTTAACACAGAGGAATTTGGAAATTCACCCCAAAGGAGACGGTGGTTTCTCATGCTTACATTAGAATTACTCAAGTTTGGGGCTAGTGTGTAATGAACAATGGAGGTTCTGTCACAACTGTGTTATAAGTAGGAATATGGTATGCATAATAAATGATGTTAAGTAGAAGTTGATTCAACACCCTCCTTCTATTTTAAACACAGAAGTAGAGAAAGACAAATATTACTCATGATATAATCAAGTAATTCTTTTATTTTTGCATTCAGAAGAAGAAAAAAACTGATGCTTGAAATAAGCATTAATGTAATATTACTAAGTGTAAAGAATGCCATTCGTTCATGCTTCAAAACATCTTTGAACTTTGTATCTAAATTTTACTCATGCTGGCCATTCCTGCGGCTCTGGACAGTTGTGTTTTTATTTTTAAAAACGTATATTCTTTGGATATTGTAACTGAAAGCCCATCCGAAGCATAAATGAAACTGGCTAATAGACCACTATTAGACTTGCAATTAACACATTTCATAAATCCTAAAGTTACTACCTTACTTTTACAAACACGGTAAGGAAAAAGTCTTGAGTTTATCACAGGGAAACATCACCATACCTTCTTTTATGTCTCCCCTCACTTGCTTGATTTCCCAGGAAGAATTTATAGCGTCTTCCTTTGGCCCCGAGCCCTTTGTGCACACCTCTATTCTCGCACTTAACACATTGCCCTGTAGCTCTTTGTTTAGGTGTATTCTTTTAGCTGGAAGTAAAGCAGCTGTGTCGGATTCATTTTTATATCTCCAAGCTCAGCAAAGCTCTTGGCTCAGCGAATGCGAGCTGCATGAATGGGGATTGATAGCTCCCTGTACGTTACTTTGAATGTAATTACTTATCCAGGCTTCAACTGCAAATACTACATTTTAGGAAAACTTGATTGATCTATTGTTACCTGATTGGTGCTATAGCTTTTTAAAATCTATGCTTTATGGAGAATTTTATGAAACACTTTTTTGATTTGGCAGGTTTGTTGGGCAGTCCATCAGTCTCTGAACAGGAGGCATTAAAAAAGTGGATGGCATTGTCCTTCTTAAATCTAAGCTCTGTTCTCGAATATTCTTTCCTAAAATTAAATCTCATCTCAGGGTTTCCATATTTTCAGTACAGTGCAGAAGCTTTTAATTTAGAGTTTTGTAGACTTTTACTTGACCACATTTAGTGATTGAGATGGATAAAGCTTCCATTTTACATGATTTAATTCTATGATGTAATGTTAAATAATGCAAAACAAACTATCCTTTGATAGTTTCTTTAACCAGGTTTACCACTGCTGTATGTTATAAACTCCTTTTCAAAGGAAGCAAACACCTTCATTTGTCAATGAAAAGTTTCAGGGAAATTTTGATTCTAAAGGACCAACTACTATGATTTCACGGGGACCCTAGAACAAGCCCCGTTCTGAGCTCTTTGCAAGTTAAAACCTATTTCATTTTAAACCACAGCTTTAAGAGGGAAAGAGTTGTCAACATTCTTTGGGAAACAACATCTTAAAATTGTGATGGAAAATGTTAGTAAATGGGGAGGGGAGGTGAGTAAGCACAGAAGTACAGTAACTGGCTAATATTTTACTCCCCATGATATTTTTGTTTTTACCACGAAGATTATTTTTAAAGAAACCTATTTGGTTGTCTGTTTTTGATTAAAGGTGAGAGTGAAGTTTAAACAGGTTCGCAAATGCGTGAGTTGCAGTAGGAATCTTGTAGAGGAATGAGTGTTTGTAGGGGTCATGTGAATGTGGTGGACTCAGCAGCTTGGGATTCTGCTGAGATTTCAGATTTCTTACGAAATAGGAAAATTACCATGGCCTTGATCATCGATAGACTCTCGCCCCCAGAAGTATTAACTTGTAGATAAGAAAGCAGTAAGCATAGCACTTAGGTTTATAACTTGGCTGCTCTACCCTCTGTTTCTGGAAGTAATTTCATGTGACATCATACCAAAGTAGGGAGGGGTAAAGGGTGGAAGGAAATGTAGGAAATCAAACCACACTTTTTCATTTTAGCGGTGAGGCATATCTTTGTCCACATTGATAGAAACAACTACATACAGGCCAAGGAAATAATTTCAGTTAAGAATTGTGTTCTTGCTAGGTCTGTAGAATCACAGAACTCCAGCTACATGATCCTCCATAAAAGAGCCTTTTCTCAAGTCTGAAGAGTGCTATACTATCTAAGAAGAATAATTTCAACTAACATGAGTCAAACGTCCAAAAGAGGTTTGGGGATCAACACATATTCAGTGTTTGTATTTGCTCGTGTGTGTTTATCTCCATAAGCAAACTTCCTCGTAGAAAGACACCAGATACTTCCCTCTTAGATGGCTTCCCGTCCATCCAGACTGACCAAATAAAGCAGCCCTAATACTGGCTTATCTAGTCATTGAAAGGGAAACATCCTCCTTATTCATTAGATTGAATTACAGGAAAGACTGTTCTGAAATACAGATTTAAAATTACCTTCATTGGGTATGCTTACTGTCAACAAATTCTGCATTTCGAGGCTCTTTTCTCACAGCAGCCTTGTCTTTGGGGGAAAGGAGTTTTGTTTGTTTTGTTTTTTGTGTTTTGGTGTTTTTGGTTTTTGTTTGCCTGGGTTTGTTTAGGGCCTTTTAATGATCTTGCTCCTTAGAATCTTCTCCTCTCCTCCCTGCTTCATCCTCTGTCCTGCTCAGGGGCTGGTTTCCTTTTCCCAAAGGATACTGCTCACGTTTGACACTTTTTAAAAGGTTCTGATTATTGTCTGATTTCTGCCTGAGGCTGTGAGGTATTTTCACTCGAACAGAGGTCTTTGGAAAATAGTTGCAAATACATGCTTGCTCCTTGCTTACCAGGCAATACTGTTGAGCACTATTCAGATTAACTCATTTTATCTTCAAAAGGCTCTTGCACTGTAGGTACAGTTATAGTCTTCATATTACAGACGAGGAGGCCAAGGCAGAGAGAGACTAAACAAATTGCGTGAGGTTTCTACGTGGCCCCGGTGGCATGAGATTTGAATCTAGACACTCTGACACCAGAGCTCATGCTCCTAACCACATCACTGCGCTGCCTCTCTGAAAGCTAGACTCCTGTCGGAACTTAAAGGTGTGTCTCTGGAAGGCTGGAAAATGGCACTGTGGTGTGTTGACGAAGAGAGTTTTTGATCTGGGCATACCTGAACTCATATTCTGTACATAAATGTCCACTTACTTAGTACCAATGTGGTTTTTCTCCATGCTTTTTTTTTTTAACCTTTTGATTTCTCCTCTCTCCTCCCCACCCCCTGCCCTGTTCTAGGCTTGCTCTCACGTCTGATGTGGCCTCTGTTTCATGTCACATCTAAAACTTCTCTGTACCTCAGACTTAAAAAGGTAAGTATGTCTCTGCTAAGCCCTCGGACTTCTACCCAGTCTGCTCTCCTGTGGTCAGTCGTGAGTCTGTATTCTTGTTCTTTCCTATGGTAGAGCACACACCAAAGCCTTCTGCTTTTTCCACAGTAGAGGGGGTTATGTTCCCAAAAATGCTTGCTCTCAGAGAATTTGCACTTGAGGAACTTGAGGTTTTGAAGGAAAAATAGAGTTGAGGGATATGAAAGCCTATTTTTCACTCCTTAGAAAAAAATCAAGAGAATATGCTAAGAACTATCATTGGTATTCATATTAATTTAGAAATCAGGGATATTATACAATTGCTTTTTATTTATCATGACTTGCTTACTAGAAATTTGTGATCCCCCTCTCTCACATTTTCAGAAGATGTTTTAAAATTATCTTAAAAACAGGTGAATATATCCTAGGGGAAATTTAGTGTGTTATTCCCTTCATGTAGAATCATACTTAATCTGTTGCATTTATTACAGTTCAGTTTCTAAATCATGCTCTTAAAACCATAATATGAAGTGATTATCAATTTGCATCTATTCTGTCCAGATTCCTAAAGTTATGAAATAAGTGTGCTTCTAAATCCAATGTTTGAGAGAATTTATGGTTGACAGGATCCTCAGTATTTATCAGACATTTTTATTTCTTAACATTCTCCATCATACATATGGAGATTATAATAATGTTCTAACCACCTATTTCAAAATAGCAACCTCTAAATTTC
The DNA here is from genome assembly GCA_017311185.1 of Proteles cristata cristata. Lineage (NCBI taxonomy): Eukaryota > Metazoa > Chordata > Mammalia > Carnivora > Hyaenidae > Proteles > Proteles cristata. The sequence goes on along the minus strand of JAESUZ010003484.1, from coordinate 550,489 downwards.
ATATCCAACATTTTAGTGTTTTTTTTTTCCCCCTATAACATGTATTAATTTTCTGTCTGAGCCCATTGCCATCACCCCCAACGCTACCCACCCCCTGTTTTGTTGCTTCAGGGCTAACAGTGTTGTTTAACCATAATTCTTGGCCTCTGTCCACACTTTTTTTTTTTTTTTCAAAATGTCCTTGACTGTACTATGCCATATTTTTTTTATTCCAGTGTTCTTTGTAAGTTTTCTTACATTATGTCTTACACTTGAATTTTTTTTTTTCCAAAGCTCTCACTAGATAAGTCACTTCCTAATTTATTTTGCTCTTGGGGCTAACTTCTAGAAGGTTATCCACAGCTGTCTGAGGTGGAAGGCCAGAGTGAAGAGAATCTTAAGTGTGTGTGTGTGTGTGTGTGTGTGTGTGTGTGTGTGTGTGTGTAAATTCCTGTTCTTCAAATGATTCTAACTGAAACCAGTCCACTTCCCCACCAGCACATTCAAAAAGAAAAGCAAAATCGAAAAATTCCAGAATCCCTTATGTATATCATTTAGGTGACTTTGTGATACCTGTATGACCAATTCATGCCAATTATAACTGTTTTCTCTAGTTAAACATGATATTGCCATTTAAAGCACAGCAATACTATCACACTGCTTAAGAATTTAGGAATCTTTCATACACATGACATACAAAACTTTGTAGCATGCAGGAAATAATAGAAATTTATTTTACAAGCATATGTTAGGAAATGAAATTATGTCATGATCTAAATGAAGGAAAGATTATGGAAGTGAATCAATAATTCATACTCTTTCTGTCACATACATTGCATTCTGAAACAGGTTACTAATGTTTCCTAATTGTGAATTTACCCAGTATGTAAAGTCGTTCTTAAATCTTACAACAAGCCCCTTCTATTTTGCACATATACTTTAGACTCTGTACAAGTCATTGTGCTTCTGTAGATACATATGTAATGTGTAATCTTACAACAGTTCTGGAAAGTACATAGATGTCGCCATAAAGGGAAGTTAGGGAACTTGCCTAAGATTACATGCTTGGCAGGTAGCAGAGCCAGTCTTCAAACCTGGAGCCATTTGACTCCAAAGCCAATGGTCTTTCCGTTATACCCCACCATTTTTCTAGGTTGTATCTAGATGAATACTATCATTTGGTTGACTTTTGTTTTTTAACTAACTGTAGGAACACACCCTAGTGTTAAGTAGAGTGTGCTGCTGACACAGCAGAATAAGGGGGACGGGGAGTAAAACATATTATTGTACCGCTTTTAGGTAAGAAAAGTTACCTAAGAGTTATCATGAAAATTTATTTTCTGACTCCTTGAACAAACACAGGCTAAAATGAAGGCAGTTTAGAGATGAAGGGAGTTGGGGGATGGTCTTACTATAGGATAGTATTAAATATTGTTAAAAATAGTAAAGCACAGTTTATCGTGTGTTTAAAATAGCACTAGGAGTTACACATGTTTATACTTTAACAAAGTGTACTTTATTGGGGGAATAATTTAATTGGCCCATTATGTGGCATTTACCTAGCTAATTTTTTCCTTTTTGAGCACAGGAATTAAAAGCGATTCATAAAACACACACACACACACACACACACACACACACACACACACACACACACACACACACTCAACATGTAAATTAGAACCACATTAAGATGATCATCATTTTATGTTGTTTCTCTGAAATGGTTCTCATTTTTCCTGTGTGTTTAACTCACAGTGCTGTAAGGGTATTATTAGTTCTGATTCAGGGAAGACTTGGAACTCCCCGTGAATGGTTTTATGGATCACCTTCAGTGTGCAGTTATTGCGTTTATTCTTTATGTGCACAGTTTTTGGGTTTTGGGGGTTTCTTTCCCCAAGGGAATTACTATTATTGATTTTAGTGTATATGATGAATAAATCCAGGAGCATAATCTGTACCTCTGCCGTCTGAGGTCTCTTTGGCTAACAGAAGCCCGAGCATACTGCTTTCCTGATGAAAAACTCTCAGTGGTTCTGATTGGTCAGGACTCTTGGTTTTAACTGACGACCTTTGAAGAATTCCAAACAGCCAAGTGATGTCGTGTATTTGCATGCTAGAAGAATCACTGTAGCAGTGGCATTGTGATTAGAATGAAGGGCGTCACTGCGAAAACAGGAGCCCTAATGGACCAAGGTCTCTAGCATGCAGAAATGTCCCTTTGCACTGGCCTAGCTGACTCACGCTCTTGAGTCACCAGACTGGTAGCAAGTTTAAGGGAAGCCACATGAAAGTTGAGGTTTGGCCAATAAAATGGGCTAGTCCTCCTTTCTCCAGCATCTCTCTCTACCTCCCTCCTACCAAGTTTTTAGGCACCATCAGTTATTAAGTAGTCTCCTACATGTGGTTGCCCTCGCTGGGTGATGGGGGTTGGGGATATGCCATGTGAATGTTCATGAACTACTTGCTACTCTCTTTCCTTCTGGGCCTCATCTCTCTGGTGTGAGAAGGGAAGCAAGTGTCAGCAGAGGCCAGAGCAGCCCCACACTGCAGTTGCTTTGCTTTTTGCTTTTCCAAACCTCTGCCTGCTGGCTCAAGATACCTAACTTCCAGCCTTCCTGTGAGTTCTCTTCTTAGTATAATTTAATATGAAATATCCATCTTCCTAATAACCAAAGTCAGGAGGGGGCACTGTCTTGGCACACTCTTGTCTCCATGACGGACCACTTGCTCCCCAGGTAGCTCCCCCTCTCCCAGTTCCGTCTTCCCATGGGCTGTGCCCCCCGTTTTGGGCAGACTTAGTGGGTGCCTGGGTGGCAGGAAAATGGGCTCCCTGGTTGCTGATTCTTGCTCATTTGAAGTTTTTCCGCCAGAGCTTTCTGTTCTAGAAACTCTAATCTCTGAAGGATGGCTGCTATATCTTGGCTTATCTAGAATCCTTGTCAAAGCTTTCAGAAGCCTCTTCTGAAGGTCTCAGATATTTGGCCACAGAACTGAAATGGATGGAATGTGCTTTGAGAATGTGTGACTGGTCTCAGAATCTGAACCCCTCTTGGACATTTCATTTGGTGTCACAGTACCCCGACATCTTTGAATCAGCAAATCTGTTACATTAAGAACTTACAGCCTCTCCCCAAGCTCCCCAGTTTGCTGCACACTCTCATTTCCATCTGATGGAAATCAGCCATCCTTCTCCTGTCCTACTTGCTGACCTGGGAGGCACAGCCAGGCTTGGGAAGCAGGGGTGGCCTGTGCCTTGAGACCAGCAGCACTGGCCTGTCTCTTTCCTCTTCCTGGTTGACATTGTTACTTCCTTTGGTTTTTAAGCAAGTCAGAGTTTAAGATAAAGGCCTTAAAGACAACTTTCTCTGCCTCCCCCTTTCTAGGTATTTGCATAGGAATCAGAGGAGTTAATCTTATGAGTAAACTCTCAACATCTGCACGAGTTTCCTTCCTTCCTTCTTTCTCTATCCGCCCTAGGATTCTAAAGCACAGGACTGCCCCCAGGTCACCAGCGCCTTTGCAGAGACCACACTCCTCTTGGCGACAGGGGGTGGCCTTTTTTTTTTTGAAAAACAATCTGGCTCCAGTTTTAGCTGTTGAGGCTAGTCGATAGCACAGATACGTATGAGTCAAATACTCTTGACGCCTTACACAGGCATCCGCAAGTCTGAATCTCCCTGCAAACATCAGGTATGCAGGAAGTCTTCCTTTTTTTAATTCCCTGTAACTAATTCAGACTCCAGCCCCCATTCTGCTAACCTACAGGTAAATTTCATCTCAGTCATTTTTAGGTGTCTCTCCTTCCCCTGTGGGGTGTGTCCAAGAACCCAGGAGATTACCATGGCACCTGGTAGGTGAGGGATTGGCTTCTGACCTTTTGTGTATCATAGCAGTGGTCTCTGCAGCTCTCTGCATCAGGACGATGAGCAGGGGCTGGAAACCTTGCGCTGGGTCTGGTCTCCCTGAGCACACCTCACACTCTTCAGGGCTCTCTGCTCACCGCCCTGGGGAACAGAGGTGTGCAAGGGACCCCTTGCTGGTGCTCACAGATCTCCTCCTCTTTTATAGGCCTCTTTTATAGGTGGGGGTGGGGGTGGGGATGGAGGGAGAGGGTCTTTTTCTCAACCTCTTTTGCGCCCTCTGTTTCTCCAATCTCAGGAGTTGGGCAGAACCTCCTCTTTGGGTTTAGATAGTAACAAAGACAAACTGCCTCTGCTGTCATCTGGGCTAAAATACAAGGAATTACAAAGCCTGCCACCTGTTTTAAATGAGCTAGAAATAAAAGCTATTGGGAGGACAAAGTAAAATTCCAGAGTTGTCCCGCCGTGCTGATTTGGAGGCTGTAATGAAGGCAAAACATGGCCCAAACAGTGGTAACTATGGAAATTAAGAGAAGGAAACAGATTTAAGAGACAGTAAGCATGCAGAATCTATATAGTTTAGTCAGTGAGAAAATTCTAGCATGAGTTCAGAGTTTCTGGCTTCGGAGAGGCCGGGAAGCGACACAGTAAGGAGGCTGACCTGTTGATGATGTGAACATTCACGCCACATGCTCTGGATGCAAGTCTCAGCTCCGCCGCTGCTGGTCGTGTGAGCACAGGCAAATGAGTGCAACTTCTAAGACTCAGTTTCCCCATTAAGTACAGTGGGGCCAGTACCAGATGCTCCTGTGGTTGTGAGCATGATAAGTGATTAATGGCCATGACCTTCTGAGCATCCAGTAAATGTTTTTACAGAGTGGTGCTAGTAACTAAAACCTGTAATCTTAGAGGAGGAGCCCCTTCTTTAGGGCAGGTGACCCTCAGGGCTGTGACACATCCAGGCTGAGAGGTTATAGATAGATTCATCTGGAATTGGAAAGCAAGTTCAAGATTAAGGACAGATTTGGGAGACCTCTGCCTGCAAGGAGGAGTTAACCCTTGGGGTATGAATGCAGTGCCCCAGGGATGGTGCAGGAAGGTTAGGGAGGCGGCTGTCAGGCCCACAGATCTGTTCAAACACCACTCCACCGTGTCATCTTTAAAGTGACTTCATTGTTTTAAGATGAATATGAATATCCCATTTAGGGTCTTTGCTTCAGAGGTATAATCTCATTGTTAGCTCAGTGACATATGAGTTAGTTGTCTGTAATCTCCCATATTGGGTGGGCTCCTTTCTATCTGGACTTACAGTCTTTAGGAAACACGCGCGCACACACACACACACACACACATACACATACACATACACACACACACACACACCTTTTTCCAAAGCTTTTCAGAAACCAACCTTGCACATCTTCAGTCTAGAGGAGACTTTCACTGAAAACTAAGACAGAATTCCCAGAGTTTGGGGCTTCCCCAGTTCTTTCTCACTTAAATCATTAGAAATAAAAAAGTCAGTCTGAAGAATTGACCTGAGAAAAACCAGGAGTAGCCAGAAGTGAATGAGCTGGAAGTGGAGGGGATCCCTTTGTGTCCTGGGGGTTTCAGTGAATGCTCAGCGGGCCTCTAAACCAGGACATTCAGAGAGAAAAGGGCCTGTTCTTCAATGTGGCTCTCTGAGGCAAACGTCTGGAAAGACCTACTGCGCCAGCAAAAATGCATTCTAGAAATCATACGCTGTGTATTCAGGAAATTTTACTTTTTGTCATCGAAACATCTGAGTAAGCATATATAAACAGATCCTTTTCCAAAGAAACATTTTCCCTTTTATTTAAAACAGTGAACTGTAATCTGGTTACCGTGTGCTGATCCCCATTCCTAGAAAAACATAACTTTCCTTGTTACTCTGGAGCCCAGAAACATGTATGTTTAGGAGTGTTTCACGTTACAGGGTCATTTTTACCATAAACTTTAAATATATATTTATATATTATATATTGAAATATTATATGTATGTATATATGAAAGATTAAAACCCTTTTTTTCAGATTTTGAAATCTAAATTCTGACCTGAAAAGGAGTCTGCATGGAGCATCCTGTCAAACTTAGATGTGTTATTTTTCCTGTCTCTTGTCTGCTTTATTAAACTATCCCACACTACGCATGATTTTTCCCCAGGGCCATGTGCGCTTTCGAGTTCTCCATTGCATTGTTAACTATTTAAACGTTTCGCTGGTGCTGAGATGGCAGGTGGGAGAGGCAGTTGAACTTGGCCTCCTCCCCACCAGAGTTCTCCTCTTTCACTGGTGCTGCTTACATTGAACAGCTTAAGAATAAGCTCCTGTGTGAGCCCTCAGAGGCCAAGGAGTATTGTTGGATTCAGAAAGGAATCGCTTTCTTTTAGTGATCATTTGAATATTTCGACAATGAAGCTAAGCCACTCCACTGCCTGGTTTGCGTACCTCATGTCATGTGCACCCTTCCTCGGGAAGAAGAGAGCCCTCGTCTCTCTGAATTCATAAATTGGTATTGTCCATGGTGAGATGAGTAGGTGCAAAGGAAGAATCCTCCAGAAGAATTTTACTCTCTTGCCTCAGTGTTTTTTAAAGCGCTTTAAAACAAATTTAATACAGGCCTTTGGAGACCACCCAATTAAATCACCATGATAAATGGTGGGTATTTTGAGAAGAGAGATGGGCCTTGAGATGATGTGTTGAAGTGTTTATACATGCAAAGTGGGGAATACATTTAAAACAAATTCTCTGAGTGATTCAAAGATCCTACTCACCTCTGGTTTTTTCCTGAATTCTGATGGTTATTTTTCAAATTTAGTTGTCTAAGAATGATCTTCATTTTTCCATTTTTAATTTAAAAAGCATGTTCTACAAGATAAATGAACATAGACTTTAAAAAAAAATCAAATTAAGAAAACAAGAGAATAAATCACATAGGTGGGATATCATTGGCTTTGTTTCAGAATAGATTTACCTTTGTGCTGGTTAGGAAAATCCCAGAAAGCTCTCCCCCATTGATAATTGACTGGTTGGAATAGTCCTAAATTGGAAGAAGCCAAGTTTTATCGTTGGTTGGTGAGTAGAGATACTGGCTTCCAAATGCTCCCCAGAGATGAGTGGTGCAAATCTGGCCGTGGCCTCGGCTCTGGTGGACTTGGTGAAAACATCAATTCCCAGTGCCAAAGTGGTGTTGCGGCATTCCGTGCTACATTCCGCTGCGGCCTTGGAATCTGTATTTCTTAAAGATTTCTCTGGCGATTCTAGTGCATAGCCAAGTTTGGTAACCATCGAATTGTGTATACAATTCGGAGGCCTCAGCCTTTTCACCCTGCACATCTGGTGAATCTATATGTTTATTTGAAGCTTGTGTTGAAAATGAATTCCTCCTGGTTATTGCTTTTTTTCAGTTCACAATTTGTTTCAGGTTCTGTTATTGCATAGATTTGCATACCTGTTTTATGATATTCTAATACTGTTGTTTTAAAAAAAATACCATTTCCTCTGTGTGTTCTGTGCTTTTTTGAATATTTTATGTAAACAATTTCATGTGTTGTTTTTTTTTTCCCCCTACTTGCAAAAAGTAGGGGAAAACTCCAGGGTTTTCTAATTCAATAGTAATATAAATACTTAAAGATCTTCTTGGTCAAGGTGATATAAGATTGAAAGTCCTATAAGTTGCAGCATTTTGAAACTCCATCATACCTTTAAAATATATCAGATGAGGGGCGCCTGGGTAGCTTAGTCGGTTAAGCGTCCGACTTCAGCTCAGGTCATGATCTTAGAGTTCGTGGGTTGGAGCCCTGCATCGGGGTCTGGGCTGACAGCTCAGAGCCTGTAGCCTGCTTCAGATTCTGTGTGTGTGTGTGTGTGTGTGTGTATGTGTGTGTGTGTCTCTCTCTCTGCCCCTCCCCTACTCACACTCTGTGTGTGTGTCTCTCTCTCTCAAAAATAAACATTAAAATTAAAAAATATATATATATCAGATTAGCTAAATGTTTAAGACTTTGGCCATATGGTAGATCTGAGATATTTAAAAATTAATGGTTGTGTGCCTGTTGAGGTATCCTACTATAGGATCTACACATTTAAAATTGATCTGTCAATGAAAATGCATGAAAGGGTAGTAAAAATCTGTCATTTGTCAGTTGTGTGTATGTGCTCTTGAAGTCAGGCTCAAGCTGCAGCGTGGGGGGTGGGGGGAGAATGCTTTCCTAGCTTCATTCACTGAAGATGTGCAAGATCTCTTTTTACAGGTTTGAATCGTCAAACAAACCTCTGAGGGGACTCCATGACCATCTGGAAGCTGGTGTTTCCTGTCACCGAGTAGGTATGAACCAGTGAAAGCTTCTTCAGATATTTCCACCTGGGCATGTTTGTTAACAGTTACTTGGAAACACATAGTTAAATCAGTCAAGTATGTGCAGGAGATTCAAGGTACTTCATAAAGGTTCTAGCAGAGGGGCGCCTGGGTGGTTCAGTCAGTGAAGCATTCCATTCTTGATTTTGGCTCAGGTCACGATCTCACAGTTTGTGGGATCGAACACCATGTTGGGCTCTGTGCAGCTGCAGAGCCTGCTTGGGATTCTTTCCCATTCTCCTCCTTTCAACAATAAATATATTTCTTTAAAGTTTCTAGTAGAGAATAAATACATTTTCCCCTCAAATTGCCAAATACCTTAGAACAGAATTCTTCTAACCTTTTGTTTTTTGAGAAGCATTAGTAAGCTGTACAATTCAGGGAATCAAATGATGCCATCGGCAACTTTTCATATCCTCTACTGCACCCCACCCATAGCCTCCAGTAATATGGACAGATCTGTGAAGTTTTCCACAGGGCACCTTGTCAGCTCAAAAGTTTTAAAGGTGCCTTGCTCTAACTTGTGTACCTGAGATGTGTAAAAGTCCTCTTGGTGGAACATGTTAATTGATTAGCTTGAAGACGATGCTGGTCACAGACCAGTCACACCAGGGGGATCCAGCCACACATTTGGAGGCTTTACTGGAAAATACTGTAGTAAAAGCTGAAGTCTGCTACTCGTGCAGACCGGGTAACTAGGAAGGATTGCGAGGTTATGAGTAGGAAGAGCACTCAGCTTAGCTCAGACCACCTGGGTTTGGCCTCTGGTCCTCCTCGTCATTATCATCAAGAATGGTATTAGGGAACCTAACACTTCTGGGTACTCTGCTTAGTTCAGAACATTACTTGCAATATCTTGTCAGTGCCTACAGGCAAAGAGTGTAAGTCTCTAAACCTCAGTTTCTTCCTCTCTTAGGTGGGTATAAAGAAGCCCTTCTATCTAACAGGGCTGACGGAGGGCTTTATGAGTTTGACCTAGAATATCGTTTTGCCAGGTAGTATTTTGGTTCCCTTTGAAATAGAATCTGACTAATATTGGCCAAGACATTGAGATCCATCCCAAGACAGCCAATATATCTACTACGAACTGAGAAAGGCACTAGCGGTTCCAGCAAGGCGAGGGAGGGGGACTCTTGCCGCTGTGTCTTCTGTTTACCCTGTGATTGACGTTGGAGGGCTGGGTTGGAAGGTTGGGCATGATAGCCAGGAAGATTCTTGAATGTGCCAGCTCAGTGTCGGTGGTGAGTCTGTGGGCCAAAGACAGGTAGGGGGTGGCTGCCACCCCAGGCAGTTCCTGTCTCGAGAGCTGAATCGGACAGGATGGCCAGTACAGTCGCTGGGCAAGCAGGAAACTTGGGGCATCACTATAGGCTACTGGGAAGGAGCAGCAAGCATGCGGCCGGGGGAAATTGGGCTCGTTGTAAGCAAGGTGCCTGCTCCAGAGGCCGGGAGCACAGAACCGCACATTGAAGCCGCTGGGATGGGCTGTGGGCTGGACCACACATGTGGATTACGAGGACAGCTACTTACAGAGTTCACATTCCTCCCCATTGAACTGGGTATGATTGTAATGGTTTGTTAAACAAACAAAGGACCTAAAGCTGTGAATGGGGGGAGAGAAAAGACTTAAGGTGAAAAGGAGAGGTGGCCCTGCTTGCCAGTGTTCCTCTCTTCTGAAACTTTCGCCCCCATTTCCCCCCGACATTCCTTTCTCCCTTTCAGAGAAGCCAGTGCAGGAACTGGGACAAGTCGCCTTGTCTGTCCAGAGCCCGTGCCTTTTAAAATGGAAACCCGATGAAACATATATCATCTTAAAAGTGGGGGGGACCTGGAATTATTTTAAAGGGCCATTGATGCATTTTTTTACATTTCAAATTAAGTATTTCTGGATGAATCGTTTGCTCCATGTTGTTTGAATCTTTTGGACGTGACATGGAAAGGCAGAGAAGATTCTCAGTCTGGCACTGTGTGGTCGTTCTGTCTGATAAACAGGCGTGTGCCCTCACAGGTGGGCAGACACCCTTCCCCCAAAAGGGGAGTGAGCTTCGGAACAGGTGGCAGCGATTTTACCTTTTTCCCTTCAGTACGTAGGTCTCTAGGTCATAGTAAGGTGAGTTTTGGATGCTCATCTGTAGAAAAACCTTTGGGGGAAAAGTGTGTACGCTGTCATTTATTAGCTGCCAGTTACATTCGTGTCCATTTGGGTAATCACATTTGGTCCCAGGCTCGTCGTGTGTAAAAAGAGCCAAGGAGAATTTCTGAAACAGTACTTTTAACTCTGCTGTTCCGCCAGGGCGAGGGAGTTGCCCCTGGGGGAGAGGGATGAGGACTTGTAGGCTTTTCCTGTGTAAAGGAATCTGCTTCTGGAAACGCCCTCACTTTCGCTGGCCCCTCGCTCCCTCAGACAGCCTCCATTCTGTCAGGGCACAGCAAGTCCCCGCAGAACCCTGCAGAATGGGCTGGGCGGCCCTGTGCCACCGTAGGCCTCTGCTTCGCTGTGTTCTTCCCTCTGCCTCAGGTCCGCCTCGCCTTCCTCGTGTGCTGCTAGGTTCACCTGACTGGCCAGGATCAAAATTTAGAAAGTACAGATTTTCAGGAAGGATGAACTGAAGCCCTAAGTCTGCCACCCAAAGATACTTTGCTGACATGTTGGTACCTGCTTGTAGGCCTTTTTCTGTTTGTTTAGAGGTTGTGCGGTTTCAGGATCAAACAGTCCATCTAAGTCATGAGCATCCCTTCCAGACCTCCTGTAGCTTTTGTGTTGCCCTCGAGAGATTTTTGACTCATGGATCTGGCTTCCCGTCATCAGTGTGACTAGTATGCTTTTCTTCTTTCTTTTCTCAGTGTGATCCTTTACCCTCACACACTTCCTGGGAAGGGACCAGGCTTTTCTTTTCCCTAGAATGGTAACCGTATTCGGACAATAGGCCCTGCCGCTAATTAGGTAAGTTTTGGTTCCTCCGAGCCCTGCTCTTAGAGACCCAGGAAAAGAGATCACTGGCTGTCAGCTTTTGAATCACACGCTAACAGGGCCTAGCGGCCAGGCATAGAGGGTTTGTTGGGAGGGTGGAGGGGGATCTGTTTTCAGCTGTCACAAAAGAATAGTCCCCACCGCTGAGTTTAATGACTAGAAAATCTTCTCCTAATACCAGAAGCTCTCGTCTGGATTTCAGGACTGCTGTCCACTCCTTATCCCCACCGTGCTAGCTGGAGTTCATTAAATAGTCTTCGGGAAATCAGGTCTGTTCCGTCTACTCTTGAGAACCACCCCTGGACCTCACACTTGTCTCTCTGTACACACATGCCTGTCTGCTTGTTCATGGACATTTGATGTTTCTTCCTAAATGTTTGAATTTTAAAATATCATGTACGTGATGGGGAGAGGAAGGGAGTGGAAGATTTAAGTACCATGCAGAGTGATCCATTCTGGGGAGGTGCTTTGACTCTGTCTCGGGAATCTTGGGCTGGGCAAGCCCCACCACCCCCACCCCTCTATTCAGAAAGGGGCCTCTGCAGTGATGGATCCTGGCTCCCTGGTCATCGGCCCTTTCCCCTTGGTAGCATGGCTTCTCTTCATCTTCTGTGCCTCTTCGAGGCTCATGTTCCTAGGCTTCTTCTGCCTTTTCCATTGCTGCTTAGGGCTTCTTCCTAGTCCAGCTGAGACTAAGTTCTAGTGGCATTCTCTACTTACTTGTATATCTTCTCTCCCTGCCTTCTTCACCCCACTCCATGTACACTCAGAGTGGTCAGCCTTACCTGTTAAATAGATTAAATAGATTTTCAGTCCTCCAAACACATTATAGCAAAGAAAGGTTCCCACCTGTAAAGAGCCTACTTTCTTCTAGTACACTGGGCAACCAAAGACTTGAGCTATTGGGGTCCTGTTTTATACTGTAACCATCTAGAAATTATTTTGAAACATCAAGGTTTTTTTTTTAATGCTAATTTAATTCTCAGTTTGCTTATTTTTATCACCATAGACTTGTCTCCACACTCTTACAGCAGGAGGAATTGGGGGAATTTAGCAGTGGAAGGCTTCTTCTGCCCTTGGACCCTCTGAGAGTTACATGTTTCCACAAGCCTGCTTCTGCCCTGTTCTGCAGTGCAGAATAGATATCCTAAGGGAATATCAATCTAGCTACAGTCTTCCATAAAGAAAACAAATTCCTCCTCACCCCCAGGACAACCCACTTTACCAAACCACACCAGGAAGGACAAACATTGGTGATCAAGGTTGAGCACGTGGGCTTAATGATAGGCTCTGAGGCCACCCATGTAGAGCTGGGAGTAACTAACAAAGTCACTTACAGAAGCTAGTAATCAAAGGGTGTCATTTGCTGTTATTTGGTCTAGAAAAGTGCCTCAGCTTCTCCCTCATGTCATAGGTCTCCTCACGAGACTGAATGCCCATTAGGCACCAGGAGACTCAAGATGTCTAAAACCAGTGCTCACTTCAGCAGCATGTATACTAAAATTGAAGTAATACAGAGAAGATTAGTATGTCTAATACTAAAGATAACATGCCCAAAACTAAATCCCTGACACTGGGCTTTTCTTCTGCGACTCCTCCTTCCTTTCCTTTGCCGCCGCCAGTCACCTCTTTCCTCTGACCTCACCTAAGTCCTAATCTAACCAGTCTGTTTACTAAGTGTCATTTCAACCTGCCCTCTCTTCTGTCCAGGTCACTGTTATCTCTTCTGAGACACGGCAGAAGGTAAAATGCTCCTGGTCTTACCGCCCTCCAGTAGATCTTACATATCTCTGCCATTATTATTGTCACAGAGTATGATCTGATGACAAGTCCATTGTTTACAATGGATTCCTGTTGCCTGACCCCCTGGTATCAGTCCTGGGTTGTCCTTGCTTCTCGTGGTTCAGCTGCTCTTGGTCTTCTTGAGCCTTAGATTCCTATGCTTCTGCTCTTCCCATTGTTTCTCCCCAGTCCTATGGAGATAGTGTTTTGTTGGCATTCTCTACTTCCTTCCCCTCTTCCCTGTCCACCTCCTTCACTCCAGTGCAACAGAAACTCAGAGTTAGTGGCTAGCCTTGACTACATAAGTTAGTCAATCTGCTAAAGTATTACAACAATGAAACCCACCTCCCCCTTGTGGAATGTAGTAGCGTATCACTGACCATCCATGGTTTGGTATTTGCCTCCTTCCCCGGCCTGTTTGTCCACAGTGTCCCCATATTTGCATCATATACCAGTCATACTGAACTACTTATTTTCACGTGCCCTTTGCTGATTCATTCCCTTGGCCTGAAATAGACCACCTCCCCCCTTGAATAGCAAGTAAACTTGCAGGCTCAGCTTTAACTTTGGCTTCTCCTTCATGAAACATCTCTTGATCTCCTGAGCAAGAGATGACCACTCATTAGACAACTGTATTCCTTATCAACCTTGAATTTTAGTAATTATTTTCATGCAGAAGTCTTTTTTTTTTTTTTTAAGTTTACTTATTTTGAGAGAGAGGAAGGGAGAGCGCGAATTCCAAGCAGGCTCCACACTGTTAGCACAGCTTGATGCAGGGCTCCATCCCATGCCTGAGCCGAAATCAAGAGTCAGACACTCAACTGACTGAGCAACCCAGGCACCCCCATGCATAAGTCTTTATAGAGCAATTTAATTGTATCTGTTAAGCCCTAAGGAAGAGCATCTTTGGATGCACATGTCCTGTCTGTCCATGACTCCTGTCTTGTATATTGTCTTTCTCACTTTCACTATGCACTACTTGGTTTTGACTGACTATAATTTTTGCCCATCTGGTTGGTTTAAAATTGCATTTCATTCCAGTGTGTTTTTGTCGGTTGGTGGATGAGGTGTTAAGAAATAAAACAAAAAATGACAAATGCGCTAAGTACATGATGAAAAAAAAGAGCAGGGAAAGAGGGCATAAGAAGTATTGGGTAAAGATGGGGTTGGTCATGGATCAAATAGGTTAACCAGGATTGTAGTTTTGCCAGCCAAGTACAATGAAGAGGGAAGGCCCATAGAGTAGATAGTATAGGGAAATGGTTTTATTGATGAACCAAGAAATCTAACCTGGATAAAATTGTGCATATTTTCATTTGCATATTAGTGGAGTTCCCCTTTCTGTGAAATGCTTTCTTATTTTTTATTCTTGATTGCATTTTTAAAGTTTTGTTTAAACATTAATCCTATAATCTGTCAAGACTTTTTATATATGATGTATGATAAGAATCCAGTTTCCTTATTTTCCATATGGATAACCAATTATTAAGTAGTCTGTTCTCTCCCCAGTGATTGCAGTCCCAGCCCTGTAATATATTGTTTCCATACAAGGGTGGGTCTGTTTCTTGGCCATTCATTCTATTCCATTGGTTTACTTGTCTAATCCTGTGCCTTAGTAGGTCATACTGCCTTAATTATGGTAGCTTAAAAAAAACACAAAACACTTTCATCTGTATCTCTTACTTTTTTCTTCTTTGGGAGATACCGTACTCTGTTTATATGATGATGAGTATGATACAGTAGGAGTGGGAGGCTCTTGGCTATTCTTAGACTTTTCTTTTTCCATATAAAATTTAAAATAAGAGTTCTAACAAAGAACCCTGTTGAATTTTTATTAGTACTTCATCGAATTAATAGTATGGAAAGAACTGATGTTAATTCTATCTGTATTTCCCTATTCATGAATATGGTATATTTCGCCATTTATTTAGCTCTTCTGTAATGTCTTTCAGTATAGCTTTATAATTGTTCCATAAATATATGGTACATTTGTGATTAGATTTATTCCTAGATCTTTGTTTTGTGGCAAATGTACATGGTATTTTTAATTATATTTTTGTTTGCTGGCATTTAGAAATACAGTTAATTTTGTATTTTGATTTTTATAACTGAATATCTTGCCAAGCTTTCTAATTCTGTTCTGTGTATGGATTCTTTGGAATCTGTGTAGACAGTCATCTATAAATAATGGAAGATTTTACTCCATTCCAGTTTTGCACTTGTCATCTCTTTATAGCTTTATTATAGGTCCATTTCGTGTACAAATGTTTGACAAGGTGCGGTGTTTAATAGGTACTTTTATCATATGAACATAATCCGCTGTTTCATTAACTTAAAAATTACCTCCTCTTTTCTAAGTCTAACAATGCATATTTTAACCAGTTAACCTATGAATGTTTTTACTGTTAATTAGTCTCTGGATTATATTAGCTGGCTTATAAAAGGTTGCTTCATGGTGTTAGTCACTAGTGAGCATTAGGAGGAGCAAATGTGTAAAAATAGCAGGTACCCTCAAGATAAGCCACACTGGCAAACATAAAGATATCAGAGGAGTTTCTGCAGATTCTCAGATGCTCCCCCAGCAAGTTTGACTCAAATCCCTGCCCCTGGGGTCTTGCTCTTGCTACTGCCTTTTCTTTTGTTTTCTTAAAAAAACGTGTGTATCTGTGTATGTGTATTTCTTCTTTTAGGGATCTCTCTCTCCCTCTCTCAGGTATTTATAGTTGTTTTTGAAGTTTTTTTTTCCCTGTAGAGTAGTCGTCTTCATCCCAGCTGCTTTTTCTTCTATTTATTCTGTGTCAGGTTTTCTTATTAGATGCTTTCTTCTGATGTCTGGTGATCCCCAGCTGCCTGCTGATTTATGAGTGGAGCCAGTAAAAAGCTGATGGGAGCTTTGTGTACTTCACTAGGGCCTGTTGTAGGTTAGTGCAGGTAAACCCGGGGCCTGCCATTCGTCCTGGTGATTTGCTCTTTTCTCTTGGGCCGGTCAGCTTTCCCAGAGAAGACTCCTTCAGCCTCCTGCCCTGGAGGGGATGGGCCTGGTTGCCAAATAGGGCAAGTGTACAAACTTCCACTTAACTCCCTGTTTCAGCAGAGTGCCCTCCCCCCATGCCCCCTCCTGGGAGGCGGTCAGAGGGCTGCATGCTTCCCCACAGACGTTGCCACTCCGTTTGTCTGCCCACTCTCACCCCACGTCCGGAGTTCCCTAGCACCCACATTTCTGAGACTCTTGATGGGCTCTGCAGTCAGTCCGGTTGCTTCACAGCTTTTCGTGACTGGCTTAGAACTGAGCTTTCTTATGGCTGCGAAGCCACTTCCTGCTGGTTTACCTGCTTTCCAGCTTCCCACATTTTGTGGCAGTTTTCTCCTTTCCTGTTATCTTAGGCTGTATTTGAAAAATCTCATTAATACTGTTTTAGTAGAGTTTCAGGAGAGACTGGGACTACATACTTTTATTCAATTTGCTGTCTTTCACTGGATTTTACCCAACTGTTTGTAAATAGAAAGTTAGCACTCTATCCTTACTGACATTTTCTTTTTTTTAATGTTCATTATTTTTGAGAGAGAGAGAGAGAGAGAGTGAGAGTGAGTGAGCGGGGTAGGGAGGAGGGGGTAAGCAGAGACAGACACACACAGAATCGGAAGCAGGCTCCAAGCTGTCAGCACAGAGCAAGATGCCGGGCTCGAACCTGTGAACCATGAGATCATGACCTGAGCCAAAGTCAGATGCTTAACTGACTGAGCCACCCAGGAGCCCCCTTATTGACATTTTCTAAGTCTAGTGCGTAGATTTGATGTTCTAAAGCTGTGGTGTACTCAACCGAGAGCTTTCTCATTAATTTTTTCTCCGAATATTATATAAATTAGCCACTTTGGCTTTCTTGTTTATTTTAGGCCTTGTTTCTAAGAAAATAAGAGCTTAGTCATGGAGTTAACAAAGCTAAGTCTCTCCAGGTAGCAGTTTAAAGGCAGGAGGCAGCACACCTGATTGTGCAGCAGGTGGTGGGTCGTGCTCCCCAGAGCAGAACAGAGGGGCAAGGTCAGTCGGTCAGCGCTTCCCATCAGAGGAGAACAAATGTTTTCAAACATATTAAGGTAGAGATGCCTAATATCTAATAGGCTGTGGAATACGTAACTCTGGAGGAACACAGAAGAACTTTCTGTGGTGGTAGATTCTCACCAAACAGACTGCTCCAAGTTAGCCGTGGCGTTTCAGTGATCTGTGTTTATCTCCTCCACAACCTCCTTGGGCCCAAGTCTGCAGGGTTTTAGCTGGATTTTCAGATCCATTCCCCCCAGGTTCACCACCTCTCTCTGCCTGGGAGTGACAGGGAGAAAGAAGCCTTTGCCAGGTGGGCATGTGCAGGGGCTGGCAGGACATCCAAGGAAGGGGCATCATGTGGGGAACACAGAAGCATGACGGAACGAGGCACAGTAATGAAACAGCCTGCGGACTGACCCGCAGTCCTGGTAGCCATTGGGCCCCTGTGGGAGAGAAGTGTGCACACGAGAGGGTGACAAGCCTTACAAGTTCATTCTACGTGCTGGCAGCTCAGGTCTTCATCGATTTTAGTGATCATACATTAGAACACTAATGAGAATAAATACACACCTATTTTTTACATAAAATATTTTTAAAGATGTTGACAAATGAACTTCTATGATTTTGAGGGTAGCCTGCCCTGTATACAAAATGTAGGCCTGTCTTATGGGATAGTTGAATTATCATCTGTAGCCATATTTGGTTTTGTTAACCTATTTAATTTTTATTTTATTTCTTGAGTAATCTCACTGCCCAACATGGGGCTCAAACTCACACCCCCGCGATCCAGAGTCACATGCTTTACTGACCAAGCCAGCCAGGCATCCCTGAGGCCATATTTGAAATGAAATTTTTACAAGTTGGCTTACTGCTTGAATTTCAGAAAAACATTATTATAGAACCTTTCTGTTTTTTGGTTTTTAGGTTTTTGTTTTTTTTTTTTTTACTTTAACCTGACAAAATGCAGTGATTGAGGCACAAAGTATATATGGCCCATGAATTAGGAAATATCAGTGACTTTGTGAATAAACTGAATTGATAGTACCAACAGGGATTTCCTCTGTTTTCATCTAAGTCAACGACCTTTAACCTGTTTGAATCTAGGACCCCTTAGAAAATCTGAAGAAAGGGGCACCTGGGTGGCTTAGTCGGTTAAGCGTCCGACTTTCGCTTAGTTCATGATCTCGCGGTTCGTGGATCCGAGCCCCGCGTCGGGCTCTGTGCTGACTGCCAGGAGCCTATTTCAGAGTCTGTATCTCCCTCTCTCTCTGACCCTCCCCTGCTCACGCTGTCTCTCTCTCTCTCCTAGAAATAAATAAAACATAAAAAAAAAAAAAAAAGAAAATCTGAAGAAAGCTTATGGTCCCTCTCCCCATAAGAACACCAGTGTACATGCCCCCTAATTTTACACAGAATTTCAGAGAATTCAGAGCCGCTTACAACCCCCTGCTCTGGGTTAAGAGTGAAAACCTAGCTACAGCCATCTGGTGAGGTACTTATCAAGGCCTCACATCTGTCATCCTCAACCAAGTTAGTCCTGCCCCATGAGCACCTGTTTTGCTGATTAGACATATACTGAGCCCCAACTCTTCTGTCAGGCTTGCTCAGATACAGTACCTAACAAATTGTACAATACATGTGTGTAATAAGCTGTAACAACTACCCAGAGATTCTGAGAATCTTATCTTGCTAATGTTTATGGATAGCTTTGTTTGTTGATGTTAGAAACTCATTACCAGAGTCCTTCAAAGATCAGATATTGAGAAGCGCCCTCTCTAGAGGGCTCTTAGAGCCCAAATAAGCAATGAATTACCACCTACCCTGCTCCATGATGGGCTGTTTTCATGTTTTGAGAGTAAAAAAAGAAAATATAACTTTGATAGAAGCCCTTTTAAAACTGGTTTTAACAATTTGTATAAAAATATCCCAAATTAGGGGTGTGTGAGACACAGGGAAATGTTTGGAGCAGAACCTTCTTATCCACAAGGAGTGGTGATGAATGGAATCAAAAAAGGAGCTTGGAATACCCATGTTGGAAGATTAAAAATGGAAATTCATTTTCCTCTCAGAAATGGGCCTTGCATTGTGTCACTGGGGACAATGGAAATAGAAGCCAGAAGTCATAGTTTATTTTGAGAATGTTGTACAACATTTGTTGTCCCCTGTTAGATGCCTGTGTTACGCAGCCCTGGGGACATCCTAGAACTACACTTGTGCTCTGACCTCTACCGTAGTATACCGCCCGCTCTCAGGGAACACGGTCTTTCCTAGCTGTTGCCATATATATATATGTTCTTATTCCAATCTGATCCCCACTCATCCCCAAAATAATCAGCATGAACAGAATGAAGCAGATGGCACAGCCTTCTTTGGCATAGTGGCAGATCTGTATCACTCACGCAGTATTTTTAGAATCAAGGGGATTGAAAATTATGTCCTGAGATGTTTTGGGGGAAGACTTACTATCTTTCCAGGGTGACAGGTGTTGAGATATTACCGTATTTAAGACTCAAATGCCATCTGTGTGTCAAGTCACAGAATAGACTGATTATCATTAGGACCATCCCTTTGTCAGTTCTGTTAGGATTGTTGGTGGTTTGCCAGATAATAGAAAGTTAATCACGAGTCTGTTTTAAGGATGTGGCCAGAAAGTGCATCAGGTTTCAACCAAAGATTGGAATCAGCGGCAGCCAGCCAGTACTGGTCAAGTTCATGGTGATGGGGGACGTTGTATTATCCACATGGTTTATTTTTTTAAAAATAGCTGAGCTTTGATCCTTGGCCACAATGAATTTATAGTCTGTTGAGAAAGACTATTTTTATAGGAGATTGTGATAATATCATGAACATAGTGTAAATATTTATATTTGAAGGTCCACATTAATGAAATACCCTGTTATGGTGAATGAAACGTTAAAACCATTTCTGAAGTTGAATTCGTCATTCAGAAAGACTTAAGAAATTAAAGAATGTTAATTATAATTAATTCAGTTCAACATTTGAGGGCCAGTTTTGCACTTAGTGTTGGGGTAGGTGTATTTAACACACAGACCTAAAAAACATCAACTCTTGGGAAGAGACGCTCGTGAAATGAGTTAAATATATAAAAAAAAAAGTTTAAGTGATATTTGTTTGAAAGTTCCACGTGGAACAAAGTGAGGAAATGTGTGTTACATTTAAATAAAATCTGCCGTGTCTGAAAATCCCTCATTACATACCCACCGTCTTCAAAGACCCAAGGGAAATGTAGGTAATGATGTCCATGACTGTTGGACTTTGGAATCTAGGGCAGTGGCTGGAAAGTCGATCTGGGAAAATTTTATTTAGTGCTAAAGGTCAGGCACTTTTTGTTAAGTCTAAATGGAATAAATCTTACCTTTCCTTTGTATTCTTGGTGTATTGGTAAGCAGTCAGTCAAAGCTGGTATCTGTTGAGGAACAAAGAATGCCAATTTTGACTTACAAGGTCATAGGTCTTTCTGCGGGTGTGAGCATGTGTGTTATCCAGACTCCTGGTTCCTTCCATGTGAATAGTGGATGGTTCTTTACGCAGAGGGAGAGAACGTGTGTTTCACTATTGTGGCTATAGCTGAGTGACCAGTACCCTGTGCCACTTGTGCAGCTGATGGCTTCTACTCTTAATCCCAGTGTTTGATAAACAGCTTATACTTGTGTGGTATGTTTTTAGATTACTGCATATTTCAGATCCCTGCTGTTCCAGCTGGTTGTCCCCAACAGCCCGTTATGTGCATCAGGTGGTATCACAAATAAGGAAACAGACTCAAGATGTAGCTAACAAGTGGGCAAGCTAGAATTTGAACTAGGGAGTCTTTCCACTGTATTCATAGGACAAGTGACTGGGTGTACACGAATCGTTCCCACACTTCAGGGAAACACCTGAGGGTGAATCAGCACAGTTGTGTCTGAAGGAAAGCAGAACCTTTGCTTTATCTCTCTTGAGTGTGAAACTGAGCTTTGCCGTCTCGTACAGCAGCCACTGGCCACATGGGCCTATTTACTTTTAAACACAAATTTCAGTTTCTCAGCGTCACATTTTGAGTGTTCAGTAGTCGTCATATGTGAGACACTTGCGTTATCACAGAAAGTTCTCCTGGACATACCGGTCATCACTTGGAAAGCATGAGTGTGGAGAATGAATTTAGTGAGCGAAGTTGGAGCAAGCGCACATGGAAAGGATTGGTGGGGGGAGGGGGGGGAGAGAGAGAGAGAGAGAAAATCCCCTCACCAGACCAGCTCTCCTCCTGAGGGACTGGCACTGTTTTGAGTTCAGCCGTCATGAGAACAAGGAAAAGATGAATTTCAAACTTCATATTTTGTTTACATTTTAATCTGTTTTGATAGCCTTGGAACACAGAGATTTCAAATGAATGAGTATATTTAATGGCAATGATAAATTCTATGCCTTTTATAGCTGGGCCAGTATTGCAGCCAGACTGCGGCTGGATGAGAAGTGGGACACATCATGGGACCTGGCAGCAAAAACCCGGCCACACAGGATGGCATTCCTGGAAGGAATCCTTTGGTCTGTGGCCATGCTTGTTGGGGATGCCTCAGCGTGGGGCCACAGGCATGAACTGCAACTGTGAGGGAGCAAGGAGTTGGGGGCGAGGGCTTCCAGTCACACTCGGTGACAGAGAACAAGGCACCGCGTGCTGCCGTCAGAAGGGAGGTTCGGTGCCAAGATGCTGGCTGAGCGGCCCATGTGCCCAGCTTTGGGTCGGCACTGAAGCTTCAGGTTAAAGTGTGCGCGTCCCCGCTGAGGGCCCGTGCGCGCGGGTGGGGAGGGCTCTCTGCCTGGTGCTGACCCCTGGCGAGCTCTGAGCAGACACCATGAACACCACGGACGTCTGAGCTAGGTGGTGGCAACGCAAGTCCGCTCTAGGTTTTGTCAGCTAGAAAAGGAGTGTCTGATTCTCTGTGTACGTGTGCTATGAGCTGGTAGGTTTAAAGATGCTTAGACTGTTATAATAAATTTTATCTAGCTAGACTCGAGCTTTCCTTACCTGAAAGTAACTGTGAAAAGGTAAGCAAAAATTAACTTCTCACAACAAAGAGCAGCTCTAAAGACTGGGCAGTAAATGAATGCATGCAGGAAATGGGCCCTTGAGGACCTGCTGTGATTGGTCACTTTACCGTGGGTGCTCTGCTTTCTCGGCATCGCTCGGGAAAGACTGGCCTGCATACATGCTACTCCAGTGTGCTTAATATAGACATATAGTACTTTTTTTTTAAGTATTGACAATTGAAAGGTTAGCAGCCACTTGCCTGAGAATTATTCTTTCTAGAAAAGCACAGGATTCTGGGTAGGCAGGGTTTTTTCTGCATTGTTCATGACTGCTAGAGACACTTAAGGCTCCTCGAATGATGGCCCATTGGTAGAAGAGGAAGGGCATGGGTTTCGGTAACTTTGCTTAGGTTGGAAGGTTGGTTTGAGACAGGTTGAGGCAGCCAGCCACCTTCTAGAAGCGGCCTTACTAACAAAGGAGTTGGGCCTCCAGAGTGGGGCTGGGGAATGAGGAAATGCCCCCAGAAACAGAAGGGGAAGAGATGAGCATAACAAACAGTTTACAGGAAGATGCTATCTACATGTCTAACTGCAGCCTGAGCCATCATTTTTGTTTCTGGGAGAATATTCTGTCTCCCCTCCAAAGGCACGACATCAGTGAACTACACTGGCTTTATTCACATTTTGTTTACATCATGGAGTTGAGATCTTCAGCATGGTAACCTTACAAACAAATTAACTTGGACGTATACAAATGATTTCATCTCCTCCCCTGGAAGTTTAAACAGGTGCGATAAACACCGCAGGTTATGCTAACTGTGGGTGCAGAGGAACAGCCCAGGGTTTGAATAAGCAGAGATGACTTTTATTTCTGTACCAATAAAACACTCTAACACACTGGGGAGGTCTTTTGTTTTTTCTTCCCTCTGAATTGGTTGGCTGAGCCCCACGCTGACCTGACGTCATGATCTGAAGTAGGTAATACCTTCGTCTGTGGAAGTAGCTGTCTCCATGGAAAGGAAAGTGTGCTTCAGCCGCCACCGGAACGCTGTGTGCTTGCCTCCTCGCCGCTTGGGAGGACTGATGTGCAGAAGGGCCTCCGGAAGCACACGAGGGAGGAGAGAGGCTCGTGTGCTGCACTGGGGCCGTGGAAAGAAACGTGGGGATTCTGGGTAGTGGGTGCCGAGCTGGGAGGAGAGGAGGAGCACTCTCGTCAAAATGCTAATGCAGGAAAACTGTTGTTGTTCTCTCCACAGACGGCCCGGCGGTCCAGAGCGTGCCCCGGCTCTAGTGATGCTCCCGGAACCGCATCGTGCCTCCGACGTTCTCCCAGCCTGAGGCTGCGTCTATAAACTGGGATGTGGGAGAGCAGGAAGCAAAGCTCATGGTAACTGAGAGGCCCATGTCTGGGTAGAACCAGGACCACGACGCTGCCTCTCCCCTGGTCTGGAGTTCAGGCTGCCGTGGCTCTGCTCATGTGCTCAGCACCATCCTTCCATTTGTGCTTAAATGGCACAGCCTTTGGTCAGCGCATCTGAAAAGGAAGGTGTGAGAAGTAAAGCCCATGGCCACGTACCCCTGCCAATTATGTGGCAAGACGTTCCTCACCCTGGAGAAGTTCACTATCCACAATTATTCCCACTCCAGGGAGCGACCTTACAAGTGCTTGCAGCCAGACTGTGGCAAAGCCTTCATTTCCAGATATAAATTAATGAGGTGAGAGGCTCTAGAAAAGGTATGTACTTTGACACATACCTTGAAGTGGCTTTGCTGGCCCTCTGACCAGATACCGCAAGGGATGCAGAATGTGGGTGCACGTTAGCCTTGCACACTCCAGTGTTGAATGTGGCTTTCTGTGACCGTTTTGCATGTAGAGTCAGTTCACGCGCTCAGCAAGTATCTCCTGCGGTCCTACAACATGCCAGGCATAGAAACACCAAGATGAAAAGACCCGTGCTGCGGAGACAGTCATGCAGACACCACTAAAATGCAGTGCAGGTGCTCTGACGGCGCCGCGCAGGCGGAGGAAGCCGTGCTCTGCGCTCGCTGAGGAGCTGCCCCTGCAGGGCTTCTCAGAAAGGCACAGCCTCCCCCTGGACGGGGAGGCGGGCGGAGAGGAGGTTCCGGGGAAGCCCGAAGCCTTGGCCCTCAGGCGCTCAAGTCTAGAGGATAGTGTTGGAGGAGGCTCAGAGTGGAGGCAGGAAGGGAATGCAGCTCATAACCGGCCTTAGCCTCTGTCCTAAAGGGTCTGTTTATTGTAACGAGTCTGAGCCGTGGAAAGGGTGGCTTTGGTCGAGATGTGAGAAAGAGGACTCTGGTAGTATTTCGGAGATGAGACAAGTGGCCAGTGGATTGAGGGGAAGTGTGAGGTAATAAGCATGAAATACGGAGCATGTGTCCAGGTCCTGTCCGTAAGGATGGAGCGGGGGAACGTCTCCAAAGTACCAGTCTTTAGAGCAGTTTCTCAACTTGGGAGGAGTCTGTCCAGCCTGCCACGTGGAATTCTATTGGGTATACAGCTGTTGCGTGTGTGCATTTAATCAGATTTCAAAGGCATCCATGATATACCAAAGGATGAAAAGCATTACTTAAAAAAAAACTAAATTTAATCGGAATTATTTCTTGAATGCCTGTTAGGTATTCACTTCCACAAGGGAAATCAATATACAGCTGAAGCTTCTCCCTCCAAAGGATTTTCACATCCTAGAAAAGAAAGACACACACACACACACACACACACACGATTACTGAGCTGTGCAGGAGTCTTGAGAAGCATTGAGAATGAAGGCCGTGGTGCTGTGGACGCCGTCTGCACGCAGAGCCTGCGCTGTTGTGTGCGCTGCTTCTGACACCTGCTTAGGGGAATTTGTCATTTGCCTTTCGTCTCCGTGAAATGAACGTTAGAGCTTCAACTTTCAGACTCCTCACCTATAACTGCACAGGGGAGAGTCAAAATTTGGCACGAGATTCCATCTGAGTGGCGTTAACACAGACCTCGTTATTCTTAAATCTCAGAGGACCCTTGGAGAGAGGCACCTGAAAGTTTTAAGAAGATCTACGTTATGCTCCTCGCCCCTCAGAATACCACTGTCATAACGCAGTAGACTCTGGTTTTTAAAATAAGCCTATAAATGCTTAGGTGTTTTAAAATTCAGATGGGTTCTGTACACAGACCAATCTTTAGTTGCCATTAATCTGTAAGTACTGAGTGCCTACTGTGTGCATCAACTTCATTGTAAAGCCCTCCTGTTTTGCAACAAGCTGCTTATGTGCGCACAGTGATTGTTCTTACCCAAACACCGAGAGCAGCAGTTGCTCCAGTTAATCCACCTGTGGATAAAGACAAACATATGGGGGATAAATATTTGGAAAGACCGTGAAGCTGACAGATTATTGGAAGACAGGAGTTAGGTGGGAGTGCCATGGTTAACCGCACTGAAGAAGACGCCTTGAGCAATTACTTAGGAGGTGGTCGTTCTGAGCAAGGGGAACAGCTTGCTCAGTGAAGGGTGCGAAGTGAGGCCCCAGCGGGAAGCAGCAGGCTTTATGCCAGAACTGCCTGCGCTGAACGGCCCCCCGCACCTCGCGCCTCTGGCTTGAAGCAGAGTAACGAGTGGCAAGATGTGGGGGGGGGACTCTTTAGGTTTTGTGGTTTTAGTTCGTACAGTGGGTAGCATACCATCCCATTCCCGCAGCTTCAACGTAAGCTCCGTTTTAGAAGCTGAGGTCGGAGAAAAGAACCTTAGAAAGGAGAACGTGGGTCCCGGTACAGCAGGTGGAAAAGGCAAAAGGCACGCAGAAAAGAAGATTGTGCGAGGCGGGTCCAATTCCCGGTTGGAAGTCTTACTGTAAGCAGTTACACGTGGCGCTGCCTGCAGCACAGCCTGAAGCTGGTGGTTTCGTGGGCTGTGAGGCAAGACAAGAAGTTGAGGGAGGGAAACCAGCTGTTGAAGTAATTTCAGCTATAAGATGATCGTGTTCTAGATTGGGACTGTTGCATGAGTGAGTAAGGGATCAATTAAAAGGGGAAGGGCTGGATGCCAGGCGAAGGAAAGAGTCAAAAGAATCAGAGGAATGGCAGCTGGTAAAACGTGAAAAGTGGTATTGTTGCTCAAGTAGAGTTTTGCTGACCTGTACCTTTCTCACAGGTAGTCAGGAGTAGGATAGTCCAGAGTCGTTAACTTGGCATTGACCCACCCCTGGGTGATAAATGAAATCTAATCAGAGTCCTCCACAAAGAAGAAAAGGCAAGAATAGAAAAGCCAGGGCAGAGCTCAGGGAGTCCTGTTCTCTAGTACTGGACCACACTGAAGACTGTTTAAATGTCAGGTTTGCAAACCATTCCCCCTCGTATCTATTCCTGATGATGCAGCTGTGGATACCTTGTGTAAGAATGGGGTATAAGCCTCGTATAACTTGGCTTCAAAAACCCTTTTCTGCAATGTGTTTCAATACATGTGGAACTTGGGGACACAGCACCGTGTTATGTGTCCCAGCTGCCTCTCGCAATGGGTCCTGTCCCTCCACAACTGTAGCATTCTACGTATCCCTGTGTGTGCTGAGCCCTGCTGTCCTGGAGGGGAGAGGTGGGACTTCCTTTCCTTTCTATCCCCTGCACATAGTTGGCTGATATTTTTTTTCTGAAGGGAGAGAGGGAGAAGAAATAAAGTTTTGCTTTAAGAAAATGACAATTAGACCCAAATTATATTTTTGAACTGGCTTTCCAACAGCAGCTACTGCAGACCCCTTACCAATTCTAGGAAAGGATCAGGAGTGGACAATGTAGGTTAGAAGGTTGGGTGAAGGTATGATGAATATACTTTTGACTTCAACATATGGTCTTTAAAGAAATTCTTTTTTTACAGAATGAGTTGTTAGAAATTCTTTTGTACCCAAAGCCACAAGTTCAATTGCATCTCAGAGGCGTGCAACCCGTCTCCAGTTCTTCAAGATCCCACTGAGACACCCTCAGCCTGCTTCGTGAAGGTCACTGGTAATTTCATTGGCAAAATTCAAAAGGGCTTTTTCTAGAAAGACTAAGCTGCTACAACAGTTCAGCGTTTTCCTTTGAGGGGCGCGCCTGGGTGGCTCAGTCGGTTGAGCATTCGACTCTTGATTTCAGCTCAGCTGATGCTCTCACGGTTTGTGAGTTCAAGCCTGCGTGGAGCCTGCTTGGGATTCTGTCTCTCTCTCTCTCTCTCTCTCTCCTCTCATGCTCTCTTTCTCTCAAAATAAATAAATGGTAAGCTGTAGTTGATCTGAAACTTCAAAATACCTGTATCGTATTTGTAAAGCACAAATCCGCTTTGGAAAATCATCACAATTCCATTTGTTGTAGTTCTGCTGAGCTCCTAAAATCTAAACTGTTGGTTTTTAATTTTTTATTTATTATTATTTTTTAAAGCATAATTTATTGTCAAGTTGGCTAACATTCAGTGTATACATCATGGGACTCTACCCCTAAACTCAGTAGGTTTAAAAAAAAAAAAAACTTGAGGAAATCTTAAGTTTGTCATCCTTAACACTTTAAAAAGGTTCATCGTAATAACTGAGTGTTATCCTATGAAACGCCAGGTCCTGTGTGTTAGTTTTATTTCCAGAACAGCATCCTTAATTGCAGCTTGTGGCTTGAAGTACAACCTAGGCTGCTTCACGAATTTTATCGTTAGAGCCTCTGGAGACAGGGGCTGCACACCTCTGAGATGACAGCTCATAGAAAAGTATTCAGCTGAGGAGCCGAGACTTGAGCATGAGGCTCAGGCTCACAGCACAGGCGGTGGGGTGGCATTCCGGGTTTGGGGTCCAACTGAACACTCTTGGAGATCAAGGATAGACACTTAGTGTTATTTCTATGGCCTGAGCTTTCTACCTCATCAATGAAAACCAGGCAGGAACTGTACATAGGAAAAACCGCCTAAAATCTGGGAAGAGGGTGTGGGGGGCGGGCATGGGGTTTTGGGTGGAAGGTAAATTGGGTCACTTTTGAAAACAACGTAATTTCCAGAGGGTATAGAACATCCATTTAACCCTTTCCTGAAAATGACATATTTTTAAATATTTACATATGTTTAGAAATCTCTGCATATATGAGGAAAATCGGTTCTCAAAGAGTGGTTTTTTTTTTTTACAGGTATAAAACTATTGTACCTTTAGTGGTGCCTATTTTTTTTTATTATACATTGGTAGACTCTGGGAAATACAGATTTTTTATGAAAATAATCTTACACCTCACCTAGATCAAAGCATTACTTAAATATCGTTCCCACAATACATTTGGCTGCTAAAATTTCAGAAGGGACTCATTTCTTCCCCCTTCTGTTCCTAGGCACATGGCTACCCATTCACCGCAGAAGTCTCACCAGTGCGCGCACTGTGAGAAGACGTTCAACCGGAAAGACCACCTGAAGAACCACCTCCAAACGCATGACCCCAACAAAATGGCCTTCGGGTGTGAGGAGTGTGGGAAGAAGTACAACACCATGCTGGGCTACAAGAGGCACCTGGCCCTCCACGCGGCCAGCAGCGGCGACCTCACGTGCGGCGTGTGCGCCCTGGAGCTGGGGAGCACCGAGGTGCTGCTGGACCACCTCAAGGCCCACGCGGAAGAAAAGCCGCCCGGCGGCACCAAGGAGAAGAAGCACCAGTGCGACCACTGCGAGAGATGCTTCTACACCCGGAAGGACGTGCGGCGCCATCTGGTGGTCCACACAGGCTGCAAGGACTTCCTGTGCCAGTTTTGCGCCCAGAGATTCGGGCGCAAAGACCACCTCACCCGACACACCAAGAAGACGCACTCACAGGAGCTGATGAAAGAGAGTCTGCAGTCCGGAGACCTTCTGAGCACCTTCCACTCCATCTCCCCCCAGTTTCAGCTGAAGGCCGCCCCGCTCTCCCCCTTCCCCCTGGGGGCCCCCGCGCAGAACGGGCTCGCCGGCGGCCTGGCGGCCGAGGCGCACGGCCACGCCCCCAACCCCTCCGACCCAGCCTCCCAGCCGGTGCCGGCGCTGCCGGAGCCGCTGGCCCCGCTGCACCCCGTCGCCTCCCCCGGCTCCCCTCCCGCCCCCCTGCAGAATCACAAGTACAACACCAGTTCTACCTCATACTCCCCACTGGCAAGCCTGCCCCTCAAAGCAGATACTAAAGGATTCTGCAACATCGGTTTGCTTGAGGACTTGCCTCTGCAAGAGCCTCAGTCACCTCACAAGCTCAGCCCGGGCTTCGATCTGGCCAAGGGGGGCCCTGGCAAAGTCAGCCTGCCCAAGGAGCTCCCTGCAGACGCTGTGAACCTAACGATACCTGCCTCTTTGGACATCTCCCCCCTGCTGGGCTTCTGGCAGCTGCCCCCGCCTGCTACCCAAAATGCCTTTGGGAATGGCGCACTCACCCTGGGGCCCGGGGAGTCTCTGCCCCACAGGCTGAGCTGCCTGGGGCAGCAGCAACAGGACCCCTCACTAGCCATGAGCACGATGAGCCTGGGCCAGCTCCCCCTGCCCCCCATCCCCCACGTTTTCCCAGCTGGCACCGGCTCCGCTATCCTGCCTCATTTCCACCATGCGTTCAGATGACTGGTTTTTAAGGCGTACTTTTCTTATTCTGGAGGGTGTTTTACGGAGCATTTTAAACCTCAGTTATGATACGAGGAAAGATTTGGAAAGCGGGACTTGGAAATACGGCGAATTCAGTGATGGCTGGCTTGGCTTGACATAAAGAGAGTTCTCGAACTGCATGTATTGTGCCAATTGTCCTGAGTGTTCATGCTTTGTACCAAATTTAATAAGCAAGTATTCTTTAATGGAACTGCAACTATTGTCATAACCGACATCCAAACGAGGGCTGCTATATATAGGTGTTTGTCAAATTGAATTTAATCGTAAGCCATGATCATAATAATGTTAACTAATTTTATGTGGCACTGCCTAGTAAGGGAACTATGGGAAGGTTTGGATTTCTCCAACATGGGAGAATTTTTAAAATACAAGAATAACCTTTATATTGCATATTATAACTAGGCTGTGTATTTCTTTTCAGGGATTTTTCTACCTTCAGGGTTGGATGTAGTTTAGTTACTATTGCCATAGCCAACCTGTAGTTTTACGGAAACAATGTCTTGTGGAATAATAGACGTCTCCATTTTAAAAAAGCATTTTAAATGTAGTTTGAATATTTTCCACAAGATGCTACAATGTGAGTTATCACTTCATTTATCTTAAAAGACTAAACTGGTTGTCAGTTATATCTGACAGAAAAAAAAAATCACTGTGTAACCAGGTTAAGTGGTAAAATAATCCAGGCGTCAGTCAAAAAAAAGCATTTTGCTGACTTTAATATTGATTATATTTTTAACAGGAATTTAAGAAAATATTACTGGAATTTTAAAATATATATATATATATATATTAAACAAGAATTTTCTTTGCTCTGGCTTAAAATACTACTCTGCTTAAGTATTATTTTTAATCACCAATAAATGCATTTAAATTCATCATTTAAGTCAATATTAGTTTTATTCAAAAGGATAACATTTGCAATGTAACTATAATCTATGTCTTGAATTTGGTATCTAATGAGTTTAAGAATATAAAACCTAACCTTTTTTTAAAGCTCATTTGTCTTTTGTGTTTAGAGGCTTTCTATATGAAGATATATCTTACATATAATAAACTCTACAAATCCTGCATACTTGACTTGACTGGTTTTTACTACAAACTACACCCGCGGCACCGTCCAGATTGGGACAGAAAACATTTCCAGCTCCTGAGCCGGCTCCCTCATGCCCCCTCCTGGCCACTACTTCCCCCACAGAAACTACTATTCTGACTTCTATTCAGCACCAATGAGAAACTACCTTTTTCGGAGTAAATTAGGATTTAAAGTGGAAGCTTATATGCTTCAGTTAAGTTCCTAGCACTATTTAATTCTAAAAATTACTGATAAAATAGTTTTAATTCTTCCATAATATTATGTACTTTCTGATGTAGGTGTCAGAGTACTAGCTACCCTGGGCTACCATGTTCCAGTTCCACAATGGTCCTTACCATTAATTTCCAGTACAGATTAGAAGCTTGCCTATTGCTTGTTAGGATTTCTTCAGAAAGTACTATGACCCCTTGAATCTGAAAAGCCTGTTTTGCTTAACCTCTCATTAGGATGGGGGTGGGTAGAGAAAAGGAAGCCGTGAGTGCCCTTTGTCCATCAAAGAAGCCTTCTAGCCAGCACGAGAAACCCTGGCCCACAGCCCGTAACCGTGATGCTGATGAACATAAAGGGCACCAAGTGACCCAGGGTTCGACTGCAGTATGGAGACCCGACATGGCGGATCCTTAAAGTACAGTTTAAGCTGCAGGTAGGAAATGTGAAAAAGGGATAAAGTTTCCCTCTTCAGTAGGAACCCAGTGGGCTGCCTACCTCCATTCCTGTATCCACTCTCACCTCTCTGAGAGAAGGCAATCTGCCAGAGCAGGGA
This sequence comes from Proteles cristata cristata, assembly GCA_017311185.1. NCBI lineage: Eukaryota > Metazoa > Chordata > Mammalia > Carnivora > Hyaenidae > Proteles > Proteles cristata. Next base: position 518,987 of record JAESUZ010003484.1, on the reverse strand, counting down.
GGGCAGACAGTACTGCTTCACCTGAGCAAAATCTCCCAAGATCCACTTACAGAAGCTTCCACAGATAACTTCACATGGCTTAGTAGTCTTCAGTCCATTGCAGCGCACATAACTGATTTACCTGAGCACAGAACATAGCATTTGGTCCCAAAACACAGATCATAAGAGTTCAGGTGTTGTATCTGCTGTATTACAAGTGGGAGTAGCTTGGAATTCTCCTATTTAAATTTAGACAGGAGGGGCACCTGGGTGGCTCAGTCGGTTAAGTGTCTGATCTCGGCTCAGGTCATGATCTCACGGCTCGTGGGTTCGAGCCCCGAGTTAGGTTCTACACTGACAGCTCGGAGCCTGGAGCCCGCTTTGGATTCTGTATCCTCTCTGCCCCTTCCCCTGCTCATGCTCTCTCTCAAAAATAAACATTTAAAAAGTAAAAAAATGTATATAAATTTAGGAACAACGGCTTAATTCCTAATTTAAACTGAGTTCAAGAACAAAAACATAGGGGTGCCTGGGTGGTTTTGTCAGTTAAGCATCTGACTTTCATTTCAGCTCGGATCCTGATCTCACAGTTTGTGAGTTTGAGCCCTGCGTAGGGCTCCCTCCGTGCTGTCAGCATGGAGCCTGCTTGGGAAATTTCTGTCCCTCCCTCTCTGCCCTTCCCCTGCTCAAAATAAATAAATGTTTTAATTAAAACTAAAAATTCTTGGGGCGCCTGGGTGGCTCAGTCAGTTGAGCGTCTGACTTCAGCTCAGGTCATGATCTCACGGTCCGTGGAGTTCGAGCCCTGCATCAGGCTCTGTGCTGACAGCTCAGAGCCTGGAGCCTGCTTCCGATTTTGTCTCTGTCTCAAAAAAACGAATAAAACGTTAAAAAAAATGTTTTAATAAAAAATTCATGAAAAAGCATGAGTGCCAAGAACTTTACAAAAAGAGTTTATTCACCCTGAGGACGGCAAGGAGAAGGAGTAGTTGAAACATCACGTCCCAGCAAAGCCACAGAAATTGGGGGCGGGGGTGGGGGTGAGGGTGGAGAATGAGCAGGTAGCTTCTGGCCTGGCCATCAGAAACAGCCTGAGGCCACTTAGGAGCATCCTTCACACAGAATGGGAAGGTTCTTGTGACTTGTTCCTCCACTGCGGTGCTTCCCCCCAAACTGTGTGAGCTGGTGTGGGACAACTCGTGGTTTACAGATGGAAACTTGAAATAGGAGTATTTGCTAATTAAAGTGTACCAGGAGCAAATATCAAAAATGGGATTTCAAGACACTCTTGAATGCTGAGAACAAACTGAGGGCTAAGGGGGCTTGGGGGGGAGAAGGGGGGTGATGGGCATGGAGGAGGGCACTCGTTGGGATGAGCACAGGGTGTTATATGGAAACCAAGTTGACAATAAACTATGAAAGAAAAAGATTTTTAATTTTAAAAGGGATTTCACATTATGTAGACCGAAGCTAAGTAAAAACCTATTTTCCTAGCAAATAAATGATTCTAGTAAGCAAAACTCCAAAGACTATTTCACTAAAAGGTTCTAACATCAAAGCAACATTTCTTTAAAACATCCAAAAAATAAGGGGCGCCTGGGTGGCTCAGTCAGTTAAGCATCCGACTTCAGCTCAGGTCATGATCTCACGGTTCGTGGGTTCGAGCCCCGCGTTGGACTCTATGCTGACAGTTAGCTCAGAGCCTGGAGTCTGCTTCAGATTCTGCATTTCCCTCTCTCTCTCTGACCTTCTCCTGCTCATGCTGTCTCTCTTAAAAAAAGAAAAGAAAAGAAAAGAAAAATCCAAAAAATAAAAACCCACCAAACAAAACTTAAGCCACTTTCAAGCAGGTTGATATGTTGTTTGTTGTATGTTGATATGTTGTTTAATGATACGGTTTTGAACATTTTAAAGGGGGTAAAGAAGAAGAAAATTTGAATCTGGTTTTTACTTGTACATGATGTCTCGAGAAGAATCGTGGGCTTATAAACAGCTGTCTGCCTTTTTTTCCCCTTAGGTGGCATTCCTGGGTGCACAGCCACGCCGGCTGATGAGTTAAAGGGAGACAGTCTGAAAACAAACAAACAGGCATTTACTTTAGAACGTCATTGTTTCCACATTAAGAATGTTAAATAATACAGGCCTCATTACATTCTTAACAAAAAATTTACAATAAAAAAAAAAAGGGTCTCCAGAGCAGTCCTATTCAGTGTCAATCTCAGGTGACTGTCCTTTTTGGGACAAATGTGTTTGGAAGAAGGGACAGGGCTGTAGCCTTCCAGGTCAAAATGAGGGCTCGTTCCCCTTTCCTGTAGTTTACCAGTCAGAAGCTGAATATCATCTTCAAACTATATGTTTAACAAAAGAGTCTATTTCAAGAGCATATATTTTATTAATCTAAGGGAGGGTTTGCCCAAATTTCTCTTTGGTTTGCCTACTATGGATTCATTCTCTTAAAGACTCACTAACTGTACCTTACACATTAAATGATTAGCAACACCTGGATTAGAGGTTAATTTTTTTTGTTTTTCTTACCTGGCCTCTAGGAGTTAATCTTTTTTAGAAGGTTTAGTAAATCCTTGTCTGAGTTTTGCTCCAGAAGCAGGGTCCACTGCTAATCCTTTGCAGACATAAACAGATTTGTTATTATGTAAAAGCAAACATTAGCAAGAAAAAAAAGGAATGATTATGAAATCCTCACATTGGATTCTAAAGTCTCTTCTTCCTTTTTGTTTTGTTCTGTTCTGTAGCTATAGACAAATACTCAGTCTCTATCTTGGGCCAAATAATAAGGGAAACAGGGACAGTCTCAGGCACCTTCTCCACCTCTGCCCCGGGCCCTTCCCCTTCTCCAGGATGGGCCTCTGGACCAGCACCTCAGGCGGGCCATCACTTCTACAATCTGACTCTCCCCATCGCTGTCCTGGCTTTTGAAATGTTCCCTGAGTATATCATGTCTTCGCAGTTCTTTGCCTGCTCTCATTCCAGAAAGGGTTTGATAAGCCTTATGGAAGCATGAGATGCCTTTCCTCCCAGGGCTTATTTTCATAGCGATGGACTCATTCCACAAACAGGATTCTTTCCCTTTGTGCCCAACAGCATTACTAGGTATGAGGGTGGAGGAGTTTATAGATACAAGCATGCCACACCATGGTCTGCTTTGTACCGCACGGCATGGGACGGGAGTCTCAGATAAATCTGGTTTTTTGTTTTCTGCTTTTTTTGTAAAATGGAACAATCCCCTTCTGTCCTAGAGGCCTCCTTTCCACTCCGTGTTTTATGACGGGGAAATTACCAAACAACCCAAGGACATCCTGAATCAAGCTAATCTCAAAAGACACAGGAGGAGAGTCTTCAGTGTTACTTTTACTGAAAGATCTACACGTTTTAGGTCTTCCAAAGATGTGGCAATGACCCCTTGATACTTGTTCCATCTGCTACATAATCAAATTAGGTAAGGAGGTGATGCTAGTGCAGGTAAGATGCTTACATTCATCAAATCCACTGGCTCCAAAAATAAAAGCAGAGCCCACTCGAACAAAGTTGTACAATACAGTTCACTGAACACATGACAGAACATGGCTCCAGTGCCCAGAACTGTACTGTCATAGTGATCCTGGTCTCTCTGTATGAAAGTCCTGTAGAAGCTTCGCTCCGCAGTATCTCCTCAGGAACGCAGTCCCTTTTATATCAAAACCCTTGAGCAAATAGCCACTGGTTGTATATCTGCAAACTAGACTATAAACTTACTTTCCAACTAAACATTAGAATCTTTGTGTGAACAAAAGATCTATATACCTTTTTCTAGAACAATTTCCATACGTAAGTATTACAGGTGATGATCACAATGTTATAAATGCCTCTCCCCTTAATGTTTTCACTTTTGACCCAGTTATCCCAAAGCAGGCAAAGACTCAGTCAGCTCTACCCCTTTTGATGAAATTACTTGAGCCAGTGGCTTAGCCTCTCTATACTCCCCTCGCCTGTACACAGGAATAGGACAATTATGTGTGCGCTGTGTTAACTGTGAGGAGTAAATGAGTTGACATATGAAGTGCTTAGAAGACTGTCTGATGTCAATCTGGGCTATTCCCCATGAAGAAGGGAATTATTTAGCATAGCAAAAAATACCACAGCATATTAGCATAGCAATCTAGCTGCTCAATACCAGGAAAAGAGCTAAATAAGTAATCTTGTGATACAATGCTCAAAGACAAAACAAAACAATCTCTTTTTGCCATAGGGAAATCTTCAAAATGTGTTAGTGAAAAAAAAAATCAAGATGAGCATGGGGCTATGATCCCAAACTTTGATAAAAAGGAAAAAAAAAGTGTACGTAGAGAAAAATGGAAAAAGGTATCGGTGTTAGCAGCGGTCATGTCAGGATACGGAATTATAAGTGACTTTTACTTCTCACTTTTTCTCCATTTTCCAATGTTTTCTACACTAAGCATTAATTTCTTACAGGATACTTTTTTGAAAATGCTCCCTCCAAAGAAGTTTTAGCAGACAAACAAAATAGGTCTAAATGAGGAATCCCAGGCCGTCATGATTGCCTAACTCACACAGCCGCCGGTGACGGAGGATGCAACACCAGCGCCCGCGTTTATCACATCCAGCCTGGGCGCCTCGTGGAGCATTTATGGCCCTCCTTGCTCTAGGGCCAGCCTTCCGTTCTAACTTGATTTTCTGTTCACACCCCACTCGTTGCTATGCTTTGGGCCATTTGTTTCCAAAGTATGTCCTCTGTGTTTTCCTTTTCTTATCTTTGCTCATTCCATCTTCAACTTTTCTCCACTGGTCAACATCTAGCTCATCCTGAAAGCTCATCCCGAATGCCTCCACCCCCACGAAGCTTCCTCTCTCTGACTGACCCCTCCTGCACGGAGCCTTTGGGGCAAGGTCAGATCTTTCCTGTCTTCCCCCAGGACTTTCATTTCGAATTGTTAAATATGTGACATAATTTTTAACTACCTCTTCTCCTAGACTTTTAAGAATCTATGGGCATAAGAAATAACCATGGATAATAATTATGTGTTCAGTGAATGAATCCTGTGAACACCCATGGTGGCTGCTGTATCAGCTTCATACATCACATGCTTTCTTGAATCAGAGATCTTCCTGCACATGCTTATCTTCTCATAAGACTCTAGAAGGGATGAGGGTTGTGACTTATGCACTTGTATCTCCCCTGACTGTGAATTTAGAACAAAACGCTGTGCCTGGAAGGTACACGAGAGTTTAAGAATGAAAGCCAGAGTTTTAGGGAGTTAACTACCGGCTAGATGAAAGACAATAATAGGATTTATGTGGAAGGTGAGTGGCACCAAGTGGCCTAAACTACTGATTATCAATCTAGAAATCGCAAAGTCAAGCAACCACAATTTTTTAAAGATTCTCATATTACAGATTGAGACTGAGCAGAACAGAAACAATGGACAGTAAGATGCAATCTGATCATATAAGAGCCTGTTTATATTAGTGAAAGGCAGTGTTTTTCTCCAAGCCTTAAACATTTTTTAAGAATTCACCTCCCCTCAATATACTTCTTATATGTTCAGTATGCTTTCCTCCCAGGATGACTCCAAATGAAATGTAACTAATTTAAAGGCAAACCAAACTGGAGACTTTTATTTAAATGTAAGCAGGTGACACTACAGGAAAAGGCAAGAAATTAAAAATTTTTTAGTGCTTATTTTGAGAGGAAGTGCCCATGCACATGGGTAGGGAGAAAGCAGGGAGAATCCCAAGCAGTGTACACACCATCAGCACAGAGCCCATCATGGGGCTCGATCTCACGAACTGTGAGATCACGACCTGAGCTGAAATGAAGAGTCAGATGCTTAACTAACCCAGGCGTCCCAAGATGGAGGAGGGGAAAATGGGTGATGGGCATGGAGGAGGGCACTTGTTGGGATAAGCACTGGGTGTTATATGGAAACCAACTTGACAATAAACTATATTAAAAAAATAAGTAAAATATTTAATGGTTAAAAAAAAGCATCTTAAACCTGAACTAAAACAAAAACTACCTCTTAAATCTAATCAACATGACAATTCGAATTCACATGCCAATAATTTAAGTGGGAAATTACAGAATCAAGACACCTACTTTTCTCCCATATATTTCATTCAAAAAAGTATTTATCAAACACCTCATATGTGCCATGAACAATTCCAATAGGTAGGGATACAGCAGTACAATTAAAAATAGACAAAGAAGACAGATCTCAGGCTTCTTGAAACTTAAATTTCTTTTTGGTGGTGGGAGAAAAATATAGATTGAATATTAGATGGTGATAAATGCTATTTTAAAAAATTGCAAAGGGGGAGAGCACCTAGCTCAGTAGGTTAAGTCTCGGATTCTTGGTTTTGGCTCCGATCATGATCTCACAGTTTGTGAGTTTGAGCTCCATGTTGGGCTCTGTGCTGGCAGCACAGAGCCTGCTTGAGATTCTCTCTCTCTCTCTCTCTCTCTCTCTCTCTGCCCCTCCTCTGCTAGTGCATGCATGCTCTCTTTCTCTCTCAAAATAAATAAACACTAAAAAATAAAAAATAAAATACTACAAAGAGAATTATGGAGGGTTTGATAAAGTTTAAACATAGACATTGAGGGGCCTCACTCTGAAGACAACACTCAGCAAAGACCTGAAGTGAGTGAGCAGTGCAGGTCAGGGGGGACTGTTTTGTTTTCAGCCAAAGGAGCAATCAGTGTACAAAAGCCCTGGGTCAGGAGTGTGCAGGCCTGTTACATTATAGAGCACAGGGGCGCCTGGGGGACTCAGTTGGTTAAGCATCTGACTTCGGCTGACGTCATGATCTCATGGTTTGTGACTACAAGCCCCGTGTCGGGCCATTTGCTGACAGCTCGGAGCCTGGAGCCTGCTTCAGGTTCTGTGTCTGCTTTTCTCTTTGCCCCTTCCCTGCTCACATTTTCTCTCTCTCTCTCTCTCTCTCTCTCTCAAAATAAACATTAAAAAAAAAGAAAACATTTTAAAGAAGAACACAGAGGCAGCGGTGGGATAGAACCCAGTGTGAGCCATGTTAAAAAGTGTGCCTTTTCCCTCTTACACTGTTGGTGGGAATATAAACTGGTGCAGCCCCTCTGGAAAACAGTGTGGAGGTTTCTCAAAAAATTAACAATAGAACTCCCCTATGACCCAGCAATAGCACTGCTAGGAATTTACCCAAGGGATACAGGGGTGCTGATGCATAGAGGCACATGTACCCCAATGTTCAAAGCAGCACTTTCAACAATAGGCAAATCACGGAAAGAGCCTAAGTGTCCATCAAAAGACGAATGGATCAAGAAGATGTGTTTATCTATACAATGGAATACTACATGGCAATGAGAAAGAATGAAATCTGGCCATTTGTAGCAATGTGGATGGAACTCAAGGGTGTTATGCTAAGTGAAATAAGTCAGGCAGAGAAAGACAGATACTATGTTTTCACTCATATGTAGAACAGGGGAAACTTAACAGAAGACCATGGGGGGAGGAGAGGGAGGGAGGCAAACCATGAGAGACTCCCAAATGCTGAGAACAAGCTGAGGGTTGATGGGGGTGGGGGGAGAGGGGAAAATGGGTGATGGGCATGGAGGAGGGCATCTGTTGGGATGAGCACTGGGTGTTATATGGAAACCGACTTGACAATAAATTATATTAAAATAAATAAATTAAATAGATAAATAAATAGATGTTACTTAGCAACATCACAGTGGTCATAAACCACCATTAGCTAGCCAAGAGCAAACATAATACTATTTTGCTTAGACCTACTGGCTACTAATCTATTTTCTGATTGATTAGAATGGTGTCTTTATAACATTCTGCCTATTGTCAAGTGCTGGGACGTGTCACATGCTGAGACACATCATGGGATGTGTCACATACTGTGAAACAAAATTTTTGAGGTCTAGTTTAGGAGCTTTTCACTTATTTTCATAGAAGCCTTGCTGCTACTCTGAAGAAATCACTTAGTCCAAGCCAAAAAACTATTCCTTTATTTCCAACACTATTTCAAACTGACACACTGCCTTCTCCCATTCTGTCTTTTTGCAAGTTTACTAGACCAAGGAATGAAGGCCCTAGATCCCACTGCTATAATCAGACCGGACTTGGCACATTGTCAGAATTCTCTAATCATGATGAATTTAGAAATATTCCCTCCTGGCAAGTAAGGTTTAACCTCAAACTTAAAAGAAGGCTTTTCACTGAAAGGGAAGCTTTATAATATAATCTTTGAAAAAAATAAACTATAATATAAAGAACTTGTCTCTCTGAAGGACACCAATCTATGATTTAGAAAACTAGCTTACCGAAAGTTTTACCAAATAAACATACGTATAATTTGAATGTATTATTTTCTAAATGAAAACTAAAACCCCATTGTTAAGTTTTCACAGATCAGGGAAAAAAACGAATGAATTGGGTTTACATGGCTGTAGGGAATCTTTTCTAAATGTCCCATTCCATTTTTAGCCCATGATAAACAACTCATGAGGAATTTCAAAACTACGAAAGCTTTCTGGTATGGTGACTTTATGGACTGTGAGACTGGCAGTTCCTAGTCTGATTCTGATAACACCTTCAAAATAAAACTCCTGATCAGAGGCGCCAATATGGCCGTGAGTGAATTCACATTGCCTTCATAGCACGATGTTGATCATCAGAAGAATGCCACATTTATCAAGGCAGCTCAGTGCAGAGGGGCAGCCCAGGAGATATCTCACCTGGGTCTGCTGTTTGCCAGTTGTGTGCTTTGAACAAATAACTTCTCCTTCTGAGCCTTTTTCCCTTTCCACAGATTAAAACATTTGGGAGATTATCAGGAAAATAAAATGAAATGGTTCTAGCACACAGGGAAGTGCTTTAATGGTGGCTATGCCTTTCTGCTACTTGGAAGAAATTATTTAGTTCTAGCAAGGAAAATTTCCCTTTTTTTTTCTTCTCCAGCTTTATTGAGATATAATTGATTAGAACATTGTGAGAGTTTAAGGTGCACAATAGGATGGTTTGATACACATATATCTTGCAAAATGACTACCACAAAAATTTTTGCACATCTACAACCTCACATAGTTCCCTTTTGGGTGGGTGGGTGGGTGGGTGTGTGTGTGTGTGTGTGTGTGTGTGTGTGTGTGTGTGTGTGTGTGTGTGTGTGTGTGTGTGGTGTGAGAATATTTAAGATCTATTCTCTTAGCAACTTTCAAGTGTATACTACAATATTGCTAACAAAAGTCTCCACGCTGTACATTAGATCCCTAGCACTTATAATTAGGAGTCTGCACCCTTTGACCATCATTTCCCCATCCTCACCCTTACCTATGACAACCACATTCTACTTCCTGTTTTTATGAGTTCAACTGTGTTTAGAGTCCATATGTAAGTGTGATCACACAGTATTTAACTTTCTCTGTCTGAACTATCTATCTCACTTAGGATAATGGCCTCACTGTCCATCCATGTTGTCGCAAAAGGCCGGACTTCTTTCTCTTCTGTGGCTACATAATACTCCATTATGTGTATATACAATGTCTTGAAGTCTTCATCAGCAAACACTTAAGTTGTTGCCATATCTTGGCTATTCATTTTCTTCTTTTATTTTCCACAGCATACCCGACACACTGTTATATCCCACTCTTAATCTCTCTTCAACTTTACAAGACCAGAGAATGATGGCTCTAGACCACCCTGCTATAATCGTATCTGACTGCGTATCAACAGAGTTATCAAATCCTGATAAATTAGGAAATTCTCTTTCTCGGTGAATAAGCTTTAACCTCAATCAAAACCACTTATCATTATATCCAAAAGCAACGCTATATGCCATGGCGTTTGCCAACTGTCAACAAATCCCAAAGTCAACAGCAGTTCCCTTCTGGTCCCTCACGTGGTAGCTGAACTCACTCACTCCGACTCACCTGGCCTAGTTGGGACCACATTCGGGGATTCCAGGGCCCTGTTCTGCAGCAAGACTCCCATGGCACTGGTTACCGTTGGCTCTTTTTTGGGACTCATCTGAGCCCTAGCCTACAGGAAGAGCAAGAGAGACAGGGAACAACTCTGTACCTTAGGTAGCACCCAGGAGGTAAAACTGTCGCCACTTAAGCAGTAGCAGATGGGGGTCAGCTCCCGGACATGCTCTGCCCAGCGGGAGAAGGGGATGCACGCACACCCTGTACCCTCGTTCGCCTGTCCTCCTGCTGGTTCTCAGAGCCACGTCTGGGTTTTGGCACTTTCATTCCATAATCAACCCCTAAGGGGAGTGGTGATATGTTAATCCTGTAAAATTCGTTGTATGGAGACATAAGAAATCACTTAATGTCAATGAGGACAGTTATGGAACATTTTAGTTTTTCATTTTACTTGAGGATGATTTTGTTTTTAAATACATGAACAGAGAAGAAAAACAGACATTGGCAGGCAGCAAATGTTTTAAACATGGAATTCCATCATCCCCGCACCACACCCCTCCCTGCTGAGCAGCGGTAGCTGAACAGTTACATTAATATGGAACAAGGGCCCAAAGGTCCTTCGGGGGCCTCTTCCCTAGCTACTGGTCCCAACAACATTTCCATGGCAACCACCGTATAAAGATAACCTGTTGCTCCAAGTGAGAGTTCTCACGTGGGCAAGGGTGGCTGGGAGGGAGATTACAGCAGGCGGCTCATCCGCGTCCAAACAAAGACAGCTATTTTCAGAGGCCCATATTGGTCTCTTTTGGTTAAGGCTATAACACATTTTTAAAGTTGATTATGTTTAAAATAGAAACACATTTCGGCCGCGCTGTTAACAGCCCTTCAGAAGGAAAACGACCCCTCCCGTCTTGCTCCCCTCTGAATAAGCCTCACTATTCGCCTGGCCCCTGAGTGGCAAAGCCAGCGCAAGACAAGCAAGGACTGCTGTTCAGATACACTCTACGGGGAGTTTCCTCAGAAAGCAGCTAATTTTTCTTCTGTGCTCCCAGTCACCACTCAGTTCTGGAAAACAAGGAGAGGAACAGGGCCAAGTCACTGGTTACACTCAGGACGGCCAGCTGGCCTTCTTCAGGAATAAAGAGCACTTCCGTTTGCTGCTTCCCTGGACTCCCTCTGGCCCCACTAACGTGACTAACTTCATGAACTGGCTAGAACATTTCGAAGAAATGTAACGCGCCCTTCACTGCTTCAGAAGGTATAGGTAGAGTTTTACTTAGAAAACTTCTCCAGGACGCCTGGCGGTGGGGGTGGGGGTGCGGGTGGGGGGGTGGGGGGTGTGTTCAGTCGGTTGAGCATCCGACTCTTGATTTCAGCTCAGGTCATGATCTCACGGTCCATGGGTTTGAGCCCCACATCGAACTCTGCCCTGACAGCCTGCTTGGGATTCTCTCTCTCCCTCTCTCTGCACCTCCTCCACTAGCGCTCTCTCACAAATAAATGGATAAACTTAAAATAAATTTTTAGAAGGACATTTTTAAAAAGAAAACTTTGCCAGCTCAGTTGAATTCTGGCCCAAAGCAGCCCCCCCAGCTGTGGTGCCTGTCCCACTAACAAGAGAGGCCGCCCGGAGAGGAGGAGGAGCGTGGGGCCGCGTGGGAAGAGGAAAGGCAGGAGCCACTTTGCTGATACTGTCTGTAAGCCTCCCATCACAACGAGGCAAGGTACAGATTTAAGTGAGTCTCAAAGAAACTGTCCAAGTTTACCTACGGATAGTTAAGAACTGCAAGTCCAACCCTGACTACTGATTGCAGGGTCTGGGCGCCTTCCACAGTGCACTGCTCCCATGCTGTTTCAGGTATAAAGACTGGAGCTCCACAACTATATTTATCATAACCACCCTGCCTGCTCCACCAACAGATCTATCTCCTGCTTCCTGTCTCCTTATCTAGATGTACAGTATAGCCCCTTCTCGGGCTCTGAAGCTAAAACCCTTGTCAACCCTCTTTTAGCCCATATCCAATCAGCTTCTCAGACCATCCCCTCCCCACCCCCATTCTTTCTCAAACTCTTCCTCCACATACAACCCATTAATCCTCCTCCTCTGGGCCCTCATCCTTTCTCTGCACCTGGGGCTCCTAATGGTGGCCAATCCCTCTGACCGCTAGTGGCAAAGGTGATCCTTCTAAAAAACTAATTCTGTGTCACTGCAGTCTGCACTATTCAACACGTCTACACTGCCCATTGAATGACACAGGAAGCAGGTCACAACCAGGCAAAGAGCTAAGAAAGCAGATTTGCAGAGAGGGGAGCTCACAGAAGCATGCCAGGAAGAAGGGACAAGGTGAGAAAGTAGAGAAGACGACTTCCTGGGTTCAGGGGGACTTTCCAGTTCCTGCGTGAGGTCCTCAGATTTGAGGGCATCTGGCCACTTCCTCTTCTCCTCCTCACTGAACTGACTCGAGTGAAAGCTCTCCTAGATCTGACGCCCCTTCACGTGCCCCTTCTCCCTCACACACAGGCAGGCCATGCTTTAGCCCACATGGTGGGCTCCTGCGTAATACCCTCCCCAACCCCGACTCCAGGCTGGTGAACCCGTCTGATATTCAAGGAGAAGTGCTGCCCCTTTTGTAGCCTCCCACGGACCACACTGTCCCTTCCTCCATAGTGCTCCTGCACAGGTCAACTATCACAGCTTCTGATTGCTCGTTTCCAAGTCCTCCTCCTCCTCCTCTGCGGAATTACAAATGCTGATCAACCAGCACCTAGCACAGTGTCTGGGGCACTCCTAGTAGACACCCAGTAAGGGTCTAATGTATGTGGAGACGGCGCTGAGTCCGCAGTCCGTGAGATACACTACTGTTGGACAAGCTCCCACTTCTATTACATACTGGATTTCGTGGAAATCTTTCTCAATATGTTTCATACCCTCAAATATTCAGACCGATTTAATCTTTCCTTGGCGTCAGAGCCATGCTATGAGACTAACAGTTTTTATAGTATATTGTAAGTTATATCCCTGGGACCTCTGATGGGTGTGCAGCTGTTTGCTGAACTTCAGTTCTGTTTTTCTAGGTCTGTTGTCTTCCTAACCGGCTCGTCATTTTACTTACCTGTACCTATTCATAACAGTGTGCTTCTATTCATCTACTTTACCTTGCTGATTTGATGGCTTTAAATAAAAGGCTGCAGACCCCTCCCTCTATCACAGAGCAAAACACACGACTACAGAGCAGGTCTTCCTTGTGAGAGCTTCCCCACCCGGCCAGCCCCATGTCCAAGCTTGCAGTGCTTTTCTGGATGGCTAAGGCCATTAGCCACTGCTGCATACATACACGGGGTTTTACCCTAACACCACAGAAACACTACTTATATTCAAGGCTTCACCCCAAGAAGCTTCAATCATGGTTGAAATATTTTTTCTATAATATCCAAAGGTGCTGTTAGCGAGAAAGCATGCCTCGAAGGAAGCCAACTTCCATGAGGATGAGTGACAGTGAGCAGTGACCTTGGTCCTCATACTTCTGGGGATGGGTAATTTAGGTTCCCCAGCAAATCCTACCTGCCTGCCCCGAGCATCCAAGGTCAGAGAGCCAACACGTGGGGAGAGAGAGTTACCTGCACCCTGGATGCCAATTTGGCTGCTGTTTGGGCGGGATCAAAGACTCGGCGAGAAGACTGATCCTTGCAGAAATTAATGTGCCGATTGGCTGCGGTTTCATTAAACCTCCTCATACAGTATGGGCACTGAATATAATCTAAATGCAAAGATAAGAACAAAAGGCAATTAACGTTTGAAAAACAACTCTGGAATGGACTATATGAAATAAAATAAATGGGATATGACCTCTGCTCCACCACAAAAGAACAAAAGTCCCAGACTCTGGTTTGAGACCGCGTATGTCAGAGGGAAAGGTGTGCAAGGGGTCAATAAACAACAGAGCAGGGGAGACGTTTTTCTGTCTATACACTTACTTCAATTAAGTATGTCCCTTCAAAATGTTTACATGATACGTTTGTTAGACAATGGACTCGGCATATTTAGGCACTTCCCACGTAAATGAATTATTCAGTGAATCCTTATGTGAAGCAAGCGGCCCTAGGTTCACACTGTTGGCACTGACGGTGCGGAAGGGCACAGAAGCCACCAGAGCCCAGGCTGTGGTACTGAGTGGGGCGGAAGGTCACCTGAGACGAGGTTATGGAGCTCCTCTCCCTCCTTATGGGAGGAGGAAGTCGTTTCAAATTTGTGGGTATTTGGGATGGGATTTGAAATCAGTGTGGCTGGCAGACACGCTGCTTCTGCAGTGGCTGATTTTTTTTCAGTCAACTCCTAAGTGAGGAGGCAAATAGTAAGTTCACGGAAGGAGTTAACGGAAAAAGAAAAAGGTGGGGTTCACAAAGGAAAAAAGCAAAAGCGGGAGGAGGGGAAGGAAAGTGGCTCCAGACACACACAGCTTTAGCTTCCAGGGCCAGAACCTCGCGGGCAGCTCGGTGGGCCCCAGGCCCCTCGGTGCTGCTGCCCACTGCTCTCTGCTTGGCCCTTGTTCATAATGACTAAACAGTGAGGGAAATGGGACACGACAGAACCACGGCCTTTGCAGAATGAGGAGACGCTCACAGCAAAGCCAGTTTGGAGCCCCCCGCCCCGAAGGAGGCGGGAATGTCAGAGTTTTCTTTTTGTTTTGTTTTAGGCAGCTGTAAGGGATGACAAAGTGGACAGGAGCGACCTAAGAGAGTAACATTCCCCTTCTGCCCTGTCAGGAACGATCTGAGACAGCACCGACCTTATACTTTGCACAGACATTTGCCTTAGTCATGCACGTCCACATGTGTGCATGAGTATCTGAAGCAGTGATGTCTTCAAGGTTAAGAGTTTTTTGAAGGCATCTTTTTAAACAATTTGGGGGAGTTTTCTGTTTGAACAAATCACTTCCTACAATGAATACTCATAAAATGTAACAACTGGCATATATAAGAAATTGGAATATGGTAACAGATGAGCACTTAGCGTAACCTTTTATTTCACATTCTGGAAGGCACATTCTGGAAGGCAGTACGTAATCACCAACTGAATACATACTGAACACCTATTACGTGCCCAGCACCGGTTTTTACTTGGGGGTACAACGACTCTGCAGAAACAAAGTTTTCCCACGGTGATAAATTCCTTGAACAAAATAAAATAGGACAGCATTGGGAAATGAAGAAGGCCCTGCAGCCTGCCTGACTGGTTTTGAGCCTGAGCTACATGCGTGAATGACAGCAAGTTACTCAATATCTTTAAGCTTCGGTTTCCCCAGTCCCTACACAGCACCTATTTCATCAGGCTGTTGTGAAAATTAGCTCAGATAAGCCGCACTAGGGCTCAGTACAGTGAGCGGGTGGGACATCCTATTACTACAAGGAAACTGGCCCAGCAAGCTTGCATTTCCAACTGCCAAATAGGAATGAAACTGCTTATAAAAGTAAAATTGCAAGTGCCATTGTTGTGCAGAATTCATGACAGCGATGGAGAAAGCAATCTACAACTCAGCTCTTGGTTTGGTGGTTTCCTCAGTTTTACCAGCTGAGAGTCCAGGCTTTGATCAGAAATGCCACTACCACAAACCCTACTCAGTTTGTGCAAAGACGGTGATCGTGGCAGACTGCGTGGCTTCTTCACCCCCACTTGTTCATTCATTGATTCACTGCCACCCTTCTGTGTGGTTGGTGTCAAATGCCACGACGGACACAACAAAGCCGAGTATCTCCTTGCCAACAAAAATCTCAGAGACAACCAGAAGGCTAGGCAAAGAGGCAGACAAGGACCACTCATGATGTCAGCTTCGAAGGGAGGAAGCACTGGGTCCTCGAGCAGCGCAGAGGAGGGACGTGAAGTCAAGATTTAAAGGGGCAGAGGAAGGGGTGGTTGGGTGGCTCAGTCGGCTAACCGTCCAACTTCAGCTCAGGTCATGATCTTGTGGCTCCTGGAGTTCGAGCCCCATGTCAGGCTCTGTGCTGACACCTGGAGCCTGCTTCGGATTCTGTGTCTCCCTGTCTCTCTGCCCCTCCCTCACTTGTGCTCTGTCTCTCTCTCTCTCAAAAATAAATAAACACTAAAAAAATAATAGGGGCGCCTGAGTGGCTTAGTCGGTTGGGCGTCTGACTTTCGCTTGGGTCATGATCTCGTGGTTCGTGGGTTCGAGCCCCGCGTCGGGCTCTGTGCTGACTGCCAGCTCAGAGCCTGGAGCCTGTTTCGAGTCTGTGTCTCCCTCTCTCTCTGACCCTCCCCTGCTCATGCTGTCTCTCTCTCTCTCTCTCCTAGAAATAAATAAAAATATTTAAAAAAATAAATAAAGGGGCAGAGGAAGAAAACTTCAAATACTCTGAGAATGGAAAAAAAAATTTTTTTTGCAACAATAATCTGAACACAGCATGACTGGTTTGTACGGTCTACCCTCATCTCAGTCTGAATCCCCTCTTCCTCTATCAATAATGGTGTCATTAAAGTCACCATGTGCTGTTTATTTCCAAAGTAATGATCTTTAAAGTCTGACTACAAATGGGTTCTTAGGATGACTATGGGAAAGGTGGCCAGATCTCAGAAACATTAAGCAAGAGTCATTTTTAAAATGTAAGCACTGTGTTGACTACCCATGTCTTTGTAGCCTCTGAAATGGGCACCAAATGTCCCAGGCCTCACTGAAAAGGTCAACTGTTTCTGTAAAGTGTCACAGCATCCTGGAAAGCTGAATGATTGGCAGACTTAGGTCGGTAAGAATTAGAATAAATACATGTGTCACAACTGAGTCATGAAATCAGGAATCATGGTGAGGAAAAAAAAAAAAATGAAATGATCTGCAAACTCATGCATACTAGGCCACATTATATATAACCCCAGTTAAAACTGTATACGTTTTCTAGTATTTAAGACTGAGAATATACGGGCTAATATAAAATCCTCACACAGTCTAATGAAGTAATGAAAAATGTGTTATTTTAGATAATCATTTTGTTTGGTATATAAAATTATAATAAGGGCACAGGAAAGAATTTGATTATAAAGCTATATTTTAGCAGAATATGAAAGCAGAAAAATAAATTGTACATGTGATGAGATCTTACAAAGAGCATTATTTACTTTAAGGAAACAATAATCCCCACATTTTAAATCCAATGTGGAAATTAGAGAAATCCACACAGCAGGGCAGCTGACATAGTTTCGTTTATTTGCCTAAAGAACTATCAAGTATCTGTAGCTTCTGCTATTAAAAGGAAATATTGCTCCTAAAAGATTTTTTTTTGTTATATAAGGCTTGTTGCCAAAGTATTATCAAAATCACAGCCATAGATCTTTCTACTTTCACATTATTTTAAGCTATATTTTCATTAGCACCCAGCAGAAGTGAAGCAATTACAAAGATTATTTTCTGGCACACCAGCACGCCCATAACAGTTGTGGCCAGGCCTCTTAGCCAGCTGCGCTGGGAGCTAATCCCACCCACCAGCACGCCCAGAGCAGCTGCAGCCAGGCTGCGGGGCCAGCTATGCCAAGGGCCAGCCCCGCCCACCAGTGCACTCCCAGCAGCTACGGTCCATTTGGAAGAAGAGGCACAAGCAGCCGGCATGAAGCGCACTCCTGGAGCTCTATGACCAGGACAGATTGCACTACTGGGCTCCAGAGGCCGTCTACACAAGACCACTACCAGGAAACCTAACTGACCGAGAAACAAACACGGAGAATAAGACAAAACAGACAGAGAATATATACCAAACAAAAAAATGAGACAAAAGCTCAAAAACACAAACAACTAAACAAAATGGAGATAAGCAATCTACCTGATAAAAAGTTCAAAGTGATGGTAATAAAGATGCTCACTGGACTTGAGAGAAGAGTGGATGGAGTCCATGACAACTTCAACAAAGACAAAGAAAATGTAAGAACCAACCAGAGAATACAATAATGAAATGAAAAATGCACTAGAGGGAATCAACATAGATTAGAGGATGCAGAAGAATGGATCAGCAATCTGGAAGACAGAGTAGTGGAAATCACCCAAACTGAACAGAAAAATAAAAAAATAATTTTTAAAAATGAGGATAGGTTGGGGCACCTGGCTCTATCAGTTAAGCATCTGACTCTTAAATATGGCTTAGGTTGTGATCTCACAGTCATGAGATGGAGCCCCATTTCAGGCCCTATGCTGGGTGAGGAGCCTGTAATATTCTCCCTCTCTCCCTTTGTCTCTGCCTCACTCTTTCTCTCTCTCAAAAGAAAAAAGTAATGAGGATAGGTTAGGGGACTTCTGGGACAACATCAAGCATTTTAACATTCATATCATGGGGGGTCCAGAAGGAGGAAAGCCAAGAGAAAAGGGTAGAAAATTTACTGAAGAAATAATAGCTGAAAACTTCCTAACCTCAGGAAGGAAACTGACATCCAGGCCCAGGAATCACAGAGTCCCAAATAAGATGAACCCAAGACATGTAATAATTAAAATGTCAAAAATCACAGATAAAGGAAGATTCTTCACAGCAGCAACAGGAAAGTGACTAGTTACATACAAGAGAATTCTCCACATAAGGTTATCTGCTGATATTTTTTAAGTTTCTGCTAAAACTAAAGTCATGTAGTCTTAACTAAAGTTATTCTGTAGAAACTTTGAAAGCTAAAAAGGAGAGGCATGACCTACATTCAAAGGGCAGAGAGGAAAAAACCTATATCCAAGAATACTCTACCTGGCAAAGTTATCATTCAGAATTAAAGGACTGATAAAGAGTTTCCCAAACAAAAGTTAGAGTTCATCACCACTAAACTGGCCTTACAAGAAATGTTAAAAGGACTTAAGTGTAAAATAAAAGGCCATAATCAGAAGTAAGAAGATTATGAAAAAAATTGTTTCACTGGTAAAAACATATAGTAAAGTCAATCACTTATAAAGCTAGTATGAAAGTTAAAACACAAAAGTAGTTAAATCAGTTACATATACAACAACATGCTACTACTAAATAACCAATGGGTCAACAAAGAAATCAAAAAGGAAATCAAAATACGCCCTGAAACAAATGAATTTGAAAACACAATGTTTCAAAATCTTCCATGCAGCAAAAACCATTCTAAGAAGGAAGTTTACAACATACAGCTTACCTCCAGAAGCAAGAAAAATACCAAATAAGCTATCTAAACTTACACCTAAAGAACCTATAAAAAGAAACAAATAAAGCCCAAGTTAATAGAAGGAAGGAAATAATAAAAGTCAGAGCAGAAGCAAATGAAATTAAGAAAAAAGCAAGTGGGGGGGAGGGGGGGATCGGCATAGAGGAGAACACTTATGGGGATGAGCACTGAGTGTTATGTGGAAACTAATTTGACAATAAACTATTCGTAAAAAAAAAATTATATTACATGGTAAAAAAAAAGAAATTAAGAAAAAAGCAATAGAGAAGATCAATGAAATTAAAAGATGATTCTTTGAAAAGATAAACAAAATTGATAAACTTTTAGTAAGACTGATCAAGGAAAAAGGAGAACTCAAATAAATAAAATCAGAAATGAAAGAGGAGAATGTACAACCAACAATATAAAAATAAAAAGAATTATAAGGAACTACTATGAAAAATTATATACCAACAAACTGGACAAACTTAGAAGAAATGGATAAATTTCTAGAAACATGAAATCTTCCAAGACTGAATCATGAAGATACATGAAATCTGAACAGACCACTTGAATGAATAAATGAAATTGAAGCATAAATCCAAAACCTCTGAACAAACAAAGTCCAGGACCAAATGACTTTACAGGGGAACTCTACCAAACATTTAAAGAAGAGCTACTATATACTTTCTCAAACCATTCCAAAATATTGACGAGAAAGACATACTTCAATTTCATTCTATGAGGCCAGCAACCTGATACCAAAACCAAAGAAGCTAAAAAAAAAAAAAATTATAGACCAATATCTCTAAGCAAAAATCCTCAACAAAATATTAGCAAACTAAATTCAATTAATTCACATTAAAATAAGTAAGTCACAGGGAGGAAAAGTACAGCATAGGGAATATAGTCAATAACAACCAATAATTTTGTATGATGGCAGATGGTGGCTACACTTATCATGGTGAGCACTGAGTAATGTACTGAATTGTTGAATCAATATGCTGTATGCCTGAAACTAATATAACATTGTTAACTATACATTAATAAAAACAAAAAATGTTTAAAAGATCACACACCAAGTGCGATTAATTCCCTGGGATATAAGGATGGTTCAATATCTGCAAATCAAACACTGTGATACACCACATTTAAGAAAAATAAAGGGTAAAAATCATACAATCCTTTCAACAGATGAAGAAAAAGCATTTGACAAAATTCAACATCCGCTTATAATAAAAACTCTCAACAAAGTGGGTACAGAGGGAACATACCTCAATGTAATAAATGCCATATATCGCAAACAAAGAGCTAACATCATACTCAATGATGAAAGGTTGAGAACTTTTCTTTTTCCCCTTAGATCAGGAACAAGAGAAGAATGTGCACTCTCACAACTTTTGTTCAACATACTACTGGAAGTCCTAGCCACAGAATACAGACAAGAAAAAGAAGTAAAAGACATATAACCTGGTAAGGAAGAAATAAAACTGTCACTATTTGCAGACGACATGATACTATATACATAGAAAACCCTAAAGACTATTAGAAGTAGTAAATTAATTCAGTAAAGTTACAAGGTACAAAATTAATATCCAGGAATCTGTTGCATTTCTATATGCATCAAGAAGAATAAAATACATTTAACCAAGAAGGTGAAAGACCTGTACTATGATAAGTATAAAACACCGATTAAAGAAAGTGAAGACCACACAAATAAATGGAAAGATACACCATGCTCATGGACTGAAAGATTAAATATTGTTAAAATGTCTATACTACCAAAGCAATCTGCAGATTCAATGTAATCCCTACCAAATGACCACTAGCATTTTTCATAGATCTAGCATTTTTCATAGATCTAGAACAAGTGACAACATTTTTATGGAACCAAAAAAGACCTTGAATAGCCAAAGAAACCTTGAGAAAGAACAAAGCTGGAGATATTACAATTCCAGATTTCAAACTATATTACAAAGCTCTAGTAATCAAAACAGCATACTCCTGTCACAAAAACAGACACAATGGAACAGAATAGAGAGAAGAAGGCAAGAATATACAGTAGGGAAAAGACAATCTCTTCAACAAATGGTGTTGATAGATACATGCAAAAGAATGAGAAAGGCCATTTTTTTACACCACATACAAAAATAAACTCAAAATAAATGAAAAACCTAAATGTAAGACCTGAAACCATAAAAATTCTAAAAGAAAACACAGGCAATAAATTCTTGGACATAGGAGTCAGTACTATATTTTTCGATCTGTCTCCTTACACAGGGCAAAAAAAGCAAAAATAAACTAGGACTACATCAAACTAAAAAACTTTTGCACAGTGAAAGAAACCATCAACAAAAAAGACAACAACAAAGACAAAAAAGCAAACTACCGGCTGGTAGAAAATATCTGCAAATGATATATCTGATAAGGGGTTAATATACAAAATATATAAAGAACTCCCAGAACTCAAAACCTAAAAAATCTGAATAAAAAATGGGCAGAAGACCTGAATAGACATTTTCCCAACGAAGACATACAAATGGCCAACAGGCACATGAAAAGATGCTTAATGTCACTAATCAGGGAAATGCAAATCAAAATCAACATGAAATATTACTTTACACTTGTCAGAAGGGATAGAAGCAAAAAAGACAGGAAAGGGACTCTTGGGTGGCTCAGTCAGGTAAGTGTCCGACTTCAGCTCAGGTCATGATCTCATGGCTCGTGGGTTTGAGCCCCACGTCGGGCTCTGTGCTGACAGCTAACTCAGAACCAGGAGCCTGCTTTAGATTTTGTATCTCCCTCTCTCTCTGACTCTCCCCTGCCCATGCTGTGTCTCTCTCTCTTTCTCTCTCAGAAATAAATAAAACATTAAAAAAAATTTTTTTTAAAGACAGGAAAAAACAAGTGTTGGTGGGGATGCAGAGAAAGGTAACCTCCATGCACTGTTGGTGGGAATGGAAACTGATGCAGCCGCTAGAAAAGAATATGGGGAGTCCTCAAAAAATTAAAAATATAAATACCAGGGGCACGCACCTGGATGGCTCAAGCCAACTCTTGATTTCGGCTCTGGTCATGAGGATTTGGTTGTGAAATCGAGCCCTGCATTGGGGGCTCAGTGCAGAGCATGGCACCTACTTGGGATTCTCTGTCTCCACTCTCAAAATAAATAAACTTTAATATATATATATTATCCACATATATATATATATATATATATATATATATATATATCCATATAATATATATATATTTACCATATAATCCAGTAATTCCATTTCTGGATATTTACCCAAAGAAATGAAAACTCTAATTCAACATGGGTGGACCTAGAGGGTAATACGTTAAGTAAAATAAGACAGAGAAAGATAAATAGCATATGATTTCACTTATATATATAACCTAAAAAACAAATGAACAAATGAACAAAAAACAGAAACAGACTTATAAATACAAAAAACGAAGTGGTGGTTGCCAGCAGGGGAGGGAGGTGCAGGGATGGGCAAAATAGGTAAAAGAGGTAAAAACTTCCAGTTACAAAATAAGTAAATCCCCCTTTCCATAAACGATGAATCTTAAATAGTAATCCTAAACAAAGGATAAAGAAAAAAGGTCATCTCACCAAAAAATATTTTAATTTTATAAAGTTATCTGTAATTTTCCTCTCATTAGAAAACAAAACAAAAACAAACACCAGATGCAATACAAAAAGCATTACCGAAAGCATCCTATCCTACTTTTTCTGCTTCCTCTGATTAAAAAAAAAAAAGTTTCCTTAATCAAGAGAAACTATTACAAGAACAGAAAATTAGGATGTGCTCTGCCAATGGGTAAGAGATCAACACCCACAATGATCAATCTCAACACTGTTATAGTGGTCCAAGTAAAATATACTTCATTTTTCACATAGAGCTCTAAAATTCAAATCATTCAGCATGTGAAATAATCTTCTGTTAAGGATAGTCAAGGTAAGCTCTTTTCACACTGGAAAATTATTACGGCCAATATAATCCTTTACTCCACACATCCCTGAGCACTTCAGTACCAAGTATTTTCATCTTCCCCTCAAAACTTAGAAATGGGTAAGTAAATAAGTAAATCAGTCATGGGGATAAAAAGTACAGCTAGTAGTGAATGATATTATAATAAATTTGTATCATGACAGATGTTAACTACACTTAATATGATGAGCAGTTTGTAATGTATACAAATGTCGAATCGTTAATGTTGTATGCCTGAAACTAATAATAGTGTACGTCAACTGGACATAAAAATAATTTTTATAAACCTGTATTTAAAAAGATTATTTTCTGGTTATAGAAGTTCCAATTATTTCTCAGATGATTTTTATAGTGTGATTACACTGTGGGTTTGGAATTGGTTTTGTTTTTTTACTCTTTCAAATGAGCTTTGAGAACTAATTTACATGAAGTAAAATACACCTATTTTAAGCATACTGGCCAGTGAGTTTTAATAAATGTACACACTTCATTTGAAACACAGGACTGTTTCATTACCCCAAAAAGTTCCCTCATACCCGTTTTTCAGTCAATATTCCCCCAAACCCAGTCTCAATCAATCAAAACTCCATTTTCTGTCACTAAAGTTTTGGGGATTTTTTTGTTTGTTTTCGAGAAAGAGCGTGTAAGCATGACTGAGGGGGAGGAGGGGCAGAGGGAGAGAGAGAGGCTGAATCTTAAGCAAGCTCCATGCTCAGCATGGAATCCAGTGTGAGTCATAACCTGAGCTGAAATCAAGAGTGGGACTCTCAACCGACTGAGCCGCCAGGCACCTTTCCTGCCACTCAGGTTTTATCTGTTCTATAGTCTCACATAATAGAACACCCATGTTGCTGCCAATATAGTAGCACTTTCTTCTTACTGTGGAGTTGTATTCTGTTTTGTAAATAATTACACAATTTGTTTATCTACTCACTTGCTAATGGACATTAGCAGGATTTTCCCCCCTAGCTTATGCTATAAAGCCACTATGAACATTAATATAGAAGTCTCGCCTAAGGACACGTTTCCAGTTTGTTGCAAAAATACCTACGTATAGAATTGCTCTATAAATAAGCATATGTTTAACTTAAGAAAATGCCAGTGCAGAGTAGCTGCACTATTTTACACCCCCCTCAACAGGGCGGCTTCCAGCTGTTCCGCATCCTAGCTGTCATTTGTACTGTCAGTCTTTAATTTTAGCAATTCAAGTGGGTATGCGGTGGTATCTCACTGTGGTTGAAATTCACATCTCCCTGACAGAAATGATGTTGGGTTTCTTTTTATGTGCTTATCAGCCACTATTGTGTGATGTATCTGTTCAAATACATCTCTCACTTTTTTCTTACTGGGTTGTCTTATTGAACTTCAAGAGTTCTTTATATATTCTTGATAGGAGTCCTCTGACCATATGTATTGTGAATATCTTCTCTCAGCCTGTGGTTTGCCTTTGCACTCTCTTAAGGGTGTCTCTGAAGACTAAAATTTTTAGGTTTGGTGAAGCCCAATGTATGAATTTCCTTTTAAAAGAATCTCTACCTTTTATATCCTGCTTTTATCCTTTGTTGACTCTTAGATCTAAGATTTTTGGTTTTTCTGGAAATCTTATAGTTGTAGCACTTATATCAGGTCAAATTCCATGGTGAATTAATTTTTGTCAATTAATTTTTGTATAAGGATCACAACTCATTTTTTTCCAAATGTATATCTAGTTGTCCCTGTTTTATTATAGAACTATCCTTTCCTACATTGAATTTTGCTTTGTCAAAATCAATCGCCCATACCTGGGTGGTAGGTCTACATCAAGATTCTCTTTTCTGTTCAACTGATACACCAATGTTAAATTACTGTAACATCAAAATAACTTTGACATCAGGCATTGTCAGTACCCCAATTTCCCCCCTTTTCCCCAAACTATCTTGGCTATTCCAGATCCTTTGAATTTCCACATAATTTGAGAGTCAACTGGTGAATTCCTTATGTGGCAAAGAAAACTTGCAGGGAATTTTACCGGAATTACATGGAGTCCATAGTTCAATTTGGGGAGAACTGACATCATAATATCAAGTTTTTCAAATCATGAAAATGGGTAAATCTCTTCATTTATTTTGGTCTTTTTTAATTTCTCTAAACAGTGTTTCATGGTTTTCATTTTTCAACTCTTACACATATTTTGCTAAACATACATCTAAGTATTTAATGTGTTTTCATAATTGTAAATGTATTTTTAATTTCATTTTTCAATTGTTTATGCTTACTATATAGACATATAAATTATTTATGTATATTGACTTTATATCCTCAAAATGTGTTAAATGAACTTTTAATTCCAGTAGGTTTCTTATAGTTTCCTAAAATCTTCTACATTTACTCATTCACGATTATGTTGTCTATGAATAAAGGTAGTTTTACTTCTTCCTCTCCAATAATTTATTTCCTTATTTCAGTGGGTACTACATCTCCAGTACAGTGTTGAACAGAAGGGGTCAGAATAGATATCCTTGCTTTTTCTCATCTCAGTGGGAAAGTGTTCAGATTATCAAGTGTAATGTTAACTGCAGATTGTTCAAAAATGCCCTTTTACTGAGGTGTTTCCCTTCTATTTCTACCTTTCTAAGAATTTTCTTTTTTAAATATATACAGGTGTTGCATTTTGTCACAAGTTTTCCTGTAGTGGGATAATCATATGCTTTTAAAAATATTTTGTTAGGGGCACCTCAGTGGTTCAAGAGTTAAGCATCTGACTTCGGCTCAGGTCATGATCTCATGGTGTGGGTTTGGGCCCCACGTTGGGCTTTGTGCTGAAAGCTCAGAGCCTGGAGCCTGCTTCAGATTCTGTGTCTCCCCACCTCTCTGCCCCTCCCCTGCTCACACTCTGTCTCTCTCTCAAAAATAAACAAACATTAAAAATTAAAAAAGAGGCTCCTGGGTGGCTTAGTCGGTTAAGCGTCCAACTTTCGCTTAGGTCATGATCTCGCAGTTCGTGGGTTCGAGCCCCTCGACGGGCTCTGTGCTGACAGCCAGCTCAGAGCCTGGAGCCTCTTTCAGAGTCTGTGTCTCCCTCTCTCTCTGACCCTCCCCTGCTCACGCTGTCTCTCTCTCTCTCCAAGAAATAAATAAAAAAAACATTAAAAAATTAAAATTAAAATTAAAAAAGAATATTTTGTTAATATGGTGAACTACATTTACTATTTTCTTCCCTCTAATTAATTGAGGTATAATTTGTTCTTGTAACTTTTTATTTAAAAAATGTTTAATTTTTTATTTATTTCTGAGAGAGAGACAGCACGAGCAGGGGAGGGTCAGAGAGAAAGAGGGAGATACAGAATCTAAAGCAGGATCCAGGTTCTGAGCTAGCAGTCAGCACAGAGTCTGATGCAGGGCTCGAACCCATGAACTGTGAGATCATGACCTGAGCCGAAGTCGAAGTCGGACACATAGCAATTGAGCCACCCAGGCACCCCTCTTGCGACTTTTTAAAGAGGAAGTATACTGAGTAATTGGTTTAAACCTTTCTTCTTTTCTACTTATAAGCTTTTTAAAAGTATATAAATCTCCTCCTAGCACTGTTATAGCTGAATCCCACACATTTTGGTATGTTTTCATTACCATCTGTTCAAAATATTTTCCCATTCTTTTATGATTTCTTCTTAAATCCATGTATTATTAAGAAAAGCTGATAATTTCCAAATATTAGGAATTCTTTTTTTCTCTTTTTTTTAATGTTTTATTTATTTCTGAGAGAGAGAGCGCATGAGCAGGGGAGGTTCAGAGAAAGAGGGAGATACAGAATCTGAAACAGGCTCCAGGCTCTGAGCTGGCTGTCATCACAGAGCCCAACGTGGGGCTTGAACCCACGAACTGTGTGATCATGATCTGAGCCGAAGTCGGACGCTTAACTGTCTGAGCCACACAGGTGCCCCCAAATATTAGGACATTTTCTAGATATATTTTCATCAATTTCAACTTAATTCTGCTGAGTCAAGTAACAATCTGCATGATATTTCAATCCTTTTACATTTACTGAAACTTACTTTGTGGCCCTGCACGTGGTCTACCTTGGATGAATGCTCTACGTATACTTAGAAAGAATTATACTTTGCTGTTGCTGCATGTCACCTTATAGCTTTAGATATTAATTAGGTCAAACTGCCTGTACTGTTGTTCACATTTTCTAGGTCCTTACTGATTTTCCTGCTGCTTATTTTATTAGCTACTAAGAAAGGAACACTAAAATGTCTAAATATAACTGTGAATCTGTCTACAGTTTTGTCAGTTTTTGTTTTATGTTCTCTGAAGTTCTGTTACTAGGTACATAAACATTTAGGATGGATAGGCCTTCTTGATGAATACAGATTTTTAATCATTACCCTTGTTAATAACACTTGACATTTGCATTGCCTGATAATAATATTAGCATTCCAGCTTTATGATTATTACTTGCGTGTGTATCTTTCCCTATGTTTTTAACATGGCAGTATACAGTTGTTTTGACATTGCTGGTATTTAATTCTTTTTATCTTTTTATCCAAGGGGGAAGGCACAAATCATAAGTGTATGTTTCCACGAAATGTTTACAAGCTCCACACACCCATGTAATCCAGCCCAGATCAAGACTCAGAACATTCTCAGCAATGTTCCTCATGTCCACTCCTGCTCATCCCCACCCCTCCAAGGAAAACCACTGCCTGACTTCCAACCTCAGAGATTCAAACCTGAAGTTTCTAAAACATTTGAGTTTCTGGTATTTATAAATCAGGAAATCTGCATTTCTGACATCCTTTGAGAAATTAGATCTGGCGACCCTGGTGTATGTCTCCTTGAGGCGGCGGCGGCCTGCTAACGTAGAGGCAGCTGTCCTGAGTGAGAGTGTGGTCTCTGTAGGCCTACCTGGGTCACCTCCTTGTTTTCTCACCTGCCTGGCACATTTGTTTCTATCCTTCTATTTAAAGTGTGTTTCTTATGGAAAGTATATAATTGGACCTTGTTTTCATATTCAGTGACAATCTGCCTTTAATCTGAAGGGGTCAGTTATATGCAACCATCCATATTGTTAGGTTTAAGTTTACCATCTTGCTATTTGTCTTTCTCCCATCTTTGTTGTTTTTTCCCCCTCTTTTCCTATTCTCTCTTAG
The DNA here is from genome assembly GCA_017311185.1 of Proteles cristata cristata. Classification (NCBI taxonomy): domain Eukaryota; kingdom Metazoa; phylum Chordata; class Mammalia; order Carnivora; family Hyaenidae; genus Proteles; species Proteles cristata. The sequence goes on along the minus strand of JAESUZ010003484.1, from coordinate 490,817 downwards.
ATTGAAAGTTTTTCCATTTTATCTCCACCCATTAGTAATATGTCAAGATTTTTGTGTGTTTACTCTAGGGTTTATAATAGGCATCTTTAAGATATAATAGTTGGGGCGCCTGGGTGGCTTAGTCGGTTAAGCGTCCGACTTTCGCTTAGGTCATGATCTCGCGGTTCGTGGGTTCGAGCCCCGCGTTGGGCTCTGTGCTGACTGCCAGCTCGGAGCGTGGAGCCTGTTTCAGTCTGTGACTCCCTCTCTCTCTGACCCTCCCCTGTTCACGCTGTCTTCCTCTCTCCTAGAAATAAATAAAACATTAAAAAAAATAATAATAAGATATAATAGTCTACCTTCAAATAATACTATACCTATTCAAGTATAAGGGATACTAACCTTATTCATGTATAATACATAAAAAACTTTCTGCAAGGTATGTCCATTTGCTTTACCTAACCTTACTGTATTGTTTTCATACATAATATGTTTTAATTATGCTTGAAATAGCCAGTTATAATCCTAACATTTACTCAATGGAAAACAAGACAAGGATGTATGCTTTCACCACGGCTATTCAATATACTACTGGAAATTCTTTTATTTATTTATTTATTTTTTAAATATTTTTATTTTATTTCTAGGATAGAGAGAGACAGCGTGAACAGGGGAGGGTCAGAGAGAGAGGGAGACACAGACTCTGAAACAGGCTCCAGGCTCTGAGCTGGCAGTCAGCACAGAGCCCGACGCGGGGCTCGAACCCACGAACCGCGAGATCATGACCTAAGCGAAAGTCGGATGCTTAACCGACTAAGCCACCCAGGCGCCCCAAATACTACTGGAAATTCTAACCAGAGGATTTTGATATGAAAAAGAAACAAAAGAGACAAACTGGAGAGGAAGAAATAAAATTACATCAGTTCACAAATGACATAATTTTATAGGTAGAAGACCCTAAAAATTCCACACCAAAAAAACAACTGTTAAAGCTAACGAAATTCAACAAAGTTGCAGGTTAGAAAATATCCTCAAATCAGTCATATTTCTATATACTAGTAATGAACAATCTGAAAAGAAAGTTAACAATTCCATTTACAATAACATCAAAAAGAATAAAATAGGCATAAATCTAACCAAAGTGGTAAAAAACTTGTACCTTCCTATACCTATTCAATGAAATGTTGATGATAGAAATTAAAAAAAAAAAAAAAAGATAAATAAATGAAAAGACAATGCATGCTCATGGCTTGGAAAATAATTCTGTTAAAATGATAACACCATGCAAGCAATGTACAGATTTAATGCAACCCCTATCAAAATTCTAACGCCTTTTTCAGTAACAGAAAAAAAACCCATCCCAAAAATTCATATACAATCTCAAAGGTCTCCAAATAACCAAAACAATCTTGGAGGACTTTCAACACTTACTACAAATTTATTAGAGTAATCAAAACAGGGTGGTTCTGGCATAAAGACAGACATATAGAAAAACAGACTAGGATAGCACAGAAATAAACTTTTGCATATATGGTGAAATGACTTTTTATAAGGATGCCAAGATCACTCAATGGGGAAAGGATAGTCTTTTCAACAAATAGTACTGAGGAAACTAGATGTCCACATGTAAATCTAGATAAGCGACTTCCAATGAATCTCGGATCTTACCTTATTTCACATACAGAATTAACTCCACCTGGATCAAATACAAAACTGTAAAAGCCTGAAAACATAAAACTCTTAGAAGAAAGCACACGGGGAAGGCTTCATGACATGGATTTTGCAATGATTTTTTTGGATTTGACAAAAGCTAGGAAACAAAAGAAAAATAAAACTGGACTTTCTCAAAATTTAAAAATTTTGTGCATCAAAGTATATCATCAAGAAAGTGAAAAGACCAAAAAAAGAGACAGACAGACAGACAGACAGAAAGAAAGAAAAGAAAGAAAAGAAAGTCTACAGAATGGGAGAAAATATTTTAAAATCTTATATCTGATAGGGATTAATATTAACCTAATAGAGTCTCTGACTCTAATTTTCAATTTACAGAAAAACAGAAGATAGAGGAATATACAAGTTAAACATTAGCCTGAGTAAAAAAGCAGACAAATCTAGAATAAGAGATATCCTAAAAGATGTCCTAAAAGATATCCTAAAAGCCTACTGGCTTAGTAGGGATATTGTGCAAGATTAAAGAAAAGAGACAACAACAAAAAATGCATGGTTCTTGGATTGTGATTAGGGAGCAAGGAGTGAGCTTTAAAAGACATTCTTAAGATAACTGGGAAAATATGAGTCCATAGATTATGCAAGAAAACGCGCACATATTTCAGAAATGCATACTGATATATTTAAGGGTAAAGTCTTACGATGTTTGGAACTTAGTTGTAAACAGTTCTGCCCCCCGACCCTCTTACACTGTTGGTGGGAATGTAAACTGGTGCAGCCCCTCTGGAAAACAGTGTGGAGGTTCCTCAGGAAAGTAACAATAGAACTCCCCTATGACCCAGCAATAGCACTGCTAGGAATTTACCCAAGTGATACAGAAATGCTGAGGTATAGGAGCACATGTACCCCAATGTTCATAGCAGCACTCTCCACAATAGCTAAAACATGGAAAGAGCCTAAGTGTCCATCCACGGACGAATGGATCAAGAATATGTGGTTTATCTATACCATGGAATACTACATGGCAATGAGAAACAATGAAATCTGGCCATGTGTAGCAACATGGATGGACCTGGAGGGTGTTATGCTGAGCGAAATAAGTCAGGCAGAGAAGGACAAATATCATATGTTTGCACGTATAGGAGGATTAGGAGGAACTTAACTGAGGAACAAGGGGGAGAAGGGGGGAAATGGTGGGGGAAAGGGAGAGAGGCAAACCATGAGAGACTCTTGATTGCTGACAAAAACTGAGAACTGATGGATGTAGGGGGGAGGGGGGATGGGCATGGAGGAGGGCACTCATGGGGATGAGCACTGGGTGTTGTGTGGAAACTAATTTGACAATAAACTATTTGTAAAAAAAAAAAAATTAATTAAAAAAAAAATAGTTCTGCCCCCCAAAAAATCAGAAGACAGAAAATATGACCATGTAAACAACTGTCAAATTTCAATGGAAGGTATGGTTTATGAGTGATCACTGTAACTATTTCTTCCTTTTTCTGTAAATTTGAAAATTTTCAAAATAAAAAGCTTAAGGAAAAAGCCTCTAGGCCACTAAATTGCACAACTTAAAATGGTTAAAACGGTGAATTTCATATTATGAGATTTTTATCTCAAATCAAAACCCTATTCCCCGCTGCCACCCTCCCACCTCCCAAAATAGAAAAAAACACTGACACTCTGGAGCTATTGGAGAACTGTCCTGCACAGCCCCATTCTCATAGACCATGATGTGAATGGTGTCCTCTGGAGTTAAGCAGTGCCATGACCCTGGGTAAAGTGGCAGTCTCGTGTTGAAATAGAGTTAGAAGGAAACACAGAATCTTTACATGGTATTAAAATAAAATTAGGATAAGATATATTTTATGATAAAATTACCTTTATGATCTAACTGCTATTATTAATTTTAGAGTGCCTAGGAGGAAGCAACGCATGATGATTTGGCCCCAAATCAAGCACAATTGGTTAAGAGTAAAATAAAATGCCCAAAAGCAAACCAAACAGGCCCCACACCTGGGTTGATGGATGGAGGAGGTGGAGGTGGGAGAGGTCGGCCTTGTTTAATGGCTAGTGTACACTGCTTGGCTGAACGGATTGCGTTAATGAAGTCTTCGTGTTGTTGCCTCCAGTTAGATCTCCTCACAGGTTGAAGCTATAAAAAAGAAATACCAATATATACTAACTTAGACTGTACATCTCTCCACTGCAACTTTTGAAGCTGGGATTTAAATTTTAGGACACAGGACTGTGAAATTTAGAGGGAAAAGAGAATGTGTGTTCAAAAATACAAAAAGAGATTTGGAAAATACAGTAAATAAAACTTGCAAGTCACAACAATGTGGGAAAACAAAATAAAAATCAGAAAAACAAACTACAACACTTAACAGAAAGACTTAACTGTAAGATTAAAAAGGACTCTCTTCCAAGTTAATTGCTAGATTTAATGAAAACATAAACGAGATTCTTTTTTGCCACATCTGGAAAGTATCTGAAATACATTTCGAAATCTAAGTGAGCATGATTAAAAAAGAAAACAGTAAAGGTGGATTATACTTACATGACATTACACTGCACTATCAAGCAAAAATGAAACCAGAGAGCCAAAAAGGGGCTTTAATGTACTTAAGGATGTAATCAAGAAGAACAAGCACGATACTGATAGTACCTTGGACTGAGGAGCCTTTCTCACGAGGAGAATGTCAGTGCCCTGTAATCTTTGTTTCAAGGAATTGAAAGGTTTACGCTTTTTGTTGAAGAGTTTCCTACATATTGGCCCATGTCTTTCCTAGAAAAGAAACAGTGGGGATTAAAATTTTTAACATGTACAGTCACAAGGTTTGTACTTAAGCAGCCCCCACTAGAATGACGGGGGTTCACCTTCGGAGCCAAGTTCATTCTCTAACTCTCAAATCACAGCAGAGCAAATCCATCTGGCTCTCTCCACCCATGTTACACAGCACTAGATACTGCGTGAGGGCAAGGTCAAGAAAAGGCCTCTGTGGCCTCCACAGCTACAGAGACATATTTCGAACTTGGTTTTATATACTGAGCTCTACCACTTGGGCTGTGTGAATGATTCCAGGCATTAAATAATGTTGAAAAGGCAAACGTTCTAGTTTAAATTGAAATAAATATTTTTGATACTGAGCTAGGTACTCACTGAAGCCAAGGAAATTTTCCTATGTCTTCTGTTTCCTGCCTCCACGGTTTCCAAATTCCACAAGCAAGTCATCCAGTAACATAACAGGGAATCTGAGTCCCAACAATCCTAATATTCCATTTTACCACCCTTTTGAGATAGCCCTTTGCATACAGCAGGGGGATACTTAGCTCCTACCAATGGAACCTTCTCAGAAAAACTCTTCTTACCACTCAGCAATTTCAAAATGAATTCAACAGGGCCACATTTCTACATACAGCACATTAAACTACTTAACTTCCTCAAGGAGTGGAGAGGTTTCAAAGAAATATTTGAGAACATCTGCAAAAGACAACTGGGACACCCATACAAATAAATGAAGAATACACCAATTCCATTTACATTATGAAGATATTTTCCTTTAATTTATCCAAACATTTCACATCCATGAAGTCATTTATTTCAGAGCAAATCTAAACTTTTAATATTAAGTTTTAAAATGTTACAATATTTAACATTTAACAGACAATCGGCAGGGAAAACATTCTTTACTCCAGCCAAGTAGTCCTTTAAGTATTCAGGATTTTTAGTACATAAAAAATGAACCAACAAACAGAGCTTCGCCCGTGTACCACCTTTACAAAAATCTAAGGCATCACTGCTATAGGATTATACCAACAACTTTCCACTAACTGTCCTCTTCTTCGGTGGATATGGAACTAATAATAGTTAACACACATCCAGACCCAACAAAATACGGAATCTATTAAAAAAAATCCCTATACCTGTACAAACAAGCTATAATACCACATTATTTTTTTTTAAGTTTTATTTAAGAAATCTCTACACTCCATGTAGGGCTCAAACTCATGACCTCAAGAGTCACATGTTCTACTGACTAAGCCAGCCAGGTGCTCTCCATTTTTATTATTTATTTATTTATTCATTCATTTTAAGAGAGAGAGAGGGAGAGAGACTCCTAAGCAGGCTCTGCACTGCAGAGCCTGATGTGGGGCTTGTCCCCACAAACTATGAGATCATGACCTGAACTGAAATCAAGAGTGAAGACACTCAACTGACTAAGCCATCCAGGTGTCCCTTCCATTTTAAATTAAAGGAGAGAAAGGCATCACATCACTCGATCAAATAAATGCTTAGTAGCCTGGCGATAGGTCTAGAGAGTAGACCCATGAAAACCCAAGACACACCTGAAATTCAGTGATCCCACTTCAAATGGAATGGTACCCCCCTAGGTCTTAAACTCATGGGGTGCAAGCCCGGCTTGGCAACAAGCAGCACAGTTCTGATTAACAGAACAGATACTTCATTTTTAAAATTCCCCAGAGAAAGAAAACCTACAACCTTATTGTATAGTCTTTTGCCCCAAATGTGGTTAGGTATATGGCCCAAAACCTTTAAGTCTGCTTACGTCTCCTTGATCTAAAATGTTCAAACTCAGAGTTGCATTATCAACATAAGTTGGTTTTTTAAAATCATTTTTCTTGGGTATCTCTTTATAATATTGGAGTCTAATACCTGGTTGATTCCCTAATTTTTAAATAAATTAAGCTTTTATTCCACTTTATAGGCATCGATCATGCAGTTAGCTTGCATTTGATTAACAATTAGATCTTGGAACAGGCCTTCCATCCATTTTGTTCAAATTACATAAAACTCCTAAAATTTGAAAGGTTCTGTCTTCATACGTGGCAAAGCAGGAAACAGAGGGAGGTTAAAGGACTTGTCAGAATTAGTGACAAATTTGAGGCTAAACGCCAAGTTTCCAGATGCTCCAAATTCAATGTTCATTCCTCTTGACTAGCTAATTTCCCTGGTGCTTTGGCCTTAAAATTTGAATTTTTGATGCTTATAGAAAAGGCAAAAGAGCCAAAAGCTCTCAAGAGACAATCAGCTGTGCCAAAACACTTTCATCTGGTATCCTTTTTATAAGAGTACCGCGTTTAATTAAACTCCCTTCTGAATGGGGTGGCATCTATCTGCCTCAGCGTCCTCCAGGCCTGCCAGCCATAGGTTATGTTACCCTCTTCCCTTGCTTTCCCTCCACATCTGTCTTTAATCTTTGCTGCTGCAGCCTCCTCACTGACTTGACAGTTCATTTAACTCCAACGAAACACATCTACAAAATGTCTTTATGTTTACCAGAACATCTGCTGCAAAGCGTCTTCCACAGACTTCACAGGGAAGTAACTCCTGATTGCCATCTGTATGAGATCCAAAAGCACATTATGTTAGTTTCGTGGAACTGCCTGCCCAAGAAGAAATGACTAACTGGAGGGGACCTCAATAGCTTGATCTCCTCACTCTTTTCCCTCCCCACCAACTTCCTTCTCTTAGGAAGATATTTCATGAACTCACCCATTTTCCTCTTCTAAAGGAACTTCTCACTTCACTAAACAGGTAAATTCCATATCCTTCAGGCAACCTCAGTACATTTAACATATTCCTAAACTAAGCGCCTGATAGTTTTGCTTTAGACAGAAGTTCAAAGTTAATACTTTAGTATAAAGTCATAAATTATCTGGGGTGCCTGGGTGGCTCAGTTGGTTGAACGTCTGACTGTTGACTCTGGCTCAGGTCAATGATCTCATGGGTTCGTGGGATTGGGCCCTGCATCGGATTCCACACGGACAGCACAGAGCCTGCTTGGGATTCTCTCTCTTCTCTCTGCCCATCCCCTCACTTGTGCACATGCTCTCTCAAAATAAACAGATATTTTTTAAAAGTGACAAATTATCTAATGACAACATCTTTGAGATTCCTACTAGAGTGTAATGTCTATGTGTGTGCTAAGTGAAGGCATGGCAATTTATCAAAGGTCATATGAAAAGGATCACCAAACAATCAAATTTAAGGTACTTTTCTGAGAATGGCTTTCTCTCTCAGAGAGTTTAGTGCTGGAAAAACTCCTACCTGAGAGCGAGTATAAAATACTGATGAAAAGGACCAAGTAGAACTAAAGACAGGAGTTCTGTCCAAATCAGGAAAGATGGGACCAATACAATGAAGAAGTACATGAAGTACAATGGGACCAATACATGAAGACAAGCATCATCTGAGGGCTGGTGTTTGCTGTCACACCTCTTCCTGAAGTCAGTGAAGAACATTCACTGCTGGCATTTTATATGTATTCGTGAATGAGTGAAGGACTATAATCACCATATGCTCACTACTTGCTATTGTTATTAATATTAAACAATGGTGTTTTAAAAGTTAAATGAAGAATAAAGTCAAATACTTTAAAAAAAAAAAAAAAAAGCACGAGATTGAGCCCACGAGATTGTGCCCCATGTCTCAAAGTACCTGATCCATAGTAAGGTGATCAATAAATACTTGTTGAATGTGTGGGCCAAACAAGAATTGTGTTTCACCACAAGACGAGTCATTCATTCAATAAATAATCTGCTACATGCAACCCTGTGGAAATATTGAGAGAAACCATACATGTGTCCAGCATAGAAAAGAAGAATATGTGCACAAATTACATTAAAGTTAGAGAAATGTCACAAGAAAAGGAAAACATGGAATTCTGAAAAGGTTTTGCTTCATATTACTTAAAGTTCACCTGCAGTTGAGTATATAAAGATTAGAAAAACTGATCATGGAGAGGATTTAATATTAGATTAACAATCTGGGCTTTATTCTACAAACAAGGGGAGCAATCATTGACATGGAGAAGAATCTGAATAGAGCTGTGGAAAGTTCACGTGACAAAGGTGAGGAGGGTTGAATGGATGGTACTGGGGAGGGAAGATGGGACTTCAGTTAAAAAGCTAAAGGTGTGGGCTTGAACTGGGAAGAAAAGAGGAAATGGGAGACACCAGGCTCAAAGAATTGACAACATGACTACACGTGGAGAGAGTTGGGAAGTAGTGAAGCGAGAACAGTGCCGAAGAACACAGAAGATGGTCGGGCTGTGAACAGAAACAGAATTTGAAAAGAAGGGCCATCTTAGTAAGAAAAATGACCTCAGCTTTGGAAATACTGAGTTTGAGAGAGTCATCCAGCCAGCAGGATGGAAATGAGGGAGGTCAGGGCTAGAGACACAGATGTAGGCTTTGTTTGGAGAGTGATGTAAAGGCATGATATTGCCAGGGAAGAGGTCATGGAAAGAGAAGTACAGGGATGATCCCTAGGGAACTCCATACTTAAGGGCCAAGAAGATGAGGATGATAAGCCAGAAGGAGAAACAGGAGAGAACAGGGTCATGGAAACCAAGAAAAGGTTTGAAAAAGGAAGGACTGATTAACAGGAATCAGATGGTAGCTCATTACAGACATTGTTGATTTAAATGATTTCTTCTCACATCTGCCAGATGGTATTGTATTTGCAACACAGGTCATCCATTACAGCATACAGAAATATTACTCTTCCTCTCTGTTCTTTTGGCCTTGTAACTCTGTAAAACTAGGTCTTAAAATTATTTTTTAAAATTATTTTTTTTCAGCAACGATATCCCACCACTTACACACTTATTAGTTAATAAAAGGTACTCATCATAATTATAAAACTCCTTTTTCTAAACTGATAATGAAGGATGATTTTTATTTTTACCAATATTACTGTGACATTTGTATGGTGTTTCCCTGTTTTCCAAACACTTTTCCTATGTAATCTCATTTACTTCTCACAGCAACCCCGTAAGGCCGATTTGGTACTACTATTTTTTTTTTTAACAGATAAGATGACAGAGATTCAAAGTTAGGGGACTTTTCAAAGACCACAAGTAGTAAGTAGTAACACTGAGAGCCAAACTGAGTCTCTGTGTCTACAAGTATTAAGATTATATATTCAACTATTACCATAAATACAGGTATGTCAGTACTAACCTACAAAACAAATGGAAGTCCCCGAAGGATAAATAGCCTCTGATTTAAATCCATGAGTTTTAATTAGCTCAATGAGTTTAAAATAATGATATACAATATTCAACAGAACACCTGAAATACCACATTCTGAAGCTTGACTATAAGGAAGAGAACACGTGCCTCTCAGCTGATCCAAACATGGAAATCAATGAGGTCTATAGTGCTTGTTCCAGAAGGCTGAATCACATAGAATATGTGATCACTAGAACCTTCAAAGAATTATTTAAAACCACCAAAATGCCTTGCAACAGGTGAATGGTTATACTGTTAATACCCAAACCTGGAATACTATTCAGTAACACAACACTACTGATCTAGACAACACCTAGATGGATCTCAATGCTGAGTGAAAAAAGCCGATCTCAAAAGGCCACATACTGCATCATTTCATTTGTACAATAATCTCAAAATGACAAAATTATAAAGATGGGAAACAGGGATTGGTAGCAGAGAAGGCTAGTCTGGGAGGGAGGTGGTTGTGACTATATAGGGTACAATGAGGGAGACCTTTGGGTAATGGAATAGTTCTGAACCTAGAATGTGGTTGCAGTTATTACAGATGTAATAAAATGGTCTGGAACTATTAATGTATATTGTACCAATGCATATTTCCTGGTTTTGATATTGCACTATAGTTATTTAAACTGGAACTTAAGCTGGGGAAACTGGGTAAAAGGTGAATGGGATCTCTATTTTGCAATTCTTGTGCACTAATTTTATCAAAATATAAAGTTTAAAAAAAAAATCTGGGGGTCAGCAAATTGTGGCCAGTAGGCCAAATCTGACACTGTATTTTTTTGTAAGTAAAGTTTTATTGGTAAAGAATCACGCCCATTTGTTTATGTAATATCTATTGCTGCTTTCACACTACAACAGTAGAGTAGTTGTTAACAGAGATCACATGGCCTGCAGAGTCAAAAATTATACTAGGAAATAGGTTGCCAACCAGTGAATGAGAATGTAGTGATTAAAAATGATCTGTGGGAGAACATGGAAAATGTTAATGATACATTTTTATTCATATATCTACAAATAAAGACTGGAGATAGATATGTATATGCATACATATACATATATATATGATAGACACACCTAAGTGATAAAAATGTGCACATTTAGTTTCCTGCATTTTCAATTTTTCTACTAACAATACTATTGTTTTAAAAATTAAAACACTGACATTTTTAAAAAGAACCCTTTGATGGGAAAAATTCTAAAACAATAAGTACCAACTTAGAGATTTCTGTCTTTACCCTAATAGGAGTATTACTTAGTAGACTACTGAAGTGGCCATTATTTTTATATATTGGCTATTACTTTTACACATTGGTTTAAAATCTTTAGACAATTTTTTAAATGAGGAAAATAAAGTGATCTGGAAGCCATCAACAATTTTGTTTTGCATGCTAACAATGAAAAATAAGCCTGGAGAGGATTATGGCTGTAATGATACTGCAAAAACTTTTACTCCTGACTAGACATTCTCTTTCTGAACTGGAAGTTAAGAATGCTCTGTATAGACACCTACCAATCCACACTTCCTTATAAAAGCATGGTAGAAAAGAAAAAAGGAAGACATTTTCTCATTCAGTTGTCAGTCAAAAAACTCTAAAGTCGTTCTCTGCAGTCCAGAACATACAAATATTACCAATATCAACATCTTCCTTTGGCCCTATGGTGAAGGGGGTAACAACTTATTAACTTATCTTAGGAGCATGAGTTCTAAAAGAAAAAAAAGGAATTAAGACAGGATAGCTGAGAGAACCCCCAAATCAGTTTTTGCTTCTCCCCAAGTTCCCAAAAAAACTGCAATAAAGGAAAAGAGACAAAGAGAGCCAAGGGCCATGGAGGAAAGAAGACCAAAAATTTGGTCTCTGGAAAAGTGATAGACATAAGTGACCTGGAAGACTTAACACTACATCAACATCCACTTCCCAACCACACTGCAGAACCCTTCAAAGTTGTAGGAAGCCCCAGAGCAGCAAGTACCTGTGGAACTGGGAAGAGATAAACGAGGAAGGGCTTGCCAAAATAGAGGGCCAAGATGAAAGTTTTCTGAAAAGAAGTGGATTTCTAGATCCTCTCCCTCCCTCCATACCCTCTGGGTGACTGCCCTCTCCAACTCTGGGAGTTGTCTACTTTTTTAATCCTTGTAAGTCTACTCTCCCAAAAGGATTAAAAGAGGAGTTCTGCCTACCCATGGCTTCAGCAGTGCCTCATGCTATTTGTGGTAGTGACATTCCATAACGTCTCTGTGAGCACTGAATGGGCAAAGACAGACTTATTACTTCTGGGGGAAATACAGGGTCAGGGTCCTGTGAGTCTCTGGTCACACTTTTTATCAACCTATCAACCTACTTAAAGGCACCTTGTATAAATATATATATATATATATTGTTGATTCAGTAACCGTGAACACTCTTAGTCAGCAACACTATAACTCAGGCCTGGATGAAGCTTATCTAACAGACATATTTTCTCCATAAGCCACATCACAGACTTCCTGTACTCAGACACTAGACTACATTTCAACACTGTGTTTGGGGGTCATTTTGAACAGCAAAATCATCAAGAAAAATTGCAAAAACATGAAAAAATGTGGTACAGACTGTGAAAGGACACTTGTTTACAGGATGAGAGTTGAAACAAGGCAGGGCATCACTTTGTTCTAGTTTTGCTGAGAACAGGCATGTTGGGTGACTTAACCTTTTCTTCTTTTAAATATTTATATATGAGAGAGAGCACTGACAGAGGGGCAGAGAGAGAGGGTGACAGAGGATCTGAAGCAGGTTCAGCACAGATAGTAGAAAGACAGAAGCGGGGCTTGAACCTACAAACCACAAGATCATGACCTGAGCCAAAGTTGGGCACTTAACTGACTGAGCCACCCAGATGCCCTGTGAGTCAACTTTGTAACTGCTATGTGCAGGTCTGTGAATGGCCATGAAAGAACCACGTCCTCTGTCAGTGCTCTCTCTCAGATATAAATATTTAAAAGAAGAAAAGGTTGAGTCACCTTTTTAGACTTTCAAATTTTAGCAAGTAGGCAAATTTGCAAATAGGGACTCGATTAATCAAGGTTGATGTCATATGTGTGCATATATGGTGATTAATCTAGTGATTACTTCATGAACAGTGATGCTGTTCATGAGAATACCCCAAATTACCTTCCTCTACTTGGCTCACAGAACTCTGCCTACCAGACTGAGTCAAGGCAGAATGAAAACTTCCCTGAGAATATAACCATTCCATGACAAAATACCTAAAGATACCAAGATTGGAAAGATTCCCTAATAGCTCACACTCTACCATTAAGCTCAAAATTATTAAACGCTGCTTATCGATTCGGAATTTCCAGTGTCTCCTTCTAGTCTTAATGAGCCAACAGACAGGAATTTCCAAAGATCTGAGGAAAAACTCTAGCATGAAAGCCCCAAACAAGTAAAAAAGCAATTTAAAGAAAAATTAAAACTCTTAGGAATTAAAGTCTTCTAGGAAAAATGAAAAACTCAACAAAGTCTGGAAGATACACTTAAGGAAATCTTTCAGAAAGTAAAATGGCATAGAGTTGGGAGAGAAATATAAGCAATTTGAGTACCTCTGGTCCAGAAGGTCCTACTCCAAATAACAGTTCAAGAGCAAAAAGGAGATAACACAAGGAAGAAAATAAAAAACTTTAATGATTTCCAGAGGTGAAAGGACATGAGCCTCCACTGAAAAGACACCACACAATGGATGAAAATAGATCTGTAACAACATCGTGAAACTTCAGAATGCTAGAGATAGAATTCTACGGAGATTAAAAAAAATAACAACATACAAAATATTAGGAATCAGAATGGCTTCAGATTCCCACACAGTAAACTTGTAAATATATGGAGGAAAAATCCTTTCAATTTCTGAGGGAAAACAATCTACAACCTATAATTTCATACCTAGCCACGCTATTGTTCAAATATAAGGGTTAAGTACATTTCTTATCACTTTAAGTTTCAAGAAGCTGACTTCCCACATATCCTGTCTCAAGGATTACTGGAGAACGGGCTCAGCAATGTGAGTAAACCATATAACAAACAGGCGATTCAACAGAGAGAGAAAGTAATTCCCAGGGTGACAGCTGGGCACCAGAACAACTAAGCAAACAGTCCATATCTGAAGGTGTGTAATGAAAAACAGACACGTTGAAGGCTGTTGTGAGCAAGATATTCACTGCCTTTGTAATCAGAGGACAGTATGTCCTAGTGTATCTGGCTCCTATTCTATTCTATACTTGGCTTGTCTGACCATATCCAACTGGAGTGCTCATTCTTCCCTTCCCATTCTGACATCTAGATGAGCTGAGGACACTCATTTCACTCTACAGGAAGGTTCTGCATTGATCTTGAGATCATGGTGACCTTAGAGGCAGAAAATATAAAACAAGGATTCAGCCACTAAGCATATTTATGCAGGAGATCCAGGATGTTTCAACTCTGGGGACTTGTGTTCCCTGGGACTCACTCATCATCTGGCTCAATGACATCTGCACCTGGGCCTCTTGTAAACTCTAGAAGCTGAACTCAGGCTCAGAGAGCATTCAGCTCAAGGATGCCTTCATCAACTGGTAGTAAAACATTGCCCTCATAAAGCCAGATTCGTGTTTCAAAACTAAACAAGATACTGTATTTAGGAATACCATACAGGTGATGATTAACATAATCTAGACTGTACTTAAGAGTTCCTGAGGGGACAGAGTGGAAGGAAAATGAGGACGGTACCACAGGTGGCTTCTAGATTCTATTTCTTTAAAAAAAGAAATGAAAAACAAAGTAAGGCCATTAGAACTTTTACCTTATCCTGATTCTTCATTGTAACCACCAAGGTAGATAAAATCATACTAATGTCAATGCACAGGAGAAAGCGACATAAATGTACTGATAAAGTTACAAGATGGCTGGGGCTATCTTTCACCTGTGATGATTTGATGACATCACAATGGAGGTATGGATACAATGGGCCACAAGATAATATACACAAATGTTAATAGCTCTTGATACTTAGACTTTTAAAATAACAGATTTGAAACATCTGAAAGTGACTTTTAACAAGAAGTAACGGTGCTCATGGCAAAGGAAACAATCCATAAAACTAATAGGCAACCTACGGAAGGAGAAAAGATAGTTGCAAATGACATATCAGATAAAGGGTTAATATCCAAAATCTATAAGGAACTCACAAAACTCCACACCCGAAAAACAAACAATTCAGTGAAGAAACGGGCAGAAGATATGAACAGACACTTCTCCAAAGAGGACATCCAGATGGCGAACAGACACATGAAACGATGCTCAGCATCGCTCCTCATCAGGGAAATACAAATCAAAACCACACTGAGATATCACCTCACTCCAGTCAGAGTGGCTAAAATGAGCCAATCAGAGAACTCTAGATGCTGGCGAGGATGTGGAGAAACGGGCACCCTCCTACACTGCTGGTGGGAATGTAAACTGGTGCAGCCCCTCTGGAAAACAGTGTGGAGGTTCCTCAGGAAACTAACAATAGAACTCCCTATGACCCAGCAATAGCACTGCTAGGAATTTACCCAAGGGATACAGAAATGCTGAGGCATAGGAGCACATGTACCCCAATGTTCATAGCAGCACTCTCCACAATAGCTAAAACATGGAAAGAGCCTAGTGTCCATCAACAGATGAATGGATCAAGAAGATGTGGTTTATCTATACCATGGAATACTACATGGCAATGAGAAACAATGAAATCTGGCCATGTGGAGCAACATGGATGGACCTTGAGGGTGTTATGCTGAGCGAAATAAGTCAGGCAGAGAAGGACAAATACCATTATGTTTGCACGTATAGGAGGATTAGGAGGAACTTAACGGAGGACCATGGGGGAGAAGAAGGGGGGAAATAGTGAGGGAGAGGGAGAGAGGCAAACCATGAGAGACTCTTGAATGTTGAGAACAAATTGAGGGCTGATGGATGTGGGGGGAGGGGGAGATGGGCATGGAGGAGGGCACTTGTGGGGATGAGCACTGGGTGTTATGTGGAAACTAACTTCACAATAAGCTATTTGTTAAAAAAAAAAAAAAAAAAAAGTAACAGTGCTCATACAAAATAGGAGCAAGCAAATTCATGACTTTGCGCCCTGCCCGGGACGCCTCGGGCCTTTTCTCTCCTAGCTAAGCTGAAGGCTAGGTCCTAGCGTTCCTCCCAAGTTTACGCAATTCTTTGGTGAAATGTCTTCCCTATGCATTCATTTATATACGACTTAGTGAACATTTGCCAAATGCCACAACCTGTTCTAGACCATGCGGATAAAGCAGTGCACAAAACTTCCCTGCCCTACTGAGAGGAGACTGAAAAACAAGATATAACTCAGATGCCAATAGATGCCACAGAGACCATAAAGCAGGGAAGGAGCATAAAAATTGCGGGGGAGCGATGTTGCTGTTTTTAAATACGGTCAGGTGAAAGCTTATAGCTGGAGGTGACCACTGTACACTGACCTTAAGTAAGCGTAATTTGAGGGAAGCACTTCAAGGGGAACAAACAGCAAGTACCAAGATCCTCATTTCAATTGGTGCTTCTCAGTGACTCGGTGCGGCCAGCTCTGCCACACACACCCTGCTCCACAGCTGATGCAGTCCCCGAAGGCAAGAACCCCCTTATCGCTCTGGACTTCCAACATTCACAAGGACCTTTCGTTAAGTTCCCAACCATTGTTTATAAACAACTCAAATCACAAATACTCCAAAACTTTACAAAGTAATCCAAAATATGTAAGGTTCGTTCTCCAGAATAAAATGAAGATCTTTAAATTTAGAAGATAATCAGCCAAAATCACAATAATGCTTCATCAAGATTCATGGCTTACAGTCCTCTTCCCTTGACTGGAAAATATAAAATGTGCCGATTTAAACCTGCTGGATTGAGTAAAATGATATTAGAAGCTCCGAAAGTGGAGAACCTGGGTGGCTAAGTAGGTTAACTCTCTGACTCTTGTTTTGACTCAGCTCATGATCTCACAGTTAAGTTCAAGCCCCACATGGGAATCTTCGCTGGTAGCGCAGAGCCTGCTGGGATGGATTCTCGGTCTCCCCCTCTCTCTCTCAAAAATAATATATATATATATATATATATATATATATATATATACACACACACACACACACACACATATATATGAAAAAAGAAGACTCCTAAGGAATCTGAATAACATCAAGTCAAAATATTATTCTAAGATTCTTGCTGGTTTGCTGGTTTTAGAACCTTCAACTGAGATAGCTACCAAAATAAATGGTCAATCCTGTTAGGATTTAATACATTCACAGTTATTAACATAACCATCATCTGACCTTTTACTTCTGCAGACTGACATTTAAATATACACTTCCCAGTCAGAGTCTATTTCTATAATAAGCTCTTCCGCTGAGTTTATATCAATGTTGGTTGAGTACCAAATGCTACTGTTTTTCACAGCTCTTAAAAATCCTAGAGTACCTAGGTTTATAACTTATAACAAAGACAACCAACCAGAACAAAATAACACCCCCTAAGTTTGGAAAAGTCACAATCAAATGAATTATAGAAAAGCCTCTCTAATAATTTAGTTATCAAATGCAGCTCACCGGCTACAAATGCTTCGGTCTCAGTCATTCTGTTCCCAACTCAGAACAACAGTGTCCTCAGATTTTTTTTGCCCCCAGAACAGTCCAGATAACACATTAGTCATGGGCACAGGTACACGGGTCACTAACAACTCATCTGTTGCAAGGAAGTCACAGTTTACCAAATAATTAACAATTGTGATGGTGTCATTGCTTGAGCCTTGAAGAAGTTTACAGGGGGACAAAAAACTAAAACCAAAACAACAACAAAAAACCTCACCAAAAAAACAAGGAAAATTTTCAACTGTGTCTTTTAATCAAATATGAATGGTTCCAAGCATTAAATAATGTTGAAAAGACAAATTTCCTAGTTATTTACTGAAGTAAATATTTCTGATTTTGAGCCAGGTACTCACTGAAGCCAAGGAAGTTTTCTTGATTATTTTTTCTTCTGCTTCCTGTCTTCACTGTTTCTAAATTCCAAAAGTCAGTCATCCAGTAGTTGAGTCCCAACAACCTTGATACTCAGGTTTACCAATCTTCTGAAATAGCCTTTGCACACAGCAAGGGAAACTTAGTTCCTACCGGTGGAACCTTCTCAGGAGAAAACTTACCACTCAGCATTTCAAAATGGGGTTTAATGGGGTCACTTTTCTACATACAGCAAATTAAACCACTTAACTCCTAAAAAGGAGTGGAGAGGTTTCAAAGAAACATTTGAGAACATCTGCAAAAGACAGCTGGGACAATCATACAAATAAATGAAGAATACACCAATTCCACTTACATTATGAAGATGTTTTCCTTCAACTCATCCAAACATTTCACATTTGTGAAATCATTTATTTCAGAGTTTTATTTCTAAATTTATTTTTTTTAATGTTACAATATTTACAAGACAGATGGTAGAGAAAACTTGGTAGTATAAATACCTGCCAGTAAAAATGGCAGATTAAATAGTTTTGTCTCTCTGACGATCCTTGTACATTACTGAACATAACAAGGAGCCCCAATGGGGAAGGCACCTTATCTTAATGTTCTACTGTCATAGCTTGAGACCCTCAACATTGTTCTTCAAGTTCAACAACTCCTTTTCCTGCCTTCTTTTCTCCAGTTTGAAGGCTAATTTGTTAGCTTTCTTCTCCACTCTCCGTTCCTGTATAAGAATACATTTGTGTTATTCAAATCTAACAAACGCAGACTAATTTTACAAAAGAAAATTTCCATGACCACTGCCCCATGAGCTCTTTGTGAATCTCCCATTTGAGAAAAGTACTTCACCTTGCGCTCCTCTTTTATAGCCTTCTTTCTCATTCTTTTATCTTCTTTGCTTTCATTTTTAGATCGAGGTTGGGTTGACACCTTTGGCAGATCACTACCATTAATCATCTGCATTCTTTCAACTTGCTTTGCTGTGAGTCCTTTCTTAGGTAAGACATTGAGAGGTATTCCTGTTTTAGAAGATATTTGAATTTGTTTGGGCTGAAAATAAAAGATAAAAATCATACTAGGTCATTTCCCATTCCTATCAAAAAAGAGTACGCACGCGTGCTCTCTCTCTCTCTCTCTCACACACACACACACACACACACACACACACAGCTCACTAATGACACATCATGTGTTGCTCTTCCCAACAGTGCTGCCAGCCACAAAGGGATACGCTACAGTGAGAAAATAATTTGTACACGTTTTTCTGCATTGCATACTTCAAATAGCTCAGGACACTAGGACTTACCTTTGGTTGATACTTGATAAGTTGTGGATGATTATATAAATTGGAATATGTACCTTTAAAAAAACAAAAACAGATCAGTAAGCACACTTTCAGTTCAGAATACATTACTGAGTTCCTACTGTCTTCCCAACTTTAATCTTTTCATAGTTCAAAATAACAATAGAGTCTCTCCTATTATAGAGGAGGGGCCAAGATGGCGGAGTCTCTCTTATTATAGAGGTTTTGAAACTTTTTCAATTACTAACAGGAATATTACTTTTCCAAATCATTCCCACACAAAAAAATGAACTTTTTCAAATAACTGATTATTTAATACCTTAAAATCACTACCATACCTTTATCAGTAAAAAGGACACTAAAATACTTACTACAAATAGATTCACAATCCCACTTCTCTTTAGCTTCTTCAAGAACTACAGTAACAATCTCTTCCTCCTCAGACCCATCCAATTCATTCATTAGCAGGTCCTGATCTTCGAAGGGTTCAAGAGTATTCAGTTTTACACAACTTTTGATTTTTTGAAAAAGAAGACAAAAGAGGGAAAAACAGAACAACCACCCATTATCATATTGTATGTTACTAAAACTGCACTTGAAGAGCTACGGAAACAACAGCATTTCAATTTCTGTGTGTGTGTATGTTTTTGAGAGAGAGAGAGAGAGAGAGAGACACACAGAGTATGAGTGGGGAGGGGGCAGAGAGGGGGAAGACAGAATCTGAAGCAGGCTCCAGACTCTGAGCCATCAGCACAGGGCCCGATGCAGGGACTGAACTCAAAAACCATGAGATCAGGACCTGAGCCAAAGTCAGACACCCAACAGATTAAGCCACCCAAGCGCCTAGGAAACAGTAGCATTTCAAAAATATCCAAGCACTCCCCAGCCCCAATATTCATTCCATTGAAAGAAAGATCTCTGCAAGGTTGTAATACATTAAAAAAGATGGCAGCTTTCCTAAAACACAGTCTTTTCAAAGACTTGAAAAATACTACCCAATCTGTCTCTCCAAAGTGGTCAAACAATTTGCTCAAAATATGCAGCCCCTGTCCTACTGTAAGATCTGCAAATGACAGTGATCATGGAGTAGCAGACCCCTCCAGCAGGCCCCTTCATTAGTTTCTCACAGAAAAATAACCTCGATATGGATGCTGATTTGCCAAACATTTAACTGTAAAGTTATACTAATATGGCTGGACAGACAAATTCTTATCTACGAGCCATAAAAATCAACTTCTCAGAACATCTGGTATTTCAGAAAGATGTAAAGAAGAGCGTATATAATCAGAAGTCAGAATTCTTCAGCCAAGGAGGCTAAAAGCACCACCTTACTCCCCAAGTGGAATGTGCCCTGGCACCCCCCACTCTAACCCTCAAGCCCTTCGATTATGACTCTCAGGTTAGAGCCATAAAGAAAGTGGCTCTCAGTATGTTCCCACCCAAAGTTACAGTCAGTTTCTGGACCTTAATATCAAAATGTGAATCAACACTGAAGTAAAACATACCACTTTCTCAATACAGATTCTGACAGGGTGATTTTCTAGATTCAGATGTCGAATTAAACACTTTATTTGAAAATGAGAAAAAGAGAAGTCACCCTGCTTGTTATGCCTCTGAGCTCCCTACCAATTTCAGGCTTGAAGTCTCCTTATTCATTAGTGCTTTGTTTCTCTCAATAAAATGATCCTATCAAGTAAAGCTCTCAGAATGTTCTTTTGACATGGGAAGTGTCCTGGGTGGTCAGGAACATTCCCCGTGACCAAAGGGCTCCTTTCATTCTTGTATCCTCTCAACTATGGACTTAGAACTCTGGCCCTTTGGTACCCAGTATCTAATCACCACCCTTCCTTCTATAAAAAATAAAAATAAAGACAGGAAGAACCCTCACCTCCTCACTCACCAGAGAAATTCATCTTTATTGAATCCAATAGATTTCCTCAATTTGAAAATAAGTTTTTAGAAATCTAAAGACCATCTCTGTTAAGGATTAGACTCTTGCAAAACAACTGTACTCTGATTTTCATCTTTTATCTCTGCTATGGGTTTTTAAAAACTTTTTGGAACTAAGAGCTAGAAAATACTACTTTGTCTTGAGCTGAGTTCACCCTCCATTTGAGACAATGGACGCTACTTTAATGATGGATGGAAATCCATAAAACCGTAGAAAACATGCAGAAAAATGAAAGTGGAAAAAAGTAAACAAGGAAAAGGCACGTACTTCTCTGCCTTCTCTTTATAGTAGTCATTCAAGACTTCCTCTAAGCGATTGCTGTCTACTTGAATTGAACCTTCCAATTCAGCATTATCCAGAGCTCCAATTTCATCATCGTCATACTGCTCATAAAACTTATATATTAAGAAAAAAGATACCATGAAGAAAAAAGTATCAAAACTATTGCACTTAAATGTTACATTTAATTTTTCTTTTAAAGGTTTTTAAAAGTACTCTCTACACCCAAATTGCGACTTGAACTCCCAACCCTGAGATCACGAGTTGGCATGCTCCACCAACTGAGCTAGCTACGCACCCCGGTGTTTACATTAATTTCCTTTCTACACAATTATTTAAGCACTACCATGAGATCACAAGCACCATTACAATATTAGCAGGAATTAGCACCATAACAATAGCATATGGAAGACATTCTACCCAGTACTTTAAGACTGACACTTTGACGGAAAATAGGCTGCCATTTAATATGTTAAGTGAAAGATAATCATCCTGTTCAGCTTACAGAACAAATGCTGGGTAGAAATCTTTACTTCAGAATATTCTACAGATGCTTTCAAACTTAAAGGGGACTTTGTTACAAATTTCATTCTTGCTTAAATGTGTACTGTATAAAATGCTGTTAAGAGTAAACACCAGGTGATGTGAATCCTGCTGAAGAGTGAGGTTATTTGTAGTAACAGTTCACCTATTGGTATTTAGTGAAAACGTAGCAAAGGTAGAACCTTTTTGATTCATTCTGAAGGAAGAAACCCACCCTCCACCCATTCATCGTTTGCTGAACACTCTGAATTCTTACCACATGCCTGACACCACATTAGACTTGGGGCTGTATCAGTGAGCAAACATACATAAAAAACAGAAAAGCAATGGAATTTTGTTTACGCCCAGGCCAGCGCTTGAGGAAAACAGCATAATCTTGGGGATTGGAGTCGGACTCTCATTTTCAAAGTATCAAACCTCTCTAAAGAAAGTCAGGAAGTTCTATCAGCTGTCTCTGATCTATATGCATTCTTTCCAGAATTAAAACTAGGATGATTTTGTAATCTGTTTCAATAAGACAGGCGATTTCTAATGTTGAAAGTTTTGGCTTTGAGTTCCAATGTCATGAAATTTACCAGGAACCAGTATCATCAAAAGGGTCCTTATCTGGGGACCTTACCTTCTCAAATCTCTCATCATGAAGAGTGAGCTGTTCATTTCTCCTCATGACTGAGGATGTTATAGAATACTCAGTAAAGCGACTTTTTGTTTCCTCTTCCCAGAACAGATGCTTTTCTACAGCCCCCAGAGGTTTTCCAGGGACAGACATGGCCTCAGCTGATGAGCCCGCAGAGCCATAGTTCTCATCATCACTACCTCTTTCCTTCTCATCATCCACATCTTCCCACTCACTGTCATCTTCAGCCTCAGATTTCCTAAAGTCAGAGCCATAAATTAACTGTCAAAACAACTTGAGAAACAACAGAACCAAATGACTTTATACAAGTAAAATTTGAGGGGATTTCAGGCAGGATTCCTGGTTAAGGCAGGAACAGCTGTGCTGCCTGACCTGTCTGTTAGGGCTGGAAAAGTAATGAACCAGCAATCAGGCAACTTGGACTTTAGCCCCACCTATCGTCAATTTGTAAAGACCTCAAGTCTCACATTTTCTGTTCTAAAATACAAAAGCGTCAGATTAAATGCTCCCAAAGGTCTCTTCCAGTGTTAACATTCTATAGGTACTACTGTATTGAAGAAGCAACAGTCAGGTCATTCCCAATTTGAAAGAAACCACACATACTGTATATCCACTCCATCTTCCTCTGTTGGTTTATTGGCCTGAAGAATAAAATCATCTTCAAGCAGATTGTCTGGATTATCAAAATCAAAATCATCATCAAGAGCCGCAACAATGTCAGGATCAAAATCCAGTCGCGGTCCTAGGAACAAAACAAAAAATTAGCACCACTTCCCAAGAAAACATGATTCCTTCACATAACATAATCTGAGTACCTATTGTATGCCACATTCTACCAACGTACTGAGGATTTAAAAAAATGATTAAAAACTTCAAACTCAGTCTAGTGAGGAACAGACAGAGAGGGATGAATGTGAGGAAATGGGAAAATACCTCTGGTTTCAGTAATCATAAAACCTCTTGCATTACAGATATTAAACTTTGTCTACTTACTAAAATTCAAAGCTTCCACCTGCAGTTAGAATCGGGTTTCAAGTTCACCTGTAAGAAGTAACTCAAATTGGGACACCTGGGCGGCTCAGTGGATTAAGTGTCTGACTGGATTTCGGCTCAGGTGGTGATCTCACAGTTTATGGGTTGGAGCCCTGTGTCGGACTATGCACTGACAGCATGGGGCATGCTTGGGATTCTCTCTCCCTCTCTCTGTCTCTCCGGGGCTCGGGTGTGCTTGCTGTCTCTCAAAGTAAACAGACTTAAAAAAAAAAAAAAAAAGTAACTCTAAGTATGTGTGGCCCGTTAAAACTGTTTTTCTGGCCTAGAAGAGTTTAATAAATCCTGTTTCTTCTGTGTGTAAAACTAGAGTCTATGAAAAACCTCAGGTTCAAACTCATGAACTGACATGGCTTCTAACACTCTTCATAATG
Source organism: Proteles cristata cristata (assembly GCA_017311185.1). NCBI lineage: Eukaryota > Metazoa > Chordata > Mammalia > Carnivora > Hyaenidae > Proteles > Proteles cristata. The sequence goes on along the minus strand of JAESUZ010003484.1, from coordinate 466,967 downwards.
TGGCCCTTGCTGGACTCTCCAGCCTCATTCCAAATATGGTTTCCTGCATTCATGCTCTCTCAATTTTGCACATGCAGTTTCCTGTTTAGAATAACCTCTCCTTCATCCACCTGCCTAGCTTCTACTTAAGCAATAACTTAGACCCCATTTTCTCCAGGACAACTTGCCCACTATTACCTAAACCATTCATCCATTTGTACAGTTAACTGTAATTTCCCCTTTACTGTCCATCTTTCCCAACTGATGATAAATTCCTTGAAGTCAGAAATTGTGCTTTACTCTGGTTTAACCCTAGAGCCCATCATGTTGCAGTAACTAAAAAATCTGTGCAATCAATGAATGAATGCTAAGAGGCAAATGTTAGTCAATAATTAAGACAATTCAAGAGAAAATACCAAACCACTTCTGTTTGTCCTAAAATACAATGCTGATAATAAAAAAATAAAACATTAAACTTTCCACTGTATCTAGAACAGATGGTAAAACAGACTTCCATAAAATACTTATACTCTTGGGAGAAATTCTGAAAGCAGATTTAGTCTATTACAGGTTTCGGGGTTTTATTGTTTTGTTGTTTTTTAGAGAGAGGGAGAATGTGTGAATGAGAGAGAGGGGGCAGAGGGGGAGAGAGAGACCAAGCAAGAATCTCAGGCAGACTTCAGGCTCCATCCTACAACCCTGGGATCATGACCTTAGTTGAAATTAAGAGTCAGATGCTCACCCAACTAAGCCCCCTAAGCGCCCACAAGTTTATATGCATGCTAAGGCTAACTGAACATCACTGTTTCCACTGCAAGAGGCTAGGTCCAGGTGAAAATTCCCCTACTGGATCTCCACAGTTTTCTTACTTTCCTCTCCAAAAATGAACTTCAAAGACTAAGGATTCGATGGCAATGAAAGAAAAGGATCCCGATCACTCATCCTTTCCTAATGACCTCTGATCTGAATTCAGACACATTTTAAATTGTTTCATCACTTTATCAGAGACAGAAAAACGATCATTACTATGCTTTCTTTTTTGTAAAACAAATCAAATCACTTGAAAAATTCAAGAAGTCAAGCACACCTGAAACAGGAGCTGCTTTATTCAACAATCCAACATCTTCCTCAAACTCTGAAGCAAATACTGACGAAGGCAACTGAATTCCCGTGGTCTTGAAAGAGAAATTACACAATGGTTAGATCTGAAATACTTCTGAACTGGGTTGAAGTGTCCCCCCAAAATTCATGTCCACCCAATAGCTCAGAATGCGACCCCATTTGGAAACAGGATTCTTGCAAATGTAATCAGTTAAGATGAGGTGACAATGGATTATGGTGGGCCCCAATTCATCAAGACTGGTGTGTCCCTGTAAGGCCAAGTGATGCCATGAAGACAGGGGAGAATGCCATGTGAAGATTCAAGCAAACTGGAGCAATGGGCCAACAAAAGCCAAGGAACACTAAGGACTGCTGGTAACCACCAAAAGCAAGGAGATAGGTGTGAGACAGTGTTCCTGCCCTGAGCCTCCACAATGCAAGCAATGCAGCTGAAAGCTTCCTTTTGGACTTGACGTCCAGAACTGTGACAGGATACATTTCCGTTGTTGTAAGCCACCCAGTGGTAATGTGTGGTAATTTGTTATGGTAGTCCTAGGAAAACTAATGCACTGTATCCTGCATTCTCTCACTTGTGCTCCAGTTAAATATTCTAAACATGTACATCCCATCCGCTGAAGCATGCAAATTCCCTGCAACTTCAAAGTGTTCTCCAGCATTATTCCATTTAATGCCCATGAGATAGCAGCACGTTTTAGTCAACAAAAGCTAAGAAAGATCAAATGCCATGCCTGCCTCAAAACAGCTTGTTAAGTGATGTTCTGGGATTCAAATCCAGATTTTGCAATGCCACTGTCCTCATTTCAAGATTTAATCTTTTCCCTCCTAAGCTGAGATAACATGCCAATTTCTGGTTAATAGCAGAGCACTTTCCTGAATTGGCTATCTTAAATCCTGGGATGGTCATAATCATTTCTCTCCATTCCTCAAACCCTTTGAACTCTCTTGTATAAAGTGATATCACATCAGTCTTTCGGGCACCATCTTACTCATGGCTAATCAAGATGTAGATTACTACCACCACTGCTTAGCTACCCCACACTTAATCCAACCCTCACATCATTTCCAGATTAACACTCCTTTACTATTTTATGTAACCTTCTCTAACTTGTAACATGTTTTCATTTTTTTCACTGATTTCCAAGGTCTGTAAAATGAAGGCCTATTCTATGTAACCAAGTAACTGTTACTCAGTATACTTGGTAAAATGACCTCCGTGTAATTCAGGTCCAGTTCCTCACATCATGGAATAATTCAAATGTATGGAGCACACACGTCACACACTGGTCCACACTACTACCTATGCCCCGTCTAACTGGAATGTTTCTTTCCTTTCTCTTCAATACACCCCACCCTTTAGTGTCCAGCTCAGTTCCTCCCTCCTCCATGAAGGCCTTCTTGATCACTCTCCTAGAACTTTCCTTTGGGTGAAATCCCTTTCATTCTTCACACCATACAAATAACTCCACTTGTGCTGGCACAGGTAACTGACTGGTCCTTATGCTCTGATCTTTTTTCAACCAACTAGTTACCAACGTGAGGGTCATGACATGTTATCTATCTCATGTACTCCACTGTCCACCTCATCCTCAGTCTAGTAGCAGGCAGAAAGCTGAGATGTTGGTTCTCGCTGGCTTATGGAGCACATGGAACTGGATACCTTTGAGCAGCAGGAGTAAAAGCTATGTAGAGTAATGAACAGCAAGCAAACTTAGCTTCCAAAAGGCACTTCTTGGTGGCCTAAGTATAGGAAAAGATGTGGTTTCTGCTACAGAGTCTTTATTTAAAAACAAAACAAAACAAAACAAAAAACAGCTTTACTGAGACTTCCCCACTCACACACTCTGAAAAATGAATACACCTTAAAAAAACAAAAGGGAGGGGGCGCCTGGGTGGCTTAGTCAGTTAAGCGTCCAACTTTCGCTTAGGTCATGATCTCGCGGTTCACGGGTCCAGGCCCCGCATTGGGCTGTGCTGACTGCCAGCTCAGAGCCTGGAGCCTATTTCAGATTCTGTTGTCTCCCTCTCTCTCTGACCCTCCCCTGCTCATGCTGTCTCTCTCTCTCTCCCTCCTAGAAATAAATAAAAATATTTAAAAAAAAAAAAAAAAAGGGGAGAATCAGTTTATGCTTAGTGACCTTTGGAGATATTTTTCAAATCTTAAAAACCAATCAAAGAATCACATACACAGTTTAGTCACTATGTTTTTAAAAAAAGGTGGGAGCACCTGGGTGGCTCAGTTGGTTATGCATCTTACTCTTGATTTCAGCTCAGGCCGTGATCTCAGTTTGTGAGACTGAGCCTCCTATTGGGCTCTGCACTGATGGCAAAGCCTGCTTAGGAGTCTCTCTCTCCCCCTCTCTCTGCCCCTCGCCTGCTTGTGCTCACCCTCTCTCTCAAAATAAATAAACATGAAAAAACACGTATGATTTTTATTGGCTGCAGTAGCTGTGAACTCGCTGGGTCTGCCTGGCTGCTTTCCACCATGGCAGGACCTCCTCTCCTTCGTGTGACAATCAGGTGGCTCACACAGGACTGCTCTGTACTGCTTCATTTTCTGTTTCTAGAGTTTATTCAGCATTTCTGGTTTAGTCAACTTTTGTGGTTACAAAATACTTTAAAGTCAAAAAAGCACAAAGGACTCATCCGTATTTTTGCATCATGCTACAGAAAACAGATGGCATTTTTGTTTTGAAACATAATTCACTCATTCTTATAAATCTCTCTGAACCGTCCATTAAGAGTGTTTTTCTCTTAAACATTTATTTGAGATAGACTGTGAGCCAGGGAGAGGCAGAGAGACAGGGAGACACAGGATCAGAAGCAGGCTCCAGGCTGTGAGCTGTCAGCACAGAGCCCCATGCGAGGTTCAAGCCCATGAACTGCAAGTTCCTGTTTAAGACGTTTTTAAACGTTTATTTATTTTTGAGAGACAGAGGCAAGCAGGGGAGGGACAGAGCGAGAGGGAGACACAGAATCCAAACCAGGCTCCAGGCTCTCAGGTGTCAGCACAGAACCCGGTGTGGGGCTTGGCTCCATGAACTGTGAGCTGACAACCAGAGCTGAAGTCAGATGCTTAACTGACTCAGCCACCCAGGTGCCCCTTGTCTCAACTTTATCTTTGGGAGAAAAGTCTTAATAAAGTTCTTGTATTCTCTTGGCTGGAATGTATTGGCAGAGTAGCTTTTGAGGGGCACCTGGGTGGCTCATTTGATTAAGTAGCTGGCTCTGGTCATGCAGCTCTGGTTTAAGCTGCGTTTAAAAAAAAAAAAGATTGGGGCGCCTGGGTGGCTTAGTCGGTTAAGCGTCTGACTTTCGCTTGGGTCATGATCTCGCGGTTCGTGGGTTCGAGCCCCGCGTCGGGCTCTGTGCTGACTGCCAGCTCAGAGCCTGGAGCCTGTTTCAGTCTGTGACTCCCTCTCTCCTGACCCTCCCCTGCGCTCGCGCGCTCTCTCTCTCTCTCTCTCTCTCTCTTAGAAATAAAACATTAAAAAAAAATTAATAAAAAAAAAAAAAAAGATGAAGTTGAAGCACTACCAGACCCTATCCCCTCCCTCACAGGGTCACGGAAGGAGGTGAGACAGTAAGATACCTACCCTACACCTGACAGTAATATCGCCTTGGGAAAGCAGCAGTACAGAAGGTGGTTCTGCTAGGACAGAGATGTGGGAGTGGGCTGTGGGAGTGGCCTATGAGGCCTTGCAAGAGAGCTACCACCTAGGAAGTGAACGAGAACAGCTGTGTTTCCTACTTTCCTCTGGGATAATACCCGGAAATGCAACCCTGTTGACTCTTCTTAAGCAACAAGCTGTAGACTGAAGGAACTATGATCGCACTTCACTGAGGAAAAGAATGCCTAGCCCGTGACAAGACTGGAAAATAAGAAGCAGGAGACATCAGTGCCCTTTCTCACTCTTCTTTTTGTCAACAAACCCAGTAAGTGAATATCTTTTTTTAAATGCTAGGGGATATAAAAGTCTCACAGGGAAAATTTACTGTATACTAATACTAAATAAAAAGATAAAGTCATACAACACAGGTATCCTGAACATAAATGAAGAAACAGAACTTAAATTAGTAGTACTAATTCCGTAGAGATACATACTCTAGCTTGTACTTGAAACGAAAAATTAAAGCGGACTGCATTTTTGTTGAGAAGAGTAACAGGAACTTCATTATAGTATCTACTGCTTCTATTCTCTTATGGTTGGCCCACAGATTTTTATAACTGTTAAAGATCTGAACATTCCACAAAAATTAAGTTGTCTTAGAAGACAGTTTATGACACTAAATAGTTAACATACACAATGTCAGTTGCTTTTCTTCTATTGGAAGGTGCTATCTAACACGACTACATCTATTAATCAAAGGTTCTAACCCTATCAAAGGCTGCAACTTTCAACAGCTGCCACCAGAGAAGAGGAAGCCTAGTCTCTCCTGTGAGCACGCACACACATAATTTTAAGTGAGGGCATGGCTTATTTTTGTGTTCTTCAGATTGACACTACTTCTTGCTCTAGTTATCTTGACTTACAAATGGTTGTTTCTTCACTCTCTCCCACATATATTGATAAAAAGTCTTACTGAAATTTCTAAAGTTTCTTCTTTTTCATCTCTTCGGCTGGGTACACTGAAGGCACTTGTGGGAATAAGCTCTGAGGGCCCAGATGGTTCCTTGAGGTGCTGCAGATAGTCATAGTCGTCATCGAAGAACACCCCATACTTCCTCTGTTCTGCTCGCCTTTCTTCATCATTTACCTAGGATGATAAACAAAATGGAATTGGTGCCTCTTCCAAACACAAGCCACAGGAACCTTCTAGTGAGCACAGCTTTCAGAATAGGAAGCATAAGGCACATGAAAGTGTGGCAAATAAGAACGAGACAACTCAGGAAACAGATTCTAAACCCAAGTGCTATGTACAATTTAAATGAAATAACAATTACTGCTTCTACATTTCTGTGCAACAATTCAAGCCAAGGTAGAAAAATAAAAAAAAAAAATAACAAGTGTTGGTAAGAATGTGGAGAAAAAGGAACACTCATGCACTGCTGGTGGGAATATAAACTGGTGAAATCACTGTGGAAAACAGAAGTTCCTCAAAATATTATAGGAATCTCATATAATCCAGTAATTCCACTGCAATTTACTCAAAGAAAATGAAAACACTAATTTGAAAAAATATATGGAATCCTATGTTGACTGTAGCATTCTTTACAATGACCAAGATATGGAAGCAACCCAAGTGTCCACTGACAGAGGAAGTGATAAAGATGCAGCAAATATATAAATACATATATACACAATGGAATATTATTCACCCATAAAAAAAACCAATGAGTTCTTGCCATCTGCAACACAGACTTAGAGTATTATGCTAAATGAAGGAAGTCAGACAAACACCTATGATTTCACTTATATGTGGAATTTAAAAAAAAACCACACACAAGGAGAAACAGATCCATAACTACAGTGAACAAAACTGATGGCTGCTGGTGGGGGGGTGGGGGCGCGCGTGGTTGGGCAAATAGGTGAAGGGAAATAGGATACAGTCTTCTAGCTATGGAATGAGTTAAGTCATGGAATAAAAGGTACAGCATAGGGAATATGGCCAATGGTACTATAACAGCATTGTTTAGTGACAGATGGTACCTTTGCTGTGGTGAGCACAGCTTAACATACAGGCTTGTCAAATCGCTATAATGTGCACCTGAAAGTAATGTAATCCTGTACAACTATAGGTCAAATAAAAAATTCAGGCCAGGGCGCCTGGGTGGCTCAGTCAGCTAAGCGTCCAACTTTGGCTCAGGTCATGATCTCATAGGTCATGAATTCGAGCCCACCACTGGGCTCTGTGGTGAGAGTTCAGAGCCTAGAGCCTGGAGCCTGCTTTGGATTCTATGTCTTCCCCTTCCCGCCCCACTTGCACTCTGCTCTCTCTCTCTCAAAGATAAATAAAAACATTTTTAAAAAGGTTTTTAATTAAAACTTTTTTCTTTTTAAAATTCAGGCCAAGAAACACACACACGTGGAAATTTGTCATGTACTTGGAGGGCTAAAAGACCCGACAGTCCTGACAAGTAAGTACAATTTCTTATTAATTACAGGCAAAAAAACCTTCCCAACACACAAGTAGGCTTTACTAAAAAGCTAAATATGGTCAATGTTCCCCAAGACTTCCTATCAAATTTACCAAAACTTACACTGTGACAATTATCAAATCAACTTTTTAAAGGTTTCCTAGCATTTTTAAAAGCTAATTCACGAGTTAAGTGAGGAGGTGGCAAAATGCAGCCTGTGGTTTTGAAACAACGGGAAAGCCCTAAATAATCATGCAGCATTGTAGCTGGTTTAGTAAATATCCACTGTTACTCTACAAGATTTGCTCATTAAACAACTCAAATAAAGATGCTTTATCCTCTCAATCAAATATCCAAGACGTAAAAATCAGTACATTTACTGAAAACTAAGTCATAGGTTTTGTTTCCCAGAAGATCACAGGCTGTCGGATAAAGGCAGCTGGCTAACAATTTAAACAACTACTGACAGTCCGCTTGCAAACCGATTGGCTGTAGAACAGGACCTACTTTCTGTGTGGGCAGCAGAACCCTCTGGGGTGCAGTCTCATCGGCGGCTAAAGGATCTCGCTGGCTCCGGTGGACCAGGTGGAAAGATACAGCTTTCTTCTTCTCTATAAAAGGCTTTTTCTTCCTGTGAGGCTTCAAAGGAACAGAATCAGAGTCAGCCATTGAAAAAGAACAAAAAAGACCAGAGTCCACAGAGGCACCTTCAGGAAGTTATATAAAGGGTCTACAGATTTTTAAAACTTCCATTTTTGTGGTAAGCAACATCAACAACGTTGGAGAAAATCTTTACTTCCCTTCCTTTGATAAACATTTGATGGCACTTACTCTGTACCAAACCTTGTTATGGGGGCTGGGGATACAGCAATGAGGTCACAGATCCTATTCTTATCAAGCAAATCATAAGTAAAAAAAGATTTCAAGTAAAGAAAATAAAACAGAGTGAAGTGCAAATTAGAGTGACTTTAGACTGGGTGCTCAGAGAACGTCCCTGACAGGTTGACCAGAATGACAAGGAGGAAGCCGTCAGCGGAAAATCCGGGAAGACATTTCAAGCAAGTTATGCACCTCGAGTACCAACTATTAAATGAAACCAGGACAGCACGACTACATTAAGATGCATCATCTCTTTCTACACTCGTATTCCCCTACCCAACTCTGACTTTCTAAACTGAGAAAGCATCATCCCAGGTGAGTAAGCCATCTTGCTTCGGGCCCAACCTTATACCCTCCCACAAGTTCCCTAGGCCGAGAACACCCGATGAGCCGACCTGGCACTCCAACGCCTGGAGAAACCGGCCAACTCCCCCTCTTCTTGACTGCACGGGGCACAAGGTGACGCGTTTGTGTGTCTGCGTTCACAGATTTTTTAGCCCTCTTGGGACAAAAGGAAAGCCATTCTCTTCTTTCCACTCCTCGGGGAGGCCTGGCCGTGGGAGAAGTACTCTACACTGCAAAGTATGCCCAGGGTGGTGAGGGTGGCCCATACGGCGCACTGGGCCGCCAGGCCGCCTCCCCGCACCTTTGGGCCGGCCCTCCCAATCCCTGGCGGCAGTAGCCCCTGGCACCAGAGGAAGCCGCCTGGCGTCTGCAGAACCAGAGCGCCCCGTCCCCGAGACAACGAGCCTTGCTCACCATGTTGCAGCCGCGCGGCGCTCACCCCACAGAAGAGCGACTACGGCACGCTGTTACCCCGGGGAAGAGACTCGCTACGACCAAAACGCCGGCGAAGCCCGGATTCCAGCTGCGTCTTTAGGCCTCAACACACGTGCAACCCCGGAACCCAGACAGGAAGTTAAGCACCGGCGGTGGACATGGGCCAATCGCCGAAGAGCTGAAGGGGTCGCGGCCGGAAGTTACCCATAGCTGGCTCCGTCGCAACGATCGCGAGAAGCTATTGGGAGGTGGGGCTGTTTTCATCCCCGGGGGGGCGGGGCTTTTCCGGCCAAAATCAAGTAAGCTGGGAAAGGGAGTGTTGGGAGCCTTTGTGGCGGTGAGGCGCGAAAGAGGGGTTGCTGTTTCTAGGGGAACTTGCTTTTGTAGCGCCCTCTACCGAGAGCAGAGGCAGGCAACGTATGTAGCGTCCCTGTTGACCATTGTATTCCCAGCCTATCCCATCCATAACACACACACACACACACACACACACACACACACACACACACACGGAAGGTGGCCACCCTCCCAGGTCACTGAGGTTTCGGGTTCTGTCTCCTCTGGGCCGGCACACACACACACACACACACACACACACACACACACACACACACACACGGAAGGTTTCGGGTTCTGTCTCCTCTGGGCCGGCGCGCGCACACACACACACACACACACACACACACACGGAAGGTGGCCACCCTCCCAGGTCACCGAGGTTTCGGGTTCTGTCTCCTCTGGGCCGGCACACACACACACACACACGGAAGGTGGCCACCCTCCCAGGTCACCGAGGTTTCGGGTTCTGTCTCCTCTGGGCCGCACGCACACACACACACACACACACACACACACACGGAAGGTGGCCACCCTCCCAGGTCACCGAGGTTTCGGGTTCTGTCTCCTCTGGGCCGGCACGCACACACACACACACACACACACACACACACACGGAAGGTGGCCACCCTCCCAGGTCACCGAGGTTTCGGGTTCTGTCTCCTCTGGGCCGGCGCGCGCACACACACACACACACACACACACACACACACACACACGGAAGGTGGCCACCCTCCCAGGTCACCGAGGTTTCGGGTTCGGTCTCCTCTGGGCCGACACACACACACACACACACACACACACACACACACACACACACACACACACACACACACACACACACACACACACACACACACACACACGGAAGGTGGCCACCCTCCCAGGTCACCGAGGTTTCGGGTTCGGTCTCCTCTGGGCCGGCGCGCGCACACACACACACACACACACACACACACACACACACACACGGAAGGTGGCCACCCTCCCAGGTCACCGAGGTTTCGGGTTCGGTCTCCTCTGGGCCGGCGCGGAATTGGTTGCCTTAGCAACGGAGGATCAGGGCCTTGCTATTCTAGGCTGCACGAAGCTTTATCAGGTCTTTGTTCAAACATCCGGTGCACCAAACCCCGAGATTCTGTTGAAAGTAGAGGCATTTGAACTAAATAAATATATTCGGAATGTGTGGTGTTTGCATACCTTATCTTATAAGAAGGAAACTAATGTTTATTTTCTTCCAAGTCGTTCCTCAAATGTTTTAACGTGGTTTAAGCAAATAGGCTATAATCACACCTTCTTAGGAAGATGTCAGGCAGGTGCCTGCGCACGCTTCCAGCTTTTCCTGGGAAAAAAAGGTGGGGAAATGCATCCATAGTTTTATTGCCAAATCTTTCCTCAAATTTGTGTTTACTCTTCCCCTTACCTGGCGTGTTTCCAATGTCTGAATTATCTTGGATTGTGTATCTCCGTTCTCCTATTACTATTACAAATATTTATGGAGTATTACTTTTATTACAATACAAATTATAGGAACAATTTAGATTAGGACCACAGAATTTATCTTGGAATAATGCTTTGTAACAGATATGATACCTAACACCCCTGTGTGCCAGATGTTTGATATAGTTAAACTCCATAAGGTGTTTTGATCTGTTTTATTTACTACTGTGTCTGTTTATTCTCAGGGCCTAGAATAGTGCCTGGCACATATATTCAATAAATTGTTTAAATGAATTAATGTGCTGGCACTTTACCTGAATGATCTCACATCTTCCTTACCAAATACTTTGAGAGGCACTATCATTTTCATTATCTTACAAATACTAAAACTGAGGCCCAGGAAAGGCCCTACATCTAGTAAATGGCAGAGGGGGATTTAAACCTGAGTCTGACTGACCCTACCACTTAACCATAACTGGTTGGTTTTTAAATTTTCTGTTAATATTCTGTTACTGTATATATTTACCGATCTAATAATACACCAAACACACTGTGCTGCTCACTTTGTATTCATTACATAATTTAACTACTTTGATAAATCTGTACTTAGATGACACTTAGCCAATCTTATAGAGCCTGAAGTTCAGAGCATTGAAGTGATTTGCCTAAAGTCACACAATAGATGGAGTTTAGATGTTGTAGTCCATCAGTTTAGTCAAGAAGGCCATACCCTTAACCATGTGCTACACTGCTCCATAAAGCAGGTGATATCCAAAGATATCACCTCATTACCCCTCTTATCAAATTTATCATTTTTAGCTCTCTAATCTGATCATGTCATTTTGCTGTGTAAAACCTTTCAGTGTCTATCCCGTGGCCTCAGGATGAAATCCAACCTCTTGCATACCAGCCAAGAGTTTCTATCATCTGGCCTCTACCCATCAATTTAGTGTCGTGTCTCCTAATTCCCCACACACCACTCTATGACTCAGCCCTGTCAAACTGCAGTTCCTAAATGTACCTAAAAGAGATGGGCTTTCTCCTGCCCATCTGAAAATTTTTCTCTCGCCTCCCTGTTCAAGTGTTAGCTTAGCCATTTCTCCGCCTAGGAAACTTTCTTCAAAACTAGGGCCCACCCCACATGCTCTCACTGTACCCTGTGATTACTCAGTTACACCAAATTATAAACCTGTACCATTTTCATCTGTCTTAAGGCTCAGATTGCAGAAACCCACCTGAAGGCAAGGAGTTTTGTCTTGCCTAATTTACTTCCCCCAGGACATATAGCATAGTAAGGACTCAATAAGAATTGCATTGTTTAAAGCACTTTACATGTATTTACTCTCTAAATTCTTAAACAGGGATTTAAAGGGATTTAAAGGATATACTATACAAGGATTCTCTTGTTATAAATAAAATTTGAGGAGCATAGAGTTAAGTGGACTCTTGCCCAAGAGCACAGAGCCGTATGTGATGAAACCAGACTGAGAACTCAGGTATGACTTGAGAGTCACCCCTTAACCATTACAACATACCCCATTTCAAAAAGCCAGCACATATGGTGAGCTTACATGCCTTAGAGCCTCTTCTGGATGCTATATGTGTGTGAGCTCATTTAACATTTTTTAATACAATATCTAGAACAATGCATTCTTTAAAATAGTATATATACAAAACCTTGGCTTGTCCTAACACAAAAAACATTTCCTATCATCAAAACCATCCATAACTGAAATAGTAAAATAATAAGAACTCCAAACCATACTTCTCCTAGTGTCTTATTAGTATGCTCTGCTAAATGGCATCCATTTCAAAATAATTAAACAGAATTTTATTTTTAAAGGTTTTCTTAGTGTTTATTTGAGAGAGAGACAGAGAGACAGAGCACGAGTAGGGGAGGGGCAGAGAGAATGGGAGACACAGAAACCAAAGCAGGCTCCAGGCTCTGAGCTTACAGCACAGAATTTTAATTAACTTAATTTTAATTTCTGGTTTAGTATAGGCTTTGAAAAATTTTGTATTTTCTATGTGAAATAAACTTGCCGATTGAGCCATTTTTACTGTCTTACCACCATTTATATTGTGTTTAGCAGTGGCTCTCCATCAGCATTGCCCAGGGACCCCCAGCACCAGGAAACCAATGGACACAAAAAGTGGAGAAAGCTTGCTTGATTATAGCAAACTAACTAGACACTGATGCAGGAAACTTAGGAAATATAAATTAAATGCTTGACAATATTAATAGAGCTAATGGAAATAGCTAATAAAAAGGGAAAGAGCATCAAGATGGATGTACCAGAATGTTCAGGGAAGCACTGTTTTTTAAGAGAAAAATAATGCAACTAAAATTCTACCAGTAAGGGATTAATTGGAAAAAAAATTAATAACCATAGTTTCTTGTGAGGCTGTTCCAAGAAAGAGGCAGATCAACGTGGTCACTTACACAGCCAGAAAAAAACAGGTTGTAGAACACCATGAAAAAGGCATTTATTGTTATTGTTAAAAATTATAAATAGAAAAAAATTTGACATAGAACTATCATAGTGCAAGCACTGAAATCTCTCTGGTTGACTATGCACCAAACCTATCATAGCAATTTTCCATGAGGAGCTGGGATTACAGGAATGTTAGAGGTCTATTTTATATATTTTTTTCATTGTTTATAATTGTAAGCAACAGGAAAACACACACTAGTTTACATTGTTTTATATATTTTATTGTTTATTTGTTCACAGTGAAGATTTGAAATATTATGTTTGGTATCTAAAAAAGGTAAAGATACTTAAAAACCAAAGTGGGGCACCTGGCTGGCTCAGCAGGTAGAGCGTGTGACTCTTGATCTCTGTGTTGTGAGTTGGAGCCCCACATTGCATGTAGAGATTATTTAAAAATAAAATCTCTAAGGTGTGCCTGGGTGACTCAGCCAGTTAAAGAGTGAATCTTGGGAGGCCTGGGTGGCTCAGTCAGTTAAGCATCCAACTTCTGCTCAGGTCATGATCTCATGGTTTGTGGTTTCCAGCCCAGCATTGGGCTCTGTGCTGACAGCTCAGAGCCTAGAGCCTGTCTTCGGATTCTGTGTCTCCCTCTCTCTCTGACCCTCCCCTGCTCACGCTGTCTCTCAAAAATTAAATAAATAAATAATAAAGAGTTTAAATCTTGATTTGGCTCACAGTTCATTGGATCGAGCCCCATGCTGGGCTCCATGCTGACAGCCAAAGCCTGCTTGGGATTCTTTCTCTCTCAGAAATAAATAAATAGGGGCACCTGGGTGGTTCAGTCAGTTGGGCATCCGACTTCAGCTCAGGTCATGATTTCATGGTTTCTGAGTTTGAGCCCCATGTCTGGCTCTGTGCTGACAGTTCAGAGCCTGGAACCTGCTTTGGATTCTGTGTCTCCCTTTCTCTTTAACCCTCCCCTGCTCACATTGTCTCTCTCTCTCTCAAAAATAAATATTAAACATTAAATAATAAATATTAAAAATAGAATCTTAAAAATAACACAAATGAGGCAGGTTAAATACTAATATAATCTCGTTCAATAAATACTGTTAAAGAATAATTTTTTAAAGGTAACCCCTGACTCTCATAAAAAGCATAAAGGGAGAGCACCTTTGTGGCTTAGTCAGTTAAATGTACAATTTCGGCTCAGGTCATGATTTCACGGTTCATGGGTTTGAGCCCCACGTTGGGCTCTGTGCTGACAGCTCAGAGCCTGGGCCTGATTATGTCTCCCTCTCTCTTGGCCCCTCTCACACTCTGTCTCTCTCTTAAAAATAAGTAAACATTAAAATATATATATATGCATAGAGTGAGCACATGTAAAGATTTAACAAATTGTTATTGAGGGAAACATAAGATGTTACAATTAGTTCCGAGGACAATCCATAGAAGAGAAACATTTATAGAGCAGGAATACAGAGAAGAATGTGCAAATGGAGACAAAACTGGCTTCTTTCCTGGTGACCTAGGGAAGGCAGTTGAACTTCCACTGGACAGAATTTATGTATGTGTCCGGAGCCAAGAATTATTCCACATTACCATCAGCTTTCTACAACTTACAAAGTTGTAAAATAGCTCAAAGGCAAGGAAATGTGCAAAGTCCTTGTAAAGCCAGAAATGGAAGGGTTTGCTGGTCTGAAAATGCATCATTTTCCAAAGAAGCAGAAATTAAATGACAGCAGTAGTGTGCTTGGTGTACTAGCTGAAATTAGACTGTGGTTTGTTTCACTTTTATTGTGGAACTCGGGGTGGTGAGCGGGCTTCTGTGTTCTCACCTGAATGTAACACGGGAATGATAATATAATTATTAATACTTACCTTATAGGAATTGTTGTTGGATTGAATGACAAAACATGTTTTAAGAGCTTAGGCCTGTGCCTGACCTGTGCTCAGTGCTCAGCAAAGGTTAGCAGGTTGGTGTAAGTTACTCACCTAACTTTGTTACAGCCTCAGGATGGCCATCTCCTGAAGCCAGGGCTTCCCCGCACCTGGGATTTGTCAGGGAACACGTGCTGTGCATCAAAACAGATTCACATCATGGGAATCTCCTAGTTTGCATTTTAATCCAAATTGTCAACTTCCTTTGGTCCTAATCCTTTTGATTTCTCTCAAATCCCAGTACCTTTCAGATCCTTTATATTACATACTTAGATTATTTTGCTAGCTTCTAGTCCCCAGTAATTGTTGTGTGTTTTAAAAATTCTTTTTAATGGCACAAACTCATATTTCTTGGCTTTTTGTTTTACAGACTCCTGTTCTTTGAGTCCAAAGTACATACATTTCATTGGCAAATACATTTTGGAAATATTAATCCTTTTTTTTTTTTTTTTTTTACTGTGCCTTCCTAATTATAACATGAATTTTAAGTTTTCTTTGGTATGATTCAGTTATGCTCATTCTAGCTTTGGGCTATTAAAAGCTCACAAATCATTATTAGTCTCCCTTCTTTTAAGTGTCAATGACACTTGAAACAGGTGATACATTTAGAAAAAATATGGGGTAATTAAATCATCCACGTCTTCAACTTACAAATTTAGCTGTATGCTTTCAGCAAATGAGAAAAAATTAAGATTACCATCATTACTATTAAGTGATTCTCCCTGCCTTCCATCAACGAGCTCATACTAGGAATGTGGGTGAGAACTTGACCACTATTCATCCGTTACTATATTCCCTGTGCTTATGGTATGAGCATCTCCTTGTGCTGAGTGTAATTCTTATGCTTAAAGGTAAGGTCTGTTTGGTTTTCAAGTATGGTTTGCTTGTTTATTCTTTTTCTTTCTTTAATATAGTACTTAAATGTAAACTAACTTCCTCATCTGTGGCTGAATTACAGAACCAGCCACATAATTCACTGTTGAAGTAAAAATAGGCTGTGTGAACCTATTGAAACATATGTATGTTCATTGTATTTGAGGCAATATATTTTCAAGTATAAGTTGCTTTACAACTTAACCCTCTAGATAAAGCACTACTCCATTTTACTTAAAATTAACCAATAAAACCCAGTTAAAATAAAAAAATATATGTAGCCTCCAAAGACTCAGATGGTCTTGGAGGCAAAGTCTGTTGAAGAAAAAATAGTTTATTGAATGTTTATTGTATTAATTTATTTAGTCTTCAGCTACATCATCTGTTGGGAGGATAATTCATTTCCAGAGTTTGTTACATGTGCGAATGATTCTCAACTTCCTCTATGTAGGTCAGACCTTCTTCCTGACCTTTAGGCTCATATACCCACCTAAATACTTAACATCTACCCACATGTGCTGCTGCCTCGTTTCCCCAGTGTAGTGGTTATCATGTTCGCCTCACACGTACCCACATGTGGATGTCCCAGTGGGCAGACAATTCAAATTGAACTTCACGTCCAAAATTAAATTGCTCACCACTCCATACCGCCTCCAATCTCCTGGCCTGGCTCCCTGTCCCCACACTCCCCAATCATACAACCTTACCTTTGCTGCTTTCTATTTCAGTACACGGCATCACCACCATCCACCAAGTTGCCCGAGTGGAAAAATACAGGGTTAGTCTTTACTTTTCCATCTCTCTCATTTCCCACAAGCAACGATCACTTTTGCTGTTCAGCTGCCCCTTGAATTTGTCATGTCTCTCCATTCCCTTAAAAACCTTGTTTGAGGCCACCATCATCTTCCAGTCAGATTATGGCAATAGGAATGGTCTTCATGCTTCCAATATTGCCTCCTCCAACCCAGTGTTGACATCATAGCCAGTGTAATTAGGGCAAATGAGGATGTTGCCCCTGAGCTTAAAATTCTTCCTCATCTTAAGGATAAATTCCCAACTCTTTTAGAAAGCTTACAAGGACCTTCAAAATTTAGCCATTGTTAAGCTCTTTAGTCTTTCATCCCTTTATCTTCCACCTTCAGCTCAGCTTTCAGACTTTTTAAAAATATTTATTTTGAGACAGAGAGTGATGGGGGGGGGGGCAGAGGGAGAGGGAGACACAGAATCTGAAGCAGGCTCCAGGCTCTGAGTTGTCAGCACAGAGTCCAACACGGGGCTTGAACCCACGAATCATGAGATCATGGCCTGAGCCAAAGTCAGATGCTTAACTGACTGAGATATTCAGGGCCCCTCAGCTTTCAGACTTAATTGAACCATCTTGAGCAAGACTACAGAGCTCTAGTCTTAGGGACAAACAACTCCAGACAAAGGTATGGGATGAATACAGAATCTAAGTGGATATGATTTAAATGAATTGTGTCTAATCAGAGAGAATATGAAAAAGAAAATGCAAAATTTCAACAAGCCAGTAAAATATTGCTGAAGAGAGTCAAGTGCAACTTAGGACTTTTTTCTAGTTACCAGACAAGAGAGCTGTTTAGGATGCAGTTCAAATCTGTTTTAATAAGCCAATCCTCTGGGGGCCTGGGTGGCTGGCTCAGTTGGTTAGTGTCTGACTCTTGGCTTTGGGTCAAGTCATGATCTCATGGTTTATGAGATCGAGCTCTGCATCAGGCTCTGCACTGAGAGCATGGCGCCTGCTTGGGATTCTCTCTCTCCCTCTCTCTGCCCCTCCCTCACTTGCTCGTGTGTGTGTTAGTGCACACTCTCTCTCAAAATAAATCAACTTAAAAAAAAGCCAATCCTCTCTGAAGACGGTGGATTTGGAGACTCTTAAAGTTATGGGGACTGAAACCTCATTCTGAATACATCTCTGTGGTTCAAGTAGATTGTTCTCAGAAGTAAGAAGCCCAAAAATCTCAGTCATCGATTTTTGATCATTAAGCAAATGGCAAATTATCAATCCAGTAGTTTTGCTTACCTATGGTTTTAAAATCTACGTTTCTTTGTGTCTAAGTGTTTCTACAAGCCTAGCTAGGCTTAGAATTAAATGTGGATATTAGATGAAAGGCAAATATAAATATACTATTTTTGTGTTATATTTATGTTTTGTAGATATTGGGACAACCTGTAGGTACTTGGCATGAGTGTATTTGTAATTTTTTAAAAAAAGAACATTGTAGAACATGACCAATTAGCCATGCAATTGCAAGCTAAACTACATAACTAATTTTGATTTGTAAAGTTGATTTTTTTCTAATGTTTATTCATCTTTGAGAGAGAGTGTGAACAGGGCAGGGGAAGAGGAAGGTGGAGAAAGAGGGTTTGAAGCAGGCTCTGCAAGGACAGCAAGGAGCCTGATGTGGGGCTTGAACTCATGAACCGTGAGATCAAGACCTCAACTAAAGTCAGATGCTCAACTGGCTGAACCACCCTGGTGCCCTTAGATTCGTAAAGTTGAAAAGCATAAGAATATTAAAAATTTTTTTAAATTTATTCATTTTTAAGAGACAGAGAGACAGAGTGAGAGTGGAAAGGGGCAGAGAGGGAGGGAGACATAGCATCTGAAGCAGGCTCCAGGCTTGGAGCTGATAGCACAGAGCCTGATGCGTGGCTTGAACTCACACATCATGAGATCATGACCTGAGCTGAAGTTGGACGCTTAACCAACTGAGCCACTCAGGCGACCCAAGCATAAGAATATTTTTACATTTGTAAATAATACTGAAATTTACATAAAAGTTTGATTACATTTCTAATGTATTCAGCTTAAAAGTGTTATTAAAATGCTTCTTATAGTGTGACATTTGGGCCTTTGAAGTGCTTATAATCAAGTCTGTTAAATTTGTATATGGTATTGAACTTTATTTTATTAGAAATTTTTTTCTAACATATATTTTTGAGAGACAGAGCGTGAGTGAGGAAGGGGCAGAGAGAGAAGGAGATACAGAATCTAAATCAGGCTCCAAGCTCTGAGCTGTCAGCACAGAGCCCAACACGGAGCTCGAACCCATAAATTGTGAGATCATGACCTAAGCTGGAAGTCAGATGCTTAACAGACTGAGCCACCCAGGTGCCCCTGGTGTTGAACACTTTAAAGAAACTATAATGCAATAGCTGCAGAAGACATCTGAACACTACCTAGAAAGATGGGTCAATGTCAATAAATACGAGAGAATTCTAACTCCAAGGCCCTGATGTTGGAAGAATGCATAATATACTTGGAGAACAAGGAGTTTCATTCACTTAGGCACAAGTGAGGAATAAAAGGAGAGAGTAATCTGGAACCATGGTCTATGGTGAAAACATAGAAGATCTTGAGGGCTAGCTTGAAGCACCTGGGAGGTATTCAGTAGGCAGAGGGGACTCACTGGAAAGTTCTGAGAAGGAATCATAAAAGGGCTATCCTTTAGGAAGAATAATGTGGGTAGCAGGATTAAGAACAGATTGGTTGAGGAAGGCTCAGAGAGGCAATGACTAAGATTTCAGAGGTAATCAAGGGGCTGAATGTAAAGAGGTAACAAATCTAAATTGACAGTGGAAAAGATGACTTATAATTTAAGGTTGAGCTGCTGAGTATGCCTACTTGATAATTAGGGACAAATTCTTACCAACCTTGAGTGCTTCCTATTCCAGAGTGTTTGACCAGGGCCAACTGAGGTCAAAAGTCTATCCAGTAACAAATCCTTGGGTCAACAAGCATTGAAATGCCCATTCTCTCCACCTTAGGATATTTTTCTAACTATGAAAAGTTATTATCTACAGCTTTTCTCCTTAAAACCCTAGAAACGGTAGCTGTTTTGGGCAAAAGAGCAAAAAAGCCTTCACACAAATTTTAGGTTCTTAGCCTTTCTCTAGAGTTTCACGTGTTCTACTCTTAGTGACCACCTGTTAAAGGGCAAAGAGTTCAAAACCCATCAAATGAGCAAGGACTGGGCTTGCATGTGAACAGCCACTCCATACAGATGTCTGAGTCGGGGTCCAGCAAAGAGACAATCACTATAAATCTGATGCCATCACAGTGTTAGGGAAAATGAAAAAAAAAAGTTTATTTCTTACCTCTATTGAGTTTTAAAAATTAATGTTTCAATGTAGACCCTAGTTTACTATAAGCAAAAAAAAAAAAAAAAAGCATAATAGTGAACTATTACACTTACCTTGGGGATGTATAGCTAATTTTAATAGCATACTTAGGGCCAATTTTTCAAACCTATTTCACAAATTTTTAGCCCAGGGGCACCTGGGTGGCTAAGTTGGTTAAGCATTCGACTTCAGCTCAGGTCATGATCTCATGGTCCATAAGTTCAAGCCCTGCATCAGGCTCTGTGCTGACAGCTCAAAGCCTGGAGCCTGCTTCACGTTCTGCGTCTCCCTCTCTGTCTGCCCCTTCCTCACTCATGCTGTCCCTCTCACTCTCAAAAGTAAATGAACATTAAAAAAAATTAAAGAATCTTTTTAGTCCCAATCATCTTGTATATATCTTCTGTCTAGGATATTGATACACAAATTCCTTGTCAACTTTCCTATCACACCTTTGCCCTTATCTCAGAGTCGAGGGAGGCTAAGTTATAACTTGTAACCACTGTTGAAAAAGTGATAAATATATTCCAATTCCTTTTTTGGCCAAAATATGCTCCCAACCTCTCTTTGCTTATAATACATTAAATAGTAAGCATAATGAGGAAGTTTGTTTATTTTCTGTATTATAAACTCTAAAGGGACTAGCTTTTATTTTTACAATATAATGTCAATAAAAACATCAACATCAAATATCCTCAGATATTAAAAAAAAGCAAGTCTTTAAAATATACTGTAAGTTGCTGTTTAAAGCAGTAATTCTTCGACAGATATTTCAAATAAAAATGACAAATCACAAGACCTTACATACAAAAATTTTTGAATTAGGTGCAGCTGGAATAATAAACAATTAGAAGGGCTACCTTATTCTTGCTTTACAGGGGAGAACTCAGTGAGATTTTAATTTAAAAATACCGAGCACTGTCTCAATACAATAGAATTGGAAGAAACTAAAGTTGGGGATTTCCCAATTATTTTATTGAGGTAACTTTTCCCGATTTTATACATATATGCATTTATATATACTTAAGAAAGCTAAACAATGTTCTAAGGCACTTGGAATTGTGCACAGCAAAGTTTCCTATAATATTATACAACTAAATAGAGCATAATTTTGCTTTTTAAATAACACAAACACCAGTAAGGAATAAAAAAGATAATACACAGTATGTCTTTCCGGTTGCAATAGTGGAATACATATACATATCTGTGGATACTTGGAGGTATTTCTACCCATATACTATAATACAGTACAGATCAAGAACAGCAACAAAAAGAGAAACTGTTGTGTTAATCAGTGTACAGTTCCAGTTATTTACACTCACAGATATTGTACCTGTGTAATATGTAGAATCAGATCACTCACTGGAAATCAGGAATCAGTCAGTCAGTCTGATAACGGTCACAGCTTACCATTCTTAACCACTTAAACCAAAGCTTGAGATAACAAAAGAATGCATACAGTTCTTTATTCAAAGATCACTATTACATAGAAAAAAAGGACAGGTTAGGTTTTTGCTAGGTACTAAATCTGGTAAAATTGGCGCAGAATGTTTGGAACACATTGGCACATTTCTAAGCCACAGAAGAAATCTTTAAAAAAGTAAAAATAAGAATTAGTGCCTATATTTTAAGTAATGAAAGTGGTTTGACCCTAGATTTATTCAGATTGTTTTCAAATGCTAGTTAGCACTGCAATGGTGACATCTCTTTCTGAAGGCTCTCTAAGCAATGCAATGATACAGTCAAACTATAATAAAAGCATCCAGTAAGGGAAAAGTCCCCTAAATTGGCAAGTGGCACAAATGTTATTGGCATTTTAATATACCATGAAATTGACCTGAGGGTGGAGTGGCATTCTGCCTCATTTACTCCCTTTAATTTATTCTTAAAAAGAAAAAAAAATACTGGTATTTAACAAGATAAGAATTCTTAAGCACCATCTAAAAGTTCACAATATAACCAACTTTATCGACTCTGAGTTGCTCTGTCTCGAAAAAGATTATTTAGAAACTTTAATAATTAATAAAATTTTAGTGGCTGAATTATTCCATTCTATTAGCCACCATTCATGTGAATTATTTCAGGACATATTTACTATTCAGTTTTGGTGATAAAAAGTGACAAAGGACAAGTATGTTTATGTATTATTCGCATAGTTTAATAATGTGTCACCTAGGTAAAATTCATCTTGCTTTGTGTATGACCATGACTGAAGTCGGAACGATACGTGTGCAATCCAGTTAATCCACTCTTCCTTCATACTTCAGAAGTTTAGAAAAATTGAACTACATGACTATTTATACAGGAAGAATTCAAGCATTTGCATGTAGATTAAATGCTTCTTTAAGAGGGTAAATGGGTGACTACTTTGTAACTCAAGGGATGTACCTTACCAGGTGAAATCTAATGGCGATTTTCATGGACCACAGGTTTTGTTGATGTGGATGATTAGTTGTGTGTTAAGCCGTACAATTCGATCCTCATGACACTGACAAAGATTGTGATCAACAGTGTAGTTCTGAAGTGAAACTGTGAGACCAAAACGGAGAAGAAACTTTGCTTCATCTGAAATTTCTCCTGAACAGAACAGAGGGACTAGCCAAGTGACTATGGGCCTCTGGTGCGGCCAAGGCTGCCTGAAAACTTCCTCCCTGAAGAACTCGCAAACTAAAGCATCACTGGGGCAGAAGGCTTGAAAAATAAAGGGGAAGGAAACTCCTTGGGGCCCAAAGTAATGCATGGCAGTCAGGACCATGTTTGGAAGTAAGTACCCTCCCTGGGTGTCCTCAACCCGCACTAGACAGGGGTATTCAAGGGAGGTGGTACTGCCTTACGAGGGCATTTGAACACTGGGGAGGGCTTCTGGCTTTTGGTTTTACAGTGACTGGGCATTCCACTGGCATTTAGTTAACAGGGGCTTAGGATACTAAATGTCTTACAACGTGGGGAACATTTCTGTAAACAAAGAATTGCCCAGCTCCAAATTCCAAAGGCACCCCCCACCGAGAAACACTGATCAACAGTGCTTTGCTCATAGGCACACTTGTGTGAGCAACGCGACAAGCTGGATGGCATTTTTTTTGCGGTAAATCGTAGCATCACTAAAAATGAGCCTCGTGGGTAGGGTTGGATTTCGGCGAGAATAGCTGCCACAGGATTCTTCTATTTTATTTTATTTTATGCCAGAAATCTTGCAGAATCTATATGGGATTTGTTGATTTAAAAAGACCTGATGACCTATGCTTCCATTGTCTTCTAGAAATGTTAGCAGTGGTTTCTGTTTTCATATAAAGTTTAGGCTTAATTTTACTAAAAGTAAAAGGAGAGTGAAAATGAGAATGGTTTGGAAGTATTCTACCTTTGTCCCCACCACCCTTGGGTCACTGCCAAGCTCTTTGAAATCTGAATCTGAACTACCTAAAGATGAGTTTCCTCTCAGAAAAATGGTCCTGTTAATCTGATGATGACTTTTGCCATTGCATTCCCCTCTAGGTCATATTTCATTTCCAGAAGTTCATTCCGATTTGCCAAGCAAAACAGTGTGACGTATGCTGCCAATAAGAAGACAGAAAATGCTCAATAGTGGGGCAGAACCCATTTCAAGAGGCCAAGGGACAACTCTGCAAATAAACTGCATCTTCGTGGCTCCTTGCTGCTCACAACACACCCCAATGATATGAAGAAATCAATTCTTGTCACAAATTATATACTTTCACTAGTAAGGTTAGGGGTAATAATATGGCTGGAATTTAGGAATGCTTCAGCTACCTTATTGATGAAATGACATAAATGTATATATCTTCCATCTCACCTATTTTAGGGAAGACTTCTCACGGTGTTTAATGTGTTGCTGGGACCACTTAAATAATAATAAACTGAAGAAATTTTTGAGCCAGAAAGGAAGAAAAGAGCATTTTCACTCTTTAAATGTATAGATACAACTATGTGGTAGGCAAGGCTGTCTTCTACTGTGAATGTGGTATCATTTTTGCAAGCTGTGTCTGTCTGACTACTGAGCATAAATACAATGCCTGCTATGTGTTAAAATGTGGTACATATCAGGATATGCAGTATTAATGCGGATTGTTTTCTCTTTTAAGTGTAAGCTACTGTATTTTTTCAAAGTACCAATGCAGACTGAATTAATGGTAGGGTGTGACACCCAAAATACGGGTTTTAAGAAATGATCTCTCATTGATAATATTTAGTGATTTTTCAAAGGTGTATTCAATTCCTTTACTGTCTTAAATAGATTTCCACTTACATTTCAGAACTTTCTAACAGAAATATATCTACCAATGTTAGAGGAAGAAAAATAACTACAATCATTATGGTAATAAAGGATATGAAAATGAAACCAGAAAGTCTGATTTTCTGGGTAAATCAGAGAGACAGATGAGTTTGCTTTTTCCTCCCATTTAGAATAGCTATTCTGATACCCAAAATGGTTCTCTGAATATTATAGATTTAGTTTAAATAATTTAAGGAGTGAACATAAAGGTAAATTACATCAAACAAAAAATGCAAGACATTTCACATACACAGGAAATTATCAGGCGGGGCTGCTTTAAATTAACGCTGATCACCAGAGGACTAATTTTGTCAGACCACGGAGACAAAGCCCAGGGCATCTTCTTACTACCTTAATGTTAATGTTCTTTTGCTCAATTTTTCAAAAGACAGAAATGGCCCCTTGTGTTTTACAGTCTGTCTAGTTCTTTCCTGCCTGGGATCTTCCTGGATAGGAGT
This sequence comes from Proteles cristata cristata, assembly GCA_017311185.1. Taxonomy (NCBI): domain Eukaryota; kingdom Metazoa; phylum Chordata; class Mammalia; order Carnivora; family Hyaenidae; genus Proteles; species Proteles cristata. Next base: position 442,217 of record JAESUZ010003484.1, on the reverse strand, counting down.
TTGTTTGCTTCCCTTATCATATCTTGGGGACTCAGAACAACTCACTCACTTCCTCTATGTGAGCCTAATGTCTCATGTTAAGTAGGGAAAGGTCTGGTTTGTATTACAACAGCCCGATTCATGCACATATTTATTTGCTTCAGAGAAATGCAGCTTATTGGTTATATAGCAGAAATGCTGGCATTGGGCCTACGGTGGTCCACAGACTTTGCATTCTTTTGGGGCTTCCAAAAAGACCCCTGATGGGCTACCAGGTGAATATGCAGTGTTTCCGCCTTCTCAAATTAGCTATTAACATAGAGCCTTATTCTGCAAGATACAGGTTAGTTCATATTCCTTCCATTTGTTTCCATAGCTTTTTATTTAAAGAATCATTCTCATGATATATAATTGGTGGTTCCAATTCTTAAATATTAGACTAGCGGTGGTAGTATTTTTGACTTTTTCATTTCTAACTTGTAAACTTTTCTCTAATTGTGTCAATTGGTATGAAGAAAAAATGTGGGTAGTTCATAAATCTGACATATCATACAAGCAAGACAGTATATTGAAGGACCAGAGTCGCATTTTTGAACTGGGTGCATCTCATTGGAGGCAATAAAAAACTGCATCATAGGCACCATGAACGGGGAAAAATTGCTCCTTTTATCAACCAAACAGAGACTTGTCATGACCTGTATCTCAAGTGCTAAAATGGTGATAAATGTCTTGTATTTAGCATTTTATAGAGGCCTTGTAACTAGAAATTAAGACTATTTAAAGGTTAGAAAATTAAAACAACATTACATTCCTTGGACTTTTTCCCAAGACACAAAAGTGATTATCTCATAATATTATAAGGACAAAGATGACTTTGGTAAGAATCAGAATAAAGTTAATGTCCATGGCTGGATCGGGGCACTATGACATGGACAAACCTTTCAGCCAGAGTAAGACACTTAGGCATGCAGAAAATTTTTTTCAAAAGCAAACGTCCATCTTGTACATAAAATGACAGCAGCAAAGAATCTGAGTTTATTAATGCACATAGCTGAGTGCAGCAATATGTGCAACTTCTTTTCTTGGTTGTAAGATGGTCCTAGTTTTTTGTAATAGGCCAACTGGGGCTAAAAGTTTTGATTTTCAAGAAAAAACATTCCATTTCAAGTGGTTCTTTAAAATATAAATGAATGACAAGATCCAAACTTATCCACCAGATTAAATGTTTGCTATTTTGGTTAAAATTGCAAATTACAGTCTTCCATATTATGAATCAGAAACATTTCCGAAAATTCTAGCTCGAGCTCTGAGAATAAAATAAAGTCCACTATGTCTTGTCTTGTTATTATATGTCTCGTGTGTTTTTAATACAAGGAGCACAAGACAATCACGGAAGAACAACTAAACTCAAGGGAGTATTTACATCTGATCATATGGACTTAGGAGCAGAAGCCATGATGTGCCCGTGACTCCATGAAAAATAGCAAGCTGGCAATTGAGGCTGTCTTAATGTATACAGTACTGAGTGTAGGCTCACAGAGAAAACTTCCATGACTTTAATCCCACTGATCCTTTTGCATTGGAAGTCGATTTATGGATACATTTATGGATATAATCTGCAGACTCTTAAAATCTAAGACAAGGTCCTCCTCACTTGCCACTTAGCTGAAATTTTCTGTGTTCTGTTAAGCCTTTGGGTGAGTACTTTTTTTTTTTTTATCCATGTACTTAATATTTTTAATAGCAGCAATCCAACTTAATGCAGCCTTGAAAATGAGTAGTCCTTTCTGCGCCCACTCAGAGCTAACTGCTGGCAGAACACTTGGATTTGCTTAAGTTTTAACTTTGGACTCATTTTTTTTTTTTAAAGAAGGTGGTGTGACTGTCAATATTATCCTTCTTAGATCAAGCAAGGTTGCTTTGACTTTGAAGATAATCAAGCTAGGGAAAGACCCAAAGATTTATTTCTAGAGCTTCCTACAGATTTATAAGGTCACATTCATCTGACTTTATTCCCATTTCTGTTATCCTTGTAGAAGTTTGGTATATTAGATTAGGAGTATAAAAAAAGAAGAAGTGTGTATAGCTATGTTACTTGAAACATGCAACAAAATTTGGGCAGTCATGCTTGTTAAGAGTCAATAAACATCTCTTGCATTTAAGAAAAAGATGCATGAAAACACTCAGACTTATTTCTGGCAATTGGATTCACTGGCAAAACATAAAATAACGGTACTGTACTGCACCAACATAACGGTGAAACGAGAATATTCTTCTAGGATCAGGTCTTTAAGGAATCCACATTGGGTGATTAGATTCCCAAATCTCTCAGTAAGTTCTCAGCTACCAAAAGCCTACTTCAAAAATATTTATGCCTTGATTTTTTTCTCTTCTTCATTAACATAATGAAATATTTCTCTTTTTTTCTGATTTTCAACCCCTACCCCTTTCCAGTGCCCAACAATTCCAGTCCCCATTTCTCTTTAATCTGCACTCTACAATTTGGCTTTCTGGTAACAGGGAGCCAGTGATTGTCTTCTGCTCATCTTCTTTGATTAAAACTCCTGATGGAGAATAAGTGGTGTAACTGTGGTGTTGCTTACCATCAGTACACACGTTGGACAGCAAAGTCACTGCACCTGTCCCCTTGCTTACTGGCCCCATCTTGGCTGTACAGGTGGGGAGCAGTTTCCATACACTTCCTTCCCCAGTTAAACGGAAACACACACATTCAAATCCCAGTGCAATATCAGGTTTTCAGGAAGAGAGGCTTCCCCCAAAGATGATCAGTCTATGTTTCCAGAGTCTCACACTTCGTTATGGACGGTGAAACCTGACAGAAGAAACAGAAACTCTGTGAGTCTGTGGTATAGAAATACACTCTACAGTTAGTAAACCAAATAAGGTACAGTAATGTTTATAATTAAAGGCAGCTCTAGACATCTCCCAACGGAATTACTGCTGGCATAACAGAACACTGTTACAGATGTTAGGCTGGAAAGCAGAGATAGCCCCTCTATAAAATACTCTGGTCATATCAACAAGGATACAGAGCAATCAATACACAAAATAAGGCAAATCTTGAGCGTCATTCTGTGATCTGTACTGAGCAGAGTGGGCTGTTTCATACAGGATTTGGTTACACCTGGGATGTAGTTATACAAGGAAACCATCAACAAATAATCACTGTTTCATTATCTTCAGCATCTCATCGCTTCCCATTGAAGAGGCTAAATCTACTTTCTTCACCTGAATTTCCAAATACCTGCCAGGCATTTCCAACTAAATGTTCCACTAAACATGTCCACAACTATATAAATGGTCTTTTCTTATAAATCTGCCTTGGCACCTTGAATATTGTTAAAAAATCTACCTTTTAAAAGATTTTTAGTTTACGACCCTCAGATTTGCAACTCATTTCTCTTCTTCACCCTCCATACCCAATCTTGCCTTGACTGACCATCTTTGAGTCATTAACGTGTTCCCATCTTTTGCTAGTGCTATTTTAATGGCATGCTAGCTAGACAGTTGGTTTCACTTCCCTCCATGTGAATTCCCGAACCTTCCTTGCATTTTTGGAGCCCTGTGTTTTTGTGCACATGCTATGTTGCCTAGTATTGCCATCCCCTTCCTTCATTTCCCATCTATGTTTTCATATCAAGATCACAGTCAAAAGCCTTCTTCTCTATAACATTTCATCTGATCTACCTCTCAGCCCATCTGTGGTTCCACACAGAAAATTTATGCAACTCTATTTAGTATTTCATTTGTCTTTTATAATCTAATGTTCACTGGTCCTTATAAATCAGTCTTCTAATTCATTTCCCTGCCTCAGGCTCAGATTTGTGGAGGTCAAATCTGTGCCCCACATTGTCACTCGCAATATCATCATAAACACTAATCTGATCTTTCCAGTTCTTTGTTAACATCATTGTACTGTTCAGCTTTCCCTATGAAATAAAATTCAAATTTCTTAAGAGTAGTGATTGAGGCCTTTCAGGATGTGCCCCAACCCATGCTTCTAACTATATCTCTATTACTACTTCCAAAATACCTTCACTTCCAGGGGTCCCTGGGTGGCTCGGTTGGTTGAGCGCCTGACTTTGGCTCAGGTCACGATCTCGCAGTTCCTGACTTCGAGCCCTGTGTTAGGCTTGCTGCTGTCAGTGACGAGCCCACTTCAGATCCTCCTTCCCCCTTTCTCTGCCCCTCACCTGCTCTCTCTCAAAGAAAAAAAACAAAACCCCCCAAACCCCCCAAAAAACCCCTTATGCCCGCAGATGCTCTCTACTTTTGTGTTCTACCTTTTCTCCTATCTTCCTTCCCATCTCTGTCTCCTGCAATCCCACTCTGTGGGTTCTCCAAACTCCCTTTCCTCCACTTCTCATGGAAGCATTAATCGCTTTCTCTTCTGTGTTCCCAAAACACTTGGTTTATACCAGTTACTTATCAGGGTTTATGATCTTTATGTAAGTGTTCCTCCATTAAGATCATGTGGCACTGAGGAAAGATTTGCTTTTAATCACTTTTAATCATGGAGTGCAACATCTGGCACATTAATCAATTTAAAATATGTTGCCATGTAAAATCAAAGCATGAAAAAATGAAAAATCAAAGACATAAGAACAGTTGAAGCAAGATTGGCTCTAAGTTGATAACTGTGAAAGCTGCATGATGGATGCATAGGACTTCTTATGTTATTACTTTTGCATGTTTGACTTTCCAACCTCAAAATAAAAATAAGATATACCAAGCTTTCCAACGTTAGCAAGCTTGTTGTGACCCAAGTAGGGATGTGTTCACTTTGAGTTCAATTCCTGATGCCAGCTGTGGCCATAACCTCGGAGAAGTACATGAACTTCCAGGCTCTACATTTGTTTTTTTGTTTGTTTGTTTTAAATTTTTTTTTATAGTTTATTTATTTTTGAGACAGAGAGAGACAGAGCATGAGTGGGGGAGGGGCAGAGAGAGAGGGAGACACAGAATCCGAAACAGGTTCCAGGCTCTGAGCTGTCAGCACAGAGCCCAATGTGGGGTTCAAACCCACGAACCGTGAGATCATGACCTGAGCCAAAGTTGGACGCCTAACCACCTGAGCCACCCAGGCGCCCCCAGGCTCTACATTTGTTAAATGGAGAGAACGTTCCTGTTTCAGTCGCCTGGGTGTCGTTTTGGCCCTCTGATCATGCAAAATCCTTACCCAACTGAGGCCCTTTGCACTAGCTACTCCTTGGAAATCAGCTGGTTCCCTTTGGAAGTGGAATGGTTTTCTCTCCCCCCACAGGGCTGATAGCTCCTTCTTGTCGCTTAAACGACAGAATACGTTTTATCCCCTAAGAGACTCCTTTCTTTGCCATCCTATCTATATACCCACTTTTGTCCCTTCAACAGCATCCTGTTACATTCTCTTTTGTTTAAAAATATCATTTATTTATTTTTGAGAGAGAGTGAGGGAGCAGGGGAGGAGCAGAAAGTGAGGGGGAGAGACAGAATCCCAAGCAGGCTCTGAGGCATTAGTGCAGACCTCTACACAACGCTCCAACTCACAAACCATGAGATAATGACTTGAGCCAAAATCAAGAGTCAGATGCTTTAACCAACTGAGTCACCCAGTACCCTTACATTTTCTTGATAGTACTTAGCCCAAGCTGAAATTATCATTTTTATTTATTTGTTTACTTGTTGGTCTCCCTCAGTAGAACATAACCATGTGAGAGTAAGGACTTTATCTGACATGTTCTAAATTCCCAGAGTCCAGAACAGAGTCCGACTCACTCTATGTGTTCAATCAATATTTACGGAAAGCATAAAAAACTGAATACATCTATACTGGCACTTAAAAAGTTATTTGATAAACTTTATACAAATAATTCTTATAAATGAAGAGTCTAATTATAAGCCCCTCCCTTAATTAACGACAATTACATTAATATTTATCTACGATACCCAGTAGAGTAGGACATTCCATCATGATTTCTAGGAACAGTCAACCATAACTTGATGAAAAACACAGAAATTCTATGAAAGCATTTTAAAAGAGTAATTAAAAACCTCTTAAACCAACCTATTTACATAAACCATAAAAGAGGCAGATAATAACAGCTGAAAGTACTAATGTTTACTTTGTGTCCAGCACAAGCCCAAGTGCTCTACATATATTACCTAGCTTAATCTTCAAAACAATCCTGTGAGGTATGTAATTCTGTATCCCCTCTGTACAGATGTGGAAACAGACAAAGGGATGCTAAGTCATGTGCCCAAGGCACAGAGCTGGTCAGTGGAGGCTCCAGGCTTCAGACTCTCTTCTTAACCTACACCAGACTGTGAGAACAAAACACGCCTTCACTCATACTTTCACTAGAAGGGTTTTCTTGGTGTCCTCTGGGTACAATGTAACAGAGAAGGCAATCAGTTACACTTCCACATCTGTCTGTTAGTTCTGATCAATTTTGACCACAGAAAAATCCTGTTCCACATCCCAGGCTCCACTTTGATTGTACACTGTTCTCCCAAAAACAGCTGCCTTTTGCTACAAGGGAACTCGATGGCAATGGGCTCAGCACAAACTTTTTGCAGTGACTAGAAAAGTGAGTCCAGTGATGTCCTCGGGGTTGAAACGAGCAGTCCCACCTCCCTCCTTGCAGGACACACAAGCGCTGTCCTTACCACACCAGAGGAGCACGAGTCCTGCGGGCCGTGACAATACACATAGACTGCGCCTGTAGGCCCTTCACCCCATGAGACATCAAAGTTCAGCTTTTCTAGGAATTATATACAAACTCATCTAAGGGAGCAATTCTTTTAGCCCTCTCCTAATTTGCTGGGCTTTGTACACCAGACATTCCGCAATGCTTTGATTTTCATTTGCTCCTGGGTTTAAAGGACAAGCATGGGGAAAGGGGACGTGACAGGTTAGTCTTCCCACTGGTAATGTCTGTGGGATGAAGAGAGTGAATTAATAACTGATGGCACAACAAAATGAGTTGTCATTGGACCAGAAGAGTTGTACAATCTTCCAAAGCCCAGCATTTTCCTGGAAAGCATTCTATTTTTAATTTCGAAAAATTAGCAGGACATCATAAAGTTGTTTTCTTTTTGTTTTCCTGCAGGCACTATTTGCCTGCTCCACGTCTGGACTGCGTGCAAGGTCACAGGCCATCAGCACAGCTTCCAGGGTCAGCTAAGAGAAGAAGGCGACCAAGCAATAGTGTGAAGGCAACAATATGCTAACAAAGCCAGGGGTCAGAGCCGTACCCTCTCCAGGGTGCCTGGGGGGGCTCAGTCAGTTAAGTATCCGACTTCGGCTCAGGTCATGGTCTCACGGTGTATGGGTTGGAGCCCTGCATCAGGCTCTGTGCTAACAGCTCAGAGCCTGGAGCCTGCTTCGGATTCTGTGTCTCGTTCTCTCTCTGCCTCTGCCCTACTCATTCTCTCTCTCTCTCTCTCTCTGAAAAACAAATAAAACAAAACAAAAAGAATGTACTCTCTCCATATGGGCTGCCAGATCTGGTAAAAAACAAAACAAAACAAACCCCAAAAACTAAAAAAAAAATCTCATATTTTCTTACACTATCCAATCAAAGAAGGACATTTATAACCTGGTTAAAGTAGGCACCTTTTGTTCCAATTCAGCTCCAAAATTTTATGGTTAGAGGTACTGAAAATGTAAATTGTTCTTACGTTTGTTACTACTAGATGGTTTGCATTCACTTTAAAGCAGGAGAAGTTCGGCTTTACCTTCTGAGAAGTCTGCCTCTCTGACGGTATGACAGTTTGGCTTTAGGCTTCCCACTGATGGAGCAATAAATAGATGTATTGTGCTCGAAGGATACTGAAACTTCTCGTCCACTCTTTTCTCAGAACTCTCCTAGGACTCAAAATTGAAGTTACCTATATTTTTTTCTTCTTATTATTAAAACTGGAATACATTTTTCTTATTTTCATACTGTTGAGAGGAAGTGAATGAGAGGGAGAGCTATTTTTAAGTCATGGGATTCAGGTAAAGATCATTCTTTTCCATAAAGATGATTCCTCCACAAATTAATACATTACTCACCTCCTGTAAGTTCATTCAGATAATAGGAAATAGAAAATTACTCACAAATGTAACGTGTGTGTACTTTTGTGTTTGATATAGACAGAAATCCTGAATAATGGACGTCTCCATTACTTAAAAGGGTTTAATGGTCATGGCACATATGCGTTAAACACATGGCAGGTTCTAACCTTAAACCACAGCTCCTGGTTCTACCCAAGAAGCCAGACCGCACACTGGATGGGCTTTTACTGTTCCAATTACTGAGCCAACTACTTTCAAGTCTGGAGGTTAAAGCTGCATTTTGCAGCTCTTTTTAGTTTCTGTCCAGGTAAATGAGGCACCCATGGAAGAGAACTGCAAAACAGCATTCTCATTCCTCGCTGGAGGACCTCTTATTTATTTTAATTTTAATTTTTAACGTTTAGTTTCGAGAGAGAGAGAGAGGATGCACGTGAGTGGGGGAAGGAGAGAGGGAGGGAGACACAGAATCCAAAGCAGACTCTTGGCTCCGATCTGTCCTCACAGAGCCTGAGGACTCCAACTCACAAACTCACGAACTGTGAAATCATGACCTGAACTGAAGTTTGATGCTTAACGGACTGAGCCACCCAGACGGCTCGCCCCTTATTTAATTTGGATTGAGGTCCCACATGTAATTCCTGCTATGTCATATTTTGATAAGCATATCTAGAAGCTGAAAAAGCAGTTGACTTTATCTGTAAATCTACATAGGATAGTAATCACTCAAAATGGTACAGAACAAGATAATCATTTTAAAAATACATGCCCACACCTAAAGGCATATCTCAACATAACTGCATTAAGAGTGTTTTAAAAAGTAGAGAAAAGAAAAAAGAAAACTATAACCCCATTCTACAAGGAACCATTAAGAGTTTTTGGATGTTATTTCTAAATTCTTTTCTATGCATCTGAATTTTAAAAAAATGTTTTTTAAGTTTATTTATTTTGAGGAAGAGAGTAAGCAGGATGGGGCAGAGAAGAGACAGAGAGAATCCCAAGAAGGCTCTGCACTGTCAGTGCAGAGACTGATGCAGGGCTCAATTCCATGAACGGTGAGATCATGACCTGAGCTGAAATCGTGATTCAGACGTTTCATTGCCTGAGCCACCCAGGTGCCCCTTTATGCATCTGAATTTTAAATAAACATTCTATTACTATTTATAGTTTTATCAGTATCTCAATTTTCCACTTAACAATATGCCCGTGATCTCTCAAGGCTCACTTTGATGCTAAGAGTGTCAATTCAATGATTCTTTGCTTTAATAAGACAAGTAAATAATTTGTAAGCTAATAAAATTACACACATGGGAGTACTACACACTCTAAAATATGCTCTTACTAAATTCAAAGTTTATTTTTTAAAAGTAATATTCTTTCTTGATTATAAATGTAATCCATGTGGACACAAAAAAATTCTGGAAAACAGAATATCCAGAATATTACAATTACTCATAATCTTACCATTTAGCTAGCTGTAACTATTTCAAAATTTACTTTTTGACAAAATTTGACCTTTCATACAATTTGTCTTTATAATTTATTTATTTATTTATTTTTAAATGTTTTATTTATTTCTAGGAGAGAGAGAGAGAGCATGAACAGGGGAGGGTCAGAGAGAGAGGGAGTCACAGACTGAAACAGGCTCCAGGCTCTGAGCTGGCAGTCAGCACAGAACCCGAGGTGGGGCTCGAACCTACGAACCGCGAGATCATGACCCAAGCGAAAGTCCGACTAAGCCACCCAGGCGCCCCTGTCTTTATAATTTAGAGAATCGTTTTAAATTGCGGAACTGCAACATGTACTATGGAAAGGGAAGCGGCTTTACTTTGCCATGGTGGTCTCCTTCCAGAATGCAATAATCCTATTAAATAATACACGGCCCTTCAAACGGTCTTTTGGGTTTTGAACAGTAAGAGGGGTGGGCAGCTGCTGGTGGCAGAGAATAGAGGATGTGGCCAGACAGCAGGAAGTGTTCTAAGGGGCCAGTGTGAGAGCTCGGCACCCCTCAGGCCACAGGATGAACTGTCTTGGGGACCATTAGCCCTCCCCCTTGTCACATGGCCCCAGAATGCACTGCAACGCCAGAAAGCCAACCAAAAATACTGGGAGACTTCAGGGAATTGGATGAAAGAGGGAATCACTGCAATTCGTTACCACTGCAGATCCAACATGTCGTGGAATAGATTCCACGATGGAGGTTTCAAAAGGGTCTTCTCAGTACACCGATAAAAAGAATGTGATGACGAACATAGTGCTAGCACATTATCCAAGGAAGGCTACCGTGGAGGCATCCTCACTCACAGAGAAGTTAGCGAGTGGATCCTTCATTTTTCTTTGAAATGTTTGTTTTTGATAATACAGTCTTGTATTTCAAAAATTCAAAGAGTGAATTTTCCTCATGCCTGCCCCTACCCACCAATCCTCTGCCCCAGAGGCAACCAATATTATCGGCTTTTTGTGAATCTCTTCAGAGATACAGAAGCAAAGAAAATGCTCTCTACGGGAACGTATCCTTCCAGTGTTGACTGATACATCACAGTGGGGGAGATTATCTCTGGATAAAAAGGTGCCCGGGCAGAGAGAGCAGGGCTGTCTCAACCTTTTATTAAACACTCTAAATCCACAGGGAGTTAACAGATTTAGGTTTTGAATGGCAGGCTTGCTTGATATAAGGAGATAATGTCTGGTACTAATAAGAAGAGCTAATAAGTGAGCTGCCCTCTCTCTAGGTTGCATTTAAAGGGCTAGGGAATGATCTGAGGCCCGTATGCTCTCTCCAAGGGGCTGCTGCTAAGAGCAACATCATTTTCTACACAGGCAATTTTCTACATGTACAACATTACCATATTTTGGTTTTATTTTGATTAAACTAAGCGGTGTTTACCAAACCTTTTTCCTCTTAAAAGAAATACTGAAAACAATGTGAAAATCATAAGCATGATTTATATAAGTCTTAGAGCCAAAATATTCCTCTATTGGAATGCAATTCTAATGATGTAATACAAATTAATGGAAAAATAGCAGTAGACATTTGCTTTGCTGCCAGGTTTTAAAGAGTACTTAAGCAAGGCATATTTATCTTAGTGATATGAACATTTAATTTTTCTATATTTGGACAGACATTTTACAGGCGTTAATCAATATAGTTTTTGGGAAATTTTTAAAGCTTACCTTTGTTACCATAAAAAAAACGCTGTAATTTTCTTTTGAAATGCAACTCATCCCTATTTACATCTATTAATATTTACTTAAACAATAAAGACATCAATAGACTTTTATAGTATACAACAAGTATACTCTAAATTTCTGTAGATGAGTAAATATAGAAAAGTAGCCAAGGGAATTTTGAAGGTAAAAAAATATGCTATTAGATATAAAAACATACCACAAAACTATTCTCATTAAACAGTGTGGCATAGTGCAAAGATAAACAATAGCTCACTAGAGTATAATAAAGAATCTGGGGGTGCCTGGGTGGTACAGCCAGGGAGCATGTAACCCTTGATCTCAGGGCTGTGAGTTCAAGTCCCACACCGGGTGTGGAGCCTACTTTAAAAAAAAAAAAAAAAGAATCCAGGAACTGATCCATGTGTATATTAAAAGAAAACTTTCACATCAAGGGAGAAATAAATGGGGCGACTGACTACTGATTTAGAACAAAGTAAAGTTAGTTACTGTCTTTAATCATACATCCAAATAAATGCCCAATGGATGAAAGATCTAAGTGTAAAAAAAAAAAGCATATATAAGAACTGAAGATAATAGACTGAGGATCTTGGCCTTCTTCCATAAGACACAGAACAATGAAGTAAAAGTAACAATTCAGACACATTTGAACATGCAAAGACTTAAACAAAAGATGATTAAAAGAAGTTAGAAAGTTAACAATAAATTGGGGGAAAGTATGGTGACATATGTAATAAAAAGCCAGTATTCGCAATATCTAAGGAGTTTTTACTTATCAATATGCAAGAAACAACTCAAAAGAAAACTAGTAAAAGTAAATAAAAAATGTAAATGGTCAATAAAGTTATGTACAGATACTCAACCTTATAGAAAAAAATGAGATATTATTGTTCATTCTTTAGACTATAGACCCCTCACCACCACCACCCCTGCCCCGCCCCACCAGTGCTAATGAGAGTGATACACTAGGGGATGCTCCTAAACTGCAGGTTACAGAATAGCATTTTGCGAAATTTAAAAAATACATCTCCAGTGACCTAGTAAATCTACTCATGAGACTATGATAGAAATACTGGCATGTATGTGAAAGGATTTATTTACAAAGAAAGTCAAGGTAGCATTGCTTTACTAATGAAACACTACAAATTCCATAACATCCATCAAGAGAATAAATGTTCAATAACTTATGGTATATTATCTACAAAATGCCATAAAGTCATTCAAGTGAATGAGATATACACTAATATGGAAAGATTTTCTAGATCCTATTTTGTGTGGGACTCAGAAGGTATACATAAAGGCACATGTGTACAAACACATAAGTCATATACACACACACACACACACACACACACACACACACACACACACACACACACACACACACATTTGTAAATGCACAGAAAAATGACCAGAAGGATGTACACCAAACTTTTCTTGGTGCTTACCTATGAGAACTGGAATGAAGTTGGGGAAGGATGGAGCAACGGAAGTTTTCATTTTTACTGTATGGAGTTTTGTACTGCTTGAATGCTTAATTAGAATATATTGGTCCATTACAAATATATATGCAAAAAAATAAATGACCTTTACTCTCTTTGCAGCCTTTTTTTTTAAAACTTGTTCATAGCACACAATAGAAAGAACTTCCTTCAGTATACATTTTTATTTTTTATAAACAGAACTTCCATAGAAATGTATTTTAAAAATTTAGTTATTTTCTTTTGTAGTTGAGTCTTCATATAATGTTATCAAATGAAAATGAGGTAATCAGGATCTCTATGATTTCGAGGAAAACTACATAGAAGTAAAGCTATCCTGAATGATAAAGAACAGGTTGAGTGCAGTCACTCTATCTCAGGGGTCAGGACTCAAAAGCACAAACATGTGCATGCGATCTTTCCAGTTACCTGGAGGTCCCGCCAACTCAATGTCACCATAAATATTCAGCCACCTTATTATGATCAACTTTACAGGAGAAGTATGGCCACAGGTGTCAAATATCAGCATGAACTTTCGCTGACCTCAGAAGTGGAAGGGAGAAAAGGAAGGGACAAATAGGTACGGCTTCAAATGGGCATGTAACTGGTCCAGGGGTAGATCAGCGTAGGATGCAGCCCTCAAATAGAGAAAAATCCTATACATTTGGATGGCTAAAAGCCCTGAATGCATTTACAAATAAACATGATATAGGAGGAAACAAAACAAATAAACCTCCCCTAGGAGAAAGGGGGAGTTTCTTCTGCATACCAGACATTACTGTAGAAGCAATAGCTTTGGAGCAAGGAGGCTCTCATCAACTTTAGGGAAGGAATTTGCTCTTATATTATGAAGTTATACCATGACTTCCTTTATTATAGGACATGCTCAGGATGGAACAGCTCACCAACAGGAGCCACTGCAGACAGAGTGGCACCATAATGTATGGCTGTCCTGCAGAGGCTGCTTCTAGCAGCCAGAACCAGTATTTGCTTTCCAGAAAGATCTACTGTGGTCTTCTTCATGTAATCATATGTCCTGGTGTGTTTTTTAAGAATTCAATTTTATTTTAATGTTTTTATTTATTTTTGAGAGAGGGAGAGAGACAGTGTGAGCGGAGGGGAGGTAGAGAGAGAAGGAGACACAGAATCTGAAGCAGCCTCCAGGCTCTGAGCTCTCGGCACAGAGCCTAACATGGGGCTTGAACCCATGAACCGTGAGATTATGACCCGAGACAAAGTCGGACGCTTAACCGACTGAGCCACCCAAGTGCCCCAACAATTCAATTTTTTAAGATTTAATTGGCACGGACATTTTTGGGAATATACGTGCTATATAAAAAAAAAAAAAGAAAGAAGAGCACATAAATCCATTAGAGAGAAATAAACAGAACACTTATTAAGTGGTGGTAGTGGGGGGAGGGGCGGGTAGTCAGACTGTATGATCATATTCAGGTCCCTTTTGGTTTTAGCAGAAGAATAAACTGAGTTAAAAGGATAGGATTACTGCAATCTTCCACAGAACCAGTGAAAACTGGATTCCTAGTCTAAGTTACATCTTCTAAAAACTGAGTTTCCATCTTCTCTAGGTTATGTCTACTGTGACCCCAAAGCCAACACATAGGTGCCCATTGCGGCTCTTTCCAGCATCTGTTCTGGGCATAAAACTTCAACGGAGTCTCTTTAAGGACAGAATAAATGATCCTAATGCTTTTCTCCTGGCCCAGAAAATAAAGCTAAGAAAGAAACCCAAACATAGCCCTTTGGAATGATTCAGACTCTTGTGAAAGAAAAAACAGAACAAAACAAAAAAAAGGCTTAATTTTAGAAATGTTCATTAGATGGTGTTAGGCTCCTCTATATTTAAAAAAACTTTTAGTTGTGGTAAAATACACATAACATAAAATATGCTGAATTCCATTTTGCCCACCTACCTTGTAAACTGTCGACTCTCTTCATGAACTTCCATTTCTGTGCTTTTAAATTCATTTAGTTCTTTCCTTATTGCTGCCTAGAAAAGAGATAAACAGAATTGTATTTAGGTCACATATTTCCTTAGCATAACAGCGTCAACAAAGCAGACATTCTTTTAAGAAATGTCTTGCAAAAAGTGATTCTTAATTTCTACTAGGTCTTTACCTAGTAGAGGTAAGATAAATGTAGTATCTTACTATAGCCAAAATAAAACCAGGTCAGATTTCCCTCAAGTGTCATTGACAAGGAGGAGAGGAGGAACAGCCTTTGCTAAACTCATTTTGGGGCCTGGTCTATGAATCACACACATCCCCCACCCTCAATGACCACAAGGATAGCGCAGGTCATAAGATTTTCTCAGAAACAATATCATTTTCCTATGAAAGTTCTGCATTTCACATCACGTACAGCGACATGGCCTTGAGTAGCTGCCACTGAACTTCTGAGAAGTCAGTTTGCTATTTATTCTATAATATTGAAAGTTGAGACAATTAGAATGAAAAATTTCAGCATAGCACCTAAAGCTACTCGGAAAATGTGTACTAGAATGTGATTACTGTTACTATGTAACAAACACATAACCCATGTCATGTAAATGTTGGGATTTGAAGAGATGCTTATGTCCTTCAGGTTGAAATGCTGAAATAATCATAAGAACGTTAATGTGAGTTATCTATTAACAATAGTCATTAGACCATGGATGATTTCTGGTTTCAACTTAGTGCTTATCTTTTTTCTTTAGTTTATTTATTTATTTGGAGAGAGACAGGGAGAGGGAGAGAGGGAGAGAATCCCAGGCAGGATTCACACTGTCAGCGTAGAGACTGATATGGGGCTCGAACTCATGAACCACGAGATCATGATCTGACTTGAAATCAAGAGTCAGACGCTTAACCAAATGAGTTGCAGAGGCGCCCCAACTTTTGCCTATCTTTATTTCCTAATTTCTCTACAAAGAACTTTTCTCTCATGTAAATAAAAAAAATATTAATAAAAACATTCCCATATCCCAACCTCTATGAGAAATGGACTCTTCAGCCAAAACATAGAATAATATTACAAACCATAGAGTCTTGACTGAGAGATAAGAAAATCTACTATGTGGTTGGAAAAGGATGAATTTTAGAAAAGGGAAGAGAGAGGAGGAAGCCTGGAGGCCTCTCTCTGGTTTTCTCCCACCACTGACTGTCACTCTGCAATATACAAGCTTTCCCCCAACATGCTTTTCAATGTTATATTTAAATCTCGTCGTCATACTGTCTCATCTCCCAACATGTATTTCTTAGCTGCTCTAGTTTCTATGGGGAACCTGTGGCTGGGAGCTGTGGCAAGAATTCTTGCTACCGAGTCCTGAGACACATGACGCAAGCAGAGAGATGTTTGTGGGCCTGAGTCCCCTGTGCGAAGACCATACATCTTGTCTCCCAAGGGAGATCAACAGTGAGGAAACTTTGTTGTACTCAGTGTAAATATTGATACCTAAACCAGGAGCTGAAGTAGTGAATATACCCTATACCAATTGCCAATTAGCATCTATCAGAAAGACTTCCTTGAAAGGGAGTATTTTAATAACAGAGAGTGGTAGAGAATTCTGTCTCCATGTTCATTTTAATTTTCTCCTCTGAGTGTAAGATTTCAGGAAAGAAGTACAGAGTGGTACTCTTGGGTGTCAGAAGTGATGGGTTGTAGTCTTGCCCTTAAGCCTTCAATAGGAGTGGCCCTCAGTAAATTATTTTGCTCCAAAACTTGTTTTCCCCTGGAAAATGGGGATAGGAATTCCTCACAGTATTACAAGACTCAAGAGCATATGCGGGGGGCGCCTGGCTGGCTCAGTTGGTTGAGTGACTGACTCTTGCTTTTGGCTCCGGTCATGATCCTGGGGCTGTGGGATCAAGCCCTATGTCAGGCTCCACACTAAGCATGGAGCCTGCTTAAGATTCTCTCTCTTTCTCCCTCTCTCTCTCTGCCCTTTCCCCCTGCTCATGCTCTCTCTCTCTAAAATAAAAAGAAAAAAAGAAAGATCTGTCTTTTTGGAGCTTGTACCGAATGCAATATATTTAAAATTAAATATTTAAAAAAGAACATATGTGAAAGTGCTTTGTATGCCAAATATTCAAAAAATGTCATTATTGTGAAACTTTCGAAAGACGAACTAGACTTTAGTTTATGACTGTGACTAACAACTCTTTCACTGTTATTTGGAGAGTCTACTACATCCAAGACAATGTCACTGAAGGGGACTCAAAGACAAAAAGGCAAAGTTCTTCTTTTCAATAGTAAGTTGGCTACCGATCTAGGAATCTGGCAAAAGTCAATGAAAGCATTCTTTTAGGATCATTTGGGATATCGAATCCACAAAAAGAGTACCAGATCGTTTATTTTTAATTGTACATTGTGTGCTATGCATCCTTTAAGTAACACTTACAATTTATTTATAACCATATATATATGTATTCTTCCTGAGAAATTCAGTTCGAGATTCTCGGGCATATCCTACATGCACATCTGAATTGTGACTCTATCATTCCCTCATCAAGAGGTGGAGTCTTTAACTCCAGCCTTGAATCTGGATGAGTCCTGCTACTACTTTAAACAAGAGAACACATGGGGCACCTGGGTGGCTTAGTCGGTTAAGCGTCCAACTTTCGCTCAGGTCACGATCTCGTGGTTCGTGGGTTCGAGCCCCGCGTCGGGCTCTGTGCTGACTGCCAGCTCAGAGCCTGGAGCCTGTTTCAGTCTGTACTCCCTCTCTCTCTGACCCTCCCCCTGCTCACGCTGTCTCTCTCTCTCCCCTAGAAAAAGAAAATTAAACAAGAGAACACAACGGAGGTGAGGCTGTGCCAGTCTGGGAGGTAGCCCTTAGCTGGTTGGGCATCTTTTGTCTCCTTCTCCTTGGAAGTCAGCTGCCATGTAAAAAATGTGACTGATGTCAGGAGACCACACTGTGAGAAAGTCAAGGTACAGGACGAGACCAGGGAGGATGAGGTGCCGTGTGGATGGAGAGAGAGGCCAAGGAGCAATAAGGCACAGCTGTGACAGTGAAGGAGCCATTTTGGAAATGGCAAACACAGTTAGGATGGTTAAGTCACTAAACAGTTGATAACCTGAACACTGTTTCATCTTACAAATGACAGAATGGAGGCGCTGAGAGATGGAGTGACTTGCTAGATATTAAAAGGGTGTTAAGGGACAAATATGGGGCTGATACGTAGGCCTTTTACTTCAAGTCCCACAGTCTTTCTAATGAAGTGAGCATCAGAGCCTAAGTCATCCAGATAATTGCTTCAGACTTCGATGTTGTGTGTACCGGTTGTAATTAGGAACTATGAGTCAGTTATAGCAATGAATACGATGTGAAATTACAGGGAGTGATTATTTAAAAATAGATATCAGGGGCGCCTGGGTGGCTTAGTCGGTTAAGCGTCCGACTTTCGCTTAGGTCATGATCTCGCGGTTCATGGGTTCAAGCCCTGCATCGGGCTCTGTGCTGACTGCCAGCTCAGAGCCTGGGCCTACTTACCCAGAATTCTCCACTCTGACCTCCCTGCTCTACGCTGTCTCTCTCTCTCCTGAAATAAATTAAAAAAAAAAAAAAAAACATTTAAAAATAGATATCAGCAAGAGGTAACTACCGTCAATTAAAGAAATGCAATACTCCTTTTAAAAATTTGCTGCCGAACCACCTCTTATACTCCAAGAGTTGCTTCCTCTTACTATTTAAAGACGGTTATGATAGGAAAAGAGTAATTAAAGATGCTTTATGTTCAGAAAATACACGTGCAATAATCTTAACTCCCTTCTATGCAAATGAGACCAGAGTCTAGGCCTAATGACTTTTCCCATAAATGTAAATGGGACTGTTCTGTAGAAAGACACAGGATAAAAGAGTTAGGCTGCTGTAATGAGATTGGAGCCTGAATAGTGCTGAGCCAGACCCAAAACTGGTAAGTCACTGAGCTGAAACCAGGTATTTCTAAGATTAAAACAAAACAAGCAGCAGGAGACAGCACTGAGAGCAATTATACAGCATTCTTTGGTACCATGAGAATAACAGAGAGGAAAGAGGAAACAAAAATGACTGAAATGAAGTTTAAAATTGACTAGTGACGACCAGTGACGGAAGGTCTGCTTAATCTCTTCCCGTCAGCTCAGGGGTCATCCTGGCCAGGAGTAACAGGTAATTTGTTGAAAATATGGGCTCTGCTGCCTTCTCAAATAGCATGAGCTCGGAGGCCAGGGTTAACTAGAGCTCGCATCATTTGATGCTTTTTTGCTTATTTCTTTGGTAAAAATCTGATATGGAACAAGGAGGGAATTTCTTGACTACTCACCGAGCTCGACGCTATGCGGAAGTGAGTGCACTCTTCATTGCTGCCAGGACAATCAGAAACAGGCCAAGAATATCTCGGCAGAGAATCAAAATCTCAGTCTTTCCTGTGACCTGTTTAGATAGTGCATTCTTGGAAGGGTAGTATGTTCATCTTTATGTCCCTGTTATCTAGGACCGCTCTATTTTATGATTTTATTTTATTATGTTAAGTTTATTTATTTAAGAGAAAGAGAAAGAAAGAAAACGGGGGAGGGACGGAGAGAGAGGAAGAGAGAGAGAAGCCCACACAGGCTCTACACTGTCAGCACAGGGCCCGACACAGGGTGCAAAGTCATGAACCATGAGATCATGACCTTAGCAGAAACCAAGAGTCAGATGGTTAATCAACTGAGCCACCCAGTTCTTTTTTTTTAAAGTTTACTTATTTATTTTGAGAGAGAGAGAGAGAGGAAGAGCGAGCGAGCATGAGCAGGGGTAAGGCAGAAAGAGAGAATCCCAAGTAGGCTCCTCACTGTCAGCACAGAGTCCATTGTGGAGTTCAATCTCACAAACCATGAGATCATAACCGGGGTCAAAATCAAAAGTCAGTCCTTTAACCTACTGAGCCACCCAGGTGCCCCCTAGGACAGTTCTTAATTATTACAAGGGTTTTAATATATAAGTAATTACTGAGTAACTTCTAGGCAAATCCAAGTATTATCTGAATTTCAACTCTCTTTCACTGGATAATTTCATTCATTCATTTATATCTTTTAAGATAGAGAAAGAGAGAGAATTTTAAGCAGGTTCCATATTCATCACGGCCCCTGACACAGTGCTCGATCCCACAACCTTGTGATCATGACCAAGAATCTCACACTCAACTGACTGAGCCACCCAGGTGCCCCTCACTGGATAATTTTCCACTAGATTGTAAACTGAGGCTTCAATGCAGAGTGAAAATGTCACCAATGCGGAACGAAGCTTAGATTAGCAAGCCTGCCCATGAATGTAACACTGGTAAGCACTACCATTTATTGATGAACTGGAACTTAATGAATACATTAGCTAATTTGAGATGGATATAATTGGCTCTATGAGGAAGGAAACTCAAATGATTTGGCCAAGGTCAAACCACTCCCAAGTGGCCAAGTCAGGAATCAAACTCTTACGTCCTCAGCTCCAAAGCCTGCCCTCTCCTCAGTCCTGTGAGCTTCATTGCCTACCTCAGGGAGATGGCAACTGTCAGGTGAGCCTTGGTATTCAGGCCAAGTTGATGGCCTTTTCTGGCTCTGCCCTTCCTGTCATCTTAGGGCTCATTTATCTACCTCAGCACAGACACAGACAGACACCATCTTAACTGTATGTATGTATATCTGTTTCTAGTGCCGTACTCAAGTACATATATTTTAAAATAGAAAGTTCTATTTCATTTTTTAAATGTTTATTTATTTTTGAGAGAGGGAGGGAGAATGAGTGGGGAAGGGGCAGAGAGAGAGGGAGACATAGAATCTGAAGCAGGCTCTAGGCTCTGAGTTGTCAGCACAGAGCCCAATGCGGGGCTCGAACTCAAGAAATGCGAGATTGTGATCTGAGCCGAAGTCGGACACTTAACCCACTGAGCCACCCAGGTGCCCTGAAAATTGTATTTTAAAGGTGAATTCGGCTCAATCAAATTCACAATTAAAAGGCATTTCTCCTACCACTTCTCTTTTCCAATTTGAGCAATTTAATAAGACTACTGGATTTATGAGATTCCCTACAGCAACTACCACAGTGTTTTCACAAAATGAACACTGGTTGGTTACTAACTGCTTCGCGATCCCTTCTCTTTACACTTGAACTTCAAAGATTTTTTTTTAAATGCAAAGTCATATCTTAGCGGGGCTATGAAATAGTACCAGGAAAAGAGAGAAGGATGGCTCCTTTAGGAGGCAGGAAGTCTAGTGTTTATTTTGAGAGCATTGGTGGAAAACAGTTTCAATATTTTTTTTCTTTAAATGGGATTTATAGTTCAAAAGTTAAAAAGTACAACTTTTTTATACCATGAAAGTTAAATTACAGATTGTTATACCTAACTGGTATAAAATAATTACTTATAGAAGAAAATATATACTCATTGAATAAAATACATGATCTGTAACCTGATCCTTATTATGAAGAGTTTTATTTTAAGGTAAAAAGCAACAGAAATCCAGAAATCCTTGTTATAATAATGATGTTCAGCATGTATTATTTTCATTCTAAAATAACAAACATGCTAAGACCATTAATAGTATCTCTGGGCAGTAAGTAATATTTCATTATATTCCTCTCTTAACATGCAAAGAAAACAAATAACTTTATTTTTTTTCAGTGTTAGATAGGTAGAAAATAATATTTTTTAGAAGTTCTTAAAAGTACCATTGATTGGTACCCATTATAATTATTCTTTCTTCTTTTTATATTTTTGAATATTCTGATTTTTGCAGATGAATATGAATCATGTGTTTACACAATTTACTATACATTAGCGGCATTTTAAATTGTTTTGTTTTTCTATCTTCTATCTTTAAAAAGTATACAACATTTTTTAATTTAAAAGAAATGATTCTTGGGGCGCCTGGGTGGCTCAGTCGGCTAAGCGTCTGACTTTGGCTCAGGTCATGATCTTGCAGTCCGTGGGTTCTAACCTCGTATTGGACTCCGTGCTGACGGCTCAGAGCCTGGAGCCTGTTTCAGATTCTGTGTCTCCCTCTCTCTCTGCCCCTCCCCAGCTCGTGCTCTGTTTCTCTCTGTCTCAAAAATAAATAAATGTTAAAAAATTAAAAAAAAAAAATAAAAGAAATGATTCTTATTTGTCTTCAAGAAAAAAAATTTATAATATAAATCCAGTTCTAAAAATGCCATCCTTTAGAGTGTCAGGAGAAATGGGAGAGACAATATCACAGGGAAAAAAAATAAGCCTCCTATGTGAGGTGGTGGGGTTCTGGCTGGGCTCTGGGCTCAGAGTTTACTCTGTAGGGGAGATGTCAGTCATGTGCCTTCAAAGTATTCTTGAACAGACACTAGGCCTGCAGAAGAAGAAAAACTGACCAAGTAGATCTCCCCTGCAGCCTAGAAGTCCAGCACAAAAATCTATTTTTGTTTCAACACAAAACTAAAAAGAAAAATCCTCTCCTTGTAACTAGAGATGGGGAAGGTTTAACCTTCCAACAATAGACATAAGTTGGAAACGACTATTTCTAGAGTATGGAGAATTTAATCATTTAGACTCTCACTGCATCCATACTTTGCACCTGCTGTGAACTTTACTCATTTCCCTGGCAACCCCCTACCTGCCTTTGTGAAGTTCAGCATTTGAATATCAGCCAGCTGGGAATGGTGGGTGTGGCAATTACATTTGTAAAAGATGGCAGCAATAACACCTCCAGCCCACATGTTCTTCTGTAATATGACCTTGCCAACCCCTCACTGCCCTCACCCTGAAGCTGGGCCGATCCTATGTCCTACTGGTAACTAATAGAATATGAAGGAATAGGGCTGGGTGTCTTCTAAAAAGAGGGTTAAAGTCATAGAGCTTTTACCTTGTTCTCTTGGGACACTGGCTCTAGAAAAAGCCAGCTACCATGTAATAAGTGTTACAACTCTGAGGCCACTATGAAGAAGAGGCCATGTGTAGGTGCTTTGGTGGACAGCCCCACCTGAGCCCAGCTTCTAAGCCATCCTCTCTACAATTGATGTGTAAAGGAACCATCTGGGACCCTTGAGAGCAACGTATTTGTTAGCTGAGCTGAGTAACACTGAGTGGTCAGAGTCAGAACTGCCTAGCTGAGCCCTGACTAAATCCCCAACCCACAAAATCTGTAAAATGGAATAAAATAGTTGTCATTTTCAGCTACTAAGTTGAGAAGTTCACTGCACAGAAATGGTGACCCACTAAGTTTTGGGAAGTTCATTGCACAGAAATGGTGACTGGAGCAGGGTCAACTGAGAGTCATTGGATGAGAGGCGAGTGACCAAAAGTCTACTACTAGGGGAGAGGAATGTAAGAAAACGTGTACAACAGCATACACTATTTCTTTTATTTTTTTAGAAGTTTATTTATTTATTGTTTTAGTACTCTCTACACCCAACATGGGGCTCGAACTCATAACCCTGAGATCAAGAGTTGCAAGCTCAGGGAGCCTGGGTGGCTCAGTTAGTTAAGCGTCCAACTTCAGCTTAGGTCATGATATCATAGTTTATGAGTTCAAGCCCTGCATTGGGCTGACAGTACAGAGCCTGCTTGGGATTCTCTCTCTGCCCTTTCTGGGTACACACTCTCTCTCTCTCTCTCAAATTAAATAAAAAACTTAAAACAAACAAACAAACAAACAGCTACATGCTCTTCTGACTGAGCCAGCCAGGCACTCCTACACTATTCTTGCAAAACGACACATCTTGACTAACCCTTCTACTGAAAAACAACTATAATGCAGAATATGACATTTAAAAATTATATTTTCTTAAAAATGTTTTTTAATGTTTTATTTATTTTTGAGAGAGAGATAGAGACAGCATGAGCAGAGGAGGGTCAGAGAGAGAGGGAGACACAGAATCTGAAGCAGGCTCCAGGCTCTGAGCTAGCTGTCAGCACAGAGCCTGACACGGGGCTCGAACTCATGAACCATGAGATCACGACCTGAGTTGAAGTCGGACGCTTAACCGACTGAGCCATCCAGGCACCCCTTAAAAATTATCTTAAATGTACTGATTAGCTGGTAAGAAAGTAAAAAATACTTCAGTGGAAAATAATTAATGAAGATGAAGCCCAGAGAAATGGAGTAAGCAGAGCACTGAAACTGGCTTTGACCTTGAGGGCATTTGCTATGTGGTGACTTCAAATGGTCATCTTCATAGCTTAGTGAGATATTGAAGACGAGACGAAACCCGCGCAAGGTGGAAAGTCTAATACATGATCCTCCTGCCATAGAGAGGGGCCCTTACGGCATAGCTGTACTAGAAATTTTGATCCCCAGAGAACAGCACAGAAAATTTTGTATCTGATGTTTAGTTGGTGAGGGAGAATGAAATCTATACTGAATATATGAATCCATAAGTAGCCCTCATAGGGTTTACAGCGTGAACTCACTGAACTAAGGTGGTCTAAAATTAACTCACCTTTATGTTAAAATAATATTAGATAAAATAGTCTTTACAACAGAAAGCATTTCTTGAATAGAGTCTCATCTTATGTTGGAAAAAAACAGCCAAATAAAGGCAAGAAACTTAGAAAACATACTAGACATGATCTATTCTACAGAGTTAAAGGCATATCTTATAACTTCTAAAGATATCAATTCTACGTAAATTAAGAACCTAAATGTGAAAAAGCAAAACTATAAATGTTTTAGAAAACAGCAGAGCAGAATACATTTGGGATTTTGGTATGGGAAGAATATTTGCAAAGAAACAATATCACGAGCCATAAAGTGGATAAATTCACTGTACTAAAGTTAAGAATCTTTTTGTCAAAACATACCATAAAGAGAATGAAATGTTATAAATTGGGAGGAGATGAATATGTACTTGCAATATATATAACTGAAATATATGAAGAACTCCTATGAATCAACAAGAAATTTATAACCCAAAAGAAAAGTTTCCACAGAAGTGGAATCCAAATGTGGAACAGGTATGAAAATATGTTCAACCTCATTAGTAATTAATGAGAGGCAACGTGTAAGTGCAATGAGATATTATTTCAGAACCACCAGGTTGTCAAGCAAAAAAAGAACAAAAAAAGAACAAAAAGACTGACCATCATATGTTGGCAAGAACAAAGGACTATGGGAAGCTTTAACCTTTGCTGGGGGAAGGGTAAACCAGAGCAATTATTTTGGAACGCTCTTGCCACTGCCTAGTTTAGCTGAACATTCCTACGTTCTAGGACCCAGCAATTCCATCATAAGGAATATATGCTAGAAAAAGTCTTTGATCGGTGTACCTGAAGACGATACAGGAATCTTCATAGTATATAGCTTGTAAATGTAAAATCTGGAAACAATCTAAATAATCAATAACTGAATGGATATTTACTTTCTGACTGATACATACGACAACGTATTATATTTCAGTGAGAAAGAGTAACAATGGCCTAGTGCATCAACCCAGATTCTTTGGTGTTGACTGAATGATGTAACACCCAGAAGTACATTGTATGATTCCAATCGTTTAGCCTCCAAAACTGGCAAAACTCGGAAATATACAGCAATTGTTTAGAGGTATAAATAAGGTGGTTAAACTCCTAAAAAGGAAAAAAAGGCAATGATTAGAAGTCAGGGTGGTGGTTATTCCTTTTCTAAAAAATTTTTAATGTTTATTTATTTATTTATTTATTTATTTTTAAATATTTTTATTTATTTCTAGGAGAGAGAGAGAGACAGCATGAGCAGAGAGAGGGAGTCACAGACTCTGAAACAGGCTCCAGGCTCTGAGCTGGCAGTCAGCACAGAGCCCGACGCGGGGCTCCAACCCACGAACCGCGAGATCACGACCTAAGAGAAAGTCGGACGCTTAACGGACTAAGCCACCCAGGCGCCCCAAATGTTTATTTATTTTTGAGAGAAAGAGAGAGCGAGCGCACATAGGGGACAGAGAAAGAGGGAGACACAGAATCTGAAGCAGGCTCCATGCTCTGAGCTGTCAGCATACAGCCCGACGAGGGGCTCAAACCCACAAACTATGAGATCATGACCTGAGCTGAAGTTGCATGTTCAACCGACTGAGCCACCCAGGTGCCCTGTTGGTTATTCCTTATGGAAGGGAGGGAAATACAACTGGGGTGGAGCACGCGGAGCCCCGTTCGGGTACTAGTAATACTCAGGGATTAATACAACAGGTCTCTTCTTTTTATTACTTAAATGGCATTTGTTTCATACATTCTTTGCCATGTAATATAATTTACAACTAAAAAAAACCAAAAACCAAAATGCTGGAAGAATGTATATGACCAGATCTGAGATAGGGTTAGGCTGGGAAAGAAATGGTATCCATTGTTAACACTCACCCTAAAGACTGCATCTGACCCAAAGCCTCGTGTTTCTTTGTGAGGTGTCAGACAACACGTGAGGTCAGAAGTGAAGTCTGCTGTTAGTGAACAGCGAGGGGAAAGCGCAGGAAGGAAGGCAAATAAAGCAATGGAAACAATTCAGAATTATGTGTGAGGCAGGAAAGCCACGAGCAGAGGGCTGCTGGTTGAGGGCTGTGATCAAGATAAAACACACTCAACAGTCTTACTGTGTTTCACATCAGCCAAAGAGGGGCTCCCAGAGGGAGACATGTTTTTCACACCCCATGACAACTTGCTGGAGACCTGGATGTGAGGAGTAGGCAGTAGGCAAACGGCAGGCTCCCACTGTCCACGCCATGCTTAATGAGGTGCCTTCAAGGCTCACCTCAAGAGGGGAGGGGCTTGCCCCCAATCCTCACACCCTTTACCCTCCCTCTGGACTCCATGCACACTGCACTCACAGCACTTGTGTCTGCTGAGTCTACCCTCTGACTAGAACACAACGCTCTCAGGGCCAGGCACTCTTCCTTTCGGTAACCTAGGGAATGGCACAGGGCTGGCCTTTACAAAGGGAGCCGTAGGGGTGAGGGCAAGAAACCACAGTAAGTAGTTTACAGGCAATTCTTCGCAACCCATAGCCTTGACATTTCCTTCAAGAAACAAGGCACCGACTAGCAGTGAGCTTGACACAGGACCTGAGTACCAGTCTTCTTCATTCCCTGGTGGCTTCCCTCAACCTGAGTGATTTTAGCTGCCTTGGAGAAGCCTCTGCCTTTAGGGGGTTCCTCAGCCTGTGCTCTCCATCCCAGCCGCACGGGTCTCCTTGCCTTTTCCACATACATACATTCTCTCTCTGCTGTCCCGTTGATGACGCCCTACTGTTATCAGTTACCGACCTTTTCTCTTACATATTCAACCTTTCTTTTTCTTTTGCTTCCTTCTTTGTGGCATAAAAGATTCCTCATACATATAAAAGCCTCATACAAATAAAAGCCTCCACAATCATCACTGTTCAAGTGATTACCTCCTCCTACGGCTTCTCCTTCACAGCCAAGACTCTGGAGATTGTATTTTATTCTCCTGGTCTCTGCTAGTCAGGCTTCCACCCACCAGACTGCGAAAATGTCCCCTCTCACCACACGACTAACCACTTGTGACCTGATCTTCTCCTTCCAAGGCTATTGGGCTACATCTTCTCCTCCTTCCCTACCTCACAGACATTTCTTCTCTGTGCTCTACCTCCTCTTCACCAGTGTTAGGTCCCTTGGGTGCTATTCCCAGCTTCCCTCTATTCTTTATTCTTAATCCAAACACCAGTCCTTTGTGATCGTTTTCCTCCCTACTTTTCACTTCTTCTTATGAGCAAATGATGTCTGATCTCTGTCTCTAATATGTGCTTGACATGCAGCAGGTGCTTTACAGGATAAGACCTATTAAAAAGCTTCAGCACAGCGTTTACTTAAATTACGGAGCTCTAGCATTAAGACTGGATGTGACATGAGTTTATTTGATCCCAAATTTTGCATAGAAACAAAAATTAGAAATCATTATTTGGGATATTAAGAAAACCCTACCCTAAGCAGTTGAAAACAAAAGGTTGGCAAAATTTTCTGGCTTTGGAATCAAATTACTCATAAAAAAGTCTTTCTCTATGATGGAACTCACCATACATTCAGTTTTTCTGGACTGTGAGCTATGAGAGAGATTTAAGAGTTGGTAAACCACGGCCTGTCAGGGAAATCTGGCCCACCATCTGTTCTTGTAAATAAAGTTTTATTGGAACACATATACATCCTTCACTTACCTGCTGTCTATGGCTGCTTTCGGACTACAACAGCAGAGCTGAGCTGTTGCAACAAAGACGGTATGGCCCACAAAGCCTAAAAAATTTACTCTCTGGCTATTTATAGCAATAGTGTGTCAGCCTTCATATAGATCGATACCTTTTTCACTGTTAACATATCCCTTTAAAATGATAACTTGTATAAATTATATTTCTAAGAGTAAGGAAAAATCATGCCTGTGGGACCACCATGCCTTCCATCCAGGTATGAATGCAGGTTACATGGTAACTAAGAACTCATTTTTTCTGAGACTTAGCTGAAAGCGCTCCACTGCTATTACTAAATGGATCACTTAGATAGCTCAAATAACCAAAGGCAAAAATCTGTTGAGTTTTATTACCAGAAAACTGGTAATAATCGTGCCTCTTGGGATGACCGAGTGTATGTGTGTATATGAAGTGGGATATTGAAGCTTTGACAAAAGCAGTAAAATCACAAACAAGTAAAAGCATGGCTAAGACCATGAGGATTTCTTGCCTTGTCTGCAGGTGTTAACCTGGCCCAGGGCTTGTCCGCCCGGCGATCGTAGTCGGGAGACTCGGTGACTTCCACATACTCGTTAAACCGCAGGATCCTTCGAGCTTGGAGCTCGGCCACGGTCGGTCTCAGGCTGAGCTGCAGGGGCATAGGGAAGAAACGACAAGTACAGGAGACTATTATTCACAGCCTCATGGTGGCAAGTCTATAGCGAACTTCAAAGGTATGGTTACACAAGGTCACTTTCAGATATCCAAAAGAAAAAAAAAGGCAGCAGCATCTTGGGAGTTTCTAATGAGAACCAGAAAGCAGTGTGCCCTAATTCTGAGACTATAAAAATCATCATTGTTAGATAGGTCACAGGCATTGGCGGCCATCTGCCTTATGCTATTTTCCCCAACTTGCCTGGCGTTGTGAGAAAGGCACCTGTCATCCCTGACACAAGGAACACGGAGCCACACAGACACAACAGCAATCCAGATATAGGATGGCTGGCTAGGAATCATCCAGACAAAAGCACTGTACCTTCTAGAAATGAGATCTCTCTTCCTATTATATTAAACTTCTATATCCAGAAATGTACATGACAAGGTTATGACAAGGGACCTAGTCCAGTGAAGAGTGTGTCTGTGGTGGTCTTCTGGGGGCGACTAGAGACCCAGGCCCAGGCAGGACATTATCCCGGTGGGAAAGGCTGCCATGCAGAAATGCGCAGCGGCACGGAGTACATTCAGGGGCCCACAACTGCTTAAAATAGGCTGAGGCCTTTACGACACTTCTAATGACTTGGATTCCTCCTACGGTCTTAGGCAAATTCAAATTTATAGCTCCATTTAATCCACTCAGCCCTGTGTATGTGCTCTCCTCTCTTGGTGCTTTCCCAAGCCCAAGAATGAAGAGAGATGGTTCTGAGACTAAAGATTACTCGGCACTAGTTGACAGGCACGATCTACTCTCTGCTACTAAAGTTCATGCTTCTGTGGCCTCTCTCAGTCTAGAGATCTCAACGGCCCAAGTTCTCTTTTACCCATGGGGTCCATTTCCAGTATCTTTTTTACCCATATATGTACTGTGTATACAGCCAGACCATTCACTGTCTAAGTGGGCCTCTTTGGAGGGGTTCCTTATGCGTATAGGAAAAAAATACCCTTTCCTGAGCCTCAGTGTCCTCTTGAGTAAAATCAGAGGCTGAAGTCGGTCAATGATCTAACATTAAAGTCATTTGAGTACTCCTCTAAGGGCCTGGGTCTACACTCTGAGTTCACCTGAGCT
Source organism: Proteles cristata cristata (assembly GCA_017311185.1). Lineage (NCBI taxonomy): Eukaryota > Metazoa > Chordata > Mammalia > Carnivora > Hyaenidae > Proteles > Proteles cristata. The sequence goes on along the minus strand of JAESUZ010003484.1, from coordinate 412,606 downwards.
GGGGTAGGGCAACCGTGGCTCCTTGTGGCTTCATAAAGCCCTCTAGGCAATGAACAAAGGGAGGAATGATCTACATGGCTCCCTTATACTCAGATGTTGTTCAATCTATATTGCTAGCTTCTTACCACCTCTTCAGGGCATGTGGGCATAAGGAGGTAGAGAAACCAGCGCCTCTGGGGAGTGCCCAAATGAGTTCCCCACCCAGTCTTGTCCTTTAGGACCATGTTATTAGTGTGATGAAATGGCCTGTGCCTATGGCCGAGAGCTCTGTAGAGTGGAGCAAAGTGGGAGTCAAGGGGTCAGGTTAGGCTCTGTTGCCTCTCGGAGGGGCCCAAATGGATTGAGGAAAGATGATTATGTATGGCAGGGGTGAGGCTGGAACAATGAGGGGCTATTGCTTATCTGTAGTTGGTAACGTAACAGCCACTGAATGCTAGAAGAGCCACCGCTAGCAATTCAGTTTACAGAATCTTTGTCAGCTTGATCATTACTTGACATTTAGGATCTTTGAAAAAAAAAAAAAAAGGAGATGAATTAAGGATCTTGTTCCCTAAAAATAAAAGCCAAAATCTCTCAAAATAGTCTCCAACTTTTCCATGGGAATGGAGTTTCTTCTGTGAGCTTTAGAGTGCTTTTGCTGTGGGCTCCACAGCCAGCTCAGATAAATATGGGTCAGGTCACACACTTCACTGCAGATGTCATATTTTACTTAACCTGCCTTGTCTAGGCATGAAAGGTATAATCTGACGAATTATAAGTAAATCTTTACATATTTGTATTAAGATTTATAATGAAATATAATGAAAGATCAATTCTAATGGTTTCCAATAGTCTTTCCAAAGGCTATTATTATTCTAACACTTGAAGAAAAAGAGTGATGACCTTGGCGTCAGATTTATATTTTCATGAGTGGGTGGAAACAATAGTCTGAGTTTTGGAGGTAAGCCATTTGTCAAGTTAGGTAGCTTTGCAACAGGCAGGTTGGGTAATGAAGTTCACTTAATAAATTCCTGACCCAGCTCACCCATGGAAAAGTGGCCGATCTTCAATTTAATACTTATGTAGTATTTCCAAGACTACACAAAAAAAGTGAGCATTTTTAAAACCTGTATATTGAAATGTTAATAATAGTTATCGCTGAATAAAAGACACTTGCGTGATTTTCTTTTTTTTGTTCCTTTTTGCATTTAAAAAATGTTCACACAGATGCATGCTATTTTCATAATTAGTAAATGTGATTTAAAACTTTCGATTGTTAATTCTTCCTATTAGCATGTCACGCAGTCATAAATATAAACGTAATTCATATTGTATGCATTCCATTGATTTTAATGTCTTTGATTAGGTAGTAGCCTAATCGGATTAATTATTCCTCAGTATCAAAGGTAATAAGGCAGAGAGCTGATCTGCATTTAAATAATGAAGTATTATCTCAAAACACACATGCTCATGAACAGTCATGGTTTTATCACCTTTCTGCTGAGTCTGCGCTTAAGTTCCATTTTTGCTTCTTGTTCTTCCTCTTCATTCTTTTCTGTTATAAATGGGGGCAGAGAGGAAACGCATAAAGACTTAGTTACTAGAAATTATTTTATAATCAGAAAAGTAGATCAGACCACATCTACTTGACTTAGGTAATGATCAAACACTCTGACATAAAAAGTTGTGAAAAGATTTTGTAGAAAGGTCGATCATTAATTTATATACATATTATTTTTCTCCTTATAGGATCAGTTTCCCTAATGTAACCTTTTTGTAGTCAGTTTCCTAACTGTAAATCTTTTTTTTACTTCCTGACTTCATATGTGTTCTGAAAAAAACTGTAAGGGTGTCCACACTGGTGAAAACCTTTCATTGCCGAACACCTCACGGGTTTATAAGCACAATCTATCAGAATTCAGATAAAAATTTACTTTTGGATCTGGCCTTCATATGAAAATCTGAGACATATCAAAAGAGCAAATTAGAACCATCTGATACATGTCTGAGGTGATTTCCATTCAAATCCAACCAAAATACTTGATTTGTCTGCTTTGGTTTCCACAGAAGCAGAATGCAGTCATTTCTTTGGACTCTGCCTTCAAACCAGAATGTTCTGAATGGAGTTATTAGGGTGTACTGTTGACGGAGAGGATTTATTTTCTTGTGACTTTGACTTTCCAAAGTCTTCTTTTTCTCTAGTGGTTCACTAAATAGTAAAATTTCATGGCCATTTTAATGAATGCTGTCCAATGAATGGGATTAAGAGAAAAATGACCAGGAATTTTAAAGAAATAAATACCCCTTCAGGTCTTAATCATTACTTATTTGATGAACTTCTCTCTGTTGCTTCCACTAGCTCATCATTTGTTTGATACATGAGCACAGATTTTACTTCTTGGATGCTGATGCTTTACAAAAGATGGTCTCTTAGGAGATGCTGTTATGAATTCTATTGAAGAACATCACAAGATATGAAGGCTCAACCAAAACGATGAAAAAGAAAAGTTTGCTCTATGAAAAGATAAATTTATTTTAAAAATTCAAATAGACTTCTTACCACTAAGATTGTTTTTATAATGAATAAAACATCAGTATTCCATATTTGCACCGATTGTATTTGTTAGCTGAAAAGCCTAACTTCTCAATGAACTTTCCTTATCTGGACAGGGAAAAGTTCCCACAGTCTTCCAAAATACGAATTTTAATTCCTAGGAAAGAGAATGCTCAGTATGGCTATTTAGACAAAGAGTAAAACGGAAGCTGAAATCACCCTGAGAGATAAGAAACAACCAGTTAGTATACTTTCAGGAAGTGCCTGTATGTAAAACAAATTTCGTTATAATTCAGATTTCTCCCTATGAAAACACTATAGGTTTTTCTAATTGCTTCGCAAAATATATATCCTTTGATAGTCTTAAAATATCTCCTTAGGGTCAAATATTTACTTTATATGAACTGGGTAAGGCATGTAGGTTACAAATTATACATAACAGACAAAAGCCAAATTTGTGGCTTATGTGAGTCAAATGAAGGCTTTACAAGGTCAGCCTTTAATGATATTACTAATAAAAAGGAAAATATAATTTTCAAAGCATTTTAGTCAACTTCTCCTATACAGTAATTGAGCTATATTTTTAAAGGTACTTTTCAGACACAAAAAGTGGATATCTAATATGACTCAAAGCCAACAAATGTTTTAATTTTCACGAGGAACTACTGGATAATTTCATTTGATTAAGCATATTGTACATCTGAGTGATCGCAAGTTATCTATTTTAAAAAAAGAAAGGCCATGAGCAGTTGAGGAAGTTAAATAAACAGGATTTTACCATTTGGGAATTCTTTTTTAACATCAGGAGCTGACTTCCTTACATATTTCCATGTTTGAAATCATGTGTTTAAAGATGTTAAAGAAGGTGAGAGGTGGAGGGAAGTCAACATGACTGACCTTATTTATTTATTTATTTATTTATTTAATATTTTATTTATTTCTGAGAGAGAGACAGCATGAGCAGGGGAGGGTCAGAGAGAGAGGGAGATACAGAATCTGAAGCAGGCTCCAGGCTCTGAGCTAGCTACCAGCACAGAGCCCGATGCGGGGCTCGAACCCACGAACTGTGAGATCATGACCTGAGCTGAAGTCGGACGCTTAACCAACTGAGCCACCCAGACACCCCTAACATGACTGACCTTCTGAATTCTTTTAAATACTTATAAAATCTCTTACAAAGAATCAAGGTTAAATCTTAGTTTAAAAAATTCACTGAGCTTTTAAAAAATTTAAATTAAATTAAATTAAGTTAAATTTTATTATTTCTTTTTTGAGAGAGAAAGAGTAAGAGAGTGAGCGAGTGCTGGTGAGCAGGAGAGGGGAGGAAGGAGAGGGGGATAATCTCAAGCAGCCTCCACACCCAATGCAGGGCTTGATCTCACAATTGTGACGTAAGATCATAACCTGAGCTGAAATCAAGAGTGGGACACCTAACTGACTCAGCCACCCAGATATCCCTCACTTTTTTTTTTTTTTTAATGTTTCCTTTGTTTATCTGTTTATTAAAGGACTAATCATAAAGTAGGATGTACACCTTTCTGGTCACGTTAAACAGACTGCAGGGATATTCATGAAGGAAGTGACGTGGCTCGTTGACAAATCTTGCCTTTAGTAACTCCATCAAAGCAGAGGGGGCGGATATTTCAGAACTGCCACAGGAAGTATTTGCCGTAAACACAGAAACAACACATGTGGTTTAACAGCCACGGGCACTACAGGAAACCTGCCTGGCTAGCCAGTGTTGCCCAGAGCATCTCAGGGATGAGCTAAAGGGGGAAGACAAAGAAGCACTGAGACATGAGCAACTGAAAAATTATATCCTTGAGTCATTGATTCAGATAAACTAGGTTAAAAAAGCCAAATGTTTGGGGCATGTGGGTGGCTCAGTTGGTTGAGCCTCTGCCCTCGATTTTGGCTCAGGTCAGTCTCTCACCGTTTGTGACTTCAAGCCCCACATGGGGTTCTCCATTGATAGTGTGGAGCCCACTTGGGATTCTTTCCCTCCTTCTCTCTCTTTTTCAAAATAAATAAACCTAAAGCCAAATATTTTTAGTGGGTTTCCCATGGTTTTAGAAGGGTGTTTTTAACAAATGAAAATGTATTTATACAGTTACTTTGAAATCAAAAAAATAACATGGATCAATGCAAGGACAGATATGTGATAAAGCAAAATGTGATGAAATATTAATGACAAATTATAAATAGTACATGTATAGTAAACATAATTGTTTATCATAAAATTCTTTCAGTTTTTCTCTGTATTTAAAAAATTTCATAATAAAATGTCAGAAAAAAATACACATAGCACTCAGTGGCCTAAGACCTGTTTTCTCTATAGAATATACAGGTTATAGTCATAGATAAATAGACATGTATCTTCCATCCCTGCCCTGTAAAAGATGTTCCATGAGTTTCTCTTTTCCTGATAGGCAAACGTTGACCTTTCAAGCACAAAAACTTGCTTTCCATTTTAACAATGTTAAGAAATTGGCTCTAAAATGTACAACTAAACCTAACCTTTTATGTTTTTTAAAAAAGCCTAGATGCAGTAAAATAGGGCAGAGATGGAATAAGATGTGTTACGGTGAGTGGTAAACTAAGAAATAAAATGCGCCTGTGGTGTCCACTCAAAGTGACCTGCACCAACTGCCACATGACTCATGTGTATGAAACTAATGATGACCGTGGATTTTACAGCTGCTGAATTAGTTTATGCTGTGAATCAATTCCCTAGTCTGTCAAGGAAAGATGACCTAGTTAAAACACGTGTCCTTAAAAAAAAAAAAGCGCTATGTCACACAGACTTTTCTTTAAATAATCAGTCATACCGCTTTTGAACAAAAGTGGAGATGAAATAAACAAAGACGAGTCATCTATGCAGAAGAGCCCAGAGGCTCACAGGGGCTAAGTCCAGTATGACACTCAGTTGCCCAGGACTGCTTAGTGGATTGCTCCGGACTGACCTCTACCACTTCTCTCTTCTGCTTCCCTTGGCCATACAATATTATGTCAGGAGATCATAAGCCAGTTATCAGCCTCTCCAGACTGGAAATGTGTCTTTTGTTTCCAGAATAAGCATGGTTAGATAAACTAAGAAGGAAGTAAAAAAGGGCTGGAGTCAAATCTGAAGTTGACTTTGGCGTTTCCCTCTTCCCTGAACCTCCAGGAAAACGGGGTATAGAAGCCAAGGCAGCACTTAAGATCAATGTGCGATAAATTTCTACATCTACAAAACAGTTCCTCAAATAACCAAACACCAATGTGGTTTGGCACTATTTGTCTCACAGAAGCAGAAGAGAATTACCCAGAATTCACTCTTCTTGTTTTTTTTTTTTTTTTTTTTTCTCCAGGTATTGCATCAGGCATCCAATAAGACATAATCTTTGTGTTAAATTTAGGGGCGTACAGTCTGCTCTTGAGCTTACCTAAAATTTAATTCAAGCAATATTTTCCAGGGACCTACTACCAAAAACCATGAGCTTTTTTTGGTTTTGGGTTGTTGTCAAAATTAGATGTTGCTTTCATCCTTCCTCATAAAACTAAAACACAGTTTTATTTGCTTTTCTAGCCATGGCTTTTTCCATCTACATACTGGCTCTTCTACACACTGATGGTCACATTAAGTCCTTCTTTGGGTTCTACTCCAGTTTTGCTCACAAACAGCCAGAAAAAAACATTCCAAGGAAAGAATACCATAGACTGGCAATTCCCCTTACTGTTCAGTCTCTGCTGTTGGGTTCTGTTAATAATGGCAACTGTAGTATAAATGTACTATTAAAATCTTTCATTCCTGGGGCACCTATGTGGCCCACTCGGTTATACATCTGACTCTTGATCTCAGCTCAGATCAAGATTCTTGAAGGTCGTGAGTTCGAGCCCTGCATTGGACTCTGTGCGATGGTGTGGAGCCTGCTTGGGATTCCGTCTCCCTCTCTCTCTGCCCCCCCCTACTTCTCTCCCCACTCTTTTCTCTCTAAAAGTGAATAAATAAACTTAAAAAAATTCTTTCATTCCTTAGGGAAAGAAAACAAGTCAGATTGAAAAATGGGGATCATCCAGACAAGAATTATTTCTAAAAGCCTGATTGAAAAATTTTTGATTTCCAGCATGCCTGTAGCTTACTACTATTGCAGTTCTGTCCACACCTCTACCCAGCCCTGATCTTTTTTATATTTCATACAATAAAAAGCTCTTTTGAAACTGGGTTAATAATATATAAAACTGCAGCTAGGCTCAACTTAAAAATATCCATTACTTAAGTCACTGTGGTTGGTAACCACATCGATACACTATATAACGACAAACTGTGCTTCTCTTAGTTTTATAGCTTTAACATACGAACTCCAATGAAGTTGTACTGGACTAGTGAGTAAGAAATAAAGTCAAAGAAAACAGAAGGGAAAGGAGAATGGGAAAATAAAGTAGGAAAATGAATGGAGAACTCCTTAACGGCTGAGAAATTATAAATAACTCAGAAGGGAAACAGAGTTCTCATAACAAAGGAAAATGAAAAGAGCTCAAAAATTTCTTTTACCATAATTCTGTTTTAAATTGAGTCATTTGTTAAACCTGGCAATAAACTGTATTATTAATAATAATATAGGAATGTTTGATTTATATCCTTTGGGATTCTTTGGCCTTTTCTTTGACATTTATTTGCAAGCAAACTAGAGCATTTTCTTCTATTTAACATTTGGGTAAAAGAATACATGGACTATATCTCATCTTTCTTAAAAACAACTGTCACAAGCATAACTCTGGTCAAAGGGATATAAGGCTCAAAGTCATAAAATGAAATAAACCTTCAGGAAATTTTTTAAAATGCGTATTTATTTATTTTTTTGGGGGGAGGGGCAGAGAGAGAGGGAAAGAGAACCCCAGGCAGGCTGCAGACTATTGGCACAGAGCCACACACAGGGCTCGATCTCACCAACCATGAGATCATGACCTGAGCGGAAATCAAGAGTTGGATGCTTAACTGAGCTACCCAGGTACTTCATTTTTTAAAATTATATACAAATGTGATCTAAATGAGCCATTTTAAACATTTGTGAATAAACATATTGATGTTTCCTACTGATAAATGGTTCATCTCTACAGGGAGCTTGTTAATGGTTACAAGAGGAATCACCGTATAAGATACTCACGTTTTAGGATATTTCTTTGCTCTAGTTCTTCAGTTGTAGGCCTCTGGCTAAGTCTCCTATGATGACAAAAAGGATATATTGCAAGTTACAAACAAGACCTCCTTGGTGGGAAATGTGAAATGTAGTAACAAAGAAACAAAGCTTTATTCTTTTCCTGTTTTAAGAAACACAAATCCATTTAATACCTACAAAATAAAAGTATCCTTTCTGTTAGTCTGGAGACTAAAGATTGTGGCTGAGACTGCTACCTACTCCCCCTGATCCATTCTTCCTCCTTCCTTTTAGACACAGAATTTCCTGAGCTGTGGCTGTGGGCCCCCCCTCCCCCACCCCAACTACAGACTTCTGTCTCTCTAGCAGCAAGGTGTGGCTTTGTGACCGAGTCCTTGCAATGGGATATGAGAAGAGTGGTATCTGTAACTTCTGCTTTTTACCCTTAAAATGACTATTCCCTTTTCTTTCTTGCCCTTCTCCATGGGCTAGAACTCAAACATGGTCACATGAGCCAGCCTGGGTCACGCATGGGGATAGAAGAGCAACAGGCGCCTGGGGGACTCAGTCGGTTAAGCAGCCGACTTCAGCTCAGGTCATGATCTCGCAGTCTCTAGGTTCAAGTCCTGCATCGGGCTCTGTGCTGGCTCTATGTCTCCTTCTCTGTCTGCCTCTCCCCTGCTTACTCTGTCTCTGTCTCTCTCAAAAATAATAAACATTAAAAAAATTAAAAAGAAAAAAAAAGGAAGAGCAACAGGATAGAAAGAATCTGAGTGTCGGCTGACTGTAAGGAGTGGGTGGGGTGTCCCACCCATCCTGGATAGCCTACCCACCTCTGGACTGTTATGTGAAAAGGAAATAAACATGTGGAAGTGTCTTATTTGGACCACTGCACTTTTTGACCTCTGTTAGAATAGCCTAGCCTGTCCCTTAATTAATAACAGATCATTAGAATCTAAAGACGTCTTCCGCTTAAGAATTCATACTAACTCAAAAGACTGTTGATCTACACTGGACAGTGTAGTATTTCCCAAGAAACACTGCTTTTGTGACCTCAAATGGATTTATAACACACGTAGTAGAGTTATTTTAAGATATATGGACCCTTCTTGGGGCGCCTGGGTGGCTTAGTCGGTTAAGCGTCCGACTTTCACTTAGGTCATGATCTCATGGTTCGTGGGTTCGAGCCCCATGTTGGGCTCTGTGCTGACTGCAAGCTCAGAGCCTGGAGCCTTTTTCAGAGTCTGTCACTCCCTCTCTCTCTGACCCTCCCCTGCTCACGCTGTCTCTCTCTCTCTCCCTTAAAAATAAATAAAAATATTAAAAAAAAATTTTCTAAAAAAAAAAAAAAAGATATATGGACCCTTCTTACCTGCCTTTAAGAAAAGCCAGGTTCATTTTTAATTTTTTTTGTTTTTTTGAGAGAGAGACAGAGAGAGCACACATGTGTGTGAGAGTGGGAGAAGGGCACAGGGAGAGGTAGAGAGAGAGTCTTAAGCAGTCTCCATGACCAGAAAGGAGCCCAAATCAGGGCTCAAGCTAATGACCCTGAGATAATGATCTGAGCTGAAATCAAGAGTCAAACGCTTAACTCAAGTGTCCCAAGCCAGGCTCACTTGTGACTAGTAGCTACTTATTTGTACACAAAAGCTGAAAGTCCTAACAACACTTTATAACTTTTCTTGGTCTTGTTTATAGTGTTAGTTTTTTGTTAATTACAGAAAAAAATTCTTCTGGATATAGGTTGAGTTTTCACAAATTAAACTAATGTCTATGAGAGGTAATCTTACTTTAAGATACTATGAATTCTCAATGTTCCAGCTGTGGCAGGAACGGCGTGAGGAACTGAAATCAATGATATTTTCAAGACCACTTTAAAAATTTTGTTAAAGTTTAATCTTCATCAAAACTACCTTGAAAATAACTTGCATAATTGAGTCTACAAAAGAACCCAGTGAACTACCATGTCAGCCACCCAAGTACTCTGTTACATACCTGAACTATCTCATCCACCAAAGACCTCCTCCTCCTTTTGTTTATGGAGTTCCCTCCCTCAGGAATGCCTTTCTCTTTCTCTACCTATAGAAATCCTACAAATGACTACAATAGTCCCCTTTGGTTGGGTGTCTGACCTGTCCTGTCCTATCCTGTGACTTCTCTGCCCCTATACAGCAGTCATACACAGATCCCGTATCTATTAGACCACTTACCACACAAGTAATAATAAAGATAAGACAATAATCATAGCTCTCGTTACCTCATACTTTTAAAGTCCTGGGTACTGTGCTAGATGCTTAATTATCGTGGATCCTCAAAACAACTCAGCAAGGGAGTAGCCAGTTCTCATTTTACAAATGAGGAAATGAAAGATTAAGTCACTTGCTTCAGATCAAGTACTAGTGAAAGTTAGAGCAAGGTCTCATACCTAGTTCTTTTGACCTACATGTTGGTGCTTTTCACATGACCTCAACCATGGAGTATCTCATTCTGTCTCTTCCACGACACATGGAGTTCCCTCAGGTAGGGACTGTGGGTGATTTATCTTTAATGACCGTGATCAGGTGTGCAGTATTTATAGAAAAACAATTCTGTAAAATTTATATATTTAAAACTCTACTAGATAAGGTATTTTCTGGATATGGTCTATGTGTATACTTTCAGACACTCTCAAGCTTTGGGGGGTTGGGGTAGAATCCTTATATAAAACAGAAGAGGGTGTTCTGGTTGGAAGGTTAAGCTTGGAATGAAGGATTCCCTCCCATCCCACCCCAAACACACCCCCACACTGCCCTGGAACCCTCCCCCCCCATAGAAGCCAGAGTAACCCCTCCAAGAAATCCTTGATGAGGCAGTGAGAAGTCACTGTTCTATGATCACTTCACAACGTCCTTCATCAGCGCCCTGTTTCTGAGCATTTGGTTTGTTTTATTTGTCACTGCTATAAATAGCCTTAAACATCTTTGTAAAATATACAGGTTTGCTTTTTTTCCGTTTTGGATTATTTCCTTCTTGTATATTCTTTCAAATGAAATTACCATGTAAAACAATAGACTGCTGTACAATTTCTTTTCTTCCACATTGTTAAATTGTTCTTCAGAAATACTGAACAGAGTTGCCGATTTTGGGTTTAATTTTTAAAAATGCTTTACCTGTTTCAGATATATGTAATGACTTAAATCAATAATGAAAAGATTTAATTTTATTAAGAGCATGCTACGATTCAGGCACTCAAGTGCCTTCAGTGTATCATCTCATTTACCCACCCAAGCCATTGCCTGGACCCATGTGTCAAACAGGTAACAGCCTCCAGAGCCCCCACATGCCAGCCCTGTGGGTACAACAAAGTCAGAGAAATCTTCCACTTCTAAGCAAGGAGAGGGATTTCTTCCACCTCCAAATCCTGCCCTGGGACCGCAGCCTGCTCCATTCTCCCAAATGATGCATTGTGCTGCTTATGCAGAGTGAGAGAAGTCAGCAAAACTGCTCATACTAAAAGACGCTTAAAGTCATCATCGAAAACAAGGGCTTGGGCACTCACTTCTACTAAAACTGCCAGTTAAGGGCGCTTGGGTGGCTCAGTCATTAAGCATCTGACTTCGGCTTAGGTCATGATCACATAGTTGGTGAGTTCGAGTCCCATGTCGGGTAAGCATACACTCCACTTTGGGTAAGCTTGTGCTTCACTTCTGGTGAACATGAGCCATGTTTCAGGTGAGCATGAGCCCTGGATGTGCTCTACTTTTGTCTCTCTCTGTTCCCCCCCCTCTCTTTCTCTGCCCCTCGCCCACTTGCACCCTCTCTCAAAAAACAAAAACAAAACAAAACAAAAAAACTGCCAGTTAAATGGACTTTCAAAGTCACTGGTGACAAAAGTAGAAACCCTATAATGGCTGGAGGCAGAAAGAGAAATCAGATAACCATTTATTTGAAGAAAAAAGGGGGAGGTTTTAATAGGAAGGGCTTGGACTTGGATGGAGCAGGACATTAAAGCTAACTAATATTTCTACAATCTCAAGGCCCGTAGGGCAGAGCTTCATGGCAATCATAGGAGCGCCAGAGAGTCCGTGGATTAGGCCAGGAGTTGACCAATGTATTACCTGCAGGCCAAGTCCAGTTTGCTGTCTGTTTTGGTGAATAAAGTTTTATTGGAACACAGCCACACCCATTTATCTATGTATTGTTTATGGCTGCTTTCATGCTATACCAGCACAGTTGAATAGCTGCAACAGAGACCTTCTGGTCAGCAAAATCTGAAATATTTACAAACTGGTCCTTAATAGAGACAAATTTTTGACACTTGGCTCAGGCTTTGGTGACCCCAAAGCTGCTGACTGGTTGGACCAAAGGGCAAGTTCCTTGAGTAGGTTCACCATCCAGGACCAACTTTAGAAAACCACACAGGCCATGCATGCCCTTATCCAAGGAATTCAAAATGATCTCAGTCGGGCAGGAAACCGCAGTAGGGAGAAAAGTATGAATTGGTCACCGCTTATACTAAAATTTCAGACATTACCTGACAAGCTTGGTTCCAATTTGCTGCCGGATTTCCTGCCTCTCCTCCTCAGATGTGCGCTGCAAGATGTTTTTGTCTTCTAGTTCCTTTTTAGATGGTCTGTTGCCAAGTTTGATAGCAAGAGTATCCCTTCGTCGTATTTTACTTGCCAAAGCACCTGAGGATTGGAAAAGGAAGAAACACAGAGAAAGAGGCTTTTAGCAAGCAGCACTCGGGTTACATATGGCATGGGCTTTAAACAGAGCCCAGAAGAAATTCTTTGTCCACATGCAAGAGTGGAATTTTAATTAACCTCAGGAAAAGAAAAAAACCCAATTTTGAGTTGGATATAGTTCATTTTGGAAAACTGAAGCACTATTTTTAAAAATGTTCTGAAAAAAATGTTAGGGCACCATGAAAAAACTCGCAAGTGTCACCTCATCATTTGGAAAGTGGTATTTGAAGTTTATTTTGCTGAGACCGCATATCATGGAAATTACTGATTGTGTAATGCTTTCTTTTTTAAGTCTTAAAAACTCAGCTACCTTGTACTGTACAGTAAACTCTTGTCTTCTTCTTTCTTCCACTTAGAAATCATGCTGGAAACAGTTTACCAATGGTAGCAGTGTCTTTAATCCTTAAATAGCAAGAATCCCTAATATCTCAACTGAGGATCGTTAATAACAGGTGGATGAGGAGGATTTTGTTGTTGTTCGGTACAAATTAGAAGGAATTTGACGAACTGATATTCAATCACTAACAGCTTTCCACAATGTGTAAATTCAATCCCACAGTGAATTCCTCCTAAGTCATGATGTTCATAAGTTAAAAAAAAAAAAAAAGCACTTCTACTTTCTGAAGTTACAGAAGAATGGTTGGCTTAATCTACTGTACTGTCATTCCTTTCTAGAAGGTATCCTATCCTATTGCGGAAGAGTTGATTGTTTTGAAAGGTATTTGTCATTCTTGACTCATTCCTCCTTCTCCTCTCTTTAAACCCAATTATAAAACTGAGTGGAAGTCTCAAACACCTCCAATAAGTAATCCAGTGAATCCTGAATTTATACTTTTTATTCAAGAAAGATTTCAGGGTGGAAAGGCCATCTCTGACCATCCAAACTCCCTCTGTCATTAGAAAGCTTTGATTCCTTGTGCAAATACAAATGTGTGTATCTTCCTCATAGACAAAGACCTGACCCTCTGGCCTCTGTGGAATCCTTAACTAGAAAGGTCTGTCATCAAAAGTTAAACCTTAGACATAGACATTTCTAATAAGAGAAAAGAATATGAGGGGAAAGAAAACACCAGATATCTGACGGCTCATGGCTCTTGTTCTTTACAAAATGCACCTGCTTCTGTCCACTGCTCACTTTCCTCCCCACCTCTTGAAAACAAGTCTTACTTTCGCCACTGCCATCCTCGTCCTCATCCTCTTCATCATCGTCATCGTCAGTGTACAAGACAGGCCCATCAGAGTCAGAGTCATTGGCCTGGTATTCCCTTTGGCCTTCATCCTCCGGGGCACTGAAGGATTCTGAAGATTCTCCCACCAGCCCAGGAGTCAGGAGATGAGGTGCCGCCTTTCCCGGCTCATCTTTGGTTGTAAAACTGTAAAGGCACAACACAGCGATCAGGTGAAGCTCAGAGCCACCTTTGGGGACAACACCAATGCCCTGAGAAGGAGCTCTAGGTTCCTGAGAATCTTTCAAGTTGGTGAAAGGAGAAAGCAGGCCCAGGCAACTTAAGGACAGCGAAATGGCAGAATAGTACTCTATTACTTCATTCTCAAGGTTTTAGACTCTTCATCTGTAAAACGAAAAGGAATGACTAGATGACATCTGACACATTTAGTACGTGAATATGGTAAAACTGTATTTTGCAAACTGATTTTCCTGTAGCAGTGGGGGTTCAGTAGAAAGAACAATGGAGTAGAAGTTCCTGGATATCTGACTTTGTACTTCAGTACCTGTGACTCCTACTCATCCAAGTCTCAGCTAAAGCCATAGCTTCTTCAGGAATCTTTCAGTGACCTTCCATGTAGATCCTTGCCCCTCTTCCCAGCTCCTCAGGTGACCTGAAGACAACCTCACTGGAGCACTGAGCACAGTGCACCTCGACCACCGTTCACTCGTCTGCCATCCCAATCCCCAGAGTTCCTTCACATGTGGGATTCACTCACACTGATTTGCAGTTTAGCAACCAGAAGGGTGGTGACATATTTATTCCATTGATATATGAGTTTTCCTACTTTTTAAAAAAATGTTTATTGATTTTTGAGATAGAGAGAGACAGCTTGAGGTGGGGAGGGGCAGAGAGAGAGGGAGATACAGAGTCCTAAGCAAGCTCCAGGATCCGAACTGTCAGCACAGAGCCTGACACGGGGCTCAAACCCATGAACCATGAGATTATGACCTGAGCTGAAGTCAGATGCTTAACCAACTGAGCCACCCAGGCGCCCCGAATTTTCCTACTCATAACACAGCCAATGTGTCAAGTCAAAAAAATCATACATTCTCTGTGAGATGCTTTAGTTTCCCCATTTGTAAAACTGTTTCTCACAGGAATATGTTAGTAACGCGAGATGGAAAAGGTGGAAGTTAAATGGACTCTATCGAAGAAAGGACTCTACAGAAGATGTGTATGGATGCAATAATCTTCTATTATTGAAGCTTGGTAAGAGTCTCTGATTTAAAGTTACTACAAATATACGAAGCCTGCCAATTTCCACAGACTAGAATTAAAAAAAATGCTTTACATCAAAAACATATCAAAACCAATGTAACCTTCATTTTAAGAATCAGGAAATCCTCAAACTGCCTTCTAATAAATAGAATTTATATTTGGAATGTCACATGTCAGAAAGACTGCTTCATGCAAAACATGTGCTTACTGTTTTCATTAATTTAAAAAACCAAAAAACAGTTCTATGAGTAATAAAAATAGGTAAACATTGTCAGAATCTCAGGTTTGGACAATTGCACTCTGTGGTGATAAGTCTAAGCACGCTAGAAACTCTCTATTTTTCATTTATTAGAAAACTCCAACAGCTAAAATTCTCATTTTTAAGGGGGAAAATATGAAATGTCATTTTTTTATTGTGTAAAATATGCACAGCATAAACTTAACCATTCAATGGAATACTACTTGGCAATGAGAAAGAATGAAATCATGCCATTTGCAGCAATATGGATGGAACTGGAAGGTATTATGCTGAGTGAAATTAAGTCAGTCAGAGAAGGACAGATGTCATATGTTTTCACTCATATGTGGATCTTGAGGAAGTGAACAGAAGACCATGGAGGAAGAAAGGGGAAAAAGTAGTTACAAACAGAGAGGGAGGGAGGCAAACCACAAGAGACTGTTAAATACAGAGAACAAACTGGGGGTGATTGGGGGTGGGGGAGAGGTGAAAATGGGTGATGGGCATTGAGGAGGGCACTTGGGATGAGCACTGGGTGTTGTATGGAAGCCAATCTGACACTAAATTATATTCATAAAATAAGATAATAAATTCCTATTGTTTTAAGCCAAAAAATAATAAAAAATTAAAATGTACAGTTCAGTGGCAGCGAGTACGCTTACGCTGCTGTATAAGCACCTCCACCAACCATCTGAGAACCTCTGCCATCTTGCCAAACAGAAACTGTCCCATTCAACCCTAATTCCCCATTCTCATCCCCAAGACCCTGGCAACCACCATTTTACTGTCTCTATGAATTTTGCTAGTTTAGGTGACTTACGTAAGTGAAATCTTGCAACATCTGTCTTTTTGTGTCTAACCTCTAATTTGCAGATCTTTCACTTTCATCCACGTTTTCATATATGACAGAATTTCTCTTCTTTTAAGTCTATTCTGAATAATATTCCATTGTACCACATTTTGTTTACCTACTCATCAGTCAGTGAACATTTGGGCTATTTCTACCTTTCAGTTGCTGTAATAATGCTGCTATGAACACCAGTGTACACATATCTATTCAAGTACCTACTTTTAATTTAACTTAATTTTGTTTTTATTTTTATTTTTTTGCTATGTACACAGTAGTAGAATTGGTGGATTACATAGTAATTCTAAGTTTAATTTTTTGAGGAGCCATCGTACTGTTTCTACAGTGTGAAATCTCATTTTAAATGTGGGAAAACTTTTCTCCACCAGGATGTCTGGCACTGGAGGCCATCCCTATTTGAACAGTCATTGTGGGGGACCACAGCACACTTAATAGATGTGTCAGTTAATAACACAGCCTGAAGAGAGGAAGAAAAGATACTTCAGGCCTGAGGCTTGATATTTGCTCATGTCAGTCTTCACTAATTTATTGTGATATCTATCATTTTAACGTCATCATTTGTATTTTATAATGGTTTGTAGCTTTGAAAGACTTTTGCATACATTTACAACTTACGACTGTTCTACAGTATAAGGGGCCAGAGAAGTAGTTATAGTTCATGGAACCCAGTAAAACCATGGGTGTGTTACCCAAAACAAGGTATCAAGTCCCGTCTAGAACCCAGACTTAAGACTCTTAATCTATGTATTAAGTGTTATGTATATGATACTATGAGTTACATTAATCTATTATGTATTATGTAGATTATAATTAACTTAGTTATGTAGATTATATTATGTAGATTATAATTAACTTAATATTAAATATTAAACTCCAAATTTGTTATCAGTCAACTCATGATTTGGCTTTCACTTCCCCCCAGAGTTTCTTAGGCACATTGGACAAAACAGTGAGCTCAACAAGTGTTTGTGGAAATGGACCGAACACAGTCAAGTCCCCTCTGGATATAGGCTCCAGATGGGTTTATTAGTTTCTGCCTTGAATTATCCCAGACCTATATGATACTAATGAAGTTGCCAATAAATAGAAATCTAACACATGGTTACTACCCTGCAATATGTGAATAGAGGAAGATATTTTTACACATAGCCACTTATCTTCTTTAAAGCTTTGATATTTGTATTCCAAACAGAAGCCTCTTCATGAGATGACAGGATTTTCACACATTCGTTGACTAAACATAACTGAGGGAAAGTTCTAAGTAAAGCAAGGGACTAAGAGCTAGAAATTCTAACTGAAATATCCACTTAAACACAGAAGAAAGAAAAAAAAACGGAAGAAAAAATTTGGAAGAAAATTTGAGAGACTACTTATTCTAGGCTCATTAATTCCAGAGCAAACAAACCATTCCTGTGGAATGAATTGTAATTTAAAATTTTAACTTTGAAGAACATACAGAGAAGAAAATCTCGATGTCTTCTTCTAGGAAAGGATTCCAGTTACTTGGAGTGACAAGAAATCTATTATAAATACCTCGATGTCTAATGCTGTCCTAAGTTTGCTCTCTGATCACAGGTTCAGTGGGAGAACAGATACTCGCCTCTTCTGTCTGACAATCCTATGCATACTTGGGCTGAAGACTGACATTAAGCTGCCCACATGCACCACAGCACTTATTAGCACAATATAGGGCCTTCCCTAAATGTTTGAGGAAGTGGACTGGACACAGTCAAGTTACCTTTGCATATGGGCTCTCTCATTGCCTGAGACTATCTAAGCTGTACCTTGTTCTTTAGTTTATTGAATAATAAACTGATATACTCAATCTATTCATACCTGTCTTAAACAATTGTACTTCTCATGCACATTAGACATTATCTTAGTAAAAATGAATTTTAAGTATAACGACTTGCTTACTTTTTATCATTGATGCTGAGTACACTGCCCAGCACATAGAAGGCAAGTAGAAAATATATACTGAAAAATTGATTCTTGAATTCTGAAGGTTGGAATTCATTGCAATGCTGGAAAACACTCACTATAATTAAATGAAGAAATTTGCTGTGTGCTGGAAGTATTAAGGCATCACAGCCATTCATTTCAATGTTTTCTCCCATATTGTTTTTTTTTTTTTTAATTTTTAAAATGTTTTATTTATTTCTGAGAGAGAGAGCATGAGCAGGGGAGGGTCAGAAAGAGAGGGAGACACAGATACTGAAGCAGGCTCCAGGCTCTGAGCTAGCTGTCAGCACAGAGCCCGACATGGGGCTCGAACCCACGAGCCGTGAGATCATGACCTGAGGCTAAGTCAGACGCTTAACCGAATGAGCCACCCAAGCACCCCTCTCCCATATTGTTTATTAAAATGTCAAACAAATAAAATGATTCGTAATTTAACATTGTTTATCTTGCCTTGGCTTTCCTTTGAACCATGCTGCTCAAAAGGATAAAAACAAAAACAAGAAATAAACAGAAATGAAATTGCAGAAGAAATAGAAGCAACTGCTTTGGAAACGTATAGAGTTTCTTAGAGCATGGAATTCGACACGCAACTCTGAGTGTGCATTCTGGTTTTGCCTCTTACTGAGTGGGGAATTTAGGACAAGCTCTTCTATCTCTCTCAGAGTCCATTTTCTCATCCATTAAACAGAGATATTTCAGAAGACTTATGTGAATTAATGCTAACTTGACAGTGCCTGACATTAAATAACTATTCAATAAATGAAGGTGATTATTATCAGCAATTAAATAACTAATGCTGATAGTCTCTTGATCCAAATCAACTTAATTAATGTACTAATTTTTTTAAGCCCTAACATGACAGGTTATTTTGAAAGAGAAAATATGAAATTAAAATTATCATGAGAGTGAATTTAGGTTTTATTCTTAGAAGCAGGAGAGAAAAGGTTGGACTTAAGAGCTGTAATGCTTCCCTACACAGAACTGGTTATGATGTCTCTTATACCCAGACAGTCTTCTCTTCATACCTGAGAGGCAGAAGAACTAATGTGTCTTTTGGCCTGTAAATAGAAAATGTTTAGGACTCTGGGAGGGATTAGATGCAGGGAACGAAGAGGAATGACGTCTCTTAGGATGAATCCCAGGTTTCTGGCTTGGGCAGCTGGATGATGTCATGTCTATGGCATACCAGATTCTGTACCAGTTGCTGGGGATTCAGAGGCAAACATACAATGTTTAGCTCTGCTCATGAGAAGGAAAAATGGGCTGCCAGAAAAGGGTAGATGCAACAACAAATTCTGTCTGGATGAGTAGGGAAATGTGTCAGAGAGGAGGTTAACAGGTGAGTTGGGTGGTGGATTGAGGAAGCAAGAAAGGGCACCCCTCTGAGGCTAGAGGATAAGGAGATGGAATCTGAGAGGTCTTTCCTGATGGTCTTTATTTTCTTAGAGAAAGAGAAGGCTAAATGGCTTGTAATCAAGGTAGGCAGGAATGGGTGAGCAATCTGGACACAAGTTGTAAAGACTTAAAATAACCACTTTTAGGAAAGAAAAGGGAAATGTCCAAGGAAAAGTAAAGGTGCTGCTGAACAGTGATGAAGCAGGCTCTAAATACACTTAAAAGCCAAAAATAATAAGTGGTACCTGTCATTAGGAGAGATGTCATTTTCTCCAGTTGCCTGAATCGTTCCTGGGGCGGGGCTATGGAAAACCAATGGTTAGATGGTATGTGTGTTTACCTAACAATCACCGATTAAATTATAAGACAACACCACGTAGGTTGTTTCATTTCCAAAAGAGTGGCTTAGTGACCTTCGGGACTCAACGAAACATGATACAGACAGAACATGGGGTTTTTGCCCCGACTCACCATTTTGCATTTTCTCTGCTAACACTTAAGCCAGTGCCTGAGACGCCAGTGGTTCTGTTGGCTGGCTCTTCGGTCCAGAGAAGCTGACTTGGGTCTAAGGCAGGGACGGGCAGGTCAGCTCCATTGCTGACCAGGACAACAGGTGTGTCTGGGGTAACAGTGCACGGCTGCTCGAGAGTGAGCGGAGGGGTGGGGGGAGGAGGTGGTGGAGCCACGGGGGGTGGAGGGACTGCAGCCTGGGATTTGCCTGTGTTCTGCTCGTCGGTCCCAGGGACAGTCTGCTCAGGTTTGAGACTCTCCACCCTTGTCTCTGAAGGTTCTCCTTTAAGGTCGGACGTGCCAGAAGTGGTTGCATCGGAGGACGGTCGAGAGGCTGGCTGCTTGCCGGTTTTTTTCCTGCCTTTTGTGATTCCCACCGTCCCTGTTTTGCTAGAAAGTGTCTCCTTTGAAGCTTTGGGACGAGATGAGGTGGAGGAAGTAGATGGTGA
The DNA here is from genome assembly GCA_017311185.1 of Proteles cristata cristata. Classification (NCBI taxonomy): domain Eukaryota; kingdom Metazoa; phylum Chordata; class Mammalia; order Carnivora; family Hyaenidae; genus Proteles; species Proteles cristata. The sequence continues at coordinate 392,339 of JAESUZ010003484.1, read as the reverse complement.
AGCTGATGCTTTGGACCCAGTTGTTTTTTTTGAATGAGAGGAACCAGCTAAAATAGAGAGAGTTTTCATTAAAAGTCAGAGAAGCCTTTTAAATAAACAAATGAGCTGCAATGGTCAAACCATGATGTTCTCTTTAAAATGTTAACATTTGTTGATTAAAAGGAAATAGGCTAATAATGATAATGGTTATTTTCTGTCCCCTCCCTACCTCAAATCTTGGAGGGAGCCAGTGATGCTGAAGGCAAAACCCTAAGGAACAAGAGTCCTCTCCTAAGGGGACCAGGAGTCTCTCTTGTGTTTTTAGCTGGGTCCAGCCAAAGGGAAATCCACCTTGTCCTATAGTCACCTGAATAAGTCCTTATATGCTCCAAAGAAGGGACATTACAGTGTGCAGAGGACAGACAGCAGCTGTCCGGGTATAGCACAAGGGTGGCCTCATCACATGATGTCTACTTGGGAATGGAGTGGCCCACATTCAGAAATGGCCATGGTATATCCCTCTGGCTCCTTTCTGGGCCAGAAACAAATGTACTCAACTCCAAACCAGTTATCCCCATGGCTCCAGAGAGAGAAGCTCGCCAGGCTGGCCCACACCTCCATCTGCAGTGGTGATGGGGCAGAATGAAAACATATGGCGACTTATGAAAGACAAGTCCCCTTCAAAATATCAAGAGGCAGAAACGTTTATTTTTTACAAAAAAATGCTTAAATGGTAGCATCCGAATAACGTGAAGGGAAAGAAGTGTCTTTCTTGGATCTTATGACAACACTTTCACAAATCCAATCTCCTTACCATTTCTGTTCCTAGAAGGTCTTCGTCAGAGGATGGCTGTGACCATTAGAAGTGGCCTACTTTTCAATAGGATTACCTTCAACCAAACCATTTTCAGGAAAACAAAGCTTAACTCTGCCTTTCTTTGTATCATTTTGGGAGACAGTCTTTTGTTTCATGACCTTTACGATCTATAAACTTCTCCTAATTGCTTCTTCTATTGTAATGTTATATGTTCTTTTTCATGAGGGATTCAACTATCTTCCGCAGAACTATTAGAAAATACCTCCTCATTAGCATCATGGGGCCAATCCACAATAGATGTGACTGTAACTTACCTTTATGCTTATAACTTTATTGAAGTTGATTGGGAGGGTCAAGAGATGAAGAACAAATAAAAGAATAAACAACGAGATGTAAGATGTCATCAACTCTGATATACTAAAAAAAAAAAGTGAGTTTCACTTGGTGACAAGATACAGGCTTGAAAGAAACCTCTATTCCTTGGGAGCTTTATTAATTTAGATATATACAACTATAATTCATATTACCCCAAGTCTGGGCATGCTAACACTACTTCTTTGAAGCCAACAATCTTCATTGCCTAATAAGACAAAGGTATTAAGCATACTTCTACTATCTAAGTCCCAACAAAGATCTAAGGATTTGATGTGTAAACATGTTCAATTATTTTCTTAGGTAAACTGAACAAATCCCTTTCAGATGAATGTGAATTTTTTTTAAAGAAAATTCTTTCTTTTAAAACTGCAAAGGTAACTTTAGCTGCACTTAAAGGAAAAGACAATTTTTGCAATGCTTAGAGTACAACTTCCAAGTCACACTTTTCTAGATACTTCTTTACATATCTTCTAAAATGACAAGACTTTGCTGAAATCAACCACCTTGCATAAATTACCTCGGATTAAGGCCATGACTAAAAAAATAAAGCCATCTCTCCTCAGTTAAATACTTCTGTATTTACACTGTGTGTAACAATAAGAAAGAAAAAAAATATGGGAGATATGACCTTACTTCACTCACCAAGTGGGTGACTGTGCTAAGCCAGTATCTGGTTATCTGGAGGTCTATACTCATTTAGAAACTCAAGAAGAATCTTAACTGATAGCTTTTACAAGAGTTTAAATCATCTGACTAAAAATCAAGAGTTGTATTTGAAGTTACTTTTCTGGAAGGTCAACATCATTCAAGTAAAACAAAGTTATTATGTAGAAAATTCTAGACGGTTACAAATGGAAGATTAGTTGGATTCTGAAGGAGTATTATCAACTGTTGATGAAAGGCTCTTTGCACAATGGGCTTGTTGGTAGAATTCAATGCAATCTGTTTCTCTGTCATGGCCTAAGAGAAAAGTAACACTGTTATTCACACTATGGGCCAGTGGAACCTCTTTTAATACAATGGATAATAACATGACTGTAGTATTCTCCTAGGAAGATCATGAATCTACAAATAAGCCTTCAAGTAAAATATCTGGAAATAGCTCAAAATCTCTCATGCAAGCGTCCCCTGCCCGAGCATTAATCACCAGCTTTCTTCTGAGAGAAGTAAGAGAGAGTCTAAGCCGAGTCAATAATGAGCTGCTACCACATGGGGCAGGAGGAAATGGGGAAGTCTGTGCAATTCCCAAGCATGGGGTGCTTGTTCGGGACTTTTCTTTAAGAAGTGGATCACTTTTTAAGCACTGCTCCCAGGGTCTGCTAGGCAGTCTGGGAAATGCAGAGATACCAAAAAGAATGGATGCTTCCCTGTGAGGGCAGCTGGTGCCTGAGCAAATGGCCCATGGGCACTGTGAGCACAATGTTCTGAGACCAATCATTTCAGAGCTTTTTAGAAAACACTCAGACACAGGGGGCATTTGGGTGGCTCAGTCGGTTAAGTGTCCGACTTTGGCTCAGGTCATGATCTCACAGTTTGCAGGTTTGAGCTCCTCATCGGGCTCTGTGCTGACAGCTAGCTCAGAGCCTGGAGCCTGTTTCGGATTCTGTGTCTCCTTCTCTCTCTGACCCTCCCCTGCTCACACTGTCTCTCTCTCCCTCAGAAAAAAATAAAAACATTAAAAAATTTTAAAATAAAAAGGAAAACACTCAGACATTCAAGGTCAAAGGCTGAAGAGAGGAGCACAGGCAGAGAAATATCTATTTGGATTTGGAGGTCCACCGTACTTTCAACTAAACCATTTTCTGAACTTGAGCATGACGGGTATAAACGATGGGGGGGAAAAGATCAATATGATGGCATATCCTGGTAACCACTTGCAGGAAAGCTGCTGCTAATTTTAAGGAAAATAAGGTTTGCTATAACACAGGAGAATTTTTATGCATATATTAATGGGAAAAGCCATTTAGGATGTAGACTTTGATTACTGTCCTTTTTAAAGCTGGTAGACATGGTAGCTTCTTTATTCTACCTCACTACAAGGTGGAGAGCTCCACGATGCATGAAGCATATCTGACTTGAAAGGAAAGTGGGACACACGTTACAAGCAGTTACTGTAGGTCACACAGACAACCTCTGGCAGTGTGCACTTGTGACTCATAAACAGACTACCAGGATGCTGTTCCTTACAACACACTGAAGTCTGGAAAACAGGGTGGAGGGTGGACACTGAGTATGTGACTTTCAACTCGGATGAAATAGCTGTGACTGCATCGTAGAGGGTGGTGGCGTGGAGCTGACCTGAGTGATAGGAATCTTCGTCATTTAACAGTAGTGAAATGACTATGTATGCAGAAAGATTTAAGATATTACGATCCAGCAAAAACGTCAAAGATGTAAGCGTCATATTCTTCTGTGTAACTTAAGGTAATGTGGAAGGAAAACACAAGCCAAAAAGGCACCCATCAACTCAAATAGGCAGAAGGCCAGTCGATGTGTAAATAACGTCGTATCAGATCACTACCATTCATTAGACACACAACACCCTGAATCCTTCCGCTGGTTCTTACACAGATAGTGGATACTTGGGATGAAAGAGGTCTATTCACCCAAAAACTAATGAGGTCAACTAATTAACTGGCAGACTTTCCTTTGGTAGAGACAGCAACAAAGGAATCTCCTGTGTGTTGTCTATGTCAAAACTAAATCCACTGTGTTAACATTCTACGACACCAGACACCAAAAGGTCCATGGTTTCTAGAAGAAGCAATCAGCCCCACCCCAGAGCCAAACACCCTAGACTGAAGCCCCCAGGGGGCATACTCACCAGCCTCTCGGGTCGTGTTTCGGCTTGCTGGCTTGGGTGGAGGGATGGGGGCCTGCTTACCAGGAGCCTTGGTAATTTTTTTAATAGGAGGCGCTTCGTCACCCTTGGGGCTTGCCCCAGCAGCAGCCTCTTTTGGAAGCCCAGGTGTTTTTTTGTGTTTAGGTTTGGGTTTAGGCTTAGGAAGAGCAGGAGGAGGTGGAGCAGGAGCTGCCGTTGTTTCAGAGTGGTTTTCAGTGTTCTCTACAAATGAGAAAGTGAACAGAAGCACACTGATACAGACACACACCAGATAAACGGAAGGAGCAAGACATATGGCGACAGTGGCAGGAACACACGGCTGCTTGGCCCTCGAGAACCAGTGTGGGCTCTACACCAGCGCGAGCACAGGTGGGGGTAAAAAGGATCAAAGGTACAAAGGCTGAAAGCCAAACCGGGGTGCACTGTCTGGGTACATTAATCATTCCTGTGATAAAACACACTTGCCCAAGTTACTTTGATGAAGTTCTGCTGAGGATGAGGGTCAAGGTCCACTGCCAGGGGCTGACACCAGCCCTGAAGTCAGTGGCTGCTGGTTGAGGATATGGGCTCGAGGGCGCAATTTAAATGTTAACAAAATCCAAGGGCACCTGGGCGTGGCAGGTCAGTGCGCTGCAGTAATGCCGTGGGGACTGACAGCGAGGAAATGACTGGGCTCCATGACCTTCATGCCTTCTGCATAGAGACGTTCTCTCAGGAGAACTCAAGTCCCCACCAACCAGAAAAGGATTTGAGCTGTGTCTCATTGCGGTTAGAAATCAAACAACTTTGTAAGTTAAGGGAGACTCTGTAGAATCTTCCAGGAAGCACAATGCACCGAAGGATAAACCACTGTCTATGATTACGATATTCTCAAGCTCTCCCAGTAACACAAGGGCGGCTTCCTGCTTCTCGGTCACTTCCTCTGACCTTTTCAAACTGTCACAACTCCGGGTACAGAGGGCGCAGAATCCCCCCAAGTCTCAAATTTGTTTTGTTGTGTAAACACAAGTAACAATTTTGAAAAGCCAAAGGTTGAAATCCATTAAATAAAAATTCATACCTAAAAACAGAAGCCTCTCACGAGATTTTGCCTAACTGCAGGAGAAACGGTTTGAGGCTCTCGTTAGCACAAATGGAGATGCGGGGTGTTCATTCATGTACTCACAGCCGTACTGTCTCTAACAGTAGCTGACTGAAATTACAATAAATTAAAATATAGTTCTTGTCCAAAGAGCTAAGCAGCATTTCTTTAAAAATGGAACACAATTAAAGAAAAAGAAAATAAGACAGTGTTAGACAAGACCAAGCCTTTACTAGATAAATCCTCCCATTATTGAACGACCAAAAAAGGACTTTATATTAGAATGCATCATATTTTATTATGATTTCTTTTGTCTCATGTCCCATTCTCATGAGTGTAAACTGAGGATTTCCCCCATTTTTTTTGGACTTCATTTCATCAGTCCACATATATAACTACCATAAGAATTATTTTTTTTTAATTACTTAAAAAAAAAAGAGGGGGGCACTTGGGTGGCTCAGTCAGTTGAGCGCCTGACTTCAGCTCAGGTCATGATCTCACAGATCGTGAGTTCGAGCCCCACGCTGGGCTCGCTGCTGTCAGCGGGAAGCCCGCTTCCCATCCTCTGTCTCCTTCTCTCTCTGCCCCTCCCCCACTTGCGTGCGTGCGTGTGCGCGTGCGCTCTCGCTTTCTCTCTCAAAATGAACATTTTTTTAAAAATTAAGAAAAAAAGAATGATTCAAGTTATAGTAGTTAATCAATGAAGCCTTGATTTTATCCTCTCCTGGCCATGAAAACTACCATAGTTCTCTCCTGTCACCAAACTTACTCATATTTATGGTCTGCACTACTTATTCAGTATTTCCCCGAGGCTACTTTGTATGTATGTCTTTGTGTTGTATACGTATTGTATCTTTGTAACTAAGTAGTGACTCTCCTAACCTACCTGGTCTGAGCCAGAGGGCCACTTACTCACAAAAGTCAGGGTCAAGAACAATACAAGTTGATGGGACACATAAATCACTTCATTTTAACACAGAACATATAAATCTATGTTGACTTGCCACTCTTGTGACGTGGGTCAAAGGCCCACTTGTTACATACTTCTGTAGATGATTCTCTGTAAGATTAGACGGCTGCCTAACGCACCAAAATCAAGCCCAGTAACACCGTCCCTGGTGAGAGCCAAGGACTCCTCTCGGCACCAGGCATCTCCATTCTCTTTCACCCTACAAACTTGCACAGGTCTTTGCCTGTCTGCATAGGCCTATCACTGAAGAACTGACTTCTTTTACCTAAGGTTTCAAATTCTAAACCTGTGCCCCAAAGAATGCAGTAACTGGGTTTGGAAGGGAGGAGATGGTGGTTCTGTGACAGCTGGGAGTGACAATCCCACCTAGGCTGAAAGTGAACGCACTGAGTGTGAGCCCCCGGTGTTCCTGGATGGGCAGCATCCACACTCTGTCCTCTGCGAACTCTGCCAATGCTCTGTGCATGTTTGTCAGAGGGCGAATACTGAGGTCTACTCTGTGGAGAACTGTATGCAAACTGCATGCTCTTCTGACTCCACTGTAAACTCCTTTTGTCTAAAATGTCATATCCCTTGGGGCGCCTGGGTGGCTCAGTCAGTTAAGCATCCAACTTCGGCTCAAGTCACGATCTCATGGTTCATGACTTTGAGCCCTGCGTTGGGCTCTGTGCTGATGGCTCAGTTTCTGTGTCTCCCTCTCTCTCTGCCCCTCCTTCACTCGCTCTCTGTCTCTCTTTGAAAAATAAATAAATAAACATAAAAAAAGACTTTTTAAATGCCGTATTCCATTAAACACAATGCTTTGAACATGAGTTTCTATTCAATGAATGAATGTGACTGGCTGATAGTTATTACCAACATGTTAGTAAACAAACTCTCCTTGTATCTGGGAGGTAATGAATGAATGAAGTCATTATATCTTTGATTATTACCACATGATCTGAAGACATGATATAAACGGATGGTGTATGAGTATTATCTTTTCAAGAGGGGGTTAAGGATGGGGTGCCCATTCACTCTGGGTTGATACAGATACTATGTTCCAAAACAGTATGGTCTGCAGGATAGCTGTTTACTATAATTCCAAGTTTGGCTCCTTCCACCCCATGGAATGTTCAGGTCAACACTCGGAGCAAACCTGAGAACAGCATGTGGCCCTCACCTTACCTAGAAGGCACCTTTGCTCTTATTCCTCTCCTTCACATGACTACCTCCTTGTCTCCCTCAGGTCTTAGTTTGGAAATGTCTGCTTCTAAGAACCAAATGTGGTTCTCACCGCAAACTTTTTGGCTCCCTCTACTCAGGTGTTTTGATGCTGGTCTACTGGGGCCACGATCTGCTTAAAGTCAAAGGGCATTTCTGACTCACCATTTGTTTTCTAGCCCCAGCAAAGTCTTACCCATGGTAGACCTTCACTCTTCTTTGTGGAACAAATGCATGTCAATCACTTGTTATTTCACTGAAAGTGCTCTATAATACCTCAATGGATATAATATCAAATAAGTTTCAGATTTCTTATATTTAATACCAATCTATCTTTAACGCAGTACAGATCAGTTTTTCCCATATATTTAAAGGCACTTATATATTTAAAGGCACTAACTGAGAAAGAATACTAGGAGACTAAAAGCCCAGAAGGTCTTAAGGGAAAAGTCCCCAGTGTTGGACATCGGAGGCCCAAGTACCAACTCGAGATTCCGGTGCAGACCAGAGCCTCAGGAACACCCAAGTGTCCTGGGCAGAACCCACACTCGGTGTAATGGAAAGGGCACTTGCCATGTATTTTGTTTTCTTTGATACTGATGTTTCAACCCTTAAAATACAGACAGGTTATCTTAAAAAGGGGTACAAGCATTGGGACTTTAAAGGCACATGATTTTGGAAATATAACTAATTGACAGATGAAATAACACACTTGGAAAAACTGGCTTCACTGAAAAGCATTCTGAAAGCAGAGGGCACATTTTTATTTATCCCGCCAAAAGGCAATTAAGATTAATTACATGGGATGGTGGATTTGCAAGGGAGTGAGACCATGAGAAAAGCAGAAGGGAAAGTGAATCTTTGGTTGTTGCCTGGAATTAAATGGTGTCTTTGCAGAGAAATAAATGGTGATCTTGGTTTATGAGATATTTTCTATTTAACCTAACACTGTGTAATGTGAGTTATGAGTGACGTTCTTTCTTATTTTCCGGAAGTAGCTTCCACACCAAATGCTTCCCACCACTCGTGGCGTAGCTCTGGCTAGATGCAGGGGGAGGCTTCACTGCCTTATTAGTGATTCGGCAGCGTGTCTAGCATTTGTATCTCTTCAGGTACAGACTAGCTGAGCAAGATGCCATCTGGACCCTATTTGACCCAAAAGAACTGGATGTACTAAGTAAAGAATAAGAAAGCAAAGACACTCTCAAATATCCATGGACCTATGACTATGAGGCCTGCCATCTTTTTAGAGCATCAAGGCCTGCTGGCTTTATTAACATAAAACTGTCGGCAACTTTTTATTAGGTTGATAAGAGAAACACTTCTTTTGAAGTTTGGAAGTCAGTCCAATGACTGACTGACATGCCACATGGACCAGGCAAACACTCACGATGAACTGTTACATAATGAAGGGTGTGATTTTTCTTTCTTTCTTTTTTTTTTAGGGTGTGATTCTTGAATGTGAAAAGACTATCAGGGACAAACCACAGATGGATTTGAAATTTAACAGTTTGGTGAAACAGGACAGTTGGACTTAAAAAAAATCACTATTGGCATGAATACTTTCGAATTAATCCCCTTGAAATCTATTTAGGTCTATTTTCTCTTTATGTTCCAGGAATATTATCATTAAAAATACTAATCTCTTATAACCAGTACTTTTAAGTTTAACCAGAGTCTTTCGATGGAACAAGACTACGTAAAACCCCAAGAATACTGTACTTAATACTGAAAAAAGCAAAATAATAAATTTCTAACAGATTGTTAACAAGGCTTCTAAAACTTTTACAGGCAAATTTATATGCAAACAAGGGGTGATGGATTTTCAGAGAAGATAATTTTAAGTTACAATATCTGTTAAATGCCCTTTTGTTTTTTTGGAGTTTTTTTTTTTTTGGTATTTGAAGGATTTGGGTCAAGAACAGAGGAAGAGACTTGCTTTCAGCAGTTTCTAAGAAGCTACAGAACTTAAGCCGGGTCTGACAAATTTTTGCCATTCAACTAGAGGCAGACATTATAGAACAGGAAATAGTCTGACTCCTAAGGACTGGTTTCTATGCTGCATGGAATCATCTAGAACCAGTGACTAGGAACTTGTGAATGTCTTGAGGGGTCCTTGATAGACAGATATTGTGCTGCTATCTTAACCGACCATAGCCATATTCACTCTAGAAACCAAGGTCTTTAAAGAAGCCTTCAGAGAATGGCATCATTGCCCCGGCATATGTTGAAATTTCCAATTACACAGACAAATCATAAAGTGGGTCTCTGTGGTTAATTCGGTAACCACAATCCCCAGCGTCTCAGGGAACTATTGCTGGGTCTCTCTCAGACATGGCTAGAACCTGGACTAGGGCCTACGACACTGGGTGTCTGGATGCCGCCAGCCACGTGCCCACCATTGGAGAGCCATGCTATGCTGAAAGAATTATCTTGCTTTTGATGCTCCTCCACACTGACATGCTCAGAGGGGTCAGCTCTAACCAGTAAAAGAGATAGTCACACTGAAGCCATTTTTTCTTAAAAAAAAAAAAAAAAAAAATACCGAGAAGGAGTTTCTGATGGGGGCGTCTGGATGGCTCAACTGGTTAAGCTTGCTTTCAGCTCAGGTCATGATCTCACAGTTCATGTGATCAAGCCCTATGTCAGCTCTGTGCTAACAGCACGGAGTCTGCTTGTAATTCCCTCTCTCTCCCTCTCTCTCTGCCCCTGCTCCACTTGTGTACTCTCTTTCAAAATAAATAAATAAACTTAAAAAAAAAAAAAAAACCTCCCGAGAAAAGGATAATATTCCCAGAAAGGGGGTGTCTGGGTGGCTCAGATGGTTAAGGTTCTGACTTTGGCTCAGGTCATGATCTCACAGCTTGTGGGTTTGAGCCCCACATCAGGCTCTGTGCTGACAGCTCAGAGCTTGGATCCTCCTGCTTTGCATTCTGTGTCTCCTTCTCTCTCTGCCCCTCCCCCGCTTGTATTGGGTCTCTCTCAAAAATAAACATTAAAAAAAAAATTCCCAGATCTCTAATAATTGAAGAGACTATCCCTTCTGATTACTACTGCTAATTGATGCTTAATTGTTAATTAATTAAATAAAAAATAAACGATGTGCTTACAAAATGGATGCACCTACCTAAGAAAATCATCCTATTTCTCTCCACTAGTTATAATTTCTCTCTTCTTTGTATTTGCAAACCTGTTCTCTAATTGGTCTTAAGAATCACTGTTTGGAGCCTAAGACCTGATTCTCAATATTGAGCTGCATTGAAGTAAAAGAATACGGCGGGGTTTCTCTTGATTTTACCTTTCTTATCTTCTGCCTTTTCCTCCAGAGGTGGTGCTTTTTCAGCTACACAGCCATTACCTTCTTCAGCTTTTACTACATTTTCCTCTCGAGTAGATTCCTCTCCGATGGGTATCATGTGCCCGTTTGAATTTTCAAAGTTAACTGTTACATCTCCATCTAAAATGGGGAAAGAAACACCTAGATGTCTAACTTGATGGTTTTCTTAAAACCCAGCTTTCCAGTTATTAGGAGTGTAGGGTTTGGGTTCATGTGTCAGGCCTTGGGAACCAAATACATCCTGTATTGTTTCACCATGTTTTAGTAAATAATGTATTCAAACGAAAAAGCTAGGAAATCCTTAGTCTTGGGGGAAAACAGTATTGGGGGATGTCCACATATTATTATCCTAATCATAAAATACCCCAGGGCAGCAGAGCCCTTCTCTTCTTGCACTTAGGTTTTGTTGAAGTCAGGACTTGGGAGTCTGTCATTCAGACACTGAACGGTTAAAGGAGAAATCTGAAAAAATGGAATAAACATTTTAACAAGCACTAAAAACACAAGGTGACTATAAATACACAACACAAAATGTAGTTACACACACAAATGATTAGAGGCAGAATATGAAAATTTCCCACTTCCACTGTCTCTAGATTGTTGCATCTGTGATATGCTAACTTTACATAGAAATATAACTGCCACTCTGTATTCAGGAAAAGCTGGTAGTGAGGCTAACTTTGTTTTCATTTTCTCAGTTATGGAAATATTAAAATGTAGTCAGATCATTGTTACATATAACTGGCTAAAAGCCTTTAATGTGACCTAATAATCTGAAAACATTAGGGGAAAAAAACATGTAAAAAAAAAGTAATTACAAAGTAACATTTTTTACAAATCACAACTGAAAATAAGATTTCTAATATGTTATCTAAATCAGGAATAACTAATTTTATCGCTGAACTTTCATAATTTCTAGAAGCTTCTAAAGTGAATGATATTTTGCATAAACCCTTAATTCAGTGATATTTGAAAAGATTAACCTTAGGTCATTTATGGAACGTTTCAAGAGGCTTTGCTACCATTGTAAAAATTAATAATAATAATAAATAGTTGAAGTTTTGACTTTGCAAACTTGAAGAACTGCAGATTAGAGCTATTTTTATGCAGTTTTTTATTAATCTTATTTTGGCAATCGTTATAAATAAAGCAGAGATCATCTCTCAAATTTTCATTAAATATGTCTGAATTGCTTTGGCTCAACAATAAAATCCCTTGACCTTCTCCACAAAAGCAGGCATGACATTTTAATAAGAAAAATACGTTTCATGGAATTATGTCATGCTCAAAATGAAAAAGAAATCATTGCTTAGCCATACAACTTCCAAGTACCTATAATCTGATTCCTGTATAAAAGTAAAATAGACAAACTTATTTCAATAAAATTAAGGTTACTACTTTTCAAAGAGTATATAGGTCAAAGCAAAGAGAAACCAAAAAATTTCTTCATTCTTATTAGTAGATCTCAAGGAATTCACTATTAAAAACAAGGGAGGGGAGACATAATGTAATGCCCAGGTATTAGACACAGGAAAACTAAAAACTAATGTAAGAATGGAAAATTCCAAACAAAATGGAAAACCACTTCTTTATATAAAAAGCCTCAATTTTTAGGCAACCCAAATATAAATTTACCTTTGATTACTCTGGCATTAATTGATAACAAAAATATGTTGAAGTTATGTTAATGAAAATTGAATTATATTTTAACACTTATTATGCTAGAATTCTTTAGTAGGTTAAAGAACTGACTTTTTAAAATCTAAAACAAAAAACACTAGAGAGAAAATTAATAGTCAAGGTGCAATAAGAACTTGGATTATCACATAATAGAAAGTCAACAATATGGAAAGATACTTACTTTGAGGTATGAAATAAAGCTACGCATATGAAAATAACTGTTGAAAAAGGAGACATATATGTGATAAATACAGAATTCAAGAATAAAACACAGTAGAGCTGAAGTTATTAATAATTAATTGGTGTGTGTATTGAAAAGGTTTTCTAGTTTTGAGCATTATTGTAGAGTTAGAATAAGTTAAGTCTTTAATATAGTTGATGTATGTAAGTAAAATACACACGCACATGCCAGCAAAGGACAGCAGGGAGACAGTGAGATTAGAGCACTCGCGTGCAAAGGCAGAAGACGACTCAGAAAAGATTGTAAGCTTAAAGTGAACCAAGAGATACACAGACATAAGTCGTGAAACAAGGGGGCAGAAGAGTGTTTGGGGGTTTTACCTCCTTCTGGTCAAACAAGCGTATCTGGGATATAGTTCACAGAGGAACAGAGATAAGGAGAAAGTCGTGTGAGACCAAAAGGTGAGTGACTCATCAGAAGGTGAAAAAGTATACCCCGGGAGAGAAAGGAGGCTGGAAGGCAGGAAGAAACATCTCCATGCCCTCGTGTGAAAGCTAAGAGAAAAGATGCAAGGAAAGAACCAGAAAATAAGCACTGAACTTGAACTAGACCTTGGAATTCTCATGAGAGAAGACCAACTGTTGAGCTTTTAGATGGAAGTTACATCTTCCTGTAAAAAAGATAATCTAAAAGGAATAATAATAATAATAATAATAATAATAATAATTATAATAGCTGAGAGAGAGGGTATGGGGTGGGGTGGGATGGGTCAAACCCAAGGGAGCTAGAGGGACTCAAAAAGTGTATCTGGCTCACTGAATAAAGGGGATAATTGACAATAACTGTCAAGAGCTAAAGCCAGGTCAAGAAGACCAAGGCAAAGAATGAATCTTCACTGGCAGAAGACAGGAGGCTGTCACTAAGCACAGCGGCTTCCAGTCTCTGGCTAGAGCTGGAAACAGCCTACAATTCTCGAGATAATTGTTTTTGGAAAAATGACAGAAAACTGTTCTCTTCAGCCCTTGGCTGAAAAGGGAAAAAGACTATTTACAATAGGCATCAGCAGGAACTTTCAAGGTTTAGTCATTTCTATAGTTCCATACAGGGGCCATGAAAAAGGCAGAAAGTAAAATTCAGTAATTTATGGCTTCCCAAACGTTAAACCTATTAAATTATGTTTAGGTGAAAAAACTGTTTTATTCTTTTGTGCTTTAAAACTTTTAACGTTCAGTCTGCAAAAGTTACAAAAAGTTAACTAGTGTCTGATTTCTGGGAAAGAAGTATAGGAAATTATAAGTGATCAAGTAAATAGTTTAAAAGATTAAGCACAGCAAAAACCAATCGACACTAAGCATTTCTTTAAACTGACCACTGCCACTTGTTTTTAGAAAAAGAAAACTCTTTTCTAGCTATGATTTTTTAATCAGGTGAAAAGGGGGGTCTTTACATCTGTCTTTCATACTCAGTAATAGTTTCATCATAAATTTTCCCATTTTTCTTTTCTTTAAAAAATTTCCAAATTGGGGTTCCTGGGTGGCTTAGCTGGTTAAGCACCCAACTTCAGCTCAGGTCATGAACTTACAGTTCGTGAGTTTGAGCCTCGCAATGGGTTTTGTGCTAACAGCTCAGAGCCTGGAGCCTGTTTTGGATTTTGTGTCTGTGTCTCCCTCTCTTTCTGCCACTCTCCTGCTCGTTCTCTCTCTCTCTCTCTCTCTCCCTCTGTCTCAAAAATAAATAAAGATTAAAAAAAATTTTTTTTAAACAATACCAAACAATTTCACTGGCCCACCCCACAAAGGGGATCGCTCAGTGAGTTTGTAATTTCTTTCCTGCCTCCCAAGAGATTAGAGGGGAGACAGATTTTGATACTGCAAGTCCACCTTCAACTAACAGAAAGTTAGGGATGTGTATTTTTTTTATGTCCCAGATAGGAAATACATAGCTTCCTGGTAACAGAAAATTAGAGAAGACATAAAATTCATTCATAAAACAGTATAATAGTTCAGAGATTGAAATCAAATGGCTAAAATTGTGAGGGCTCAAGAAAAATGGTATTTTTCATTCCAGACTTCCCTAAATTCTTTGGAGCAGGAGTAAAATAGTAAAGCATTCCCTAGTCCTGCTCTGGAATTATTCAGATGTTGGAAAAAGTGTGTCATTTGGATTTATAAACAGTGAATTCCAAAAGATGTTCTTTGTAAGAACATTTATCAAGAAAAGAGAAGCACAATAATGTCAATTCCAAATTAATAATACTTTATTTGTTGCCATAAAAGTGCAGTAATAGAACCTTAGCCCAGGAAGTGTCCAGGGGATGCGGTGAGGGAAGGCATGAGGTAAATTAACAATTTTGCAGCAAAAATTCCCTTTAAACAATAGAGGGAGCAATGAAAAATATTTGGTATTATTTATTTGGCGAAATAATCAATCTCAGTGTCTTCTGAGGCCTATCTTGGTTTCTACCTAATCCTTGTCTTTTTGAGCAAGACTCCCTCTTGGAGGGATAGAGGGAAAAAAATGGGGAAAAGATTAGGGGTAGGGAGAAATACTTGGAAATAATCATTGTTAGTGAAAAGGTAAAAGACAATTAGATTCAAAGAAATGAAAAGAGCACAATAGTAGGAAAATTACTTGAGAGAATGCATAAAGCAGATTAATTGGTCTATTCATGCCTTATTGATTATACATTTGAGTGTATTATAGAGAATAAAGGACAAGCGCCACATTGACATTTCTTTTCTCTCTCTTTTTTTACTGGTAGATGGAAGAAACCAAAAGACCCCAGCCAAGCTAAAACTTTGCATTTACTCAAACAGTTGAGAATAACTTGTATAGAAAGACTGAAGCTCAAGAAAAGGAGTCCTATAAGCATTTGTATCTTATCTGTATCTTCAGCTTCAGGGTCAGTGACATAGGGTGAAGGACTCACCAAGAAGGTCACTGAATTTCTTTTCTAGAACACCTTAGATTCTCTGCAGCCCACAAAGGCATTCTGAATGAAAACAAGAGTCTCAGAGTGCCATACTCACTGCTTTATCTCCCAAAGACCATGACCATCTTAAATTTCAAAAGAAAATGAAAGACCAAAGAATGAAGGATCAAGTTACTTAAAATGTATGATTAATTTCCTCACCTTGATCAGGCAACTCCTTAAGAACGCCCCTTCTTATCAGCTCCTCTCTACTTTGTCTTGTGGATATCTTCCTTTCTAATACTTTTAAAAAGAATAAGCATAAGTAAGAATCAAGTCATAGCTTAAAATAATTATGAAAAACATTCCAAGTAGAATTGAGCACATTTGTTCTGTTCACGTGAGGACTCAAACCGCAGTTTTTCTAGTCGCCTTGGAAAACATGTGGTTGGAGTCAGTATCATGAGGACCAGGGCAAAGGACAGCAGCCCATGCTCTGAAATCCAGCCACCGAGCCTGGCCCTTCAAATAATGATGTTTGGTCAAGAATGCAGACACGTTATTTCATATCAACTACAGAGCACACTTTGAAATAGTCCTTTTTTTTTTTTTTTTTGGCAACCTAAAATACGCTTCTATGAATATGCAATGTATATAAAAGATATGTATGCTTACATTTAAACCAAACAAACATTCAGTAAATATTCAGGTAACTCATCTGAATCTCAGAGAAAAAGTCTACTCTTCCAGTGTTTCCTCTCTCCCACCACTATCACAAAAGTCCAACACATCAGATCTCTGTGGCTCATTTACTTGCCATACTCAAAAGGTCTAGCATCTTCCAGTATATCCCCTGACAAATCCCAAATCTTAAGAGGATGGAATCAATTCATGCTTTCCCAGGTACTTAAAGGGATGGCAGTCTCAACACTGCTTCTTCCATCTCGAAGAATTTAAATTTCTGTTACAACTTCAGAATGGAGCTGAGGAGCTCAGGGAGGGACTTTAATAGTATTCACTTTATGTGTGTATAGTATCAGTTTCCTGAACCTTTCATGTCTGGCTCTACTCCCCACTTTGAGGAACCAAAGAGGTGTGTAAAATTAATGTCATCTACTAATCCTCTGAGCCAGAATTCTCCGAAGTGGGTTCTTATAGAAGTCACTTCCTCTAGATGCCCTGTTAGAAAAAGCACCTTGACACCGCAACAAGGGGCCACAGAGAGGGCTCTTTAGGGAGAAGGAAAGGTACACTGGTGGAGACTGGGTAGCCACAGCAGGACTGGATTCTGTTTCTCCCTAAAATTCCTATTCCTGACCTCAAAATCTGCAAATCCTAGAGCCACATGAACAACATAATTTCAAGATCCAAACTAAACCCCATTACCACAAGCCCTGCTCTGACACACAGACACAGACCTCCTAATAGCACTAAGCATATGTTTTTTGGGGGTGCTCCAGGCAGCCTGAAGCAAGGACATTTGAAGACAGAGGAGGGAAGGGAGAGGTGTTGTCTTGGGCCAAAAGCTTTGGGCCAAGCACCTGAAAGTCCTCAGTAAGTGGTTAGTAATGGCATGAGTCCCAGAATACCAACACTTAGTCTCTCTTGAAGAAATTGAAATATTTTTACCTTTTCTGATAACTATTAATTGTGTATTCCTCTTTTATCCTGGTTGCCAGAAATGCCAGAGTAAAATCTGATATTTAACACAGATTTCATACGACAACTCGGACGAAATCTGTTTCCTCCTTCTTAGAGACCTGAATTCATTTGTATTTTATTTACACAGCATATGTGCCCTTTGTTCCCGGTTTTGCCAAACATATTTTCCGACAGAATCAGGATATAAACAAACAAGACAATGAATAAATGAGTGAATGAACAAATGGTCAAAAAAATAATAAGTACCCTCTTATTGGTTCACACCAATAATAATCAGTAACATCTTAAAGAGACACACACACAACGTTCGCCTCGTCCTTTAGATGACCACCCACCCTCACTCTCCACCCTCTCTTCCAGAAGCAAGTAACAACAGCTCCTGTAAATGTTGGTGATTTCAATGGTCAAAGTTACCTGGGTGGGGGAAGGGAGGGCAGCCAGAGCTGTTCTTTGATGGGAGTTCTTTTATGTAAAAACAGTGCTGTTATTTCAGTACAGCTTCAGTTTGTTCAGGCTTTTGTCAATGTGCGCTCCTGTCAGCACAGGAAGCCAAGCAACACCCACGATGACACTGTGGGGCACTGCAAAGACAGTGCAGGTGGTTGAAAAGGACCCTGACCACTACAGTCCACCAAGGACTGTGCAAACCCATTCAGGCTTGACTGGCGCTCCGAGGCAACCCAGGCCCGAGACAGATGGAGGCAGAAGATGGGGCTGAACTTGTCCAGGGAAATGACGACGGGACTTGAGGCGGGACTTAAGACCACAGAAGAAGGAACAGATATGGGTTTAGGCAGCCGCACCGGGGTCCAGACAGCTGGTCGACCTCAGAACCCAGGCCTTCTGCGGCCGGCCATGTTGGGGTCCGGCCTGCTGGTCAACCTCTTCGGACTGCGGGACTGCTCCTGCACACTTGCCCCAGTCCCCAGGCCTGGAAGATGGGCCGAGGGCTACCACGCTTGAGGACACGGGTGGCAACTGCAAGATCAAGGGCCATTAAGCCACATTCTGAGAGGCCAAATGCAATTGTTGATTCACAACATAGTCTCCGTGGCTGTCTGCCCCTTGACCTTGGGAAACATCTTTTAATTGTTTGCTGTTTCTGCAAAGTGACCTGAAACATGAAATGGTTGTCAGGGGTCCTGGATTCTGGTCCCGGAACTTTCCCCAATGAATTGTGTGACACTGAGCAGTCTCTTCAGGTTCCAGGGCCTCTGATCTGCTATCTGTAAAGTGAGGGATGCTATTCAATGATCGCTGACGGACATGTTGTGTGATCCTGGATCGTTAATCAGAGCCACGCTGCGATCTCTGCTTTGGGTGCCTTTAAAAGCTTTCGCTCTTTCACTGAGAGACCATCTGAGAGTCCAAACGTATCTTTTGTTTCTGCCTTTCCATTATGGATCCCAGAGGATGCTTCAGTTTTAGTTTTAAGCTTTCTGTTGCTTTAATTCTAATTTAATCTCAGTCAAAAATCCCTCATCCTTCTCCCTTGCAAATTCTGGAGCTTTGAAGCAGCTTGGCCTCCTGCCAGGAATTAAAACAGACAGCTTTGTTCTTTGCTTTACCTCTTATAAACGGGCCCTGATAGGAAAATGCCTTGGCAATTTGTTTGGTCTTTGGCTGAGCAGGTTTTTAACACATAGTGCAGATAACTGTGTACCGGGCCAATGAGAACACACTGCAGGCGACTGAGCACGGAAAGTATGTTGCTAGGGCACAAAGTCCCAACCACCGCTCTCCCAGAAGAACAAGTATCACACTCTTCATCTTCTAAAATATTTGCCTCCTGTTTATATAGTGTCTGTATGTTTGCAAAGCACATTCACTGGACACTTTTTCATAGGCTTGGAAGCGCTCTGCATTGGAATGAGTCTGAGAGGTCACTCTCGTCCAACACACCGCACAAAGCAGGAACCATTTCAGGAACATTCCTGAGATTAGCTCACCTGCGTGAAAACATTCAGAGGCAAGATGGTCCACTCCAGGTGTCTGTCACCCTCATTCTTAGGAAGGTGTTCCTTATACCCCACTCCCTGTGCACATTCATCAAACCCATGCTCCCCACAGCTCTAAAGTAAGTCATCTGTGATGGGAAAATAGCATGAGTTAGCTCTGTGTTCACTGAGAGCAAAGTGGGTTATTGAAGCCTCCTAGAACCTGATGCCTAGTATCCAACCTGCTGCTCTTTGACTTTGAAGTTTGCCCTAATCTGTGCAATAATACCAATAATGTTGGGGGGGTGGGGGTTGCTCACTCACAAATACTGCTGGGAAAGAGACTTAGCCGGGAGGTCAGATCATTGGATGTGGTAGCTAGGTCTCTCCATGAAAGTATTGTTACCAGATGAGTAAATACCTCATGGTTACTCACTTTTATCCCAATTAAAAAAGTGTGTGTGGTTTTTTACGAAGATCAAGCAAACCCATGGTTTCTGGTTTCCTCCCTGGATTGGGTGAATTACAGCTCTGACAGTTCACAGACAGTTACGACAGCACACACTTTTCTAAGTCGAGGGTGCCCTGTGCCCTCACTTTCCCACCTTCAGGCTTATACTCTGGTGTTTCAAGTATTTGAAGAGGCTGATCTTCCAAAAACCTCCACTGGCTGTCCATCTATCTCACTGAATTCTCTATTCCTTGGTATGGTCTCCACAATGGCCCCCAGAGGCTGTCCCCCACATGATGCCCCCCCCATAGGATCCCTTCCCCACCTTTCCCTCCTGTCTCTGTCTGCTCCAGCCCCTCCACTCCCCTTGCTTGTCACCTGATGCAAGCAGCAAGCTCCTGCAAGATAACCTCTGTCCCTACAGGATGGGATTTCCCCAGCCCCCCACACGGCTCATTCCATCACTTCCTTCAAGTCTTTGCTCAAACGTCACCTTATCAGAAGTCCCTTCCTCACACACCCATCGGAATAGCGTGTTCCTGCTCCTGCCTCTCCCTACCTTATCCTGCACAGCATGTCCCTCCCTCCTGAAACGGGACCCACTCCCTAAATGGAGTCTTTGCTTGCTGTTTTCCCAACAGTGCCTTGCAGGTCGTTGGAATTCAGAAAACATGTGCATTGGTTGCATAAATGAATACAAGAAAATAGGCTAATAATGCTAACATCTTGTTTTCTGCCCCTTCTCCACCTCCAGCCTACGAGAAAGCAAACAAGGCTTGCGGCAAAACTCTATGAACAGGAATCTACTGTTTTCCTGAGCCCTCTGCTGCTTGGCTGGGCCCGCCGAAGGGAAAATCCTGAGCTCTCGCTCTGTCCTATGGCTCATCTGAAAAAGTCTCTGTGTGCTCTGAAGAAGGAAGGCTGTAGTGTGCAGAGGACAGACGGCAGCCAAGTAACAGGATGTAGCACACGACCGGGCTCATCATAAATTTTAAATGATTTATGATGTCCTTCTGGGCACGAAGCCTGCATTCAGGAGAGGAGGCCAGGGCACATGCCACCAGCTTCTTGCTGCGGATGCTTGGCCAGGATTTTATATTACTCTGGAAGTATCTGGGAGAGTAAATCTTGTAGTCAACAAGCCACTTGTGTTTTCTTTTGGCGAGGAAAGAGAGTCCTAATTCTCAATTCTAACACCGTTTAATGACGGAACAAAACAGAAGAGCAATTAGACTATTAAATAAGCGTATCGTGTTATCTTCTTGGTTCTGAGTCCTGAATGGCCTCACTGTACGACTGTGACAGAAACAGAGAACTGCTTGTCTTGTGTTGAAAGGGTTCTATAAGAGCCTGGCTTTGCTTTACCTCTCCTCAATAGCAGTTACAGAAAACAGAATGTCAAAAAACGGCCTTCTTTTTAAAAGACCCTTCAATAAAGCGTAGCGAAGTCATTTAAAGAAACAACCACCAAAATGCCACCCAATGGGACCTTTGCAAAAACCTTCCAAAACATCTCAAGAACATAAGGCAGTGAAATAAAGCCAACATCCCCCACTAAAAATATTCAGGGGTCTGACCATTTTCTTATTTACCCCTGCCCCTCTTCTACTTAAAAATCCTACTGGCTATGGAATAAGGCAAACTCATCTGAACCCAGCCAAGCTTTACCACTGGTCCCGGGGATCCATTTCCCCCTTTTCCTCTTGTTCATCTCCCTTTTTCACAGGCCCAATGTTAAAGTCAAACCTTATTTCCCTTGGTTTTAAACACTTCCTGTACCTCCTCAGCTCCATTGCTTCATTGTTTCTTTTTCTTCGAATCAGACCTCTGCCCTCTCTCCCTCTCTGGTGGGAATCCTTGGAAGATTCTAAGACCTTTTCAGACAGTGCCCCCCATTCGGCGATCTCACCATCCGAGATTCCATAACAGCTATGTTCCTGACAGGCTCCAAAGTAGTTTCTCTGTGCCTGAGTTTTTTCTCATCTACACAATGGGAGTACAGCTGCTACCTTTTCTGGTTCTTTTGGAGATTAAATGAGTTAAAAAGCTAAGATGCTCAGCAGTACCTAGAATCTGGAAAGCACTAAATAACTGTTAGCTATTACTATTACTTCTGTTCTAGCACTTCTCCATTTTTCATTGCTACACATGTAGAGAGTTGCATATTGACATGACTCTGAGCCCTATGAGAGATGTCTTGTGTATCATCTCATCCCCATGATGCCCCAAATAATATATTGCATTAAGTTTTTGCATTTGTTTTTTGAGGGGAGGGAGGGAAGACATGTCTAGCACCCTTTCCTAATCTTTTCTACTTCTTTTAGACATGGCCTTTGAGGAACCATATTCCTCCTCTCTCAGTCCATGTGATTTGTGTGAGGCTAACCCCAACCCTGGGCTCCAGGGCTCACAGGCTTATCCAAGGGCCCAGGATCTTCCTGGCATTGGCGACTGGTCCCAAGAGGGGATGTGCCCCAGATGTACCAATGACGCCCAGCCCAAGAATTTCTGGAACAGGAAAAGAAGCCTTTCTCTTTCTTCTGTATCTGTCAAAACTAGCTGCATAGGAGCCTAGAGCCCCTAATAATCATTTTGCCTCCATAAAAGGAGAGTCTACTGGAAAAAAAAAAAAAGAGCCAATATTGAAGAACATAGGCTCAAAGAAGGAGATGGATTCCTAATCTTAGCTTTTGAGCACCTGGATCCAACCATACCTGAAGGTGGTTGCCCCTGGTCTTTTCCCTTTCATGAACCGATAAATTCCCCATTTGCTTAAGTCTATTATTATTCATCAGCAGTTAAAGAGCTTTTACCTTTGAACAGTCAAAAGAAGGTATTACATAGATGCTTTTTTAAAAAGTGAATTTTCTTCCAAGAGAAGCCAAAGATTCTCTAGAGTTTCAAGACAGAAATATGAAAGAAGAACTACATAGACCTCTTTCCCCCTCAAGAATTTGAAACTGGACCAGACCTTAAAAAAAGAGGAAGATGGTAATTTCTATGTCCCTCCTCCTCTTGGGAAATCAGTACCACAACTTCCTCCAGAAAGCTTATAGTAATCATTCATTTATTTGGTGCTTAGATGGCATTTTTACATTTACTTTCTCATCCTGCTTCCCAGTATTCCTGAAAGACAGGCTAAGCAATTCTTTTTAGTTCTCTCGAATAGATAAGGATATCGAGACTTAAAGAGGCTACATACATTTTCTAATCATATACTGAGAATCTGGTTGGACCCAAATGTGTTTAACCAAAAGCCTACTGCTTACATTCTCCAAACTCAGCTGATAATTTTCAGCTTTCCACTTTCCCATGACAGGTATAATGCTTTCCAATTTTCCTTCAAGACGTGAGGTAGAAAAACTTTTTAAAGTTAATTTTAAATGAGCAATTTTTAGATGGCAGTACATTCTCATCATTCAACTTATAAAAGGATATATCACAAACTCTCACCCTCACCTTGCACCCCACTATTCAAATTGAACCCCACCTGTACTCCGCAAGTAAATAATCTTTCATCAGTGCCTCATGTATCCTTCTAGACTTTCTTAGGCAAATCCAAATATTCATTTTTATTACTCTCTTTTTCACACCAAAGGTAAGCTGTTTTACAAACTGTTCGGCATGATGCTTTTTCATTGAATGCTGTGTGTAATACTTCTAAACTTTCAGGTGATGGGGTGACAGAAAAAGGCCAGGTTGAGGAGAAAAGATGTGATGATCTCTGCCTCGTGCAAACAGCAGCAGCTGAAATCACTGCTGTTTGCAGAGGGGGCGATCTGGGAACGGCCATGGCAAGTCAACTCAAGGGACTGCTGGATTGTATTCCCAAGGGGTAAGATTTAGGCCTAGAACAATGAGCAAGTCACCGATCCCAGATGGGCCAGGAAGTACAAATAATCCCCAGAGCCTCATCAGAGGCCAGGATGTGTGAGCTACGTGAAACACTGCTGGTCTTTCTTCCAGTAAGGCTCTCACAAATGCGTGAGGAACACAAATGTGTAAGACAGGTGCTTCTGGATTCAGCCTGTCTTTCCATTTCTTGTTTCTTCATGTTAAAAGATGGCAAACCCAACACAGGGTAAGACCACAAAAGGTATAAATAAAGAGGTTTGGAAGAAAGAGAAAGATAATCATCCTTAGAGCAATTAATTCTAACTTCACACTAAGAACAAGTAGAGACCTGATATAAAAATGAATCTCAGCTCTAAATGGTAAAGAGGTTTTTCAAACTAGAAGATTGTGAATAATACCTGTTAGAGAATAAGTTCACGGAGAGCCTGAACTTCTAGTTCTGAGCCCCTTCTCCTCTATCTCCTCTAAGACAGTCTTATACATTTCATGGACTCAATAATGTTGATTGAGATAAGATCATATCTCATTTCACCATTGATCAGACAGCCAAATGGCAGGCAAGAGTGGCTGTGAAAGAGATCTTAGTGATACTAAACTATTCTAAACGATGACATTCCCACTTGTTTAAATAACAAATTCAACTGCGCAGGATTCAAATTCAACTGTATCTGAAATTATTCCTTAGGCCAAAATTTTTTGAAGGCGTTAATGTGTAACCTTTAAAAGCCTGTTTGTATTTAGTGAACCTAAAAGCAATACATAATAAAACATCACCAACACAAATCAAAAGGTGTGAGTAACCGGTTGGAGTTAATAAGAAGAATGAGTAGGCATTTCCCTCACTCCATGTTTACCAGCTTCATATACATATCTCAGCAGACTAGGATTCTTAAGGTGATTAATTTTTTTTAAAGCAGCTAGAATTTTAAATAAAATTTTTTAATGTTTACTCATTTTTGAGAGGGAAAGAGAAAGAGAGAGAGAGAGGGACAGAGAATGAGTGGGGGAGGGGCAGAGAAAAAGAGAGACACATAAACTGAAGCAGGCTCCAGGCTCTGAGCTGTCAGCACACAGCCCAACGTGGGACTTGAACTCACTAACCACGAGATCCATGACCTGAGCTGAAGTCTGACCCTTAACCAGCTGAGCCACCCAGGCACTCCCAAAATTTTGTTTTCTTAAACAACCTAAGCGTCCATTGGTAGATGAATGGATAAAGAAAATGTTTACACACACACACACACACACACACACACACACACACACACAAACACAGAGGAATATTACTCAGCCATAAAAGAGGGTGAGATCTTGCCATTTCCAACAATATAGATGGACCTAGAGGGTATTATGCTAAGAAAAGTAAGTCAGAGAAAGACAAATGTCATATGATTTCACTTATGTGTGGAATCTGAAAAACAAAACAAACAAATAAACAAACAAAGCAGAAACAGACCCACAAACACAGAGTACAAACAAGTGGTTACCAGATGGGTGGGGATAGGAGGATGGGCTAAAGAGGGAAAGAAATTAGAAGATACAGCCTCCCATTTATAGAATGCGTAAGCCACAGGGATGAACGGTACAGCACAGGGAATATACTTAAGAGTATTGTAATAGCATCACATGGTGACAGATGGCAGTTAACACCTGCGGTGAGCACAGCAGAACACACAGACTTGTCAAATCACTATGTTGGACACCTGAAACATAACATTGTGTGTCAACTGTACTTCAACCATATAAAATTAGGAAAGAAAAAAATTGGAAAGCTGGTATTAACTTTCTTGGATTAACGCAAAAAAAAAAAAAGTTTTGTTGAGCATGTTAACCATTGTCTTCTACAACCTTGCCTGTATTACACAATGAATAGTATTTCTTTGGCAAACCTGGTCCAGACCTGGACTAAACCAGGACATATAAATGATACCCGATTCCTATTGGGGCCTGCAGTTAGAGGGCCAAGGGCAATTCTACTAAAGTTTTTATTTTCCAAGACAGAACACCAAAAAAATATTAGGGGGGTAGGGAAATGTACCTTTTCATTGTAATTAAAGTGATAACGTTTAAAATTTCATAGCAGTGCTGTTTCCATTTGGACATAATGCTCCCTTTCAGGAGTCTCCCTGTCTGCTCTCTATTTCCAAATTTCTGATTATTAAGCTGGTAAAGGAGTCTCATCATTCTTCTTTAACACTGAAAAGGCTAGAAAATAGGGGCAGCTGGGTGGCTCAGTCAGTTAAGCGTTCGGCTCTTGATTTCAGCTAAGGTAATGATATCACAGTTTCATGAGTTTGAGTCCCGTGTGGAGCTGTGTTACACTGACCACAAGGAGCCTGCTTGGGATTCTCTCTCTCTCTCTGCCCCTCCCCTACTCGGGCTCTCTCTGTTGCTCTCAAAATAAACTTTTTTTGTTTTAAAAAGGAAAAGCTAGAAAATAGAAAATGAATCAGGAAGCATATATTCTAGCCTTTTTAAGAATATATCTTAAACTTAAAAATATATATTTCAACTTATTAGAAGGTGATCATGGGCATGCTCCAAACTCCTCCAGGCCTTTGTTTCTGTATATGAAAATAGAGATAGGAAAACCTGACTTGGATGGAAAATAGGATGATTAAAGCATTTCATAAAGTATTTGATACAAAGTAGGGACCTTATAAATATTAGTTTTTTCTACCCTATGTTCTACTTTCTCTTGTATACATGTGTATATCTCTTTGATAATATTCTTTTGATATTTTTACCTTGACATGGTTACTGATCTAGAAGGTGGTGTAGCACAGGGATTAAGAATAAAGACTCAGGACGCCTGGATGGCTCAGTCAATTAAGCAGCCAACTCTTAATTTCAGCTCAGGTCAAGATCTCATGGTTCGTTTGCTTGAGCCCCATGTCGGGCTCCCTGCTGACAGTGTGGAGCCTGCTTAGGATCTCTCTCTCTCTCTCTCTCTCTCTCTCTCTCTGTCTCTCTCTCCCTCCCCCTCCACCCCACAGTCCACACTGGGGTGCCCACCGTGGCTGCTGGCAGAATAGGGACCCTGGGGGACAGGGGTTAGGATTCTCTCTCTCTCCCTGCCTCTGCCGTTCCCCTGTTTGCACTCCTTCTCTCAAAAAAAAGGAAAAAAAAAAAAGGAAAGAAAAGAATGAAGACTCAAACCAGGCTTATGAAGTTCAAACATGGGCTATGCCACTCATGAACCCTGAAACCTAGGGCCAGTTATTTAACTTCTCTGTGCCTCAGTTTATTCATTAGTGAAATAAGGGTTATAGTGAGCAACCTACCTCACAGGGTAATTGGGAAGATACTTAAAACACCATCTGGCACACAGTAAAACCTCAACAAGGGTTAGTTCTTATTACTGATACCCATGTATCCTGTTCCTACTTTAAGTTTAATCCCAAATAAAACTTGAAGTGAGTAACAGAAATCAAAGTTTGTCTACTTTTATTTATTAACACGTTACTTCACACACTCTGCATGTAGCAAATTATGCAAATTATTCAAAGGGAACTTTTTCAAATCTCATGGGGTTGAACATTTTATTTTTTTTAATGTTTATTTATTTCTTTTGAAAGAGAGAGAGCACACACAAAGGCACAAGCGGGGGAGAGGCAGAGAGAGAGAGAGGATCCCAAGCAAGCCTCACACTGTCATCAGGAGGCCCAACATGGGACTCAGTCTCTCGAACCATGAGATTATGACCTGAGCCGAAATTAAGAGTCAGATGCTTAACTGACTGAGCCACCTAGGCACCCACAAATGGAACACTCTAACACTGTACTGTGAAAACAGCAAAAAGCAAGGACTATGTATGTAATGCCAGCAACATGTCAACGTCAGATTTAAATAGATAATTAAATTTTAGTTAGTGTCATAATGTTTTACACTCGATTCACCTAGGTTTACTTTAAGAACAAATTACAAGGGCTGAGTGAGACACAATGAGGAATTATTGTTTAATGGTAGAAAGTTTAAGTTTCGCGAGATGAAAAAGTTCCAGAGCTCTGTCATATAACAACGTAAATATACTTGATACCAATGAATTATATACTTAAGAACGATTATTAAGATGGCAAAATTTATGTTTTGTGTTTTCTACCACAACTTTCAAAATAAATGAAATTGTAAGACAGTTTTGGACTACACTCATGCTAAGAGCCATTCATCTAAGGTGAAAAATAAATCAGTAGGTATTTTCAAAGAATTCTAACCACCCTGATGGTTACTGTGCTCATCAACTATTCTCCAGTATCCAGTCCTCTCTCCAGCTCTGCTTTTTATTCTCTTATATTTCTCACATAGCCTCTCACGCCCTGTCTTTTAGTGGGTACTAAGTAAACATTTGTACTTTAGAATAATGAAAACCTTAAGAGCATCTGTTTCAAAACCTGGAGAGTCTGGGTCTGGGAAAGCAGGTAAAGAAAATTTAGCACAAAAATGTCATAAGCCTCAATGAGCAGACTCTTTTCACTTAAGAAAAATAAGTAAGAATTAAGACTGCAATTTATTTTCCAAGTGGGAAACAAATCAGGAAAACACAGAAGCTAAAAAACAGTCGTTTTTCAGGACTTAGCCCTTAGCGATAAAGACCAGATTCGTATCACAGGATGAAAAAAAATAAAAACAAAACCACAAAGGGAAATAATATGCAAAGGAAATAAAATAATGGACTTTCCTGACACGGTTCTCTGACCCAGGCCAGAAAGAGTTCTGTGGCACCTTTAAAAAGTATTTTAAAAGTGGCACCACTCCAAAGGAAAATGAAATTAGGAAATTATCCACCCAAGTAAGGCTTATAAACAATCAGACTGTCTCTTAAAGCAATACACACTGACTATGTCTCATCCCAGTGTAAGCCTTTTTTATCACGAGGTCAATGGGAACATAGTTCCTCTCCTCTACATCCCTCTCAGGAATTAAATGTGGCAAAGAAAAAAAGAAATGCATGTTATCAATTCTATATTCCATTCTAGTGAGTGTGATTCTTAAGAAAAAAAAAGAGAGAGAGAGATTCATTTATAATCAGAAATCAGTAAAATCAGTAGTATACATGGCTCATTTAAGAAGGTTTTCATAGAATGCTCAGTGAAAATGCCTTGCTTATTTGAGCTCACGCGCCCTCGGAGAACACCCCCCCGCCCCCCGCTCTGGAAAGGCTGAAGACCTGAGATCTTAGTCTGCGCCATAGTTCAACAAATTTAAATCTAAAGCCCAGTTTGCTTTAAACAAACCATATCCCATTTTCTAGAATGGATAAGAAGCAAGGGAGTCTCCTCAACTCCATTTAGAAATAAGATTTTATGGTTTCTGTTTATCTAAGGAAGGTGGGTCCTAAAGGTTTGGCCATTTATTGTGAAGCTGGCTAACTTAAACCTGTGATAGAAGGTTCTCATATTTATGAAGCCACTAATTTCAATTATGAAAAATATACAAGAAGTTAGCACTCATATTATTCTTTCCCATAAATGGGTTTTATCCCTAGAATACATCTATAATGAATAATAAATTCTCCATAAATAAAAAGGTGGGGCCTTATTGCTTCTTTCCTTCCATCTATATATGAGGGAAGATTGAAACAAGAAAAATTCATTCTACTGGGAGAAAAAAAACTGAAGAGGAATATTTAGTCTCCTTCATTTTTAACATATAGACAGCAAACTTGTTTTAATGCCATTATATATCTTTACAGAAAAAAAAGAATTAAAGAATTTAAAAAAAGAAAATACATATGATCCAATTATTGTATGGTCTCTTACCTACCAAATTTTTAACACTCATTTGGTCTAATTTGGTTAATTTATAAAATACACAGGTACACAAATGGTCAAACTAAAACACAACCCAGGCCTTCTCTTTGTGTCACGGATGCCGTGACATCGACCTTTTATTTTATTTTATTTTATTTTTTTTAATGTTTTTTATTTATTTCTAGGAGAGAGAGAGAGACAGCGTGAACAGGGGAGGGTCAGAGAGAGGGGGAGTCACAGACTCTGAAACAGGCTCCAGGCTCTGAGCTGGCAGTCAGTACAGAGCCCGACGCGGGGCTCGAACCCACCAACCGCGAGATCATGACCTAAGCGAAAGTCGGTCGCTTAACCGACTAAGCCACCCAGGCGCCCCGACATTGACCTTTTAAAGGCTGTTGCCGTACAGAACAGATAGTAACAGTTACTTAAGTTCATTATCCATTCACGAGGGAATGGGTCCCCAATCTGTCCATTAAATTTGGTGAAATATTAATTTTGTCTATTTTGGCTTCTTAATTCCTTAAGGCTCTTAAGCAGCTCTCAATGACATGAACAGTAAGATAGAATTGGAAACTGGTGTAGTCACCCCCTTCCCCCCCATTCTAGCACTTTCCAAATCACATTCACTAGCAAATACCACGTAGATGGAATAGGACAAAGCCTATCAAGAGCCTCTCGTTAGTTCATTCGACAAACATTTACTAAATGCTTTAACATTAGACAGATGCCATTCAAGTTGCTTTCAGATTTTATCCAAGAAGAAAGCAAAGATCCCAGTTCTCATGGAATTCATAATCTAGTGGGAGGGGGGACCAGTTAATAAAAAATACAATTAATTTCTAAATGTTAGAAGGTAAGATGTGCTGTGGAAAGAACAAGGTAAGGCAGATAAAAAGGAACCAGGGATGCCAGAGGACCAACCTGACACCCACTAGGATGGCAATAATAAAAAAGCAGATAATAACCAATGCTGTCCAGCACGAGCAGAAATTAGAACCTCACACACTGCTCGGGGGAATGGAATACGGTGCAGCTGCTTTGGAAAACACTCTTGGCAGTTCCTCAAAGTGTTAAACACTGAATTACCATATGACTCAGCAATTCCATTTCTAGATACATAACCAAGAGAAGTGAAAATACGTGTCTCCACAAAAATTTGTATACGAATGATCATAGAAGCATTATTCATAAAAGCCAAAATAGAAACAGCCCAAACAAATGTCCACCAACTGATGACGGATGGGTAAATAACATGTGATATATATACAATGGAATATTATTTGACAATAAAAAGAAATTAAGTATTGATAGATGCTATAATATAAATGAACCTTAAAAACATTATGCTAAGCCAAAGAAGCCAGTTGCAAATGGCCATATATGTCTTGTACGATTTCATTTACAGGAAACCTCAAGAACAGGCAAATGTATTAAGAGTGACTCCTCAACAGGTTTCTTTTTAGGGTGCTGAAAATGTTTAAAATTGACTATGGTGCCAGCTGCACAGTTTGTGACTATTACTAGAAACGACTGAATTACACATAAAATGGGGGAACTGTATGGTATAAGAACTATATCTCAAAAAGGCTGTTAAAAAAAGAGCACCAGGAGAGACGAAAGACTCTGTAGAGACTGAAGGCAGTCTTCATTGAGAAGTTTGCAACTGAACACAGACTTCGTTGAGTGAGCCACGGTCAGACGCTTAACCGACTGAGCCACCCAGGCGCCCCTAAAATTCTTTTAAAACAGAAATATCTAGGCCCAGATTGTCTCATTGGTAAATTCTTTTTTAACATTTAAAGAAGAAATCACACCAATTGTACAGAATCTTTTTAAAATTTTTTTTCAATTTTATTTATTTTTGACAGCGAGAGACACACAGAGAGAGACAGAGAATGAGCAGGGGAGGGGCAGAGAGAGAGGGAGATCCAGAATCCAAAGCGGGCTCCAGGCTCTCAGTTGTCAGCACAGAGACCGACACAGTGCTCGAACTCTCGAACTGCGAGATCATGACCTGAGCCGAAGTTGAATGCTTAACCTACTAAACCACCCAGGCGCCCCAGAGAATCTTTTCAGAGAACATAATGAACTCATTTTATGAGATCAGCATCACTCTGATACCAAAATCCAAAAATAGTACAAAAGAAAACTAGAGAGCAATATCACAAATCCTCTATAAAATATTATCAAATGAAACCCAGCAACATATGCAAAGAACAATATACCACAACACAATGGAGTTCACCCCAGGGATGCACAACCGATTCAATATTCAAAAATCTATCAATGCAATCTATCATAATACTCATCTAAAGAAGAAAATCCACATGGTTGTACCAATTGATGCAGAAAAGGCATTTGAGATATTCAACATCTGTTCATAATACATGCTCTCAGAAAATCAGGAATAAAAGGGAGCCTGCTCAACTTGATAAAGTGCATCTATAAAACACCTTCAGCCAACACCATTTTTTTTTTAAGTTGCGAGAAAGAGAGAGAGAGAGCATGTGAGGGAGGGGCAGAGTGAGAATCCCAAGCAGGCTCCGTGATGCCAACATGGGGATCGAGCCCATGAACTTTGAGATCATGACCTGACCGAAGTTCAAGAGTCAGATGCTACTGCCAGGCACCCCCACCTAAAACCACACTTAACGAAAGCTTCCTTTTAACAATGAGAAAGAGACAAGGATGTCCCATTTACCACTCCTATTTACTGTACCATACTGGAATTCCTAACTGGGCAAGAAAAGATACAAAAGGAATATAGATTGGGAAAGGAGAAATAAAACCATTCCTAACACAAATAACATAATCATCAACATAGAAAATCCTTTAAGAAAAAAAAAAAAGAAAGAAAGAAAAAGAAAATCCTGAAGAAGCTTCACTAGAACTAAGTAAGTTTAGCAAGGTAGCATGATACATTTCTGTAGCATGTAGCTACATTCTGTAGCATCATCATTTCTGTAAACTAGCAATGGAAATTAGAAAAAGGATTTTTAAAAACATATATAATTTCTAATAGTTTTCTTTTCTTTTTTTTTAATGTTATTTTTTATTTATTTCTAGGAGAGAGGAAGACAGCGTGAACAGGGGAGGGTCAGAGAGAGAGGGAGTCACAGACTGAAACAGGCTCCAGGCTCCAAGCTGGCAGTCAGCACAGAGCCCGACGCGGGGCTCAAACCCACGAACCGCGAGATCATGACCTAAGCGAAAGTTGGACGCTTAACCGACTAAGCCACCGAGGCGCCCCATCTAATAGTTTTCTTAAAAGAAAGAAAATAAATACTTAGGTATAAACCTAATACTGTTTTCTGAAGATTTCAAAATGCTAATGAAGGAAATAAAAGAGTTAATTAAAATGGCGAGACATACCAGCTCATACACTGTGAGAGTCAACATAGTAAAGGTACCAATTTTACACAAATTACAATATAGATTTAATATATTTCCAATAAATATCCCAGAAGGAAAATTTTGAGTATATAAAGAATCTGATATCAAAATGTGTATGAAAAGGCAAAGAAACTAGTTAAAACAATTTTGAAAATGAAAAATAAAGTGGGAAATATTATATCTAATTTTCAGACTTACCAAGTTACAACAATCAAGACAACATGATATTGGTAAAGGAACAGACAGATTAAGAGAACAGAATAGTGAGTCCAAAAATAGACCCACACAAATGTGAGTCTTAATTTTTGATACAGACCATTTGGCCAATTAATTTTTGGCAAAGGAAATTCTAGGAGATATTCTATGAGGAAGGATAGTCTTTTCAACAAATGCTCTTGAAAGTTCTTACAAATGACACCAAAAATATGATCCTAAGAGAAAGGAGTAATAAATTGCATTTCATCAAAATTAAGACCTTTGTCGAGTAACAGTCATTGTTAAAGAATGAAAAGACACTGGGGCGCCGGGGGGGCTCAGTCAGTTAAGCATCTGACTCTTGATTTCGGCTCAGGTCATAATCTCATGGTTTGTGAGAATGAACCCTGCGCTGGGCTCTGCACTGACAGCATGGAGTCTGCTTAGGATTCTCTCTCTCCCTCTGCCCCTTTGCCCCTCACCTCTGCTCATGCTCTCTCTTCTCTCTCTCAAAATAAACTTTTTTTTAAAAAAAACAAGCTACAGTGTGACAGAAACTATCTTTAATAACATATGTAATAAAGGCATAATATCTAGACTACATAAAATACTCTCAAAATTCAGTATTAAGAAGAGAAATAGCTCAATAAAAATTGGCCAGGGGCACCTGGGTCGATCAGTCAGTTAAAGAGCTGACTTGATTTTGGTTCAGGTCATGATCTCATGGTTTTGAGTTCAAGCCTGGCATTGGGCTCTGTGCTGACAACGTAGAAACAGATTCTCTCTCTTGCCCCCTCTCTCTCTGCCCCTCCTGCTTGCTTGCTCTCTTTCTGTCCCCTGCGCCCCCAAAAAAAACCTGACCAGAAGACTTTAACAGATATTTATCAAAGGGGAGTATATGGAAGAAAAATATGCTTACTGATTTTTTAAATGATACAAAGGTGACTGAATGAAGGAGAGGATAATCTTTTCAACAAATGGTATTAAAATAACTGGGCATTTATACGCAAAAAGCAAACCTTGACCTAAACCTTTTATCTTACATAAAAATTAACCCCAAACTTGACCACAGATCTAAACGAAAAATGTCAAACTATAAAACTTTAAGAAGAAAAAACAGAAGAAAGTCTTTGTGATCTGAGGTTAGGCAAAGAAATGAAACACAACACAAAAAACATGACCTATGAAGAGTAACTGATAAACCAAACTTCATCAAAATTATGAACTGTTGCTCTGGAAAAGAGATTAAAAGACTAACAAGACAAGCTGTAGTGGAAGAAAAGTATTTGCAAAGCACATATTTAACAAAGAACTTCTACAGAAAAAATATAAAGAACTCTCAAAATTCCACAGTAAGAAAACAACCCAATCACAAAATGGGCAAAAGACCTGAACAGAACCTTTACCAGAGACAATATCCAGATGGCAGATATGCACATGAAAAACATTAAACATTAGTAGCCGTTAGGGAAATACAAAGTAAACCGATGACAACATACTACTATACCTACTAGAGTGTCTAATATAAAAAATAATGACAGGATATCCATGGTCACTGGGGCACCTTTTACAACAACCAAGAGGTGGAAGGAGCCCAAATGTCGCCTGACAGATGAATGGATGAACAACATGTGGTAGACACATACAATAAAATATGATGCAGTCATAAAAAGAAAGGAAATGCTGATGCGCACTCAACATAAATGAACCTTGTGGACATTTTACATGGCATGAAATAAATCAGTCATAATAGGATACCTAGTATATGATTCCATTTACGTGAAATATACTAAAGTAGTCAAATTCATACCTGTAGACAGTAGAATGGGAATTACCAGGAGGTATGGGGAGTTGTTCAATAGGTATAGAGTCTCACTTCTGTAAGATGAAAATGTTCTAAAGATGTATTTAATAACACTGTAAAAATACTTTACATTTCTGAAAGGTTCATCTAAAAATAGTTTAGATGGTACATTTTAGGATATGTCTTTTTACCACAATAAAAAATAATAATGACAATACCAAGTGCTAAGGATAGAGGGCAATGGAACTTTCCTACATTGCTGGTAGAAATGCAAAACTCCAGAAAATAGTCTGTGGCAGGCATCTACCAAATCAAACACACACTTAATGAATGGCTTAAATCTCACTCCTACCTCTTTTTCCTAGCAAAATGAAAACTTTCGTTCACTCACCAAAAAACCTTTACGTGAATGTTTATAGCAGCTCCATTCATAATCACCCCAAACTGGAAGCAGGGTACATCCAGAGCAGAGAACACTATCCCAAAATCATAAGGAACGACTCATACATGCCGCAAACCAGATGAATGTCAAAGGTGAAATGCTGAGTGAAGGAAGCCAGGCTCAAAACTTTTCACGTGAATGATTTCAAGTTTTACGACATTTGTGAAACAACAGAACGATAGTGAAGAACAGCACCGTGGTTGCTGGAAGTTAGGAGTTGGGGAGGTGACAGAGGGGAGCAGGGTGTGACTATAGACGACCTCTTTTAAGAAAATTATGACCACAAAGGCAGTAATAATGAACTACTCAGTAGTTCCTTTGTATATTTGTTTCCAACTGTAGCCAATCACAACTACTTCTGAGAAAAATCTCAGCAGTCCAGCGTCAGACTTGTCAGGAAAGACAGCTATATTCTTCCAGGGGCTATAGGCACATTGGCCCATGGCCGTAGTCAAAAAGACGCAAGGCAGAGAAAAGTTTTAGAAAATCAAAACCCTATTTGTGTTTTCTGAAGGGCCTAAGGTTTGACACAGCAAGCACAAACCAGTGCTTGGTGGAAAGCTTCATTCCTGGGGCCCCAGTTCGCTGGGGCAAGTTTATAGGAAATGATTCCAAAGGGGCCGCCAAAAAATGACTACAGGTAACCTTGAGGCTATGTCTGGGGGCGCCTGGGTGGCTCAGGTGGTTAAGTGTCTGACTTCAGCTCAGGTCTCGTGGTTCGTGAGTTCGAATCCCACGTCAGGTATCAACACAGGAAAATAACTCTTTGAGATGTGGTGGGACAAGATTTGTGGTAATTGGAGATAAATCTGACCCAAAGGGGAGGTCTAACATAGGAGGGAGCTCTCTCAGCTGTCAAGAAGACACATAGAACGGCGCAAGACACATGTTGGAGAACATGCAGTAATGTACACAGAAAGGACACATGGCCGTTGTCAAAAGGGGGTAAATATGGGGGCGCCTGGGTGGCTCAGTCAGTTAAGCGTCTGACTTCGGCTCAGGTCATGATCTCACGGTTCATGGGTTTGAGCCCTGCATCAGGCTCTGTGCTGACAGCTAGCTCAGAGCCTGGGGCCTGCTTCAGATTCTGTGTCTCCCTCTCTCTCTGACCCTCCCCCGCTCATGCTGTCTCTCTCTCTCAGAAATAAATAAAACATAAAAAAAATTAAAAAAAAAATAAATAAAAATAAAAGGGGGTAAAAATGGATCATCCAGCCTGAAGGATTCGGCTGTTTGTCTATATATAGAAAATGAAGTGAGTGGAAGATATTTAATTCCTACTGATAAATTCTTCTCATTTTAATAACAAGCTGAATTCCTATTCTGGATGCAATTCTAAATGTAAAAAATGTGGTTGGCGAAGTACAATCGTAAGAATTTGGGGGAAGTCCCCATGTCATCTTGGCATTAAAAGAGCTGAGAAAGGAAACATGAGGTCTAGCTATACTGTGGGCTCTGAGGAAGGACAGACCTTGTCAGGATTGTTCCTCAGTGTCCTCAAACAGGCTCCCTTGGGCTTGGTACTCAATAAAAATGTACTGAATAACCTCGGCAATTTAGTATGGCCCCATGGTGAGAAACTCTGTATTGAGAATACATCAAGGGGATGAAAGAATCTTAAGAAAAGATGGAGGGACCATTATGTAACATCGTGATCAGGAGATCTGCATAAATATATATACTAGAGCCAGGGGATAGCTGGAAAAATTGGACAGAATTTGTTTCAGGTCGATGTAAAAGAAAAGTTTCACAATAATTAGAGTGAGGAATTAGGGGCTCAGAAGCAGAGCCACTACATCTTGTCAAGTTTGCTGGAAACAGGCATCTACTCCTGCCTTGGAGATAGATCCAGAGGACTGGTATGGCACTCGACAGCCCTAAAATTCTTAATTTCAATGCACAGTACAGAAGATATTTTCCTGTAGTTTTAATAAGTAGTGTTCAGCTGTGTGTGAACAGATCCTAATAGTACCTAGCTTCAGGTGTATTGTAGATCAAACTGAATTTTGTAAATTAATTTGGAAACGTACTTGTCACCCATGTAATTTAGCAAAGCAGTATTGCAGACACCACTAGCATGTAAACGAAGGACCACTTATCCACAGAGGCGATCATACATTAATTCTTTGAATTTATAAAGGCAGTCTCTGCAGAAGTTGATATCCAGTTCCACAAAAAAACCCACCAACATATGAGGGATTCTAAACTTGGACTCCATAAAGCTGGATATCTGATGCTCTGTCAAAATCTGGCTCCTAAATTCTAACTTAAGAAAGAAAGCTGTAGGGCGCCTGGATGGCTCAGTCGGTTGAGCATCCTACTCTTGATTTCAGCTCAGGTCATGATCCCAGGATTGTGGGATCAAGCCCCACAGTGGTCTCTGTGTTGAGGGTGGGACCTGCTTAAGATTTTCTCTCTCTCTCTCTGTCTGCCCCTCTCCTCTACTTGTGGCCTCTCTCTCTCTCTCTCTAAAATTCTAAAAATAAAAAATAAATTAAAAAAATAGAAAGGAAGCTGTAACGAAATGTTTATATTACAGAGTTAAATTCCTTTCCTGGATTCCAGCCTCTCTTCTAGAATTGTATACAGTGAAATTACATGGTTTGTCAGGAGACATGGTGTCAGCAATAGCTATCAAGATTAACAACCATGAAGTTCATGAATGTGAGGTATTTTAATTGTTAAATGACTCGTTAAAGTTTATTAAAGTTTATAACGAACTACATTCGGTATACTGATAGCATTGTTAGATAGAAGGAAATACATGCTCTCACTCCCGTGATTACTTAGTAGGATTTCCCTGAGCGCTTTTCCTCCCCTCCTCTGTGTCTTTGTTCAAGTGTCACTTTGCTAGTAAAGTTTTCTGACTATCGCATCTTAAACTGTAACTTACTTCCCATATTTCCTATTCCTTGCTTTGTATTTTTCCTTCTCATTAAAAAAAAATTTTTTTTTAATGTTTTATTTATTTCTAGGAGAGAGAGAGAGACAGCATGAGCAGGGGAGGGTCAGAGAGAGAGGGAGT
The DNA here is from genome assembly GCA_017311185.1 of Proteles cristata cristata. Classification (NCBI taxonomy): domain Eukaryota; kingdom Metazoa; phylum Chordata; class Mammalia; order Carnivora; family Hyaenidae; genus Proteles; species Proteles cristata. The sequence goes on along the minus strand of JAESUZ010003484.1, from coordinate 354,449 downwards.
CACAGACTGAAACAGGCTCCAGGCTCGAGCTGGCAGTCAGCACAGAGCCCGATGCGGGGCTCGAACCCACGAACCGCGAGATCATGACCTAAGCGAAAGTTGGATGCTTAACGGACTAAGCCACCCAGGTGCCCCTTCCTTCTCATTTTTTAATATACTGTCTAACTCTGGGGGTTTACTTTCTGCCTCTTACCCCTACTAGAAGATAAGCCCCATAAGGGAAGGCAGTACTGTCTTTGTTCCTTGCTGCATCACTGTCTATAACAGTGCCTGATGCATATAGCAGCTGTGGATGCTGAACAAATATCTGTTGAGAACACAAATGAGGGGAGCCCTCAGCAGAACTGGTTGGGCTGTGTGGTCTTTGGTTGGTTTTATCACTTCCTTCTTCTACTAACTGTAGGGAGATTCTCTTCCCTTCCTCCAATATGGTGCTAAAGTAAATGATACACAAAAGTACTTCCATCATTTTAGTAGAACAAGATAGAGAAAATCAAAATGCTGTCATTTATTAATGCAATCAGACCAGTTCTTAACAAGATACACCCTAAGCAAATCTTCTAACTTTGCCCTACTTTCTAGATAGAATAATCCCATGCAGCAATATTATGCTGCTATGGCTACAGAGAACATTACCTTTAATAGGACCCATCATCAAATTTGACCTTTGCCAACCATTTTTCTACGCATACACTGCTGAAATTAGGCAGGTAAGTATAACCTAAATTATCCTTAAGACCAAATCCTTCTCATAGTAAAACTCTGGTATATGAAGCAAACCCACAAAGTAGGATCACCTTTCAGTGCTCAGTCCTTCTGATCTGGGTAGGACGTTATCTTCTAGAGACACAACATAGTAACGGTCAAAAGTATTGGCTGTGGCACCATGTTGCCTGGGTTCAGACACCTCCTTGGTCTCCATCCAGGTGTGCCTCCTGAGGCAAGTCACCTGAATTTTCTGGCTTTAGTGACCTCATCAATAAAACTGGGACAACAGTAGCACTAACACTTTATAAACTTAGGTGATTAAATGAGTTAATGTGAAGAAAGTTCTTGGAGCAGAACAAGACCTGGCACGTGATATCATTATTACTAGGGAATGCAGAGTATCAGTAAATTAAAGCCTTTGACCAGATGCCTCTCTACAAATCACTCTCCATTCTGAGAATGCTGATAACTTGCAACAATGTTATCTAAAAATCTAGATAGGCATTCCTTCTGCATTACTAGCAACACAACTATAAAAGCCACGACTATAATGAAGATAAATTTCTTTAGGAGTATAACTTACTTTTAAAATACGGGCAAAAGACAGAAAGAGAAATTTTCCCTAATTATTTTATTGACTTCTTTATAGTTGTACATGGTTGTAATTGTGAGTACACGTTTTCGGTCAATATTTTCTTTACTATCTTTCTCTTTTCCATTATGATTTTTCAATCTTAAATTTCTTTTACAAAGTCCTAAGAATCCAGTGCTGTATTTTTACAGTGGCTATTCAATCAATAAGCAATTCAAGGCACATTTAAGAGTACATACCAGGTATAAATTATTACATAAAGCACCTAAAGTGAGACAAAAATGAGTGAGCAAGTCTCTGCCCTTAAATATTAAAAAAATAGTTTTTAATATTCATTTTTGAAAGGGAGACAGAGAGAGTGTAAGGGGGAGAGGAGCAGAGAGAGAGGGACACACAGATTCCGAAGCAGGCTCCAGGCTCTGAGCTGTGAGCACAGAGCCCCATGTAGGGCTCGAACTCACGAACTGTTTTATCATGACCTGAGCTGAAGTCGGTCACCTAACCAACTGAGCCACAAAGGCGGCCCTACCCTGAAATAATTTACATAGCCAATTAGGAGCAGATGCTTAAACTAGAAAAGTCAAAATATACATATTTTACAGAATCACAAGAAAAGGAGGGAAGGCTCCTATTCACTTGATACAGAATCAAGGTTAAGAATATCTTTAAGAGGAACACCTGGGGTGGCTCAGTCGGCTGAGGGTCTGACTTCAGCTCAGGTCATGACCTCATCATTTGCAGGTTTGAGCCTCACACCAGGCTCCCTGCTGTCAGCACAGAGCCCACTTTGGGTCCTCTGTCCCCTTCTCTCTGCCCCTGCCGTACTTGAGCTCTCTCTCAAAAATAAATAAACATTACAAAAGAACAAAAACAGTACTTTTAAGAATTAGAAGAGATGCGTCACGCCCCTTGCATGACATATTATTACTCCCAGGTGTAGCTGTGTGAGGAGGGTGCTCGGAAAGAAGAAAGGGAGACAAGAAGGCTTAGAGGCATGTTCAGCAAGTGACCCTGTGTGACCAAGAGCCAATATAAGTGACAATTTGAGAAAAATAAGGGGAAAGGTCAGTCTGGGTTACACTGAGGAGAGCTGAAGAGTCTGGAATTCGCTTAGGAAACAATATGGGGTTGGTCAGTCGCACTTTTGAGCAAGAAACGACAGGACCAAAGTTCCATCCGGGGAAAATTCTTCACGGTGGAATCCAAAATGAGCTAGAGGAGAGAGGGCCGGGATGCACAGTCTGCCTGCCTATTTCCCCAATTCCACAGTGAGCCTTGCTCTTTCTGGCCACCTCGCACAGGAGCCCCTGCACCTAAGGTCTAGAGTCTGTGGGGACCACTCCCCAAAACCCATATACTGCCTTCTACTCTATACAGTGAGTTTACGTCCTGAATCCCTTGGTAACTTCCTGTCCTACTTACTGACTCTATTCTCTGGAAAAAAAGGAAAAAAAAAAAAAAGAAAAGGATGGGAGTTCTGTTTGAGTTTTCCTGATTCCCATACCAGGTACCATCTGCCTGTGAATACTCCCACCTACGTAAAAAACGTGCTGGTTACTAAGACTCGCCTGGATTTCCCACTCTCCTTCTCCTGGATGGTCTGTTATTCTACTTTATTGGGTGGAACCCAGGACATTTTGCTATGAAATACCCACTGTTCTATTTGCCTGGTCTGACACTTGGGAAGTTGTCATTGTGGTTACTCTGGGGTTCCTGACAGCCCCTGGCATCCTGAACTTTCTCCATCAGCCTCACCAGCTGGGTCAGGTTCCCCTGTGGGGAGGTTTACTGCCAGAACCTCACCTCTCCCTACCTTCTCTCACATTCTGTAGGTTTCTATAGCTAGTACAGCTAATATCTAAATACAGCAAAGAGGCTACCTGCAATAATACAGTGATGAGGACCAAACAATGGGGACTGAGAGGAAAGGCTAATGGTAGAGACCTTGCACTAGAAGAAAACACATGAAAGGTTTTGGAACTAATGGAATGTAGAAGATGGTAAGAGGCAAGGAAAAATCAGAGGACTCCATGGTTCAAAGTAAGGATAACAAAGAAAGCCATGTCTGCAACAGCATGGATAGCTGGGATTGGCAAGGGACCTGTTTTGCTTTGGAATGTATTTTGTACATAGTACTTTTCCATTCCCTCTTCCCTCACTCTGTGCTCATTCATAGCATCGATGAGTAATTTACCACTTTAGAATGAAAGCTCCAGGAGAGCAGGTACCTTGCTTACTCACTCACCAAGAATACCCATCTCCAGAACAGTGCATGGCATACATCACATTTTCAGTGCAGATATATGTAGAACTTAAGAATGGACCTGGGGTAACACGCACTCCTCAGGCATTGCTACCCATCAAGTGCTTGGGTAGATGTGGCTAGGTCTTGGTTGGAGACTTAGTTTGAAAGACGTGAGAAGAGATGAGAAGAGCACGTTCAAAGAAAGAGAAGAGTTAAGACACACAGCAAATTCCCTAAAAGGTTTAGGGGATGTGAGAATCAGGAAAAGGAGGAGAAGGAAGGGTAAAGAGAGAATGAAAAGTCAAAGACAACCAATATAATAATGCCATTTGTAAATCAAAGAAGGACTAACCAGTGATGGCTTATGTTGCAGAGTTTGGAATGGATGACCATGAGAGAGTGACATGAAATTTCCTGGTTGGGAGGTTTGGAATGTCATCAGTGGACTGCTGGACATATGCATGTGGCAGAGGGAAAGGAATGACCCCAAGGAGAGAACGTGGGCGCAATGACACAGGCTGTATTTTCAAGACGTTTGGTCTTTTTTTTTTGGGGGGGGGGGTGGAGGAGGGAGGATGCAAGCAGAAGAGAGGGGCAGAGGGAAAGAGAGAAAGAATTCTAAGCAGGCTCCCTGCACAGTGTGGAGCCCAGCGTGGGGCTCAATCCCATGACCCTGGGATCATGACCTGAACAGAAATGAAGAGCTGGAGGTTCAATCAACTGAGCCACCCAGATGCCCCAAGATATTTCTCTTAATGGTAACAGACTATGCAGAAGTTAGAGAAACAACTGTGTGTAGACAGGGGATTTGTTTGTATTCTTAGCTTTGGGGAGAGAGAAGCATAATTAAAGATCCAGAGGGAGGAGCCTTAGCCACTACCCCCACCCCACTCCCAGAAAAACAGATAGAAAAAAAAAAAAAGGAAGAAATGATTATATAGGAAAAGAAGTAAATGACAATTTGAGTTTTAAAAACACAGAAGGGATGTAACTATAAAGAGCAGAGAAGGGCTCTCTCACTCAGATGATGACAAGAAGTACTGGGGGAAAATAAATGGAAAGAGGACTATTCGCCTATACTAGCACCTAACAGCCTACAGTCCAGCCTAAACAGAGTTGAAGATACAGGAAACTTTCCACTTTAAAATAAGGCCAGAGAACATGAAATCAGGGCACAGGCCCAGACAAGATGGCCTTCCAAAATAGAGTTGACAGATAAGGACCACCAAAGCAGGCAAAGGATAGTACCCTTCTTCTATTTCTTCTTCTTCCTCTTCTTTTTTTTTTTAGATTTTTATTTTTAAGTAATCCCTACACCCAACGTGGGGCCCAAACTCACAACCACAAGATCAAGAGTATCATGCTCCACTGAATAAGATCCTTCTTAACTATCACCACCATAGGATTACAATGGCATTTATTACAGTGGCATTGATAAATCAGTGTTGCATCTTATACATACTAAACATTCCTACAACAGAAACCCAGACTAGGATAAGTAGTATTAATCACTACATAGTGAAACACAGTAAGATTCATATCCATGCAATTATAACACCAGGAGCTTAGGAGAAGGAAAAACAAAGAAGACTTATTATCCTTGGAAGAAATGTATCTTCTTTCAGATCCCGACATATCGTGGGATGTGCCTACAGTATACTTTATAGTTTACCAGACAGTGCATGGCCTTGGTCATATCCAAACAATTAGATTTCATTGTTTGAGAGAATTTATTAAAGAAGAAAACATCTTTCTCTTGGTTATTTCCAAATGCATCGGTTTTCCTGAAGACATGACATCCTTCCTCAATGTGAATGAAACATATATATTATTTTGTGTCTCCCTGTATTTTTAGCCTTTAATGGTATACTTCATAAAGCTCAGCATTAAAATAAGCACATGTTTAAGGTGAAAATAAAATACTTTATATTGGGACAGTTGATAACATGAAATTCAAGTAAAACAATATTAGTAATATGGGTTTAAAAAGAAATGACACAAAAAGTGTAGGTGATAAATTCACGAAGAATTGTTAACATATCTATTTGGCTTGTTTTTATTCTATGTCTCTATTTTATTCTATGTCTTTCATTTTACTTATTGATGCAAAAAAAAAAAAAAAGAGAGACATCTAATAACCTTTTCAGGTTTTTAATGCACTTTGGTAGTCTTTAGGAGCTAGGAATACAGTATCCACAAATAACTCCTTGGAGCTAACAAATCCTTTGTGACTCTGAAAAGAAAACAGAAGGCAAAGATGGGTAGGCTATTCTCAATAAAGATGAGATAACATAAAATAGCACTTGATGCCTGTTTAAAATGATTTATCTTAAATATTCAGGGTTACAGACCCTCTACTGTTAAAATAATGAAAAAGAGATGACAATGAAAAGTGATGGATGATTTCTTTGTAGCTGTCTTTTCTACATTAGGGAGAGAGAAGTGAGTAGCCTAGATTCAAGTAAAGGGCAAACTAGACAAATGAAGACACTTCCTTCCATCCTCCCTTCTCAGTATCTTCTTACTACTACTGTCTGGAGCCCTACTCCCATCTTGGGTAGCCATGGTAACCTGAAGAGCCATATTCTCTCAGTGCATAGGGAAATGCAAGAGCGGGACACTTAAGAAGATGAGTATGGTTCCATTCACAACTGAAGAACAAGGGAGAACAAGATACCCAGCCAGGGAGTAGAGGGAGACAACAGAATCTGGAACTGAAAGCACCTTAGAATTCAACTCTAACTCTGATCTGACTTGCTCAAGGTCACAGGGCACCTAGGTGGCAAGGACAATATCAGAACCCAGGTGTCCTCAGCACAGCACACTGTTTACTTCCCACTGTCTCCTCATCCCAGAAGTCAATTAGAAATTACAGAAAATTTAATAACCAAGCTAATCTTATTTCCCCTTAAATCAAATCTCTTTTTTTTCTATCTTTTCATTATAGAAATTTCCAATACCGCCAAGTAGAGAGGTAAGAATAATAAACCCCATGTACCCATAGCTGAGCTTAAACCATTACCAACTTGTGGCCAGTCTTCTTTCATCCATACTCACATCACCTCCAGGATTATTTTGACATGAGTCCCAGATTTAGTATCATTATTTCTTTTTAAACATTAAGTGCTCAAAGAAGTTATATAGCTACACATGCATTAGAGACAATTTCGTTAGGAAGCTTTGGTGTCCCTATTCCATACCCTCGTGCTATTTGAGGTACTTTCTGTCTTTCTTTTTTTAAAGATTTTATTTTTAAGTAATCTCTACACCCAATCTGGGACTCAAGCGCACAGCCCTGACATCAAGAGTTGCACACTCTACTGACTGAGCCAGCCAAGTGTCCCTGAGGTATTTTCTATTTTATTTCATTGCCCTAGAACTAAAGGCCAACTCTTCGGTCAGCACAGACCAGTAAGATACGCTCTGTGACCCTGCATACACTGACAATATTAACCTCAGGGCAATGAGGAATTCTGATGAAGGGATTGTATTAGGCAACAAGCAGGAAGAGAGTTGAACTTACATCATGAGATAAATGCCTTTCTACCTTAAAGATAATCCCACTGATACCAGACACTTGTTTAAATTGGGCTTAACTCTGGCCTGAGATTAAAGCCCATTTCTTCTGTGAGTCCACATGAAAGGTACCAAATAATGTAATTCTTAAAGTATAACAAACCCACAAAATGATTATAATAAATTTTCATTCCAGTAGTGATATGACTCTCTTAGGAAAGAAACCATTTATATGTCCTAAAGGCATGATGAAAATTTTAAATTTAACAATAAATCAAGCAACACTTTGACTTCAAAATTTAAATTTTGCCCACAGAACAAATACATTCCAAAAAGACATTTAAAAGTTTCTAAAATTAGCAAACAGGATTGTACTGGTAGAACTAAGCAGATAGATAACAGTGTAGGTGTGTGTAAATGGATACTTTCGCTACCATGTTGACCATTAACATTTCCACTTCTAATTTTCTATTTCAACTCTCTCTTCCTCCACACTAGTTTTCTGTATGAATTTACAAGTATATATTTAAAAACAAGAATATATTAGAAAATCAGTGAGTGGAAAAGGAGGCGAATCAAAACTCTTAGGTTGTTTCATCCTAACTACTTTCATTTCAAATATGGATTCCCCCCCACCCTCCATGAGGAAAAAAGCCTTACAAGACACAACTTTTTACCTTGTCAAAGATTTAACCATTTATCTTTTAACAAAGTTCTGATATCCATACCTGCTGAGGTTTCTCTGAATTTGTCACTGGTCTTCTTTTTCCTCCATTTCCAAGGCTTAAAGATTTTACCGATGGTGGAGAGTTTCCCCTTCCTCTTGAAGGGAGGTGTTTGGGAGCCTGCTGTTGGACCATCTGAGTTTGCTATGGAAGCTTTGTCTAGTCCATCAACTGTATAAAGAAAAATAAAGTCAGAGAAAAGCTGTAATAAAAGTTTGAAACGACATCATGTGTTTCTTCCTGTACTGTAATAGCAAGCATGGCCGCTTTAATTGTAATCTCACATAAAGTTTATTTTCCCCTGCTTCCCAGCAGGTAGAACTCCCCTGATCTAAATCAGTAATTCAATCAGTCAGAAATTACGGCCCCCTCAGATAATCATTTTGGGGAAAAAGAAGAGAAGCGAGAGACTTACGCATTGGCTAGGGCCAGACAAATAAGGGACTGTGACACACAGATGATGCCATCTGCAGCAACTACATCAATATTTTGTGAAGGAATAGAATATTCTGAGTAGTAAAACCTTGGCTTTTGAGCCTAATCCATTCCAGAAACATGATTGTCATCCAAAGCACTTGTATATCAAAGTGAATTTCAAGAACGTTTGGCTCAGTTGGGATCTTGTGACATTCAGTGTCACATTCGTATTGCAAGACACTGCTTGTTTATGAAGTTAAAATCTGTTAGAAATGGGGGGCGCCTGGGTGGCTTGGTCAGTTAAGCGTCTGACTTTCGCTCAGGTCATGATTCCGCAGTTCGTGGGTTCGAGCCCTGCGTAGGGCTCTTTGCTGACTGCCAGCTCAGAGCCTGGAGTCTGTTTCAGAGTCTGTCACTCCCTCTCTCTCTGACCCTCCCCTGCTCACGCTGTCTCTCTCTCTCTCCTAGAAATAAATAAAACATTAAAAAAAATTTTTTTTAATTAAAAAAAATTGTTAGAAATGTTTACTTCTCTTGCGGAACACTTGCAAAACAAGTTACTTGCAATCCAAGGTTTCACTGTATTCCTAAAATTGAATTTCCTCAAAAGGCTAGTATGACATTCTCAGTAATGAATATTACAGTTATGGTATAGTTAAAACCATAGCTTCTCCTCCACAAAATTAAACGGAGTGCCAAGAAGCTAAATTCTAATTTCAGTACTAAAATTATCTTTTGCTCCTATTGAAAAAAAAAAGGGGTTTCAGGTTCATATAAACTGGTAATTTTCACTAACAATAAGAAATGTGTGGAAAGGTGGCTATCATGTGTGATAGAACTTTAGTGTCTTAATCATTTTATTAATTAGAAAAAGGCCCCAAACCCTAAGTTGTCTTGCATGATGTTCAGAACAGAAGGAAGACAATGATGGCTTATGTTATTCCAACCATTACATTTGAATGACAAAAAATTGGAAGCAGCCCAGAATGGATAAATTATGGTACTGTTCATGCAATGAAATAACACTCAGCAGTAATAATGATAAAAACCCACTGACATATTCATACAAAAACATGAATGTATCTCAAAAACATTGTGCTGAGAAAAAGCCAAACACAACAGAATACATACTGTATGGTTCCATTTATATGAAGTTCTAAAGGAGCCAAAATGAATTTATGACAATAACAAAAAAAAAAAAGAAAGAAATAAGAAAATCAGAACAGAATCAGTTGCTTCTTCGAATGAGATGGAAGTAAGAATTGAAGAGAACTTACTGGGGTGACTGAAATTATCTCAATAAGGGATAGATCATGCAAAACTCATCAAATGGTAATTTTGATATTGTTCATTTTACTTTATATAAAATTTACCTCTAAAGAACCCATAAATAAATAGTGAAGTCCAATTAATGATATGCATGCTGATATGTTTAGAAGTAAAGTGTACTGATATCCATCAAAAATAATTAATAGGGGTGCCTGGGTGGTTCAGTCAGTTAGGCATCCAACTGTGGATTTCAGCTCAGGCCATGATCTCGTGGTTTGTGAAATCGAGTCCCATGTTGGCTCTGTGCTAACAGCATGAGTCTGTTTGAGATTCTTTCTTTCTCCCTTTCTCTTTGCCCCTCCCCCACTCAGGCACACACACAAACACATACACACACACACACTCTCTCTCTCTCTCTCTCAAAAAAAATTAACTCTAAAAAAAACTAATGGACAGATAGATGGAATGAACAGAGGGATAAATACAATAAAGTAAAATAGAGCAAAACATTAAGTGTTGAATCTGGAGTGGATACATGGTGATTAACTGTGTAATTCTTTCATCTTCAAAACATTTGTAAGAAAATATTGGGAAAAACAAAAGAAAAATTGAATGGCAAGGACTTCTGCTTACAAGAAGATAGAGTAGACTCACTTTTTCCTATTCCTTCTGCTAAATGCAACTTAAAAACCTTGGATGCTTCTTATAAAATAAACGTTTAAGACTTTGTAAAGTGAAAAGCAAGTAGATCACCCTGAGACCTCAGGACCCAAGAAACAACATGGAGGTAAGACCCCTGGGGTTTCTTTTTGTCTCATATATACCAGACTTGTAGCTGAAGCAGTCACCAACCTGGAAACAACATCAGGCATAGACCAAAAAGCCTCAACAAAAGCCTACTCTCTCTAGTCAAAAGAGGAAAAAGGGACAGCCTAGAAAGATGGAAAATTTTTAGACAAGAACTGCTCTACTCCAGCTAAACACCACAGAAGAAACTATGACCATCAATGCGAGCAAAGGCTGAGTGTGGGGACTAGACATCTACCCTCACAAAGCTCTAACAAGAAGCCCCAACTCATCTGTCAGAGAGATGTCAAGAAAGACGAAGTATGGAGTTAGGACCTTCATGTCTACCAGATGGCGACGAACCATCCTCTACAGTGTCAGTAGACACTGTGTGGGAGCCTGGACTTCTATCTCTACCCAGCAGTAACAAGTGTCTCTTTTCCTCCCTACCTGCAAATATTGGGGTGCTATCAAACCACTGCCCAGTGGGAACAAGACCACCTCTATCTACCATGGTATGAGTGGAGACCACACAGAGATCTGGAAATACCACCATTCTCAAAAGTAATGATGAGCATCCCTCGCCCCCCATTTCTACCATAAGGCATTAACAGAGGATGAATGGAAAAGCTGGCTTTGACCTCTACCTGGCAGTAATGAGGTGGCACCCCTCCTCCCATTGCTGGAAAGAGGGCAGACAAAGCCAGTTTAAAAAAAAAGGATTCAATAAGATTTTGAGTCCCATAATAAAAAAATGTCTACATGTCAATCAAAAATCAGTTGGTTAAGAGTCTGACTCTTGGTTTTAGCTCAGGTCATGATCTCGTGGTTTGTGAGTTCCGGCCCCGAATCGGGCTCTGTGCTGACAGCACAGAGCCTCCTGAGATTCTCTCTCTCCCTCTCTCTGTCTCTCAAAATAAATAAACTTAAAAAAAACCTTTTTTTTAAATCCCTTGACATACCAGAACTAGAAAAATCTTAAACTGAATGAAAAGAGATCATCAACATGCACCAACACCTAATACTTGTGAGCATTTTCAAAAAAAAAAAAAAAAAAGATAAATTCCATTCTTCCCTCTAGTGATATCTATTCTAATTTTAGGTAGAAGAAATGCAAATCCTGCAGTGACTGATTCTTCCATATATGTTTCCTGACCCTATGTTACCCTATTCATACTGGCCAAAGCACAAGCAGAGAGAAATATCGGACAGACTGATTTGGAAGCTAAGCCAGAATGAAAATGTAAAATCCTTATTTACTTAACTTCCACTCTAGTCCAACCACCTTCCTCAAAGAAGGGGTAAGTCTAGAGAGGAACAATGTGTATAGTGTTTCTTCTTTTTTGAGATTTTATGCTGAAGGGCTTAATTTTGAACAATTTAAAGGTTGTGAAACATATAAGGGCTGACTATCACAAACATAGGAATGAAAGTCTACATCTCAAATTTGCCTCTGTGGCTATAGACACACATCTACTTCCCATTTTCTTCCAAGCCACATACCCCATTCCCTGACACTCCATAAAAATTCTGCTTTTGATATAAACCATTGAAGAATAATCTTCTTTTTCTCCTGAAAACAAAAATAAACAAAAGTTACATAATTCTCTAGATGACAGATGGGGAGACTGAGTGAGTGAAGAATTAAAGCGTTAATGTTAAGTTCACAGCTGCATAAGAAATTAATTGCTGTTATCTTTCTTTATGATGCATTTACAGTTCCAGTCTTTATCTCTACTCTGGAAAGGGCCTGGGCCAGTGCCAATGACCACAGCAGTGCACACATAGGCATATCTTTTTTCTGACTGAATAAATTCACCTGTAATTTTGTAATTGTCAGGTTAGTAGAGCAAACCACATTTGCAATTAGGAACCATATGATGGCACAGATGGCCACACTCCATTGTACTTCTCTTAAATCATGAATGTGTAGGGGATTTTCATCTGCTTTTGAGTAGTATGAACATAATATAAACCCTCTTCTCTCCTCCAAACACCTTGGACACTGCCAATTTCACTGAATTTTGCATTTACATGCAGAGAACAACAAATTGCTAGGTAAATCCCAGATGAAAGCCTAAATTTCCTGACTGTTTTGAAGGTTAACTGTGATCAACTTTTATGATACAAAGAATATCCTGTTCTTCACCAGAAGTTTCTTTTTCACACTTGAGATCAGCATTCTAAAATACATAAAATATTTTAGATCTTTAAATATTTTAATACTGTGAAATACAGTCATTAGCTGTTCTAAAACAGACATTTTAAATAACAACTAGGTCTATCGTCCCACCGAAAGGAGCTTTATGACTAACAGGACTTCTCCACGTCACCAACTGGTGAGAATTCAGAGAATATAGGCAGGTTTTATTTTTCATTTAAACAGAAATGTATCAAATAGGCAGTTAATAGTAATGTACCAATGCTCTGTTCCTTGGTTGTAACAAATTTATTCTACTGATAAGTGAGATGAACAACAGAAGAGATCAAGTAGGGGGTATGTGAGAACTCTCTGAACTATCTTTGCAACTTTTCTACAAATTTAAAACTATTTTAAAGTTTTATCTATTTAGAGAGAGAGAGAGAAAGCATGCACACACAAGTGGAGGAGGGGCAGAGAGGAGAGAAAGAATCCCAAACAGGCTCCCACTGTGATTGCAAAGCCCAATGTGGGGCTCAAACCCATAAACCACGAAATCATGACCTGAGCCAAAATCAAGAATGGATGCCCAAGTGACTGAGCCACCCAGTTGCACCTAGAACTATTTTAAAGGAAAGCATTCATTTTTTATAAATGTGACATTAGCTAGCATGAAGGTGCATGGGGATGAAGATTTAAGAGATTCTTAAGGGTGAGGGTTATCAGCTGAAGGGAACCCTTAGGGGGTACCACCTTTTACTAACAGTAAACATTTCTACATAAAGACGTTTTTGGAAGTTAATATGCTTTAGAATTGCCCGTCTTTCTCTCTAAAATCTCTTTTTGTCAATATTTTCAATTCCTAGTATTTTATCACTAAGAGGTATTTACAGGTCATCAAATTACTACTTCAGCACTTTTTAGCACACAATAGACCCAAATAAAGGTAACTGATAATCAAAATCTTTCAAAAGGGTAGATAACGGGATTTGAAAAATGGTGTCAGAAGTATTCACCCTTGCTTACTGTGAGACCATACAGAGAGGAAGGAGATCCAAACATACGCCCAATACTCTCTCTCTCTCTCTCTCTCTCTCTCTCACCACGTTGGGATTGGAATCTAACACAGAAGGACAGCTCTGGGAATGAAAAGGTTCTTTGTTCTTTATTTTTAAATCATTAAAGCTGAACTGTTTTCAGTAATAGAATTTTATTTAGGAATCAAACTAAATTTAAAGAACTGAAACTTATTTCACAACAATTGAGGACACGATTTTATCCATTTTTTCCCCTACACTCATGGGGACGGGAGGAGAGCGAATGGCCCGAGTCAGGAACAGAAATCCCATCACTCATGCTGGTGTGAAAGGTCTGATGAACAAGTACCCCGCAATGAACCAGCCACTGACCTACCTTGGCTTTCATTCTCTCCTGAAGGTGGCAATTAGTAAGCACTAACTGATAATCACTAATATTTACTGAGCATTTACTGCCTGCCAGGCACTGTGCTATTTGCTCCTGCTAATTCTCACAATAGCTCTGAGATAGAGGTTATTAGTTCCATTTTGGAAATGAGAAAGGTGAGAGTCACAGAGACTAAATATCTAGCTCAGTATTTGGTAACGTGTGTGTGTACGGGGGTACACTAAAGACTAAATAAAGATTTATTGACTAAATTATATGATTGATAATGATTAAGTATTTTCCTCGCGTGACACACTTGGTGTGGGTGGTGGGGCTTGGATTTTAGTCAGAAAACAATCCTGTTTCAACTGCGTGGCAAGGCGTGTTTTAACTCGGGGCTATTGAACCCACCTTGAAGGTACTGGGAGATCACTGACAGTGAGACAGGATTCTCACCCTTAGGGAGCTAACAGGATGGTTGGGGAAGCAGGTGTGATCAGTGCTCGGGGCAATGACAGGCAGGTGGGGAGGCCCGGTAACAAGGGGTAAGGCGGCAGAGCCCAAATGTGGAAGCCCTGAGGGGAGCAGCAAATGCAGACTGAGGTGACTGGGAAACTGTTTCACAGGGAGTAAGAGACTTGACCTTGACGAGGGGGGGACCAAAAAGATGAGATGACTTTTTGCTGGAAATCAAGGAAGGAACAGCCCAAACGTTGATCAAATCAAGGATGGCTGATCTTTTTAAAAAGTAAAGCCAAGAAAAACGTTCTCATTGCTATTCTGCTGGGCTCAGAACAGACACATGATACGTACTTACGGGAAATAATGAAAGCAAATTTATAAGGTCATGTTTGAACATGTGAAAGGGTTAAATGTGAAAATTTTTAGAAAGGAGCTAGAGAATTCGTGAACTTACTATATATTAATGTATATACCATTACTTAAAAAATCTGAGAATAGGGGCGCCTGGGTGGCTTAGTCGGTTAAGCGTCCGACTTTCACTTGGGTCATGATCTTGCGGTTCGTGGGTTCGGCCCCGCGTCGGGCTCTGTGCTGACTGCCAGCTCAGAGCCTGGAGCCTGTTTCAGTCTGTGACTCCCTCTCTCTCTGACCCTCCCCTGCTCACGCTGTCTCTCTCTCTCTCCTAGAAATAAATAAAACATTAAAAAAATTTTTTAAAAAAATCTGAGAATAATGCAATTTTAGAGTTAGAAAAAAATCTTGATTGGTGCAGGAAAAAACTGCTTTTCATCAGCTGACAGTTTAAAAAATAGTCAACATTAAGGTGGGAATCGTTGCTAAAAATAGTTTTTAAATTATTTAGCCATCATCTTTTAAACCCATTTAGAATAAAAAGATAGGATGTAAACAAGAAATAAAATTTAAAGAAAAAGAACAGAATGTGAAAAACACTGCTATCAATAGAGGAAAAAGGAATACTAATCTCCCTGGAGGAGGACTGCTCTCATAACTTGATTCTGTATTTGCCAATTTCCAGTCCTCTAAAACTTGAAAAGAGCTATGTTATATCAAGGGACGTGGAGTAAGATTAGTCATTCAAATTAATACTATGGAGTTTTTTCAAAATAATTTTTAGTACACATACATATAAGAAAAGAATTTATATAAGCAATCACCATCCAGTTCCAAGTCTAGAATCATTTCCAGACCCAGGAACTTCCTTGTGCTTCCCAATCAATACCCATCTTCTCCCATCCCCCAAATAATCACTGCTTTTACCCGTTACCACTGATTTGAGTTACCTGTTCTTGAACTTCAACTTAGTGGAATTATACAGCATACCTTTTGTGCCTCTCCGTTTTCACTGAATTCTATGTCTGTGACGTTCATCTAAACACATGAGCTATCCAAAGCAAAGCTCCCTGGCTACAAAATGGAAATCTGCTGTCTTAGCAAGACCTGAGATGACAGAGCCCTTGACAATGATGAGCTTTATGCACAGCTCTTCTATTTAGAAAGGATATCATTACTAATTTCTTTATGTGGAAGATGCAAATAGCATCTCCTTTGCTTTACCAGATCTGTGGGAAAGCCAATGTCTTTTGAGATTGACCTGAAACTGTACTAAGGTGGAAGCTCACGTATGCAAGATTAAAGATGGAGAACCACTTTATTTTCTGTAAATAATGACAGCTTTATGTTTATTCTTACTCTGCATATTAGGGTAGGCAGCAGTTCTGAGCTGTGCAATTCACGGAAACACTTGAGTATGACAGTATCCATTCTGGAAATTACAACTGTGTTTACTACAAGGGTTCTACATTATCCCACACATATTAAAAACCTATATGTAAAAAAAACTGAGACTTAAGAAAACTATGGGACTTTCCAAATCATTAACTAGTGGCAAAGACATAATCTAGGTCATGTGATTCCTGATCAGGGCTTTTTTCCCTATTCTGTGATTCTGTCCTCATTGGAATATGACTGGTGAACCGGAAGCACCTCCTAGTAGCTCCAAAAGAGCAGTAAGGCTCTTTTTGTAGAGCAAAACGCAAAGATACTGTGCAATCAGAAAAGGCAATGAATCTCAGTTAATGTCCTGGGTTTTAAGCATCCAACTGGAATAGTTAACTATAAGCCAAGAAGAGAATTGGGTCCCAAGCCCTGTGACCTTTGAAAAGGACCCCAATATTTCATTGCTGAAATGAGGAGACTAGGTTACATGATCTCTAGACTCCTTTCCAACTTTAAACATGTTATGATTCTCATACTGATTTGTGCTGAATGTATCGATCTTACAGGCCACAGTAAGACATGTTCTAAGTGCTTTATGAATATTGTCTCATTAACTGTCAACACAACTCTGTGAAGTGGGTGCTATTAGCATTCCCACTTCATGAATGAGGAAGGTGAGGCCCAGAGAGAACCAAGTAATTTGCCCAAGGTCACAAAACTGGTATATGGGATTCAAAGTCAATAGTTTGCCTCCAAAGAGTATCCTCTGTACAAAATGGGACAGAGGGACATGGGTGGGAATAGAGCTCTACTCTAAGAGAAGGCAAGACATAAACCCTAATGAATAAAAACTCAGTTCTACCTCCAACCACTTCCTTGGACTAATCCAAAGAATTAGAGCAGGTACTATTTTGTGACTTAAACAATGCCCAGTGTCTTCCCAGGTAACTTCATGCTGGTTGCAGACACACAGTGTGCTCTTCACTGATATTAACTATGGTCTTTTGACTGCACGTAATCCTTATTTACCATAGTATTAATTTTAGGCATTTGATATCATCAGGTTTTTAACTTGTTTTTCTAATGGAGGCAGCCATTATTTTTAAACCCCCATGGGGAAAAGCTACTAAAGACTTCCATCTGTCTGCAAGCACCAACAAAGAATTTCAGAGCTTCAACTTATGACCGATAGGCCTGCTGAATGAGTATGTTTGTCCAGCTGTATGACATCCTAATGCTCTGACATGCACAACAGCCCCTAGACTTGCTACAGGATATTTAACAGATTAAATAATATCACTTGTATCAGGGCCCTGAGGAAACTCTGATTGAGTAGAAAAAGGATCGCTTTGCAAAAGGAAAATCACTTTTATTGGGAAGTAAATGCATTTCAAGTTTCAAATACCACTGTTATCACAATAAGCAAAGAGTTCTGTCTATGAACACGTTTGATGGCTCTGCTTGGGAATAGCAAGAACTTTGCTGCAGAAGTGAAAACTAAGAAGAAAGGAAACAACCAACATTCAACTTTCCTTCTCCTACCCTAATCATCTCTTATAACTCCCTGAGTCTGAGTGGGGAGCAGGTCACGGCGTGTGGAGGTTACACCGTGTTTGTGAAAATGAAGAAAAGGTAGACACATCTCCAATGGGCAAAAGACCAAGAGAATTTGACCTCCTCTATGTTAAGATAATGACCACTCGGTTTGCTGAGCGTGGGCACAGGGATGCAACTCAAGGGGAGAAACGGGCAGACCTTATGGATAAGGTATAAAACTAAATCAAATGAAATTTTATATTAACTAAGTGGCTAAATTATTTCCCATTGTGGATGAATGTAACACAAGTAATAATAAAATAATACAATAAATCTGGACCAACATCTTTAGGTTAAAAAGCTGGTGGATAAATAAGAGCCTTGAGAATCCACATATAATGTGATAACTCTGTCTATAGTCTAACAGTCCCCTGGCAGTCACCCCAAGTCACCAAGCTGGTATCTGTGAAGAGAACGGTGGCCACATGCAGAATTCCAGACTACCTACCCAAGGCAGAAATGAAAACTACAGGCTTATCCCATGTTAGGCAGCGTTGCTGGGAGGAGAATTTATGTTGTAAAGAATCCCCAGGGCTCCCAGATTTATATCCTTATAGTTCAGTTAAGAGGTGACTGCAACAACCAGGCATCTGAACTTGGAGAGCAGTGAAAATGAATTAGAAATGATGAATGGATCCAAGGGACACTGAGGAAAAAGAAGTGAGGAGACAGGGGAACTGTCTGGAGAAGTCATGAAGAATTCTACAGCCTGAACCTCTCTAAGGTGTGGTGGAATGCAGAGAGACAACTTGGAGAAAGACCTGTGGCTTGTGTTCAGGCACCCTGAACTTCAGGTGTTGGCAGGACATTCAAGGGAAGATGTCCAGCAGACAGTCAGAAATACATTATTGGCACACAAGCGGGAAGTCGATGTTGAAGTTATCTGGGGGAGTCTTCCAAACAAAAGCAGCCAGAGGTAAACTCTTAGAAAATGACTACATTTAGGCAGTAGGCTGTATATCTTAAAGAACCTTGGACTTCCCTTATGCTGAGAACAAGTTTACATGTTTTAAAATCACAAAGCGTAGGGGATACTTGGTCATGTTTATGGACCGAGGGGAAAGAGCCTGAAGGGAGAGAGTGTGGAACCCTAAGAGAGATCTGACTAGCCCTGTGGGAATGGATGTCTCCTCAGGATAACAGTGAGACTCCAGGTGGAAAAGGATCAAATGATCCTCATTTGATGAATGTGAGGAAGTGAGCTAGGAGTCAGAGGGTGACATGAAGAGGAACTCTGCAGGATGGTACATATGTCAAGTGAGAATACACACACTACTAGAAGCCAAGCAGGCAGGAATGGCAGTCGGGAGTGGATCAAACATCAAAAGGAGGGCAGACACCACCACCACCCCCTGCCCCACCCATCACAGAGTTACCAGGGAAGCAGTGCAAGGAGAGGTGGGTTTCAGATAAAACTAAAAAGGGAGGAAGGAGAAGTCCACAAAAAGAGAAGAATGCCAAAAACTCTCTTCACTGTGGAATACACTGATCCATTCACAATTAATGTATTTAGCAAGTGTTATAGACAAGGTAATGCCCTGAGGCAATAATGGTGAGCAAAACTGGATTGGATCGCTGCCCTCAGGAGGCCTACAGTCTTATGAGAGGGGCTGACATTATTCAAGTGACCATCATTCCAATACAGAAACATGGCACGCAATGAGAGCCCGGGGCACATGGGTGGCCAGAGGCGCTCAGACTAGTTCTTGGGATAAGCATGGCATGAAATACTCTCCCAGTTCTGTGTTAAAATTCAGGGCAAGGCAAGGGTTATCGAGATTCAGTTTAGTTTCATAACATTGCTTAAAAGATAGAAATACCCTGTCCAAATTGGGCAGGAGACCATTTAAAAGTCACTAAAAAGCAAAGGATTAACATTCCTTAGTTTGTACACCTAATTCTCTAGAGACAGAGGGAAAGAGGAAGGGATGGGGGGCGGGGAGGGGAGAGAATTCCATTGGTTGTTTTTTTTAAAAAATAATTTTATGGTAATGATGCCTTTAGGGCTGATTTTAAATTTTTTCTCTCATATAGTCACTAAGGATCTCCCACTTACAAGATGTTCTATTTTGGTTTCTTTCTCTAAAATGACATGTGTGTCAAGCAAGCGTTCTAGAGAGCGAATTATTCCAGCAGGACTTGGGTATGACACCATGCAGAAAGCCTCTGAATCCAATTAGGGCACCATCAAGCCAACCAGCTGATGCCAAAACTCTTTTCTGATATACTTTTTATTAAGATTTTCAATGCTGGCCTGAAGGAATGTTCAATGTGCACTAGAATGATGAAAAAAAAACAAACCCATGACCAAACTTCAGAAGTAGCTAGTTGCAATTCATCAACTTTTCCAGAAGCCATAAAAATAACTTTTAATTGTTATTGTTCTTAAGTGAGTAGGGAAAAAAAAAAAAAGAAAGATGGTATCTTCGAGGAACAAGTATATGTAGAAAAAGTAATGGTGCTCCCTACTAGATCATGAGTCCCATGAGGGCAGACACCAAAAGAATTCTATTCTTGGTGGTACCCCCACCCTGTACCCAGGCCACCGAAGGCACTTACTAAATATTTACAAAATGAATAACTAAATCGTGGACAAATGTTTGGCAATAGCGTACAAGGCCTGGCCTAACTAGGCTATGATTTATTTTAGCAGGTCTTTAGATTTTTCACACAGAGGAAATTGTTTCCAACAGTGCCTTCCTGTAGAACTCCAAATATTTTGAAAGATAACATAACAAACACTAAAGTTTGAAATTGAGAAAATATCAAAGCCAGCAGGAAGGATGATTAACACTCATAAGAATGGTACAGACATTGTTGACAAATTTTTCAGGTGAACAAAGCCTTACTTGCTGCTTACTGTGTAATTTTTAAAAGACAATCCATCAAGACAAACAACTGGAAAAAAACAGCTGGAATAATTTATGTGTGAAAGAGTCTTTTAAGAATTTTGTACTTTTAGAGGGCAGCGAGTAGCGCAACTTAATGTTTTCACGAGCTACCCCTCCACACACCCCACGATGACATTTCCTTCTTTCTTCTCTCTAAACATGTTAGGCAATTCAGACTTTTCTTCAGCCTTAATTTTCTTTCTCCTAACTGGGAGAGTCAGAAAGGCAATTTAGATTCACGGCAAAGAAACTGGAAAGGCACATTATCCCACTAAACTGAAACTAAATCCAAATTCCATTTGTTTTTCCATTCTTTTCAGGCATTACACGTGAGAATTTGAATCTCTTAGAAAATACGAAACCACACAGAAAACTCTAAAAACATTTTAAACCGGAGATCAAATTCTGTCAAAATATAACACTGTGGATGTCTAGCTCTGTATTGATACTTTAGCGGTTTGATTCACCAATGACATCAGAAACTTAGAGCTACAAAGCCCTTCACACAGCAGCCCTGTGTTGTGGTGGCAGAGACCTGACTATACAACGTAACGTGCTCAATTACTAGGAATCATTCTTTAAGATTGGTGACCAGCAGCAAAGTTTTGTTCCACCCTAAATAGAAAATACCACCTCTCCCATCTCACCTTTCAACCGAGAATCAAATATCTCCTGTTATACCAGTATCTTAAGAGGAACAAACACAAATGCGAGAATGACTGACTCTTAGCGTACTCTGTATTAAAACTCCCAGGGAAGTAAGAAAATGTTTTCTTTTGTTTTAGTCTTTAGCTTATTTGGCACCCTGGTGACACCTAGTATATGTTAAAAGAGAGAGAGAAAAAGAGAGGATGGAAGGAAGAGGAAGAAAGGAAAGAATGAAGAAGGAAGGAGAAAGAAAAGAGAAGAGAAGAGAAGAGAAGAGAAGAGAAGAGAAGAGAAGAGAAGGAAGAAGAAAGGAAGGAAGGAAGGAGGGAAGGAAGGAAGGAAGGAAGGAAAGAAGAGGAAAGGGAGAGAAAGAAAATCATTTTAAGTATGAACACAGACCTATAAGTACCACTGAGAGAAAACATGTGCCTTGGGGTCATTAAGACTTGAATTTAATAATCTGTTCTTCCATCTCCTAGCTGGTAATCTTGGGCAAGTCATTCAACCTCTCAGAGTCTCTTCCTCATCCACAGAATGGGACGATACAATTTACCATCTGGGTTCTTGCCAGGGTTAACAGAAATGATACCCGCAAAGAGTCATACTGAGTCACCAATACTTAAGAAAGGTGAATGTCTTCCATTGCTTTTTTTCCCCTACTCCTACACGAGCAAGTGAAAGGGGGGCTGTTAAAAGGTTTTGAGGGGAACAAATCATAGAAAGTGGGTTATGTGCTATTTGGAGCAACTGGGAGACTGAAATGTCTTTGAAAAGCTATTTTCCGGGTCTTCCAGGGGCTCTAGAAAAACAAAAACACCCTGTACAAAATGGACTCCTGCACAGAGCCACCTGTGTTCTCCACTCTGTATTCTCCACTAATCTCAGGACGATTGGTGAGAGCTGCAGAGAACCAGCAAGCACTCGCACTCAAGGGAAACCGCACAGCAGAAGAGTGTGGGGGGCGGGGGGGCGGATGGAGGGGGGTAAACAAGCAAGAAGGTTGACATCACCTACAAGAAAGGGAGAGAACAGCCAGAACTGGATTTGGCTCTATTTCCCACCAGCTGGGAAGTTGCAGTTTATTTTTACACTTGTACCTGCAAAAAAATTAAAAAGTAAAGTAAAAAAACCAAAAAAACCAAAAAACCTATTTTATTCAAAAGACCTGTTGTTCAACTTGGTGAATCCTTATGAACTGTGTTGAAAATTCAGTTATTGAACTGTCTGCATCTAGTTGAGCTACACGTTGTTGTTGCCCTTAGTTGTTGTTGTTTTTTGTTTTGTTTTCTTTTTTTTTTTCAGCCTGCGCTATTTAAGTGTTGCTATAGCGGCCAAATATAGGAAGTTGCGTTTTAGTCCGGTTTCCGAATATGCCCAATGTCAAAATCTGAGGAGAAAAAAAGTCCCGTCCCATGATTCTGTTAAGCTCAAATTCCTTAGTGTTAAGAGCACCTTTAAATTCAACATATGAGTTGAAGAGTCCTTCAGGACTCGTATTTACTGAGTGAGAATCATCATCTACTGGTCTGGCTAAGAAATTGTTATCAAGGGGACCTCTGCTTATTCTACACCATCCCCTTTTTGAGATCTAACAGGAACTTCGTGCTCTTTCTTTTTGCCCCTGGGACTAGAAAACCAGCAATAAAAATAATGTAAGCCTAGCACTACCCCACCATAAGTCAGTATTCATTAAATCCTTATCAGTTATCTCCATTGAGTATAGTAAGATTCCATCTTTAGATCTTAGGATATGGAGGTCTGAATCTGATCAAGCCAGGCTTGAATCCCATTGAAATGCTCTCACTTGGAAGAACACCATTATTCTGTGACTTGTAACCGTCCTTAGAATGAGTGTTTGCCCTATTCTAATCTGCTTAATACCTTAAAAAACCAAAGTATCAGGATCACAACGGGTGTGGAGCTTAACTGAAAATTCCTGCACATCCAACTCCTACTCTGTCACCATTTAGATTCAGATCAGGGCCCAAAAGATTACTGGATCTGGCATGCAGCTTCTCAGGAATGCCTCATATCTCAGCCATCTCAAGGTCTAACTTACTTTTAGGAAACTCCTGGTCCAAAAGATGCCAAAAAATTAAATACAGTAATCTCTTAGGTGACGGGAGAGTTTTAAACTCTTTCAAGGGAGGATCTGGGTTTGCTGGATTCCAAAGCATCCGTCTTACTTGCGTGTTTACATGGCTCAAGGGGCCTGTTCCACGTAAATTAAAAAACTTTTGGACCTCAAGGAAGTGGGTGTGTTTTTGAAGCACTATCTTCATGTCTTGTGACAAGATGAACAAGTCCACCCAATCGGTCCATCCCAGTAAAGACTTTCCTATGAAATTTAGCAAGAGATAGGAAGATATTATCGAAAGCCGGCTAGGTGCTGTGCAATGTGCATGGGACATAATATAAATGTGTTTAGTCACATGTGAATCATCTTTGAATTACCAACCTGATTCAATGGGGCTGCTGCATTTTCTGGCAAGACCATTCTTGTTCTGGCTTTAGTTTGACAGGTGTTTTAACACTATCTTTCTTTAGCAGCCCTATTCATTTTATTTCTTATTTTAGCAGCTTTTTGTGAAGAAACATGTCGCTCTGCTGGATATCAAACACATCTAAGATAATAAAAGCATACAGAGTAAGAAAAAAATCAAACACAGAAAAGAGGAATATATATAAGTAGTGACATTTGGGAATAAAGCATTTCTCTAAATAGTGTGCCTCACATTCAGGGATCTCAAAGAAGATTATAAAACCTAGTCAGGTGGTACTTATATAGTTGCAGACCACAATGGATTAGCATCTTCATAAGCATTTTTTTTCTTAGCATTACTCAATCAATTTGATGCTCCACTCACAATGTAATTATTTCTTACACAAGTATAGCAGAAACACAGTGTTCATATGCACTACTTTCTAATTTTACCACATACGCTCTTTACGTTCGATGCCTCATCTCTTGAGTGGCACTGCCTAGTGACACTGGTTGGGTCCCATTGCCAAAAAACACCTTCAATGCATCCTCTTACTCAGGTCATATCTTAACTGAGTCTGTGGCATTGTTGAAGATGAGCAGGAAAGAAGCTACACTCTGTTAGGAAGCGGAATTGAAGAAACCAGAAAAAAGGCAATGGATCCAATGTGTTTATGGGCCATTGTGAATGGATCTCAGTTTGTAAAACTGTTTGAAGGATAATTGCTATGGCTGAATTTTGTCCCCCCAAATTCATATGTTGAAGTATTAATCGTAAGAACGTCAGAATGTGACTGTATTTGGATAGGTCTTTAAAAGGGTATTTAAGGTAAAATGAGGTCATATGTGGGAGTCCTAATCCAGTTACTGGTGTCCTTGTAAGATCATAAAGACTAGATACATGTGTGGGTTCACAGACCATATGGGGATCTTGGGGGAAAGTGTGGCAAGGAGAGCGACCTTAGAAGAATCCAAACCTTGATCTTGGACTTCTAAGTGTTAAGTAGTAAGTTCTTAGACCCCAAAACTGTGAGAAAACGAAAGTCTGTTGTTTAAGCCAACCCTATCTGTAGTAATTTGTTATGGTAGCCATAGCAAAATAAATACAGACTTCTTCCCTTATCTGTTAAGCTGTCTATTCGTATACTGAAGGTAGAATGAAAATGTCACACAGCTTCCTACCTCTCTACCCCACCCCACCTAACAGAAGGGAAAAGAAAAGTTCTTTCAAGGCTTCTGCTAGGATCACTTTACAATGACGTTACAAATTAAAACACCATTATTTGGGGGCGCCTGGGTGGCTCAGTCAGTTGAGCGTCCGACTTTGGCTCAGATCAAGATCTCACGGTTCATGGGTTCAGGCCCCGCGTCGGTCTCTGTGCTGACAGCTAGCTCTGAGCCTGGAGCCTGTTTCAGATTCTGTGTCTCCCTCTCTCTCTGACCCTCCCCTGCTCATGCTGTCTCTCTCTCTCTCTCTCAGAAATAAATTAAAAAACTGAAAAACAACCCCATCATTTGAAAAATGAGGTGTCCATGTGTTGTGACATTCCATGTCCTGACGACTAAACGGGGTTCGGGTTTTTTTTCAAGTCTACAGTTCTAGATCCTTCTTAAAAACCTCCAGTTTGATTTTATTCTTTTCATGTTTTCTTTAACAAACTGGCAGCCAAGTACTTTCCAAGCGACAGAACACTAGTTGCTCACATATGTATATAATTCCATTTTAGCAGACTTGAGGAAAATGAAACACTGCTCTGTTAGGCACACAGGAACATTCAACATGAGCTCAGTTAACTCGTTCTGGCTTAGTCCAAGTTTCCATCCTCAGCTGGCTCCTCAAACCTGGCAGGCCAGCACAAGTTCACTTCACAGATGTAGAAGAAATTTTGAAGAACACAGAATCCCTTTAAATAGATGAAATCGGCAACTGCAATTCTGAATCATTCTGTCAGGCTGCCCTCCTCAGCCCTGTGGGCTACCCGGCTGTGGTCAGAAACATTTTTATTCTGGAAGGAAGGTCCAAGGAGGCAATGCTCAGCAGGCCCTCCTCAGAACACCTTGGGCAAACAACAGTGGCCTTTCCTGGGTGAGGCTCAGAAACCCTTTAGAAAAAGCTTTTAAGAGACTCCCAATTAAACCTAGATTTTACTTCACACTGGGCAACGTACTGCAAAACAGGCACGTCACTGAAAGCAAAGACCCCGGAAGTGCAAACAGGCAAAAATAAAGAGCCAAACGTTTCCAAAAGGAGCACATGAAAAGAATGTTTAAATAAGTGATTGCTTCCTTTTGAAGTTTTCAGGACTTGCTGCCCACATTTCTAAAAGAGAAAAGGGCTCGGCCTCCTTTTTTGAAAATATATTTGTCTAAAAGCTTTCTTACAGGCCCTCCCACGATTAAACACCTGTTCTAATCCAGCCCCTGCTCTGTCGCTTTGCTTCCTCCTTAATTAGCACACAGCCACCTCCGATGAAGTTGACAGGGGTCTTCCTAAAAAGGCAACTGACTCAAAACTCTGTGTCCTTTCCTTAAACGGGGATTGTCATTCTGCAGATAGCTTCTTTCCCTTTGCATGTTAACTGCATTTACCTCAAACCCAACTCTTGTGGGAAATGAACTCTTTTGCAGTCGGTAATATTAGCAAAATGTATGTTGGAGCAAAAAAACTTTTGGCAATGCCATTTTACCAAAATTGTCCTTGACAATGGGAAGACTTGCTTAGGAACAGGACATATTAACAGCCAAATTCATCAAGGCACTGGATACAGAGCATCAGTGTTTTTGAACTGGACATTTTGTAACTTCTCGCTCAGGTCAAGAGAAGTCACACATTGTTAATGAAGGGAAATTTTCATGTGAAGCCGCTTTTTAAAACACTGCTAACCTCTAGAGGATGCTTCTCACATTAAGAACTTTCTGGAATGTTTGCTGAAAATTCAGATTCTGAGGCCCCTCTCCAAAAGATGGATTTTGCTGTTCTAGAATATGTGGCCCAGAAGAGGAATATTTTTCACAAGCATACTAAGTGATTCTCGCAATCAGGCAAGTCTGTGAAACACCATTATTATCACAGTAAACATATTTTTAAATTAGTCCATTCAGCTATAAAACATTAAACTTTCACAGAATATATTTTTTAGACTGTAATAACATGAGCAGGTCAAAGTTGAGTTCTCGTGTGACAATTTTTCAAGAAAGTCTCTTGAAATTAATTAAAAGCTATTTGCCGAAGAGAAAAAATTAATCTACATAAATCTACATAAAGAGGAAATGTTAATTGTGATTAATTGTAAGTGACAGTGGATAGTTTTACATATTTTTCAGCAACTTTGCTTTGCTGCCTTATGACCCAGTCAAGCTATCCTCCAAGTAGAAAGACAAAATAAAAATATAAAAATATAAAAATTCTTCTTATAGGAAGTCTCAAAAAAAAACATGCCCCATGAGCTTTTCCCAAGAAGCTACCTGGGAGCTCTCTCTACATAAGGAAATAGACCCGGAAGAAAATAAGACATTGATCTAGCAATCCGAATGTCCAACACAAGAGGTAAGTGATAAGCCTCCCAGGATGATATGAAGAGAGATCTAGGGATATAGGCAGCAGGCGTAAAGGAAACCCAGTCCAATTTGGCCACAGTTCAAGATGAACTTGACAGAATAACAAAAGTGTTTGAACATACTGAGAAGAGATTTACGTAACTGGGGAAAATTTGGGGATGAGTATGCGGGACCCTTAGCAAGCAAACAAAAATACCAGTAAGGAAAGCAAATGCCATTCAGGAAAGAAAAAGTAATCATGGTTTACCACAGGCTTCACTCTCATCAACTTTTGACATTGTTACACGGAATACTGGTCTAATCAAAAGTGCAGTGGGAGAATGCTGGGAAGCTGAGAACAGGATTATGGGAAATGCGTGATGGGGGGTAGGGGGGACAGGGGTCAGAGAAAGTGTGGAAAACAAAGCCTCATCTTCAATTTCCAAACTGTGAGTCCACTAACAATGTGTCAAGCTGAACAATAGGTAATTAACAATGTAAGCATGCTATTTAGAGACTGGAGGTAAATACTAAGAACGGGTTTAAACAACTGTACATTTCTTGGACGCTACTGAACCTTCCACTCCGTTCCTATCCCTCTACTAATATCCGAATTGGCCAAAAAGGGCTGTTCACTGACTCAACAGTTGTATCAGGCACATACCTCAGAATAAGAAGGCAGATTAGGAAACAAGATAAGGTGCCTTCGCTTCTGGGGCTTAGGTTCTAGTGAAGGGAGTACTGACAAAGACACATGTGAAGAAACAGAACAGGGGCGCCTGGGTGGCGCAGCTGGCTAAGCATCCTGCCTCTTGCTTTCGGCTCAGGGCGGAACAGTTCCTGAGATCCAGCCCTGCGTCGGGCTCCCCGCTGAAAAGCTTAGAGCCTGCTCGGGATCCTCTCTCTCTGCCCCTCTCCTCCACCTCGGCTTGCACACAGGGCACACTTTCTCTCTCAAAATAAACAATACTCTTAAAAATATATATATTTAGGGCGCCTGGGCTTAGTCTGCAACAGTCCGACTTTCGCTAGGTCATGATCTTGCGGTTTGGTGGTTCGAGCCCCACGTCCTCTTGTGCTGACTGCCGGCTCAGAGCCTGGAGCCTGTTTCACCTGTGACTCTCTCTCTGACCCTCCCTGCTCATGCTGCTCTCTCTCTCCTAGAAATAAATATATATATATATATTTAAAGAAAAAGCAGGATTATCTGAGAGACCAGAGCAATGAAGGAGAAAGGCCTGTGGCCTGAGGAGAGGGGCAGGCTCCTCTCAAGAGGGCTGGACAAGGAAGGTCTCCATGAAGCCGGAGACTGAAGGAGTCAGCTATGGAAGGAGCTAGCGGAGTGTCCCTTACATGCAGGACCAAGAGGGAGCAGCAACTTCCAAGGTCACAGGTCAGAGCAGGCCAGCCCTGTCTGATGACTGGAAATGGGAGGAAGGCTCTGACATGGGGGAGGGACCAAGGATCGGGGAGAATCCTGTGCGGCCTTGTGGGCCCGGTAAGCAATCTGGATTCCATTCTAAGGGCAATGGGAAGACACAGGAAGGCAGTGAGTAAGGAAGAGATGTGATTTATGTTTTAAAACATTACTTCAGCTGCTGTGTGGTACATGAACTGCAGAAGGCCAAGAACAGAAGCAGGAGACGAGCTCCAATTCACTACGGTTGTGCAATGAGCGTGGGCAGGGCCTGGATGGTGGCAGTAGAGACAGAAGTGCATGGGCTACAGAGGTATCTTGAAAGCAAAACGTATAGGACACATGGATGGTTCGGTCAGGAGGGGAAGGGAAAACTCGAGGAGGCTTCCTCCACTTCAGCTAGAAGGAGTGAGTGGTTGGAGGTTGAAAGTGCAGGGAAGGAGTTGGGAGGGTAAACCCAAGCCTTTGGTTTAGACCTTCTACCTGAAGGCTGCCCATTAAAGACCCAAGCCGACCTGCCCAATAGGCACTGGCGTAGCCGAGCCTGGAGAACAAGGTGACCGCAGAGTTGCAGATACAGACGGGGGCATCGCCCCACTCCCACTTCTCTAGCCACTCCCCCAGGTCAGGCGTTCATGTCACCTTGCTGGATTATCCGATCTCTAGGGCCTGCCAAGGTCTCCCCCCAGGAAATCCGTACAGCAGGCAAGGCAGGCAGATTCACCCCCTGGGGCAAAGCTCTAATCATTTCTCATCTGATAAAAAAAACCTTCAGTGCTTCCCCACCACCTGTGTTCTTCCAGAGTCAGGATTCTTGTCCCCTTTCTATACTTTCTGGCCTCATTGGTCCCCAGGGGTCCCTTCCCTCCTACCTTCCCTTCTGCCTGTCTCCACTAAGTGGATGCGCCTTCTAGCACAGACCCTTATGGGCAGGGTCTATTATGATTTCCCTTTGAATCTTCCCCCATGGCCCAGCACAGAGCCTTCCGTGTAATTACTTCACTTTTTTTTTCAACTTTTAAAAAATGTTTATTTGTTCATTTTGAGAGAGAGAGAGAGAGAGCACGCATGTGAGCATAAGTGGGGGAGGGACAGAGAGAGAGAAAGAATCGCAAACAGGCTCCATGCTCTCAGCACCAAGCCCCCATGCGAGGGCTTGAACTTACAAACAGTGAGATCATGACTTGAGCTGAAATCAAGAGTCACATGCTTAACTGACTGAGCCACCCAGGTGCACCAGTAACACCTTACAAAATGAGACAATTTGCAGGCATGTAGCCGCCAAGCACATACCAGCACAGGTTTCCAAGTTATTCTTAAGCAAAACACCACTTCAGTCCCTCCTTTGTCAACCAAAATTCCCTTAGTGTTAATGGCTGGAATGTTATACTTGCCAGGTTTATATGAATAAAAACATCCAGCCCCTTG
This sequence comes from Proteles cristata cristata, assembly GCA_017311185.1. NCBI lineage: Eukaryota > Metazoa > Chordata > Mammalia > Carnivora > Hyaenidae > Proteles > Proteles cristata. The sequence continues at coordinate 324,449 of JAESUZ010003484.1, read as the reverse complement.
AAACAAAAATAAATGGAGGACTAGTAAGCAAATATAAACGATAACAGAGCAAACTTTTAAAAGTAATGTTATTTGCCCATTCCCTTCTGGGGAACAAAAACTGTTGTTTTTGGTTTGGGTTCCCCTGCTTCAGATAGCAGTGGGATACAGGGTGGACCAGAAGTGTTTATTTGCTTAAGACTATTTCTACCTCAGAGAACTTTTACGTCAGTTGAGTCCCCTTACTCCCAAGAATAGGCAGTTAGCCTATAACACTGAAATCCCTCAAGACCAGAAAACGTGTTGGAACTTCTCCTTTATTCAAGTTAAAGAGGCTTAATTAGACCCAGAGCCCTTATCTCCTTCCCTCCTGCATTAAATAGGCAAAAGGTGAAGTCTGACTTCCTCACCGATTGTTATCCTTAGACTCCTGAAGGTAAAATACATCTACACTAAAAATATTTGGGATATTACTCACTGACCAGACCTGGTGAGCTGTGGACCAACGAGAAATAAATGAAATTCAAATGTTTGTTCATTTTCCTTCTCTCTATGTGAGTGACATATGCACTATGATCAAACAGACTAAGAAGAAGAAACCCCAAGAGAAGATGGCTACAAGGACCTATATTTTTGTTTTCATCATGGAATTCGCAAGAAAAAAAAAAGTGGCTAAAAAACAGCCAATGAACTTAAAACTGAATCTGATTTCATGACAACTAGAAAAAAAGCCAGTATGATTGCAGGTTAGCTCATGGCTTTAATTCCAGTGGAGGTCCAGGCAGACCCTGGATTGGAAGCCCAGGCCACTGTCATGTCCAAAGCAGATGACAATGGAGGCTATCACACTACGACCTCACAAATGAATTTCCTCTCCTCTGTATAATTTTTCTTCATGCACATATTTTAATAATAGAACCATTATTTTAAACCTGCCTTTTTAAAGTATTATGTTATTTATTATATAAATCACTTTTCAAAATTATGTTTTACACCATTTTTAAGTAGCTTATTCTATCATTTGACTGTGTCCCACATAATTGAAAAAATTTCTTGGTTTTCAACAACTATTTCCAATTTTTGACTTTCATAAACATTACCCCAGTGAGCAAGAAATTACTTCATTTACAATATGCTTCTAAACGTAGAACTGTTGGGCCTGTGTGTATGAACATTTTAAGGTTTTTTAATATATGTCATCAAGCTGCCCTTCTGATAATGTACCCATTTAAACTATCACAAGACAATTATCTGAGAATCATTCTAATCCTTGCTCAATGGATGGATGATCGATAGCATCTTTTTTCTTTTCATTAAATTGCTAATACTATTTCACATACCAATTGGTGACTTATGTCACTTCTTTGGTTAAGTAACGTGGGCAAGGTAACTCTTGAGCTTTAATTTTCCTCATCTGTAAAATGAGGATTATTAATAAACTGGATGTTGTGAGGAGATTAGACAGTTAATTTTTTGATAGTTCCTACAGTGAGTTTAGTGAGTTCATAATTATAGTCATCAGATACTTTGAAAAAGGCCTTTACTTGTTCTTTTCTTGTTTTTCTATTTGAGAATTTACCTTTTTCTTATCAACTTATTTTTCTTACCTATTTTTAAGGGTCTTAGTACATAAAGATATTAGTCATTGTTTTCAATATACTAAATGCAAACATTTTGTCAACTTTATTTCCTTTTTCAGTTTTCTGCTGATGGGGCTTTTTGCTATGCATAAGTTTTAAAATATCATTAAATCATTCACTTTAAATCAAAATAAGTTACAGAGATCCAATACTCAAATACAAGAAAGATAGCAAAGTGTGTATCTTTAACTCTAGTTTATAAGAAAGGATTGATAAATTGGACCAAGTAAAAACAAGAGTTTTTATATGAAAAAATTAAACAAATTTAAGAGGTAAGACACACAGAAAAAAATGAAAAGCACAAGGCTAATCTCCTTAACACAAAAACCTATAAGAAAAAGAGATACAAATGCCCCGCTTCATTCATAATCAAAGTGAGAGATCCCTTTTTACATATAGATTGAAATGGATTTTTTCAAATTAATTATGCATAACATTGTAGTCATGTAGAGTTGTGCAGCATGTTCACTGCACAAGGACATCTAGGCAAGGGAGTATGCTGGGGCTCCATTCCTGCTAATGTTCCACTTGCTAAATCATGTGCCTGCAGGGCTGCCTCAAACAGAAGGAGTGACTTCAGTTTCTCACAAAGCACTATATGGTCTAAGAGAAAGCCTGATATGCATGCGGTGTTGGTGAGAGTTCAGAAAAAGGAATCTCACATACTAAGCAGATATATTGATACAGCCTCTTGGAGAGTAGTTTGGCAAAATCTACTAAAATAAAATATACAAATCTTTTGACACTACAATTCCACTGCTAAAATTTACTGGTACATGTATAGTTCAAGATGTTCAGATAAAGATGTTCATTTCAGCATTTTTCATAATAGCACATACATAAAAGAACGCTAAAACAATCTAAAAATATGAACGTATAATATAAAAACATAAGTTCTTTTAAAAATTATGATACACCTACATATTATAAAATTACTTGTTTATAAGATAAAAGAGATTTGGTGCCTACTTGGCTCAGGTCACAATCTCATATTTTGTAAATTCGTGTCCCATACTGGGTGAGCTTAAGCCCGGCTTTGGTGAGCCCCATTCTCTCTCATTCTCTCTCTCTCTCTCTCTGTCTCTCTCTTAAAAAAAAAAAAATAGATTAGGGGCGCCTGGATGGCCCAGTTGGTTAAGCATCTGACTTCACCTCAGGTCATGATCTCACTGTCTGTAGGTTCAAGCCTCACTTGGGCTCTGTGCTGCCAGCTTAGAGCCTGGAGCCTGCTTCAGATTCTGTGTCTCCCTCTCTCTCTGCCCCTCCCCTGCTTGCTCTCTGTCTCTGTCTCTCAAAATAAAAAAATAAAGTCATAAAAAAAATAGATTGAAGAGATTAATATGGAAATATTTTGAAGTTACAGTACATGAAAAGCTCAAACTCTAGAGCAGTAAATGTAACAGGTCTTGCTTGTATTTTGATAAAGATAGATACCTGAGTGAAAACTGTCTGAAATGGGGGGGCGGGGGGGGAGTTGTTTATTCCAGGTTATAATTGGTAAGAAACTGGGGAGGGAGTCAAGCTCACTTTTAGCCTGAATCGTCTTGTAAATTTGACCTTTGACCATGTGACATGTTATTTTCATTAAGGAAAATCAACTCTATCCCTTTTGCCTTCATGATTTCTTCTTATACCAGGTTTACACAGAAATGGGAAAGTATTCTGGGCAGGAAAAATATAAGGCCCTGACCAAAATATGAAAACCTAGAAACACAAATACATATAGATTCCATCATGGCCTGGATGTGATATGCAAACTTTATTCACTCATTCCTTTGTCTCCTAAAAATTAAAGAATGGCTTTCTCTGCCCTTTTAACTCAAGGGCTGAGGTGAAGCAACCAAGAGTTGGTCTGTATGACACAGTGGGGGTGGGGTGGTCCTGAAGAAGACTAGAAGAAATAATTACTAGATTCAGATACCAGCCTTCAGACAACAGAGCCAGAGTAACACAAAATTCCTGATGTAAAAAACAAATAAACATAACTCTCATTCCTATGATCATTGGCTTAACATGATCAGGCTGTTCATTGAGAATATCACTGATTCAGTCATATATTCAACAAACATTTATTGTATCCAATCTAGCATGCCTTATACTTGGTGAGGGGAATACTGAGGTCTCAATGCTTCTAGAGCATTAGGCCAGAGGGTACTGAAACCACCCTATTTGGTGACTGTTTTTCCTGTGCTTAGAAATAATGGATACACTCTTCAATAAAATACTAGCAAACCAAATCCAGCAACACATAAAAAGGATTATATGCCATACCTAAGGAAGCTTTATTCCAGGAATGCAAACTTGGTTTAATATCTGAAAATCAATTAATGCTATATAACAGGACAAAGAACAAAAAACATATGATCATCTCAATAGAGGCAAACAAACAAAGGCTTTGATTCTTGCATGATAAAGATGTTCCCAAACTAGGAAGAGAAGGGAATCTTTCGATAAAGGGGGTCTATGAAAAACCCACAACTAACATGATACTAAATGGTAAAAACTGATTGCTTTCCCTCTTAGATCTGGAAGAAGACAAGAACGTTCACTCTTGGACTCTGTCATGGTGGATTTGCTAAAAAAAAAAAAAAAAAAAAAGACCACCAGCCTTGTGGGACATGTCAGTCACGTGACAGGCTAAGACTACTGAACACAAAAATTCTCGATGTTGTTGAGCAAATTCCTAAAAAGGCAGCATATAGAAAATATACAGAATAGAATACAAATGAGAAGCTGAGCATGGTTAGAGTGGAATCAGATGTTAAGAAATCTGAAGACCAGCTCAGGGCAGCTGACTAGAAGAGGTGATTCGTCAGGCTGAAAATGAACTAAGTCTCGCAAGAAAGATGACACACTTGAAATGAAGGTAGCGTTTGGTGGAAGAGCCTCTGCCAACCAATGGAAATGGCCAATATAATCGTTATTAAATGACTAGTGTGTTGATGGAAAACCGATGTAATTAAATGTTCTGTTATATAAAAAAAAAAAAGATGTTCATTCTTGGCACTTCTAACTACTACTTACCATGATAGTGTATGATGAGTGAGGACAATTGGACAAGGAAAAGAGACAAAAGATCTTGAGATTGGAAAATAAGAAGTTAAATTATCTCTACTTGCACATGACATTCTCAAAATGAAATAAGAATACAATTTCATTTACAATAGCATCAAAAATAATAAATAGGCAGGGATAAATTTAACAAAGAAAGAACAAGACTTCTACATTGAAAACTACACAACATTGTGGAAAGAAATCAAAGAAGATCTAAATAAATGAAAAGGCATTCGTGTTTACATATTTAAAGACTTCATATTGTTAAGAGAACAATATTATTCAACACAATCCCCATCAAACTCCCAGTTGGCTTTTTTGCGGGAATTGACAAGCTGATTGTAAAATTCATACAAAAATGCAAGGAGACTAGAATAGGGAAAAGAATCTTGCAAAAGAAGAACTAAGTTAGAAGACACTTTTCTGTTTCAAAACTTGCTACAAAGCTATAATAATCTAGACAGAACAGCACATTAGTAGACAGATCAACAGCATAGAAGTTCAGAAACAAACCTTACATATACTATCAGTTGATTTTTGACAAGGTGCCAAGACAATTCAATAGGGAAAGAATCATCAACAAATCAACAAATGGTGCTGGACAACCTAGAGATCAACATGCCAAAGAATGAAAACTGGAACCCTACAATACACCACACATAAAAATTAACTTAAAATAACTGATGGATGTGGGGGGGAGGGGGGGATGGGCATGGAGGAGGGCACTTGTGGGGATGAGCGCTGGGTGTTATGTGGAAACTAATTTGACAATAAACTATTTGTAAAAAACAAAAAATTTAACTAGGGGCGCCTGGGTGGCTCAGTCTGTTAAGCGCCAGATTTCAGCTCAGGTCATGATCTCACAGTTTCTAAGTTCAAGCCCCACACTGGGCTCTCTTCTGTTGCAACAGAGTGGGCTTCAGATCCTCTGTTCCCCTCTCTCTCTGCCTCTCTCCCGTTCAAGCGTGCGTGCACGCTCAATAAAATAAATAAACTTTAAATAAATAAAGTTGGGGCACCTGGGTGGCTTAGTCGGTTAAGCGTCCGACTTTCGCTTAGGTCATGATCTCGGTTCGGGCCCCGCGTCGGGCTCTGTGCTGACTGCCAGCTCAGAGCCTGGAGCCTGTTTCAGTCTGTGACTCCCTCTCTCTCTGACCCTCCCCTGCTCACGCTGTCTCTCTCTCTCTCTCTCCTAGAAATAAATAAAACATAAAAAAAATCATAAATAAATAAACAAAAATGTATCTCAGACTTAAATGTAAGAGCTAAAATTATAAAACTCTTAGGAGAAAACTTAGGTATAAATCTTCTTGACATTGGTTAGGCAATGGTTTCTTATATAGGACTCCAAAAATACAAAGAAAAGAAAAAAGGGTAACCTGGAAATAATAAAAATTTCAAAATTCTGAATTGCAAACTATATCAAGAAAGTGAAAAGACAACTCACAGAATGGGAGAAAGTATTTGTAAGTCACATATCTGGTAATGATTTATCTCCAGTATATAAAGAATTCCTTTATCTCAATAATTGGATGTCAAAGGGCACCTGAGTAGCTCAGTCAATTGAATGTCTGACTTCAGTTCAGGTCATGATCTCATGGCTTTTGAGTTCGAGCCTGCTTGGGATTCTGTCTCTCTCTCTGCCCCTCCCCCACTCGTGCTTTGTCTCTCTCTCTCAAATATAAATAAATATTAAAAAAATTGGAAGTCAAATTATCTAATTAAAATTGGGTAAAAGATCTGAATAGACATTTTCCCAAAGAACACATATGGATAGTCAACAGGTACATGAAAAGATGCTCAGTGTCATTAGTAATTAGGAAAATGCAAATCAAAACCACTATGAGATACAACTTCACATTTACCAGGATGGCTATAATCAAAAAGATAAATAACAAGTATTGGCAAGGATGTGGAGAAATTGGAAACTTCATATACTGCTGGAGGGAATGTAAAACGGTACAGCTGCTTTGGAAAACTGGCTGTTCCTTAAAACATAACATAAACATAGAATTACTATGTGACCCAGCAATTCCACTCCTAGAAATATACCAAATAGAAATGAAAACATATGTTCACCAACAACTTGTACGTGAACTCCATAGCAGCTCTATTTATAGAACCAAAACACAGAGATAACCCAAATGTCCATCAACTGATGGAAAGATAGATAAAACGTGGTATTCCTACAGTGGGATATTACCTGGCAATGAAAAGAAATAAAGTACTGATACATGCTACAAAAGGCACGGCCCTTGATAACATCATGCCAAGTGAAAGATGCCAGTCACAAAAGGGCACGTGATGTACGATTCCATGAAATGGTCACAATAAGCAAAACTACAGAGATAAAAGAATATTTGTTAATTAGGGCTGAGGCTGGGGGTTGTGGGGGATGGGAGAAGAGACTGATGGCTGCACAACACTGAATAGACTAAAAAATAATGAATTGTACATTCTCAGTGGGTGAGTTTTATGCTATGGTAATTATATGTCAATACAGCTGTTTTTGAAAAATAGAAATAATGGCTCTAATTGTGTATTTTCAGAAATAATGATTAATGGTCTTCCTAAAACTTCAAGAAATAGATGCAGCCCTAAGCTGAAAGGTTTAAACGAGCCTAAAATCAAGAGTGAAAAGCAAGCTATCTTGCGGCCTATGATGATTATTTTACAAAAGCCCAAATGAAATATCTTTTAGGGTCAAGCCTGACTTTTTGTTTAACTTACTTTCTGTATAAATCTGCTGCACAATTTCTAAACATGATTAGTCATTTTATAGGGAATTACAGCAATCTGGGCATTTTTCGTTATACTGGGTAAGAACTAGAACAGTCATATTTTAAGATTCTGTTCTGCTTCTTAGTGATCAGTTATGCAATATTCCTTGCTTTCTGTAAAGGCAAAATTCCTTTTCTAATATTAACTCTAACAATATTTTGCAGCAAAAGAACTAAGTCCTGGGCAGTACTTTATCCCCATTGTATTTGAGTACTGATTTCATTCTATGCTTTACCATAATATGCATAATATAAAGTATAACTCTTCCGTAAAATGAAAGAAGCCACACTTTTAAAGTTAAGACAAGGGAAACTAAACCTCAATTGCAGAAGATAGTTTACCAAAATGAAGATCCTAACCAACAACCCCTTCCCCACCACACCCATCCCATTCCCAAAGGCCTCAATATGAAGTCTCTGATGTTATGGTGCACTGTATAACCCTCATCATTAACAGAAAGAGAAGGTGTGATCTTTTCTTGGATTTTGATTTCTCTCCTTTGTAGTGGGTTCCTCCTTTGGTGACATTAACATAAGCCCCAGTAAGGCTTATGATTTTCAGGGTGTGAAGCACCACAGTGTAAACAAACCCATGTGGGGTTAAGTTGGAATGACTGAATGCTATCTAGCAGGAGACATCCTGGAGCTGATTAAAAAAATCATCTGTGCCCTGTCACTTCCTTTCAGCAAGATCCTGTTAATGTTTACACAATTTTTAAAGTGTATCAGATATCTCAAGGAATAACGTAAATGGCCCCTTTGAGGCTTTTTTTTTTAATGCTGATGGGAAAATATCAAAATAGTACCTTTTGAATTTATTTCATTATCCATATACAAGTAACGCCACCAAAAAGTTGTTTATCCCTACCCTGCTGGAGAAATGCCAATGTACCTTCCTTCCCCTTTTTTTTGTTAAGAAAAGAGGGGGAAAAAAACCTTTTAAAACAGAGCACTGTAACTTAGAAACGTTACACACGATTCCGTAAACCGAACTTTAGCCCTCAGTTCACTGAGTTGGTGAGGGATGTTTCCCCCAGTTTTGTAGCTTTCGTGTCTAATATAAACAAAACAGATGATCTTTTGAAACCATTAAGCTTTTTTAACGTTGGTTTCTAAGTATTCAGAGTTCGGCCAGGATAAGAGAAGGCAATCGGCGCGTCTACTCCGCAAACAAACCATAAATCAGTTGACAAGCCTGAAAGAACTCAGTTCTAGTCTGTTCGCAAGCCAAGCGTAAATACAGAAAAACCTGTTGGCACGTTTGTCTCGCTCTCTAAGTTTCCCGTTCTAAAAACACCGCAAAACGCAAAGGCGTTTCTCGTAACTTTCAGGCTCCGAAGAAATTCAGATAAACACCCAGGCGAGGCGTCTCGGGTGGAAAATGGAGCCTGTGCCTTTAAGGTAAAATCGGCTGCATCCCAAAACGCATTCCAACTCTCCACGACAAAGGGTTTGGGGGAGCGCTCCCTCTCGGGTTTCTCCGACGGACGTGGCGGGTTCGGGCGCAGCCCGCGCTGCCGCCGAGCCCTCGGCCGTCCCGGCGGCGCGGAGCCCGCGCAGCGCCCGCGCGGCCGGGGCGCCCCGCGCGCCCGGGACTCACCGCTGCTGGGCTGCGGGGACAGCGTGGAGACCGAGGTCTGGCCCATGTCGGGGGGCGCGGGCCCGGGTCTGGCGATCACGCGGCTCCTTTGGTCCTTCGATCATGGGTCCGCTCGCAGGCAGGTTTCCCAGCGCTCATTTTCCGGGCTACGCGGAGCTGCCCGCCAGATCCCCTCACCTTCTCCGCGGCGCGGGTCTCCGAGCCCGGCCGGCCGCAGCCGGCGAGGCGGATCCTGCCCGGCGGATGCCTGTCATTCCTCTATGCAGATTAGCTGGGGTCAGGGGTCACGGAGGAGGAGGGAGGGGGGAGGGCGAGGGGGAGGGGAGGAGGGGAATGGGTGCTGGGGGACGCAGTAGTGGGGAGGGGAGAGGCCCCGGGCCGGCCCGCGGCGCCCGCGGGGGCTGTGACACCGACCCCCACCCCCCCAGGGGAGCAGAGAGTTCGGGCGACTCCCGTTTAACTTCAAAGGTTCAATGTCAAATGATCCTTTAGGGCTGGGAGAAAAGGAATTAAAGTACTTAGTCACGGTACTTGATTTAACAAAATTTGTTTCTTTAAAGTTGCTTTCGTCCTCACATTCTGTTTGCAGTTTTGCAGCACTGTTTGATGTCTATGTGGAGTGCCTTTCTCGTCTCCACATTTATCTTCCTTTTAATAAACAGAATAAAAAAAAATTGGTGGCTTCAGTTACGTAGAACAATAAATCTGAAAGATGGACCTAAGTGTGAAATCAGCTAAGGATGCAGTTTGCTCTCTACCATCTCAGCTCCAGGACGCGCACCTTTCCGAGGTTTAAAAAGAATCACTGTGAACTCTCTGAAACCTTGTGGTAAGGTGTTTAAAATACACAAAAGGTGAAAACAACAATGGGTAATTTATCTTAAAAGCTAATATTCCCCTAAAAGTCGAATTAAATCCTCCCATAATTAAATCTGAACCTCCTCCCCCTAAAAATAGAAATACAAGGGGCGCCTGGGTGGCTCAGTCGGTTAAGCATCCGACTTCAGCTCAGGTCATGATCTCAGGGTTTGTGGGTTCGAGCCTCCGCGGCTCTGTGCTGACAGCTCAGAGCCTGGAGCCTGCTTCAGATTCTGTATCTCCCTCTCTCTGACCCTCCCCTGCTCATGCTGTCTCTATCTCTCTCTCAAAAATAAATAAAACATTTTTAAAAAATAGGAATACAGGTGAATACTCTTGGTATTAACAATTGATGTGTAATCTATAGATTATATATATAATGTAGTGTGCACACACTCGTACAACCATTAGATTGGGTGTGTGGTGGTCACAGAAATGTGTTCACTTTATAAAATTTCACTGAGCTGTACACTATGATTTGTGCATTTTTCTGAATGCATGTATTTCATTAAAAAGAAAGAAAAAATAACTGCAAGATATTTAGGTCACTTGCCACAGCTTTCCATTTTTAGATTATCCTAGACATTCAACTCTAAACTGTTAAAAGCTATAGTATATAATAAAATAATAAATTTAAGTTATTTAATACCTTAAACATGAAAATCTTTTTAAAATATTTATTTGTTTTTGCGAGAGAGCAAGCAGGGGAGGGACACAGAGAGAGGGAGAGAGAGAGTCTGAAGCAGGCTCCGTGCTATGAGCGCAAAGCCTGATGTGGGGCTGGAACTCAAGAACCATGAGATCATGACTGGAGCTGAAATCAGATGCTCAGCTGACCAAGCCACCCAGGTGCCCCTGAAAATCTTTTTTTCTGAAGCTTGTATTATCCAGATCACACACAGCCTTGTTTTATTTTTTGAAAGACATTTGCTTGTCTGTTAATTGTTATTATGTAAGTTGCCCTATATTTCCGCACCCAAAGAGCCCTCTATTGTGGAGATTTCCCCCCCTAGAATAGTGTGATCAATTATCTACTTCTCTTTGCCTAATGCATTCTCAAGAAACCTGAAGTTTTTTTTAAAAGACATTGAGGATTAACCAAAATGTGAGTTCTAATTAGGACAATAAAATCAATCAACTAAATGTCTTTATAAAAAAAGTGCAAAGCTGTTCTATTTTGGGAACATATCCCACCTGAGGGGCTCATCAGTGAGAGTGAACAATTATAATGGCTCTTTCTTTGCCTTAAAACAACAACAACAAAAAATCCACTTTAAGTGTTTTCTAAATTGAAATTGAAAAGACGGGACTTCACACTCTTCCGTCCACTGATAGAGCCTAATTGATAAGGGAGGTCATTGATTAGAAGAAATATACAGTAAATTTGGCACATTAAAAATATGTAAATGCAATGATGTTTTTTAATTGACAAAGGTTAACTTTGAGACTTTTTACTATCATTACTTCTTTTCCTTGAGAAACAATAATGTGTCTCTTTTTATTTCATCTACAAATTCTTATTTCAAACATCAGAGAGGTACTCTATAATTCTCTTCTTTCAGGATTTGCTAAATCCATCTATATTTACCTTATTCAAAACCTTTCAGGCTTTGCTAGTTAATATAATCTTAGCCTCATCTAAGATTCCTATAATCCCCTGATCAGGTTACACTCTTCTCTCTGAAACTCTTCTAGTCCCATTACATTATCCTTGAAGCATGTCAACCAAAAGTGCAGAAAGTGTGTACCAAGGTTTCTTTATAAGGGTGGGACAGTTATTCTAATTTGTTGCCTTTTTGTCCCAGCTAAAAAATTATACTAATGAATATAGAAAGTCTACAGAATTAATTCCCTAAATTCCATTTTAAGGACATCATGTAAAGGGTATACTTTACCATCTAATGAGCATTTTAAGATAATTTCCCCCAAAATTGCCTTTTTTTTTTTTGTCTTACTTGAACTAATCTATAAATCAGCCAATTAACAGTCTTACTAAGAGCTCTGGATGTTAACCCTCCAGTTTATGTTTTAACTGTGGGAACATTTAATGTCCTAGGAAAAATATGGACATTTCTCTGTATGTCACCTCTTTCCAGAAAGTTTATAAAAATGCTAAACAAAATTAATGCCAACATCTAACTCTGAGGAAACCATCTATTTATAATTCTTCAGCATTTATCCCATTGATACTGCTCCTTGGTCTGTATTTTTTTTTATATGTCTGAGAGAGAGAGAAAGAGACAGTGTGAGAGAGAGAGACAGCGTGAGAGAGAGAGACAGCGTGAGTAGCGGAGGGGCAGAGAGGGAGACACAGAATCTGAAAGAGTCTCCAGGCACTGAGCTGGCTGTCAGCAATGAGCCCGACGTGGGGCTCGAACCCACGAACTCTGAGATCATGACCTGAGCCGAAGTCGGACACTTAAACGACTGAGCCACCCAGGCGCCCCCCTTGGTCTGTATTTCTAAACCAAACTCTTCTCCAGCAATATCCTGGTAAATACCCAACACTCAGGTTTGTCTGGGGGTGGGGAGGAGATTGATTTGTGACTTGATGTAATATTTGTTGATTTCCTTACTGTAAGTACTCCTACAAGGGCCAATTCAACAAGCAGTCGACTGGCTTGCAAAATGTATGTTAACTGGTTTGCAAAATTCCTGGAAATTTAACAACAGGTCTATATGAGCTGCCCTCAGCATACCACTACTTTCATCTTTTAAAATAATGCTGTCATCAGATCACACCACGACTGAACAAACCATAGACTGAGGAACGGTCTACGTTAAGCCTTCCTAAAAGTATAGAATGCTGGCATCTACTGATTTTTCCACCCAGTCTAAATATCTTTCCATCTCTGTGATTTATTCATTTATTTCCAGAAAGAAGTTAAATTGAATGGATTGGTTAGAATTTCCCCTTTCTGAATCTGGTTGGCCTTTTGACAAAGAATTATACGTACATATTGAGGTTTAAAAGCATTTTACCTTTTCACCCAAATTTCACTCATCTGTCTGAATTGAAGTGATGAAGTTCTCCTATCTGGGGTACCCAGAATTACACCTGCACCCCTGGTGGATGAAAATTACTAGATCTCCTGGATAGAAGTTAAAAGCATAAAAAAACCTAAACTTCAGCCATCTATTTGTGAAAAAGTCCATACCCTCCCAGGTCAAAGTCCAAATTGTAGATGTACAATTTGGTGGCTAGCAAAGATGGTTTACAATTAGAATAGTCACCACTACCAAATGCTATCATTTAGGTGACTGCCAGCCTTTCCTAGGTGGCCGGATCTAAGCTTGGGGTGGGAGAAAGATCTCACTCTTTCTCCCTTTTCAGCATAAATGCCATGAATACACATCCTGGGTGTCTGCTTGGCCCAGAGGCTGCAGGACCCATTTTGAGAACCAGCAGTTGTGGAGGGAAAGAGGGGTCAGGCAGACTCCCAGGAGACGAGACGGTGAGTCAGAACACTGGTGGCCCAGGAGGCAATGTGGCTGATGGTGGCCGTGCACACGTAGTCGAAGGTTCTGTTGACTGGTACCCTCATTTCTGGACTTGGCCATGAAAATCCGATGATTTACTGACATTTCCCTGAGTAAGGGGAATTATAGTCAAAGAAAAACTCTTTCCTAGTGGAAAGGAAAGGAAACTTAGTAATTAAAATGTAGTGATTTCCCAAATAGGATTTTTTTCAATGTATTAGTTTGTTTTTTAGATACAGTGGCCAGAAGAAACAATAGAAATTCACAGGTCATCTAAAACTATTATTTTAGCCAATTATTTGCTTTCTACCTACCGTTCATTGGCAGATTTATTAAAAAGCAGAAAACTGTCTTTTCGCCCTTCCTCTGATAGAGGTGCTAGAGGGCATTTTTTTAAATAGTATATGTCCTGCCAAAAAAAAAAAAGCATACTAGAGGGAAATTTTTAAAGTCAGAAGGCTATTTTATGGGGTTCTAATAATCAGGTAAAAGAATACATAACCCAGAAACTAAAACATAACATACAAAAAATTTTAAGTATCCAGGTACACAGACTGTCTGCCAGTTTTTAGAAACTCTGTATTACTCCAAAACTTGGCTACATTTTGTGAAAGGAAGCTTACCTAGGAAGACAGAACTACTAATACCCGGATAATAGTTTTACTGGATCTTATACTTTCAGTTGACATTCTGTACGTGTAACTAGTGTTTATTTTTTAAAATGCGATTCTACAGCACTGCAACCAAATGCTTCCTATGCCTTTTATGTGGACAATTCTGAGAGATTTTAGTGTTGACATGATAATATAAACAGACAAAGGAGAATTTTGGTTAAGAAAAGAATGACAACTTTGGGCATTCTGGTTATATTAAGCATCAGTAGGACAGAAAAACACATTCCACAAGTATTAGAACAGGAAACAAACCTGTAAAACAGGCTAGTCTTTCCTATTGTTCTCATATTTTTATATGATTTATTTCCTGAGTTTTCCTTCTACTGCTTGCTCAAACTAGGATTACCAAAATACCTTGCCCCTGACTTGCCCTGAGTGAGTCTCTGCAGAGGGCGTGGTATATCTCGTGTGTGCTTACTTAGTGACTGAGTAGGACAGTTGGAAGATTTATTCTGGAAAATAAAGACCTTCTGATGTACTCCTAAAAGTTCCTTTTCCAAAAGTTTTTTCCACCCCAGGAGAAATAGTGTGTAATTTTGCTGCACTTTGTTTCACAAGGAAACAAATTACTCATCCACAGTATCTAAAACTTTCAACTGCTATAAAATGAATAATCTTTAATTACTGATCGAAACCTATAGAGACCAGTTCCTTTTTTTTCCTGTGTGACTTTATTTATTTATTTATTTTTGCAAATAGTTTATTGTCAAATTAGTTTCCACATAACACCCAGTGCTCATCCCCACAAGTGCCCTCCTCCATGCCCGTCACCCCTCCCCCCCACATCCATCAGTCCTCAGTTTTTATCAGCATTCAAGAGTCTCTCATGGTTTGCCTCTCTCCCTTTCCCCCACCATTTCCCCCTTCTTCTCCCCCTTGTTCCTCTGTCAAGTTCCTCCTAATCCTCCTATACGTGCAAACATATATTTGTCCTTCTCTGCCTGACTTATTTCGCTCAGCATAACACCCTCAAGGTCCATCCATGTTGCTACACATGGCCAGATTTCACTGTTTCTCATTGCCGTGTAGTATTCCATGGTATAGATAAACCACATCTTCTTGATCCATTCGTCTGTGGATGGACACTTAGGCTCTTTCCATGTTTTAGCTATTGTGGAGAGCGCTGCTATGAACGTTGGGGTACGTGTGCTCCTATGCCTCAGCATTTCTGTATCCCTTGGGTAAATTCCTAGCAGTGCTATTGCTGGGTCATAGGGGAGTTCTATTGTTAGTTTCCTGAGGAACCTCCACACTGTTTTCCAGAGGGGCTGTACCAGTTTACATTCCCACCAACAGTGTAGGAGGGTGCCCGTTTCTCCACATCCTCGCCAGCATCTAGAGTTCTCTAATTTGCTCATTTTAGCCACTCTGACTGGTGTGAGGTGGCATCTCAGTGTGGTTTTGATTTGTATTTCCCTGATGAGGAGGGATGCTGAGCATCGTTTTGTGTGTCTGTTGGCCATCTGGATGTCCTATAGAGACCAGTTCTTAAAGACATGTTTAATAACTACTATCTAATTTACAGAAAATAATTGCTAAAAGTAAGATCCAAATCTTTGTTTTATTAACCATCATATCCATCTCTAAAACCTAACAAAATACCTGTCACATAGAAGGTATTCAATACGTAGGCAATGAATAAAAGGATAAGCATTTACTCTAGCTCTGTAATTATGGCAACTTGGAGTATAGATTGAAAAAAATCCATCTAGAACTGTATGAATGAGTTTGATAATAATATGTGGAGTCCAGAGCAAAATAATATCAAGCTCTGTCAATCGCTGCAAATTTGCTTTTATATGCTATTCTATTAATAATCACCTAGTCACCCAACTACATGGGCTGAGCACCTCCCATAAACCCAGTACCTCTAGTGCACGGGATATGAGTGAGGTGCAGACCCTATGTGTGTTATCATATATACATAGATGGTGGAGGGTGGGTACTGTGGCTTACAAGTAAATGATTACTTCTGAGTACCGTAATAGAGATTTGTTCTACCAAGAGTTAAGGATGAACAATGTTTTGCTACAGAGAAGATTCAGAGCTTTATTAGTTGCCAATTCTGCATCTTCCCAGCACAGTGTCAGCAATTCACTGTGAAGTTGCCCCAAAATTGTGACGTGCTTCCTACATCTAAGAAAGATTAAATTCTGATAATATGCAATTAGTGTTAAGTGCATTTGTTTATTTATTGCTTTCAGCTTTCTTTTTTTTTAATTTTTAAAGTTTTATTTATTTCAGAGAGAGAGAGAGAGAAAGAGAGAGAATGAGCAAGGGAGGGGCAGAGAGAGAGGGAGACACAGAATCTGAAACAGGCTCCAGGCTCTGAGCTGGCTGTCAGCACAGAGCCCGACGCGGGGCTCAAACCCACAAACCGTGAGATCATGACCTGAGCCGAAGTCGGATGCTGAGCCGACTAAGCCACCCAGGCGCTCCTGCTTTCAGCTTTTTGAGAAATAATTTACAAACTCTGAAATCTCATCATTTTATGTAAACAGTTTAAGGAGTTTGGGTAAATATAGTATAAGCACCAGCGCAATAAAGTTTTAGAAAACTTTAAGAATGCTCAGGAATTCTATCAAGTCCTGGAGTTAATCCCCCTGCCCTGGCATTGGTCAGCTACTGATCTGCTTTCCATCCCTATAGTCTTGACTTTTCCAAAACTTCATATAAATGGGTAACACCATATACAGTTTTTTATAACTGGCTTCTTTCACTTAATGTTTTGCTATTCATCTGTGTTGTCTGGATCTGTATTTTGTTCCTTTTATGTTGCGAATGGTGTTCCATCATATAGCTATACCAAAGTTTATTTATTTACCAGTTACTTGGTATTTGGGTTATAACTATCTCTTTGTATTCCTATGCTGCGAAAATATGGAAGATCTTAAGATCTATATTATATTATATATATGATAGCTCTGTATAAATAAAAATTCATTTATTGGTTCATTATTCACCCAACAAATATTTATTATGCTTCTTTGTACCATGCCCTGTTCTAGTTATTTGATGAATAGAATTATAATCTTGTCTTAATTTATTTTTTATTTTATTTTTTAAAAATGTTTTATTATTTCTAGAAAAGAGAGAGAGACAGCGTGAGCAGGGGAGGGTCAGAGAGAGAGGGAGTCACAGACTGAAACAGGCTCCAGGCTCTGAGCTGGCAGTCAGCACAGAGCCCAACGTGGGGCTCGAACCCACGAACCGCGAGATCATGACCTAAGCGAAAGTCGGACGCCTAACCGACTAAGCCACCCAGGCGCCCCTATTTTTTATTTTAAAGAGAGACAGAGAGCTTGTGTGAGTGGGGGGAGAGAAGCAGAGAGGGAGACAGAGGGAAAGAGAGAGAGAGAACCTTAAGGAGGTTCCACTCTCAACATGGAGCCTGATGCAGGGCTCAAACTCACAACTTAGCCACCTAGGCATCCCTGATGTACAGAATTAAACAAAAAGTAAAAATACCTGCACACATAAAGCTTACATTTTACTTTACTTTACTTTACTTTATTGACAGAGAATGTTCCCATGGCAGGGGAGGGATAGAGGGAGAGAGAGAGAAAATCTTAAGT
Source organism: Proteles cristata cristata (assembly GCA_017311185.1). Classification (NCBI taxonomy): domain Eukaryota; kingdom Metazoa; phylum Chordata; class Mammalia; order Carnivora; family Hyaenidae; genus Proteles; species Proteles cristata. Next base: position 306,809 of record JAESUZ010003484.1, on the reverse strand, counting down.
AGGCTTCACACCTAGAGTGGAACCAGATCTCACAATTGTGAAATCAAATCATGACTTAGGCCAAAATCAAGAGTTAGACATTCACCCTACTGAGCCACCTAGGCACCCAGAGCTTACATTTTAATGAAAGGACAGAAAATAAACAATGAACACAATAAGTCAGTAAATTTTATAACAATTTAGTTGAAAAGTGCTATGAAATAGAGACGAATAAGAAAGATTGGATTAGCATGGGATGGTCACAGTAGTTCTCACAGAAGAGGTGATATTTGAGCACACACTTAGGTGGTAATGGGAGTTGGCCATGTACTCTTTGAGGAAGAGCATTCCAAGCAGAAAGGCCAGTTAATACAAAGATAGGAGCCTGCTGTGTGTTCAAGGAGCAGAAAGTTTCAGGTGGCTGGAGTACAGCAAGGTAAGGGGAGATGCAAGGGAACTATAAGCCGTGTTAGACCCTATAGTTGCTCATGAATTTTGGCTTTTCCTACAAGTTAGATGGGGAAGTAATGACAGTTCTGGGGGCAAAAAAAAAAAAAAAAAAGACATAATCTGACATTTTAAGATCACTATGGCTTCTGAGTAGAGGAGAGGTGAGAGAGACAAGGCTGGAAGCATAGAGAACAGGAGTGATACTACAGGAATAATCCAGGCAGGAAATGATAGTGACTTCAGCCAATTTGGCAGCAGTAGGAATGGTGAATTGTAGCTGGATTTCGCATTTATTTTATTTATTTATTTATTTGTTTATTTATTTATTATTTATTTATTTCTAGGAGACAGAGAGAAAGACAGCGTGAGCAGGGGAGGGTCAGAGAGAGAGGGAGTCACAGACTCTGAAACAGGCTCCAGGCTCTGGGCTGACGGTCAGCACAGAGCCCGACTCGGGGCTCGAACCCACAAACCGCGAAATCATGACCTAAGCGAAAGTCGGACGCTTAACGGACTAAGCCACCCAGGCGCCCCAGGATTTATTTTAAAGTAGAGTCAAACTTCTTCATTGGTTGAATGTGAGGCATGAAAGAAAAGAGATAAAGCAAGGATGACATCAAAATTTTGTATGAGCAATTGGAGGGATCAAGTTGCTATTGCTTAAAACTTGGACGACACTAAGTGGAATGGGATTGGAGTGGAAAATTAGATGTTCAATTCTGAGATATTCACTAGACATCCAAGGAGAGAATGAAAACAATCCTGGTGTCACCAATGGAAAAACCTAGAATGCAGAGAAAATTTAAAAAGTGGTAGGTAGAAAAGATAGATTCCACTTACAGAATCTCAATAAGCCCAATAAGACAACAGAGTTATCATTTCTTGATGTTACAGAAAAATAATTGTCAACTTAGAATTGTCAAATAATTGTCAACTTAGAATTCCATAACCAGATGAACAATCATTCACTAAGTTAAACTCACAGAAAGAGGCTAATCATGAAAGGCACTTCTACAGAATATTCCTCCTCAAGAAAGAAAAGGAGCCCAGATTAAGGGTGAGATGCAAAAAACAATGGTGGGTACAGAAATTGATAAGATTATGGCGAACAGTAAACTATTGGGTATGCACAATGGAGAGCTAGTCAGTAAATGTTTAATACATGTTAAGGTCCTGATTTTGACCAGAAAGAAGACAGACAAACTGAACACCTTTTGACTTTGTTAGAAAAATTTATTTTTCAAGTATTAAGAAATATACAATAATAAGCTTCCAAGTCAATAAATAAAAGAAAGGGAAAATGAAGTTTCACTAACCCAAATAATGAGACAGTTAAATGAAAGAAAAAAATGGAAAAAGAACATGCTAAAAAAAATGATGTGAAAGGAATATTCTTAGCTAATGACAGACATTAAGAGATTGGAGGAAGCCAAAATACCACACATCTTCTCTCTCTCTCTCTCTCTGCCAATTTTAGGGAATATATCCAAAACAGCAAAAGCTGAAAATGAAAGTATGAAAAATACATACCAAGTAAATACTTACCAAAGGAAAATTAGTAACTCAATATTAGTAATACATGAGTTAAAATTGAAGTCAAAATAGTAAATAGAATAGAGGAACCTATTATATAAGGTTTAAAAAAAGTAATCGAACAAGAAGATACATGTACAAATTATGAAGTAGTATACCCCTACCATCAGAGTCTTGAACTATGAAAAGCAAAATCTAACAGAATTCCAAGGATAAATGGACAAATCCACAATAATATGGAGAGATTTTAACATACCACTGAAAAGTAATAAGATCAAGCAGACAAAATATTTTTTAGGTTATGTATGAATTCAAAAATCCAATTGACAAACTTGATGGAAGATGGATGTGGAGAAGTGTACTCACGAAATAGGAACTATACACTGAGTTAATACTGGATTTTATGCAAAATCTCAATAAATTTTAAAGACTTCATATTAAACAATCCATAATCTCTGACCAAAACGTAATTAAATGTATTGATTTCTAAGAAACCAATAGGAAAAAGAGTTAAAGACAGAAACAAAAACGTCTTCCATATATTTTTTGGAGACTTAAAAAAAATGCGCTCCTAAGAAACACACGGAAATCCAGTTGTAACTCATAAAATGTTTAGGACTAAAGAACAGTGAAAGTATCACAGAACATGTGGGATGATGTTAATATGGTAATTAGGGGTATATTTAAAGCCCTAACAGCATTTATTTGGAAGGAAGGCAGAAGAGATGGAAGGAAGTCAGGAAGGAAGGAAGGAAGGTTGGTTGCTTTAGGGAAAAATAATATAATATTTTATATTATTATAATATATTATAATTTTATAATATATTGTAAAATATTGTAATAATAAACATTTTATGTTTATATAGTAGTAATTAAGGAAAAAGTAGGTAAGTACTAAACTGATGTGGCTGAAAAAGAAAAGAGAAAAGAAGGAAAAGAACAAAGAAGAAAGGGAATTTTTAAAGGGTTAAAAAAAAAAAAAAAAAGAAAGGTGGGGGCCCAAATGAAAGAACTGAAAATCAAGAAAGGTGATTCACTGCTTTGGTATATTCAGTACCTTCATTCACCTGTGTGAAAAGCAGGGGCTGACTCAAGGAGAGAACGCTCTATACTTTTGAATGGAAAAAGTAATTGGAGAATTCAAGATGAAAAACAGAACTACCTGGAAGTTACAAGAGCTGAAACGTCACTAGTAGAAAGGTGAATTTAAAATTTACGATTTTGCATTCAGGGGAAAATACCAATGCAGTTTTTGTATTATTTAAACCACTTCCATTATTAAATAGCTCAGCACCCCGTAAGTAAAAACAAAGAACTCCTGTCTACTGCTTACTGTATACTGTTGTTTCCTTTAGAGAAATATCTCTCTGTAATATTTTTTACTTGTAGTGGTATCTTTAAAACTCCAAACGGCATCTTAAGGGAATCACAAGCAAAATAAATAGTTTCCCATATTGAACAGCCTTAACTTCAACTGCTCTTTGCTTTTTTTATGCTTCTGGTATTTAAAAACAGAAAACAAAACAAAACTGTAAGGGTGGTTCCTAAAAATATATTTAATTTTATTAGAACCTCAGCCTAAATCTAAGAAATGCCTCCAAGTAATGTAACCCTCTTGGGAAAGTTGTACATATTGGAGAGGCTTTATAACATAAAATGGATTTCAGTAACTGCAAATGACTTCTCAGTCAAGGGAAGTTGACACATTCTCCAGACAGGAGATAAAGATGGAAGCCGAGAAGGCGGGCGAGGCACCTTGCAGGTGTTCAGACTTAATCTTTCATCAAAACAAGATTTATTCAGGGAGAAATCATACAACCACACAATTAATAAGCAGACATTCAAAATGGGCTTGGAATATTGCCATTTGAAATGTACACACCCTCTCCCAAGCAATGGGGCTCTTTCACTGAAGCAATTTCATTCCCCAACTTCTTCTGAGAATGCACAAGGGAAATTTCTACAGAGACGAGGAGAACCCAATATATAAAAAGAATCAAATTTTACCTGAAATTTTTATTGTTATACTTCTTTTAATGTTTATTTTTGAGAGAGAGAGAGAGAGAGAGCATGCGCACACAAGCCAGGGAGGGACTGGGAGTGGGGACAGAGGATCTGAGGACTCTGCACTGATGGCAGTGAGCCGATGCGGGGCTCCGGTTCACCAATCTGGAGATCATGACTTGAGCCCAAGTTGGATGCTTAACTGACTGAGCCACTCAGGAGCCCCTATCATTATACTTTAAAAGACAAAAACGTAGCAGGAGAAAATGCTGTGAATTTTGTTTTGCTGTAAAGTACTCCAAAACCCACATGAAGTCCCAAGATTTCACTGTTCCTGTGGCTATTTGGTTTCTACTTCACAGGTGTGTATACAGTATTGTTTTGTGAACCAGAGTCATACTGGGATGTATTTCCTTGAACCAATGCTGAATATAATATTCAGCTACATTTATTAATGAAACAGTCAATATTAATATACATTTCCCATTTGAGTCTGTGACTTTGGGATGATAACTCTCTCTGTTTCCAAGTTGAAGACTACCCTATTTCATCTAGATAATGCAAAAGCACTATGAATATTTAGTTGTATTCCCATTATTTATGGCAGTATAGAAATATCTGGTACCTTACTCTGAAAACTGATTCTACCATCTGAAGAATGATTCTTTCATACCTTGATAATACTTCAGTTACTAAAAATTCATAGCCTACTTTCAACCCAAATTCCATCTAGGTTTACTTAAAGCCTTAGTTCTCAAATCTCAGTGTGTCTCCCTCATTTATTACAATATAGAGGACTCATCTTCCCTTTGATTTTCTTTTCTGTCTACATGGGTTGACTTAATTCTCAAAATCTTGCCTCCAGTTCTCCTATATTTTATGTTCTAAGAGATATGTGGTTTATATGTTGAATCCTCTGGGACCTTAATCCATATATTTCTACAGCAACTTTGCCATGGAATTTGTGTCAAGGCTCTCTTTTCATCTGTCTCCTACACTGGACTGAATGTCATCTGGAGGCCATGTCTTATTTACCAACGTAACCAGCACGGTCAGCACAGGGGTAAGTGCTCAGGAACTAGGTATTTTATATGGGATAAGAAGGGGAGGGGAGGGGAAGGGGAGGGAAGGGAGGCAGATGATTTGTACCAATGTATCCTTTAGACCTGTTGGGTATCAGAGGAAATAGGAAAAGGAAACTGAGGATGCAGTAAAAGTACTGAGGTCTTTATTGTCAGGCTTAGTGATAAGCAATGGTATCAATAGAAGACCATTTATAGATGAGTACTTATGTTTATTAAATCATGAATTGAAAAAGCCTAGAATCTGAATATTGTCTTAATACATTAATATGCATCTACTAAATACATACATTTATGTTTTCAATATCCCCACTTAAAACTTTGTTCAATGTCTCCTTTGAGGTTACTGGCCTGTAACTATTTGGTAAAAATTGATTTGGTTGAAAAACAGCAGTGCTAAAGTGAAACAGAAAGGTCCATTAACCCACAAATCACTGTACACAGGTTAACACGCTGGAGGGAGGGCTCTCATTTGCTCTGCTTTTACAGGAAGGAAACATTTGACTAACTGAGGTAATGCCGGAAATGTTTCTTCACACTGGTGGTGGGGGTGGGGGTGGGGGGTGAGTGGGGGGGAGACGCTAAGGTAGCCTCCTGACATTCACACCATTGTGTAGGCCCCTTTCCTTGAGAATGGATAGGATCTGTGACTTTCTTCTAATCAGCAGATTATGGCAAGGATGTGTGGGAGTGTGTGTGTGTGTGTGTGTGTGTGTGTGTGTGTGTGATTGTGTTTTGTAAGATTATGATGTCTGCCTTGTTAGGAGACACTCTCTTCCTGGCTTTGAAGAAGCAGATGTCATATTGTGTGCTGCCATGGGGAGGGAGCCAAAAAATAAGAAACAGGGGGGGCGCCTGGGTGGCTTAGTCGGTTAAGCGTCCGACTTTCGCTTAGGTCATGATCTCGTTTGTGGGTTCGAGCCCCGCGTCGGGCTCTGTGCTGACTGCCAGCTCAGAGCCTGGAGCCTGTTTCAGTCTGTGACTCCCTCTCTCTCTGACCCTCCCCTGCTCATGCTGTCTCGCTCTCTCTCTCCTAGAAATAATAAATTTAAAAAAAATAAAAAATAAATAAAAAAAAAAATAAGAAACAGGGGGCAACCTCCAGCCCCCAGCCAGCAGCACACGGAGGCCCCCAGTCTGGCATTCTGCCAGGAATGGGATACTGCCTCCGCCTCACCGGGCTTGGACGCACAGCCTTACCCAGTTAAGCCTTAGGTGAACCACAGCTCTGGCTGACAACTTGCTTGCAGCTTTGTGAGGCTCTGAGACTCTAAGCGGAGGACCCCATTGAGTTGTGCCTTACCTCGTGACCCACAAAAACCAAGAGATCATAGGTGTTGTTTTAAGTTACTAAATTTGTGGTAATACTGTTATGCAGCAATATATAACTCATGCAGGTGGGAACACAGGTTACTTGAAAGGAAGATCTATTGGGTAAAAATGGAGAACTACAGGAAGTAGAATATATGTGAAATTTAATTTGAATTGAGGGAGAGGTGTAATACGGAACAGGAAGAGACCTTAGCTGCTGAGGAAAAAAAAACTAGATGGTTGATATAACTAACACTTTCCCCTTTGATGAGTTCAGTGAGGGCCAGAGTCAGAAAAATACACTAAAGTAATAATTGAGGAGAAATGTAGATTATATATCAAAATATATGGCTTTTATCAACCTATGTCATATTTCCTTCAAAAATATTACAGTGGAGGGGTGGCTGGCTGGTTCAGTCAGTAGAGCATGAGACTCTTGACCTCAGGGTCATGAATTCAAGACCCCCCAGTTAGGAGTAGAGATTACTTTTAAAACATATTAGACTGGCAAAGCTGAATTCTCCACTTTCACCCAGCACATCTGAACTATAGAAGCAATTTTTAGGAAGCCACCGAAATCAGTGACAGCCCAAAGTGTAAGTCTAGACTCCTAAAGACTGTGACCTGTGATGCATTCTTGACCCACAAACAAATATCTGTGGACCCATTATCTACAACTATTAGACAATCAGCTGTAAGTGCCATCGTGTTGTATAATAGAGTAATATAATAACATAGAATGATGTAGGTGGTATATATTATATCATTCTATCTTTTTAATGACTATCCCAAATAAAAAATACAGATGGAAAGCCCAAGAGGAGTGAAACTGCTCATATTATCTATCTATCTATCTATCTATCTATCTATCTATCTATCTACTTACATAACAAATCTCCTGCTATTGGAAAGTAAGCTGTATGAAGAAAAAGACTTTTTTTGTTTACTATCTTTTCCTCTTACATATCAGTGGCAATCAAAAAATATTTGTTGAATGAATAAAGCAGTTCCATTATTTTCCTTCATTTGTAAATGAGGATGATAATCATAGCATCTATTCAAATCAACTGTAAGGATTCATTAATATAATACATGTGAATGGATTAGAATATAGTCTTGCATGTAGTCACTGAACAATAAAACACATTATCTAAATATATTTTATTGAAAGAACCTATTAGGAAAAAGAACCTAAGCACTGTAATTTACTTTCTTTTTTTAAAAAAATATTTTAATAGTTTATTTATTTTTGAGACAGAGAGAGACAAAGACCGAGTGGGGGAGGAGCAGAGAGAGAGGGAAACACAGAATTCAAAACTGGCTTCAGGCTCTGAGCTGTCAGCACAGGACTCAATGCGGAGCTTGAACCCACGAACTGTGAGAGCATGACCTGAACTGAAGTTGGAGGCTTAACTGATTGAGCCACACAGGCGCCCCAATTCATTTTCAAATACAGGAAAAACTCACCATTAAAGCAGTTCAGCTTCATATTAACTTTTAAATTCAACTTGAACTTCAAGAATTTAAAGTAATTTTGAAATAAGTTCAGATATAGATGTACATTCCAAAATAACAATGGATTCAAGGTCAGTAGCTTAAATGAAATTTTTGCTATGGAAATGTATATGAAATTGTGCTTTCTGAATATCATAAATTCAGAATCTTTTTAGTCCAAACCCTAACAAGCAGAAATTCCTTCTGATATTCCCATCTTAATGGTCAGGAAACCATTTTCAAGTCTTTCCTAAAATTAAAAAGAAGTTAGTGAGAATTTGTAGCAACTAGACTTTCTTTTTTTTTTTAATTTTTTAAAAAATTTTATTTCTAGGAGAGAGAGAGAGAGACAGCGTGAGCAGGGGAGGGTCAGAGAGAGAGGGAGACACAGACTCTGAAATTGGCTCCAGGCTCTGAGCTGGCAGTCAGCACAGAGCCCGACGTGGGGCTAGAACCCACGAACCGCGAGATCATGACCTAAGCGAAAGTCGGACGCTTAACTGACTAAGCTACCCAGGCGCCCCGCAACTAGACTTTCATAGGATGTTGATGGGAGTATAAAACAATAATTTGGAATTTGGAAATATGGTCTGGCAGTTTCTATAAAGTTAAACATACACCTAACCTATGATTCAGAAATTCTACTTGTAGACATTTATCCAGAAGTAAAAACATATATCTACTAAAAAAAAAACTTACAAGAATGTTCACAGAAGCCAAAAACTGGAACAAATGTTCATTAACAGAGAAGGAATCAATAGGTTTGGTAGATCCATCAGTGGAATACTACTCAGCAAGAAACCATTGTGACGTTCTGCCCAGCACCCCCTTTCAGGAATGAAGGACGTATTTCCCACTTGCTATGAGTGCTGCTGGCTGAGACAGCCCTTGGCAGTCAGCCCAGTTTGGGGGGAAAAGGGGGAAGTTGGGGGGCTGAAACACACAGTGATGCCCAAAGCATCACCTTCTTCCCAGAGAAGTAGCCCCTGTCTAATGCCTGATCAACCCAGAGGTTGGTCAGAATGTGCCACAACTGGAGGCCACTCTGACAGGCCATCCAGCTCCAGAGCTTCCCCCTCAGGTGGGAATTTTACCACTGAACCACCCATGCGCTCATGGTGGCGCCATTGCCAGAAGCTCCTCTTGGGATCAGCTGAGGCTGGTGTTGGGGCTGCTTCACAGCCTCACTTCTCCCTCTGCTCAATTCTGCTTCTTTCCCCTCCCTTCCAAAGCTATCGATCCAAGAGTTCTCCTTAATAAGCGCCCTGCATGCTAAGAGCTTTGTCTCTTTCTAGGGAATCCAACCTGTGAGAAACTACTGATAAACCCAACAAAATGGATGACCCTCAAAACCATTTTACTGAGTGAAAGAAACCAGACACAAAAGAGTATATATTGTGTGATTGCACTGATAGAGTTTTAAGACTGAAAAAACTAATGGACCGTAAAAGAAATCAGAACCGTGTTTGCCTCTGAGAGTGTACTGAAAGGAAGGAGGCATGATGGACTTTTTGTGGGGACAAGAATAATCTATATCTTGATAGGGGTCTGGGTTGCATGATGGATGCATCTGTCAAAACTCATTGAATTATTCTCCTAAAATCTGTGCATTTCACTGTATGCAAATTATATCCCAACCAAAAAAAGAAAAAAGAAATGTAACCACATCAGATTTGGTTCAAGTTGAACTATGGTCATTCAGTATTCGAAATATTCAAAGTTTCACTATGGTCATTCAAGCCTCTTTTTATTTGGAATCTGGAAGTTAAACGTTTGAATTGAAGTTTGGGAATTAACATGTCTGTTGTGTTCATCTTTTTGTGGATTGCAAAATTAACAGACATGATCTTTCTGTTTGAATCATTAATTTAAAATGATTCACTAATCAGTTAGTGCTACAGAGGTCTGTTGAAAGCCATAAAATTGCTTCTTCCATGATGGCATTTATTCATGAATCAAAACATTGGGTACAGCATTCATTCAAGTGCAGATTCATCTATCTGAATGTTCATTTAGTATTGATCTCTCAGAGAATTCTAGATCAGCTTATGTAATCATAAAATCATAGACCTTTAGGGCTAATCTTTCCCAGAGACTTGAGATCTGTCAGTTTGCAGACAAGGAAGCGAGGCTCACAGGAGATAATGGAGTTGCCAAGGTCAGTGGCCCTGGTCTAGCCCGGGGTAGACTGACTTCCTAGGGCACATCCCGACAGGCAACCCTGCCAGTCTTTGTGCCTGTGCTCTCTTCCACAGCTCAACTTGGAGAAGAAAACAAAGACTGGACTTTATCCTGTGATTTCCTCTTTCTTCCACTGGTGTTTCTTGCTTTAAAACAATTGCCTCTGTAATTGATTTAGGATGACCAATGCAGTTAGTGGAATAAAGGACTCTTCTTTGATCCTGATAGAGACAAAATGTTTGCCAGAAAGTAGGGGAAAACAGCAGGTCTATGGCCTCCCTGCTTTCTCCTACCTTTTATATGGCAAGTTGCTGGAAACAAGTTTGGTGAAAAGTAAACTACAGTTTCTCAATGGACAAGTGTGACCAAGAAACTGAGGACATTTTATGAAAAATTCCAAAGACTTTCCATCTCCAAGGGGGAGATAATGCAGTAATAGGTGCACAGATTAGAACTAAGGCTGAAACATGAACAGCAGGTAAATCGTGATTTTAAACACCACTTTGTCATCACCTCTTTCTCTCCAGCCTCCTCTCACAAATTCAATGGCTTCCAAACAATGAGTTGTAAATCTTTGCTTGGAATGTTTTCAAAGAAACACCAAGGAAAGCAGATAAAGGCCAAGGGAGATACAGAGACAGCCTACAGTTAATGACATATCCCATCCTCTCTACCCATCTATTTTTATGCTTGTTTTATTATAACATCTCAAATGAGATTTAATTCCCATAACTTACAATTCCCCCATTTGAAGTGTACAATTGAATAGTTTTTAGTTTATTCACAGAATTGTGTGACCATCACTACAATCAGGCTTAGAATATTTTCATCAGCAAGAAACTCTGTACCCTTTGGCATGCCTTCCCACTTCCCCAAAATCCCTGCAGCCCTAGGCAACTACTTATATACTTTCTGGCTCTAATAATTTGCATATTCTAGACATATCATAAAAATGGCATCATACAATACGTGGCCTTCTTTCACTAAGTATAATGTTTTCAAGGGCCAACCATGCTTTAGCATGTATCAGTACTTCATTTTGTTTTATAGCCATATAATATATATAATATATATTACATATAAATACAAGCTGCATTTATTAATCCATTCATCAGTTTGATGGACACTTGAGTTGTTTGCACTTTGGGGCTATTATAAATAATGCTGCTTTGAAATTCATGGACAAGATTTTGGTGAACCTATGGTTTTATTTCTTCTGTGTATAAACCTAGGAGTGGAATTGCTGGAATTAATTCTATAATTAATTGTTTGAGGAATTGGTAGGTTGTCTTCCAATGTGGCTGTATCATTTTACATTCCCACTAACAGTGTATGAAGGTTCTAATTTCTCCACATTCTTGCCAACACTAGCTATTATGTGTCTTTGATTACAGCCATTCCATATATTGTATCTTATTATCTAGGTTTTGATTTGCATTTTTCTGATGTTTCATGATGTTGAACATTTTTTCACATGTTTACTGGCAATTTGTATATCTTCTTTGGAGTAATGTCTATTCAGATCTTTTGTTCATTTTTAGTTGGGTTGTCTTTTTTTCATTTCAGTTTTTAACTTTTCATGCATTTTTATTAGCATGCAGCCTTTAACATCCAGTTTGTAATATTTGTTAGCGGTATTTGTTACAAGACCATGATATTTTTCATTTTAAACTCTCAGATGTCTTTCCTAAATATGATTATCAAAAGACAGAAGTAGAGGCACCAGTTGATGTCTGTTTCTTAACTGAAATGATCTGTCCTACCCCCAGTAAGAAGATGTATTTGTGAGAATTTTGAACTTGGAAACAGTCTTATAGAGCTTGCCTAATCCATTTTACATGTGAAAATTGAATCCTGGAAAGTTTAGATTTGTTTTTCAAGGTCACAAAGTAAGCTAATACCTATGATATGACTGGATTGAAGTCTCTGCTAATTCTTTGTCTAGTATTCTCTGGTCTTCTAATTATTGTAATGTAATGGTTCTTTATATATTCTACATACAAATCCATTATCAGATAAATGATTAACAAAAATTTTCTCCCATTCTCTGGATTATCTTTTCACGTTCTTCATGGTGTCCTTTGAAGCACAGAGGTTTTCCATTAAATAATATCCAAATTATCTCTTTTTGCTTTTGTTTCTTATGCTTTGGGTATCATATTTAAAAAACCATAACCTAGGGGTGCCTGGGTGGCTTAGTCGGTTAAGCGTCCGACTTTCGCTTAGGTCATGATCTCGCGGTTCGTGGGTTCGAGCCCCGCGTCGGGCTCTGTGCTGACTGCCAGCTCAGAGCCTGGAGCCTGTTTCAGAGTCTGTATCTCCCTCTCTCTCTGACCCTCCCCTGCTCGCGCTGTCTCTCTCCTAGAAGTAAATAAAACATTAAAAAAAAAATTTTTTTTTTAAATAAAAAAAATAAAAAACCATAACCTAATCCAAGATCTTCAAGATTTACACCTAGGTTTTCTTGGAAGAGTGTTACAGTTTTTGCTCTTACATTTAGATCTTTGGTCCATTTTGAGTTAATTGTTTTGCATGTAGTGTGAGTTTGGGTTCCCATTTCATTCTCTGGCATGTAGATATCCACCTGCCCTGGCATCATGTGTTGAAAAGATGGTTCTTTCCCCCAGTGAATTGTTGGGGTAATCAATTTATCCCGCTAAAAAAATCAATTTTCCATGAACCTGAGGGTTCATTTCCAGGCTCTCAATATTCTTCTATTCATTCCATATATAAACTACTGCCCCCAAATAAACTTGGCATATGGAAAGCTGCCTTAATTCTTTCAGGCCATTAGTAAACAATGTCTTCCAATCACCATAACAAATAGCACAGAGATGTTATCTTCATCATTTTACTCTTTACCTTCAGAGTCTACTAAGGCAAAGCAATTTAGCAGTAGCAGTGCAGAAACATCCCATTGTCCCAGTTCCAGGCAAGAGGGAGTTTACAGGCAGGAGTCACTTCAGTCTATGAAGGTAGAATGAACAACGCCTCTGTAACAGCTTTACCAAAATCCAGCGTGAAACCTCAACGCAGCCGGTCTCTAAGCAGGAGTCATCTTCCTGATGTGTCCCGTGACCCCCTCGTCTCCAAAGGGCCAACATTTAATTACACGGCACACCTCTGAGACAGCTGGGTTCAGAGGCGTCCAGGACAAATGCTTCTGTCGTGAGCAACTGTAACTGCATGTGCAACCAAGGACGCCTCCCGTGCTTCGGGAAATTTGCCAATCTCTACTTTCAAGGGACAAGAAGACTGCTTCTGAGAACACCTGGTGCTTTTCTATTGTTTGCCAAGAGCTTCCGGCTTAAATCTGGCCGGAAATAACATGGATGTTCCTGAGACAAGGCTGGGTGCTAGGCCTGCCCAAGGTTCATGAATCATCCTACTTACACTGGCTGCTGGAAAGTAACGGAATTTCACAGCGCTGGGAGACAATTCTAGAACACGCACGCACACGCACACACGCGTGCGCGCGCACAGACACACAGTGTCTACCAGAGCAGACAAACAGTCCCCGGGTGGCGGTATGTGAAGCGGTCAAGACTTGGGTTCAGGTGGGCATTTGGCTTTAATTCAGCCCCTGGGTGTGAACCTCGGCTCTGTTTACCTCACAGGTTATTCAGGAGTTGTGAGGGCTGCTCACCCTCCATGGTAGGAATGAGCAGCACAGTTGGATTCCCAAAACTCTAGGCTTTGTAATAAGAACTGAAAACTGACCCAGCTTAGAGGGAATCTATCTGATGGGAAAACAAAAGCAACGCACACACATGTAGTCACAGTATCGACAGGGAATTCGTATATCCCACAGGGAGGAACATGGCCTGAGTCACTGGGAAGAGATTTTCCGCCTGAGAAATGCTGGCTCAAATGTCTTTCAGCTAAAACAATCCAGCAGATACAGGAAAAGAAACAGATAATGGGGTATCCTTGTTTATTTAGCTCAAGGCTGCTACCTGATGCAGTTAGGTAGAGTTTCTCTTCCTTGGAAGAAGTTAGGAAAAAATTTTTTATTGCGGATGTTATGTTTAATCGCACACAAAAAAACACAAGCTCGTTTGTTCTTAAAAAATACATTTCAAGACATGAACACATGAGGTAGTGGCTTTTACTCTTTTTTGACCAAATATCCTCAGGTTCTCAAGTAAACCCTGCCCCCCCAACACCCTCTTTTAAAAAAAAAAGTTTATTTTTTGAGAGAGTGAGAGAGAAAGAGCTGAAGAGGGACGGGGGGCGGGGGGGGTGTCGGAGAGAATTCCAAGTAGGTTCCCTGCTCTCAGTGCAGAGCCCGATGCGGGGCTCGAACTCACAAACCGTGATTTCATGACCTGGGCTGAGATCAAGAGTCAGATGCTTAACCAACTGCGCCACCCGGGCGCCCCACACATGCCTCTTTTTAACTATGAATGTGAATCAACGAAGTTTACGAACATTGTATTTTATTTTATTTTATTTTATTTTTATTTATTTCTAGGAGAGAGAGAGAGAGAGAGACAGCGTGAACAGGGGAGGGTCAGAGAGAGAGGGAGACACAGATTCCGAAACAGGCTCCAGGCTCTGAGCTGGCAGTCAGCACAGAGCCCGACGCGGGGCTCAAACCCACGAACCGCGAGATCATGACCTGAGCGAAAGTCGGACGCTTAACCGACTAAGCCACCCAGGCGCTCCAGTTTACAAACATTTTAAAGCCCAGGCAAAAACTTCATTCTGGCACCTCTAAAACTTTCCTTGACTCAGGCCCATTTTGTACGCTTCTTCCCCATCGATCTGCACCTGTTGGGCTCAAATGTCACTGTTTACAAACCTACGAACAGAAAGGAGCAAGGGAAGGAACAGCTACTGAGTTTGAATGGTGGTTGGTGGAGCACAGGCAGTTTGGAAGCTAGGAAGGGAGGCAGCTCTAGCTGGTTTTATTCAGCCGACACACGTCCACACTGGCAAGCGTGCACACACACGCGCACACACACAATGCTGACCTGCCACCTTTAGAGTATTAGTCTAGACCCCTGGCCCTGCGCCCCTTCCTACCTCAGGCTGCAGCGTCAGGGAGCGCCTTCAGGTTTCCTCACCACCCTGTGCCTCCTCCTCCCCTCCTCACCCTGCAGATCACAGCATTCCTTCCAACTCAGCCTCGCTTTTCAGTACCTCCCCGCAGCCCCTCCTCCCACTTGCCCCCACTTACAGGCAGATCCCTTTACTATGCTTTTGTCCTTTGGATCCAATTCTTTTTAGAAACCTACGGGTTATGGCAACCTAAGAGTTATGATAAACTCTTACTAAGGAATAAGGCACACTGGTGACAAAGCAAGCCCTAGAGGAAATTCAGATGAGGCTGTGACAACCTGCTGCACCCCTTACCCCCCATCTCAAAGTACTGCGGGCAACACCAGGTCCACGTGCCCCAAACAAGAGGCAGGAGAAACAGGGGAGAATTTGCCGCTCACAAGGCAGTTCCTAATGGGGACATTGTCTTCATTGTTCCACGCTTCGGAGTTTTAGGAGAATTGCTCCCGCTAGATGTAAATCCCCTGAATTGTCGAATGGACCCCATATGCGATCCCTCACCAGTCTCCCCCACTGCTGCTCGTCCACCTAAGCCACCGCGTCTCTCTGTGGGCCTGGCCACATCCTCCCTACTTCAGCTATGACCCCTCCACTGCCCACTCTCCATAGAGTCAGGGCCATAAGCCCCGCTTTCTCCCCTAAGGCCACCTTCTCATTGGTGTCTTACCACACGTGAAAAAATAATAATAACGCAAATCCTTACCATAAAATAAAGCCTGCCTGAACTGGCCCCGGCTGGCTGTACTCACATTCTCTCATGCTCTCCTTCACCCTCCCCTTTCCAGCCACACTGGCCTCTCCGTGTTCCTCAAACACAAGCACGCTCCCGGCCCAGGGCCTTTGCACTTGCTCTTTCTTCTGTGTCAAATGTTCTTCTCCTCAAATATCTGCAGGGTTTCCTCCTTTCTCGTTTCACCCAAGGTCCCCCTTCCATTAATAAATTTTCATGGAGGCCTTCCGTGCCCCAACATAAAGTCCTACCTCCCACGACACTCCATGTCTCTATTTCCCTTGACTATTCCCCATTATGACTTAACTCATAATAAGCATGAACCTGTTTTATTTGAATGCATGGCCACAAGGGCAGGGTCCTTGTCTGTCTTCATCACTTTATCAGAAGAATCTAGACGACGGCCTACAGCACAAAGGAGGTGTGAATGAATGAGCACAGGTTAGACTGCTTCCATTTATTGTAGGAACTTGAGAGGCTAAAAGGTCATTGGTTAATAGTAGGATTTGGAGTCGGGTTGTTTGAATCTTGCTGTTACTCATTAGCTGTGTGACCGTAGCTAGGTTGTTAACCTCCTGACTCTCGGTTTCTCATCTCAAAAATGGAGATAGTGTCACCTACTCAATAGAGAAGGATGTAGTGTGCATATTACAACAGATATCACTTAGTACTTGTTCATAAGTTATATTTTCAATTACCATACCAGTTATCGGCAACTAGTCACCATAGAATGTTCTATATTTTAGTGCGGATTAGAACAATTCCATGTTTTGTGGTTTTTACCCCTTAAAAATATTTCCTGCTGACAAACATGATAGAAATGCAATCCTTACAGTCCTGCTAAAATATATTTTAAAATCCTTTAGAGACAAGCTTCACCCCATTATAGGCACTTAAGAAACATTGACTATAGAATTTAAGAAAAATGATCATGAGACTGTTATTTTAGCACAAGCATTACAAAGAATAGGAAAACGTTGTTCTTTGCTGTTCTGAAACTAAGATGTGGCATTACAGTTAGCATGCTGAGCATAGCTTCATGTCGAGAGAGAAGAAGGCTTTTCTTGCATATTTTTTGGGCTATTCAGATATTAGTGCTTAAGGGGAATTCCTTAAGAAGCATGTTGAACATCTTCAAACCCTACCATATTCTTGGTTAAATTTGAACCTGAGGTCAGAGTGCCTCTTTCCTTCCTGACATTTCAAGAAAAGTGGAATTCTAATTATTTTCTCTATTTGTTCCATGAACACAGGAAAGGAAGCTATAGTTCAATGACAAATCATATAAAGTGGGACACCTTTCCAGTTATATGCAAAAGACTAGGTCATATCTAAGAAGTGCTTGTATTATATCAAAATGTTTGTATATGTGTCTGCAGGTGTCTGTAAAATAAAGTCAAATAGATCTTAGGGGTCTGTCATTCATGAGACTATGGAGATGTGGGAGCTAGTTAATTTAGTTATTTTAAAAAGACAATAAACTTTAAGAAACTATGTTATGAAATTAATGTTAGGTAATGCTTATTCTAGTTAGAAACTTTAAAGTAGAATATAATTTTAGAATTAAAAAACAACCATTTACTGGAGAACGTGGGTGGCTCAGTCAGATAAGCATCCAACTCTGGATTTCGGCTTAGGTTGTGATCTCATGGTTTGTGGGATTGATGGAGCCTTTAGTCAGGCTCCGTGCTGACAGTGCAAAGCCTGGTTGGGATTCTCTCTCTCTCTCTCTCTCTCTCTCTCTGCCCCTCCCCTGTTCGTGCTCTCTCTAAATAAATAAATATTTAAAAAAAACACAAAAAAAAACAACCACTTACTGACACAGACACTCTAACAAAATGGAAACAGAACTCTAGATTTGAGGCTTTTCAAAGGACCTCACCTGAGTCTAATGCTTATCTCTCTGGCACCTAGCCTGTGACTTCAGACAACACGTTTATCTAAATACCTGTTAAAGGACTGAAGACCATATGTTTTAATAAAAAAGGTTTAAAAATATACCTATGCCACTCTTTCTGACATGTTTATCTCTACATAAATCTTTTTCCCAAGATTTTTAGAACTTACATATTCTTATAGAGAACTGTTTTACATTTTTAGGTATTCAAACATTTCAATTATTTCTTTTATGGTTTTGGATGTAAGTGTTGTATTGAGGAATGCCTTTCATATTCTGATGATACAAAATTACACTTTCTTTCTTCACTTTTTATATTTTACATGTTAATCTTTAAATCATCTGTGTTTTATTTTCATAAATTGTTAAATAATAATGCCAAACACAACTTATTACAGCTTATTTGTCATCCTCCATCGATTTAAAGGACATAACCATACAACAAAAACTGTATCATACAACATATATCTATATTCTCAAGAATGAAAAAGGTAGAGAATTATCAGTGCCAGTGTGGTAGGGTCCCCTCCCTAAGGATAGAAAAAAAGAGAGAAAAGAAAAAAAAAACTTCAAGGTAACCTGGCTATGCACCTACGTGACAACATCCCTCATGACCTTGTAAGCTGAGACTACTTAGACTATATGTTTGTGTGTGTTCCCATATGTGGGAGACAAAGAAGTAGAAAATGTATAAAAAACTACGACATGGGATGTTTGGGACAGTTCTTCGGGTACGAACCCAACTTAGCGGCGCCGCCCGGAATAGAGATGCTTCCTGGAAAGAAAATCCTCACTGTCACGACCCTCTGTGCAAGAATCTTGCTACACCTGCGTAATCATTCTTTTTTTTTTTTTTTTAAGTTTATTTATTTATTTTGAGGGACACAGAGACAGAGTGAGTGGGGGAGAGGCAGAGAGAGAGAGAGGGAGAGAGAGAATCCAAAGCAGGCTCAGTGCTGTCAGTGCAGAGTCCAATGTAGGGCTCGAACTCACAAAATCCTGAGATGATGATGTCAGCCGAAACCAAGAGTTGGAAGCTTAATTGACTGAGTCACCCAGGCACCCCCAGCACAATCACTCCTAATATATTCACCAGAAGTTTTTCCCTTCCAATGAGAAATTCACCCCTCAGGAATGCAACCTTTACCAAATGCTTTCACTATATTCACACCTTCCTTTTAGCTTGGAGATGCTGGACCTGTAACATAAAATTAGAAACAGCACTTTCCAACATTAAGTTTCACTTAAAATAAACGACCTCTACCTTCTATTATGAAAAACGAAGGCTGAAATATTCAAGGGTCCACATAAATGTCATTCAAAGTCACTTGTGTCGAAACATGTTATAATAAAACAGATTCACCAGTGTAGCACTATGCAAAATGTCAGTGTATTTTCAATATTCTTCAGCGAATAAGATGGAAGCGGTGTGAATGTTTAATAGCCTGAAATATCAGCTATTTAATTTAAGGAACATTAGTTCCTTAAAATTACATTTTATTTAGCATTCTGCTGAGTTGCTCCTCTTTAATGAGAAAAAAAATAAATTGTAATTGAAAACCCTGGAGTAGGTAGATGTTTATTCTTTGATCTGAAATCATGCTGCCTCTAATCTCTTTTGATATCTGGCAAGCTCCTCGGCATGAGGCGCATACTGGGGCGCACACGAGGGGGAAATAAGTTCTAATAGATGGCTTCTTTCCAATGCTTTATTTCATAGAGATGCATCATGGAAACAAAACACTAAACTGTTGCTTGTAAACTAACTGTACATTTCAAGTAAAACATTTAACATTCTATTGAGCTAGATTTAAGATACCTAGTGGTCTGATCTGAAATGGTAAGCAAAGGTGGAAACTATCATTATCTAGATCTGATCATTTATGAGCCCCAAACACAGCAAGCTCTCTGCTGTTACCTCCATTTAATCTCTAGTGATATCACTGCTTTGTGGACCTCAATTTCCAACTTCATGGAAGGTACACCATCCAAGAGTCAGATACAGGTGAATATATCAACTTATTAGGATCAATTCACAGAATGTTGTTGTAACCAATAACCTGACTCCACAAAGGGCTGTTACCAAACGTCACTAAATTCCAAACTGAGCTAAACCCGAAAGTTAATTACCTTTGGAATATCAGTCAACCAGTTTTCATAAGGAACCTGTTGCTTTTTTAAACTACTTTAGATTTGGGCCACTAGAATATTCTCCAGATAGAAGTGATGTTAAATTTGATTTGAAAGTATATCTATTCCAGTATATTCCTGAAGCCAATGAAGGAGTCAGTCAATATTTATGAAATATTGCGTCTCCAAAAGACCTGTTTGAGCAGAAATTTGTATTAATTGCTCACCAGTGTGTCTGAAAAATATGTTGTATTCAATTCACTATTATTATATATTCAATATATAATATTGTTAATGTTAATTCTAAAATAATTTAGAATGAAATCATCTGAAATATAATATAAATTGAATATTTTCCTTTCCATGTCATGAGCCATCTTGGTGCCCCTGAGTAATCCTCAAGCAAAGTAAAATTTCTTTTAAGTTTGAGAGAGAGTGTGTGTGTGTGTGCATGCACACACACACATGAGCGGAAGAGGGGCAGAGAGAGAGGGAGAGAGAATCTCAAATGGGCTCTGTGTTAACAGCACAGGGCTTGATCCAACAACCATCCATGATGTGAGCCGAAATCAAGAATCAGATGCTGGAATGCCTGGGTGGCTCATGATATCAGTGTGTGGGTTCAAGTCCTACATCGGGTTCTGTGCTGACAGCTCTGAGCCTGGAGTCTGCTTCAGATTCTGTGTCTTCCTCTCTCTCTGCCCCTCCCCTGCTTGCAATCTCTCTCTCTTTCAAAAATAAATAAACATTAAAAAATTAATAAAAAAAACCCAACAGAGTCAGATGCTTAACCGATTGAGTCACTCAGGCATCTTGATCCCCAAGCAAACTAATAGGAAACAGACAAACTGTATTAGTTTGTCAGGGGTGCTGTAACAAAATGCCACAAACAGGGTGGTCTAAACAACATAAATTTGTCTCAGAGTCCTGCAGGCTGGAGGTCTAAGCGCAAGGGGTCCAGGGACAGATGACCTGTTTCATGTCTCTCCTCTAGTTTCTGCGGGTTTGCTGGCAATCTTTGACCTCCCTTCAGGTACAGAAGCGTCACTTCATCTTAGCCTTCATTCTCACAAGCTGTTCTCCCCGGGTGCCTTTCTGTGCCCAATCTGTCCTTGTTATAAGGACATCAGACATAGTGGATGAAGGTTCACCCTCATGACCTCATCTCACCTTACTGCATCTGCAACAACCCTAGTGCACATAAGGCCACATTCTGACGTACAGGGAGTAAGGCCTTCACCCTGGGAACTGTAGAGGAACACAAGTCAGTCCATAACACAGTCTACCAAACCCGCCAAGCCCAAACCTCAGATTACAGCGGTAGCAATAAGTGTTGTGAAGACCATAAGGTTCAAATCCTTGACTCAGATGAAATGTTTGTTTTATCTGCGAATTTTATTCACTCGTGTTGACATAGTTGTTCATTGTTCCGGCCAACCGATCGCTTTCTTATTTTAGGTTTTCAAAGTGCTTCCAAAAGCAAGCCTATCTGCAATTCAGACAATAAAGAACTGCTCTCTAATCAAAATGTGTTACAGAAACTAGGTCTTTAAAAATAATGGGACTTCTGAAAAAGGATTTGCTCTAGAACAGAATCACCACAATGCCAGAGTATCTGACCTCACCTTGGGTTTGGAGGTTATAATATGTGAGATAAAAGGGCATTCCCAATCAAGGATCTCGTGCCAGAGTGATGTCCTTGACTGCATGTTGCTATATTCACCTTGCCTGTCTGTAGCTTTGGCCACACGAGTAGGGAAAACACTACTACTCAGTCCTATGCGTAAGGATCTGGTCCTTATTTAGTGCTGTAGGAAGAAAATGTAAAATGCAATTTCATCTAAGCAACATGTACTAGTTTCTTGTGACATTTATGACAAATGGTCACAAACTTGGTGACTTAAAACAGCAGACATTTATTCCTTCTAGGGGCTAGAAGTCCAAAATCAATGTATTGGCAAAGCAATGCTCCTATTGAAGGCTCTGGGGGAACATGCTCTTTGGCTCCTCCAGCCTCGGGAAGCCCCAGGCCCTTCTTGGCTTGTGGTCACATCACTCCAATCTCTGCCTCCACTTTCACATGAGTTCTCTGTGTGTCTGAGTCTTCTTTTGTCTTTTATAAGGACTTATTATTGGACTTAGGATCCATCTGGGTAATCCAGAGAGATCTCATCTCAAGATCCTTAATTACAACTGCAATGATCCTTTTTCCAAACAAGGTAACATTTACAGGTTCTGGGGGTCAGGACATGGATATATCCTTCTGGGGATGACTAAAAAATTGCCCAAGAATCTCCCTTGTATTTTAAAACTCCACTAAGTTTTTATAGGCTTTGAGCTGTTCTATTAGGTCAGTTTTACCTTGCAGTGTCATCTGCTGACTTGTCTCCCTTTCATTTCTACTCTTCAGCTAAACAGCAAGTTGCTCTTCTTGTGTCTCTCTTCAGGGCTTTTGCCTGACAATCGTATTCTATTCTGTTATACTCTGAGTCTCCTGGTTAACTTCACTCATTTGTCCATTCTTTGGGTTTCAGCCCAAGAGCCATATTTCTAGGAAGTGATCTGACCCAATCAATCTGTGTTAGATGTCTTTTCTATGGGAATTTATGGCACGTGTAATAGCAGATCCAAATAGACAAATCTAAAACGAGAATCAATGGAGCAAATGAGGACATTAATAAAAAGATGTCATCCTGTCTAGGAACCAGAACATGCTATCATTATGGAAGCCATGTTGAGTTCTAAGCTAACTACATTGTAGTCGTCAGAGAATGCTTACTGCCTCAAATCAATCTTCTAAAGTTCTGAACATTTCTTTTATGTTAGTAAATGGCCAACATTTGTATATGTTCCATGTGTGCTTAAAACGAATATATATAAATATATATGTACATAGTTTATACATATATACTTCATCAGTTAGATGAAGCTTGTCAATCATGTTACTCAACTCATCTCTATCCTTACTCACGTTGGGGTTCTCTGCACCCATCACCAGCTGGGGATTTAGTCATCTCTCTCGCTATGATTCAGGTTCTATCACCCCAGAACTCAAAGACGTTTTCCCCAGGACCTTCTATTCTTTTCGAAGGGGACAAATATCACTTAGATATCAAAAGTAAAAATAGGTGATCTACACGGACATAAAAGAAACTGTGAATTCAAGATAATTTTCTTTTTCTTGTATCGCTTAGTGGCACTGAATATATTTTCACTTAGTCGCTTTTTAGATGTTTTGAGCAATGCTAACTTTGTTGGTATAAATATAAACTCCCAATGTGATGAAGCCAAATATTAAAGCTCTAAAGTTCCATTACGTTTGTTTTACAATGTTACGTTACTATAGGTACATCGCATCCATTAATTTGTTTTCGAAAGACAGGCAGTACCTCAGAGTACTTCACAATAATAGTTGTTTGAAGAACCACATCACTGATGGCTCACAAACGCAGAAAGACACCATGATTCAAAAATTATTCAGTTAAACAGTGGACACAGTTTTTTTTTTTTTTAATTTGTTTCTGAGAGAGAGAGTGTGAGCAGGGGAGGCAGAGAGAGAGGGAGGCACAGAATCCGAAACAGGCTCCAGACTCAGAGCTGGCTGTCATCACAGAGCCGATGTGGGGCTCAAACCTATGAACCATGAGATCATGACCTGAGCCGAAGTTGGATGCTGAACCGACTGAGCCACCCAGGTGCCCCACAATGGACACAGTTTTAAAAGCAATTCATAATTATGTTGATTCAACAGACTGTATCAGGTCTTGGCTGAGGCTTTGGAAGATACATGGAATATTTTTACTTCTTTACACCTAGGCAAAAAGAAAATTATAAAAGAGTATCATTCATATGATACTATGTGATGATTCATATGATATGGGAGAGATAGTATCAGTCATAGTTGTTGGGGAAGTTATAAACTATCTAAATTAAAGAATAAATATGTAAACTACTTAGGACTTTTTTATTATTATTAAGGACAATTATGAAATCGAACCAGAAAATGGACAGAGTAGAGCATAGGGATTTATCCAAATTCCAAGAAAGAGCAATGCACAATGATACCTGTACTCCCCTAAGCAAAAACATGGTCTGTGGATTAGGTATCCTTAATGTGTTTGAAAGAAAGGTGTGGCGGTTCTATCTGCCTAAATAAACTTTCATATTCTAATTTGTCTGTTCTTTTTTTTTATTAAAAAAATTTTTTTAATGTTTATTTTTGAGAGAGAGACAATGTACAAGTGAGGGAGGGACAGAGAGAGAGGGAGTCACAGAATCCAAAGCCGACTCCAAGCAGTCAACACAGAGCCTGAGGTGGGGCTGGAACTCATGAACTGTGAGATCATGACCTGAGCTGGAGTCAGATGCTTAACCAACTGAGCCACCCAGGCACCCCTGTTCTTTTTTAAATGTGTTCTGTATTTTTTTCTTAAGCTAATATATATTTGAGAGGACTACTTAATATATTGAAAACTCAAAATTCTTTTTTTTTGTTGTTTTTTTGTTTTTTTTTGAAAACTCAAAATTCTTATAAAACTGTCTTAATCATAGTTTTATTTGTAGCATTTGAGATACATCTCAATGATACATCTGAAATATATCTCAGATGCTCCAGTGCATGTTCTATTAGTTTTATGTAAGAATTTATTATAAACGTGTACTATAACCTGGAAGTCTTTTAAGTTTCTGTCACTTATTATTCTCAGAACTCTTATAGAAGCACCTCATCAAAACTTTGCAATAACTTTCCATCCTACCCAGAGTAAAACCCAAAGACTGCCCAGTGACCTACAAAGCCTTACATGAACCCCCAACCCTCCATCTTTTATTCACGTCTCCAGATCTCTGCTCCAGCCCCAAAGGCCTCTTTGCTCTTCCTCAAAGAACGCATTCTTCATTCAGACTTACCACTTGCTATTCTCTCTATCTGGAAAGCTCTTTAAATTAACAAATCACCATAATTATCATCATGGTCAATAGTGATAGCAATGATCCCTTCACCAATTTTCACCTTGATCAGTATAACTGGTTTGATCTATTTAAGCAATTGATCAGGTTACACATTTCTGTTTCTTAATTTCTGTTCCTACTTGGTTTGCAAACCCAAGCTCACAAGTATAAGTCACTGGGAATGACAGCAAGTCTTTCATGACTATGCCAGGTGACAGTAGACATTAAAAACAATCATAAAGCCAGGAATTCTGAGATTTCAACTTCTCCAGCAAAGCACCGTCATTTGACAATTTTGAAAAAGGAATTTTAAAAATACCTATTTCTGCTTTCCATATTTTACCATGTAAAGATGCATTATTTCATTAAGAGCTATTTTTATAGTAATAAACTTATGCAAGGTTATTCATTATTTCTAGAAAATTTTCTCTGCTCCTTTGCAAAGCATAACAGTGATTATTGAATTTGTGACTGGGTAGGAAGCTGTCAGAAGTATTATAACTATGTCTTCTTTTGCTACAAGGAGAGCCTCCAATACTTGTGGTTTTTTTCTTCGTCTTTACTGAAATAATTTATCAATTACATACTAAAAATATTATTTTGACTTTCTTCTGGAAACACTTGATTGTTTTAGTAGAAATACCATTGTCTTTATTTGAAATTGACAGGAAAGCTTTCCTGGCCTTTCACCATTTGTGCTGGACAGGTACTGAGGGGTACCCCATGATGGCTGCCTCCTGGTATTCAAACCTTTGTGTGATCCCCTCCCCTTGAGAACTGGTGGAACAGTGACTTGCTTCTAATGAACAGAACATGTCAAAGATGCTGGGCAGCACTCCCTTGACTATGTTATCTTTATGGCAAAGAAGATGGGGTGTTTCTACCATGATTACCATATGTTCTATAGGACTTCTGCCTTGACAGCAGATTTTCCTTAGAGTCCTGCTTTCCTTGCTGGCTTTGAAGAAGTAAGGTGCCACAGGTCCCAGAGCTGCAGAGATCTGAGTTCTGCCAACAACCGGGTGAAACTGAAACAGAGCCTTCCCCAGTCGAGCTTTCAAATGCAAACCAGCCTTGGCTAATGACACCTTGATAGTAGCTTTGCAGAAGACCCAACTATATTGTACCTGAACTCTGGATGCACAAAAACTTTGAGATAATTAATGTGTTATATTATTTCATTTTTTATTTTCTAAATATTTTAAGTCATCTCTATACCCAACATAGGGCTTGAACTTAAACCAAGATCAAGAGTCACATGCTCTATCAAGTAAGCCAGCCACATGCCCCAATACGTGTTGTCTGAAGTTCTTCAGTTTGTGGTCATTTGTTATGCAGCATAGAACATGAATACACTGCTGTTGTGCAAAAATGTATTACTAAGAACAAATTGAGGATTAGAAATAGATGGATGACCAACCCAAGAAAATCTAAGCATCACTGTTATGTTTCCTACAATGGTTATAAACAACAAAAATGGCTAACTTAAACAGAAAAGTAATTGATTGGAAGGATATTGGGCAGCTTGTGAATGGAGGTTAAGGGCAAGAACAAAAGAACAAGGCACAGCAAGGATCCCTCAGAAGAGCCACCTACTTAGGACACTGCCCCCTGCAATGGCACCACAGGACACTGCACTGGTCTCTCATGCTGCTGGACTCTGCAGCCTCTGGATCCTCCCTATCCACCACTGGAGGATCAACTGTCCCAATCACCATAAAAACTCTCTAACAAACCTTTATCTTTATGGCAACCTTCAGGGTTAAAAACCTGAAGCAGGTGCATCTGATGGTAACAACTAGGCCACATGTCCAAATGCTGTTGACCAGAGGATGGGTGTAACTAATCCACATTCAGCTAGACTCTAGTTCCCCCAAATAAGAAAGTCACTAAGATATGAGACAGCCCAAAAGACTTGAATTTATACTTTAATGAATTGCTCTGGACCCATTCATCTATTTTTGTGAATTGAGTACATATCATAGCCTTTTTACATCAAGAGATAGGAAGCAAATTTCATAATGAAAATAATTCACAAATGACCAGCAAAAATTTGTTGTCTATGACAATTTATAGGCAAACCTTGTTTTAATGTGCTTTGCTTTATTGCACTTTACAGATAATCATGGTTTTTGTTTTTTTTTTTTTTACAAATTTAAGGTTTGTTGGGAATCCTGCTCTGAGCAAGTCTATTGGCACCATTTTTCCAAAAGCGTTTGTTCATTTTATGCCTCTGTGTCACATTTTGGTAATTCCTCCAATGTTTCAAACTTCTTCCTTATCATTATATTTGTTATGGTGATCAGCAATCAGTGATCTCTGATTTTACTATTGAAATTGTTTTTAGGATGCCACAACCTGTGACCATAGAAGATGGCGAACCTAATCAATAAATGTTGTGTGTGCTCCGGCTGCTCCACTGACTGGCCGTTGCCTCATCTTTCTCCCACTTCTCAGGTCTCCCTACTGACTGAGACACAACATATTGAAATCAGGCCAGTTAATGGTCTCCAAGTGTTTAAGTGAAAGAAGAGTTGTGTGACTCTCACTTTTAACCAAAAGCTAGAAGTGACTAAGCTTAGTGAGGAAAGCATGTGGAAAGCTGAGACAGGTCAAAAGCCAGGCATCTAGTGCTAAACAGTTAGCCAAGCTGTGAATGCATACAAATGTTCTTGAAGGAGAAGAAGGGTGTTATTTCAGCGAACATACAAATAGTAAGAAAGTGAAACAGCCTTACTGGTTGAGAGAAAGTTTTAATGGTCTGGGTAGAAGATCAAAGCAGCCACAACATTTCCATAAGCCAAAGCCTCATCCAGAGCAAGGCTCTGGCTCTTCAACTCTATGAAGGTTGGAAGAAATGAGAAGGTTACAGAAGACAAGTTTGAAGCCAGCAGAGGTTGGTTCATGAGGTTTAAGGAAAGAAGTCATCTGCGTAACATAAAAGTGCAAGGTAAAACACCAGGTGCTGGTATAGAAGCTATAGCAAGTTACCCAGAAGATCTAGCCAAGATCATTCATGAACGTGGCTACACTAAACAATAGAATTCCAATGTAAACAAAAGAGCCTTACGTTGGAAGAAGATGCCATCTAGGACTTTCATAGCTAGAGAAGTGAAGTCAGCGTCTGGCTTCAAAGCTCCCAAGGACAGGCTAACTTTCCTGTTAGAGACTCATACAGCTGGTGACTTTAAGTTGAAGCCAATGCTCATTTACCAATCTGAAAATCCATTGGCACTTAAGAATTATGCTACATCTAGGTAGCCTGTGCTCTATAAATGGAGCAGCAAAGCCTGGGTCACAGCACATCTGTTTACAACATAGCTTACTGAATATCTCAAGTCCACTCTTGACACCTACTGCTCTGAAAAAAAAGATTCCTTTCAAAATATTACTGCTCCTGGAAAATATACCCAGTCACCCAAGAGCTCTGCTGGGTGTACAATGAGATTAATGTTGCTTTCATGCCTGCTAACACAACATCCATTCTGCAGCCCATGGACCAATAAGTAATTTTGACCTTCAAATTATTATTTAAAACATATATTTGTAAGGCTATAGTTGCCATCGACAGTGATTCCACTGACGGATCTGGGCAAAGAAAATCAAAAACCCTGTGGAAAGGATTCACCACAATAGATGCCCTTAGGAACACATGTGATTTGTGGGAAGAGGTCAAAATAGCAACATTAGCAGGAGTGTGGAAGAAGTTGATTCCAACCCTCATGGATGACTGAGGGATTCAAGACTTCAGTGGAGGAAGTAACTGCAGATGTCGTAGAAATAGCAAGAGAACTAGAACTGGAGCCTGAAGGTGTGACTGAATTGCTACAATCTTACAATCAAACTTGGAATGGATGAGTTGTTTCATACACATGAGCAAAGAAAGTGCTTTCTGGAGATGGAATCTACTCATAGTGAAGATGCTGGAAACGACAACAAAGGATTTTGAATACTATACACACTTGGCTGAGGAAACAGTGGCAACATTTGAGAGGACTGATTACAATCTTGAAAGAAGTTCTATAGGTAAAAGTCTGTCAAATAGCATCACAGGCTAAAGAGAAATCATTTGTGAAGAGAAGAGTCAATCGACGTGAACAAACTTCACTGTTGTCTTATTATAAAAAAGAACACAGCCACCCCAACCTTCAGCAACCACCACCCAGACCAGTCAGCAGCCATCAACCTGGAGGCAAGACCCTCGACCAGCAAAAAAGATCACAAGAGCTCAGATGATGGTTAGCATTTTTAAAGCAACAATGTATTTTTAATTAAGGTATGTACATTGGTTTTTTTGTAAACATAAAGCTACTGTACACTCAACAGACTAAAGTATAATGTAAACGTAACTTTTGTAGGCACGGGGA
Source organism: Proteles cristata cristata (assembly GCA_017311185.1). NCBI lineage: Eukaryota > Metazoa > Chordata > Mammalia > Carnivora > Hyaenidae > Proteles > Proteles cristata. The sequence continues at coordinate 277,637 of JAESUZ010003484.1, read as the reverse complement.
ACCAAAAAAATTCAGTTGACTTGCTATATTGTGATATTCACTTTATTGTGGTGGTCTGGAACGAAACCAACAGTATCTCTGAGGTATAACACCATGCTCAACCCGTGTTAGCAAAGATGAGCTAACACATGAGCAATGTTTAAAGACATGACAATTATTAAGAAAAAAATGAGATTTCTGTGAAAATTATGCTTAATCTTATATTTTAAACTGGTGAGTCAAATGGTATAATCGCACTTTTCTTAAAGACCAAGCGCCTACAGTGTCTAATGGACCACAGGTGACCTTAAGTGATATACTGACTGTACTTTGAGAAACACTGACAAAAAGCATTCAGAAATAGGCTGCAACATAAATGGCAAACCAATACATAGTGAAGGTGATATAGTTCAAATGAATCATAAAATTAATGAATGGTGTGTAGAAATACATTGGCAAAGAAAATAAATGGGGAGCCTTACATCATTCTTTACATGAAACTGCATTCCATATATATAATAGAATGCATATAACATTTCATATATAACAATATATATATAAAATTTCATCTACATAACACATGAGAAATCATAAAAGCAATAGAGAAAGGCATAGTTCAATTTTTAAAAAATAAATTAGGAACGGGACAGCTTTTCTGAATGAGACACAAAACTCAGAAGATTTAAAAAGTGATGTAAAAGCGATTATGGAAACAAAAAAGTTCTGCATTTGCACCATGGATGTAAAGGTATAACATCCTCAATATAAAGAGTCATTATAAATCAAAAAGAAAGCCCTAGGGTAAAATGGGCGAAAGCCATGGATAATGAGGAGATTGGTCACAGAAAAGAAGTGTAGGTGCTCAGGACTAAACAAAAACAAACTAAAACAATAATTAGAAATGATTTTTCACCTTTTGGGTTGTCAAGAGATTACAAATCTGATAATATTAATTGTTGCTGAGAGTGAGGGGGAAAGGGAACTCTCATAAATTGTGTAAGTATAAATTGATAGAATTCTGTAGAAGAGAACAACTTCTCTATGTTAAAATTTAAAAAGCATATATCTTTAGGTCTCACAATTCCACGTTGAAGAATTTGTCCTGTAGACGTATTTAACAAAGATTTCTGAATATCTGTGTTTTGTGTGGTATTTTTATAATAAAACCCACACACAAGTATCCTAAATGCTGCCCCTACCCCCACGTCAAATGAATTGGTTAAATACATTTGGGAATGTCCCAGTAATGGAACAGTATTTAAAATATCCTTACACTTTCAGTTTTAAAATAAATAAGTCATGGAGATGAAAAGTACAGCATAGGAAATATAGACAATAATATTGTCATAACTTTGTATGGTGACAGATGGTAACTACACTTATCACAGTGAGCACTGCATAATGTATAGAAATGTTAAATCACTATGTTATATCCCTGAAACTAGTATAATATTGAATGTCAACTTTACTTCAAGAATAAAAAAACTTTAAAAATCCATACATATCAATTTGGATAGATAGCCAACAGACGTTGTTAAGTTAAAAATTATTGTTGTGTAACAATATGTATGATCAATTTGGGCTAAAAAAAAAGAAAAGATATGCTATATGTAAGTAGCACTGGCTAACTGCAAATGAAAAGAAAGTAGAGAGGATAAATGTCATGTGTTTGAATACATCAGGACTCTGTTCACCATTTTAATGGTAACAGTGAACCTTAAAAAGGTTCAATTTTCTGATAGCAAAAAATGTTCTGTGCATAAAGATTACTTCAGTTCCTAGAACTATCTAAATTAGTATGTTCTTCCTTTAAAAAAATGAGAAAAGAGAGACTCTTGAATGCTGACAAAAACTGAGGAATGATGGATGTGGGGGGAGGGGGGTGGGCATGGAGGAGGACACTTGTGGGGATGAGCACTGAGTGTTATGTGGAAACTAATTTGACAATAAACTATTTGTAAAAAAATAAAAATAAAAATAAAAAAATAAAACAAAAAAAAATGAGAAAAGGATTTAAAATATTGGTGCATTAAATTTATGACCTGGTAATTTGTGACTATAAGATCCCATGGAGACAAGACCATGTTTTATATCTGCTGCTGGCCAGATCCAATGAGCAAATATTTGTGGCATGCAAATCACCCAGGATTTGCCAGCAGCAATCGGTACATGCCCAGCTGCACAGTCATCAGCCTGACAACTTATAACACAGATTCTGTTGGCCTTTATCATCTTTGGCATGAATCCAAGGCTCATTCTCCAATGGAAAAGACAAGAGATAAATCATTGGGCCTGCTCAGCCTCGCTATCATCAGACCCCTTTGTTGTGAATATTTCTCATACACTGAACGCAAACTGAGCAGCAGCATGAGTGAGTCACAGAAGCCTCAAGATTTCAATTTAAAAATCCAACCAGTTCTTCTTCAATAGCTTCTGAGTATATAAGCACCATCTTCAAATATATAGACTATCATATATCGAAATGAAAAACTGCAAGTTTCAATATTAGCAACGTTGCTCTCTCATCAAATGAACAGGGCTGCATGTTCTTATTCTAGCAAGATCAGACAGCAGGAGAACATATTTGTTTAATCTCAGAAGAGAATGCTAGAGTCTTAGGTGACAACTTTCTGGAAGAGAACTTAAAACACATAGGAAGCCTTTCCTTTCAAGGAGTTCTAATTCAATAATGATATCGTTATTGCTGGGTTATCTGCAAGGAAAAAAAGAATCTTGTTCCTAAAGTTATCACATAGAATAAGGGGAGCATGAGACTTGGAAATTAAAAGGTTTTAGGCCATTTTCTACACAAGATTATTTTCGTTTCCAGGGAAGGCCTGTGGCACTAAACATTGCAATCTGTAGATACATTTGCACTCACTAATGTTTTCTAAAAGTAAAATGAAGTAGAATTGTCATGGTCATTTCATGATTCTGCCATGGTAGATAAAATGCTTGCTTCTAATCCAAGACTGTTCCTATTTCAATCTCAAACCTGTGTTTCATCTTGAAAAGAACAACTAGACATCCATATGTACACATAAAAAATCTAGACACAGATCTTGCAGGAATGAACTAGAATGGATTATGGACCTAAATGTAAATCACATAACTGTAAAACTACTAGAAAATAATGTAGGATAAATTCGAGGTGAGCTTGGGTACAGTGATACCCTTTTAGACACAGAATAAAGGTATAACACGTGAAAAAATCATTGATAAGCAAGATTTCGTAAAAACTAAAAATCTGTGTTCTGTGGGGGTCACCTGGCCAACTTAGTCAGTGGGGAGTGCGACTCTTGATTTTGGGGTCATAAATTCAAGCCCCATGTTGGGCGTAGAGGTTACTTTAAAAAAATCCTATTAAATTTGTGCTCTGTGAAAGACAATGCCAAGAGAATGAGAAGACAAGTCAGAGCCTGTGAGAAAATATTTGCAAAGGACATATCTGATAAAGGACTGCTCACCAAAATATACAAAGACCTCCTAAAATTCAATAATACAAAAATGAACTATCTGATGAAAACATGGGTAGGAGATCTGAACAGATAACTCTCCAAAGAAGATAAACAGATGACAAGTAATTAATTGTATGAGAAGATGTTCAGCATCATCTATGAGTAGGGACCTGCAAATTAAAACAAGATACCCTACATACCAATTATACTGGCACAATCCAAAACACTGACAACCTTCGATGATTCTGAGGGTGGAGAACACCAGGGACTCTCATTCATTGCTGGTGGGAATGAAAAATAGCACAATCACTTTGGAAGGTGGTTTGACAATTTCTTACAAAACTAAACACACTCTTACCATACAAGCCAGCAGTCATGCTCCTTGGTATTTAGCCAAATAACTGAAAACTTACATCCACACGAAAGCCTGCACATGGATATTAATGATAGCTTTATTCATAATTGCCAGAACTGAGAACCAATCAAGATGTCTTACAATAAATGATTGGATAAATTAAGTGTGGTACATCCAGATGGTGGAATGTTATTCAGTGTTAAAAGAAATGGGCTATTGGGGTACCAGGGTGGCTCCACTGGTTAAGCCTCCAACTCTTGATTTTACCTCAGGGCATGATCTTGTGGTTCGTGAGTTCAAGACCTGCATTGGGCTCTGTGCTGACAGCATTGGGCCTGCATGGGATTCTCTGTCTCCCTCTCTCTCTGCCCCTACCCTGCGACTAGCAATGTCTCTCTGTGTCTCTTAAAAATAAACAAATGGGGCGCCTGGGTGGCTTAGTCGGTTAAGCGTCCGACTTTCGCTTAGGTCATGATCTCGCGGTTCGTGGGTTCGGGCCCGCGTCGGGCTCTGTGCTGACTGCCAGCTCGGAGCCTGGAGCCTGTTTCAGTCTGTGACTCCTCTCTCTGACCCTCCCCTGCTCACGCTGTCTCTCTCTCTCTCCTAGAAATAAATAAAACATTTAAAATAAATAAATAAATATTAAAAAAAAAAAAGGGAATGGACTATCAAGCAATGAAAAGACACAGCGGATACTTAAATGCACACTACTAATTTAAAGAAGTCAATCTGAAAATATGAGATTCTGGAAAAGGCAAAACAATGGAGACAATATGAAGACTAGCGGTTGGTAGAATCAAAGGAGAGGGAGGGATGAAGAGAAAGCACAGAGGAGTTTTAGGGCAGTGAAACTATTCTGTATGACACTGCACTGGTGGATACGTGTCATGACACATTTGTCAAAACCCATGCGGTATACGACATCAAGAGTTAATTCTAATGTAAACTATAGATTTCGGGTGATAATGATGCGTTAATGTAGGTTCATCGACTACAATCACTGTAGCACTCTGGTGGGGGGGTGTCAATCACAGGGACAGTGTGCATGTGTACGGGCAGGGCATGTGGGGACTCTGTACTATCTACTCAAGTTTGCTGTGAACGTAAAACCATTCTTAAAAAAATAGACTATTAATCTTAAAAAGTCAAACACTCAAAGCCCTTTATTTACCAATATTCATAAATTCTAGCTAAACTTCTAGGAAATTGGATAGAGGTCTAAATAGGTTTTTTTAAATATAAATATTTAGGTAAACTATAGACTCTCAGAATAGGGTATAAAAAACATACCTATTGCCCCCCAAATAGAAGCTATCTAAAAAATAATATTATGCAGAGGCGCCTGGGTGGCTCAGTCAGTTGAGCGTTCAACTTCGGCTCAGGTGACGATCTCACGGTTTGTGAGTTTGAGTCCTGCATTGAGCTCTAATGCTGACAGCTCATAGCCTGGAGCCTGCTTCAGATTCTGTTTCCCTCTCTCTCTGCCCCTCCCCTGCTCACATTGTCTCTCTCAAAGGTAAATAAACATTAAAAAAACATATATTTAGGAAAAGAATAATATTATGCAAACTTCAAAAAAGTAGCTATTTCTAGGTGAGTTTTTAGCAAGTGCTTAAGATGGGAAAAGCAAACACCATAAGTTTGTCCTTTTGGTGGTTAGTGTGCTTTCACTCCTCCAATTCTGGAAAAAGGCATGTTGAGCATTGGCTTAGCATCAGGTTGAGGGAGGATCAGGCGAAGGTAGTTTTGGGGGTGGGCGGAGGCCTAGGAAGTGAGTCATCTCGGTCCCTTTCTCAGGCTTCAAAGGCCACTCTGTGCCAAAGGGTTTCTGGTTTAGTTCCATCCTACTTATTTTCACATATTAGTTTCATCTTTCCAGAATAAGTGACATTGTACCATAACAGGGATGGATTCATAACCCTAGAAATGGAAGAGATTTGATAAAAAGAAAATGGCACTGCAGGGGCTCCTGGCTGGCTCAGTTGGTAGAGCACATGACTCTTCATCTCAGGGTTGTGAATTTGAGCCCCACATTGGGTGTAGAGATTACTTAAAAATAAAATCTTTAAAAAAATGGCACTGCAGAATAAAGAGTCTCAGGACTCCTATTATTTTTGTCCTTTTTTACTCACTCTGTTTCTTAAAACTACTTTGTAGAGTGTGTGCCCTTTAGGAGAAACTCAACATTTCTTTTTTTTTTTCTTTAATATTTTTATTTTATTTCTGAGAGAGAGAGAGACAGCGTGAGCAGGGGAGGGTCAGAGAGAGAGGGAGACACAGACTCTGAAATAGGCTCCAGGCTCTGAGCTGGCAGTCAGCACAGAGCCCGACGTGGGGCTCGAACCCACGAACCGCAAGATCATTACCTAAGCGAAAGTCGGACGCCCAACCGACTAAGCCACCCAGGCACCCCAGGAGAAACTCAACATTTCTAAGATGTGCAAAGAGTTGGAAGGAACAGGCTACAAACTTGCCTTTGTGGATGAGACCCCATTTGTGGGCTCTGGAAATGAAGCTGGACACTACAAGTCAAGAACTCAGTAGATTCATGGCCTTGTCTTTTTCCTAGTACAGTGAGAAAGTCTGCATTTCCATTTAACACATACTCAATAGGTGTACCATTAGCATAGCACCAATGCAGGTGACGTGGATGGAACCGGGAAGGAACCAGGGACCCACTTTCTTTGTAAAAGTTTAAATCTCCTTGAGGTGATGCCATGCATGGAGAATTAGATATATATAAACCCTCCCCCCCTTTATTAAAGCCTAACACAGGTGTTCAATTTTTGTGTGAAGTACTTTAATTCCTTAGGGAGAGAAGAATGGATTTGTGGTACGATGCATTGCTAGAGCTTGCTAGCTCATGTTGCTTAAAACAACCATTAAAAACATGATTTGCATGGGGCATTAGTTATGAAGAAGACATAGGAGTACCTTGTGAGAGAGAGACAAAGAGTTGAAAAGATCTCTTCACTGCCACTCCAAGTGAATCAAGTATGATATGGACCTACTCCATTAATTTTGATTCAACAAAGGAATTTACTTTGCCTTACCAAGAGTGTTGTAAAAGTGGAATTCATTCTTATGATCTGCATTTAATTTAAAAATAACTTGCTGGGAATGGGGCTTTACAAATATTAACTCATTTAACATATGTAACAACCCCATTATGGGTTAACGATAGTTATTAACTGAATCTATAATGGTTATCACAAAATTTTTAGCTTATTTTTGAGCCACAATAGGGAATAAGTGTTTCAGATTGGAAAAAATTTGGGGGGGGTGTTTAAAATTAGAACTGCATATACACTATCAATAGAGATCTTAAATATGTCACCAATTCAAAGATTTGGTACATTCATGTATTATTTATTAAGTCTCTTCTAAAAGTAGACAGAGTTAATATGCTTGAGTATGGCTTCCCAAACATATCTCATTTCCTGGATGTTTACATCCAAATAAAACAAGAAAAAAAAATTTTTTTAACATGTATTTATTTTTGAGAGACAGAGACAGATCATGAGCAGAGGAGGAGCAGAAAGAGAGGGACACACAGAATTGGAAGCAGGCCGCAGGCTCTGAACTGTCAGCACAGAACCCAACGAGGGGCTCGAACCCACGAACTGTGAGATCATAACCTGAGCCAAAGTTGGACGCTCAACCGAGGGAGCCACCCAGGTGCCCCAAAACAAGAAAAGATTTTAAAGGGTAGTAAACTAAAGACTTTCATTTTTTAACCTTACATTAAAAATATTCGTAAATACTCATCTTAACATAACCCGTTATTGAAGTTATTTTGGTCATGCACCCAAGACTCGCACCTTCCTCTTGCCAGAGGTGAACATAACAGAAAATGCCAACCACACGCAGGTGGAAATGTGCTGGCAGAAATTCCATCTACTGCTTTTCAGAGGTCAGCTCAGATCATGCTGTCTGCTCACTCACAAGGCCCTGCGGCCACATGTTACAGATGGCGCACTTTACAGGTTGTTCCTAGCGGTGAAGAACACATTACCGAGAATACTCTAGAGGAATGTGAGCAGCAGCCTGAACGTTCCGTTAATTTGAATTTCATTATCTCAGGACTGAGAATTCTCTTCCTGGAAGAGCACACAGCTCTGTGTTGGGCTCCCTTTCAAGAAGCATCTCCTTGGCATTTTTTCTTCCCTCTGGCAGCGCACTCAACAAGTAAACAACACCACAGTACTTATGTGCGGTGACACAACACTTCAAGCTAAAGGCCACCTACACAAGGGAGCCGACTCATGCCCCATAAAATGACTAGTAAAATCTCCAGTCTCCTCAGACCCACAGGTCTCAGTGAGTTGGATCACCTTCCTGCCAGTGCTCAAGGACGTTTTGTGGAGGCACCATTATGATGCCAAACTGTATTTCTCCATCACAGAGAGGTTTGGTTACTTTGGAATAAAGCCCAAATTACCTAATTTAATATTTAGCTGATTCCTTGCCAAAAGTGGGGCTTGATATAAATTCAGATGCTGAAACTTCACTTGTTTTTAAAAATACCGCTGGAAGGAATATTTAGACTGGGTACCAGAAATATATTTTGCTCTGTCTCAAATGGTAAAATTCTGTCCCTCAAAGCATAACTGGATGGTCACCTTCTAACTTGTTCTCTTTTCCAAGCAGAAGTCTAGGGAAAGGGTGCATAATCAATGCAATTTTCATGTGATAGATCAATATTCATACTTGAAATTAGAGGATATTATTATTCTACAGGCATCTTCAAGAAAACTATACATGGGGTGCCTGAGGGGCTCAGTAGTTGAATTCTAAATCTTGATTTCAGCTCAGGTCATGATCCCAAGGTCATGAGATCAAGTCCTGCATCAGGATCCACGCTGAGCATGGAAGAGTCTTCTTGGGATTCTCTCTCTCTCATGCATTGTCTCTCTCTCTCTAAAAATTAAAAATTAAAAAAGAAAACTATATAATTACATCTTCCCTCATTTTATAACCATCACCACCACCTTTTATATTGATTGAGCATGTACTCCGACCTCTATATTAAGCACTGGGGATAAAGAGATGAATGAGGCCATCTTTGCTCTCAAGAATTTGGAGTCCAGGAAAACTATTATGCGAAACTTTTACCTCCCTTCCCATTGGCCAGGAAGTGAAGGGAAAAATCCTGAATAACCAAAATACAGCCTGGTGGGGTTCACATCAGCACAGCTAAAGAAATCAGGAGCACTTGGGTGGCTCAGTCGGTTAAGAATCTAACTCTTGATTTTGGCTCAGGTCATGATCTCATGGTTTGTGGGATCAAGCCCAGTGTCAGACTCTACATTGATAGCATGAAACCTGCTTGGAATTCTCTCCCCCACTCTCTCTGCACTGGCCCCTGCATTCTCTCTCTCTGTCTCTCTCTCTCTATCTCTCTCTGTCAGACTCAAAAATAAATAAATAAACTTAAAAAAAAAAAAAAAAGGAACCAGACTGCTCCAGCAAGAAAGCCACTCTAATGGCTGAGCATGTTCCCCGCCCTGCCCTCCCCACCCCATTCCCAGATGTACACATCCTACTCTCTGGAACCTGTAAATACCTTATATGGCAGAAGGCCCTTTACAGATGAGACTACATTAAGTATCTTGAGGTGAGATTATCCTAGACAATCTGGGTGGCCCCATCTAATCACGAGTGTCCTTGTCAGAGGGAAACAACAGGGTTAGAGTTGGAAGAAGAAGGTATAAGGCCAGGAGTGGATGTTGGGAAGGAGAGCATGCTTTGCTTCTGGCTTTGGAGATGGAGAAACGAGCCATGTGCCAAGGAATGTGAGTTGCCTCTACATACCATTTTTATAAAAGATTTTTTTAAATGTTTATTCATTTATTTTGAGGGGGGGTAGGGGCAGAGAGAGAGAATCCCAAGCAGGCTCCACACCATCACCGCAGAGCCCAACACCAGGCTCAAACCAACCAACCATAAGAACATGACCTGAGCCGAAATCAAGAGTCGGACACTTAACCAGTTGAGACACCCAATTGCCCCTACATGCCAGTTTTAAAGACAAGGAATGGATCCCCCTCCTAGAACTGCGGAAGTAATACAGCTCTGCCTACGCACTTGACTTCTGACCTCCAGAACCATAAGATAATAAATTTATGTTGCCTTAAGCCACTAAGTTTGGAGCAATTTGTTACAGAAACATTAGGAAATGAATAGAGACACTCTCTCCACCCAGAAGCCAGAACTGGTTTCCCAGGACAGGGGACAGATAAACTGGATCCTTGCAATTCTGAGTATGTCTTCAGCACTGGTCTATCTTCAATGTTTTTTTTTTTTTAATTTATTTTTACATTTATTTATTTTTGAGAGACAGAGAAAGACAGAGCACAAGCGGGGGAGGGGAAGAGAGGGAATTACAGAGCCCGAGGTGGGGGTTGAACCCACAAACCGTGAGATAATGGCCTGAGCCAAAGTCGGATACTTAACCAACTGAGCCACCCAACCCACCCAGCACGGGTCTATTTTAAATTGACTATTTTTTTGAACCTGTCTCCTGCCACTCTCCTTTGAAATCATGGCACTTCAGCCACATTGGCCTACAAGCTGTCCCTCAAAGGGGTAAGACCCTCTCTATCACACTTTTTGTTTCTTCATGTATCTGTACTTCCTCAGAGAGGCTTTCCTTGCTCACCTTGTCTACTTGGCCATCCTTTCTTCAACAGCAGCCCTCTCATGCCCGTTATACGTTGTTTCATTTTGCTTTACAACACTTTTACAACTTACCTTATTTATTTGCTCAATACCCAACCGAAGAAGAATGTAAGTTCTGCTAAGTATATTCTCAGAGTTTGTACAATTCCTGCACCATTATGGGTGCTCAGTATACACTTTTAAATACATGAAAGTACTGTGGGAGGTATTGGGGTTTCTCTCTCCTGATGCAGAACATCAACTTTAGGCCTTTCCTTGTCCTGCATCTTTAATCTTTGTATTTCAATGGAGTTACAAGGAAAATGGAGAACAATTTCCATTGGAAATATTAAGAAAAATGTCTTTCAGTTTCTGGAGTTTTATTTTTGGTGAAGCAATAATATAAATAAATACAATGTACGGAATTGTTGAAATCTAAGTTCAGTATTCTTCCTATCCCTAAGACTCTCTCTAGATAGATTAGTAGATACATATAATAAATATATAGTCAATTATATTATATACTAGTGAAATATACACTTTATATAGCCAAATTTTTGGTTAATATGGAATTTATGAAACTTCATCCCATAGGCAAACTCTATACAACATCTCAAAATGCTATGAGAAATAGGTAGATTATAAATCTGACTGAAATTCAGTAACTTCTTATAAGACCTGAGTTATTGCAGAAGATAAACTAATGCTTATGACTGAGAAGATACCCACAAGTTCATATTCAAACTAATTTCACACTTTTCAATATATATATAATAGCTATAAATAAGTATAAAATAAAATAATAAGGTTTTTGAGCAATTAGGCTATAATTTACAGAGCCAAATGAATACTGACTGCCTAAAATCACTCCTATTGTGAGATGCTTCACTTACTACTCAAAACATTTTTATAAGTTCTTTTGTTTGGAATCGCCATCAAAGATGGGCGAATGAAGATATACAAATGGCCAATAAGAAGCAGAAGAGGAAAGCTCAACATCATTAGTCACAAGGGAAATACAAATCAGAACCCCAATAAGATAATACTTCACAGTCACTGGGATGGCTATTATCTAAAAAACAGAAAGTAACAAATGTTGACGAAGAAGTACACAAATTGGAACCTTCCTATATTGCTGGTGGGAATGTAAAATGGTGCAGTCACTGTGGAAAACAGTTTGATAGCTTTGCAAAAAGTTGGAATAATAACATATGACCCAGCAATTCTACTTCTAGATATATGCCCCAATGAATTGAAAACAGGTACTCAAACAAATACATGTACATAAGTGTTCATAGTAGCACTATTCACGACAGCTAAATGGTGGCAACTACCCAGGTATCTATCAGTGGATGACTGGATGAACAAAATGTGGTATATCCATACAATGGAATATTACTCAGCCATAAAAAGAAATGGGGTACTAGTACTTGCTACAATGTGGATGAACCTCAAAAACATTATACTAAGTAAGTCAGACATGAAAGGTCATATGTTGTATGATTCCATTTGCATGAAATATTCCGAATAGGTAAATCCATAGAGATAGAAAGCAGATTGGTATTTGCAGTGGAGGAAGGAGGCAAGGGATGGAGATGGGGAATGACTCCCTAATGGCCGTGCAGAGTTTTCTTTTGGGTTCTGAAAAGATCGTGGAACTGGACAAAGGTGATCATTGTACAACACTGTGACTGTATTAAATCCCACTGAATTGTACATTTTAAAATGGTTCATTTTTATGTGAATTTCACCTCAATAAAAAAGGATGTCTTTTTTAGGAGATGAAGAAAGACTGTCTTGAATTCTCCACAGCATCTACATAGTGGCATAGCACAGTGCCCGTGGCTAGGGGCTCGATAAATATTTATGGAACTGAATGGTGGAAAATATTCATGTCCTGCAAGTAAATTTATTTTTGGGAATTAGTCAAGATCATTCTAGGCCAAGTCAGCTGAATAAGGTGGCTTATCAAACAGAGTCACGCCATCTTAGTTTTGAAACGAATAAAGTGTAACTACGAAGTTAAAAGACTGCTGTCAGAAGAAACTCACATTTCCTTCCACCTAGTGAACATGAACCTGGCCTTCAAACACTCCAGCCTAAATGTCATCTCCTCTTGGAGCTTCCCTTACTCTGCCAAGCACAGCTTACCTCCTGGGCCTCCCACCTTAAACAGTTCCTAGCGACCTAAGCACGTCCAGTTCCGTAACTTCTCTGTCTCCCCGTACCAGGGTAGACTCGAAGGAAAGCAATGGCTCTAATTTATTGACATACACTTAACAAGAAGCACCATGCTGGCAGAGAGAAGGCTTCACAAATGTTTGTCCAACGACAGAATGAATGAACTAATGAAAAACTGGATGAATAAAGTTTTGTTCTGGCTTGTGAATCGGCTCCAAAGACAATTCTAAAATTAGGATCCCAAATTTGTTTTGAGTAATACCAACATTCTGAAATGAATGCTATTCTTGAAGGAAAGTCTCTCTGGCTGTTTAAACTCGAACATCTTTGCTAAGATCCATCCTGTCCTTCTTTCATTGACACACCGTATACATTCTCCCCGGGATGAATGGGGCCCATAGCAGAGTCAGGCAGATGCTCTTAAGCCCAAAGCTTTTTAGAATAAACATGTGCTAACTTGTTCTCAATAAGGGTAAACAACGAGTCTTTGCCATTAAGGAAGAAATGTTTTAATAGTTTTGTAATCAAGTGCCACCACAATTCTGCTAGCCTTTCCTTATCTCATGGGAACATCCTCTGATAACAATGCAGTTTTGTGCTAAATTTCAAACAAATCTGGGCCACTGCAGGTTTGTCAGGGACGGGGACAGTCATGTAATTATGTGGCTTCATTCTGCTGTCAAACAAAATAAGATGAAGTTCTTAGCATTCTTTGACCTGGGACCACTTCTTGAAACTTGAAACAGCGCAAAACTTAAAGGATTTAAGCGGATTGAAATAATGTTCACCTGAAACTACACCAAACTAATAAAAAGAAGATTTTAATTTTTTTGTTTTTTTTAATGTTTATTCATGTTTGAGAGAGAGAGAAAGAGAGAGACAGAGGGTGAGCAGAGGAGGGACAGAGAGAGGGAGACACAGAATCCAAAGCAGGCTGAGCTGTCAGCACAGAGCCTGACGTGGGGCTCGAACCCAGGAACTGTGAGATCATGACCTGAGCCAAAGCGAGACACTTAACTGACGGAGGCACCCAGGCACCCCAATAAAAGAGCTATGCTTACAAATCTCCCAGGCTTTGTAACCCAGTCTCATTCAGAAGGCCAATCGGTGGGACAAAATTCACATTACCCAGAACAGTATGCCATCAACCCGCTCAATCAATCTGCTTTACTTTTCCTCATGTTCTTTCTCATTGCCTGGCCTTATGTCAGGTATTTGTTTATCTGTTTATTTTCTGTTTGTCCCAAAAGAATGGAAATGCCATGGTAACACGACTTGCTATGTTCTCTGTTTTCTGTTTTCTCTGCAGAGAGCTTAACACTGTAGGTACTCAATTTGTATTTATTAACTATTCTTTCATCCAAGTTATATTCTAAAATTGGGCTCATTAAAGGAAAGAAGAAAGAGGCACTTCGAAGTAATTCAAAATGATGGGCTTCACCCACTTACTTTTATCAGTTGCAAAACTTCCACACTCATCTATCGAGGGCACACTGGTATGCTACACGGGAAGGCACAAAACAATATCTGCTTGCACAAGGTGAAGAAGAAATCAGGCAGCACAGATTGATTTGATAAGGTATCAAATATTATTTGAATAAACTGTCTAGGTGGCAGTATAGTGTAAAATCTGAATCACCAGCTAAAACTGTGATATTATCTCAAAGTAAACCCAATTCTAGCACAGATATTATCCCATCTTATTGTATATATATGACCATTTTATTTTATTTTTTTAAATGTTTCTTTTTGAGAGAGAAAGAGAATGAGCAGAGGAGGGGCAGAGAGAGAGAGAGAGAGAGAGAGGAGAGGATCTGAAGCAGGCTCTGTGCTGAAAGCAGAAAGCCTGACATGGGGCTTGAACCCACGACCATGACCTAAGCCGATCAGATGCTTAACCAATTGAGCCACCCAGGTGCCTCAAAGTGACCATATTTTTTTTTAAAATGTTTTATTTATTTCTAGGAGAGAGAGAGAGAGAGAGACAGCATGAGCAGAGGAGGGTCAGGGAGAGAGGGAGTCACAGACTGAAGCAGGCTCCAGGCTCTGAGCCGGCAGTCAGCACAGAGCCCGACGCGGGGCTTGAACCCACGAACCGCTAGATCATGACCTAAGCGAAAGTCGGACGCTTAACCGACTAAGCCACCCAGGCGCCCCTTCGTGACCATATTTTTAACATGGGAAAAATAATGCACTCAGCAAATATTCATAACAAGAGATTAAGGTATTAGTCCTAGATTTGCTGCACTCTCTTCCTTGGTTTCTGGTTCATTATATTGTTTTCTGTTCTTGACTGGTTACCAGCACTCATTCCCACAACTCTTCTCCAGTCTTAGACTCAAGGATAACAGCTTCGCCTCCGTGGCTACACCGGAACATGCCCTCTGCTCAGCTTCTCTTAGGAAGCTCCTAACTTGATCCAGTGTACCCCATGGTCCTACCTTCTGACCTGGCACGCCCCAAGGCCAGCTTGAACACAGTGCCCCTACCCAACAAACACAGGGTATTTACCCATCTGAAGAAACCACATACCATGAAAAGAAGATGCTTCCTCCAAAATTAAAAATGACTGGAGATGCATTCCCAAATTGCTGATTTTACCCACAAACTTCAAGTCTACTTTCAACATAGGAAGATAGAAGACAATCCAATTAAAATGTTCACATTGTGGTAATACTATATGCAAGTTAATCACTGTGAGTCCTGGTCATAAGAAGAAACAGCCTTTTGCAGCTAGTTCTGATTAATACAAGGACAAGTTCAGTAATAGTGTGTGTTGGGGCAGGGTGGGGAATCGGTGGGAGGCAGGGCCTTCGAACTATTTATCCCAGGTCACAGTGGGGTTGGGACCCATGTCATTAGCATCTGAAGTGCACCCAAGGGGCGTCTGGGTCAGTTAAGCTTCTGACTTCAGCTCAGGTCATGATCTCCTGGTTCGTGGGTTCACGCTCTGCATGGGACTCTGTGCTGACAGCCAGGAGCCTGGTGCATGCTTTGGATTCTGTGTCTCTCTCTCACTCTGTCCCTCCCTCCCTCGCACTCTCTCTCTCTCACCCTCTCTCTTTCAAAAATAAAATAAAATACTAAAAAAAAAAAATGAAGTGTGCCCAGGATACAATGTGTCCAATGTGCTAATGCAGAGTATGTGCTGCTTTCCAGTTAATGGATTAAATCATAACTATTGGCTTTTCAACATTTCTTTTTTTTTTACATTTTATTTATCTTTGAAAGAGGGAGAGAGGATGAGCAGGAAAGGGACAGAAAGAGAGGAAGACACAGAATCTGAAGACAGACTCCAGGCTCTGAGCTAGCTGTCAGCACAGAGCCCAACGCGGGGCTCGAACCCACAAATTGCGAGATCATGACCTGAGCCAAAGCCGGATGCCCAAATGACTGAGCCACCCACGCGCCCCAGCATTTCTAAAAGCAGTACGTGTTTATTCTAAAAGCAAAACCAAAAAAAGCCCGAAAAGAAAAGTATGAACCAAAATACAAAATTTCTTCTTCCATTTCCCAAGGATTAAGAACTGCTAACAGTTTGCCATATACTCTTCTCATTGTTCTTGCACACACAAACGATTTTACAAATACAAACAGGCTTTACATGCCATAATCACATTCACTTATTTTCACCAATAGTTCAGAATTACTTCCTTCTCATTTGGGTATTATTACTAAGTGTTTCCCTCCTCCACCTTTTAAGACCAAGGAATAATTAGGGGGGACCTGTGTAATTTAGTTGGTTAAGTGTCCAACTTTGGCCCAGGTCATGATCTCACAGCTCGTGGGTTCGAGCCCCACGTTGGGCTCCGTGCTGACAGCTCAGAGTCTGAAGCCTGCTTTGGATGCTGTGTCTCCCTCTCTCTGCCCCTCCTCATTCACGCTCTGTCTTTGTCTCTCCTCTCAAAAATAAATAAACATTAAAAAAAATTTTTTTTAATTGTTAGACTGAGCCCTTTTCTGGGTTGAAGGCTGGCTCCTTTACTTTCCACTTATGACCAAATTTCAAATGCCTCATTCCTTTGGTATGATCAAATCCTCCTTGAGAAAAAAAATTTTTTTCTAGGTATATGGTACTTCCTTCTTCATGAGATATAAAATTCTATACACTTATTACTGTTATTATTACATGTTCTATCTTCCCCTGCAAGGAATCCCTACAAAAATATACATTTAAAAATTCTAAATCTGGGGAGTCTGGGTGGCTCAGTCAGTTAAGCGTCATGACTGAGGTCATGATCTCTGAGTTCATGGGTTCGAGCCCCACGTAGGGCTCCGTGGCAAAGCAGAGCCTGCTTGGGATTCTCTCTTTCTTCCTCTCTCTCTCTGCCCCTCCTCAACTTGGGCTGTTTTCTCTCTCAAAATAAATGAATAAATTTAAAAAATAAAATATAACAAAATTCTAAATTTGGTTTAATGACAAACAAAAAACTAGATTCCCAAGAAATATTTTTGGATTTATGAGGACTTTACGAACATCATCAAGCAGGCAGCTGTGTTTTGCATTTCTGCATCCAACTGCATTTCCTTCAAGCTATCCTTTTCTCCTTAGGCTTTACGAAAGGTGTATGATATGAGAACGTACGAACACACCAGCATGTACATTTTACAGCTTGACCACAATGTTCCCAGCAGTGAGTCAACCAGGATAGATTTTTTTTTTAAGTTTATTTATTTATTTTGAGAGAGACAGAGAGTGTGAGAGAGAGAGTGAATGAGAGAGAAGCAGAGAGGGAGAGCACAGAGCCCGAACCCACAAACCCTGAGATCATGACCTGAACCGAAATCAAGAGTTGGGATGTCTAACCAACTGAGCTGCCCAGGCGCCCCCACCAGGATGTATGTAGTACCTACTGTGTGCCACACAGTGTGTGAGGCCTTAAGGAAATGGTGAAGAAGGTAACCTTGCCCTTGAGCAGGTCCCCAACTGGTGGGGGGAGCTCAGGGAGTGGCTAGCGCTGCACTGGGGGAGCACGATGTCCACATGGTGTTGGATGGGCCACACGTCCTGAGAGACAAAGAGGAATTCAGCACGTGACGAGTGGGGAAGGACTGGAGGGCAGGAGGAGCATGTGGTAAGCAGAACGCATGGAGGGCACACAGTGTTTGGGGTGAGATGAAGAGTCTGGGGTGCCGGGGCCAGGCTGTGCGGCTGAGGCAGGTGGGGGGCCCTGCAGACAAGACCTTGACCTTTCCTGCTATCCTGAGGTCACGGGCAGGACCACTGAATATTCAGTCTAGAAATAGCAGGTAGACTGAACTGCCTCTCAGTCCCAAGGCAATGTAAAAAATTCCTGACTTCTGGCCTACACATATGAATCATAGGAGAATGATTCAGACCCTCACTGGGGTCTGGGCACTATATCGTGGACAAAAGAATGACAATCTTGATTCTCAGGCTTCCCAGACCACAAAAGAGAAGAAATAGCACATGCAAGTTTTTTTGTATCTATATGGCATGACGGGGTGTTAACTAAACTTACGTGGGGTGATCATTTTACAATATACGTAAGTCAAGTCACTACGCGGAGTACACAGGTCAGTTATATCGCAACAGAACTAAAGGAAAAGAAAAGAAGCAACAAACGAAAGGAGAGAGAAGGGGAGCTGCCAGAAAAAGTGCACTGGCCACAGCCTAAAGGGGACAGCTGAGATCGGAAGACTCAGGCAAGAATTCGGGGGCGGGAGGGGTGAGGGGGACTGGGGCAGGCTGAGGGGGGTGGGCCTCACGACCACCGGAGGGGTAGCTGTGAGGATTACATTAGTTAATGTTTGTAACAACTGAAAATTCATGTAAGCATAAAACCAGTTTGTGGTGATGTCATGCTTCTGCCAGAGCCGAGTGTAAATCAGCCCCATACTTGGACGAGGCGAGTGGGCCCGTGGGTAAGCCCAGGGCTCCATGCCAACTAGTGAAAGGGGCTCAGCCAGGAACGTATCTTCCTTTTTCTGACTCTGAGTCTAGTTTCCTTGCACTTTTCCAAAGGTTAGAGTATATTCGATTTCAGAAGGCAGGGAGCTGTGACAAAATATAAGCAAGAGTTTCAATTTCAGAATACTTCTCACGCAAAATAGAAAGAGACGAGTTGGGAGGGGAAGGGTGAGCTTCCTCACAGTGGCGGCCGCCCACCTGTGCCGGTCCAGGGAGAGGCGCTGCGCTGTGGGACAAGGGGGCCTGAGAGGGCTCGTGGTGCCCGGAAGCTCATCCCTGGTCCCCCGAGTTTTCTGTTGCCAAGTCACCCGAAGTGAATAAACTGGAATAAAATTCGCACAGTCTTCCCAACATCTTCTGTCAACCGGTTCCATAAACTAGCATCTACCTTGGTCTGTCTAATTTGCCCACATGCCCTGTCCAGTACTCCAGTCCCTACTCTGGGACTGGACCGTCACACTCAATCTCTGGGGAGAATGCCAGGGTGTCCCTCATCCCCTTACCCTGGACCCTTCTCCGGGGACTGTATTCTCCCTCTCTCCCTCTCTTCCTCCCATCTGCTCCCCACCTGCCATATAAACATGTGTCCTTTCTACACTTGTTCCCCCTAATTAATGAGCCTCTACTGGAATTTCCCACTGATTTCCAGTCCCTGATCACCTGACTGCATATCCTAGTACAGATAGCCTCAAGGTAATGGATTGGGACAGTTGTGTTTCGGGGACACTGTGACCAAAGCCACTTGGCTGTCCTGCCCAGAGATGGCCTTTGTGGCCAGAACAAATATAACGCATTTCCCTGAAAAACAATCTTGCATGCAACCCGAAGGGTAAATTGTGTTTGGCTATCTTTCTGTGTAAAAGTCAATGGGAATCAGATTTGGCATGGCCCGTGCCTCAAGAGTTGGCAAATGGCCAACCATACACTCAACCAGACGTGCTTTTATATGTCAATGCAACATTCTCCATGTACAGTTAAGCTGTGCATGGGGCTACTCCCTGAAAATAAATAAATAAATCTACTTTTTTTTTTTTTTTGCTTTGGTTTCCTATCTGTAAAAGCAGAACTGGTCATTTCAAATGTTTACATAATTCGCTAACAAACTGTGAGAAATGAACTATATTTGTAAGCATTTTTGAAGATGAAAGGGACATGACTGAAGTATGCACGGCATTCTAAAAAAATAAATCACTTATCTCTAGTCCTGCATTTAAAACAGTTTTGCAGACCTTGATTTTGTTTTAAAATAACCCAGGCACCCAAAAGTACATTAGAAGTTTTATAGTTTTGAGGCTTCATGAAAACCTTCTCTGGTACTGCTGGGGACCAAGCCCACGTCTGTTAGTATAAGAGACACCTTTGTTTATAGAACCTTACGGTTGTGACAAAAACTGACATAAGCCAGGAAATGTAAAAGTTAACGGTGGTACTTTGTGCGAAATGTATGCTACGGGGCTGCTGGTTTTCCACAAAGTCTGGATTTTAAGGACAAAGTTGGCTTTAATTTCCAACTCTCTGGCTTTTTTCAACAAGAGTCATGGTCATACAGTTAGTTAAACAAATGTCTTTGAACTTCCTTAATTTAAAGAAGTGACCCTTAGGTTAATGAATGTTGTAAAATGCTTATTGTTTGAGCAAATGAGTTGGCTCCACCGACTGATGTCCGCTCTCTAAGTGCCACAGAAAGGTGTGAAGACTAAGTCTCACACAGGAAACCCAAGAAATTTTCACTCTTACACCATGCTGTCTGTTCTCTGAGGTCAAGATTGGCCATCTTTCCTTTGATCCCCTTATTTAAAATGCCATACCCTAGGACCTAGCAATTGCACTACTAGGTATTTATTCAAGGGATATAGATATGGTATTTCGAAGGGGCACCTGTACCCCAATGTTTATAGCAGCGCTATCGACAATAGCCAGAGTATGGAAAGAGCCCAAATGTCCATTGATGGATGAATGGATAAAGAAGATATATAGAGATATATATCCATACAATGGACTATTACCCGGCAATCAAAAAGAATGAAATCTTGCCATCTGCTACTATGTGGATGGAACTAGAGGGTATTAAGCTAAGCGAAATTAGTCAGTCAGAGAAAGACATAAATATCATATGACTTCACTTACATGAGGACTTTAAGATACAAAACAGATGAACATAAGGGAAGGGAAGCAAAAGAACATAATAACAGGGAGGGGGACAAAACACAAGAGACTCTTAAATATGGAGAACAAACAGAGGGTTGCTGGAGGGGTTGTGGGAGGGGGGATGGGCTAAATAGGGAAGGGGCATTAAGGAATCTACTCCTGAAATCACTGTTGCACTATATGCTGACCAGCTTGTATGCAAATTTCAAAAAATAAATTTAGAAAATATATAAAATGCCCTAAATTAAGCTGATTGTAAAAAAGGATGGTTGACAAATTTCTCTTACTGAGCAAATAACACCCAAGTATATGAAATGCGAACAGAGGCCTCCAGTGGGTGGTAAATGAAAGGCAAATTGGGTGGATGAAGTTATAAGCGGGTGCCGGTTAATGCTCTGGAACTACCTAGATGCTTCTCCACAGGAAGTGCTGAAGTGAACACAGAACTCACCACCACTCCATGCAACAGTCTCACCGAGAGAGGTTTTGTTTATAGGTCAGCGCAAGCCTCCCGTAGGATGGACAGAGCATTTTTGTAAATGACACAAGATCTTTATGGTTCTAATAATAAGGTACTTTCACATCACAACAATCAATTCTCTTCGTAACACACAAAGCAGAGGAAACCTTCTTTGTCTGAGCAACTTCATTCTAACTCCCATAGACTGACTGGACCTTAACAGGGGTGTGCAGGGGAAGCATCTAGGAAACTTTTTTTCTTTTTGTTCAGCTATCCCTTTTCCCCCATGGGAGATTCTGAATTAGGAGGTGTGATGTGGGGCTGGTATGGTGATTGATAGATCGATACATACATACATACCTACATAGGAAGAAAGACAGATGATAGGTGGGTAGAGAAATAGATAGATGGCAGATTTTAATGCTACAAGTGACTTTGATTGGTTCTATTGCTCTCTTAGGTGGTATATGGCCACATCATTCAACTGCCAATAAAAATTAATTTACTTAAAAATTTGTTTTAACATTTGTTTATTTTTGAAAGACAAAGACAGAGCACTAGTGATGGGCGGGGGGGGGGGGGACAGAGAGGGAGACCAGAACTGGAGGCAGGCTCCAGTCTCTGAGTTGTCCAGGGCTCGAACCCACGAACCATGAGACCATGACCTGAGCCGAAGCTAGATGCTTAACCAACTGAGCCACCAGGCTCCCCATTTCATACTTTTAAAAAATGTTTTTATTTATTTTTGAGATAGAGCACGAGTGGGAGAGGTGAAGAGAGAGAGGGGGACAGAGGATCTGAAGTGGGCTCCACACTGACAGTAGAGAGCCTAGTTCATACTTTCTATGTAAGTACTAGCACACAATAAAAGATACAACTCAGGCTTTATTTTGGCCAGTTTATTCTTTTGCCCTCTTAATGAAAATGTACCCTTTCCCAGGTCCTACATGAGGTGGAGTTCACAAAGAAGACATGGCCCTGTCTTGAGGAGTATGTGGCCCTAGTCACAAAGGCAGACACACAAAATAACATTACAGGTTACCTGATACGTGCTATCATTGGGAAGGAGAGTGTTCTGTGAGTTGAGGGAAGGGAACACTAATTCTATCCGGAAGAATTGCAGAAGATTCCACAGATGAGGGGACACTGGGGTGGGTCTTACTCAAAGAGGAGGCTTTTCGAGGTAGTGACAAGAGATGCAGTGAAGCCAGAGCCTTCCACAGAGAAGGATCAGCGTGTTTAACTTATGTTTGTTTCTAGAGTGTGTTGAGAAGTTCAGAACGGCCAGTCCCCAGAATGTGTGAGTGAGGGGCATGGAGAGAAAGGCCATTAGGGTGCAGATATGAGGTATGTGTCGATATGAGTTAGGGTGTGGATATGCAGGAGATACTACTGACAGACCAAGATGAGCGCTGGACCCTTGGAAGTCCCTCTGTCATTCTGAAGAACGGGGGAGGCTCCACTCAATACTTGATGCTTTGTTTGTAAAAAATGTTTAGAGTTAAAAACCCTCTGTCACTTTTTCAAGTGATCCTCACAACCACATGATATAGTTAAGTGAAATATTGCAAACGCTGGTTTTACTAAGTGTTATTGTTTCCATTAAGAGGTATGCATTAAGCCTAGTATAAAAAGCACCATTTATTAACCAAAATACTCAGAAAACAAGCTATCAAAACATCCCTTTGCTTTAATATTTAAGATCAGTTCAAAATGCTCTTAAACTCATTCTGAGGGGTGAGTGTGTGTGTTTGTGTGTGTGTGTGTGTGTTTGGAGGGGAGACGTATAAGGTGGAACAGGACCTATTTCTCTATACCTAAAAAGCAGGACGCCTGTGGTGAGTCACATGATATAGCAAATATAGCATCGGTGTCTAATAGTGGCTGTGACCCCGCCAGTCGGCACAGATACACAGTTAGTGATGATTAAATCATAGCAGTGCTATTTGGGGTCTAATAATGTACCTCTTCTGTTATATAAAACGTGACAAGGGATGGTTAACATCTCTTATTGCTTAAAACTCACATATAAACTCTTGCTAGAAAGTTTCGGCCACTGTAGTGAATCTTCCCTCAACGTTTAATTTACTTGGGAGACACTGGAGGAGAAAACCACCTTCCTGACTAGGAAGTGGGTGATTAAGTCTCTCCAGAACTGCCAGATCATTCTCCAAAAGGTTGTACCACAGCAAGCCTGGATCCCGTCTACTTTATTTGTATCCTGATATGTAGTTCAGAAGCATGTTCTTGTCTCTGCTCTTTTCTTTCAGCTGTATCCTTGGAGGTTTCATTCACTCTCATAGCATGTTTTCCTACCTGCAAGCAGAGAAGGCCCCAGCATAAATCCTCAGCTAGATTCACCTACTCAGGGAGAGGGAGAGGGGAGGGGGAGGGGAGAGGGAGAGGAGAAGGGCCAAGGGTGGGAGGAAGGAGGGGAAAGGAGGGGAGAAGAGCTGGCTTGTTACTCCTACTAGGTAGGTATTGCTGTGGGTCTGTAATAGTGGTTCTTACCCCCGTTTTCCATTCGAATATTCTGGGAAACTTTTCAACAAACGCCAGTATCCTGACCCCACTCCTGGGACCCTGAGCTAATTTGTCCAGGGGGAGGCCCAGAGACTGGTATATTTTAAAAGCTCTCCAGGTGATTCTAACGGGTGGCCAGATTTGAGAACAAGCACTCTAACTCTTTGGAGGACACAACAGATGGCTCTGATGTGCCAAATGGCCCAAGTGGCCTCAAGACGCCTACAATCGGGCTGGGAAAAAATGGAGAGTGGTCTCAGAGAGACTACCATCAAGTACGAAACTCTGTGGTGAGTTCTGTTAGTGCCCTGAGAAAAAACAGGGCTTCAAGACCCATCAGGAAGATGTCATGAGGATGGTGCATGTGTGCTGGGCCTTGACAGGGGGCTGAGGTCTCATTAAATTCCCTCTTCCCATTCCCACTGCCACCACCCCAACCAAGCACCTTCTAAGAGGATTTCATTCTTGGGAGCTTCCGACCTCTCTCCATTCTTCCCATTTTTCTGCCTTGAAATCATCAGTCTGACCATGTCATGCCTCTGCTTAAAACCCTTCAAAGGCTCCAGAGAACTTGTAGAACTATGTCAAATCTCAGCCCCTCCATGATCATCCTGGTGCTCTTTCTCATTACCACCTCCTGGCAAGATGGCCTTGTTTTTGTTCCTAAAATGTCCCAATTCTTTTCCTGACTCGGGGCTTCTATATCTGCTGGTCACTCCACTTGGGACACTTTTTCCCTGCTCTCACGGGTCTGATTCCTTTTCACTCCTTAGGTCTTGGGCTGTATGTCACCTTCTCAGGGAGGCTGTCCTTGACCAGTCAGTGCAGTGTAGCCCCACACCCCAATCTCATTCTCTCTCTCTCTCTCTCTTTTTTTTTAATGTTTTTTACTTATTTCTGAGAGAGAAAGAGACACAGCATGAGCAGGGGAGGGTCAAAGAGAGAGGGAGACACAGAATCCGAAGCAGGCTCCAAGCTCTGAGCTAGCTGTCAGTACAGAGCTGTCAGTACAGAGCCCAATGCAGGTTTTGAATCCATGAACCGGGTGATCATGACCTGAGCCAAAGTTGGATGCTTAACCGACTGAGCCACCCAGGCACCCCCTCCCCCAATCTCATTCTCTATCCAGGTACCAGTTTACGAATTTGACAGCACTAATCAGAACCCAAGTATCTCATCTATTCGTTATTAACTTGTGCTTTCTCTGGTAGAATAAACATCTATGACAAGTTCTGTATCATTCCCTGGTATCCAGGCTAATGAGCACAGTGCCTGGTACAGAGTTAGTGATAAAGAAATACCTGGATTTATGGGGGCGCCTGGGTGACTCGGTCGGATAAGTATCCAGCTTTAGCTCAGGTCATGATCTCACAGTTCATGGGTTCGAGCCCCGCATCGGGCTCTGTGCTGACAGCTCAGAGCCTGGAGCCTGCTTCAGATTCTGTGTCTCCCTCCCTCTCTGCCTCCCCTCTCCCACCATGCCCTGTCTCTTTCTCTCAAAAATAAATAAACATTCAAAAAACATTTTTAAAGAAATTAATTAGAAAAAAACCATACCTGGATTTATGGATGAAAGAGAGAATGGCAAAAAGGGAAAGACACTCTAGGTGGAACGAACACCGAGTATAAAGCAAAGGAAGGAGAACACACACTTGTGTCTCTGTGTATAGAAGTGGAAGCAGAAGATACTTGGGATATAAATGAAGATAAGGGTGTGCATGTCATGGCCAGTTGCTAACAGCAATTTGAAGCATTTGAACTTCACATCTGTTAAGGTGTAAAAACTGTACCAGGACTGAATGATTCAGCTCTAAGGAAGGAAATCATGTATCTAAAACCCAGATGGTAGTGGAGCATAATTTTACTCACTCTACATGATTAGAAGATTAAATATTTTTTAAAAATTTGGTTTATGTGAGGAAATTCCGAGTGAGATATGGGGGGACAGATAGCTGGATACTGGGTATCCATCGTCTATAAAAGAATTATTCAGAGCTATTTATGAAAAAAAGTCTACACATAATTTATGTCAAACAGTGGGAAACCTGTTAGCCTATCTTTGAAACCATGGCTTCCCTTGACATATCCATTGAAATCTGAATAAATGAAAGTATTATTTAAAAGAATGTTTTTCCAGTCATTTAGTGATTTGGAGTCATGGAGAGTCTGAAAAGAAGCCATGTGCAATGTAACATGTGGGCATGTCAGTGGAAGGATCTAGTCATCCACAGGTACAGGGAAAACAAAGTCCCTGTTACTCTGTGCTCGTGCTTCTAACTATGATCTCTGTGAAAAAAAATTGAAAGACGAAAACTCTTCCATATTCTAGAAAAATGTGTCTAAATATTTATTTAAATATCACTTAAAAATTCTTCACTGCCTCTTTTCATAATTTGTGTCAATGATCCTAACATTATAATATCCTTCAAATGAAAGCTTTGAATAATTTCTTTTTTTTTTTTTTAATATTTTTTTATTTATTTCTAGGAGAGAGAGAGACTGCGTGAGCAGGGGAGGGTCAGAGAGAGAGGGAGACACAGACTCCGAAACAGGCTCCAGGCTCTGAGCTGGCAGTCAGCACAGAGCCCGACGCGGGGCTCAAACCCACGAACCGCGAACCGCGAGATCATGACCTAAGCGAAAGTCGGACACTTAACCGACTAAGCCACCCAGGCGCCCCTGAATAATTTCTTATAGCAGTAACAAATCTCACAGGTGGACTTATCAAAAAGTATTCAATTTTATAAAATGTATGAGTCTTTATGACAGAGCACTTCACAACTACCTTTTTTATGCTTACCCGTGTACCAATTTTTTTCTGAGAAAGTATTCAGATAGGATATAGGGTCATGTTAGACACTGATATTTAAAAAATGAATTTTCTTTTGGAAAAACTGCCCTGAATTAATGAAATGACATATTTGATATTTTAAAACATTTATTATATGCTTAATACATCCCAGGCACTGGGCTCGATGCTATGGAAGCCACAGAGATGAAGAATCTCCTCTCTGAAAGCAGTATGACAACACAAAATATGTTTGGTTGAATTTTGCTATCATCAAATATCTGGATTTGAATTTACAAATCATTCATTTAATTACTGAGTTTTTACTTAGCCTCAGTTTCCACATGCTTGACTTGGGGAAATTAATATTTGCTTACAGAATGATTGTAAGTATTTAAGAAAAAAAAAAAAAGAATGATTAAGGAGCCTGGGTGGCTCAGTCAATTAAGCATCTGACTTTGCCTCAGGTTATGACCTCACGCTTCGTGGGTTTGAGCCCTATGTCAGGCTCTGTGTTGACAGCTCAGAGCCTGGAGCCTACTTTGGATTCTGTGTCTCCCTCTCTCTCTGACCTCCCCCTGCTTGTGCTCTGTCTCTATCTGTCTCTCGAAAATAAATATAAAAAAATGTTAAAAAAAAATTTTAAAGAAAGAATGATTACAAGTATTAATGATATGACACATGTAAATACTTAAGTTGATGATGCCTGGAACATAATAGGCATTCAAAAAAGGTGAGCATTCTTCCTTTCAAGATATTTATTTATTTATTTAGACAGCATGCTCACAAGCAGAGGAGGAGCAGAGAGAGATTGAGAGAATCTTAATCTTAAGCAGGCTAAATGTCCAATGTGGAGCCAAATATGGGCTTGACCTCATGACCATGATATCATGACCTGAGCCAGAATCAAGAGTCAGAGGCTTAACCAAATGAGCCACCCAGGTGTCCCTCAAGACATTTAATATTTAGTCAAATATTCTTTGCCTTTGTTATATATGTTCTTGATGCCTGACTTAGAAAACAGAACTTTGAGGGGAACCTAGGTGGCTCAGTCAGTTAAGTGTCCGGCTTCGGCTCAGGTCATGATCTTGCAGTTTGTGGGTTTGAGCCCCACGTCAGGCTCTGTGCTGACAGCTAGCTCAGCTGAAGCTGACTAAAAGTGCACCCTTTCCTTCTTTATTGCATCTGATCATGATGCTAATGGGCAATGAAATGCCCCAAAGCCTAGAAATAGAAAGGAGAAATCCTGACCCGAGATGACACAGATATTTAATTTCAAAATAATCAAGCTTTTTTTTTTATAAGTGAATAGTGTGCTAGTTCCCCAATATGGTTTACATATGAGAAAACAAAGAAGAGCTCAGGAGTGGAAGAATAAGGCAAAAATGAAAATAAAGAGATTTTAACAGTGATCCTCAAATTTGAGGTATACACTATTACTAGGCATCCCCTTGAGAGCCTGTGGTTAATATGACTGGGGAAAGCTACAATCTCTACTCCATCTTGGGAATTCACAACAAATATTAGCACAGGCAAGGAATTATGTGCTAATTTTATTAGCATATTAAGAAAATCTGTTTAACACTGTCAAACTCAGCAATTCCCAAAATTGCCTGAACACTTAATTGTGTGTGTGTGTGTATGTGTGAAAAAGGACTAGACTTAATTAATATCCTATGGCGTTAATGTGCAATGGCATATAATTTAGAAAATGTTGGGTTACTAATTTCCCTTCTCTGCCACAAAAATGCTTTCTTGTTGATTGTCCATATTTTTTCCAATGTTTCTTGATCCAAGCAAGCCATTGGACAAGAATTCCTATTTTATCTTATGGATAGAGAAAAATGCATTTTGCCTTTGGAACGATGAGTGGTTGCAAAGGGGAAAAAAAGCACTCACACTAATTCTAATGACTAAGGAGAAAAACCAAAATCCAAAACTTTGTTTTAGAAACAGTGACTTTGTCTTCCTTCTCCACGCTCTTAAGCCAAGACTGTCGGTTTATTCCCAAGAGGTCAAAATCACTCCAAAATTAGAGTAAGAACTCAGAATCCGACCTATAAATACAGAGACTAAACCGATGGTTGCTAGAAGTTGGGGGTGGGGGCAGGGGCAAATGGGTGAAGGGGAGTGGGAGACACAGGCTTCTAGTTATGAAATGAATAAATTCCGGGAATAAAAGGCACAACATAGGGAATATAGTCAATGATACTGTAATAGGCATGTATGGTGACAGATGGTAACTGCACTGTGGTGAACACAGAATAATAAACTTGTGGAATTGCTATGTTTACACCTAAAACTAATGTATCTTTAAGTGTCAACTATATTCAAACAAACAAGATATCTAAGAAAATTTAGTGCCATTTCTCGGTACTTTCATGTATATTTTATAAACATGAACCTGTATTTCCTTTAACAGTTTTGTTTTAAAGGACAGTGATTTCTATAATAATAATAATGGCACTTTGAAAACAAACATTCCAACAAGCAGATTCTTTATTACATTTTAAGCTCTCCTGAGAAAAATATCTTCACACAAATATAAGGTGCTCTTAGATTCACTTATAGTTCATTTATTTGCTGAACTATAAAATGCTACAAGAGCACAATGGACTTCACAATAAAGTCAAAGTAAAATACTGTAATCACCTGCTTTATAGTGAATAAAATATTGAATAATTATTTATAGGATGTAAGAGGCATTTCAGAAAATAAGAATCAATTCCTTTTCTTAATTAAAAAGAAAAGCTATTCTAAATTTTTATTATTTGTTAGAAGAGCTAGTAACATTATATTCCTCTACATTGAAGCGTTTAATCCCCCAACCAAAATATGCATATACAAGTACATACATAAAATGCAATATATACATGCAAATATATGCATTTGTATGTATATATAACATTATTATGTTTCTAAAACATCAGAGTTGACAAAATTATAGCTACCAAGACCAAGATATCATGAAAGTTGGGGATTAGAGGGAACAAATTTAAATAGCATCAAATATAGTTTTCAAACATAGTCAAATGTCCTAGAAAGCATTCATTTCCAAAACAAATGAATTCACATAGAAAAGTCACTCCATTAGGTAATCATTCTCCTCAGTTACTGTCTTCAGTTGTGCAGGAACTTGGCTATGGCAGCTTGAGGTAGATTCTCCTATGAAATTTTTTTTAATCAGTTTGAAATAAAATGTGTTTGGGCTTACGTTTTCTTATATAACGGCCCCGCCTTTACCAAAATTATTTCATTGCTTAGGGGGCATGTTTCTCTGGGCCTGGTCTTATCTCCATCTGTGTTGAAGACTGTCAAGTAGCATTTGAAAGTCTCCTTTCCCTCCATCACCTATAGGTCCCCACAGGCTGGACGACGGAAGGGGGAAAGGGTGCATTAGCTGCTCTTGGGTTTACTCAGATGAACAAAGACCAACAGATTAAAACAGAAAACATTTTAAATTGGGGTGAAAAGCAAACAACCTTTCATTATCTCAAATCCATGGTTAATAAGGAATTTTGGGTGTGCACTTGTGCGTGTGTGTGTGTGTGTGTGTGTGTGTGTCTTTTAGTGGATGAAAAAGTCATCAATGAACAACTACTAAGGCTAGTGGGTAGCACAGAGGTATTTCAAACTCAATAAGTCAAAACACAATTCATTGTTTTCCTCTTAAAACTCCTCTGGTATTTCATAGTATAGGATTATTACTATTATCATAGATTCTCAAACTAGAAACCTCAAAGTTCTGCTTTGATTGGTCTACTTCTTCCTGCCTCCTTACCCATTCATCATGTTCTTTTGATGCACATCCAGTGCATTCCTCAATCCTATTCCCATTTCACCACCCACGTCAATTTCTAGCTATGCTCTTGGGACAGCCACCTGACCGGTGTCTGATTCTAACTGCCTACCTTTCCCCTCCATCATCACACTGCTACTGCCATACTGCTAGAGCATATATTTATTCATAAAGCATCCTTGTTTCAATTTTTTGATGGATCTTTAAACAGCCAACATGTATTGAGAATTACCAGATGCCAGCCATTGTACCAAATTTTACGTGTAGTATCTTCTTTTCTCTTCATGACAGTCCTAGGAGATGGATACAATTATTGTTGGCACTTACCACAGAGAACATAAAACGCATAGGGTTTATATAGCTGGTTTGTGGTCCCTGAGATGGCAGGTGGCAGTGCTAGTGCTCATCTCAGATTATCAGATGCTCTGGATCATTCCATTATAAACCTTTCCACAATCTGGTTCCCAAATGACCCTCTCATCTTTTTCACCAGGAGCTGGAAGACTGTGAATTTCTCATATTCAGTTATTGTACATCAAGGGTCGAGAGTCTGTAAGCCTGTAGGCTAGAATGTAAGGTGAGAGCACGGTGGCTCTCACAGCTTCCAGCTCCCTCTCCCAAAGAGTGTGCCTCTGAGGACCCACACATGGTAATGGAAGTATCTTTATCTCAAGCAATGAAATATTCACCCAACAAATGCTGCAGAACTTTTTATAATACTCTGCCCCTGTGGAATATGGAATGACATTTCAAAAATGCTGTTCTCCAGACCTAATCACACATTACAAATCAACTTTGCCGTAACATCTCTTTCCAGGACTCATTCATGAGAACCACTGGAGGGAGGGAAGGGAGCGGAGCAGTGAGGGAATACAAAGGCAGTGAGTGGCAGGAATACTTGGATCACAGCTGTAGTCACAGACTTGGTTTTATAAAGGACTATCGTTTGAGCTGTTACCAAATAAGAAGAAACAAGTCACATAAAAAAAAGAAAAGGTTAGATATTGCTGGAACTGCCCTGACATATTCCACATGCGCTGTTTGATAAATATTTTATTGTTATTCCAGGAAAAGCTTTTAAAGGAATACATAAGCCAGCAATTATGGGGAAGGGATGTCTCTTTCTCAGAGATAGTAGGAATGCCAAAGACAGCTCTTTGCTGCTAAGGAAAGGGTGGCCAGACTCACAATGGCATGCTGGCGGAAATGTGCACAGACACACCGAAAGAGCCACAGTCCCGGCCAGCAGCTCTTCCTTATGTGTTAACACAAAAAACACACAACTATCTCCAATGAAATGTTCCATGTGATTTGGATAAATCAGAGGCACTTGGTTTGTATGTGTGTGTGTACTTCTAGCTGTGTTTCTGCCTCACAAGTATCCAAACCCTGACACAGAAAGCCACGCTGGAAGAAGGCCAGGCTCCTTGAAACTGATGGTTGAATGGTTAGGACTATGCCCAGCTCTAAACTGCTAGCCTCTGATAGATACTCAGGGCCTGAATCCATTGCTGATTGGAAAAATTTAGGCAGATATTCAACATAATAACCTTATTTAAATTAAATTGGAGACATTCCAATGCTCCAAGCTAACTGGGTGTCTTGGTATAATGCTAAAGACATTTCCAAGGGTTTTGTTTGTTTGTTGAGTTTTTTCTTTCTTTTCTTTCTTTCTTTCTTTCTTTTTTTTTTTTTTTTTTTGGCTACTTACCAGCACTATCTTAAATGCCTTCCTTTTGGTCAATACAATTTATTGAAATGTATGTGTGTGATGGATGTTTACATGTCCCTGCTATAAGAGAGGTTGTTTATGTCATCAAAAAATTACCATGAAAAGTGATCACTGGCAGCCAATTGGCCATTATAAAAGAGATCTTATTTCCAAAATATTTGAATAATGTAATTTAAGAGTCTGTTCTTCCACTCAAAGGTATACATGCCTATATTGGAGATTTCACCTAAAATGTAAAATGATTTGGAATTGCTGCCTTAAAAGCCACTTGACAAAGTACATAAATATTCTTTAGTGTGTCAGGGATAGAGGTATTTTATTAATGACATTTAAAAGCATAAACAAATATAAGTACAAATTGAGAAAACATTTATCTCCCCAAGCTATAGTTCACCAGAAAATAAATCATAACCCTCAGCACTTTTTAAGTCTATAAAAAGGCTCCTACAGTAGTTTCTTTTCTTTTCTTAAGTGGCCTTTAAATAAATATATGAGTCAGTTAAGAAAGCCATTTACTTGAATTAAAGTGATAATTTTGCCAGGATGTCAGTATAATTAATTGTGGGTGGCAGAAGTTTAAACAAGGCTAAATTAGAGATTCTGGTTTATTTTTTACTCACTCTACCTCTATAATTAGAGAAGTTTGGTGGATCCTGAAATTGTGCCTTGTCATGGAATATCATGTCTACATACCCTTATGACAAGCCTTACGGCATATTTTTTAATGACCAAAATGGGGGGTATAATGCATAGACACATGTATTGTGTGCATACACATCAATCCAGCCTCCTTCCTACTACTACTATTGCTACTATACACATACACACTCACACTCACACTCTCTCACACACACACACTCCCCCTCACACTTGTTCTGTCTCTTTCACAACCCTGAGATTTTCATTCCTAATAATTCACTGTTCCGATTTCTTTCCGTGCCTTCAACGTCAAATATGAAATTATTTTAGTCACAGACTTTCATTCCTGTAAACTATTTCCTAAAAGAATTCAAAACACCCTGCCATCGAAATTTCTGCTTGCCTATGCTACCTGCACCAAGGACTGAAATAGCCACATTTCATAAAGAAATATGTTCTCCTGAAAATGGGTGGTCTTGCTGCGTAGGATGTGTTTTTAATGATGCATCCTGTCAGCAGAGCCGACTGGGTCTCGAGGCGCTGTAAGCCATCACCAGAAAACTGACACCAGCGAAACTGAACGAGAGAGTTTCAAGAGACAGAGAATCCATAACACATTTGGGAAAATTCTGCATTTAGCGTCAATAACACTAAAGTGAGGAGCGTATACCTTCTCAAAGTTCACTATGGCAAAGAAGAAAAAAGTTCTACGCGAGAAATCATTTTATGCTAATCATTTAACTAGCATTAGAATATTTCAACAATTCTATTTGTCTCACTGTCAAGTAAGGATATTAAAAACAAACACATTTTGGAAAGGTACACACATGATTGGCCACTAATGTCTATACTCCAAAATCAAAATCTCGGAGGATATTGAGACATTTTCTACATTTTCATCCTCATGTGAAGATAAAGCATAAGACCCAAGAATGCGTCTGCAGTGACACTGGGCAGATTGTAATGCTGAACGAAATGTTTGATTAGCTCATTAACTGCCTCCACCTTTTGTCACCTCTTCCTAATAGTTTTTTCATTAGCTACATGCATTTTTTTCACCCTCGGTTCTGAGCACAAAAGGATCAAACAGCACACTTCCTGCAGCCTAAAATATGCGAAATATGCCAAATGTAAAAATGCTAAATAAAACAGCAGCGCAGGCTTCGAAGAAAAGGTGAATGTGGAATTATGATCTACATTCTCAAACACTGAACTTCAAAGCAAGCACTGATTGCCTCGTGGACAATGCAGCAGGGTTAACACATTACACAGCTCCGGGTCTGCAACATTTAAGTGCAGAACAAGACCAAAAAATAAGCAAACCTTTTACAGCAAAGGATGCAGATTGCAAAGGAGCCCAGAGGCTACGAAGGATTCACGCTTTACCTACCGGCATCGTCCATGGCTCAGGAGTGGGGAGGCGAGTTCTGTAGCCTGGCAGCCGGGAGCCCCAGCTCCTCTCCTGGCTAACGAAGCACCCTGCCCTTCTGCTGATTATCAGTCCTTGCTGGCACACAGAGCATACTTCATGCACTGTCTGCAGGAGACACCGCCAGGAAATTTATATCTCCAAGGATGACAAACAGCCATTAGCTCCATTACAGGCTGATTAAGAGAGACTGAGCCTATCAAGTGGATACTTGAATCCACTGGGGTTTTCACCTCTGTTCCAAGCAAAGGTGGGGGGGTGGGAAATCACCGCAATGTTGAATGTACTGCACATTTCAGAAAAGAAGTGCACATGCGATGCAGAGCACAGAGCTTTTCCAAAAGATGCCAGTGCAAACACGAGCAGGAAGAGGCACAGATAATTAAAAGGTAAAAAGGAATCTTTACGACTATAATAAATTCTCCTTTCTTTGGGGCTGATCTAAATGTGGTCCAGCCTTTATCACTGACATCACTGAATGACTGGGCAACTTTTCAGTGTAGAATTTTAAACTTTATGGTGGTGGATGTCCCTGTCATCGGGGTGGGCAAGGAAGAGCTGTAAAGCCATCTTAAAATAAAAGCTACCTTTAATATTTCCGCACTAAATAAATGCTAAGAAGCCGAGTATTATCATTCCCTTTTGATTATGTTTTCATCATGATGAGTGTCCCTATTTCTGGTCAGAATGTCTGCCCATGTCTCCTAACAGAGAAATTCAAAGGAATTTCACTAACTGTCCCCAATAACACTAGAAATAATTGTGAAAAGGTGTCAGAGACTCTATCATATGTTAGTCCGTAGCCACCTAAGTAACAGAAAGCTGGGGATCAAGAAAAACGCATTTACTAACACAAGAAAGTGTGCGTCTTGTCTTTAACTTGGCTGTGCAAAGACAGAGTCACCTGAAGCTACTTATAATACCAAGACATAAGATAAGGATGGGCAGAGTGCTGAAGGAACTGTGTGCCATGCTCTGTGGCTGTTGTGACATTCGATTCTGGGGACAGCACAACTCTGTTTCCTGCAGTTTCTCAGACAGAGTGAAAAAATGTATAGTGGCCTCATTTGACCTATGATACACGGAATCCACAGTACAGTAGAGCCTACAGATTTTCTCTTTGACAGGATTTAAAAAAAACAGCTCGGGTATCATACCCTCAGGGTTGTTCACCTGGAAAAGCAATTCATTTATTTAGCATTTCTGTATGCCATTGGAATTCCTAATGACAAGCCACTTGCAAATTATTTATAATCCTGTCTTCCATTTTTACAGCTTTTAAGTATTTCTGTTTTTAACGTAACTTTTGGTTTTCCTATATATCTGAAATTCTTTCATTGTTCAATTTTTTTTAACATTTATTTATTTTTGAGAGATAGAGACAGACTGTGAGTGGGGTAGGGGCAGAGAGAGAGACAGACAGACAGAGAGAGAGAGGCAGAGACACAGAATCTGAGGCAGGCTGCCAGACTAAGCTGTCAGCACAGGGCCCAATGCGGGGCTTGAACTCACAAACCATGAGATCGTGACCTGAGCTGAAGTCGGACACTTAATCACTGAACTACCCAGGTTCCTTGATTGTTTAAACAAAACACCCCACTTATGAGATCAGCACTAATACAAAAATATTTTCTTTAAAGAAAAGTTGAAGTTCTCAGGGATTTTACACTGAGATTTTATCCTCATTATTTTCAATTCCATCACACAATTTTGAAGATATATCACCCTATTAATTTTTAAAAAACCTTCTTCACATATCTCTTTAAATGCTTGGATCCCCTAAGACTGAAATCACTGTGGCTTCCATACCTCATCTGCTTGCCCTGATTAAGACTGCCAGGCACCCAGAGTGAGTGTCATCAGGAGAAATCTAGGGCAAGCTAACTAGGAGTTAACAGGGAAATATGAATGACAGCAGAGAGAGAAACTGTTTCAAGAAGTCTGAGATTTTGGTAAAGAAGAGCTAAGAAGTGTCACGTGCATATTGACGAATGTGAATACGTTTGCATTAGCTTTGTACACAGTTTAACATGTGACTCTTGATTATTCTCATTAATACAATCAGTCACCAAATTATGAACGGATTGTGTGCCAAAAAACGTTTGTTTTGTTGGTCATCTGAAAAACACTTGTTCTCATAAAACATTAATTAGGTTCCAAGGACAGACCATTAAACTCTGCTTAACTCATGATGTGATTTCTCTAATATCCATAATCGCTTGCACACAATTCTAAAATCCTGAAAGTTCTGAAAATCCTAAGGTTCTTTCTTTTTTTTTTAAAGTTGGACCCCAAAATGCATTTGTGCCACCACATGACTTGAAATGATAGGAGGCTATTTGAAATCTTTGCTTGTCTTGTTCTGAGTGACTTTACAACAAGGAGTTTAATGTTATAGTTACGGGCATCCATTCTGACCCTGCTGGAGACAATACGGTAATCTGTATGTGCAAGATGTCACCTTTCTAAAATGCAAAGATTCCAAATTCTGATACATACCTGACCCTAAAGTTTTGGATGAAGGACTATGGTCCTTCAGTGACTTTTTGCAACTTTTGCAATTTAAAGAGTGGGAAATAATCCTTTATGCTGTTTTGCCAGAGATTCCCTTCCTTATTAGGAATACTCTGGCTCCCTTCCTTCCTCATGATGAATACCCTACTGAGCCCTCTCCAGCTGCAGAAGATCTAAGAGATATATGAGGGGTGGGTGACAAGGAACAATGGAAAGGTGTCTAGATGTAAAGAAACTAAGGTTGTGTCTATTAGGAATAAGGCTATTCACAAACAGCATAAATGGCCACAAAGAAACCTGCTCTCTGACCCCCTACAATCGCCACCAGCCCACCGCTGCTCCTTTTCTGTTGCTACCTGGCATCAAAATGTTAACTAACTAAATTTAAGTTAAAAAAAAAAAAAGGAAGGAAGGAAAAGAAATTTTAAAAAAAGAAGATGGCAAAGTAATGATGAGAAAGCCCAAAGAGGGGAACACTTTCCTCAAGCTCCAGGGAGAATGCACTCCCTCCCTTGACTGAATTCAGACCTATAGTTAAAATGCGCTAGTTGGGGAATGCCTGGATTAAATGTTTACCAAGCCCTTTCTAATTGTCCCCGAGATGCCGTGTACACAACAGTAGCATCAATAAGTCTGAAGTTCTACAGCATGTTTTAAAAATCTTATTTAAAGTTTGTTTGTTTAAAAAAATATAGTTTATTTATTTATTCGAAGAAAGACAGAGAGAGAAGCAGAGAGAAAATCCCAAGCAGGCTCTGTGCTGTCAGAGCAGAGAAGGATGCGAGGCTTGATCTCACAAACTGGAGACATCATGACCTAGGCCGGAATCAAGAGTTGGACCCTTAATCGACTGAGCCACCCAGGTGTCCCACTACAATATGTTTAAAACATAAGATTTAGTTCCTGTGTTTATTAACCTTCTAATAGGTATATTCTTTAGCTCTCTTCACATTGCACTAATATATTTGAGGCCAATGGTGATTTGGAGCACCAGCATCCAAAACAGCCTCAGCGCGATCCCACCTACAGAAAGAAGGGAATAGCCTGTCACGAGGGTATTTTGTTTTATTTGGTTTTTTAACGATTATTCACCTGAGGTTGGTCTAGAGCTCGTGATGCCAGGCCAGACCAGCTAAGGTAGCATCTGCAAAGTTACCAGTGGGCATCCAATACTTTCAAATGCATCATCAAGCACCTGGTGATAACCCGGCCATTATCACCTCTTTCTTCAAAAAACTATTAGTGACTCTCTTTTGATTTCAGAGAAGAAAATACCATGGCTTCCTAGAAAAGTTCTGTTTATTTCATAACTTTCCCATGAGATGCTTTCATATATTGGGGACACAGAAGGGAGCTGGTAGGAGTCATGCTCTATGTACTCTGATGGTAATCCGACTGTAATCCAAGCCCAGGTAGACCAAGAGCAGTTCACAAGGATACTGTGGGGCACAAGAAGCAGACATATTTTTCAAAGGGGTGGAGCAACTCCAGAATCATAGGTTAAAAATATCATGGTTTGGCTTTCAGGGGACCAACTGGAATCCTTCTCTGCAAAGTTAGACTTTGTTCCTTAGAATGGAAAAATTGAGAGAAAGAATTGCCCACGTAATTACTATATTGCTTGGCCCAGCAGATTAGACTATCTGATCTTGGGCACCCAGATCACATTGTCTGATCTTCTCATTTTCTGATTTACCTAAAGAAATAAAGAAGTGCTAGGATATTGAGTACCAATTAGGAAGTAGTTAAGGCTTGCTCCCAGTTCCTTTGGGAATAGGTTCTACTGGAAATCTGTTCTGAAAAGATTTCAGATGCTGCTTTTACAAGAATAGCTATTGTCTATTGTTAGTGGCAATGAACAAAGTGCTTGGATTCATAACTCTCTAAGTTCTAAATCAAATCCCCGAACTATTAAAAAAAAAAGTTCACAGGAGGCAGTTTTGACAGATTATATTTCCAGGATGATCAGGGCAAAAAATTAGACTTTTATCTAATGTTCTATTATCTGGATTTTAGGACAATACTTACTTGACATACCTATGTTTCCCATTATTCCTAACCATTCTCCTTTGAGGTTTCTCTTCTAGTGTAAGGTGAGAAGGAGTGTCTCCTGAATTAATTGTTAACATTTGCTTCTCTTCCCTTGTACACAGTCCATAGA
The DNA here is from genome assembly GCA_017311185.1 of Proteles cristata cristata. NCBI lineage: Eukaryota > Metazoa > Chordata > Mammalia > Carnivora > Hyaenidae > Proteles > Proteles cristata. The sequence goes on along the minus strand of JAESUZ010003484.1, from coordinate 238,879 downwards.
AAAAGCCTTCTAGTCACACAGACTCAAATAATATCTTCATGTGAAGCCATGACACTTTTCAGCATACCTGGAACTTTGCTTGGCATCTAGACCTTAATGAAGCTATTAACTGTCAGACACGGTCTTCTAACATGTTTGGACGTTTGGTCAAGGTGGTTTGCTGAGTCCCTGCTTGGATACTACCCTTGTGCTGCAAACATACAGCAATGGTAGACAAAATATTAAATAGGGTAAGTCACAGCTAGACTTAAAAAGCTAGATAACCATTTCCATGAATCGGAAAGGAGCCCAAAGCTCAAAGCAGTAATGAGGCTTCTGCTCAAGTTGTTGTGTTCAAGGTACAAAACAGAGGCTGGAGGCCAGTGCATGGATCCTGTGTGGTGAGGGATTTCAAAGACCTCCGTGTGAGAAGGGAGGGGGCAGAAGCAAGGCTCTGCTTCAATGAGGCCTCCTCATTCAAGAAAGAAAATTGAAAAAAACAATGACTTTTGGCTCATTTCCAGAAGTCAAGTCTTTATAAAGCCTAGATGGGCACAGGGAGAAAACATCCTCACAGCCCAGAACAAAATCAGCTTCACGCTGCCTCCCTCAACACCAGATCAGCAATATCTCCCTCAAAATCATACGGGAACCCCAAGATATCACTTGAACCCCCGACACCAGACCAGAGGATCAGAGAGTAAGGTGGAGGCAACTTCAAACCATAAATCTATGGGAGAGGGGGGAGAGAAAGAGAGTCAAAACCAAACCAAAGAAGCAAAAAACAAGACCTTCCTCCTAAAATGAATGTGCAAGCTGAATTCCAAGTTGTTTGAGATTGCTAATATTTGAAAAGCAAGTAAGCGAAATAATCAACAAAACATAATTTCAATCTTGATGATATCAACGTTATGGAAGAGTCTCAGAAAGGTTTTTTTTGTTGTTTTTTTTTAACGTTTATTTATTTTTTGAGATGGAGAGCACAAGCAGGGGAGGGGCAGAGAGAGAAGGAAAGAGAGAATCCCAAGCATGCTTGCTCTTCGTGTTAATTTCCTGAGCTGAAATCAAGTGTCAGACACTGAACCGACAGAGCCACCCAAGATTTTTTAATAACTGTGCTTATCAAAGAGATAAGTGAAACCACGACAACCAAAAACAAATGAGAAAAAAATAAAAGCAGAGACAAAAATACAAGAATATGAAGATAACTCACAGGAAATCTTGGAAATGAAAGAGAGAGTAATGACATTGAGGCCAACATAGATTTCTTGTTAGCAATCACTGATGCCAGCAGGTAAGATTCTGAAAGTAATTGTCAACCTTGAATGTCATGTTAGGCTATAGTCCCATCCCCAAGCAGCACACTGACACTTCCACAGATATGGGCACAGACACTAAAAATTACTAACAGATGCACTTTAGCGAGGTGAAAAGTGAACCCAGGCAGAAGGCACAAGATGAAACACAATGAGGAAGAAGCTGATAAAACATACAGTATATTTAAGTAACTATTGAAGATGAAGTAATAACTTCAAAATTAACAAAAACATTTTTAAAAAGAGGTCAAACATGGGGCGTCTGGGTGGCTTAGTCGGTTAAGCGTCCGACTTTTGCTTAGGTCATGAACTCGCGGTTCGTGGGTTCGAGCCCCGCGTCGGGCACTGTGCTGACTGCCAGCTCGGAGCCTGGAGCCTGTTTCAGTCTGTGACTCCCTCTCTCTCTGACCCTCCCCTGCTCACACTGTCTCTCTCTCTATCTCCTAGAAATAAATAAAGCATTAAAAAAAAAAAAAAGAGGTCAAACTGGATAACTGTCACAAAATACTAGGGAAGATGTTCAACTGAGAATTCAAAGTGTGAAAGGAGAAGAGAAACATTGAATAGTTTTAGATTTAGATTCAGACATAATGAATAGTTTTAGATTTTAAATTGGGAGGTATATATACATTTTTTATTTTTAATTTTTTTAAGAATAACCGCTAACAGGGGCATCCAGGTAGCTCAGTCGGTTAAGCAGCTGATTTCGGCTCAGGGCATAATCTCATGGTCCGTGAATCAGAGCCCTGCGTCGGGCTCTGTACTGACAGCTCAGAGCCTGGAGCCTGCTTCGGATGCTGTGTCTGCCTCTCTCTGTCCTTTCCCCATTTGAATCTGTCCCTCTCTGTCTCTCAAAAATAAATAAACACTAAAAAAAATCTTTTTTAAAAAATTAACCACTAAAAGAATAGAAGTAGTTTGCTTATGTACACCAATAGTTTCTAAAATGGATTGAATACACACCAAGGAGGGTATAAAGTGATCCACTGACGTAAGGAAAGAAAATATTAGAACTTGTATTAATATTTACCCTTATATAAAAGATAATTTACTCATAAATGAACTTAAAGAATGGGGATGCCTGGGTGGCTCAGTCAGTTGGGTATCTGACTCTGGATTTCGGCTCAGGTCATGATCTCACGGATCGCTGACAATGGGAGCCTACTTGGTTCTCTCTCTCCCTCTCTCTCTCCCTCTCCCCCGCTTGCACTCTCTTTCTGTCTCTCTCAAAATTAATAAACTTATAAAAAGGATAAGTTATTCAGCTGTAATAATGCTTAATATACAGAGCTCCATGGCACCTTCACTTTTCCAATGTCAGACTTGAAACATACAGTAAATAGTTCCGTAGCATGGAGTTGACACAAATTAGGCAACTGAATTCTTTAAAAGCTTCAAAGCTTCAAAGGAAGAATTTCAGGTAAATTTCTTTTCTTTTTTTTTCTTTCCTTTTTTGTGAATTTTCAACTCGTTAAAATCCAAAACTGCAACACATATTGACTAATTTTTGAGAAGAAACAATGACAGTGTGTAAGAAAGCCATTTACTAGCTGAACTGTAACTTTTGCAAGAAAGGTTGTTGGCAATGAACTATAATTTTGTAAGCTCAAATGTGCACTTCTTCAAAAAGGTCTCTTTTCAACTCTGATTGCCATTAAAGCCATGTATCAAGATAAACTCAGAGAACAAAGGCACAAGATTGCTGTTTCTTAAAACATTAAAGGAAGATTTGAAAGTTAATAATGCGTACTCCATCTTTGCCTCATTAAAAAATTAGTAACTTTTGCCCATAGGACTTAAGCCTTATTAGAACAATAAAGTTCTATTGTTCTTGAAATATCATTTATTTCCTCTTGATCTTGATCTTAAAAGGTTTTATTTCTATGTCACATACAATACATGATATATTATTACAGTGGTCCATGTATATAATTTCTAAATTAATAAATATACGTGTACTGAGAGAACACACTATTTTTTTCTGACTTAGATTTCTGCAGTGCCCTGCTTGCCAGCCATCTGTAGCACAAACTCATTGCATCAAAATTCTGTGTGTTCCCCTGATTCTGATTACACTCTTCTCTCTCTCTCATAACACTATTTTTTTTTAAATTTTTTAGTTTTATTTATTTCTGAGAGAGAGAAAGAGAGACAGCATGAACATAGGAGGGTCAGAGAGAGAGGGGAGATACAGAATCTGAAGTAGGCTCCGGGCCCTGAGCTAGCCGTCAGCACAGAGCCCAACGCGGGGCTAGAACCCACAAACTGTGTGATCATGACCTGAGCCGAAGTCAGATGCTTAACCAACTGAGCCACCGAAGTGCCCCTATCTCTCTCTCTCTTTCTCTCTCTCAAGGGACTGTTGCTATTACCACAGATGAGGTCTGCATACCCCTTTCTCTCTGCTGGTCACTGAATTCTCAAGCACATTTAACTCTCCTACTCAATCACTAGCTCACTTTCCTCCCTTCATTCAAGGAACTACATCAATTTTCACCTTCTCTATGAAACCTTCCATAACAGACTAAAAGCACATGAAACTTCTTTTACTCCACTTTCACTGATCACCACACAAAATATAATTATTATTTGATTTGCTCAGACTAACATTTTACTTAAGGTATTTTTTAAGTCACCAGAAGTAACATTCTTTGTGTTTATTATTACTTTTTTTTTTTAAAGTATACTCTACCCCCAAAGTGGGGCTTGAACTTATTACCTCAAGATGAAGAGTTTCATGCTTTACTGACTGAGTTAGCCAGGAGTCACCATTATGTTTCTTTCCAGGTTATATAGGCCCAAGGAATAGTATTATTTTTTATTGTTCTAGAGCATAGGAATAGGATCCTAATTTTACTCACAAACTGGATATCCTTGGGCAAGTTATTAAATGCCACCAGACAAACTGCATCATGATAAATCTGGGGTAAGCAATCTCAGCTTTCTCTTCTAAGCCCTTCACAATCCGGTACATGTTCTCTCTCAGTCCCTCACTGAGCCACTTCAAATTCTCTTCCTAACCTTCACCTTCATTCATTGCCTTTCCAATAACACCCCGTTGAATCTCCATAGATCCCATGTTCTATATCTCAGAAGAAAGATCAGAGGTGTGAACTCTCTTTCACAAACCCTTACCTCTTAGTATGATCTACCAAGGTTTCCCAAACTCATTTCACCTCCTCATGATATAACTCTTAGAACTCTAACAGAACTCATATTCTTCTGACTACAGTTGGGGAAAATCTAGTAAAAAATAAAAAAGGGTGTTTAGCCCATATTTTTTTGTCTTGAACATTTCCAGCACTTTATGTCCAGTGTGGTTACTGCTCCCATAGTTTGAGAAAGACAGGCTTCCACCTGAGAGCTCCAGGAGGTGCCCCTAAACACAGAAATCCCTCTTTTGCCACAAAAATGAAAGTCCAGGAATGCATTTCTCTTATAGTAACAATACAAACGGACGAGAGGGAACAAAGGATCATCTGGGACCAAGGAGTAGACGCTGGCAGATCTTACTTGACAGTGAATCTCAAAATAAATGCAATGGTGGCTAGAAAGCTAAAAAGAGTCACCAGCCCATCTCAGTGAATGAAGTCAAGTGAAACACGACAAAGTCGCAGAAAGATGGTTCCCCAATATATAAGATATAGTTAGCTTTCTAATAAAACCAATAATCTTAGGGTGCCCAAAGTAGCAAATCCTGGTATCCAAATGGGATTTCCCGGGGGTAAGTCTAGTGTGCCTTCCTTAGCAGCAGACTTAGAGCCCAACACAAAACTGAAAGCAGACCTCCAGCTCAGAGCCTGGAGCCTGTTTCAGAGTCTGAGACTCCCTCTCTCTCTGACCCTCTCCTGCTCACGCTGTCTCTCTCTCTCTCTCTCTCTCTCCTAGAAATAAATAAAACATTAAAAATTAAAAAAAAAACTGAAAGCAGACCTGTGGGAAGGAAGCTTGGCACTGGCCTAGCCCTGCAAAAACATTCAAGGGAAGCCCTGAGTTATGGTGAAAACCAACTCATCAAGCACTTCAACTAGCAACTTGTCCATATCTAAGGTCCTGGGAAGGCCTTTTCCTAGATGATTCTGGCAGAGGGCCATCACTGACGAGCTTTCTTCCTTCTCCTGAAGATCTGTAGCCCAATACTGACACCTGTATCTGAATTTCAGACTACTTACAGTAGATAACAGCAGCTCACATTTTTGAGCATTAACTATTTGCCAGGCACAGTGCCTAATTCTTTTCCTGTGATTATCTCATTTAAGCCTAATGATAAGACTGAGTTTGGTACTATTACTATGATTCCCATCTTGTAGATGAAAAAACTAAGACTCGGAAAGGTTAAGAGACACTTGCCTCAGGTTGCACAAATTATAGATCTGGATTTAAATTCAGGTCTTTTTGGTTACACATCTCCAACTGCAATCTCAACATTCTGTAGTATTTACCAGGAATGGCGAGTCTCTCTGGGGAAAGCCAACTTTTTTAAAAATAAAAGTTAGTGTTAAACTCCCAATTTTCAGGGCAAAGAATAATTTATTTTAAGGCTTCAGATTTCTGTCTTGATTTGACTAATAAAATGTTTAAAATTACTCTTCCGTGCCTTTGGAAAAAAGAAATCTCTTCTCAAATCTCAATAGTGTTGGTATGAAAATAAACATGGTAGAACTTCTGCCTGTAAAGAGATACAAAGTTCTTTCTAGATTCCAGAAGATAACAACACTTAAAAATTATTTCTGAAGAGAGACTAAATTATAAATCTATAAATCAAAGCAGGATGATGTATGCTTACCACTATCCAGATCAATTTATTTGTCACTTCAAGGATTTTTAAAAATAGTTTTCAGGAACTTTGCATACACTTTATTATGGCCAACGCTCAAAAAAATTATTGAGTCGGCAGCAATACAACAGGGTCACCGGAATGCAGAGGAAGGCATCTGTCTGATTCGGTGCTGAGTAATTGGCAAGAGAGCTCCTGACTCCATCCATCAGCCAAAAGGGTGGCCTGTTGCTTAAACGGCAGGTACAGCTACTTTGTAGACGAGTCTACTGTTATAAAACCAGCAAATAGAGGGAAAGGCAGGTTCACAGAATCTGCTCCAGGAATATACAGCCTGAACAAATTCTCTCCGCAAGCCATCTCAACCAGACAGCAAGGTCCCCCCACTAACGGTTGGCTAACAAGTACACGCTGGCCTGACTGAGGGCAGCCTGTCTCTAATAGGCTTCAGAAGGAGTCAGACCACTATTTCCTCAGATGAGGAATCAAGGTCTGCCCCTTGACAGTCTGATCAAATCTGGCCCGCTAACATGAACATTGGGTTCGGCCACACCTCGAAAGTTTTAGGCAAGACTGATGCTCTCAATTTGCCAAAATACCCACTACTCAGTACTGTCTTCCACTGAGCTGAACACACCTATATGGCCTGCTCACCTCCTAAAAGCATTTGTGTCCAAGTCAGCAGAACAGACTGATCACCTGTCACATCCCTTCCAGACTGATGGTTCCATAAAAAAACAAACAAACAGTGGGATGTTTTAATTATCTGTATCGCCCAGAAACAGGAAAAGGTTCAGGCTGGATCCTAAAGAGCTTTTTCCACCAGGAAAATATCACTCTGTAACCAAGAAAACTTCCTCGATGGGGTACTTCTCTGGGATTCATCAAACGAGGCGCCCTGGGCTCTGAGCGACTTAAACTTAACTAGCTAAACATTTTTCTAGTAATAAGCTGTTTTTTAATTTGGATAATTCCTTATCAAGCATGTATTGATTAGCTCTGCTACAATACAAAGTCCGTGAAGGTAGGGATCTGGTTCTTCTTCAAAGCTCTGAGAACATGAAGTGCTTGCACGCTGTTTTTAGAACGAATGCATGACCGGATGAGTGATGCATGAATAAATAAACATTGTGGTCCCAACAAGGCCCAGACCTCCCCTTCAGCCACTCCACACTTCACAAACAGGGGAATTCCATCACGCCTAAAGAGTACTGGTGGGGTGCTCAGGTGGCCATGTTGGTGGAGCGTCCGACTTTGGCTCAGGTCATGATCTTCAGTTGGTGAATTCGAGCCCCGCGTCAGGCATGCTGCTGTCAGCGCAGAGCCTGCTTCAGATCCTCTGTCCCCACTCTCTATTCCTCCCCTGTTCACATTCTCTCTCAAAAATTAACAAACATTAAAAAATTTTAATTAAAGTAAGATAGAAAGTACTGGTCACTTTTTCTCACTCATTCATCATTTCTGCCTGACCTCCTTAAATAGCCCAGTGAAAATTAAGTTTCCTCTTACCAAAGTATATTTTGCCATCTATTAGTAAAAAATGGTAAGTACTAACACTTACTTAGGCTTCTGATTAATTGGGGAAATGACTTTTTCACCATGTGGCTTTTGGCTCTTTATGTAGGCAGTCACTGCAGGAAGAAGTAGACTACCTGAATTTCTCTTGTATCAACCCAGGACACTTAGAGCTAAGTGCTGAGTACACAGAAGGTAATCAATGAATGCCTGGCTGACTTAACTGGACACTAAGGTCTCAAAATTTTCCCACTAAGACCATTGTTCTAAGGAAATGAAGGATAAGACCGCAGGTTTAATTACTAGGGTCTGATCTCATGTGCTTACTATTCACACCACTAAGCTTGGCACAGACAACAGTGAGCGTCCACACCAGCCATCTAAAAGGTTCTAAAAGTACTTATTAGCATCACAGCAAACATCTACCTATAGTCTTCTAGGAACATAAGGCCTCCAAGGTGGTTGCGAAAAGTTCCAAGAGTCATGGAGAAAATAGGAGATAAACATTTGTCTCTGATATGAGGGTCAAGACAAGGAAAGGCAGTGAGTGACAGCAATCAGGGTTTGCCCAGGTTCTAATTTAACAGCAGGGAGAGCAGCCAAGATGGGGAGCTGGTACAGCTGCTCTAAAAGAAGTAATTAGCTCTTCTGCTTTCCGTTTGCTTTTTGCATTGTCTTTTCATCTTTATTAAAGTTTCCTGTTGCCACTGTAATAAATTATAAAAAATTTAGTGTCTTATACAACCTAGATTTATGCCTTACAGTTCTGGAAGTCATATGCCTGAAATAAGTCTTACAGGGTTAAAATCAAGGTACAGCAGAGCTCAATTCCGTCTGGAGGCTCAAAAGGAGAATCCATTCCCTGTCTCTCCAAGCTTCTAGAAGCTGCCAGCCTCGGCTTATGGCCATATCACTCCACTCTATTTCTGCTGTCACATTGCCTTTTTCTCGTTGACCTCCTTGCCTTCATCTTATAAGGACTCTTGTGATTATACAGAGCTCAATTAAATAATCCAGAATAATTTCCCCAACTCAAGATCCTTAACTTAATCACATCTTTAAAGTCCCCTTGTCATGCAAAGTAGTGGAAACTAGGATGCCGGCCTCTTGGGGGGAGGGGAGAACACATTATTCCGCCTCCTACATCACCTTGTCTTAACAAACTACATGTCATCAAGCAACTCATTTTAAACGTTCTCTTTCCCTGGGAATGTGCTGGAAGACAGCCCCTTGCTGCTTCCCTAGGTGCACCTGACATCTTGAATGTGAGGTAATAGGTAGAAAATGTGGCAGGTGGTGGGAGGGATACCAGAAAAGGCACCTGTAGTGTGGTTTGGGCAGGGTGTAAAAGGGTATTTAGCAGGAGAAAAGAGCAGAGGAATTATAAAAAAGAATGTCAATACCATTCTTTTGGGGGACTTGCAAGGATCTGACTCTGTATGGCATTCACACAACTAGGTCCAGGACGCCCCTGAGGCCAACACTAAGAATGTTTAGGCCAATGCTGGATTAAGAATTTAAAAATCTCAGGACACTTGGCTAGCTTGGTCAGAGGACCATGAGACGCTTGATCTCCGGGTTGTGAGTTCAAGCCCCACGCTGGGTGTAGAGATTACTTAAAAAAATAAAATCTTGGGGCGCCTGGGTGGCTCATTCAGTTAAGCATCCAGCTTCAGCTCAGGTCATGATTTTGCGGTTCGTGTGTTTAAACCCCACATGGCGCCATCGGGCTCTGTGTTGACAGCTCAGAGCCTGGAGCCTGCTTCAGATTCTGTGTGTGTGTGTGTGTGTGTGTGTGTGTGTGTGTCTGCCTTTCCCCCACTCATACTCTGTCTCTCTCTCTCAAAAATAAAAATTAAATATATATACATATATATAATAAAATCTGTTTTAAAAAAAGAATTTCAAAATCTTTCAGCAAGAGCACAGTGGAAACTATTTTGTTCTGTGAGGGAGGTACCCTTGACCTTCACACCACTCCTTAAGGGAGGGAACAGCTATTAGCTCATATGAGGGATTTCTCCCATTTCTCAGAGGCTTGGGTGACTAACTGTCTTTCTGGAATTCACTGGGTTTTCACAACGACTACAAGGTATTTTCCCAAGGTAAAATGAATGGGCTTTTCTACAGTATGGACAGTGAGAACATGGGAGAGGGAAAGATATGTCAGAAATAGAAAGATCCAGAGGATAGAGCAGAACGATGTGGTCCGGATATGGATGCTGGGAACAAAAACAAACGAAGGAGGGAGGCAGTAGGGAGTTCACAGGACTTGCCTAACGTGCTACAAAGCTCTAGAAACAGCCTCGCAATTGAAACTGAATGCCGTGGTCCTTGCAGAGAGACTTGGTATTTCTATAACAAAACACCATTCACTCGCTGAAAACCTGCTGTGCTATCTATTCAGAAACGTTTGCTCACAACACTTATTACTGATACTTTGATGCAAACATAGAGGAGCTTGGGTGTGTGATAGCCTCTAGCACAGAAGAACCACCAAGAGGTAAACCTTCTGAGAAAGGATGACCCTCAACTCGGAAAATGGAACATCATGCTAAAAAGACACGGCATCAAGACAGAGGAGACAAAGAATAGAGTGACACGCAGATCTGGCTTGCTGGGGCGCAGGGACAGTATTTTCCACGGTCAGTTTTGTAGGACTATCAAGATTCAGTTACCGTTTGCATAGTGCTATACAATATCTGCACTTCATTTGAGATAAATTACTTAGTAAGTTTGCTGATTTGTGAAGTGTCTTCATAGTATCACTTCATAGAATTTCAAACTGAGTAATTCTCTAATATGCTCTTATTCTTTAAGAGCCTTTAAGAGTCCCCCCCCCCTCACCCCCGGACCTATTGCTTATATCAGAAATAGTTGGAGCCTTGGGAAAGCTTACAAATTGGACAGGAACAAACTCTTCTCTAAGTGAGTCTACCTGTAACCCACCTACTCAGTAGACAGGAAGTGAGTAGGAAAAGGTTACAGAATTAATGTCAAAATAGTAACATCAGTATGCAATGATTCACCAGTGTGTTTATCTTTAGAGGGCTAAATTAAGTAGAACATTCTGGCAACATTCTTCTTTATCCTAACAGCATCCTCTCTCCCTTTAAAAACAACAACAAAACAAACTCTAGTTCTCTTCATGAAAGCCTTCACTCAGGACAAGAACTAAAGTCAGGCTCTGCTTCCTTGAAATTTGGATTCAATTTTAAGTTTGTAATTTAAAATGTCAACATCCAAGATACGTGGCATGGAATGTTCAGTTTGCATCCACTTCTCGAGGCATTCCACACCATTGGCTTTGGGCACATCTCACAGCTTCCTCTGTGAAAGCCTGAATTAAAAATATGTTAGCTCATCAGTCATTTGAGTCTGGAAACATTTAAATAATTAAGCTCCAGACCCAGTCAGCACCACAGAATGTTTGTGACCCTGGAGATGTCCTGGGCTCTGTCCGCTCTGCTTCAAGAGATCAGAAAACTTCCTATGAGCCAGGGAAATGTGCCACAAACTCCCCTCCCCTAGTAAACGTGGCACAAATACCCACCTAGTAAACGTGTGATAAAACCCTCTATTTTAGTCCCGTGCCGAGAAAAGTTAGTAGAACTACCTCCTTCCTTCACCTAATTATCATTTAGTGTGTCGTTTGACATAATTCCCTGAGCTCATAGAAATTTTAGTGACCATCATCTCACTGCACCTATTACTGAGCAGCATCATTCCTTGTCCATCTATATTTTGCATCAAATGTGTCACACCTGATGAAGTTTCCTAGATTTGTTCTTACTACAAGAATCTAAAATTGGCTTGCTTCTAAAACCTGATCTGAGAATGTAATAGAAAAAGACCTGTTTTAGGAAGCTATGTGTTATTCATAAAACCATTATGTAAGGGTCTTCATTCCAGAACTTCATTCCTCAGTTGACGTGCCTGCAAAGGAGCTCTGCTGAAACAAGCTGATTGGGAGAAGTCGGGAGACATCAGCACAGCGCTGGTTCGTCTTGCCGATAGCCTGGTTAATTAGAGCAAAGCAGGGCCAAGAACTTGTAGCGGTGCCAGCACAGTCTCTGAGCACAGGGTAGGAGCCAAGCCTGGCTCGCCCAGAAGTGTGGGCTATTGGCTCCCAACCAATTGATGGCCAACTCTAAAGGAAGCCCATGTGTCAACCGACTGGGTCTTGCCAAAGCCAAACCTGAGGCAGAAGTCCGGGCTGGCTTCCTGGACCATAATCAAGTCAAGGGCTTCTCCTACTCAACTTCCTCAGAAGCAGCAGTGACACCCCATCTTCATTTGGAAGAGAATTAGTGGTATTTGATCTATGCCAACCCCTGTGTACTGTTTCCAAATTCCACCAGGATATTTCCATGGCATCTAAATGCAAGTAGTTCACCTTTAATGGGCTTTCAAGGGAACAGCTATCAAAAACATACATTTGTTTTCCAAATCCATTCAGTCAACACTCACTGGACACCATTCTAGACTGGGCGTGGGGCGGAGTGATAGGCTGATGCTCTGGGCAGTCACAGTGCGGCAGGAAGATGAGACAAATACAAGGATCCGAACGGAAGCCCACATTCCATATGGCTAAACATTTAGGTTGTAAATCAAGCTAAGAAACTGTAAATCAAAGGATGTTCTATCCTCAACATTAGCAAGTATACCTTCGTAATGACCTGGAACGTGGCTGCGCTGAGAGTTGGCTTCTGGCCTGAGGCCCACCCTTCTCTCCTGGCCCCCAGGCCTGTCCTGCACTGTAAGAGCTACATGCTCCTCTCATGCTCACGTATGTGCTTTCTGTCAACACACCCTGCCAATGGCCACCCCTCCGGCCTCGGGGTACAAACACCAGCAGTACAGCTCACCCTCACCAAGTTGGATCTAGGGAAGCAGCTCAGGCAGGCCCAGGAAGCAGGCTGAGGGCTCTTTGGACGAGGAATTCCAGGACCCCAGTTACCCACGGTATGGCCTAGAAAAGGGGATCTGGGCTCTAGATGACACATCCCCTACCCTGTAAGAGAAGCGTAACTGGAAGAGGCCAAATCCAGAGCAAAGGTAACCTTGTGCCAGAGTCTAAGGGCAGCACTGGGGTCAGCACCTGTACATGCTGGCATTCTCTGAGAAGTCATTAAACCCATTTGGCCTTCGCTGGACAGAGATCCATGGAGGGAGGTCACTGCTATGTCCTGCCTCCTTCCTGAACTGACCTCAGGTTTATGGCCTCTCTGTGCCACATTCATGGCATCTGTGGGTGCTTGGGAACACTCTGCTGCTCTCACCTAACTCTGGGCTAGGAGAGGCAACCTCACTGCCCTCCTGGACTCACAGGCTCGCTCTCTGCTCATGCGCCACACCGGGGGCAGGAACCTGGTGTCGCTCTCAGGCAACCTGCCTAGACTGCCACACAGATGTATCTTTTCTCTTGGTCAACCTGCTTGATGCAAGGTCATTTCGACAGTGTCCTAAAGGGATTGGAGTCTGCCTCCTTGATCATCTTCAAGCAACCCTTTCCAGTCTTCTGCCCTGTGCCGGGCCTCAGCTTCTAACACTCCCAAGCAAGCGCTGGCTCCGCTGTTCTCTGTATGCTGCTCAGTCATCCTGTCCTAAAGCAGTGAGTGCCGAAGGCCCAGCTGCCTGGGAGGAAGGAAATGTCATAAGGCATAAAGAATGAAGGAAAAAAAATCTATTACACTTCAAACTATTGTCTCAAAAACTTTGATAAAATTATTGTGAGAAATGTGATCTTTCACATACACATGCAATTGTACTCGCCCATCATCAGCACAATAGAAATGTTGAGTTTTTCTGGTAGTGGGTATGGATCTGTTCTACTTCATGCTTGGTTTCAGCCAATGCACCTCGTGACAAACACACGCACTTGGCAACATGGCCATCCGGAATTGGGGGACGGTACAAAACCACACAACAAGGTGGATTAGTCTACCCACATGAAGACATCATAACAGTCTATTCTCGTGACCTGACTTTTTCTTTTCTTTCTTTCTTTTTTTTTCTACCACAGTGACCTCAGCTAACGAGACACAAGGCCTTTTCTTTCTTAGATCTTCAAATACAACATATAAGACAGCTTGTTCGTGTTACTAAAGAAATACATAAATAAGCAAATAAACAGAAAGTCTTTAAACTCCTGGAGTGATATTTAAACCCATAAGGTTTCCTGAATAGTCTTTGCTTGACGGTATTTTCTTTATTTCTCTTCTTCAATAGCACCCACTTATGATCGCAAATGCCTATTGACTGCAAAATCCAGAATACCATAATTAGCTTTCCAACGCTGATTTTGTATTAAGGCACATAAATAACATAGGGGAGGTGAAATGCTATGTTCTTCTTGATTGGTGTCTTAAAATAACAGATGTAAGCAGCCACACGCTGATAGACATTTGCTCCAAAGTACATTTAAAATCAGAGGCTTGCATTTTTCTCTGAACAATTCAACCAGAAGCTCATTAGGACTTGCATGAAAACCAGCATGTTTTTATGAATGTGAATCCGTCAGCTCCATGCGGGTGTTCCTGCAAGGCATGGATAGCCCATGTAAAGTTCTAATGAACATAATGGAGAAGGTATAACAGGAAAATTCAGCTTTATAAAAGACCTGTAGATTTTAAAGAATGTACGACCACACAACAGTCCAGGTGTTATTTAAATCAAATTTACCTTTGGGGATGCCTGGGTGGCTCAGTTGTTTAAGCGTCCAACTTTGGCTCAGGTCATGATCTTGCAGTTCGTGAGTTCGAGCCCCACATCAGGCTCTGTGCTGACAGCTCAGAGTCTGGACCCTGCTTCAGATTCTGTCTCCCTTGCTCTCTGCCCATCCCCCACTCACACTCTGTCTCTCTGTCTCTCTCTCTCAAAAATGAATAAACTTTAAAAAATTAAGAAAAAAACAAATTCACCTTCAAATAAGTACATTTTCTTTCATCACAAGGTACTAGTAAACTAATCAATTTTAAACTCCTGTTACCATGAATTGTCATCGCTGAGAATAGGGTTTTACTTACTATAATATTCTGTAATAAATTCAGCCCTGTGATCGTTATATTTTTAAATACATTATTGGGTTAGGTTATAAGTATTTTGTTTAGAAATTTTCTATCTGCTCTTATAAGTGAGATTCATTTGTCATTTTCTCTTCTGGCCTTAGCATGGATGGGATGAGTTGCATCATTTTCTATAATATAAAGTAGTTTGTGTAAGATTAGTGCTGTGGGCTGAATTCTATCCCCCAAATTCATATGCAGAAACTCTAACTCTTAGCGCCTCAGAAAATGATTGTATTTGGAGCTAGGACTTTTACAGACAAGTATGTTAAAATGAGGCCCTTAGGGTAAGCCCTAATCCAATTTGACTGGTGTCCTTATAAGAGGATTTTGGACACACAAAGAGACACCAGAAAAGTTCATGCATAGAGGAAAGACCTCATGAGTACATAGCAAGACAGCGGCCTTCTGTAAGCTGAGGAGAAGCTGCGGAAGGAACCAAACCTGTCAACACCTTGATCTTGGACTTCTCCACAACTGTGAGAAAATAAATTTCTTTTGGATAAGCCATCCAATATATGGTATTTTGTTATGGTAATGCTAGCAAACTAATACAGTTAAAATGACTTGTTTCCTGAATGCTGAGTTGAACTCACTTGTGAAAACTTCATGGTCTGGTGAAACATTTTGATCATTGATTCAAATTAGTTAATAATTATAGGATTTTTCAATTTTCTATTTCTTCTTGCACCAGTTTTGGCACGTTAAATTTTTTTAGACATGTACATCTAACCTGTTCTCAAAGTTATAGATACCAACTTGCCTATAATATCCTCTTACCGTCTTTTAATCTCTGCAATCTCTATAGGTGTGTTCCTCTCCCATTTCTAATATTGCTTATTTGTGCTTTTCTTCTCTCTTTTGTGGGCATTTCCACGTATGTCATTTTTCATTAGTCTTTTCATAGAACCAACTTTTGGCTTTGTTGATGCTTGCATATTTATTTTCTGTTCATTAATTCTTGTATTTATCTTGATTATTTCCTTCTTTCTGCTTTCTCTGGGTGGACTCCAGGAAAGCCTTACTGACATTTGGAACATGCAGCGTCAGTGAGTGGTTTTCAAATTCTGCTCAGCAAGACCCTGGGATATTCTTTGGTGATGTCTCAGAGATTACCTGACTCCCATTGAGAAAGCTTAGCTGCTTTCATCAAAGTGGCTCGACATTTGTCAGTTTTACATGTGGGACTTCCATAAAGTTTAGGGGAAAAGATGGTTGCATTCTCTAAAAATATTTTTAAAAATTTGAAGGCTTCAGAGGGACTAGGCTGCTGAGCTTTATTTCTCCTGTAACATAATTTTTAGTACTTATAGATACTCATATTTCTATTGACAATGTAGTGAGCTACTAAGTACCAATTTATAGCTCGGGAAATTTGTCCACATTCATCAATGCCAGAACCCTTCTAAATTGGGATTCTGTAATTCTATCTGCTTCTATAAGATCAATGATCTTAAGTATAAAAGGTTTTAGAAGATCTTTCACTGCCAGTAATATTTAGAATTGTGCTGAGTACTGGACTAAATTTTTTTTACTCTAAATAGCCCTTCAGGTAGAGTTCCTACAGCTGGAGGAAAGAATAGTGTTTCTTAAGTTTAAAACAGACAACTTTCTTGCTTTCAAATATCTCATTAATTTGTTGCATATGTCCCTGAAAATCTATCCTAGTTTTTTTTTTTTGTTTTTTGGTCAACAGTCTCCAGACTTAATCTTTTAATTTCATCTTCTATGAGTTGCTAACAGGCTTTTGGTACAATTACTGCATTATAGATCACTGCCATGAACTATTTCATATTACTGAGAAATGAGTCAAGAATAATGTCAGACTATATTTATTTAATATTAAGTTCTAGAGAACATTAATTCATCTGAGATGGGTCTTTGATTTCATGGACAGAAATAATATATGGACTTATCTATATGATTTGGAAGAGTGTATAAACATTTCTTTAATGCCTTATCATATATCATTGTCAAAAATTAAAGTGTGGTTTCATAGAAAAATAAATTAAAAACTCAAATGTTATAAACCAGGACTATGTCTTAGTTATAATTCCCCCTGCCCTTTACACTTGCAGCCAAGCAATTTGACTTAAAATTTAAGATAATTATCATGTCTTTCATTCATGACAAATAGATGATTATCTCTCTTCACACAGATGATCTTGGTGTCACAAGCCAAGATCAGTAATTAGCTTTAACCTGCTAGCTAATTACCATCAGGAAAAAAAAAAGGTTGAATATCAACAAAAATCCCAATCAACAGTTTAGGCAAGCTTTAATATTATACCACATAGTGTTAACATCATTTTTAAAAACACTTTTTTAATGCTTTTCTTCTGAGAGAGAGAGAGAGAGAGAAAGAGGCAGTGTGAGCAGGGGAGGGTCAGAGAAAGAGGGAGACAGAGAATCGGAAGCAGGCTCCAGGCTCTGAGCCATTTGTCAGTACAGATCCTGATGCAGGCTCGAACCCACAAACCGTGAGATCAAGACCTAAGCCGAAGTCGGATGCTTAACCGACTGAGCCACCCAGGTACCCCAGTGTTAACATCATTGAATATGGGCATACTGCCGGAACTCTTGAGAAAGACACATTTCAGCTAATGTGGCATGATAGACCCTTATCAGGTCTTACCCACAATTTGACATACTTTGAGTTGTGTGGCCAGTTGGTACTATTTACCCTTAAAATTACCCCAAATAGAAACTTCTCTTCCATTTTATACGATACAGAAGACCCAGGTCTCATCTAAAAGACCCAGGTCTCATCCAAGCACATGATAATGTGTTTCCAAGGTATATGCTTCATTTTAAAGAAAAAGGAATCTGTCCATTTCATGAATCGCTAGCAGCCCCAGCTTAAAATGCCCTGCGGCTGGGCTCATCCACTCCTATTCAGCCTTCAGTACAACATTAATTCACTGTCCAAATCTAATAGGAAAAGAAGTCTCATCATCTACATCATTTTGAGGAGGTTGGGGAACAGTCACTCATGTAATTCAATCACACATGAACATTGTTTGAGCACTTACCAGGTGCCAAGCCTAGTGACAGCCAGGAAGATACTCACCTTGGAGAAGCTTGCTTTCTAGTCTGCTTGGTTTTTTCAGAACCCATTGTTCCCAAGATGACGCCATCAGCTTCCTATATTGCTCCCTGAGCTACAGGGCACCCCTGTGGTTTCCCGCGTGCTAGGAGCTCTGCTGAGTCTGGCTCTGAATCTAACTTCCCACTTTTTTTTTTTTTAATGTTTTATTTATTTCTAGGAGAGAGAGGGAGACAGCGTGAGCAGGGGAGGGTCAGAGAGAGAGGGAGTCACAGACTGAAACAGGCTCCAGGCTCTGAGCTGGCAGTCAGCACAGATCCCGACGTGGGGCTCGAACCCACGAACCGCGAGATCATGACCCAAGCGAAAGCTGGACGCTTAACCGACTAAGCCACCCAGGCGCCCCTCTAACTTCCCACTTCTTAAGCCCTAGGTCAACAGGGAACCCCCCGTTCCAACGTGTTGTCCTTGCCCTGCCTGGTATCTCAGTTTCCCGACTCTGGATGGAGCTTTTGTCTTGGTTAAATCAACCTGACCCCGGTGCTGAAAGTCAGCTTCCAACCCCGTCCTAGCAGCCGGAATCCCGCTCCAGTGGACAGACCTGCTTCTGGACCGTGACTACTGAGCTGGTTCCCAGTGTCTTCCCCACTTCCCTCTCATGTTGGCGCAGGTGCAGTTCCCACCCAGCTGAGTCCCGCTGTCAGTCCCTGCAGATCATGAAGACTCTTCCACTGGTTCCCCTCGGTGCGCCATTCTAGTGCTGGAGCCTGGTCCTGCCCATCAACCACCCCGTAAGTGCTAATTAAATATGTGTTTCCCTTAGAGTCCAATTTCAATTGAATCCATATAATCCATGACACTGAGGTCAGGAACTGTGCCTTTTAAAACTCTGTATCCACAGCACTTAGCACTGTTTGAAGAATAGTGAATTTCAGATCCAATAAACACTCGTTGAAGGAAAGAATGGAGGCAGACTGGAAACAAGTTAGCCCTTGCTCTCACCATTGTGACAGGCTGCCTTGCAATTAAGACAAGTGTCTTATGGCTCTGTTATTGCTCAATTCGATGAGATTCGTATTCTATAGACCTCTTTTCATAAGCACTTGCCATATTCTCTGCCTTTGTCATTGAGCACGGTGAAACATATCATTGTGTCACTTAGCAACTTTAGGATAAACCTCGAGAGTATAAACCAATGGTTTACCAATCCTGAACATGAGACAAGGATTATGTTTTTTATAGATGGTTCTGTGTAGATGACAACCTGAGGTCAGCTGCTGGCACACACCTCTGTAATCCATCCCTGTGTGATGTGCTTTCATTAACTAAATCACGGTTTCATAAAAATATATTCAATCTTCTCAACTCAAAGAGATGGAAGGATTATAGAAGCATGCTCTTCATTGCTACTGCGAAATGTGAAATCATTGGTACCTAAGTGGCCTATATCCTGGTTTTGCAGCATATACAGTTGATACATAATTACATTCAAAGCCAGGAACAGAAATTTACTAACTCCTAAATTCTCTGAGAAGTTCTTCTACTCAAAATAGAAAGATTCAGTATGGTATTTCTAATTCAAGTGTGTGAATGTTGACTGCATTTTTAAGCGCATCAGAGTTTGAAATTACAGTCTGTCTGTGCAAACTATTGTTTATACATCTTTATACTTAAATTCTTTCTAGACTTTTCTCTTTCAGTATAGCAGAATCCTCCAACAAAATCTTGGCAAGACCATCAATTTCCCTTTCTGCCACAGCTGAATACATCAAATACCTATTTGAACAGAATGAAACATTGTTGTGTAACTAAATAATTTGGAGAGCTGAACACTGTCTTATTTAACAAGCAATTTTTGATCTTGCTCTTACCCCTTAATATTATATTGTAAGCACACTCCCATGTCATCAAAACTGTTCACAGTTATAAATACTACTGCACAGTTTCTATCATTTACTTATTCACTGCACTATTCTTGGACATGAAGATTGTTTCCAAGTGTTTTTTTTTTTTACTATTATTAATACCACTATGATTAATATCATTATATGCCCACATCTGATCACTCTTTAATAAAAACTTGCAGGAATCAAATTGCTAAATGAAAGAAAATGAAAGGTTTTAAGGCTTTTGTGTAAACAGCCAAATTATTTTCCAGGTACCTGCCATGGAATCAAATTACCTGCCTCCTTTCTTGCTGGTATCTGTTGTCCATACCGATAATTTGGCATCTAATTTTTGTTACCTTACTTTCCTTCTGATTTCCTCTCCTTGTCCCTTGTTTCCTAATGTACTTTGTAATTTTGATTTGTAAGCTCATGTTCAGTTGAGGATTTGGGCTTACTTGGGCTGAGGTTCCACTTCCAGAAAGGACTGACTCTGGATTGTAGGTACCAGGTGCTGGGGGTGCTCTGGTCCAGAACCACTCTTATTTGTTATTTGTTTGGCTTGGCAGTTATAGACCCAAACAAGTAACTGCATGAGGCTGAGACTAATGCTTATAAATTTTTTGTGGGAGGTTTTTTCCCATACATAGCCTAGGAGGAAAAAGGTAAGTTTCCTGATGTCTCTTTAATATTAGATTTTTTTTTTCTAGCTTTCCCTTTCACTCAGAGTGCAGCCCTTCATCCGGGATTTATGTGACACACGTAGCAGGAAACCCAAGGCCTAGGAGGCGGCCTTGGCACCTGCACGTCTGACTGCAGACACAACTGCCTTCGTTGAAGGGCACTCGGTGGTCAGGCAGATGACAGGAGAATGGCTTGTGATAGTCTTTTTCATACCTCCCACTCCTATGTTCTAGGTCAATTAAGAGATATTACAGGGTTTAAGCCACAGTCAATAGAGGAGAACCAGACGAGCTGAGCCTCTGTCCACCTGGATACTAGAGAACTTCACCTAAGACTGTAGAATATTGACAAACTCATTGTCAGTGGCTTCATTGTCAGTGGCTTCACTGACTATCACTCTGATGCCCAAATCCATCTAGTTCTGTCCCCAAAGGATGTCCCACATTTTTCTTTAATTTCACCTAGACATTTAAAAGGCTGTATTCATTGTTGACTCTCTGATTTGTGGGTATTCTGTAGTGGGAGCATTTCTCAGGATATCTTATTCACCATATTGCCAGAAGAGGTCCCATTTGCAACCTTCAGACCTCTTGTCATTTTCCAGGAAGTGTTAGTACCCATTTTTACCTCCAACCCACGCCTCTCATTGTTCTGGGCCACTTCAACATTTATGTGGGTGACCCATCCAACACCTTAGCCTCTCTATTTCACCTTCTCATCTTTAGTGATCTTTGTCTTCTAGTTCCTTTGCTATCCATGAGATGGGCCTTTTCGACCACGTCAGCGGCACCACCCTTCAAACACTTTAATTCCATCACCTTAACTTTGGACCACAGTTTTTTATATTTCTAGTTCTCTTATTCAGTTACCTCTTTGATACTTCCAGACCTGTGATTCCTCCTTGCTCCGCGTCTGTCACCTGGAGACCTCCCTTTCCTCCCCATCCAGTCTACATCTTTGAGTAAGCTCTCAACGTACCCACCTTTCCCCACTACTCTTCGGTTGTGTGTGCTGAAACAGAGAAAACCAAACTCTGTGAATCTGACAGCCTGTCTTTTTCACACCTTCCCCTGAGCTGCTGGGAGAATCCACACAATACATGCACATTGTGCCACTTCTATTCAAGTTCTTCATCTGGTTGCTTTAAGCCACTTAGTGATTCGGGACTCCTGCCTGGCTCATTCAGTAGAGCATGTGACTTTTGACCTTTGGGGTCCTGAGTTAGAGCCCCACATTGGGCGTGAAGCCTACTTAAACAAAGGAACAAAAAACTTACCGATTCTTGTAAATATCCATAGTAATTCTCTCCTCTGCGATATAAACCACCAGCTCAAACCTTCTCCATAGCCCTTAACAAGACAATTGTCTTCCTACCTCAGAGAACACACGGGAGCCATCAGAAAAGAGCTTCAGGTCTCCTGCCACCACATTTCAGCCAAACTAACTACCCTGGCAGGCAGCCTTTTACATTGGTCCCTGGCGATTCCTACTTCTGGGACTCACAGTCCTGTGTAATCCCCTCCCTCTGAATGTGGGCTGGACGATGTGACTTCCTTCTAATTAAAGAGTCTAGCAACAGTGGCAAGCGATCACTTCTGAGATGAGGTTACATGAAGACTATGACCTCCATCTAGCTTCCTCTGCAGCTCGCTCTGCCATGTTGCAAGCTGCCCTACGGAGAGGCCCGCATGGCGAGAAAGCGAGGGTGGCCTGTTGGACAACCGCCAGTGAAGAACTGAGGTCCTCAATCCAACAGCTCACCAAAAAAACAGAATCATGCCAACCACCTTGTGAGGGAGCTTGGAAACAGATCCTTCCCCGAGCTGAGTGTGGAAATAACCACAGCCCGGCACATTTTCTGATCACAATCTGAGTCAGAAGTCCCAGCTAAGATACGCCTGGACTCCTGACCCACAGGATACATGCACAACAATTGCATTGTGTGAAGCAGCCGCATGGTGGTGTAACTTGTTACATGGCAGTAATGAATACACACACCCACTCATCCTTCCTGCCTCTTGCTGCAGTGGAAGAGAAGCCTCGCCCCTACTCTAAAGCAGATTCCACCGTCTAGACAAGAGGTCCCTTCCCTTCTCATCCTCCTAGGTCTTATCCACAAACAAGCCCCTCCTCCAACATCTTGCCTGATTTGTGGGCGCCTTGTGCTTTCTCAGCACACTTGTCCTCTCGCAGCTTACCTGCTCTCCCTTCGCCCCAAGGGTATAAACCAGTGAAGACAGAAGCCAAACCAATCTGGTTCCTTGTTTGATTCTCAATTTCTATCATCATCCCTTGAACACAAAAGGCCCTTCATAAAAATAACGGTGAATGAATACATCGTGAATGGATATTTAAAAAGATTTTGGACGGTCCAGTAAAATTTCATTGGTGTTGCTTAGCCTTACGATATCACCTGTTTTAAACCCAGCATATGAAAATCTAGTTAAAAACTATACACATAACAGCATAATTTGCCGAAATTGGTGTTTTTGCTGGATTTTTGTTGTTGTTATTTTCTACTAATGACTCACCCTTCTCTCAAATGAAAATATTTTCCTTCCTGCAACCAGGACCTCCCTTAGCCAATAAGACTCTTTTATGCAAAATTTTTAAAAGAGTACCCTTTCCTCTTGGCAACTTGCCCAGCTTGGCAGACCCTGCACAGGCTGGGTTTCCAGCCCCACTCTCTCCCACGGCCAACGCTCTCGCACAATGAACAACCTACATACCCTTACACTGCTGCCCTGCTCAGTCCTTCTACCAGGGAAAACCTCGGGCCTGGTATTTGTTCTGTGGAGTTCTGGGCTCCCTCATCTCCCCGAAGAAAGTCAAGAACCAACATGAGTTGAATGAAACTAGATCATCCAAGGGGCACCTGGGTGGCTTGGTCGGTTAAGCGTGTGACTCTTGATTTTGGCTCAGGTGAAAATCCTAGGGTGAAAATCCAGAGCCTTGCATTAGACTCTGAGCTGAATGAAGAGCCTGCTTAAGATGCCTATGATTTTCCCTCCCTCTTCCTCTGCCTCTGTACCCCATTCGCACCCTCTCTCTAAAGTGAAATAAATAAACAAGATCCTCCAAGAAGTGGGGAGATGGATGATGATGCTCTGCACTGGAACGGGGGAATGGGGAAATCTGGCCATGACTTCCCTGTGAAAATGGCAGGTGTGAAGGCCCATCTCCAGCACCCACACAGCCCCACACATGACCAAGCTGGTTGGTGAAGTAGCAACTGTACTGGTGACCACAAAGGGCAGGGAATGAGGCACCTTCTCCTGCTTTGCTTGCACAGCTACTGAGGAAAACCTCAGCAAGAGAGGAGATGGCCTGGAATGTGGATGGCTTCTGGAAGTCTCGCCAGTGCTGGCGAATAATGATGAAGGATGATGTGCCTCAGACCAGACTTTGATTAATTTGACTTCAATAAATTTAGAAAGATAAATGATTAGACCTCACCTGCACAGTATATTATAACATTACATCTATAGCCATATTTCCCTTACTGGACCTCACATGTACCCCTTGTTTCTAGCTGCACTCCCCGAAACATTGCTGAGGCTCTAATGATTCATATTTAAGCTACTTATGTATGTGCTTCATAGCTCTCCCTGCATCTTTCTCTCCCCCTCACTTCTTTCTCCATCTATTACATGATTACCTACTTTTTGAAATTTAATTTATTTTTTTTAATCTTTTTTTATTTCTAGGAGAGAGAGAGAGAGTGTGAGCAGGGGAGGGTCAGAGAGAGAGGGAGTCACAGACTGAAAAAGGCTCCAGGCTCTGAGCTGGCAGTCAGCACAGAGCCCGACGCGGGGCTCGAACCCACGAACCGCGAGATCATGACCTAAGCGAAAGTCGGACGCTTAACCGACTAAGCCACCCAGGCGCCCCTTTAATTTATTATTTTAGAGAGAGAGAGAGCACAAGCAGAGCAGAGGGGCAGTGGGAGAGACAGAAAGAATCTTAAGCAGGCTCTACAACACAGAGCCCAATGTGGGGCTCGATCCCACTACTCTGGGATCATGACCTGCACCAAAATCAAGAGTCTGATGCTCAACCAACTGACCCATCCAGGGGCTTCCAGATTAACTTCTTTTCAACATGACTTTCAGAATATCACTTTGTCACACAAACATTTTCAACTGTTCCCCACTGCTTAGAAGCTGGATTGCAAAGTCTTTGCCTGTGGTTCAAGGCCCTGTACGATATGGTCTCAATATACCTGTCTGGCTTCACTCCTAACCTGTGATTCCAGCCAAACTAAAAATTCTCATCTCAGTGCCTCTGCCCACCTCAATTCTTCTGGCTGGGGTTTTCCCCAACCCTTCATCTTCTTCTTTTTTAATGAACATCTTATATAATCTTTAACACATGAATGCTTAACACATTAATATTAAAATTCTCCTTTCTCTGGACGTGTTTCCTAACTCTTTAACACCTAGAGTCCTTTTCTTGTTTTCTATGTTGTTTGTGGTCATAATTTAATTTCCCTGTGCTATATAACATTTGATTTTAAATATTAACTTGACTATGATTTCCAAGAGCGAGCTATCTACCTTCACGTGTCTTCCATGTTGCCTTGCACAGGATTCTGCACAAAAAGGAACAAAATGATTGATTGGTTGATGTTTCCTTTGACCTGAAGTTCCATCATTAACATTTTCGCTGGACTTAAAATACAACTTTTAAAATAAAAAAAAAAATTTACATTCCATCCAATTTCTCAAAAAAAGTTCACCTAACTATAAAACTTAATCACAAACCTGAAATGTGCATGTTAGCAAAACTAAAAGACATAAATATATAATCAGATATAGAAGTTTTTGTTTGGAGGTGGGTACAGTAATAAGTAAAATATACTTAGGATATAAGCTATGTCATAGAAAATCTGGTCCTCTTCGAAGAATAGTATTAGGTTATTAACTTTGAAAAGAACAAATATCACCTCTTTAAACGTATGTTTTAAGACTGAAAATATTTAATTCTAATATTTAATTAGAAATAAACCTTCACTTGAAGCCGTTTAGGTAGTAATGAACTCTATTTCTAAAAATTAATGAATGTAAAGTCTGTTACAGGTTTTGTTTTCTTGTAATTTTAAGCCCAGTTCCTTCTTGAATGAATGAAATTCAGCAAAATTTCATTTACAGGAATAGAAATGACCTGTGACTTGTAAAAATATATAATCCAGAAAATATAGGACCTACCAAGGCCAGGTTGTGAGAGCAGAGTGTCATGCAGTAGCCTCTCACTAACCATGCCCTAGGTGTTGTGGGGCTTAAAGGTGCCTAAGAAAATCAGTCTTGGACCTCAAATCCTATCACACACAGAATAATTTAACGTGAAGACACCAATTTGGAGATCCTCCAAATTTCCGGCCAATATAAACAAAAAACCTATAGATACAAAAATTATAACAGCTAGCTCTGTTGGACATCAATTCAAAACAGATCAGTTTAACCAAGGGCATTGGCTTTCTCTGACATCTCATTCCAGAAGTGTGATTATGTCCTATTTGCTGAAAACAGCAATGCTTAAAAAGTTGCTAGCTTTTTTTAAAAAACAGTTGTTCACAGCCTGGACACAGACTGTTCTTTTTAAAGTGAAAACAAATGTCCACTTAGGAAGACTTAGTGTACTTAAGAATCAATTGTATTCTGAAAACAATTTACCCTAAGAGGGACTGGATTTTTATTTAACAAAACAGTCAGATAATGGTTTTAATAGATTGGAAGATAAATAAACATTAAGTAGTTAAAAACAAAAAGTAATTCATCTACTATTGCTTCTCGGGGACTGGAGTACTTTACAAGAGAAAAAAATTCAAACAACATATTTATAGGTACATCTGTCTTTTCAACAGAAGCTATTAAGTCCAAGTAGCAAGTCTCCAGTGTCTCACAGCACATTTGCTGATCAGTATAACCACTACTCCATCTAGTGTCCAAACTGCAAACAGCAACTAAGGAGAGATTTTTCTGCAAGTCCATTTATCTTAATGCCATTTTTATTTTTTACTAGTGTTTGTAAAGTAATTTATTACAAAGACTATAAAGGACAAAAATTTAAAAAAACAGAAAACAAAAACAAAGAATGTGAATGACTGATTGCTTATATATAAACTATTCACTGTAACTTGTCTCACTGTGGTAAGGAAATTAAGATCTGGTGCCTATAAACTGTCCTACAAACTATATAAAACAAATTGTGGAACACAGGTAAAGGCAAGAATGAGCTATTTTTAAAGATTTTTTTAAGTCTTTTAAAAGGCTTTGTAAAAGAGAAAGTTAAGGGGCACCTGGGTGGCTCAGTCAGTTGAATGTCTGACTCTTGATTTTGGCTCAGGTCATGATCCCAGGGTTGTGGGATCACTAAGTGTGGAGCCTGCTTGGGATTCTCTCTCTCTCCCTCTGTCCCTCTCCCCTCCTCATGTGCACTCTCTCTCTCTTAAAAAAAAATGGTTAATTAGCTAACTAATTAAAAGAGAAAGTTAAGATGTTGTGTTGAACCATGGCTAGGAATCGTGACATTCATAGACGATATAAACAGAATGGGGAAAATAATTGTCAGATATAAAGCCAAACAAAAAATATTAAAATACACACAAGAGAATAACTTATTGGTTGGAAATGCTTTTGGAGTTGTTGATAACTTTTTGTTTATTTGCCTAATTATAGCTCTTAATTATTTCCAAGTGGATATTTTGTTGTAATTAACCAGCCAAGTAAACATTGATAAATCTAATGTGACAGTCACATATACCTATTCTCCAGGATAAAGAAAAATCTGGTCAAATTCCACAGGTCCTCATTAAAAGTATTAATTTTTATATTTGGAAAATTATTTTTAAAATATCTTTCTATTAGTAAAAAATAAAAATGGCAGAAGGCCAGCTGTTAGATTTAGAACTGAAATGCTATCAGAAAGAGTGCATCATTTGGGGGGTTCTTTTCAATATTGCTACTGAAGAGGTCCTCGTTTGTTTGGAAAATATTTACATCAAATTTCCAATGCAACCATTATTGGAGCTACTGCTTTTTAAACACCATTGAAAGAACATAAAAGTATTTTGAAATTTTAAACATGCCCTCAAAAATCATTTTATGATTATTTGCAAAAGGATTCAACCTAAAGAAAATGCAGGCAATCAGAAAAGAAATTTCAACTAAGTGCAACCTCTCTCCAGAGATGAAAAAGAAAATGCAGCTATAATTTTAAAACTCTAACTGAATTCTATAGGTGCTAGTACAGAGGTATAAAATCCACTTATGGAGCCAAAAAGAAGACACTTTACAAATGAACATTTAAGGTAGTATAGAAGACAGACCGTAAGGTGACCCACATTTGCCACCTCCTGATGTCCATACCATTGTGTAGTCCCCTACCATTGAGTGCAAACAGGACCTGTGGATGGTTTTTAGCCAGTAGAAAATGGCAAAGTAGATTTGTCACACTACATAGGATTCCATTTTAGCAGACTGGAGCAAGAGATTCTCCTTCTTGGCTTAAGGAAGTGGGAGCCATGTTGAAGAAGACTGTGAGCAACCTTCAATCAACAGCCAGCAAAAACCCTCAGTCAAACAGCCCTAGGAGAGGAATTCTGCCAACAAGCTAAATGAGCTTGGAAGCCCACTCTGCCCCAGTCAAGCCTACAGTTGAGAACACAGCCTAGCTCACACCTCAACTGCAGCCTGGTGAGACCCTGAGCAGAGAACCCAGTTGAATTGTGCCTAGTTCTGACTCAGGGAAATGTGACTTGTTTTACCTGCTAAGTTTGTGGTCATTTGTTATGCAGCAATAGAAAATGAATACAGGCAGTATGTTAAATAAAATTCTCAATTCCACAGTTATTGAAAACCAGACCCAGGTCTGAGCCTGACATAGAGTATGTCCTCAGAGCATAGATGAATGGATGTACTATATCTTATAGAAAGATCAGAAAGGCAAGTAAGAATTTAATGCACAGTTCCGAGGACATCATAATCTATTTGAGGAAAAAATGGACATATAATTAACTCTGATGAGTAACGAAAACAATGTGATTCGATGCACAGAAAAGAGTCTGCATTAATAGAAATCAATCAGGCTACAGGGTCAGCTGGCGGCTCAGTTGGTTAAGTGCCAAGTTCAGCTCAGGTCATGATCTCATGGCTCCTGAGTTTGAGCCTTGCATCAGGCTCTGTGCTGACAGCTCAGGGCCTGGAGACTGCTTGGGACTCTGTGTCTCCCTCTCTCTCTCTACCCCTCCCCCACTCACACTCTGTCTTTCTCTGTCAAAAATAAAATAAAATAAATGCCAAAAAATTTTTTAAAAAAAGAAAAAGGATGGAGGAGGACTTCATCAATTCACAAAACTAACGTCTGAAATAGGGCCAGCCTCATGTTTAGCTGCATCCAGACTCAAGGCTCTGAAATTCTATTTGCTCTTTCCTCCTAAGCATGTCATTTTCAAACTTGGGAAAGCTGACAAATATGAACACAGGAGTTATAGCATACCATCCAAGGGCTTCCATGGAATAGAGAAAAAACTTCTCTTCCATAAACCCCAGTGAAAGTCTATACCTCTCATTGACCTGAATTGGATCATGCACACACTTTTCAACCAAGCTCCACAGCCAAACCTGACCATCCAAAGCCAGTTGGTACCCAGAACTAGAGAAAACAATGGGTCATTCCCTCTAAGCCACACAACTGATGATGCCTCATAGAGACATCCCCACAGGAAAATCTGAGGGTAATGGTGGGAGTCAAAGGAAACTGATGTTAGGTAGTCATCAATAAATGTTGGCCACAGGGTCATACTAATTCTGAGTGGGAAGATCACTGATGTAAAATATAATGAAATATAATGCATGAAGAAATTAGGCATATACCCAAGTGAAGGATATATGAGAACACCTTGTACTAATTTCACAACAGTTTTTAAGGATGAATTCAAATTTGAAAGTTAAAAACATTTCATTTATTCTGGATTAGATATGATGGAGGCCAAACTTCCATAAATTAAAGGGATTAGGTTTTAAAAATAGGATAGTAGGGGCGCCTGGGTGGCTTAGTCGGTTAAGCGTCCGACTTTCACTTAGGTCATGATCTCTCAGTTCGTGGGTCCGGGCCCCGCGTCGGGCTCTGTGCTGACTGCCATCTCAGAGCCTGGAGACTGTTTCAGTCTGTGACTCCCTCTCTCTCTGACCCTCCCCGACTCACGCCGTCTCTCTCTCTCCTAGAAATAAATAAAAATAAAAATATTTTTAAAAAAATTAAAAAAAAAAATAGGATAGTAAAAAAAAGATTTGTAGTAGTAAAATTTGTCAATTTCAAAAGAAAATAAACTATCGTTTGTTTTTGAGCCTCAACTCTCTCTCTCTCTCACACCTTCTTTCTATAGTTAGAAAAATATACATACTTGGGATACATTGGATGGAAGTGTTTAGACCCTTTAGTTTCAGCCAAGAAAATTTCTAGTCCACTTCATTGTTGAGCTGGATATGTTGACTGAATTACTAGAAAGTTGGTACAAGGGTCAGGAAAACAGATGCTGTACCAAGAGTTTGGCAAAAAGCTTAGGCGTCAGGATAAGATAGGAGAGGAGAGAGGATTTAGGCCAGTGAGGAGCTAAATAGCAGAAGGGCAGTATCCGAGAAAATCTATGAGGAAGAAAAGAATTTTTTAGCAACAGGCAAAGAAAAGACTAAAAAAAGGAAAAGGTACTGGTCAGAAAAGGTACTGACTCTGTGGTTAGGTGCAAAAAGAAAGAGAGAACCAAGAAAGAGCATAGAAGATCTTTTGGTGAAGACCCTGCTTGTGACATGTTGATGGACCAATGTCTCATAATTAATCAACTATTAAGAATCATCTAATATCTCCTACCCTATAACTATCTTCCCCAAGGCAAATACTAATTTTCAAAGAACATCAACAGAACATTAAAATAATACTGAAATGAGCACTTCTAGGAGAAATGGCTGATTCCAGGATGGGGACAGGAAACACAAGACGGGCCTGGAACATTGTTTGGTGCCAGAAAATAAGAAAGGGATTTTTAAAAATGATGGGATGGGGCACCTGGGCGGCTCAGCCAGTTAAGCATCCCACTCTCGGCATGCGCTTAGGTCATGACCTCAGGGTCAAGAGATGGAGGCCTGCTTCTGGCCCAGCTTGGCTCCAAGCTGAGCATGGAGCCTGCTTGGGATTCTTTCTTTCTCCCTCTGCCCCTCTCCACGTGTACACAGTCTCTCTCTCTCAAAATAAATAAATACACAAACTTTTTTAAAACAATGTTTAATGTTTTATTTATTTCTGAGAGAGAGATAGATACAGTGTGAGCAGGGGAGGGTCAGAGAGAGAGGGAGTCACAGAATCCAAAGACAGGCTCCAGGCTCTGAGCCAGTTTTCAGCACAGAGCCCTACGCAGGGCTTGAACCCATGAACCGTGAGATCATGACCTGAACCGAAGTCAGATGCTTAACTGAGCCACCCAGGCACCCCATAAACTTTTTTTAAAAATGATGGGGCAAGTCAAAAGGATACAGGAGCCCGTGTGAATGAGCTCTCAGTAGCCAAATATGGAACAACCTGGGCAACAAAATAAGTAATGATAGTAATGGATTAAAACACATAGAATAAATATCTATGGTCCATACAGATACAAATAAATAATTGAATGAATAATAAATAACTCAGAAGAAACAGCTTTTCCTTACAGTGGAATTCTAATTAATAAATGTAGAAGGAATGCTGGAAATAGAAAATCACCATGAGGCAAGTACCACAATAATTGTTGCAGGCAAAAATTATATGGAAGATCATTAGTGTGACAACTGGCTAAATTTGAACAAGATCTGTAGATTAGTTTGTAGTATTTTATCAGTGTGATTTCCTAGTTCCATTAATAGTACTATGGCTTTATAAGAGGTTACCATTTGGGAAGGCTAGGTGAAAGGTATATGGAACTCTACAAGTTTTGGACTTTTTGCAACAGTTTAATATCGCTAACATTTTTAAAATTAATTTAACTTTCCCATTTTTTAAATATTTTTAAAATTTTTTTTAATGTTTTATTTATTTCTAGGAGAGAGAGACAGAGACAGCATGAGCAGGGGAGGGTCAGAGAGAGAGGGAGTCACAGACTCCTCACTCATGACCTAAGTGAAAGTCAGACACTCAACCGACTAAGCCACCCAGGTGCCCCCCATTTTTTTTAATTTTATGAAATTATATATGAACATAGTTTGCCTCTTCAGGTCTCAGGATCGTTATGATAAACATCAATCAGCACTTTCAGAGTCATTCATCACTTAGGTTAAGAAAATCAGGGCAATCCTCCTCGACCTGCATTTTAGAGTAAGAGGTGGAGGGCAGGGGAGGACTCTGAGGTAGAGAAGACTCAGAAAGGCACCAGCATAGCAAAAAAGCTGACTGTCCACTGTTGGAAGTAGTTGCAATGACACCCATTCAGCACAAATGTCCCCCTACCAAAACAAGTGGATGGATGTACAAACAGTTCCAGTAATTGAAAACATAACTCTCTCTGGCCACCATTTTGTGGACTTGTTTTTCTACTGCAGTTATCTTTAAAGCTGGTGCTAAAGGGGTTAATCCCCATAACAATGTTCGGGTCACTGGGAGAAGGAGTAAAGGGAGGAGAAGGAGAGACAAATGGAGAGAGGGGTGTGGGGGGCTGCCACACCTGGTGTGAGACGCCAGTTACCTCCTCAGAAACAGCTCTGGTAGCTGAAAAAGCATAAAAATGCCAACCAGTAGAAATTATTGATAGAACACCTTCTTCGTTACATTTGAGATGCACTATGTGATGCCACCATACAAGAACAATGTTCACTGCCCAGGTCGCTGATACACATGTGACATCTCATCTCACAGTTTAATGTGCAGCCTAATGAGAGAAGTTAGGACCCAGGGGAAGGCAAATAGGGGAAGGCAAGGGGCGCCTGGGTGGCTTAGTCAGTTAAGCGTCTGATTCACTTAGGTCATGATCTCGCGGTTCGTGGGTTCGAGCCCCGCGTCGAGCTCTGTGCTGACTGCCAGCTCAGAGCCTGGAGCCTGTTTCAGTCTGTGACTCCCTCTCTCTCTGACCCTCCCCTGCTCACGCTGTCTCTCTCTCTCCTAGAAATAAATTAAAATATTAAAAAAAAAAAAGGGGGGGGAGGCAAAACAGAAGAACCAATGGGATTCCACTTGTGACTTTAGACAAATGGCAATATCCCTTCTGAAAATAAGCTCGACAAATCTTCATTTTAAAAATGTCAACTACGCCCACGAGATTTTTATTTTTATTTTTTTTAAGATTTTATCTTTAAGTAATCTCTACACCCAACATGGGGTGTGAACCCACAACCTTGAGATCAAGAGTCCCATGCTCTACTGAATAGCCAGCCAGGTGCCCCTACCCACAACATTTTAAATTCTTAAGTGTCACAATACCACAAATGCTTGGTCAAATCTGATATTGAGCTTGATATACTTAATGCAAATCTCTTAAAAAACAGAGAAGAATGAGAAAAACATTCCAACTGACCTCAAAGGGTTGGGCTCGGGCTTTCATTGTTTAAGATCCTGGATTTAAAAATGTCTTCAAAATCATTTCCTAAATTTAATGCTAAGCACTGGGAGTCAAAAGTAAAAGTCTCCCTGTCTGGTGGAGATCTTTAATAGATATTCCATCAAATAATTTACCATATCCATGTCTTCCAACCCTTCGGTCATAAGAAAAGCACCTCTTTTGATTGTTGCCTTATCTGCATGCCAAATATACTTTTATCTATTTCATATTTCTCTTTAAATCACTTCATTTTCACCAAAGTTATTTTTAAAGAAATATCTCTGTAATCACTGAGTGGAAAATGAGAATCACATGCCACATATAGAAACAAATTATAAATATAAATAAATATCTAAAATACAAACAAGTCTATCTATGTCCCACATAAAATTATCTCACATACTACTAGTAGTGTGCATGCTGCAGTTTGGAAGATACTTTAATATAATCTAAAACAAATGCAAATGCATTGAGTTTTTAAAATATAATTTATTGTCAAATTGGCTAACATGTAGTGTATACAGTGTGCTCTTCTTGGTTTTGGGGGTAGATTCCCATTATTCATTACTCACATACAATACCCAGTGCTCATCCCAACAAGTGCCCTTCTCAATGCCCATCACCCGTCTTTCCCTCTCCCCCATGCCCCCCATCAATCCTCAGTTTGTTCTCTGTATTTTAGAGTCTCTTATGGTTTGCCTCCCTCCCTCTGTTTGTAACTCTTTTTTCCCCTCCCCTTCTCCCATGGTCTTTCTTCTGTTAAGTTCCACATATGAGTGAAAACATATGATATCTTTGTCTGACTTTCACTAACATAATACCTTCCAGTTCCATCCATGTTGCCGCAAATGGCAAGATTTCATTCTTTCTCGTTGCCAAGTAGTATTCCATTGTACACATAAACCCCATCATCTTTATCCATTCTTCAGTAGATGGACATTTAAGCCCTCTCCATAACTTGGCTATTGTTGAAAGCACTGCTATAAACATTGGGGTACATGTGCCCCTATGAATCAGCACTTCTGTATAACTTTGGATAAATTCCTAGTAGTGCTATTGCTGGGTTATAGGGTAGTTCTTTCTTTAATTTTTTGAGGAACCTCCAGATTATTTTCCAGAGGGGCTGCACCAGTTTGCATTCCCACCAACAGTGCAAAAGTGTTCCCATTTCTCCACATCTGTGCCAACATCTGTTATTTCCTGAGTTGTTCATTTTAGCCACTCTGACCGATGTGAGGTGGTATCTCAGTGTGATTTTGATTTGTATTTCCCTGATGATGAGTGATGTTGAGCATCTTTTCATGTGTCTGTTGGCCATCAGGATGTCTTCATTGGAAAAGTGATTATTCATGTCCTCTGCCCATTGCTTCAGTGGATTATTTGTTTTTTGGGTGTTGTTTTATAAGTTCTTTATAGATTTTAGATACTATGTATTTATCCAATACATCATTTGCAAATATATTTTCCTATTCTACTGGTTGCCTTTAGTCTTGTTGACTGTTTCCTTTGCAGTGCAGAAGCTTTTTATCTTGATGAGGTCCCAATAGTTCATTTTTGCTTTTAATTTCCTTGCCTTTGGAGATGTGTTGAGCAAGAAATAGCTGCGGCTGAGGTCAAAGAGGTTGTTGCCTGCTTTCTCCTCTAGGGTTTTGATGGTTTCCTGTCTCACACTCAGGTCTTTCATCCATTCCGAGTTTAGTCTCTGCTTTCAAGGTCCAGCCGATGGTCAACAGGAGAATGATAGTTTCTACAACCTTTCTCACTGCATCTAAGCCTAGATATGAACACATTATTTCTGAACATTTATTTAGAGTTTACAAATGCCCTGTAATTTTATTATTTCATTTCCTCTCTGTAACAATCCTGTGAAATAAGAAATATTTAATTCATGGAGGAAAAAACTTAGAGAAGTGAGGGAATAGGCCTTTGATCATATTTCTAGTTTAATGGCAAAGCCAGGCCTGAGACACTGTTCTCCCAACTCAAGTGTTCCTTTTTCCCACCCAGTAGATTCACCTTCTTCCAGAAAGAATTCTTGGATATAATGGATGATTAAGAAATTGAGGTAGGGGCACCTGGGTGGCTCAGTTGGTTAAGCGTCCAACTCTTGATTTTGGCTAAGGTCATGATCTCACAGTTCGTGGGTTCAAGTCCCCCATCATACTCTGCACTGACACTGTGGGGCTTGCTTGGGATTCTCTCTCTCTCTCTTTCTCTCTCTCTCTTTCTCTCTGTCTCTCCCCCCCTCTCTCTCTCCATCTACCTCCCCCTCTCAAATTAAGCAAATAAACATTTAAAAAAGAAATTGAGGTAAAGGAAAATACGTAATAACAGAAAAGAAGTATTTATGATATTGTTGTAAATGAATAAAAGAGTAAAATTTTATATGTGATCACAATTACATGAAAAGATGGCCAGCAGACTATAGCAAAGTTTTCCAGATGGTACTGAGAGGGCTCTGGGGACAGCTGACCCCTTTCTAAAGGTAAGGTTGAACACTTAGTGCTTCTTTGTTCATTTTTAGAGCCTCCTTCCTTCTCTCCATCCCTTTCAACTCAGAGCCCACCTTAAACCTCCACTCAAATTAATTTGCAAAAGCCAGACTCATGGAAACCACACCCGTTGCTTTCAAAATGACTCTGGAATGCCTCTACACTAAAGCCACTTGGGTACATAGAGGACATGAAGGAATAAGTGAAAGTGTTATAGTGAGGAGACCAAGGCACTTGATCTGGTAGAGAATAATGAGCACAATGCACAGATTATGAAGAACAGAGAGGAGTGTTTGTTTGCTAGTAGCTTTAGACAAACAATCCATAGATAGATTTCAAAAGGAAATCCTGAACCAAATGGATGGATCAACCTTATTTAGATCCTGACACAAGCCATCATTTAGGAGGCAACTGAGGAAATTTGAACACTGTCTGAATAGTTAATGATATTAATGTTAATTTTTTTAGTGTAATAATGGTATTGTGGTTTTGTTTTTTAAAAGAGTTGTCGTTTCTTAGTGTTCCATACTTAAATATTTACAGGAAAAAGTATGTGATGTCTGGAATTTAAAATATTGGGGAAGGCAAAAGAAATAGGCACACAGAACAAATTGGACTAAAAGTTAGTAGCTGTTGAAGCACAGGTGAGGGGTACATGAGGGATCATTGGACAAGTCTATCTACTTTCGGTTATGTTTAAATTTTTCTAAAAGATAAACTTATAACAATTCTTTTATTTATTTTTTCTATCTTAGAGAGAGAACTCAAACAGGGGAGAGGGGTGAGGGAGGAAAAGGAGAGAGGGAGAGAGGACCCCAAGCAGTCTCCATGCTCAGTGTGGAGCCCAATGTAGGGCTCGATCTCACGACCCAGAGATCATGACCTGAGCAGAAACCAAGAGTCAGACACTCAATGGACTGAACCACCCTGGCACCCTAAAAAATAAGCTTATAAGTAGAAGTCTGCAACATCGTTAGTGTAGTCATTCCATTCTTCTTTCTAGAAATAGCCCCCTCCCCATTTACTAAGGAAACTGCCCCTCTTCCCATTCCATTTGGTTCTCTTGGGAACAACAGTTACCATACACAGGGGTGACACCAGCCCCATCCTTGTGACTTAATCAGGCCTTAGAGAGGTCTTGGGATTTTATGTATGGCCCCCACAAGAGAGAAGTTCTGACTTTTCTCCAGGGTTTTTCACCCAAAGATTTAAGCATGGAGTTACTGGCGACCATACGTGATCCCACAGTAGGAGAAAATGCACCCATACCAGACACTCAGAACCAAGAGAGTGGGGATGGGTCAGGGCTGGAGAGAGGACTCGGGGGGAAAGAAACAGAGAATAAAAGGACAGGATGACAAGGTTTCAGTCCCTGGATCCAGTGTCCACTTCCATCCAAAGTCACATCCTAAATAGGGAGCCACTATAAGAGCTTTAAATACCAGAGATTTACTTCTGTCTAGAGCTCTTACCAGAACTCCAAACTCATATAACTTTGCAGATGTGATTGACCCAAGGATCCGGAGATGGGAAGGTTACCCTGGAGGGCCAGGGTGGCCCAATATAATCAGAATAAGGAACGTGAGAAGGAGCAGAGGTTGGAGTGGTGCACTTTGAAGATGGGGGAGGGGCAGAGTCAAGAAATCAGGTGGCCTCTGACAGCTGGAAAAGACAATGAAACAGATTCCGCCAGACCCTCCAGAAGGAACACGGCCTGGCCAACACGTTGATCTTAGGACTTTGGACCTTCTCCAAAATCCTAAGATGATAAATCTGTGCCATTTTAGGTGACTAAATTTGTAGTCACTTGTTACAGCAGGTATTGGAAATGGATACATCCATTGTCTACTCAACATCTGCGCCATGGACATCTCACACCTGTGTACCATGCTGAACACCTGATCTTCACCCCAAACATGCCATGTGCACAGCCCTCTCTCTTTCAACCTATGGGAGCTCCATGCTGCCATCGCTTCAGCCAAATGCTTCGCTCCATCCATCCAAAACTTCAGGCAGAAACCTTGGAGCTGTCCTGGACCCCCTCACACCAGATCACCTCCTTTGACTATCACGCTAATTTCACCTTCAAAATGTATCCAGATCAGGACTCTTTCTCAACACACGTACTGTAGTGTCACCAGCCCATTCCGAGCGACCACCCTGTCTCCCCTGGAGTGTAGGAATAACCTCCACACACGTCTTACCTCATCTTTGTACCTCTCCAGCCTACCATCAATATAGCAGCAGAGGCTCTTTTTTAAAATCTTAACCAAGTCAGCTCCCTCTTCCGCCCGGGCTCCTCTTTCCACCTGAAGTGAAAGCCCATGGACCCTCCTCTCCTGTCATTCTCCCCTCCCTCCCCCTCCCTCCACCTCCACTCACCCAACAACACCATGGTGACCTTGAAGCAGCAGGGCATGCTCCAGCCCTGAGGCCATCAAACCACCCTTGCCTGGAATGCTAGTCTCCCAAGGATCTGCTAATTCCCTGCCTGAAGCCTTTGTGCATGCATCAGTGTGGCCACCAAGCTCACATCAGCACTCTAGTGAAGCTACCCGCCCCCAAGCACACCTCCACCAGCACTCCCAAGTTTCCTTTTCCTGCTCTACTTTTTCTTTTTTCTGTAACACTTAGCCACTTTTTAACATATTACATAACGCACATACGCATAATATCCCCTATTTTCTGTCTTTCCCCGCTAGAACATAAGCTACACGAGGGCAGAGAATTTGACCTTCATTTGGTTCACTGATGTACTCCAAGTACCTAGAATAATGCCTGGCATAAAATAGTTGCTTATTAAATATGAGTAGAATGAAAGAATGAGTGCTTGAAAGCTAGTTTTAGCTCCAGTCCAGCCACCTGCCACCAGAAAACTCCTCAAACACATCTATTGACCTGAGTTGTCATTCTTGCTGGAAGACTCTGCTGGTGGTGATTGATGGTTTATACCACCCTCTGGTGGAAAGGAGAGCATCTCTGCTTGGGATCACTATTCATGCATCTGGACAAATATACCAATCGATCCATTTCCCATTATCCTCCCCACATATAAGGGCTTTCATTTTGCTGGGATTGCATTTGTTATTTTTAGGGCTTGTTACTGTTTGTGACTTTGCCATTTAGGTTCTGCCAAAACTTCTGATCAGCAGCCCTTCTGAGAACTGCCATCTGCGGCGTTTGCCAGGTGACTTGCCCCAGCATTCTGCCTCTACCTGATCCGAAACACAGCCACAAGCCTCGTCATCAGCTTTGATGTGCTTCTGCATGTCCCACACAACTCACCTCTTCTTCTCTAACTCTTTCATGGAGGGACATTTTAAATATAGGCTTCCCCCTCTAATGAGTTTCCATAAATATGTATGAGAGTTAAAAACACAAAATCCAAGCAACAGATTTATCTGATATAAAAGAGGGCTCCAATCCCAGGAGAATAAAAATATATAAAACCACTGATCATGTTATAAGTATTTATTTACTTGTCATTCTAGAGTAATTACTTGGATCTATATAATGTTAAAACATAGATTAAAAACTAAAATTAGCCAAGGAAATTAATTTTCTAAGGCATTTCAACAGTCCAAGTTTGAGTTATCTCAGTTCCTTGCAATAAAACTTTATAGAGAGAAGTTTAAGTCAAGGTTGGGAAAAAGCACTTGCTGCCAATGATATACGCTGCAAAAGAGTAGAGCATATGATGCCGACTTTGGTAGAATCTTACTGACTTCCCTGAAAATAGTGTCAAGAGAAAGAACATGGGTGCCTCAGTCAGTTAAGCATCCGACTTTGGCTCAGGTCATGATCTCACAGTTCATGAGTTTGAGCCCAGTATTGGGTTCTGTGCAGACAGCTCAGAGCCTGGAGCCTGCTTCGGATTCCGTGTCTCCCTTTCTCTGTCCCACCCCTGCTTGTGGTCTGTCTCTCTCTGTTTCTCAAAAATGAATAAACATTTTTAAAAAATTTTTTTAAAGATAAGGAACAGTTTCTCATCTTTTGCTAAATCTGTAGTGAGTTGTATCCCATTGAACTGGTCTACATTTGAGCTGTGCTCCATTTGTGTCATTGGGAAATTTTACTGCTAATTCTTTCACTTATTTCTTCTCTACTCACCGCCTTTGTTTTAACTGTGGTAAAATATACATAAGACTTAGTATTTCAACCATTTTTATACGTGCAATTCAGTAGCATAAGTGCATGCACCGCTATTTCCAGAGCTTTTCATCAACTCAAACAGAAACCCTGTACTCATTAAACAACTCATTTCCTCTCTTTCCTCCTAGCCTTTGGCAAACTCTAATCTACTTTCTGTCTTATGAATTTGCCTATTATCTCATTTAAGTGGATTCATACAGTATTCATCTTTTTGCATCTGGCTTATTTCACTTAGCATAATGTTTTCAAGGTTCATCCATGTCATAGAATGTATCATTATTTTATTCTTTTAACAGATAATATTCCATGGCATGCATATACCATATTTTGCTTATCCAGCTACTCACTACCTTCTAGAAAAAAATGAGGTTGATCTTTTTTTGGGGGGTTGACATGTTTTTAATGCTTTAGACATATTCCTTAATTTTGCTTTTATTTTTCTTTTAATGTTTATTTAATTTTTTTTTTTTGAGAGAGACAGACAGAGCATGGGTTGGGGATGGGCAGAGAGTGAGACACAGAATTGGAGGCAGGCTCCAGGCTCTGAGCTGTCAGCACAGAGCCCCACACGGAGCTGGAACTCATGCACCACGAGATCATGACCTGAGCCGAAGTCGGACTTAGTGGACTGAGCCACCCAGGAGTCCCAATTTTGCTTTTATCTTTCATAACCAGATATTGTGACATGAGGAAGGGATACACACTTTCTAACACAAGACGATTATCCTTGAAAACTCAGAGTCCCACTGGAGAGACCGTCAACTAAACAGAGTGCTCCTGAGGCACTGAGATAGACTGAGGCCACAATGGACACAGCAAGTAACTCTGGCCAGATGAGCTAATTAAGTTTTCAGTGATGCAACACCATCTGACCAGGGGTTTGAAGGATGACTGGAAGCTCTAAATCAGAGAAAGAAGAGACAGGAAGACCTCAAAGAACAGGGAATCACACATGTCAAGACAAGGGGAGTAGGGGCCCCTGGGTGGCTCAGTCAGTTAAGTGCCCGACTTCAGCTCAGGTCATGATCTTGTGGTTTGTGGGTTCGAACCCTGCATTGGGCTCTGTGCTGACAGCTTAGCGACTGGAGCCTGTTTCAGATTCTGTGTCTCCCTCTCTCTCTGACCCTCCCCTGCTCATGCTGTCTCTCTCTCTCAGAAATAAATAAAACATTAAAAAAATTATTTAAAAAGACAAGAGGAGTAAAGAGAGGGCACGCTTGGGGAAAAGGGCATTACTGAGACACCACAATCAGAAAATATGCTCCAGAAGTTTAATTACAGTCTTAGATGGAGGTTAACATCCAAAACAACCTGAATTTCCTCAGACTTCGTGAGGCAGTGGTTATGGGTAAGATCCCATGAGTGGGAATATGAAAGCTCTGTCTGCCTCACCGCCCCACTCCTGATGCAGGCTTCCTGGTCCCCAGCAAGGCAGCCGCAGGAATCTGGGGGTCTCTATTCCCAGTCTTCCACTGCCCTCGGACATTCTGCCTTCGAGGTCACTTGATGAGGCATCTCGCCACTATGGGAACGCTGAGGCTGTGCCGGGGGTGCAATCAGCCCTGATCACACCAGGGCTCTGCGTCTCTCCTGCACTCTGGGCCCACCCTGGTGCCTATAATAAGTTCAGCCCATTTTATTTTTTATTTTTATTTTTTTTGAAAATTCATCTTTTTTAAAGTTTATTTTGGGAGAGAAAGAGCGGGAGAGCATGAGCAGGGGAGAGGCAGAGAGAGAGAGGGAAAGAATCCCAAGCAGGCTCCATACTGTCAGTGTAGAGCCCAATGTGGGGGCTTGATCCCCCGACTTGTGAGATTGTGATCTGAGCCAAAATCAAGAGTCAGATGCTTAACTGACTGAGCCACTCAAGCATCTCAAATTCAGCCCATTTTAGCCTTACAGTTCCTTTCTCCAAAGGGCTCAGATCTAAACCATGGGGTCTGATGAGTGCCAACCACAAAATCTCTTCCTGAAAGTTCTTCTACAACAACCTTTCCCATTCAGTTATTCCTTCA
This sequence comes from Proteles cristata cristata, assembly GCA_017311185.1. Lineage (NCBI taxonomy): Eukaryota > Metazoa > Chordata > Mammalia > Carnivora > Hyaenidae > Proteles > Proteles cristata. The sequence continues at coordinate 197,394 of JAESUZ010003484.1, read as the reverse complement.
ACAAATATATATATATATTTTTTTTCTTTTAACATTTCTTCATTTTTTTTAAAATTTTTTTTTTAATGCTTTATTTCTAGGAGAGAGAGAGAGAGAGACAGAGTGAGCAGGGGAGGGTCGGAGAGAGAGGGAGTCACAGATTGAAACAGGCTCCAGGCTCTGAGCCGGCAGTCAGCACAGAGCCCGACGTGGGGCTCGAACCCACGAACCGCGAGATCATGACCTAAGCGAAAGACGGACGCTTAACCGACTAAGCCACCCAGGCGCCCCGACATTTCTTCATTTTTGAGAGACAGAGACAGAGCACAAGCAGGGGAGAGGCAGAGAGAGAGAGAGAGAGAGAGACACACAGTCTGAAGCTGGCTCCAGACTCCGAGCTGCCAGCACAGAGCCTGACACCGGGCTTGAACTCACAAACTGTGAGATCATGACCTGAGCTGAAATCAGATGCCCAACCAACTGAGCCACCCCAGTGCCCTTCTTTCAACAAATATTAACTAACTATCTAATATTCTAGTAAAAGACAGAGTTAAAAGGAAGATGACAAAAAAAAATTTTTTTTAACAAATAAAATATTACGTGGATAAAAAAAAAAAAGGAAGACGGCAGGTGTCTATTGTCATGAAACATATTTTATTTTCTGGCCTGTGTCTGTGTGGAGGGGAATGCAGACAAAACACAGCAAGCTAGTTTTAGTGGGTGAGGAGCCGAATTATGAAGGGAGGGAAAACAACTCAGGAGCACGGGAAGCGTGACTGGTGCATAATGAATGACTGGCCAGGAAGATGGGGTTTGGACCTGGCCTCCGGTGCTCAGCTGAGGTGTGACCAGGCACTCTGAAAATAGAAACTCCATATTCTTCCAATTGCCCCACCAAATTCTCGCCATGTGGCCTTATTTTGTGTACATACATGTGTCTTTTGGCTAGAACCTCCACAAAAACCATGTGAGGATCATCAGCAACTCGACACTTTATTTGGAGGAATTGTCTCTAGATGTCACTGTCTCAGAATCACAGAATTAATCTCAGAATGGTTATGAAACTCCTTTTAAATAGTAACCAGTATTTTTTAATGACACGCAACATACTAATAGTATTTCAGGCACAGATTAAACTTAAATTTTCCACTTTAATTTTAACATTTTTGTTACATAACAAAAGTAGTAACATGTAAATCAAGGAGGAAAATCTTTTTTCTTTTTAACAAATAGTTTATTGTCAAATTAGTTTCCGCATAACACCCAGTGCTCATCCCCACAAGTGTCCTCCTCCATGCCCACCCCTCCTCCTCCACACATCCACCAGTCCTCAGTTTTTGTCAGCATTCAAGAGTCTCTCATGGTTTGCCTCTCTCCCTTTCCCCCACCATTTCCGCCCTTCTTCTCTCCCTTGGTCCTCCGTCAAGTTCCTCCTAATCCTCCTATACGTGCACACATATGATATCTGTCCTTCTCTGCCTGACTTATTTCGCTCAGCATAGCACCCTCAAGGTCCATCCATGTTGCTACACATGGCCAGATTTCATTGTTTCTCATTGCCATGTAGTATTCCATGGTATAGATAAACCACATCTTCTTGATCCATTCATCTGTTGATGGACACTTAGGCTCTTCCCATGTTTTAGCTATTGTTGAGAGTGCTGCTATGAACATTGGGGTACATGTGTCCCTATGCATCAGCATTTCTATATCCCTTGGGTAAATTCCTAGCAGTGCTATTGCTGCGTCATAGGGGAGTTCTAGTGTGAGTTTCCCAAAGAAGGAAAACCTTTTGGTTAGTCATTTCTTTAAGGGCAGCTCCTTCCTTCCTACAACTTGAAGAAGCTGGGAGGACAGCCTTTGGAGAACCCTGGATTCCCAAGAACTAGTGGGTCCTGGTGTTGGGGGATCTAAGGGTCTTCACACCCACCACGCTCAGAGGGCTTGTAAGCACTGTACGAATGTGTTGCTTGGGCAGTACTGGAAGGGGCTCCCCAATGACTGACAAGGCACAGCATCCCACAGAGAAACCAGAACTTCCCGAGACAGGCAGAATGGCTCGGCCACAGCACACACACCAGGCCAAGGTCAAAAGGAGGTCCCTCTGCATCTCCTCCAATCCTTGCCTGTGTTTGAGGTGCGTTGGGCCTGGGCCAGGCCGGCCACCCACTAAGCTGACTTGGATCCAAGACTGATTAACCCAGTCTGGCAGCCAGGTTCAGGAGTCTGGCCAGATCATCGCTTAAAGTTCCCTAGGGTTCTGCCTGGTCCTAAGCCTGCAACTCTTGTCAACTCTTGACATCACTCTCCTCCCATGTCTCACTTCTTGTCTCTCTCTCACACAGTTATCTTGCACTTTACATTTCAACCATCTTCTCATGATCCCTATACTCCCTCTCACTCATATACCCACACTGCTCCCTTTGCCCAGAACTCTATTCTCCCTCACATGGTGAGCACCCACTAATCCTTCCTGACATGGCTTCGGTATCCGTTACCTCCTCTGGGTGACCTCTCTTGCCAAAATTCCAATCTAGTTCAGGTCTCCCTCCTGCGATAGTCCATCTTACACCATGTGGAAAGGTAATGGGAATGAATCAGTCAGAGGTCTACTTATGCCACGGAAATAAGGTCCTAAATACAGGGACTAAAGATGTCCTATTCATTTTTCCCTGTAGCACCTTTCACATAGCAGATTCTCTGTCAGGGTTGATCAAATGAATAATTGAGTAAATGGCAGAATCTAAGTAAGACAGTTCAAGACAGCTGTCCAAATCTGAATTGGATTTCTGGTAATTTTTAATTGGCTACTAGTCATGTGATTCATAGATGAATTAGCCCAATTTACGATGTAGAATTGAACACTTGCTCCAGTGCCTAATGAATGAATGAATTAATTAGATCAACTGAAGCTGCAAAGGTCTTCTTATAAAGATAGAAATTCTGTAACACTTGCCCCCAGAATCTCTCTCCATAGGTAGAGTCATTTAATTATGGGATTGAATTTAATTTTTTTAAACAAAGAATTGTATTTTAATTTTAATTTTTTAAATGTCTGTTTATTTATTTTGAGAGAAAGAGAGAGCAAGTGGGAACGGGGCAGGGGGGGAGGGAAGGAGGGAGGGAGGGAGGGTGAGAGAGAGAGAGAGAGAGAGAGAGAATTCCAAGCAGGATCCACACTGTCAGCATGGAGCCCAACTTGGAGCTCCATCCCAAGACTGTGAGATCACGACCTGAGCCAAAATCAGGAGTCAGACACTTAACCTACTGAGCCACCCAGGCACCGCAAGAATTGAATTTTAAAAATAATATTATGCAATATATACTAAAAGAGATTTTTTAAATATCAAGTTATTTATTTTCTTAAAACAATTTCCATATACAAGAACTCTACATCTTGATAATGTTTTCATAACAATCCTCATAATCCTTGATCTCAAAAACAAATTTTTTTTACTATGGGAAAATAACTGGCAACAACTGCTATATGGCAAAGAGAGGGAAGTAAAAGCCTGTCTTACATGCTCATGAATAAATTATATTCAGTTCCTTCCTCCATTGTCTCTTCCTACTTCAGACCCAGGAAGAGTGAAGGGTGGAGATGGGAGGTATCAAGATAGAGTTACCATTGGTGTACACAATATCACAAACTAATAAATAACTCATAAGTCTTTTGCTTCTCCTTTTCCTTCTCTTCTCCTGATATTTGCTCAGAAGGATCAGTGACAATTTTGAAACAGGCTGGTCTCACGTTAGTTCCAAGGGACTCTCGCCGTGAATTCACAATGACCCCAGAGATGTGGTTGGAGCTGACCCACACCAGATCAGATGCAAATAAAAAGCAGATGCCTGCAACGATGTTTCAGCCTAGACCCAAAGCTACCCCAAAGAAGTAGAGGACAAGGACTTTGCTCAGTTGCAACAATCATCTATATATTACCGTGGGGGAAAGCCTTGATCCCCTTCCAGCAAATCTTCACGGACCGTTCAAAACAACGTCATTCCTTGTGTGGCCCAGCAAACCTCCACCCACCCCACCTGTGGGAGAAGCCAAAGGTAGGGGCAGAAAGCTACTCACACCCACTACTACTGCCAAAAATCCTTTGCAAACTTTTCTTTCTCTGGGCGTTGTAACAGATCTCCCCTCCTGCCAGAGACTGAGAGAAGGAGAAGCAGAAGCCACACCCACACATTCCAGGTGCTCAGTCAGAGACTTTGTGCAGCACCAACCTACCCCATCACCACTATCGGTCCACAGTTAGCAACAAGGGCCTGAAATTCTCTTGAAGAGTCTAAAAATCCAAACATACCTGTCTACTCAAACGCCAGCTCGTAAGCAAAAACATTAACTAGATTTTGTAAGAGGACTTCTATCTCTTCCCATTTTAAAAAATCTACTTTGCCCTACAGAATTCACTTATACATTCTCTTATTCTTCCTCTTCATGGAAAATTACTAATAAAAATTATAAAGATGATAAGAAGATAATGAACTTCCCGGCTTCTCTACTATGTGGCCCATCAAGTGAAAATGAACATGGAAATAATTAATTTGGTCTTTATTGACGTGACTCTCATGACTTATTTTTTAAGATCTAGCATATGAACTTAGAAATTTAAGATTTCTAATGCTGATAGAAGATCCTTTCTATGGTAAAGAAAAGAAGGGTAAGAGTGGTTTGAACATTTTGGAGGAAAAAAGGGTTGGATAACTTGCTTCTCCTCATAATATTGTTAAATGCAAATAGCAGGAGGCCATTTTTTTTAAAGTTACCATGTTATTCTTCACACCTAAAAACAATTAACATGAATTCCTCAATACCAAATATCCAGTATCATTTTTCTGTAGAGTTTGTTTGAATAAGAACCCAAATAAAGCCCAAACGTTTTGATTGTACAGTGTTTCTCTTCATCCTTTGCACTTGTACGTTCCTGCTCTGGGGCAAAGATGAAAACATGGGCCATGAGGAAACAAAGAAGCACAGTGGATGGACCCAAGGGAGGTTCAGGGGTGAAACCTCACGCTGGTGGGGCTCCTGAAGTAGGTGAGGCTGGACTGGGCATGAGGGATCCTACCCATCCTCCAAGTGTGTTTCTGAGGAAAGAATAAGAAAACAAACACCACACTGGGGAAGGGTGGCTCTGGGAGCAATGTGCAGATGGTACTCAAGGGTGGAAAAGGGTTCTAGCTTATTCCACGGGCCACAAGCCTAAATTCGACCGGTTTAAGAACATGACTTATGTTTCCACTCACAAGAAGTCACCTTTATGTTTCTTTCTGCATCCGAGCAAAATATAACTACAGGTCTGTGTTTCCAAGGTCATAGCATGCTAACGAGGATGGAGGGAAGGAGGGCGGAGGGGAGGGAGTGGAAGCTGCAGGCAATTGGTGAGTCCAGGCCTGAATTGAGACCATCTGGAGGGAGAAGGTGGCCAACGCAGAACCACCAGAGTCTGGAGGAGCTCGGCCAGGCGCACATGGCGGGTCAGCTCATGCGACATGAGGGCCCTGTGCACTGACAGCAGTGAGCTCTCTCACCATCAGGCCACACCAGACATAGCTCATACTGCCTCTAACTCTTCCATACCCTTCTCTTTCATCCCCCCCCCAATCTCCAACCAAAGCACATATTCCCCCAGATGTGGGGGTGTAATTAATCTGACTGTTGGGTGTGGTGGAGGCAGCAGCCCTTAACTTGGAATCAGAAGACCTGGATCTGAGTTCTGCTGGGCCTTCACTGGCTTCACTGGGCCTGTTCCCAAGGCTGGAAACTCCCTCCCACTTCCCCCATCTTTGAAAAGGGGTAAATACGAGTTAAAGTGGATGCATGCAGTTATGAAGATCAAAAATGTTTACGGTGAGCTTCTCTGTGATACCACAGGGATGACGGCAGTGGTGATGATGATGATGACGATAACAATGAGAGTAATTTACATGATATGAGTGTGAATGACCATTAAATGGTCTCTCTCCATCAGGTAAGGTTTATTCTTCAAAAGAAAAAGTCGGTCAAACCAAATGAATCTCTCTTTTTTTATTTTTATTTTTATTTATTTCTAGGAGAGAGAGAGAGAGAGACAGCATGAGCAGGGGAGGGTCAGAGAGAGAGGGAGATACAGGCTCTGAAATAGGCTCCAGGCTCCGAGCTGGCAGTCAGCACAGAGCCCAACACAGGGCTCGAGCCCACAAACCGCGAGATCATGACCTAAGTGAAAGTCGGATGCTTAACCGACTAAGCCACCCAGGCGCCCCCAAATGAATCTTTTATTGGTGAATTTTGCGGAGAATGTTCAGTGAGTTCCTCTGACCGTCCACTACCCCCTTTTAAGTGAGGCTGGGGCTGATCAGGTCCTTTATATCTGGCCTCATTTTTACTTCAAAGACAAATGTGGTTTCTAAAAGGAAGAAAGACAGGCAAGCAGCACATCATCCAATGTCTCTCGGCATCATTTCCATTAACTCTTGGCACCCATGGGCACTGGCGATGCCCAGAAGTCCATCTTTAATGTCTTAAAATAAATAAGTTTAAGGACTAAAGTCCAGAATAACCAAGTGTTAAGAAATGTATAGCACCTCATGTCATAAAATTCTGTGTTTAAAAATTCTAATCAAAGCAGGAGAATTTGGTAATTACCTAGAGAACAGAAACCTGCCTGAGGTCCCCGAAATATGTTCCTTCATTAATTCCCTAAACATCTTGAAGTTGCACTGTCTCTTCCACTAACTTCAATGTGATACTACAAATTGATTAATTACCTAGAAAACAGAAACCTGCCTGAGGTCCCCGAAATATGTTCCTTCATTAATTCCCTAAACATCTTGAAGTTGCACTGTCTCTTCCACTAACTTCAATGTGATACTACAAATTGATTAACTATGGCTCAGTCGGTTGAATGTCCAACTCTTGATTTCAGCTCAGGTCATGATGCCAGGGCTGTAGGATTGAGCCCTGAGGTAAGCCCTGCATTTGGGCTTTCCACTGAGTGTTGAGCCTAGTTGAGATCTCTCTCTCTCTCTCTCTCTCTCTCTCTCTCTCTCTCTCTCTCTCTCTTTCACCCTCTCCTTTCCCTCTCCCCTGCTTGTGGCCTGTCACACACTCTCTCTAAAATATAAATAAATAAATAATAATAAATTAATAAAAAAGTTTTGATTTCTTCTTCCTTCCTTTCTTCCTTCCTGCCTTCATTCCTTTCCTTCTTCTGCTCTTTCTTTTCTTTCTTTTTTTTTTATTTCTAGGAGAGAGACAGCGTGAGCAGGGGAGGGTCAGAGAGAGAGGGAGTCACAAACTGAAACAGGCTCCAGGCTCTGAGCTGGCAGTCAGCCCAGAGCCCGACGCGGGGCTCGAACCCACGAACCACGAGATCATGACCTAAGCAAAAGTTGGATGCTTAACCGACTAAGCCACCCAGGCGCCCCTGCTCTTTCTTTTCTTAAAATTAATTGCGAAATAAAACTTTTCATTTTTTTACATTTATTTATTATTTTTGAGACAGAGTGATCAAGGGAGGGACAGAGAGAGAGGGAAAGAGAGAATTCACGCTGTCAGCGTAGAGATTGATGCGGGGCTTGAACCTACAAACTGTGAGATCATAACCTGTGCCAAAATCCAGAGTCAGATCATTAACCAACTGAGCCACCCAAGCACCCCTGAAATAACAACATTTATTTATTTATTTATTTATTTATTTATTTATTTATTTATTTATTTATTTATTTTGGTGTTCATCTTTGAGAGACAGAAACAGAGTATAAGCAAGGGAGAGGTAGAGAGAGGGGGACACAGAATCTAAAGCAAGCTCCAGGCTCTGAGCTATCAGCACAGAGCCCAATGTGGGGCTTGAACTCATAAACCCCGTGAGATCATTACCTGAGCTGAAGTTGGACACTTAACCAACTGAGCCACCCAGGCACCCCAAAATAATAGCTTTTAAACATCAGTTTAAATACAAAATGAAAATAAACACAAGCAAACAAATATCAAGCTACCCTAAATTCTTTTTTTTTTTTTAATTTTTAAATGTTTTTATTTATTTCTGAGAGAGAGAGAGAGACAGTGTGAGCAGGAGAGGGTCAGAGAGAGAGAGGGAGACACAGAATCTGAAGCAGTCTCTAGGCTCTGAGCCAGCTGTCAGCACAGAGCCCAACGCGGGGCTCAAACCCATGAACCATGAGATCATGGCCTGAGCCGAAGTTGGACACTTCAGCAACTGAGCCATCCAGGTGCCCCGAAATAACAGCTTTTAAACATCAGTTTAAATATAAAATGAAAATAAACAAACACACAAGCAATCAAATAAATATCAAGCTGCCCTAAATTCTTGAGTGCTTATGATTATACTTGTCGGACAAGAACCCATCTTAAGGTGATAATTAGATTTTATCTACAAATGGAAGTGAGAGGTGGGAATACGTGGCAGTGTCAACATTTCCCCAAAACAACAGGGCAACTCACAGGATTAGTTAGGAAACCAATTACTCAGTTGGCCAGGGTCACTGTCTGATCAAGCACATTCTGACATTCGGCGCGGTGGTTGTCCATTTTATTTGCCTCTTTGGCCAGAAAGTTAGGAATGCAAACTGGAGCGAGAGGAAAAGCAGCAAATCAACTGATCAAGCACATGAAGAACATCGCTGCTGGTGATCATCAGGGTAGCAGACAGAACACACAGGAAAGACCCTCATGCTTTGTTCCACACGTGGCTCTATTAGTTGTTCCAACACGAGTGAAGGACTGGGGTTCGAGGCAGGGAACTATATAGCGGCAGGGCTGATGCTGCAGCGACAGGGCTTTTGGCTCCAAATAACACCTCCCGATCTGCAACAACAATAGAAACTTGCTTCGGGCAGAGTGGTGTCCCACATTTCAACTGGCCCCGAGAAAATATCCCCGAAGTTCACAGATGTTCACAGTAGTCTGACCTGAATGTAAATACATTCTCTTTTGAATCTGCCCCCCTCCCTTGGTTAAATGAGGTTCTGCACAACCAGCGCCGAGCAAGCAAAAGCAAAAGCAGAGCAGGAAGCCTCCCACACTAAAAAGGGAAGATAAGAATCATAGAAGCCGGAATGGCTTTTATTGAGGGACATTTCAAAGCAAATAGAGACATACACGGCATGTCCGTAAATCCTCTGTATGTGTGTAAGCATGTACCTTCACACATCAAAACTGGTTTGCTCCTGAGCAACAGAAGGTCCTGAGAACAAAGTGAAAGCTACTAAAAAGCAGAAAATCCTTCCAAAGGATACAACAGAAAAAGGATCAGGGCGCCTGGGTGGCTCAGTCGGTTACGTATCCGACTTCAGCTTGGGTCATGATCTTACATTTCGTGGGTTCAAGCCACACATCAGGCTCTACGCTGACAGTACAGAGTCTGCTTGGGATTCTCTCTCCCCCTCTCTCTCTGCCCCTCTCCCACTTGCTGAGCGTGCAGGAGAGTGCTCTCTCTCTCTCAAAATAAATAAATAAACATTAAAACCCCCACAACAGACAAAGGATCATTACCTTTGATACACCGAGAGCTGAGAAAGCAGTGCAACAGAAAAACAGGCAGAAGATGTGTGTAGGAAGACAACAGAGGAAAAGCTGCAAATGGCTAGTAATATAAAATACTCTCTAAGTTCAATAGTGATCAGGGAAATGTAAAATTAAAGACATAATTTACAATTTATACCTCTTAAACTAGCAGAAGCCAAAAACTGTTCATAATTTCCAATCCTGGCCGGGGTGTGGGGAAACAGTCACTCACACCCTATTGGGAGAATAAATTCATACAAACTTTTGGAGGAAAATACAGCAGTACCTATTAGATCTTAAGAACTGGTACATCTCAGTAAACCTGGGGGGGGAAATAACGAATAATCTTTGACTTGGGATTCTTCTCATGGAAATACTCCCACATATGCAGAGAGACATATATGTCCAAAGTCCACTGAACATTGGTTGTAATATCAAAACTTTAGAAGAGGGGCCCCAGGGTGGCTCTGTCAGTTAAGCGCCTGACTCTTGATTTTGCTCAGATCATGATCTCAGGGTTGGTGGAATAGAGTCCCATCCAGATCTGTGCTGACAGCATGGAGCCTGCTTGGGATTCTCTCTCTCACTCTCTCTGTCCCTTCCCCTGCTGGTGCAGGCACATGCATGCTCTCTCTCTTTCAGAACGAATGACTAAACTTTTTAAAAAAATCTTTTTTAAAGCTTTAGGGGAAAACAGAATATTTTCTGCAGACATTGAAAGATACAAGAAATGGATATTTGTTGGGGACGGGGGGCGCCTGGGTGGCTCAGTCAGTTGAGTATCTGACTTTGGCTCAAGTCATGATCTCATGGTTTGTGAGTTCAAGCCCTGTTTTGGGCTCTGTGCTGACAGCTCAGAGCCTGAAGCCTTCTCCAAATTGTCTCCCTCTCCCTCTGTCCCTCCCCTGCTCATGCTCTGTCTCTCTCTCTCTCTCTCAAAAATAAGTAAACATTAGAAAAAAATTTAAGAAATGGATATTTGAGTTTGGATCATGCTAAATTCACTCCTGGAAACTGAGAAACCTGCTTTAAGTGTTTAAATAATAATTAAATGTAGTTTACTGCACAAAGTAAAATATGTTTTTTAAACTTTTTGTAATGATAAGATTAAAAATGAGTGGGGCCTACATGGCTCAATCTGTTAAGCGTCTGACTTTGGCTCAGGTCATGATCTCGTGATCTGTGGGATCAAGCCCTCAGATGGGCTCTGTGCTGACAGCTCAGAGTCTGGAGCCTGCTTCAGATTCTATGTCTCCCTCTTTCTCTGCCCCTCCCCCACTCACATTCTGTCTGTCTTGCTCAAAAATAAATATTAAAAAATATTTTTTAATGAAAGTTTTATGATTCTGAATAAAGACAATCTTTTTTAAAGCTCCAAAAAAATGGAATGTTTATCAATAGGGAAGTACTTATACAAAATATGACACATGTAGACTGCAATGTTTTCTGCAAACTTTAAAATGAATAAATTAGAATCAGGTGTATTGAAATGAACTCATGTCCAAGAAATTTTTGCACAGAAAATATAGTTTAAAATTCTATGGCAATTTTAAAGCTGATCTGCTCTAGTAAATAAACTGGGCATTCCTGATAGTTGACTATGGAAAATATGTACAGGGCAAGGAAATAATATTGAACTCTATAAGCACTATATTGTCATTGCACCCTCTTAAATAAAACCATATTTAAAAGCATCACCTTGGGTGTGTGAGTGTCTCAGTCAATTGAGCATCCAACTTCAGCTCAGGTCATGATCTCGTGGTTTGCATCCGCCTCAGGACAGTGGTGATCCACTTGAGATCCTCTGTCCCCTTTTCCCTCTGCCCCTCCCCAGCTCACGCTCTCTCTCTCAAAAATGAATAAACATTTCTTTAAAAACTAAAAATAAATAAATAAAATCGGCACCTTAAAAAAATGTAGTTTGTGGGGCACCTGGGTGGCTCAGTCAGTTAAGTGTCTGACTTCGGCTCAGGTCATGATCTCACGGTTCATGGGAGCGGGCCCCATGTTGGGCTCTGTGCTGACAGCTCAGAGCCTGGAGCCTGTTTCAGATTCTGTGTCTTCCTCTCTCTCTGACCCTCCCCTGCTCATGCTGTCTCTCTCTCTCTCAGAAATAAACAAAACATTGAAAAAAAATTTTTTAATGTAGTTTGCAAAGAGTATGCACAGCAGAATCCCAAATTTGTGAAGGAAAAAAATTACTCCTGTTTCATGTGTATGTGTTTCCACAGAAGTGGCCTAAAAGAACACAAACTGAAGATATGGGAGCTTAGGGGAATGTGAGAGGAACCACACTTTCATTTTATATAGATCATTTGAACTTTTATTTATTTAATTAATTAAGTAGTTTAAGTAATCTCCACACCCAATGTGAGGCTTGAACTCACAACGCCGAGATCAAGAGGCACGTGCTCTTCCGACTGAGTCAGCCAGGCGCCCCTCAGCTGAACTTTTTATATTACAGTTGTATTATTTTAATGATGGGGAAAATCTAAACTGAGTTTGCTAAGGCGGGAAAAGTGGAGAATGGTTGTCCTCTACTGTTCAATGTCAAGGTGAATCGTTGGTTAGACGGCATTCCAAGGGTTGTTGATTAGCTTAGCCGTACCCCGTAACATTACCTAGAGAGTCTCCACTAATTTGCGAATTACTGTCCTTTAACTAAAGGACGTGGGAAGGAAGAGGCAGACACCATGGCCCTGTCAGACGTGCACGCTCACTTGTACACTGATAACTGTGTGAATGAAACAGTTCTCTCCCAACTTCACCTTCTACATTTTCATCCGACGTGACAGCCCTCTGCCCAAAGTCCTCCACCGACTTCCCACCTCACAGAAAAAGTCTACACTGTCAAGATAGTCTTCACAGGCCAGCGGCCTCCTGTCACCTGAGCGCGTCGCCTACTGCTGTTCCTCAGTTCACTCCACCCTTCAGGCCTGTCTTCACTTGCCGAGACACAGGAAACTTCCTCCCCTGGGCCCCTGCCCTCGCTCTTCTCTCCTCCCTCAGCTCTCCTCAAAGCTCTCACTACCACCTCCCTAGCGTTTTACTCCAATGTTCCCTCTATCCCAATACTCCCGATCTTCCTGCCCAACGTTATGATCACCATCTAATACTGTTCATTTATTTGTACTGTATCTCTCGCTGACAAAGATCCCCTCCTTAGTCAGGCTCCTCTGATTCCTCTTCTTGACTAGGCCTCAACCTTGGCCTGTAAATACTTGAACAACTCTAACATAGTTTCTAATAGCTCAGGGTCACATCCTTAGGAGGACCCTCGGCCCTCCTTTAAAATGTCTGCCTGAGGGGCACCTGGGTGGCTCAGTTGGTTAAGCATCCAACTTCGGCTCACGTCATGATCTCACGGCTCGTGGGTTCGAGCCCCGCGTCGGGCTCTGTGCTGACTGCCAGCTCAGAGCCTGGAGCCTGTTTCAGTCTGTGAGTCCCTCTCTCTCTGACCCTCCCCTGCTCACACTGTCTCTCTCTCTCTCCTAGAAATAAATAAAACATTTAAAAAAAAAAATTTAAAAAAAGAAGTAAAATAAAATGTCTGCCTGTGAAAACTCAATGCTGCCAAAAGAATTTACTCTTTGTTCCAACCAACACCTGAAGTAGGGCCCCTGTTTCCCAGCCTCTGTGGGAAGGTAGGCACCTAACTTCGACGAGCACCAGTTACAAACCCAGAAGGGTTTCCCAGGCCCCAACCCCCACTTCCCACTTCTTGTCATTTTTTACTTCCCTGACTAAACTGAACCCGTGCTCGCCCCACTCCCTTTCTCCCTCATCCTCCCTTCAAACTGCCAGTCACCTCTGTTACACGATGAAGTTTACACTGGACTCTTCCCTACTGCAGTAGTAGGTTACTGATTAAAATCTGGCCTTTCCATTTTAACTACTGGCCAGCCTTGTTTATCTTTGACATTCTCCACTGTCATGTGGGCTCCATGGGCTGGAGTTTCTTTTCTCACCAGCACAGAGCAGAGTATCGCTAAACACCTACAGAACATCGATGATGACTCCACACCCGGGCATGGATTTTAGCCCCTCAGACACACACACTTCGAGGCTGGGATAAGCACATCTAAGCTTTTGCATGAAATAGCGTTGCTCACTCCTCCCCTTAAATACCTGCCAGGAGACAGGTGGCTGACTATCACAGATCATGTCAGCCTCCCAAAACTGATCTTCAGTTTGGTTTTAACCCTGATAGCACACCATCTCCCACATGCTTGGCATCATCCGTGAACCCGCACAGCCAAGCACAGGATACCATGCTAGTGGAAGATTACTGAAAGGTGCTGTATGGAAAGTATCTGCTTCATAAGATGACTCTTACTGTTGACAGTGACTTCCTCTGCTCCCCGCCCTTCATTGCCATTTGTGGTCCTGGTCTTGAAACTCCACTTCACCTTCAGCTCTCTCAGTGTCCCTCCGGCTTTCCATTCCCAGAACCTCACCAAAAGTGTCTGGTTATGAATTCTACCTTTCTTCAACTGCAATCCAATGATGTCTTTTCATTGTTTATTCTTTAGATTTTCTTGGGTGAGCTAAGTGTTGCTAACCTCCCTCACCACACACACACACACCCCTACCATTCTTCTTACTTTTTTTCATCTGTGGCTTCTCACCATTTCTAAGAGACTACAAACAGTCCCAAATATAATCTGTCACGTCCAACAAATGCTTTATAAGCAAGTACCATGGGTAGTTTACAAAAGTCTAATTAAATGCTGTGCTCGAAGAGAAGGGACACCATGCATACTCATATGGAAAGTTAAAGTTTCCTGCACAGTGGTTGCTTTAATGATAGTTTGTTGAATGAAGCAGTTGTGTAGGAATATTCTTGTAATGGCCATGGCAATAATAAAGTGTCACATGACTGGGACAACCAATAAATCAAAGTTCACCATTTAGACCGGCAGCCTCTCCCATTGCTATATTTCTCATATCTACAGGGTGTTTCCCATGGCTACTTTTTTTTAAAGTTTATTTATTCATTTTGAGAGAAAGGGAGACAGAGCATGAGCAGGGGAGGGGCAGAGAGAGACAGAGAGAAAGAATCTCAAGCAGGCCCGGAGACATGAGCATGGAGCCTGACTCCAGATGGATGTGCACGCCCAGTCCAACATGGCCGTCCTCCTGAGGTGTCACAGCCTGGTCTGGGCATTCGTAGTCTCAATTCCCCTCTCCTTCAGCTTCTCCCTCTTCTACAAAAGACACTGCAGACACTGAAAATTCTCCACAGACATAAAGCTTTTCAAAAGTGTGTATTCATTTTTTACTCTTGTCTTTTCAAGTTTTAGGTAATGCTATCTTAAGAAATAGATTTGAGTTTTGAGTTTCCAGTGAATAAAGTGTTTTAATCTTTAAAAAAAAAACAAAAAACTTCTAGGTAGGGTGCCTGGGTGGCTCAGTCGATTAAGCATCTGACTTTGGCTCAGGTCATGATCTCATGGCTCATGAGTTCAAGCTCCCCATCAGGCTCTGTGCTGACCAAATCTGGAGCCTGCTTCAGATTCTGGGTGTCTCTCTCTCTCCTTTTCTCTCTCTCTGCCCCTCCCCTGCTAGCGCTGTCTCTCTCAAAAATAAATACGCTTAGGGGCGCCTGCGCTTTAGTCGGTTAAGCGTCCGACTTTCGCTTGGGTCATGATCTTGCGGTTCGTGGGTTCGAGCCTCGCATCGGGGCTCTGTGCTGACTGCCAGCTCAGAGCCTGGAGCCTGTTTCAGAGTCTGTGTCTCCCTCTCTCTCTGACCCTCCCCTGTTCACGCTGTCTCTCTCTATCCTAGAAATAAAAAAATAAAAATATTTAAAAAAAAATAAAAAAAATAAAAAATAAATAAATAAATAAGCTTAAAAAAATTTTCTTTAATTCTAGATGAAGGTAGTCAAAAGGTACAAACTTCCAGTTATAAGATAAATAAGTCCTGAGAATACAATGTCTGACAGCATGGTGACAACAGTTAACAATACTGTATCGTAGATTTGAAAGTTGCTGACAGAGTAGATTTTAAAAGTTCTCATCACAAGAAAACACATTACAACTATGTGTGGTAGTGGATATTAACTAAATTTATTGTGGTGATCATTTTACAATATACACATATCATTTATGCTGTACAGCTGAAACTACTACAGTATTGTGTCAATTTTTTCCCCCACTCTCCCCAAAATTCTCCTTCTATCTCTCACTCCTACTACCTACCAATCCTCTAGACACTAGACATTAGAAGGTTTGCTGTTAAAGTCCCAACAGTCAATTCACATGGGCGCTCTTGAAGCAAAATATCCTACATAAGTGTAAGTCCTAAACACTCCCTCTCTCTAAACCTTTCAGACCTCCAACCACTATAAATAATATATAGTTAGGTTTGCCAAACAGGAAAGCAAGAGTAGCCTTTCAAGCAAGATGGAAGTTTCCATGGATGGAATTTCAAGGTCTATCAGTTGACAAGCCCAATAAAAGCTATCCAAAGAGGCACGCTCCTTGAAGTGTGGTTCACAGACAGGCAGCATTAGCAAAACTAAGATGCCTGTTAGAAAATGCAAGAGGTCTCCCTCTACCCCAACCTACTGAACTTCAACACAATCCCCAGGTGATTCAGAAGCACGGTAACGTTTGAGCAATGCTGTGTTCGGTAACATAACTGTCATTCAATTGGACATGACCTCAGGTGAGAGCTCTGGTCAACAAACCATTACAGCTGATCTGAGTCACCCACCTGATGCACTGAAGCATCACTCAGTGCCCATCTAGGAGCAAATGGTAGACTTGGTGTTTTCTGGTGTGGCCAACGAGGACTTCAATTTTCCATTCTTCTGGGTGTGCCTTTGCTGCCTGTTGACTATTAGCAGAGCAACAGGGTGATAATGGCTGAAAACCACAGCCTGGGATTAAGGGTTTCCTTCATGGGGCACAGGGACCAGTTGAATCATATGGGGACACCCGCACCCCTAGGCCTCAGTAACACTTTAACACAGGTGAGGGCCTGCAAAAATGATCTTCAAGGGGAGCTTTGGAGGAAGAGGGCTCGAAGAGCAAAGTTAAAGTAGGTGTGTGTGCAGGAAAAGAAGGGAGCAGAGATAGCCAGGCCGTCAAAGGAGGAGGTAGGACGGGGACATTTGCATGCAGATTTTGATGGACAAGCTAGATTTTTCAGCCCTAGAAAGTTCAAAACACCTCTTTGTTCTTTAGCAGCTGTTTCTCAGCTGCAGGTCCCTCCAAGTGTGTTTCTGAGCCTGAAATCAAGGTCCCACCTCGCCACTGCCTGAGGCCATGGACTTCTTTCAGATCCCAGCCCTGGGGAATCTGGCATCCAGTGAAAAACTACCAATCTTGATCTGGACAATTGCATGTGACCTCAGGCCAACTCTAAACCCAAGCTGAGAAGCGTGTAATCAGATCAGGCCTGAGGAATGCCATCCCACATTGCAAATAGGCTTCTGAAGCCAGGGCCGGCATCTGGGAGGATATAATCCCCGGAGAGCCAGGATTTGAATCAAACTCATTACCACAGGGTTCCATTTTGAAAAGAGGCATGGGCCTGATGTGCTGTGTAAGACCCATTCTTAATGTTCCTAGAGGAAGGAGGAGGTCTGGTAAAATATTCATGGGGGTCTGAAGGGAAATAAAAGGGGCTCAGATGGCCCATGGTAATATATAGCCTACAGCTGGTGTGGTGGTTGTGTGTGTGGGGGCTAGACCTCAAGTTTCCCACCAATCAAGTGAGAGAGAAGACTGTCTTCATGACTAGGCCTTCTCCCCCATGTTTTTCATTCTCCTTGCTCCCTGGAGCCCACCCCTCCAACATGCACCCACCCTGGGCCACAGCCAGTAACTTCCATCATTCTCGCCATTCCCCAGGAAAGTCTCTCCTCCTTGCTGCCTTCCCCACAAGTCCAAGACACCCACTGTACTACTGAAAGCCACTTCATTATAGTCTCCTTATTCTATGTTTCCATATTCTGTGTCATTTTCTTATTCCACTCCTCTTTTTTTCACTTTAACAGACATTTATTTGGCTTTTCTCAGTGACACTTTAGCTTCCCAAAAGCTCAGGAATTCCTCACCTTGCTGGTCTTCTGGCACGCTGAGGTAATGTCACCTTTGATGTGCTTGTCCACCCCCTTCGTGTGTTTTTTAATTTTTTACTTATTTTTTTATTTGAGGGAAAGAAGGGGGAGGGGCCGAGGGAGAGAGAAAGAGAGAGAATCTCAAACAGGCTCCACCGTCTCAGCACACAGCCCAGTGTAGGGCTCCATCCCACAACCATGGGATCATGACCTGAGCCAAAATCAAGAGTCAGAAGCTTAACCGACTGGGCCACCCAGGCACCTGTCCGTCTCTTACCTAACAACTATCTTCTCCACACCTATGACAGCACACGCGAGCAGCCTCATGTGTCCCGCAGAATGGATGTAACTAGTTACAGGAATGGCTACCTGATCCAGGCTGCGCATCTGGAATTGGGATCCAGGGGCACCGTGGAGTCACTCTGCTCTCTTGAACTAAAGATGTGTAAAGTTAGGAACTCTGTGGTAAATGTGCTCACAACAGCAGAGAAATCTGGTAGGGGAGGATGGGTCTATCTATCTATCTATCTATCTATCTATCCATCTATCCACAGATGTATGGCAGGAGGCAGATAGACAGACAGACAGATAGATCCCTAGAAAGAAAAAGTGCAAGAGGGCTGGAGAGAAAGCCCTTCTTGGCCACAGGTTAACTTCTCAGTTCCTGGTTCTAGGCCTCATGGGACTCAACTCTGCTTCCTGGTTTTGGGATGCTCTTGTGTCCTTATTTAAAAAAATAATTTTAAGGGTACCTGGCTGACTCAGTTGGTGGGGAATGTGACTCTTAGCCTCAGGGTTAATGTGTTCAAGCCCTGTGTTGGGTGTAGAACCTACTTTAAATAATGACAATAATAAGAAGAATAGCAATCTCTCTTCTGGTCAGACAAGGCGATCTCTATTACTAGCTCTGGAAATGTGTTCATTTGATTAAATCCTTGCTATTAGTTAGTAATCCTCTCATCCATCTCACTGAGCACCCCCACCCCCGCAAACATCACAGCTGCCTTCTTTCCTTTCATAATCCCAGAGTCACTAGGCTAACAGTCCAAACTGGCCTGCTTAGTTAGCACACACTTATTTGCACGGTTATACATTTTGGGGGCATGAAGCATTACTATCAAGTAATATGAATGACTTAGAGTCAAAATGATTGCTGTTCACTCCAAAGTAATCCTGCTGGGGGACAACGAATATATTCCTGCAATGTGGTCACTGTCCCAGCCATTTCCAGAATGCCTTTTCACATCTGCCTCAATGACATAAATCTAGGTCTCTGAAAGACAAACATGCTCATTTTTAAAAAGAGCTACAAGGGGCGCCTGGGTGGCTTAGTCGGTTAAACGTCTGACTTTCGCTTGGGTCATGATCTCGCGGTTCGTGGGTTCAGGCCCCGCGTCAGGCTCTGTGCTGACTGCCAGGTCAGAGCCTGGAGCCTGTTTCAGTCTGTGACTCCCTCTCTCTCTGAGCCTCCATTGCTCACACTGTCTCTCTCTCTCTCTCTCTCTCTCTCTCTCCTAGAAATAAATAAAAACCTTAAATAAAAAAAAAATTAAAAAAAAAAATAAGAGCTACAAGTGTGCTGTCATCAGGGCAAGGGGCTAAAATGAAGGATCCAACATCTTACAAACTTTTGTTAAACACTGTTTTCTACAGTAACATCATAATTGGAATAAGCGTATACCTTTCCAGTAGGACAGCTTGAAAACATAACATTGGTTTGAAGACAGAAACATTTTTTAAACTATAAATCAGATTCTTCACCATCATCACATGTTTCTATCCCCGCCATTCAGGCGTCTGGAACAGAAATCAGGGATTTGTAATGCCCAGTAGATTGGAGAAGAGGGGCTTAATATATGTTTGCTATCACCGTCTATTAGGCTATTTAATTATTACTTAATAGAACTTATACCTCAGAAGAGGATATGACAACATTCAAGTAGGTTAAATCATACATGAAGACAAAACAAGATTATAGACATGGGGCGCCTAGATGGCTCAGTCAGGTAAGCGTCCGACTGGCTCAGGTTGCAATCTCGTGGTTCATGGGTTCAAGCCCTGCAATGGGTTCAGCTCAGAGGCTGGAGCCTGTTTCAGATTCTGTGTCTCCTTCTCCCTCTGCCCCTCCCCCGCTTGCACTCTGTCTCTCTCTGTCTCAAAAATAAATAAACTTTAAAAAAAATTTTTTAAATAACATTACAGACCAATATCGATGATGTGACTCACAGTCATGAATTGCCACAAACTTAAAATATGTGAGTTGCTCATCTGAAATCGAAGCCTCATACCTATGATATTCCTGCCCTGGTCATAGTCCTGAGCTATGGATATAGATAACGTACTTTAAGTCACAGTTTTCTTCCTGTTGTGAAGGATAAGCAGTAGCTGCTTTTTCTCAAACCTTCTCAGAGGCACAGAAAACTGCAAAGTAAGGCATATAAATGTCAAGTTTTAGCCAATAGGTCACAAAGTGAGCTAGGTCTCAGTACCTTTTCTAAGCAAGCTGGTGCAACCTACTTCTCTGTGCAAATTTCAGCTAGTGTGATCAAAGATAATGAGTCACCCGGTTATGGTATTTTTAAAACACTAAAGCTGCTTTGGTGTTTTTTTTCCCTGAGCCTCACAGTCACTGAAACTACATTTGTACTTTGAGACAATATATGGTTCATGTGCATGTGTTATACACCTGACTGCAAGATTGAGTCTTTTTGGTTTAAAAAACTGCACTTAAGTAACGATCACTGATGTGTGCTTGCCTGAAAATCCTAGATCTCGTCCCAGTTCATCCAAAGTCGCTATTTGTACGAAAAATCTGAAGCGTTGGAGAGAGTGTAGATCATTGGCTGGGGCCTTAAAATGAAATTTTGAGAGAAACAGATGTTTATTATGATGATCTCTCTCATACCAGTATTTGCAGAGTGAAACATGACACCATTTCCTCCCTGTTGGTGGGGGTACGTGTGAATGGTTTTCTAGGAGAGGCGATGGGTACGCAGCCAGGTAGTGTGCGGTAGAAAAAGCGTGAGCTTTGAGATCAGAAAGATTGGAGTATTGGTTCCACTACCCCGCTGCTACCTGTGGGACTTGGATGGGTTGTTCGACCTGCGTCAGGCTCCTCATCTAAAAAGTGGAGCTGGTATATAGCGATGTCACAGGGTTGCTCTAAAGATGAAATGTGATAGTTGGTGTAAATAAGCCAGGTCCGGATCAGCATGAAATTGCACTTCCCTCTCGGCCCATGGACCTACACTCTTGCATCTAACACCCAGCACTGCCTCCCAAAGAGGCTGCAGACTCCCTCTTGCGTGGATTGCATCATCTCCAGGCTGAGGCTGGACTGACGCGCACAACTTCCCTTTCGCAAATTTCCTCTAGAGCTGTTACAAAGTGAAGTTTCCAGGGTATCCCCAAGGACGATTTGATTATCTCATGAGCGGCTCTCCAAAAACACTCTGGTTAGTTCATTTTTTAATTTTAAAATATTTGGAAATCACAGCTTCTGTCCAATGGGCCATTTTATTGACTGACTGCCTAATTTTCAATGTAGAGTCTGAATGTCAAAGGAACTGACTTTTGGGTAATTCATACATTAATTCTGTAAATATCTACTAAGCACCCAGCATATAGCTGCCCCTAAATTAGGCACTGAGAATGCAAAAATAAAGAAAACATAGTTTTGGGGGTGCCTGGGTGTCTCAGTTGGTTGGGCATCCGATTTGGGTTCAGGTCATGATCTCACAGTTTGTAGGTTCAAGGCTCACGTCAGGCTCTGTGCTGACAGCTCAGAGCCTGGAGCCTGCTTCAGATTCTGTGTCTCCCTCTCTCTCTGCCCCTCGCCTGCTCATACTCTGTCTCTCTCAAAAATAAACATTTTTTTTAAAGCAATGAACTTTGAAAAATAATAGTAGAATAAATTTTTTAAAAACCATACTTTTTCTTTTCAGTAACTTTACACCATGAGGAAGGAGATAAATCTATGCATAATTTTAATATACCATAGTAAGTCCCATAACAGAAGTTATGCAAATGGTGTCACCATTTTCATGGCACTTTCAAGTTCAAGTCTTCACATGTTTCAGCCTTACAAAACTCCCCGGAGCTCAGTGTTACTGTTACTAGTCACCTCCATGTCAGATAGAAAGTAAGCCAAGCAGAGGAAAGGAAAGTAAGTTGACCAAGATCACACAGATAATAACCATGATTGTGTCTCAAATCTCAGTTGTCTGGGCTCCTTCAACCACCATCCCTCAATATCCACGTCAGAATCACTCAGAACACACCTCTATCAAGCTTGCAAATGCCTTACAAATGCCACTCAAATTGTATGTCTCCCAGGAAACGCGTTCTCTGGCCTTGGCCTTCCCCCACTCTTCCTTCTCTACCCTCTCCCATAGGAACCGTCCTGAGAGCCAACCCAACTGCTGAGTGCTTCTGGATGATGCTGAATTGTTTCAGGCCTGGCGCTTTTGCTCTCACCCTTCCTCTCCCCAAATCCTCCTCTGCCCCTTCACCCAACTCCATCTTCTAGTTCCTCCTCTTGCATGGAGATAGCACAGGTTTCACCTCCTCCAGGAAGTCTTTCGTGATTGCCCTGCCCCAAGCCATTTCATATAGCTAAGCCTCCTGGGTGCTCCCCCAGGCCTGGGACAGGGCATGGGTCATAGCTCATACTTTATTGCACTGCGTTTGTTAGTTCATTTGCCTGTCTTTCCCCCACTAGCCGGTGAATTCCTTAGGAATGTCTTTGAAGCCTGTGCTTAGCCCATTTACTGTTCGCTAACTGAATGAATAAAAGAAAAAAAAAATCAAGATGTGATCCCTCGCCTAATGCAGCCCCTGCAGTAGCTGGAGCTCAAAATAAACCTGCAGCTTTCTCATTGGCCTCAATGTGACCAGTGAATGAATGATGCAAACTAGAGCTTTCCTGGTTTGGGTATAATTGGCTATTCATGCTACTCTGGAAACAAGAACAATGGCCATCATCATCATCATCATGTCTTTTTTTGCATAATTATGGCAAATAACAATATAACAATGGCTTAGATGACCAGACATGCTGCTTTCCCTGGTCTGCCACATCCGGTCTGAATGGTCTCTGCTTTCACTGTTACCCCCACAACTGAAAAACCATACCTACTTAGCTCTGCACATCCAATAAATACCAGATGAAAGAATGAATGAATGAATGAGTAAATGAATGGAACCTGTCCAGCCTAAGTCCTTTCTAAGTGGCTATACTGGCATCATGTGACCCCACCTCCAGGTCGCAACTGGCTTGCGCTTGGTTGGGTATCAGATGAAGGACAGACAATCCATAGGCTTCTCCGTGACCTATAACCTACCTATCAAAAAGTGGCTGCAAACAGTAGATCTCTTCCAGGAAATGTGAGCTAAGAAATATAAAGAAATGTTTCCAAGTAAACATAGGGGCAAGAGTTAAAAGGAAGCAAAAGTAAAGTTGTTATAAGGTACGTAGAGTCTCTGATGTGGTGTCTGTAAGGAGATGGATGGGGGAGCACCTAGGGGGGGAGGAATCTGTTCAGATGAGAGTGAGGAAGCTGGTCAGCAGAGGGGCACAGAGAAGCTCGATGCCAGGGGAGACCGTGCTAGAGAGAGCAGGAGGGAAAGGATCTAGGCGTTGCCTCGGTCCCTGACAAGTTTCTGGTCTCAGCCCCAAGTCAGGTGCCACCTGACTTAACAGGTACGTCCTTACCTAAGAGGTGAAGATGATTTTTAAAGTGTTTCGGCCTCTGCTGCAGGGTGACAGGTGACGGTGAATTTAAAAACGCGCCGGCCCTGGGTATGGGAGCACCATCAGCTTATGTGGCGCCTCTGCGAGAACGAGAGGAAAGGCACCCCTTTGGGGAGGAGGCCTGACCAGGGCGGCTCCTAGCTGGATGGGAAGCCCAGGGCCTGTGTGCAAAGAGAACCGTTCCCTCCTGCGGGAGCGGGGGGGTGTGTGTACACCAGGGTGCGCGGCTTGATCAGGGCAGGGCCCGGGCGGGATGTGAGCACCCTTCTGTCTGCTGTGCCCAGCACCCATCTGCACTGCCCAGACGGCCGCACCTTCCCCAGCAGGGCAGCTCTGCTCTTCTGTGAGTAGGCAGAGACAGAGAGTAAACGGAGAGCCAGACGGCCTTTGGTGAAAAAAATCACTCGGAGCAACACAAATGGAAGTGAGCAGGCATCCACTGTTCCTGGCCTGGGGCAGCGCCAGCCCAGCGGTGAATGGGGCCAGGGGCCCCCGGCACAGCGGCAGCCTTGCAGAACAGTGAGGGAGCGCAAACAGTGGCCCAAATAGTTACATCCTCGGACGTCAGTGAGAGGTGCTCTGAGAGCACAGGCAGTGTAGACAAGCGAGGGCTTGCCCCGGTGGGACAGGTGACCATCAGCTGCGGAGCCAGGCTTGGACAGCAGCACCTCATGCCTGCGGCCAGGCAGCTGTGGGGGCTCAGAGAACATCCGGGTTTGCTAGATTTCTCGCTCCCTCTTCACTGAACACACCAGAGATCAAAGACTCCAGAAAAATCTCCTAGGTTTCCCTTACCCACACACCTATCTCCACCAGCGCAAGGAATGCTGGAGAGATGACCCAGGACCAAAAGACATGAGGCTGTTTCTGTACACGAAGTTCTAGTAAGTGGTCTGTTCACCCATACTTCCCTTTATCGAGATGCCTCCCAGAGTCCTCTGCTCTGTGCAGCCCACCACGTAAGACTAAGAGCTATCACTTGAACACAGCCAACAACTCTTGGCCCAACGGCTGCAGAACCTGGAACATAGGACTTGCTGGAAGATTACAGAAGGAATATGCTCTGGGTTGTATCCAAAGGTTCTTTATTCACCAAACATTGGGCTTATCAGAAGAGCACATCGGAACACACTGAAAATGTTAAAGTCACTAATGCAGAAAACGTTTGGTCTGAAAATTAAGAGAACACCAAGCCCATATACCATGAAAAGCTTACTTCAGGATTTTTTTTAATGGATGAAATACTACTATATTTACAAAGAAATGCTAGATTTTAAATATCCAGAACTTTTGTTGAATTCCAGAACTGTGAGTTCAAAAGTGATAAGGCAAAATCAATCTGGATTTTTCTAAAGCAAAAGTCTCAGTTTTTATAAGCTCAATATATGTGTCAGATCTAATGCTATTTAAATTATATTTTTTAAATATTCTTATTTGAATAGATTTGGTTTTCTTCACATTTTAGATGGATTGTAAGATAGAAAACTATAGTTTTTGTTAAAGCAATGCATTTTCATCATATGAAAACAAACAAACAAAAAACCTTGCTCAAATCACAAGTTAAAAGCCCTGGAAGTCTGAGATGCTTTTCTTAACAAAAATCTAGTAATAAAACACAGACACATGGAGCGCCTGGGTGACTCAGTGGGTTAGGCGTCCATCATCGGCTGAGGTCATGATCTCGAGGTTTGTGAATTCAAATGCTGCAATGGGCTCTGTGCTGAAAGCTCAAAGCCTAGAGCCTGCTTCAGATTCTGGGTCTCCTCTCTCTCTCTGCCCTTCCCTGCTTGTGCTCTGTCTCTCGCTCTCAAAAATAAATAAAACAAAAACAAACACAAAACAAAACAAAAAATACAGACAGGAAAAGTGGAATCTCTTCTGATATTCCAGCAGCGTCAACACAGTGCTCATGCCGAGGTCTTTAGAAAATAGTCTCCAAGGGCGCCTGGGTGGCTCAGTTGGTTAAATGTCTGACTCCTGACTTCATCTCAGGTCATGATCTCGCGGTTCGTGTGTTCGAGCTCTGCATTGCCCTCTGCACTGACAGCATGGAGCCTGCCTGGGATTCTCTCTCTCCCTCCCTCTCTCTCTGCCCCTCCCCGGCTTGTGCTCTCTGGCTCTCAAAATAAATAAATAAACTTTTTAAAAAGAAAGAAAGAACTTTTTAAAATATGTGCTTCATACTGGACTGACTCCTACTGTTCTCGCTGGCGGAGTTTTAGAAGCCGAGTTTCAAGTTTTCATTTATTCTTTCAAGGAAAGAAGCATGGAGAGGAAGTGAGTGAGGGACAGGGTGACAAATGGAGAGGCCTGGGAGTGGACTGTTTCTTTCGGCGTGAGGCTCTTCGACAACCCATGACACCTTCCAGTCTTCTCCTTTTCCTCTTCCGCTCTCTCACATCCATACCTCATTGCAAAACATGACATCCCCTCCCCACTCAACACTCTCTCAAGGTGAATTAACTCATTGTTAGGAAGGACTTATTGACAACTAGCTTAGAATCAAGAAGGCATGAGAGGTGCCATTTGGGAGGTGGCCACAGCAGAAGGGAGTAGCGACAGGGATGCGAAAAGGTACTGAATGAACCAAGGCCTTCAACCCTACGCCTGCCCAGGCCAGCCCTGGCCACAGCACCACCACAGACACAGGAACGAGCTATGCGAGTTCTCAAACTCTGCTGCACATCAGAATCACCCGATACTCGGGTGCCCCTGATGCCAATTAAACCAGCATCCCTGGGGCAGGGACCCAGCCATAAATTGTTTGTTGTTGTTGTTTTAATTCCCCAAGTGACTCTGATGTGTAACCAACTTTGAAAGCCAGTGTCAGGGGCGCCTGGGTGGCTCAGTGGGTTAAGTGTCCAACTTCGGCTCAGGTCATGATCTCACGGTTCGTGGATTCGAGCCCCGCGTTGGGCTCTGTGCTGACAGCTACCTCAGAGCCTGGAGCCTGCTTCTGATTCTGTATCTCCCTGTCTTTCTGACTCTCCCCTGCTCTCTCTCTCTCTCTCTCTCTCTCAGAATAACTAAGAACATTTAAAATATTTAAAAAAAAAAAAAAGAAAGAAAGAAAGCCAGTGTCAGATAATAGTGTTTCTCAAATGCTATGTGCCTAAAAACAACCTGGGAATCTGTGAAATGCAGGTTGGAATTAAGTTGGTCAGGGGTGGGGTCCTAGGTTCTGAGGTGAGGCCCATGCTGCCAGTCCGGGCCAGTTCTGGACAGACCACATGTGCTCTAGCTCTGGATACTGCCCATGTGGGTGCAGAGCCCCTGAGGAGGGCCTGGGAATTGACTGCCCTACACCAGGCCAAGCAATGTTTTCACAAGGTGGTGTAATCTTCCCCTTGCACCTCTACAACTCTCATTCCAGGCCAGTCACCTTGCTGGTCCTCTGGCATCCCTGCGGAGGCTGCAGGATTCTAGGGAAACACTGCGTGTCAGTGATGGTCCAGCTCATTCTTTATCTCTCTGACTCTCAAATATGCAGGGAGCTTCTGATCACACTTAGCTTACTCTTAAAGAAACGCAAAACTCGGTTTTGAAAATGGAATATAAGTAGCTTAAAAGATGTTCAGTCTTTTACCCGTGGGTCAACATCCCAAAGTGCAGGGGACAAGTCAGCTGAAAGTTGCTACTTCCTAAAGGCCTTTAAGAGCATACGGAAGATACTGAGTTCTTGGAAGTTAAGGAACGTGACAAATGAAGTCCACAGTTCACATAATGTATACTTTGCACTCTCACATTTAAAAGTTCTTTACTGCCTATGGGGTGTCTGGGTGGCACAGTCGGTTAAGTGTCCGACTCATGATCTCATAGTTGGTGAGTTCCAGCTCCGCATCAGGCTCTGTGCATCAGGCTCTGTGCGGATGGGGATGATGCCAGGGAGCCTGCTTGGGATTCTGTCTCTCCTTCTCTGTTCCTTCCCGGCCTGTACGCTGAGTGCACTCTCTCTCTCAAAATAAATACACAAACGTTTTAAAAATTACATAAAAGTAAAAAAACGTTCTTTGCTGCCTTTCTTCTGCACACATGCCTTAATTTCTAGCTATGACGATGAAAAAAATGGTGATACAAGCTCGGCTTATTTTATCTAGTCACCGAATTGACCAATTTTTAATTGGTTCTTTACAGTCATCTGAACAGTTAATCTTTGTAAAATCCAATCAAGATTATGCAAAGGTCAAGTTCAGTTTGGCAAAGACATAAAAAGCAGGATGCAAATTACATTCAACTCAATGTTCCACAATATGAATTTGGGAGAAGACTCTTTTCTCAAATACCATGACCCACATCTCGCTACGAATACTACTAACTGAATTTAACTGAGTCTGAGTGGCTTTATCCGACCTGATGTGCAGTCAGATCAACAATACCCCTGATACTGTCTATACACATGTTATGCGGCGAAACAGTATTACAAGCACAAGAAAATGGAGGGTCCCGACGGAAAACAGAGGTAACTAGCTGGAATGTCGTCAGAGGCATGGAAGTGTGCCTTTTTTGGACAAGAAACTTGGCCTCGGGTAGATGCGAGGTTGAGTCGAGCTCAGAGGCCTGACCTCAGAGCCCGAGTGTGAAAGGGGTCATGGCGGATGGGGGTGGATAGTGCGCACCACTGCGCGGGCCTTTGGCTGCTGTGGGTGGTTTTGATGTTCGCTTTCGTTTCCAGCTTCCCAGCTTCCATGCATCCTCCCTCGATGCAAATCGAAAAACAATCCCTGGGCACTTAACAAATCCGTGGACTTTAAAAAACAGTTCTACAGTTCCTAACCTAATGCGTTGTTCAAGAGCATTTAAAAATGATTAATTATTTAATCCCCATAACCTCTCCGTGTGGGCAGCTCCACACTCTCATTCCCACTTTAAACACCGAGGTAGGAGAGACAAAGGTAAGCGGTTTGCCCCACGTTGCTCGGCGCAACCACCCGCCCTCGGCCGAGTTCCTGGTTCTTCCAGTCCCGGTGCACACACCGCGCAGAGGAGGAACCGGGGCTCCAGGCAAGCAGGGGCCAAGCGAATCGGCTGCAAACGCGGAGGTGCTGGATCGAGCCTCTCGGTCAAACAACAGCGACAACCGGAGGAGCAAAGAGCCTGGCCAAACTCTCAGCACCACCTGCATGCATGGTTTTTACACGCAGGAAAAACTTAGAGCCAGAGTCCTCCGACCAGCAACCTCCCCCACCCCCCACCACCAAAGAACTCTTTCTTTCAAAGGCACGAGCAGTAAGGAGGGTTTCCAAGACCCGCATTGGCCCTAGCCCCCACAGTGAGGGGACCGCACCCTTCCGCGGGATCAAAGTCTCTTTCTGGGCAGCCGGGGCTCCGGGCACCGCACAGCCGCGCTCGCTAACCCAGGGGGCTGCACCCTCGCTCGCGGAGACGCGCGCGCCCCCGGCGCAGCGGCCGCAGCCCGGCCAGAGCCTCTCCGGCCGGAGGAGCCCGCCGCCGGCGGCCGCGCGGGAGGACCGCCCGGGAGCTCCGCGGCGCCCTCCCCTGCGCTCGCCGCAGCCCCTCCCCTCCCGCCCGCGTCCCGCCGCCACCTGCCCCGAGCGGCCCTCCCCCCCGCCCCCCAGCGCCCGGAGCCGCCTTACCTGAGCCGGAGATGTGGACCCGGAGCGGGCGGCCCCTGCTGGAGCACGACGACAGGTCACTCTGAGAGCGGCCGCGGGGGCTCGGGTCCCCCGGCAGCCTGCGCGGCGCCGGCGGCGGCGGCCGCCCGGGGCCTGGGGCTGCGGCCGCCCGCCCGGCGGGCTCGCCCGGGGCTCCGCGGAGCGCCTGCCCGCCTCGGCCATCGGCTCCCGGCGGCGGCCCGCCCGGAGCGCGGGGTGGGGCCGGCTGCGCTGCCCGGAGCGGCGACCCCGAGGCAGCGCCAAGGGCGGGGAGCTGGACGCCGGGCGCCGAGACGCCGGTGCGGAGGGCGGGAGGAGGAAGAGGACAGAAAAGTTTGCACAGGAAGGAGCCGCCTACAGCCGGCTGTCGCTCCGGCGGGCGAGAGCCGCAGGGCTCGGCGCGGGCCGCCCTCGGTGCCCGCGAACCTGCCCTGCGGCCCCGCCCCCAGGCCCGGGCACTGCCCTTCGCCGGAGGGCGGCCGTGGGGTCCGCTCCGGCCGAGCGCTGGTCACCCAGCAAGCGGACCTCAGAGAAGTGGCGTCTGATCTTCCGGAGCTGTGATGCAAGGTCAAGGTTAACGTCGCCACTTCCATTTCTTTGGAGGGCGGGGGATGCCAGGTACACACACCGGAGTCGCCCTGGGACCGAACAGAAATGGCCATCCCCAGCTGACAGATACGAAGCCGAGGCGCCAAAGGACACCCGACCTGCCGGTGGGTTCGTGGCAGATCCTGGAGTCCCTCAGAGTCAAGTGCAATGCCCTTCTCTTCTCAATTCTAGCCCTCACAGCCCTTCACTACCCGCGACCGTTGGCCACACTCCTGGGTTTCCGTCTACTGAGTAAACTCAAAGGTCTTGTTTAAAAGGCCAGTGTTACAAGAACTGAATAAATAACACAGATTTGATTACTGAGTCTATGCTTCCTAACGGAAAGACAGGTTTCCCGGCCGCTGTGGACTGGAAGTTATCTTAGTTGATACCACGCCTTGTAGGATTTTGCAAATTGGGCAGTGGAGATTACCTGATGCGGCTGCGTATTTCACAGGCTAAGCTTTATCAGTTTCACATGAGGCCCCCACGTTGTGACTTGCCCAGATGAGAAAGGTTGTAAATCAGGCCCAGGAGTCACCTGTAGAGTCATTCCTGAAAACTCATGGCAAGAGAGGAATGTCCCTGGGTTCACTCACAGGCCAAAGATAGGCAGCAGGAAGAGAAGATGGGGGCGGGGGATGGCAGGGAGGGCACGGTTCAGGGTTAGCAAGGAACATTCGTTGACACACAGGCCCATGTTTTAGGTGGATCTCAAACACTTTACACATATTTTATCCTTTGATAAGAAAACCAGCCCAGCAGAGGAGGTAAGAGAAAGGAGGGACAGAAATGAGCAGTGCAAGCTAGGGAGGTCGCTTACTACCCAGAAAAGCCTTTGTAGCAACTAAGTCATAATAATAGCAACAGCTCACCCTTAACAATTTAAGATGTCTTTCACCTATATTTTTCACAGTGACCCTGTGCAGAGGGTATGATTATTTCAGCTTTGCTGTGAAAACCATCCAAACACAGGTACATTTCCCCACAGTCAGCCACGCTCAATATTTTCTACTTTTCCACCTCTTCGAATTTACACGCCCCCAAATGTGACTTTCCTTTTTGATATCTCGGGAACGTAGGACAGATAGACGGTGTCCCTGCTTCTGAGCATTGACTTGTATTGCTTTAGTCAGTAGGGTCGCTTGATGGCTTTCTCACTTCCCCAAATAATCATCATTAGATTGCAGTGGGGATTCCCATCATCATCATCTGCTACGCTGTGTGTTGTATCATCCGGTGATGGTGTCCGACCCCTTACGTCCACTTTCTCAGCAGTTAGCTCCCCTCGCCAGCTGCCTACTCCCTGAGGCACACATCCCTGTCTCTGCAGGGGGGGAAGGTCCCCCACTTTCCTCCCCGTGGCTTACAACATGAGAGCTCCAGCCATCCTACCATGCTTGTCTCTTTTCTCTGCTTTCTCCTCTACGTCATCTCTTGTGAAGATGAATAAAGGAGTGACTAAATACTTCACACAACACAGGAAGTCTTCCCTGGTGTATTATTCGGTTACTCAGCAATTTATCGTTGCAGCTATTTTTCAATACAAACATATTTGAGTGACTGTGTGGGCCAGGCACCATGTTCGGCACTCCGTGCCTTCAAGGAGCCCCTCAACCCCACGTTCCTCCCTTCAGTTGCCCTTCACAGCCCAGCTTCTAGAGAGAGCCACATCTGCTTGCTAGTACCATGTTGTTCCCCGTGCGTTCCTTTACTCTCTGGGTGTGTCACTTCTGTCCCCACTGTCAAAGCACTGGGGCTACTTGGTCTAAACTCACTTTTGAGCACCTGGCTGTCCGATGCACTGGGAGCCTCTCCGGTCTGACTTAACCTGGCCCCTGCCCCAGCTTTGACACTCTTGACTTTCTGGACTCTGCCTCCCTGGTTTCTGGGACATTCATCTCTCAGGGAGTTTGTCCAGCCTCTGCCTCCTCATTCTCTTCTTCTCAGGATCTCTTTTTCCATGTAGTCTTACCCGACGTTCCTTAGCATCCATCCTTTTCCATCACACTTGTCACGTTTTCCTAGGAATCCCCACCTTCAGCTCTGGACTGCACAGACGACTCCCACACCTCCGTCTCCAGTCCAGGCCTCTCCCCTGGTCATCAGGTTCCAATCCTGCTGCTCCTCTTGAGCACTCAACATTCCCAGAGCCAACCTTTTCCTCCCCCTCCTCCTCCCCCACAAATGTGTTCTGTCTATTCTCTGTCTAAAACAAATATCCCCAGGGGTGCGGGTGGCTCAGTCAGTTGAGTATCTGACTCGTGATTTCAGTTCAGGTCATGATCCCAGAGTCATGGGATTGAGCCCCATGTTGGGCTTCCACTGAGCTTTGAGCCCCATTAAGATCCTCTCTCTCTCTCTCTCTCTCTCCCTCTCTCTCTCTCTGTCTCGCTCTCCTTCTTCCCCTCTCCATAGCTCATGCTCTTTCTCTCGCAAATAAATTTTAAAACAAACAAACAAGAGTCGTCTGGGTGGCTCAGTCGGTTAAGTGTCCGATCTCAGCTCAGATCATCATCTCATGGTTCATGGGTTCGAGCCCCATGTCGGACTCTGTGCTGACAGCTAGCTCAGAGCCTGGAGCCTGTTTCAGATTCTGTGTCTCCCTCTCTCTCCTACCCTCCCCTGCTCACACTGTCTCTAGCTCTCTCTCAAAAATAAATAAAATATTTAAAAACAAACAAACAAACAAATAAATGTCTCTAGAATCTGTTTCCTCCCTGTTCTTCCACTTCCATTTCTTCAGGTTGAGACTTATCTTCCATTTTCTCCTAAAGGGAAGGCCTCTGCCTCTAGGCTTACTTTCTCTCGCTCTGCCCCTCTCTCATTCCCAGAATGATTTTTTCCAAAATGCCCATAAGATTGTGCTGTTCCTCCATTAACATCCCTTCCAAGTGAGAGTCAGTGACACACAGTCAAGTGTCTATTCCTCAGCATGGCAGATCAGGACTCTATCCTTTGCCCCAAGCTCTTTCCTTACTACTATACATGCCCCACTCTGTGGGGTGCAGATCTATTTACGGCTCCCTGTTCATCTTCTCACAGCGCCTTTGCACCCCTATTTTCTCTGCCTGCAGTATCATTCCCTGCCTTCCTTAACCGACCAACCATTACTCATCCTTCAAGCCTCATGTCAATATCCCCCCTTCCATGAAGCTTTCTGGACATCTCCCTGACCTACAAGTCAGGCCAGTGCCCCAGCTAGTGTCAGAATGTCCCACGCGTGTCTCTGTCACTTCACTTTTCACACAGGGTGGTAGTTGTCGGGGGGGCTAGTCTGTCTCCCCTACTCCCTGTGAGCTACCGGAGGACAGGACATACTGAGACATACTGAGACTGAACGGAAATCAAGAGTGAGATTGGCCCTCATTCCCCTAGGATGCTGTGTTGACTGACTGAATGAATAAATGAAATCTGTTTGGGGAGACAGACGTTAGTGAACAATTACCAGGCAATTCATGGCAAGCGCCAAAACTGAGGTGTAAGTGTAAGGTGCTATGAAAACCCAAAGGAGCAGAGTCACCTAACATCTGGGAGGTGAAGGATCAGGGAAGGCTTCTCAGAGGAAGTGGTTTCTGAGATGCAAACGCACCCAGGATGGCAGAGGATGTCTGCAAAGACCCAGATGCTTGAGAAAGACGCTCCTCAGGACACCGTAATGGATGGCTGGAGAAGAGGAAGTCTATGAGGAGTAGCTAACTTTTTGAGCCTAGGAAGGTGGACAAGAAGTGGATTAGGACTCGCTTCAAATACCCTCATGTTTAAGTAATACTAAAATAGTTAGACATCGTATTTATTTGGGGTTTGTTTATTTCTGGTTTGACTCCTGCTATAAGATTTCTGTTTCCTTAGCCAGGTCCTCTTGGCATCTAGGACACTAACTTAAACCCACCACTTAAACCTATTTGACAGACTGATAAAAAGAGAGGCAGATGGTTCCATTTTTCAAAGCAAGATGTTTCTAAATGCTTTCAGTGAGTTTGTTTGGCTTTTTTCATTAAGCGTCATTTCTGAAAGGTTAGAGATAAAACCTGACGATGTAAAAGGAACTACTTTTAATTACACAGACTGTTGTAACGTGATTTAACATACCAAAAATATAATTTCATTGTTTTACCATTGCCTTTCAAATCATGGTTTATGAGGCATCTGGGTGGCTCATTGGTTCAGTGTCCAACTCCTGATTTTGGCTCCGGTCATGATCTCGTGGGTGGGGAGTTTGAACCCAACGTCGGGCTCTGTGCTGACAGCATGGAGCCTGCTCGAGATTCTCTCTCTCTATCTGTCTCTCTCTCAAAATAAATAAAAACTAAAAAGATAACATTATGATTTATATAAGAATATAAAAGACAATGAAATTTATCAGTTACTTCAATCTGCCCATTAGAATCTAGAATACTCTAAGCTTTCAGCAGGAGCACTTGGATGTGGCATGAAATGCACATCCTTCAAGGCCACTGTCTTCCTCCTCCCTCACCAGGCCAGGTGAGCCTCTCCTAAAGTCACAACTGACTTCAGGGCTCTTTGTATATTATAGTTTCACCTATGGAAGGAGGTCTTTTTATTCAAAGATTTTAATACATAGTGAAAGGTACTGGCAATTTCTGAACTAAAGATGCTAGTGAGCTGAAGGATATTTAGTAAATCATTGATATTTCGCAGCATAGTAGTTTTGGGATATGAGTGGTGCCCAACATTTGTGCTGCTCAGGTTAAAGTCAAAATCCCTGAAGACACTCCTTGAAGACAATACCAGTCCCCTTGTAACTTAAATTACTTTTGTAATGCATTTTTATTGTCCTATCTTCCCCTGCCCACCCCCATATACAGAAATTTCCATTTATGAGATTTTCTATATAAAGCATGCCCACAGCAATACCATTCCAGAATACATTGCACCAGAAATGAGTATCTCTCATGGACAATATTATTTCCTTAATACAGGTAGATAAAAATCACCACAAGTAAAGGAAGGGAAATCAAACTAATATCTGAAAAGCAGTGTCATAGATCAGAATGGATGATATACAGTCAAAATGAAATAACAGAGAAGCAGGGAATACAGGTAATAAAGCTTGGTATTAAAAAAAAACAAAAAAAAAATGAAGATAAAGGACCATAATGTGTGAATGTGGGTCTGCATTTAAGGTTGCACTATAAAAGAAAAAGAAATAGGAAACTCTTTATGATGACCTCTATGGTTTCTTCTGGTCTGAGATTTGAGAACTCTACAATAATTTTTCTTTGTATTTGTTTTAAAATTGAAGATTAAATTGTTCTGTGGGAGAGCCCAAAGCTGGTTCAGAGCTTTGAGCCCAACCTGCCATTTCTCTGTGGGGCACAAGATGCCTACAAAAGTAAGCATCTTCCTCCGTTTTCATCTTCCCTCTCTTCTTCCTTTCTCGCTCTACATTAAACAGATACTCTGTCCTATGTGTAGGCTCTGTGCCGGATGCAGAGGTAAAGGAAACTCTCCAATCGCAGACTAACAGCCGCGGAGACAAGGGTGTACAAACAACATTGGCAAGAAAAAGGAGGCAATCGCTGATCCCCTGACATGGGTCAGGAAAAACTTCAAGGGGAAGAGCAGAAGAAGGAGGTCCTAAAAAACCGAGTGGGGTTGAAAGAGAGAAAGAGGCAGGGAAAGCATGGCAGGAAGATAGAATACCACCGCAGGGGCCCAGGAGGAGAGTGCAGAAATAGGATATGAAACAGAGAGGGTCATCAAGGGATTTAAGCAGTGTTGCAACATGA
Source organism: Proteles cristata cristata (assembly GCA_017311185.1). Lineage (NCBI taxonomy): Eukaryota > Metazoa > Chordata > Mammalia > Carnivora > Hyaenidae > Proteles > Proteles cristata. Next base: position 162,125 of record JAESUZ010003484.1, on the reverse strand, counting down.
TCGGAGTCATCTTTTGTTTCCATTTTGATACCTTAATTTGATACCTAAATGATACCTATACTTAATTTGTTGAGTTGTTTTAAGGATTTGATATAATGTACATAAAGTGCTGAGTGTAATGACTGGCATAAACAGGTACTTGGAACTCAATACAATGCTCTAAGACAAATGGGATATGCATCATATTTCTTTATTTCCACAAATCATACCCAGCTCAGCCCTATCTCCAAGGTGGCCCAAAAGACATTTTCCAGAATTCCTTCCTTCTCCTTGAAACAAACAAGAATTTTAGTGTATACAGCTTTAAGAAGATAGGAAGGGAGTGTCCTGTGGTTCCCAAGGTCAACTACAGGGTCCTTCACCCAGACTTCCAGGCATCAGCATGTCCCCATGACACTCAGTCAACACAGAAGTCACCATGTCCTGACTCCCCAGAGACTGTTAAATGCTAAGGCCCCCCATTAAGATATCACAAGTCTCAACCCCATTCCCAGTTAGAGCTGGGGGTGTCCAACCCTGCTGGGGATTGGGTCCTCCTCAATTCAACCCTCGAAACGCTAAAATTAGTTTGTTGGTGGAAATGCAAAGTGGCATGGCCCAGCCCCTTTTGAAATTAGTTTGGCAGTTTCTTGTAAGGTGGCATGCACACTTACTCTGTGACTCAATGATCCCATTCATACGTGTTTACCCAAGGGAAATGAAAACACGTGCATGCAAAAATCTGATCCAAGTGTTTATAGCAGCTTTATCCATAATCTTCAAAAACTGAAAACAACCCAAAAAAGTACATCCGTACAATGGAATACTACTCAGCAAGATAAAGGTATGAACTACTGATAGATACAAGATTCAGGAACCTCAAAAGCATTATGGTAAGTAAAAGAAGCCATATGCAAATGACTTCATGCAGTATTATTCTACTTCAGCAGCATTCTGGAAAAGGCAGAGGAGAGACAGAGCAGGTGCCGGGCATACAGTGAGGGGATGATTTTTTGGCTAATGAAACTGTTCTATGTCTTGACTGTAATGGTGATTGCACAACTGTGTTTGTCAAAAGTCATAGAATAATATGCTAAAAAGAGGAAATTTCACTATGATTAAATTATACCTCAAGAGAAAAAGAAGGAAAAAAAAAATCCCCACCATGTTGCCCTCCCTTTCCTTCCCTTAAGGAAATTAACCAAACCAAAGGAGAGCTCACCCACCTGATGTGCAGTAAGCCAATAGAAACTCACATTGGGCTTCACAGTGGAGGAAGATAGGTTTTTTACTGGGTGCGGTGCCTTCTAGAAGAAAGGGAGCTAATCCTCAAGTTCCAGATACCCTGATGGCTTACAATCAGGAGTTTTTAAAGGGTGAAAAATCAGGATAAGGGTCTCAGGGTCTTGGATCATGATGATTGATTAGGTGTAATCAGCTACAATATTTCCTTTCTTGATCATCTTGTCCCTTCTGGTGACTCTGTCTGATTTCAGTGTGATTGTAGTGAGGTGGTGGTTCTGCTTTATTATTATTTTTTTAATGTTTATTTATCTTTGAGAGACAGAGAGAGACAGAGTGTAAGTGGGGGATGGGCAGAGAAAGAGAGAGAGACACAGAATTAGAAGCAGGCTCCAGGCTCTGAGCTGTCAGCACAGAGCCCGACACAGGGCTTGAACTCATGAGCTGTGAGATCATGACCTAAGTCGAAGTTGGACGTCCCACCGACGGAACCACTCAGATGCCCTGACTGGTTCAGCTTTAGGGGCCTGGAACTGCAGAACACTTCTGGGCAGATGGAGAAAGGCAAAGGTTCTACATCCTGTGACTATTATCACTATTTTCTTGCAAACATGGCACATTATGTTTGTTATCTCAGGCAGAACAGCATCCCACAGACTTGTTGGGAAGCAACTTTATATGGTATTTCCTGAGGCAATTTTAGAGGCTTCTTTAACAGTCACTAAGGGCTATGTGACTCTGGCCAGAGGCAGGGAGGAGCCATAAGTCTGAATTGTGGGATGGGGAGGGAGGGGTTGGGGGCAGCTTCTGTCCTTGGTTTCAGGAACAATCCAGCCAAGGTTCCTTGAATGGCCAAAATGTCCAGCAAACAGAAACCTGCTTAAAAGTTGTTCTATGCTTAGAAACTTCTCTGGTTTGGAGGCCTTGTAATCACATATAAAGATAAATATAAAAGTGCTATTATATGGCTCCCATGAAACAAAGGTCTACTCTTCCGGAAGGGAGACAAAATTATCTTTTGTCCCTTCTTGATTCATCTGCAGCTGCATGGGGTGGTGGTGGTGGGTGGGGGACCCAAAAAACAAAACACAGATGCCAGTATAGAAGTTTCCTTTTGGACTTGGTGATTTCGAGTTTGTTTTTAAGCAAATAAGCCCCAAACAAATTGAACTTTCAGAAGGGGGATGGGTAAATAATTCCTTGATGAGTTGACCCTGCAGAAAAAAGAAAAATAAAAACAAAAAACTCTTGAACTGTTTTCTGCTCCATTCTCTCTCAGAATAGCATCCCACCACAGGATGGGGATGCAGCCTGGGTCTGCTGGAGTGAGAAGGGGAGATGGAAGCTGTAGAAGGTTGAAGAGAAACAGGAAGTGCAGAGAAACAGGTGGGGAAAAAGAGAAATAAGGTCAATTGTCATGGGTATAATCCTTCCAAAAGTGCTCCAACAGGAAAGAGCTGGAAGAGAGGGTACTTTACCTAGGTTGGCCGGGGACGCCTTCCAGAAGATGGGACCTGTGCACGGATCTAAAAGATGAGGCATCATAGGTACCAAGGGCACAGAAGTCACCATTCCAGGAAGAGGGATGAGCAGATGGGAAAGCTCTGCAGAAGGAGTGAGCCCTGGAAAGGCAGCCAGGAAGGCTGGGAAGTAATGAGAGAGTGTGAGCAGGGCGTGGTAAGGGTGACACAGAGAAGTTAGATGACAGATCCAAGGGCCTCCACTAATCCACAAAGAACAAAATATATCAGATTCTAAGCAGGAGAGTGAGATAATCTTCATTACACCAATTTGGGTTTATTTGTCTATTTTGTGTATGTGCATGCGTGGGTGAATTAGAGGTTGGAAAGCAGTGAACGGAGGTCACTTTGAGAATTTTGGCTTTGAAAAAAGTGGCAAAATTTGCTTTTTTTTTTTAAAGAAATAGGAGTGAGAAAAACTGGTTTTATTCTATATGTAGAAAATAAGCAAAGCTAGGGGCGCCTGGGTGGCTCAATTGGTTAAGCGACCAACTTCAGCTCAGGTCATGATCTCACAGTTTGTGAGTTCAAGACCCATATCAGGCTCTGTGCTGACAGCTCAGAGCCTGGAACCTGCTTGGGATTCTGTGTCTCCCTCGCTCTCTGTCCCTCCCTCGCTCATGCTCTGTCTCTCTCTGTCTCAAAAATTAATTAAAAAAATTTTTTTTGAAATAAGCAAAACTATAATAATTAAAACAATCTGGTGCTGGCAGATTAACAACTGTTAAGATTTCTTTAACATATAAAATTTACCAGATATCATTCTAAGAACTTTATATGTATAACATCTTTAAGCCTCACAAAAACCCTACAAAAAGGGACTTTGCAGCACTATTTTATTTTATTTTATTTTATTTTATTTTTTTTAAATATTTTTATTTATTTTTGAGAGAGAGATAGAGACAGCATGAGCAGGGGAGGATCAGAGAGAGAGGGAGGCACAGAATCTGAAACAGGCTTCAGGCTCTGCACTAGCTGTCAGCACAGAGCCCGATGCGGGGCTCGAACCCAGGAACCGTGAGATCATGACCCAAGCGAAAGTCGGATGCTTAACCGACTAAGCCACCCAGGCGCCCCTGCAGCACTATTTTAAGGATGAGGAACAAAGGCACAGAGCGATTAAGTAAATGTCCCAAGTCCCATTGCTCTTGCATGGTCTGGCTCTAGAGCTCATGTTGTAATCACATATCACATTGGCACCAATGAGATGGCCAAACTCATGGACAGAATATGGAATCCTAACCAGTCCCAAATATACCCAATTTTCTATCATAAAGGCACCATCACAAATCAATGGGAATTAATCAATAAACAGTGCTGGAAATTTTTCCAAAGTATTTTGAAACTATTTTGATAAACTTCCTTTGACACATTCACTAATAAAGGTACATTAAATAAATATGGATTAAAGAAATAAATGCTAAAAACACAAGCCATGAAAAGTTAAGGGAAAAAATGGGACAGAAAAGCACTTTCTAGGGGAAAAAAGGAAAAATACTTTCTAGAAATGAAAGTAAGGGAAGAAGTCACAAAGAAAAAAATCAATAGGTTTGACTTCATAAAAATTTAGGACTGTAATGTAAAATAATTCAGAAACAACATGAAAAAAATTGCTTTCCAGAAATATTGTATCCAAGTTTCATTATGGTTCACAAGATTGCATCAATTTATACACCTGCTTGCAGCATTTGAGAGCCCTGATACTTTGCCAGGATTGGCCATAAAATTTTAAAAAACACTTTCTAAATTGACAAGAAAGAAAATGATAGATTTCTGTTATTATAATTAGCATTTTAAAAGTCAAGTGATTTGGAATACCTACGTGATTGCTTTATTGGCCATTTGAATTTTCTGTTTGTGAAATGGTTGCTCATGCCTTTCTCTGTCTATCTGTGGGGACTTTAGCCTTATTGATTTTGGGAGCACTTTATGGATTAAGGAGAGTACAATTTTTTTCATATTTGTAGAAAACATATTTTCCCAGTTCATTGTTTACTTTTTCATTTCTATTTTACTTTTTTTTTTTTTTTGCTACTACTAATGGATTTTTTTTCCAAGCCAGTTGTTGTGTGTACAGGAAAGCTATTGATTTTTACATCTTTGTGATCTGGTATCTTATTGAACTCTTTTTAGCTGTAGGAGTTTTCAGTTTATTCTCTCTTGGGTTTTTTTTGTTCCATAATAATATTATCCACAAAAACAAGGGAGGGATAAAGGGAGGAAAAGAGGAAAGGGATGGGGGGGGGTGGGGGACATGGGGAAGATGCATAAAAGGATAATAAACTCTTATTTAGGCTTGATATGCTATTTTTTTAGCTAGAATTTCCAGCAAATATGGTCATAATCAGTGTCATAGTTTTTTCTTTATTCTAATGAGAGTGTCCCTACGATTTCACTCTTAAGTACGAAGACCTTGATTTTGTCTACAACAGTTTGTGAACTGAAGGAGCTGACTACAAAGCGCTAGCACTCTGAGAACCTCACGCCAGCATCCCGGGCACACAGGAGAGGGCCATCCATGTGAGTTCAATTTTCCAGCCATGGAGAGCATACTGTCATGAGAGCCCATCCACAGTCGTCCTGGGCAATCAGGGAAATGACCATGAGTGGGAAGGACAAACTGTGAAGAATCCAGGAGACCAGCCCTAAATGTGCCACAGCACAAACCCGGGATTGTTTGTTCAACTCTGTAGGGCAACAAAATTCACAAGCAGGTTGAGGAGCAGCAAAAGCAGCTGTGGATGATTCAACACCAGTGCTCTTCCCACTGGGGATGTGGAAGTTGGGACTTACTGTTTTTTAAAATAGACTTTTTTTTTTTAAAGAGAGTAAGAGCAAGCAAGAGCATGAGCAGGGGAGGAGGGGCAGAGGGAGAAACGGAGAGGAGAATCTTAAGCATGGGGCTTGATCCCATGACCCTGGGATCATGACCTGAGCCAAAATCAAGAGTAGGTGGCTTAACCAACTGAGTCACCCAGGTGCGCAGGGACTTACTTTTTTTTTTTTCCTGATATCGTGAGCAGCAACAACAGCTCATATGGAAAGGGAGAGATGTTAACATATTAAGCCTTCTGCCAAGAAGATAAGTAGGTATTTGAGGCAGAATTACTGAAAAGAAACAAAGCACAATGAACAAGGTACCAGAATTTTAAATAAAGATAGGATCCAGCACTGTACTTAAAACGAAAGAGCAAACGAAAAAATCCTGTTATCGTGAGAATGAATCCATACATGTAAGATCCTGTTTCAACATTTTACAAAAGTAAGGCAGTCCTGAGAGTTCTTTCTTTATTTGTTATGTTGCTCAGTAGCTGATACGGAAAGATTCAGATATGGATCTTGCCTTCAAAATTAAGCAAGAAGGTTGCATAGTAGTTTCTGAAAAACTAAAATGAATGTTTCATTTTTACAAACCCATTTTACTTGTTGATGAATAAACTACACCATTTAAATTTTCTGTGACAGAGTGGTGACAGACCTATCTACTGAAACGTGGCAGGCCAGAAAGGAATGGCAAGAGATCTTCAATGTGATGAACAGTAAAAATATGCAGCCAGAATCCTCTATCCAGCAAGCCTGTCATTCAAAATAGAAGGAGAGATAAAAACCTTTCCAAATAAACACAAATTGAAAGAATTTGTCACCACGAAGCCAGCCCTACAAGAAATCCTGAGGGGGATGCTCTGAAGGAAAGGTTGCAAGGAACAAAGATTCCAGAGACACCACCACAAACACGAACCCTACAAAAGATACAAAGACTCTAAACCCACATATTTCAATAATAACACTGAATGTAAATGGGCTGAATGCTCCAATCAAAAGACATAGGGTAGCAGAATGGATTAAAAAACAAAATTCATCTATATGCTGTCTACAAGAAACTCATTTTAGATGGGAAGATACCTTCAGATTAAAAGTAAGGGGATGGAGAAATATATATCATGCTACAGGAAATCAAAAGAAAGCCGGAGTAGCGATACTTATATCAGACAAACTGGACTTTAAATTAAAGACAATCACAAGAGATGAAGAAGGGCACTACATAATAATTACAGGGTCCATCCATCAGGAAGAACTAACAATCATAAATGTCTACGCACCGAATATGGGAGCACCTAAATATCTAAAACAATTAATCACAAACAGAAACAACTTATAGATAAGAATGTGCTAAAAGCAGGGGACTTTAATACTCCGCTTACAGCAATGGATAGGTCAAACCAGACAGAAAATCACTAAAGAAATAATGGACTTGAAAGATACATTGGACCAGATGGACCTGACGGATATATTTAGAACTTTACATCCTGAGGCCAGGGAATTTACTTTCTTCTCAAGTGCGCATGGCACATTCTCCAAGATAGATCACATACTGGGACATAAAGCAGCCCTTAATAAATATAAAAGAATAGAGATCATACCATGCACACTGTCAGATCACAATGCTTTGAAACTTGAAATCAATTACAGGAAGAAGTCTGGAAAAACTTCCAAAAACATGGAGGTTAAAGAACACCCTTCTAAAGAATGAATGGGCCAATCAGGCAATTAGAGATGAAATTAAAAAATATATGGAAACAAATGAAAATGAAAACACAACAATTCAAAATCTATGGGATGCGGCAAAGGCAGTCCTAAGAGGAAAGTACATTGCTCTCCAGGCCTATTTCAAGAGATTAGAAAAAGTGCAAGTCCAAAATCTAACAGCTCACCTAAAGGAACTAGAGGCAGAGCAACAAGAATGCCCTAAACCCAGTAGAAGAAGAGAAATAGTAAAAATTAGAGCAGAAATAAACAACATAGAGACCAAAGAAACAATTGAACAGATCCATGAAACCAAGAGTTGGTTTTTTGAAAAGGTAAACAAAATTGACAAACCTCTAGCCAGACTTATCCAAAAGAAAAGAGAGAGCACCCAAATAGACAAAATTATGAATGAAAATGGACTTATTACAACCAACCCCTCAGAAATACAAGCAATTATCAGGGAATACTATGAAAAATTATATGCCAGCAAATTGGACAACTTAGAAGAAATGGACAAATTCCTAAACACATACTCACTACCAAAATTCACACGGGACGAAATAGAAAACCTGAACAGACCCATAACGAGTGAAGAAATTGAATCAGTGATCAAAAATCTCCCAACAAATAAGAGCCCTGGACCTGATGGCTTCCCTGGGGAATTCTACCAGACATTTAAAACAGAATTAATCCCAATTCTTCTCAAGTTATTCCAAAAAATAGAAAGCGAAGGAAAACTCCCGGACTCATTTTATGAAGCCAGCATCACACTGATTCCCAAGCCAGACAGAGATCCAGCAAAAAAGAGAACTACAGGCCAATATCCTTGATGAATATGGATGCAAAAATCCTCAACAAGATCCTTGCAAATCGAATCCAGCAGCATATCAAAAGAATCATCCACCAAGATAAGTGGGATTCATTCCTGGGTTACAGGGCTGGTTCAACATTCGCAAATCAATCAATGTGATACATCATATCAATAAAAGAAAAGATAAAACCATATGATCCTGTCAATAGATGCAGAAAAAGCATTTGACAAAATACAGCATCCCTTCTTAATAAAGACTCTCGAGAAAGTTGGGATAGAAGGAACCTACTTAAACATCATCAAAGCCATCTATGAGAAGCCTTCAGCTCACATCATCCTCAACGGGGAAAAACTCAGAGCTTTCCCCCTGAGATCAGGAACACGACAGGGATGCCCACTCTCACCACTGCTGTTTAACATAGTGCTGGAAGTCCAAGCATCAGCCATCAGACACCAAAAGGAAATCAAAGGCATCAGAATTGGCAAAGAGGAAGTCAAACTTTCACTCTTCGCAGATGACATGATACTCTACATAGAAAACCCGACAGACTCCACCAGAAGCCTACTAGAACTGATCCAAGAATTCAGCCAAGTTGCAGGGTACAAAATCAACGTACAGAAATCGGTTGCATTTTTATACACCAACAATGAAGCAACAGAAAGAGAAATCAAGAAACTGATCCCATTCACAATTGCACAAAAACCATAAAATACCTCGGAATAAACCTAACCAAGGATACAAGAGATCTGTATGATGAAAACTATAGAAAACTTATGAAGGAAATTGAAGAAGACACAAAGAAATGGAAAAACATTCCATTCTCATGGATAGGAAGAATAAATATAGTTAAGATGTCATTACTACCTAAGGCACTCTACACATTCAATGCAATTCCAATCAAAATTGCACCAGCATACTTCTCAAAACTAGAACAAACTATCCAAAATTTGTATGGAACCACAAAAGACCCCGAATAGCCAAAGTAATCCTGAAAAATAAAACCAAAACGGGAGGGATCACCATCCCAGACTTTAGCCTCTACTACAAAGCTGTCATCATCAAGACAGTATGGTATTGGCACAAAACAGACACATAGACCAATGGAACAGAATTGAGAACTCAGAAGTGGACCCAAAAGTATACAGCCAACTAATCTTTGACAAAGCAGGAAAGAATATCCGATGGAAAAAAGACAGCCTTTTAACAGATGGTGTTGGGAGAACTGGACAGCAACATGCAGAAGAATGAAACTAGATCATTTTCTCACACCATGCACAAAAATAAATTCAAAATGGATATAGGACCTGAACGTGAGACAGTAAACTATCAACACCCTAGAGGAGAAAGCAGGAAACAACCTCCTTGACCTCCACCGCAGCAACTTCTTACTTGACACATCCCCAAAAGCAAGGGAATTAAGAGCAAAAATAAACTGTTGGGACCTCCTCAAGATTAAAAGCTTCTGCACAGCCAAGGAAACAACCCAGAAAATTAATAGGCAACCAACCGAATGGGAAAAGATAGTTGCAAATGACATATCAGACAAAGGGTTGATATCCAGAATCTACAAGGAACTCACCAAACTACACGCCCGAAAAACAAACAACCCAGTGAAGAAATGGGCAGAAGATATGAACAGACACTTCTCCAAAGAGGACATCCAGATGGCCAACAGACACATGAAACGATGTTCAGCATCGCTCCTCATCAGGGAAATACAAATCAAAACCACACTGAGATACCACTTCATGCCAGTCAGAGTGGCTAAAATGAGCAAATCAGAGAACTCTAGATGCTGGTGAAGATGTGGAGAAACGGGCACCCTCCTACACTGTTCGTGGGAATGTAAACTGGCACAGCCCCTCTGGAAAACAGTGTGGAGGTTCCTAAGGAAACTAACAATAGAACTCCCCTATGACCCAGCAATAGCACTGCTAGGAATTTACCCAAGGGATACAGAAATGCTGATGCATAGGAGCACATGTACCCCAATGTTCATAGCAGCACTCTCCACAATAGCTAAAACATGGAAAGAGCCTAAGTGTCCATCAACAGATGAATGGATCAAGAAGATGTGGTTTATCTATACCATGGAATACTACATGGCAATGAGAAACAATGAAATCTGGCCATGTGTAGCAACATGGATGGACCTTGAGGGTGTTATGCTGAGCGAAATAAGTCAGGCAGAGAAGGACAAATATCATATGTTTGCACGTATAGGAGGATTAGGAGGAACTTAACAGAGGACCAAGGGGGAGAAGAAGGGGGGAAATGGTGGGGGAAAGGGGGAGAGGCAAACCATGAGAGACTCTTGAATGCTGACAAAAACTGAGGACTGGTGGATGTGGGGGAGGAGGGGTGGGCATGGAGGAGGGCACTTGTGGGGATGAGCACTGGGTGTTATGTGGAAACTAATTTGACAATAAACTATTTGTAAAAAAAAATAAAATAAAATAAATTTTCTGTGACATTTGGGAAAGCAAAATCTAGAGAATAAATCTTATATAGATGTTTGAGTCTTCCTTTTTAGAATGAACATTTATGCAATTTTGTGGTCAGATAACAATATGGACTGCACTGATGTTCACAGAATGAAGTTCTTTCTGATAAGTTCTCAAGGTATCAGTATCCATGGATGAAGATAATGTATTGTAAAGGGAAGTGGGTTGTAGTCTCTATTGTAGGAGATTGTAGTCATGTGCATTGCATATGTCACACTCTTTATTCCCCAATAAGAGATTGTACAGATAATAATATGAGAAAGGGGTCCCTGCCTGGTGCCTGTCTGTAGGGCATGGTATCTCAATATACTCTTTGCTGGTTCTCAGGTCGCACCTATTATAGCCTCACATCGGTCTCTGGTCATCTTTTTTTTTTTTCTTTTCTATTTTGTTTGTCAGGTAATCTCTACAACCAATGTGGGGCTCAAACTCACAACCCTGAGATCAAGAATTGCACATTTTACCAACTGAGCCAGCCAGGCACCTCAGCACTCTGGTTATCTTATGAGCACATCATAGGAGTTTCTTCTTAGATTTTGCCTGCAAGACTAACTCTTGATATCTTGAAATGTCTTCAGCTACACTAGTAAATGGCCCTCAGTGCTCTAAAAGGGGTGAGATCCTCTGACTGCCTCTTATGAAAATTGCTTGAGGCTTTTCTAGTCTTCCTTACAGGTCTTACCTATAGATTGTTTGAAGACTCCCTCCCCCTGGTGATTTTCCTCCCCTTACTCAAATACTCTACACATCTCTCCCACAGCAGCCCTTAACCATTGTTTATCTCTGAGGTCACTTTATCTCCTTACATGGGACTCTGGCTTTTGAGGGAAACACAGTTCTTTGAAGATTTTTTTTTATTTTATCTATTTCTAGGAGAGAGAGAGAGAGACAGTGCAAGCAGGGGAGGGTCAGAGAGACAGGGAGTCACAGACTGAAACAGGCTCCAGGCTCTGAGCTGGCAGTCAGCACAGAGCCGGATGCGGGGCTCGAACCCACGACCGCGAGATCATGACCTAAGTGAAAGTCGGACACTTAACCAACTAAGCCACCCAGGCGCCCCTCTTTGAAGCTTTTTGAGGGCCGGTTTTACATCCTGGGCACTTGACCTATGCTGATGGCCTCTGCCTAGAACACCTTTGCTCCCACTGTCTGGCTAACTGAATTAACTTACTCATCCTTGAGACCTCAGTTTGAATTTTAATTCCCCAAAGAAGTCTTCTCTGCCCCCAGACTAGATCGGGGGTCTACAGTATCTACAATGTTATATTTGGGTGGTCATTTTTGTTTTTTGTTTGTTTTCTTTTGTTTGGGTGGTCATTTGTTCAATGCCTTTATTCTCCACTAGAAAGTAAACCATATGGGTCTGTTTCCTTGCCAATGCCACTGCTGGGCCCAGCTCAGTGCCTGGTGCAGAGTAGGGGCTGAATAAATGTATTTTGACCTAATGAAATAAAGGAGTGATGACAGAACAGCTCTAAGTTTAGCACGCTGGTTGAAAACATGGGCCATAGTCTATTTGGGCAAGTTATTTAGGCTTTTAGGGGCTTAGAAGAGAGGCCAGCTTAGAGTGAGCCCTAAACACTATGTACTGGCACCTTCAAAATCTACGTCTCTACAATCATGGGATTTCCACGAGCACTACATTCAATTGCTGCTTTTCTAATGCACTTACCCAGCTCACATCAATATAAATATTTCATCTAATCTCTTTGTATATTTTTAGAGTTTACGAAGTTCCCAGGGCTGACTTATCTATCAGTGCAGCAGGCACAGTGCCCAGGCCCACAACACTTATAGAGGCCCACAGAAATGTTTTCACTTCTCCTAAAATTTGAGAGGAAAAATAACACATTAAAGAAAAGGTTTACATGTATAAGTATATATGAACCGTGTTTTATTTTAGATATATTTTATATATATGCCATTTATATATGCTTTATACATGGCTTTTATATATTATAAAATACATCAAATATAATTGCTTTTTACCAGCAAATCTATTATATATATTAGATATATAATATTTGTCTATTACATATATACAAGTATGTATATATTACATATTATATATACATATCTATCTATCTATCAATCATCTATCTATCTATCTATCTATCTATCTATCTATCTACCTACCTACCTATCCGTCTATCCATCTATCTACCTACTCATCTATCTATCTATCTATCTATCTATTGCACATGAATTTAGCCTCGGTCCTTCCCTCCTGACCCAGAGTTTACCTTCTGGGCCTGCACTCGGAGGGCTATGTGACTATCCTCAGATGCAAGGAAAAAAAACAAATAAGAAGACAAGGGTTTATGTTCCCTATCAATGGTTATTTATGACACAGTTTGCTTACTTTGTCCTTGAGATAATAGCTATTCCCTTGAAACTCCCCAAAACCCTAAGCCGTGCCTTCAAAATAAGAAATGTTTTCCTACACACCAGGATAAGGGTCGCTCTCTTTATCACTTTGTGGCCTTTTTACAATAACTGCACAATTCTGGTTCTGTACTGCCCACTCGCCTGCTTGCTCATTATAAAAAGCTCTAAGTCTTTGGACTTGGGGCCGCACATTGAGAGTTCTGTGTTAACTCTGTGCGGTCCCGGCCAGTAATAAAGACTCCCTTACTTCGGCTTCACTGGTCTCGGTTGGTCCCTGTGTCTCTCGGCATAACATATCTATCTATCTAGGAAGGATGCCGTGGAGACACCAGGCCTGGCAGTTCCCAGCCTGCTGCTCTATGTCAGAGTCTTTCTGTTTCAGTAAAGAGAAATAAGAATTGAAATGCCAGTGCGATGGCGTCACAACCTCCGCACACCTTCTGAGTGGTTTAGCCCCAGGGCAGGCCGTTGTGAAAGGCCACCCCAGCAGCAGGTGCTCTCTCCATTCCAGCCCTTTCCTCTGAAAAGAATGCGCTCCGCCAGAGCCAGAACCGGCTGTGGAGAGCAATGGGCTCCCCTTCCTCCCCAGCTCGCCCCCTGCCGCTGGGCCCATCTCCTCGGGCAGATTTCCTGCCATGCTTACCTCCTCTCCCCACCCTGGTGTGCCTCGCGGGACACCACCTCCAGCCCCCAGCCCGGTGCTGGTCTCCCCCCTTGCGGTGGCTCCTCAGGTCTCCGCGTCATTCATCCCCCACCTCTCTCAGCCTCTCTTCCTTCTCTTCACTCGTGGTTCCTGCACACGGTCTGCTTTCGTCCACCTTGTAGGTTCTTTTTGATTCCAAATTTCAGGCACTCTGTTTCTCTTGCTACCTTTCTATTTTCTTTTTATTAGCGTCATGGTCTTGTGTTAAGTTCTTTTTGTTTTTTGGTTTTCTTTAATCTTTCTTTTCTTTTTTTTTTTTTTTTTACAAATAGTTTATTGTCAAATTAGTTTCCACATAACACCCAGTGCTCATCCCCAAAGTGCCCTCCTCCATGCCCATCCCTCCTCCCCCCCACGTCCACCAGTCCTCAGTTTTTGTCAGCATTCAAGAGTCTCTCATGGTTTGTCTCTCTCCCTTTCCCCCACCATTTCCTCCCTTCTTCACCCCCTTGGTCCTCTGTTAAGCTTTCTTTTCTTTATCTGAGTATAGCGGCGCACTGGTACAGCAGTTTCAGGTGTACAACATAGTGATGTGACAAGTTTATACACCATGCTGGGTTCGCCACAAGTGTAGCTGCCATCTGCCCTGTTGCATCTGTATTACTGTATCGCTGACTGTATTCCTTATGCTGTGCTTTTTATTCCTGTGACTTACTCATTCCGTAACCGGAAGCCTCTAGCCCCCGCTTCTCTTCATCCAGTTTGCCCATCCTCCTCACCCCTTTCCCTTTTGGCGACCATCAGTTTGTTGCCTGTATTTATGGGTGTGATTCTCCTTTTTGTTTACTCTTTTTTTAGATTCCACTTATGAGCGGGATCATATGGTGTTTGTCTTTCTCAGTCTGACTTATTTCGCTTAACATATTAGGTCTGTCTATGCTGTCTCAAATGGCAAGATCTTATTTTTTATGGCTTTGTAATATTCCATTATACACACACACACACACACACACACACCACATTTTCCTTATGCATTCCTCTATTGAGGACATTTAGGTTGCTTCCTTATCTTGGCTGTTGTAAATAACACTGCAATAAACATAAGGGTACATATACCTTTTTAAACTAGTGTTTTTGTTTTCTTTGGGTAAATACCCAATAGTGGAATCATATATGGTATTTCAATTTTTAACTTTTTGAGGAGTCTCCAACTATTCTCCACAGTAGCTTCTGCTTCTTTTCTTTTTTCCTTTCCTTTTTTTTTTTTTTCCGTCCCCTTTGCCTTGCCTTTCCTTTGCTTACGTGTCCTTTCTCTCTTTTGCCCAGCTCCCTGTCAGGCTTCTCTTAGTTCTTTCTTTTTCCAAGCTCTCTCTTTTTTTTAAAAAAAAGGCCCTTTTCTGTCTTTTTGCTTCCTCTTCCTTTGAAGACCTGGCCTTTCCCTCTCCCACTGCTAACCAGGGCTGTGGAAATTCCACCCCCGTTCTGACTATCAGAGTCCCGGGGACATCAGTTGCCTCAGCTACGAGGACCACTGGAAGGGAGCCTTGATGTGTGACGCAGCCCTCTTCTCCCAGAATTGGGTCTCCATGCACAGGCACTAATTAGATCACTTACTTTTCAATGAAGACGTTGGGAAGGAGAGAAATAGGAGGCAAACGTGTTGCACATTCTGATGTCTGTGTATCAGGGTCATAAAGTCACTGGCTGCTACCCACTGTTGTGCGGAGAAAAGGTAGTTTTGATGCGGTTTTGGGGTGTTGGTGGGGGTTCAGAGCCAACAGCCAGGAAAGAATTCTTGAAGACGTCTTTGATGCAGAGAGGTGATTTTGTTAAAGCACAGGGACAGGACTCATGGGCAGGAAGAGCTGCACTGGGGTTGTGTGACATGACTGCTTATTAGCTGTGGAGCTGGTAGAGGTGAAGTCAAGAGTAAGTTTCTTAAAGGGATCTCCATATGCTAAAGAAGATTTACAAATTGCTGGAGGCCTAGCTATTTATTGTTTTTCCCTCTAGAAAAGCATCATGATTAAGATAGTAGGGAGTTCATGGAGATTAGGCTGTTGATGAGATACTTGTAAACTGATAGAGACTCTATCTCTTTAACCATTTGTTTCCTGTCCTTTGCTTTGTTCTTGGGCAGCCAGGAGTGTCTGAGGAATATCACGTATCCCACCTGGGGGTGCTGATTTGCGGAGTGTCAGCTTGCCTTATGCTCCCTCATCAGTTTGTTTTGTTTATATTTGTCCTGCTTGCCTCGGTAACCCAGTATAGTTTTCCTCTTCCACAAACACACACCAGTTCATTGTTGTGCAAAATCAGTTGTTCAACCTGGATAAAATGTAGATAAACCCTGTAAATTAAACAGCCACTTTAGCAAATATTTAGGCTTTACTTTGGGTTGAATTGTCCAGTCTCCAAGACTTTCCTCTCCCCTGTGTCTTCGTAATGTGGCAGGGGACTGGGGGCAGGGGGGCTTAGGCATTGTCCTTCAGGTGCTGGCTAGTGAGGATCATGGTATCTCTGCTTCTTCTGATATGGAGGGTTTTCCCAGATTATTATACCCAGATCACAGTATCCTCACCGACCAGAGACCACCAGGGAGACCAAGTCACGCATGCAAAGACAAAGGGCTTTATTACGGGCTTAAGCTCGGGCTCACAGACTTCACCAGTGCATGGGTCCGTGCTGAGAGCCCTGAACAAGAGCAGAGTAGGGTTTTTATGGGGTTTGAGACGGGGGAGTTACAGAAGTTGTGACATGGGAACAGTGATCTAATCATAATTATTCAACATCATTGACAGCGGGTTTGACCATACACATTGTCTAGAGTATTCATTACTTTTGGTGGGATCCAATTACATTTAGAGTACCTTTAAATTCAACCTATCACAGAGCGAGCCTGGGGTCTTGTTCGGTGACTAACAGGTTAACTTTAACATTAGGTAACAGGGTCCTATCTATAGTTTCTATCTCCAGGCCTCTCCCTTAACAATGTGGAGGGTGGTCAATGGCCTTTCTTGATTGGGTGTTGCAAGGGTGGTTACTCCTGCCTTGGGCAATGTGTAACTGCCTGATAGTTTTGTGGGAAGCCAAAACTCAGGCCTTCTAGTTTAGAGGGGAAACTTTTTTTTTTTTTTTTATTTCTGGGAGAAGAGAGAGAGAGACAGCGTGAGCAGGGGAGGGTCAGAGAGAGAGGGAGTCACAGACTGAAACAGGCTCCAGACTCTGGGCTGGCAGTGAGCACAGAGCCCGACGCAGGGCTCGAACCCACGAACCGCGAGATCATGACCCAAGCGAAAGTCGGACGCTTAACCAACTAAGCCACCCAGGTGCCCCTAGAGGGGAAACTTAAAGCCTGTCATGGAGTCAGTTTGGTTTAAACGTTTAGACTTGTGGCCTTACAAGATGAAGCCTGAAACTGCTAGAATTCATGATCTGGTCTCTGATGGACCCACATCTGTTTTCACTGGTAAGCTAGAGTCCTCGGAGCTATGGCTACAAACCCCACATCCTTGGCATAGAGAACCAGCCACAGGTAATCACTCAGGCCAGACTTCCTGTCAAGTTCTCAGCTACTTCTGGGCCCTGTCTGCATCACTCAAGTATCAAGGTCACCCAGGAAAGCTAAAAAGCAGCCTCTCCATCTGCCCAACCACATGGCTTCACCTAATTAAATTTGCCTATCAGCCTAAGACACTCCCTCTAGAGTCTTAAGTCCCCCATCTTATTTATCTAACATATATAATGACACTAGTCTATAATTAGATGAGGCTGAACACTTGCTTTGCATGATTTAATTCTTACCACAGCCTTATGAGGCAGATGTACTATTATCATTCATATATATGGTAAGGCTTTATATATATATATATATATATATATATATATATATATATATATATAAATTAGTAATCTCTACATCCAACGCAGGGCTCAAACTTATGTTCCCAAGATCAAGAGTCGCATGCTGCAAAATCTGGGCAGGACTCTAGCCTTTGCTGCTTTCTTCCTCCTCTGAACTCCTCTGCTTCCTCCCTTCATTACTCCTTGTTTCACTCCCCGCCCACCAGGCCAGAAAAAGGCAGGATTTTATTTCACCCATGTCCTAACCTCCCTCTACCAAGAAGCTGGTTTATTTACCATATAAAGAATGGAGTGGGTTCAGTTTGTTCTGCAAGCTTTTCTTCTGCATTTCCCAAGAACGACTGTGTTGATGTTAGCTGTGAGGCAAAGGTTTCACTTCTTCTGTTGTCCACTTTGGAAGTGTCAGTGAAAATTAAAAAAAAAAAAAAAAAAAAGCCAACCTCAAAGTAGGTTAGTAAATGCTTTATTCATTGTCCTACTGAGGAACTTAGCCTGGTAGCCCCGGGGACTGCCTTTCAGGCTGTTCTGAGGAACAGCTCTGAAGTTTGTTGCTGACAAGGAATTCTATGTGAAAGGAGAAGGGAGATAGATGCTTGCAAACAGTTCGGCAAAGTATAATCGCACATGGCAAGGTATAATTTGTTTGGTTGTAAAAATTAAGGTTACTGATTTCCACTTAGACACCTGAAAGACCCATAGTTCATCTGAATGAATTGTTTTTATCATATCTGTGCTTCCACTTAACTGGTTTTCCGGTTATTTTTGGTTTCTCCTTGAGGTCACTTGAGATGGTCACAGGAGGCTGACATCAGTCACCCACCGCAGTTTTAGTGCAAGAAGAGTTCTGGGAACTGCTGAGGCTGGCTGGCGGCAGTCACCAGGCTCCCATGTGGAGCTCCAGACTGTGTCCTGCGAGCCTCACTCAGACATCAGTTCTGCCCTCAGCAACTAATTGTACCCCTGAGGATATCGACAGCATGACTACTTCCTCTGGCAGCAACAAAGTTGTCTGGCATTGGCCTCTTGCTTTCCCCCACCTGGGAAACCAGGAGCAGTGACCATCGTAAGCACCCTGAGTACCTGTCGCTGCCCAACATGTAGTGGTGGGCTGTCGTGACTCCACAGTAACACGCATCTGTTGCTACAGGGACAAAGACTTTGTCCTCCTACTTCGGCATGTCAAGGCGACCTCAGACAAACAGGATGTGATCAGAACTCCTTGACAGTATTCCCCACTGAGACCCAAGGCCCCCCCGAAATGCCTTACAAACAAGCCATGTGCAGCTGGATCCTCTATCGCAACCTTTAAATACACAGTTTAAGCCTGTTAAAGAAGAAAAATTCATCTGAGTACATCTGAAGATCCAACTGGTTTTATTGAATGATTCCTGAATTGGGCAGCATCCTATCTAGAAAGGTCTGAGGAGTTGTTTACAGTTGTCCTACAGAAAGGAGTATGGGGCAAGGAAGTGATTAGGAAAAGAAAAGAAAGGATGTTTTCAGGCAAGGTCACCTTCCCTTAGAGGGAGTAGCAGGAGATCTCTTCATGCAGATGACTTCACTGGGCTGATCAAAAAATTCCAGACAGACTGGTTTAAAACTCCACTCCCTGGAGAGGCAGGAACTGAAGTTAAGTTAGATATTAAGTCTCCGTGGAGCTTGACATAAATCACTCCATTTGGGATCAGTTTCCTTTTAACAGGCCTTAGTGAAGGTGTATTCTATTGCTCAGTTAGCAGTCACTTTAAGAGCAAAAGACTGTAGCTTTGTAAAGCTTTCTCTTAGAAAATGTAAAGTGGAGGGGTACCTGGGTGGCTCAGTCGGTTAAGCGTCAGACTTCAGCTCAGGTCATGATCTCACTGTTCCTGGGAGCGGGCCCCATGTTGGGCTCTGTGCTGACAGCTAGCTCAGAGCCTGGAGCCTGCTTCGGATTCTGTATCTCCCTCTCTCTCTAACCCTCCCCTGCTCACAATGCCTCTCTCTCTCTCTCAGAAATAAATAAATAAATAAATAAATAAATAAATAAATAAATAAAAGAAATAAAAAAAGAAAATGTAACATGGAATCTACTCCTTGCAGGTCTCTCCTTGACTGATCACATCCCAAAATATTTCATAGATTTCATTCTTCAGTCATTTAACAAAGTAAAGTTTTTAAAAAATTTTTAATGTTTATTTATTTTTGAGAGAGAGAGAGACAGGGGCAGAGAGAGAGGGAGACACAGAATCTGAAGCAGGCTCCGGGCTCTGAGCTGTCAGCACAGACCCCGACGTGGGGCTCGAATGCATGAACCATGAGATCATGACCTGAGCTGAAGTCGGATGCTCAACCGACTGAGCCACCCAGGCGCCCCAACAAAGTATAGTTTGAGTAGAATCTTTTCTCCCTTTTCATTTCCAAATAAATCTATTTCCTATTTATTCCAAATCCTGGATCAAAGGTTACCCACCTGTCGTCCTAGGATTCCTATGTGTCCAGGGCACTAAGAAAGCCCTTTCATCCATTTTCAGTATTTCCTACACAAATTGTACTTAAAATTTTTTTAAGGTTTATTTATTTATTTTGAGAGAGACAGAGAGGGAGAGAGAGAGAGAGAGAATCCCAAGTAGGCTCTGAGATGTCAACCAGAACCTGATGCAGGGCTTGAATCCACAAACCCCCAGATCATGACCTGAGCCTAAATCAAGAGTCAGGCGTGTAACCAAATGAGCCACCCAGGTGCCTGCAGAGATTGTACTTTTATGATAAGGTTGTACTCATTAACTAAAAATAAGTCTTTGCCTTCAAATGAAATAATCTATGACCCAAGTGACATTTATGTGGATCAGAAGATCTCATTAGATTCTTTAATGGAAATACATAGAAATGTAAATAGTTTGATAAAAGAAATTTGGAAGATGGACACTTTCAGAATGTGGGGCTTCCATGGGCAAATGATGTTTAATGAGAAATCAGCCCCATGGCTGCATTGTCACCATAGCTATGTCTACTGTCCCTTTGCTACTGATACATCTATCACAGCCTCTAACTCAGGAAAACCCGAGAAGCCCAGCCCACTGCTGGGGCCAACTTCTCCACTGGGGAATCCCCACAGGGCTGGGCAAATCGAAAGCATGCCTCCCTGCTGGGTTTGCCAACCCTGCTGCCCAGAAAACTTGGGTACACTCTTCACAAGAGAAGCCACTAACTCAAGAGCCAAGGGTGTGGAAAAGAGAAAGGGAGAAATTTATTTCAGGTGTTGTCAGCTGTAACGGGCTCAAGCCTTAACAACTGACTTCTCTATGGGCCAGAGGGACATCTAGAGTATTATAAGAAGAGGTTGGGGTGGGGGGACGTGCAAGAGGGAGGCAGAGAGTTCAGTGATCACGGGTGGGGCTCAGTATGTGTTCAGTCCATTATCATGGGTATAGTCTTCTAGGCCTTCCATTGCTATCGGGGCTTTTCTGGTGTGGTGGTGGGAAAATGTCTTCTTCAATGCCTCAGGAAGTGTGATGGGCAATAAACACAATGTGTTTTATTTAGAGCATGAGTTAAGTGGGCTTGTCTATTTCTGGTTTTAACTATTGGGGTCTAAGTTGAGCAAGAGAGCTCACTGATGCTGCTGGGAGTTCAACACAGTTGGCAAGAAAAAAATTTTCCTTTACCCTTTGAAGTTTCTTCTGGCTGGTTTAAGAATGAAATTGACAGGAGACATATTAACTGGAGAAAATCTAATTTAGTTTTATAAGTACAGGAACCCTACATACATGAGAGATTCAAAGACAGAAAGGTAAAATGGGGTAAATGCCACCCTAAGCTAAGGAAAGGGGGAGGGGCTCGAGGATTCAAAAGCGCAGAGGGTGATTCACAGGCCAATATGAAGAGCAAAGGTTTGGAAATTCAGTGTTTGCCTTGTCATACAGAAGGGCCACTCAGATAACATGTATCTCTGGTAATAACTCTTATTCTAAACCCAAAAAGATCCCCAATTTAGACTTTTTTTTAGAAACCCTAAATTTTTGGGGGGCATCTGAGTGGCTCAGTCGGTTGGGCATCTGGCTTCAGCTCAGGTCATCGTGGTTCATGAGTTCGAGCCCTGCGTCAGGCTCTGTGCCGACAGCTCAGAGTGTGGAGCCTGCTTCAGATTCTATGTCTCCTGTCTGCCCCTCCCCCACTTGCACTCTTGTCTTTCACCCTGTCTCAAAAATAAACAAACATTTGAAAAAAAATTTTTTTAATTAAAAGAAAACCTAAATTTTTTGTTAAATGAGTACAAAGACAAACATTTAACATCTGAAGTACTTTGAGGATTTCATCTCAATTTTACTTGTTCTGTTACAGAAACTGACCTAAGAGGTTAGAAATTCAAGGATACAACCTACGAGGTTATAACTAATGGAGTGGACTGATGAAACATGGTGGAAGGAATAAAACTAGTCAGAAGTACTCGTGTTAGAGGGTATATGTGTGGCTAGGATGTTTGCCAACAGGCTCCCTAAAGATATCTGAGTGAACTAATCTGGGTCCCTGTGGAGAATGAGTAGATGACAGGATCTCTCAGAGATCTCTGTCTTTCCTTTTAAAGGGTATCCGTAGGTATGCTTAACCCCTCAAGGGGTACAAGTTAGACTGAGCCCCAACCCTTTTCCTCCAGTGTTCCTCTACTTTCAAGCACCTGCACGCTGTCATCACATCCACCCGCTGCTTACAGAAGATGCATATAGTGAAGGTAGGAACTGCAGACCTAAACAGAGGGTCCCCAGATACAGAAAGTTTTGGGGGGTAAATGATAATCTACAAATACCCTCTTGGTTAAGCTAATGCACCTTTTAAAATAAAGATCATAGTTTCTTCTGCTGGTGACAACTTGTAGTCTCAGTATGGTCTGTTTCAAAAAAAAGGACCTGGTTCAGGTAAGTTTCAGAGAAGGAAAAAGACTTTCATCAACACCCAGTGCACAGTGGAAGAGGCACCAAGTTCTCTCCTACATTAATGAGAATTCCAAAGCGGCGTACATCATTTTCAGTGATGAGTATCAGCATCTCCAAACTGGCCAACAACTGTTGGTGGAGTAGCTAACTCCATTCCATCATCATAACCTCTTATCGAATCTTCTGTCCAGACTCCAGCCATGGTAGATGGGCTGCCCACAGACTGAGACAGACTTCCTTCCGATCTCTCCAGTGTAGCCCGGCCTTCTGCTGCTATATGGGATACTCCTCCTTCACAGATACGAAACATAGGCATATCTCCTGCTCTTGTTCATGTGCTTCTACATTATATTCTTCTTCTTTCATAAGCATCTGAATCCTCATCCTGAGGATCTGAGTGCGAAGCCTGGTCCTCACACATCATGGTGAACAGTCCCTCCAAGCTGGTTTATCATGAGGCACAAATCTAAATTCGGCAATAGGTTCAATGTCATCATCACTGTCTTCTTCTTTACCAGCAACAGATTCTTTTGACTCTTCTCCCAATTTGGCATTTGCTGTAACATACAAATGCTCATCATGGATAGATTTTTAGGTTCCTGGATACCGCATGCACAGTAACGGTGGAGTATTCCAGTGAGAACCTTAATTCAGAGCTGTCTAACCAAGACACGCAGCTTTTGGCATTGCGAAGGTGCTAGCGCAGGGGCCCTTCTAGTTCATCATAGCCTGGAGAATCTGACTGCTGCTGCTGGAGCCCCTCAGCTGACCAGGGCTTCAGTAAACTTAAATGTTTTTTCATGTTTATTTATTTTTGAGAGGGAGAGAGACAGAG
Organism: Proteles cristata cristata; assembly: GCA_017311185.1. NCBI lineage: Eukaryota > Metazoa > Chordata > Mammalia > Carnivora > Hyaenidae > Proteles > Proteles cristata. The sequence goes on along the minus strand of JAESUZ010003484.1, from coordinate 138,901 downwards.
CATGAGCAGGAGAGGGGCAGAGAGAGAGAGGGAGACACAGAATCTGAAGCAGGCTCCAGACCCTGAGCTGTCCACACAGAGTCCAGTGAAGGGCTTGAACTCACCAAGGATGAGATCATGACCTGAGCCAAAGTCAGAAGCTCAACAGACTGACTGAGCCACCCTGGCACCCCAGGGCTGCGGTAAACTTTTGAGGAAGCTCATTGCAGCAGAGAACTCAGAGACGTAGGCTCAGAGGAGCACAGCAGCCCTTCAGCTCAGATTTTTCTAGGTAGTTAGGGGAGAAGCAAAATTTCTCTTGAGGCTGCAGGATCTCAGTTGCCTTCAGCTCAGAATAATCTTCATGCCACAGTTGATTCATCTTGGGGCCGCCTGGCTCCGGCTTCTACAGTTTCTGAACTGTAACTTCCCTGAAGTTTCACACATTAAAGTTTGAGCCGGTAGGCTCATTGGAATCTCATTGGAATCTGCTAGTCCTGACAGTAGGTTAGTTTGGTCAAACTCATTTCAGGGGTATTCTCAAAGTTAGGCCTGTGGTTCCAATAGTCAGATATTAAATAAGAGACATTTTTTTCTATGGAACAAAAGAAAGACACTGGCTAATGACTGGATTAAATGTTAAGCCAGTTTCTGAGTTTTTAGGTAACCGGTGGAGGAGGCTTTTAAGCGTCAGATTCAAGCATCTTCGGATAGCGCAAAGGCAGGTGCTGGCAATCTGACAGATCTGGTTTGTAGATCAAATGTCTCTGATGTTTTCTGAGCAAGAGGCATGAAGATTGTCTATTCATGAGATGTTATGGCAATTTCTCGGAAGTTTACATCAAGTCATTTATATTTAGTTTGTAGGGCTTTAGGGAAAAGGGCAGTTTTAGTTTTCAAATGATCCCAAGTCAGGAAGGTGGGAGAAAAGGCAAAATGTTAGTTTGGAGAGTTGTAGCCAGGCGTTGGAGGACACCGGAAGAAATCTAGGATTTCTAGTCTAGTTTATAATGAGTAGTATTAAAATGGAATCTCTACAAGGATGTGTTCTTGAAATGTATGTTTTCTCTATAATCACTTTTATCATTTTTTACCAAAATAGCCAAATTATCAATAATTTGTTTGCTAAATAAGTTTAGCTTTAAAGAAGAACTTGGCCTTATTACTTACATGCATGCGTGCAGCAAGAATAATGGTTGACCATAAAGACGGCTTAAAACCTGCTTTGTTTGGAGCGTGTGGGTGGCTCAGTCAGTTGAGTGCCTGACTCTTGGCTCAAGTCATGATCCTGGGGTCATGGGGTCAGGCTCCATGTTGAATGTGGTGTCTGCTTAAAATTCTTTCCCTCTCCCTCTGCCCCTCTCCCCTGTTTGCATACTCTCTTTCTCAAATAAAATAATAATAAAACCTGCTCTGCTGGAACTTTTTATTAGATCTCTAGATTGAACTTAAAAAATTTTTTTTAAACATTTATTTATTATTGAGAAACAGAGAGAGACAGAGCATGAGCATGGGAGGGGCAGAGAGGGGGAGAGACACAGAATCCGAAGCCGGCTCCAGGCTCTGAGTTGTCAGCACAGAGCCCGACGCGGGGCTCTAACAAACTGCAAGACTGTGTCCTGAGCTGAAGTCAGACACTTAACCGACTGAGTCACCCAGGTGACCCTGAGTTCTTCTCTTCTTAAGGTCTGCCAAACATGAGATTGTTGCTCCTGCCGGGAAGTACTCTTTACTCACTTGGTAAGGCCGCTGGGAACTCTGTAAGCAAAGTATCAGGCTGATATTTCCAAGAGGACTTATTGGCTCCATAAAGTCAACATTAGCTCCCTAAAGCTGTCTGGTCAGATCTGAGTCTATGCATGTCTCTCTCAAACAGAACATTCCAGTCAAAGCCCTGGTAATATAACCAATGTTTCCAATTGTGTCCTGTCACCAAGAGAACGAATTCTTACTGGACTTATGTAAATAAATAGATTGCCACAAAAATATAAGAACGCTCGCTGAGAGTTTCTGAATTCTGGAGGGTTCAGGTAGAGAGAAAAGATAAATGTTTCAATTTGTCCACGAAGGTGTATTTTATCTAACTGCTGTAAGTCAGTTAGGTTAAGAAGAAAAGTTTTCTTCAATCTGGAAAAAACAAAACACTTTAAAAAATGTCAGCAATGTTTCAAATAAGAAGCCATAAAAAGTAAGATTATCTGCCTCCATTTATTCAGTTCCCGCCCTTCCCATGTTATTATTTCTTGTTCTGACTGAATTCAATTTTTCTACTAGTTCTGGAAATTTTTACCTAGTTCAGTTTTATGATCTAAGGTTATCAGAAACCTGTATTCAGAGGTTTTGTTATGTTTTTTTTCATGAGTCTCACTGATGATGAGGCATATTTGCAAGAAACTTACAAAGCCACCTTAGTAAAAGTGTAACTGTCTGTAAATGATAGAAGACTTAAAAATGGCCAAGGTTAAAGATCTCATTAGAGTTCATTACAATGCAGTTGACAAGGAAATTTGGTTATTTTTGTGACATACAACACTTCAAGATAATAACATAGGACATCAGATTTCTAGATGTTTCATATAATTTTTGAAACATTTTAATAACATGTCCATATTAATATTATAAAAGAGAGTTTAATATCACATATCTGACAATATTTCCCACGTAACTTAACATACCAAAGAAGTCTCATTAGTTTAATTTCTCATAAAATTTTTTTGGATTGTTCCAGTGGCTTGCTAGAAAGTTTCAGCTAGATTGTGGTTAGCAGACTCCATCTCAGAATTTGATTTTGGAAAGTATATAAAAAAATGTATAATGATTATGGATCATTACGAAATAATATTTAATTATCTATTTAACCTAAGTGACAAGGAAAGATTTCAAAGGCAAAGGTCACATAGTTGTGAATAAAATTTAGTTTCTTTAATATTAAGACTAGTTTTGTTAAGTAATCAAAGAGCTAATAAATACAGGAAATTATTTTGGCAAATGTAGAATCAATATGTGTCTCAAAATAGAAATACTTAAACAGTAAAGAAAAACTTCTGTTTACAATTTTTTATGAAGATCGGACCAATGGTTCAAGAAAATTTTGTACTTATAACAAAGAGAAAACAAAACTTTGTACCAGTGTACTTTTGGTGTTACAACTCATTTACTCACTTAAATTATCCTAATTTTTTTTAAGTTTATTTATTTATTTTGAGGGGTGGAGAGGTAGTTGCAGGCAAGGGCAGAGAGACAGCATCCTGAGCTGAAATCAAGAGTCAGATGCTTGGGGTACCTGGGTGGCTCAGTCGTTTTAAGTGTCTGACTTCAACTCAGGTCATGAACTTGTGGTTTGTGGGTTCAAGCTGCACATCGGGTTCTGTGCTGACAGCTCAGAGCCTGGAGCCGGCTTCGGATTCTGTCTCCCTCTCTCTCTGCCCCTCCCCTGCTCATGTTCTGTCTCTGTTTCTCTCTCTCTCTCTCTCTCAAAAATAAATAAAGATTAAAAAAAAAAGGGTGATGAGTGCTTAGCCAACTGAGCCAGCCAGGTGCCCCTAAATTATCCTAATCTTAGCCAGCACTGAGCACACATAAAATTTCTTTCTAAAAATTCTTTTTCCATAAATCTGCAACATTTTTAAAAATCACATTTAGGTTTTGTCCTAAATTTTACCTCTTTAAAATAACCAGTCTTACTTTAGGACAAAACTATTTTTCCCCCTCAACAAATATATATATTTTTATCCCTTATACTTTTTCTTAGAAAAAAACATGTATCTTACTTCTCTTGCATAGAGTTGTTTCCCTTATTATTTCTAGGAGTCTTAATTACATTTATGAGAATTCTTAATACTTAGCAACCTTAATTCTAGTGAAAACTATGTAATAAGCAACTGTGAACCCTGTTACAGCAGAATTCTTTAGACTGACAAATTTATTAATACATTTCATAATTTTTAGAAACATGTTTATATAGTACAATATTTTTTTAAATGTTTATTTATTCTGAGAGAGAGTGAGAGTACATGAGTGCATGTAAGCTGGGGAGAAGGAAAGAGGGAGAGAGGAATCTTAAGCAGGCTCCACACTGTCAGCGCCGAGCCCAACATGGGGCGCAATCCCACAAACCCAACCATGAGATCATGACCTGACCTGAAATCAAGAGTTGGATGCCACCCAGGTGCCCCAGTACAATCTTTCAATGAAGCATAAAACACACTCACTAACAGACTCAAATTTGTCTTTAGTGTCTTTATAAGACAAAAGTAGGTAAATATGTACTCACTATTTTATCTTATTTACACTTAAAAATTTTTTTTAATGTTTTATTTGTTTTTGAGAGAGAGGAGATAGAATGTGAGCGGGTGACAGAGAGAGGGAGACACAGAATCCGAAGCAGGTCCGGGCCCTCAGTTGTTAGCACAGAGCCTGATGCGGGGCTCAGACTCAGGGACCGTAAGATCATGACCTGAGCTGAGGTCAGACGCTTAGCCATCTGAGCCACCCAGGCACCCCTACACTGTTTATTTACTTTTCTTAACAAATATGCTTAGACCACCCACAAAACTTCATGAGGAATTAGATAAAGTCAACCATTATATTGTTTTTGTTTTGTTTTATTTTGTTTTGTAACAAAATAAACTTTTGTTACAAATTTTGCAACAGAGATACTATGAACTTATGTGACTTTAAAAAAAAAAACATTTATTTTGAGAGAGAGAGTGTGTGTGTGCATGGGTGCAGGTCAGGGAGGGACAGAGAAAGAGAATGGGAGAGAGGGAAACCTAAGTAGGCTCCATGCTGTCAGCAACGTACCTGACTTGGGCTCAATCTCACAAACCACGGGATTATGACCTGAGCAGAAACCAAGAGTCGGCCACTTAACCCACTGAGCCACTTAGGTGTCCTGGACTTATCTGACTTTTAATAAACACAAGCAGAATAAAAGTTTCATATTCAATGCTGGTAACTCTAAAGATATGCCTATTTTAATTAAACCAACAACCTTACATTAGCTTCAAAACTAAATATTTCCCTAGATCATGTGAACTCAAAAGACATTTGGGTTAGTTTTTATCTTTCTGAGTTTTAGAATGCTCAATCTGTACAAGTATGTGCCTTCAAACAAACTAAATAAAGCTCTTTTACAAATTAATTTTAGCAATATCATCCAGAGGTAGAGAAAATATCTCACATTTAGAGCATACTTGGACACACACACACACAAAATACACAGACAAGATGCACACAAAATCTTAATTTTGTTTCTACTAATATTCGTGGAGAGGACATTGCAGGCTCAATTTTAAAATACTTTTCTCTATTTTTTCTTCAGTCTCAAGAGATTGTGGGCTGTAATTTACATTTTAAAGACATTATAAGATTTATAATTTCAAGGGACAAAGACAGAATATAAAAACATTTTTCTCGAGTTTCAGGGTAAATGTTATTTAAAATTTACTTTAAAAAAATACAGAACAATTTTGTTCCAATATCCCAAACTTTTATAGTATCCACAAACATTTTGAGAGGAATAGGCAAGGTTTGGAGATTGGTAAAGACAGGGGGCTTTAACTTGTTTCCAGAGTTGTATTTCTGGTTTTATAGAGATTTGTAAGATAAAGACAGCTGTTCCTAATTCCCCAAAGACCTGGATTACAGCCTGGCTATCGAGGGATTGGCCCACCTTTTAAAACTAAAATTGCTTCCTTATATCAGGGAGAATTTTAACTAAAATGGGAATGAATACATTTATGCCTCTGATAAAATCTGATAAAGCATTTTTAACAAAAGCCTTTTTTGGGGGGTACACAATTTAACTTGGCTTCTATTAGCCCCTGAATGTTGGCCTTTTGCAGACCATGTCTAGGAGGACCTTGGAAAAATTCTGGTCATCTATTTCCTCAGTGAAGGGAAGGTTGTGAATATAGTAAAATAATCTTTCTAATTAGTCTCTAATTCGGTGTGATCTTTTGAAAATAGAGGTAAAATGGCTTTTTAATTTAAAAGATCTGCTGCTGTCCAGACTTAGATTTTTTTTCATGGTGGTGGGCTGGGGTTGGGGGTCTAGGATACACCTGTAATGGACGTCGTGTAGGAATGTCTAAAGCAGGCAGAACCTGATTACAGAGCCCTGGAAGGTACGAGCAAAACAAGCTTTATTGCCAGTCTTGGATGCTTTTATTAAAGTTATTTTCTGGCTTTCAACATTTATATGAGCATCTTATATACTTAGAACTTAGAGATTAGACCAGAGTAATCTCTAAATTTTATAGGAAAAGGAAGTTAAAATAGGCAGGTGACGTTGGATCTTAAGGAGAATTAACATTGAATGTGGACATTTATTTTTGAGTTCTAAGCCTAATTTCTGTGCATTTATCTTGTCAAGAGTCCCTAAGCCTAGCTTTTATGCTAATAAGACAATTGAGAGCTCTTTATAAAATATATATATGTATATTAAAGTAGAGCCAATTTAAATGATCCATCAGCCAGCCGTTGGCAAATAGGATCTATTAATGGCAGCTCAAAGCAATAAGGCTCTTAATGGCTAAACCAAAGACGAAAGAGGTGTCCAAAGAGGGCATTGATGATGTAGCCCTCATGATCCAAAAGTTTATTTTAAGAAAGCAAAGGCCTTCATTGCACAGGCAGTGAGGCTGGTGTGCTGAAAATGGTGTCTCTGGTCTCCCACAAAAATGTCAGATGCCACCAGTCACAGACCCATTAATCTGTGACACCAGACGTATGCTTATGGAATGAGACTTTCCAGCACTACCAAGCAACAAAGGTTGAGACGACAAAGGTTCCTATGAGCTACAACCTCTTATGCTAAACACCCCTGAGTGCTGGCACAGCCAGACAGAGAGAGAGATTCTTGGATCCCCAGTCTCTTTACCTAGCCACCAACGTGCACCCTGGCAAGTGCCCCTGGCTAAGTACACCCTCCGGGTGGTGGAGACCAAAGAGAATATTCTTGCTGGTCACAAAGCCAAGGTATCAGGACATAGAACAAGACTAATGGAAAAATCTGAGAGCTTTAGCCAAGCCTTGGATAAAAACTAATACCTTGGATCCAAACTAATACCCAGGAGGGATATGCCACAGAGGGCATATTGGGGATTATTAGTTGCTTATCATGTGCCTCATTGCATGGAAGTTACCTTGAAGTTGGCAGGTGGTCTAGAGTCAATCTAACCCATTCTGTGACCAATTTATCCTACCACAGGAGTCTTGAGGTGGTGAGTGTCCTAACAGCTTTTAAGTGTTCACCCCATACCTGCTAATTTTGCAGCTTTAACTTCCAAGATGTCCCTTAGCAACAGATGACAAGCAACATGAAAGACACAACAGAGGAAAACAAAGACTGTCCCTGGGAGGAAGTAGACCAGTAACCAAACAGTATTCTAAGAAACTTAACCAAAGAGTCGCCAGACCCAAAAAACTAGTTCGACAAATATTTTCTCCTGCTAATCTAACGTAGAAAGAGAAGAAGGACTCTGACCACTCTTGCTCCATTGCCCTCCAGAGACAGAGGTTCTGGAAGGCTGACATGGTACAGAATCTTACCTTCTGCTGGCTCTATGTCAGATGCCCCACGGTCCCTCAGCTGCAGGAGTATCAGGATGAGCTATATCCAGGGAGTTGAAGTGTCCTGCTGACCATGCCAAATGTCAGGGAGCAAGACTTCCTGTCCCCTCAAGGTCTGTCTAACTGGACTAGGAAGCAAATTGACATGAGACAGGTTAATAGGAGAAAACGGAATTTCACAGTGTATGTATAGAGAATCCACAGAGACACAGAGGCAAAAATCAAGTATATATGTCGTTCTGAACCAAGGAGAAGGGGGCGGGGCCTGGGATTTTGGAGGAAAGGAGTGCACTTCTTCACAGGGCAGTAAGAAGAGACACTGATGTTTGGGCCTTAGAAGTCTGACCTGCCAGACAGATGGGTCATTCAGATAACATTTATCTCAGATAATGACCCTTATTCTGAGAAAGACCCCCGATTATGTAGAGAGGGGCGAAAGTTTCTCTTGAGCCCTTAGGGTCTCTGTTGCCATCAGCTCAAGAGTCATCTTCATGCCACAGTGGCCCATCTTGAGGAAGTCTGCCCTCTGCCCCCAGAATGATAGGAATTATCACCCTACTTTATCACTAACTGAGGCTATTGCAACTGGTAGTGCATGTTCAGCAGATTCCCTGAACCCTCTCTTCCAGGAGCCTCTCATGCTGGGAAGACCTGGGGGCCCTCAGTGGGGGGAAAGCTGTGATCCTGGGGAGCCATTAACACTGCATCAGGAGGGTAACTGCCCTTTTCCGTGGGGTGCTGCTCCTATGTCTTTGCTGCCATAGGTTACTGTCATTTCCTTCTCTGTTTTCTCATAACGCTCAATAATTAGAACCTCGGTTCATTGAAGAACTTCAAGAAGGATGCTTTAAGTGCTGCTCCATGCCAGGTGGGGTTTTATTTATTTATTTTAATGTTTATTTATTTTTTGGCCGGAAGGGGCAGAGAGAGCGAGACACAGAATCTGAAGCAGGCTCCGGGGTCTGAGCTGTCAGCACAGAGCCGGGCGTGGGGCTCGAACTCACCTGAGATCGTGACCTGAGCTGAAGTTGGAGGCTTAACGGACTGAGCCACCCAGGGGCCCCCAGGCTTTGCTTTAAATTCAAGGACTGCTGAAATGGTTGCCACACCCGTCCTCGGGAAGCTCACAGCCTAATGGGAAATACCTGTGTCCTCCTAACTACAAAAGGATCGATGGAATCCTATAGGTGGTTGGAGTAAGAAGTTAACACACAGGAAGTGGCAAAACATTTGGGAGGGAAGGTGGCAACAGAAAGGGGGAGGAGGTGACCTTTGAACGGGCCCATTCACTGGCCCTCTTAGAGGGGTAGGAGCAGAAACATTCTGGTTTTATTGTGAAAGCATTTATGGAGGGGAGAGGTGAGCTTGTGATGATGTCTCTTGATTAATCATTCCAAGTTTTGGGCTGCTTTTCCCAAGCCTGCCGATTTCTTAAACATTCATGTCACTGGTTTCGCCTTCAGTCGCCTTGTTCTCCGATGCGGCGGTTCCCAGCAGCATCAGCAGCATCTAAGCCTGGGTTAGAAATGCAAATTCTGGGGCCCCTCCCTGCCCTGGAAACTGTTGGGATTTCACCTGACACGGACCCCCAGTTGACAGCCACAGCTGTAACACACCCAAAAGTTGGGGGGCTGGGGGCTCCAGAGGCTGAGTATGATCTGGGTGGTTTCTGGTGGTTGGTCCTGGAAGGGACTGGATGGACCCTGTCGAGGTTCCTGCCTCGGCCTCCGCGTGCGGGGTTCCACACGGACAGTCACATTACGCTCCCTGCCGGGCAGTTGGTAAGGGTTGAGCTGCTCCAGCAAATAGGCGCTCCCGCGGCCCCCGGACCTGACTCACCTGCCCCCCATCTAGGCGGCCAGACCGCCTGGGAGCCCTAGCCAAGCAGCCGCAGGGCCGGCTGAGGCTACTTCTGGCCGCTAGAGCGAGGTAGCCCCCCTGGGGTCCCTGGAGCGCCGGGGACGGCAGCCCCTCCCACGCCTCCGGGGGGAGAGGACGCCTTTTTCCGGACAGCGCGGTCAGGTGACTTCGTAAGCCGAGCTTACTTCGCGGGAGCCGCGGAAGGAAGGGCGCCCAGAGGCCGCGCGGGGCGGCGACGGCTCGGAGGGCGGCGCGCGGCCATGCGGTCCCCCGCGCTCCCCGCGTCCCCCGCGCTCGGGCTGGCGCTGCAGCTGCTGCTGCTGCCGCTCGCGCCCCGCGCCGCCGCGCGCGCCCCGCGCTTCGACCCCACCTGGAAGTCCCTGGACGCCCGCCCTCTGCCCGCCTGGTTCGACCAGGCCAAGTTCGGCATCTTCGTCCACTGGGGGGTGTTCTCCGTGCCCAGTTTCGGGAGCGAGTGGTTCTGGTGAGCGCGCCCCCCTCCGTCGGCTCCGACTCCGCTCTTGTGCCCCGGCCCGCAGCCGCCGCCCAGCCTGCGGCCTCTGTCTGAGGGTCTGGGTCCCCGGTCCGCTTCGCCTGCCGCGGTGTGTTTCGGCGGCGTCCTGCACTTCCGGGTGTTAACTGTAACTCACTGGGTCAGAGCTTGGACGAACTTGGACTTTCTCTTCCGCGTGGCTGCGGGAGTCCTCAGACAGCGCAGCTCTGGCCTCTGCTTCTCGGTGGCTGCACGGCCCAGGCTGTAATTTTCACGCTCTAGCTGCAGAGCGACCCAGAGATTCATAGAGTTGTGTGGCTCTTGGGCGTCAAGTGTTGTCCATGGGGACAGACTCGAGGTCCCAACATGGTTCTGCCCTAAAGTATGGCTAAAACACAAATTATGCCTGTGGGAAACTTATGTTCATTTGGACATGCGCTGGCTCTTTATTGTTAAAATGTTACCATGTGTGGCTCTCGGAATTAAAAAAAAAGGTTCTAGAATGTCACCCTAAAGAAAATCTCTAGTTAATTAGTAGACTATTCTATAAAAAGTGCTGCACACAAAAAATTGCTCTTTAGATTTTACCTTGAGCTCTATGTAAAAATGTGCATGTAGTCTCTTACAGCTTTGAACTGTTTCACGAACCTTTCCTGATTAAATACTTCCGGTATTAAGTTCTTCAAGATGGAAATGTTATCAAATACGTACATATATAATGCTGCACACATATATAATACATTCCTATGTAAAATAAGAAAATAAATGAATATTTAACTCATACTATATACCTAGTATGCATCAAATTTAATATATACAATATATAGTAGATACAGTAGAATGTAAACTGTATATGATATTGACATTACATTGTATACATCATACTACTTTCAACAAAGAGCTTAACTTTCTGCAAGCAGTAACCTCTTTTAAAGTTTATTTCATTTATTTTGTCATTTCCTTTGCTGTTTTTTCATAATGCTCAATAATTAGAACCCCAGTTCATGGAAGGATTCAACAAGTATACTTTAAGTGCTGGTCCATGCACTTAGAGAGAGAGGGAGGGCAGAGAGAGAGAGCGAGAGGGAGGGAGAGTCCTGAGCAGCCTCCTCAGTTCAAGTGTGGAGTACAGCTCAGAACTTGAGGTCACTAACCAGGAGATCATAACCTGAGTTGGAATCAAGAGCCAGAGGCTTAACTGACCGAGCCACCAGGCCCCCAAGCAGTAACCTTTTTTATTAAGTGAGGCCGACTGGTGTAAAAGAACTGTGTAAGCTGTGAGGTGCTATTCATATACTCTTCTGAAGTCAACTTGTAAAACAAGGGACTCTTTTTCTCCACATTGTGTATTACCAGACACATTACTTAAGGCTATTATAAATCTTTGCAAGTTTTGTGCTGTAAGGCATTTTGAGTTTGTTTTTGAAATGTTTCAGATTAGCCAGTTACATAAACTAACAGATTTTCTTCCCGTCATATCAAGATATAATAAATTATACCTCATAATTTTGTTCTACCAGGAATGTTAGATAAATGCTTATTTGGTGTTGGAGAAGGATTTGATGCTCTACCAAAAATACCTAGTTTTGAGTCATATTGCTCTTTGCAGTGGTTAACTTTTCATTTTCTACCAACAAATACAGAATTGTTTGTTTTGACCTAGAACAATAAAGATACCGCTCATATAAAACTAACTAGAATGTGGAGGCACCTGGATGGCTTAGTTGGTTGGTTAAGCGACCAACCTCAGCTCAGGTCACGATCTTACGGTGCATGAGTTTGAGGTCCATGTCGGGCTCTGTGCTGATGGCTCAGAGCCTGTAGCCTGCTTTGGATTCTGTGTCTCCCTGTGTCTGCCCCTCCCCCGCCTGTGCTCTATCTCTCTCTCAAAAGCGAATGAACATTTAAAAAATTAAAAAAAGCTAACTAGAATATATTTCAGATGGTCTGGAAGTGCGTTAACCCTGTAGAAGATTCTTTAATTATTTATGGTTTCCCTTTGTGTCCCTTCTAATCTTCTGCTCCCCACCCCACCCCCCTCCAATGACTCAGGACAGTCAATGGTAAAGATGAATATATCTGGCTGTGTTTAATGGTAGTTCAACTCCAGATATAAATGATGGAGTCTTTACAGTAAATGATTCTTTTTACCGCTATTAGTGTGACATTTGAAAAGTAACTCTGGCCTATAGCAGAGAATGCCGGATCAAATTAAACAGTGATGGAAGAAAAGAAATCTCTTATCCATGTTCAACCTTCCAACTGTCCCAGTTTGTCTTTTATAGTTCCATTTAAAAAGCAAAACTGCATCATGGATCAGTTAGGAAGCTTTCACTTCAAGGTACAGAAATCCCAAATACATGATGTAATAATAGGGGCTTGTTACTTCAAGTAATGAGAAACTTAGAGGAAGTTGTCTCATGGACACAATCAAAGAACAACTATGTCTGTCATCCTCAGCCTGTTGACTTGTCCCTTCATGTCACCTGATGGCATCCAGGCATAACTTCACACAACCTTGTCCAAAGGCAGGAAGGCCTTGCTCAAAATGAATGCATAAAACAAGGAATCCTTAAATGCAGAGTCAATGTATTAATAACAGCATCTTAATGAAACTGGTGCAGCCCCTCTGGAAAACAGTGTGGAGGTTCCTCAGGAAACTAACCATAGAACTCCCCTATGATCCAGCAATAGCACTGCTAGGAATTTACCCAAGGGATCCAGAAATGCTGATGCATAGGGGCACGTGTACCCCAATGTTCATAGCAGCACTCTCCACAATAGCCAAAACATGGAAAGAGCCTAAGTGTCCATCAACGGATGAATGGATCAAGAAGCTGTGGTTTATCTATACGATGGAATACTACATGGCAAGGAGAAAGAATGAAATCTGGCCATGTGTAACAATGTGGATGGAACTCGAGGGTGTTATGCCGAGTGAAATAAGGCAGAGAAGGACAGATATCACATGTCTTCACTCATATGTGGATCTTGAGAAGCTTAATAGAAGACCATGGGGGAAGGGAAGGGAAAAAAAAATAGTTACAGAGAGGGAGGGAGGAAAACCACAAGAGACTCTTAAATACAGAGAGCAAACTGGGTGGATGGGGGTGGGGAGAGGGGAAAATGGGTGATGGGCATTGAGGAGGCCACTTGTTGGGATGAGCACTGGGTATTGTATGTAGGCTGATTTGACAATAAATCATATTCATAAAAAATAAATAAAAACAACATCGTCTTCTTAATTATATTGTTACCAACTCCCCCACTTCTTTGCTGGTGAATATGAAAGATTCATATTGTTATAGGCACGTGGTCTTCCTCTTGAAAACTGGCACTTACTTTGCAAAGGGCTAACTATCTAAAGATATAGACTACATGTTGTGATTTAGAAATGAAGAATTAAGGGCAAATAGGTGGCTGGGTTGTCTAGAATGTTCTAATTTATGAGCTGAGGGGATTTCACGGAAGGATGGTTGGAAAATGAGGAAAGTTTACATAAGCTTTCCTTAAGGCAAAGTCAAACTAATGAGGAAGTGAAAAAGAGAATCTGGGCAATATTTGAGTAAGGGGGAATTAATAAAGGGAGCTGGGGCAATTATTTCAAATGTTTATGGGCATGCCACTTACATGTTGTTTCTCTTCCTCCCTTCAGGTGGTATTGGCAAGAGAAAAAGATACCAATGTATGTGGAGTTTATGGAAAATAATTACCCTCCTAATTTCAAATATGAGGATTTCGGACCATTATTTACAGCACGGTTTTTTAATGCAAGCCACTGGGCAGATGTTTTTCAGGCTTCTGGTGCCAAATACACTGTCTTAACTTCCAAGCATCATGAAGGTAAATAAGTGCAACAGTTGCAAACACCAACAATAGTTATGAAAGGTAAAGTAGTTCTTTTAGAAGAAGAAACTGAAACACATCGTATCAGTTTTCTCTTAGGAGCAGCAGTCAAGTGGCTACTGACATTTGCCTGTAACTTAAGGGATCATATATTTCATCCTATTGAGAGGCATTAGGTTTGTAGAAAGATCATACCCTCCCCCCCCACACACACATAAAAACAAAAAGAAAGAAAAATGATCATATTTTTTATGTGTATATTTAACAGTATTTCCAAGATTTCTTTTGAAGCTACTTGAAGTGAAATGTGACTTGCAGCATGAAGTTTATAATTACATTTGCCTTCTTCCCTTTCACTGCACCTCTGTAATACATTCTGGGAAGGCTCCGCCACCATGGGGATTGTGCTGCTGAAGTCTTGTGTCATTACCAACACCATGCTGCACTGTTGGCCAACTCTTAGATAGCCAAATGGTAGGCAGTTTGCTGGTGATGAAAGTGATACAGGTCACCTGGAGGGAAGAAGATTATGGAACTGTAACTGTTCCCATAGATGGCAGAGATAGTGGAAGAATATCTGAAAGGAAACATGGTGTATGAGTCAAGGTTCTCCAGAGAAACAGAACCAATTGGAAGTCTGATGTATGAAAAGAGGTTGGTTATAAGAAACTGAGTCCTGCAGTTACGGAGGCTGAGAAGTCTGGACCCAAGAAAGCCTGAGGTATACTTGCAGTCTGAGTCCAAAGGTGGTAGAAGGTGTGAGCTCAGACAGGCTACTAGGAAATTCTTAATGAGCCTTTTATTCTGATTAGGTCTTTAAAAGATTGACTGAGGCCCGCCCACACTGGGGAGATCAATCTGCTTTACTCAGTCTACCTATTTACATTTTTTAAAAAAATGTTTTATTTATTTCTAGGAGAGAGAGAGACAGCGTGATCAGGGGAGGGTCAGAGAGAGAGGGAGTCACAGACTGAAACAGGCTTCAGGCTCTGTGCTGACAGTCATCACAGAGCCCGATGCGGGGCTTGAACCCACGAACCGCGAGATCATGACCTAAGCGAAAGTCGGACGCTTAACTGACTAAGCCACCCAGGCGCCCCTACATTTTTTTTAAGTGTTTTATTTTTGAGGGAGAAAGAGGGCACAAGCAGGGCAGGGGCAGGGAGAGAGAGAGGGAGACACAGAATCTGAAGCAGGCTTGGGGCTCTGAGCTATAAGCACAGAGCCAGACGTGGGGCTTGAACCCATGAACCATGAGATCATGACCTGAGCTGAAGTTAGACAGTCAACTGACTGAGCCACCCAGGTACCCCTATTTTTTAATTAACTTTTTAAATCAGTCTAGCTATTTAAATAATCTTGGGGTACCTGGGTGGCTCAGTCTGTTAAGTGTCTAACTCTTGATTTCAGGTCAGGTCATGGCCTTGTGGCCCAGCCAAGTTGACACATAAAATTACCCATCATAGTGGTCCTACATTAATAGGATAGTTTCCACCCATTACCATTCCAGGATCCAAAAGATGAAGGGAGCATCAACAAATTGTTACTGTCCCAACTACATGTTAATTCATTTGATGATTGCCTTTACGTGACCATTTTTGCCTTGGCATAAGAAATTCTGCCACAGTATTTTCTACAAGGGTGGAGAGGGAAATAGGAGGACAGAACCAGACCAAAAATCTGTAATCATCTTCAGATACTTTTCCCTTTGGCCACATTCAGGTGGCTTCATGATTTTCTCCTATAGATGTTTCTCCTACTGAGGTGGATATTTAGAAAGTGTATGTTTTTGTGAACATGTTGATTTCCCGATGTCTAGGTAAACTCTCTAAGCTGTATGGCACAAAGTATTACATGGGCACATTTTGTTTTAAAACATTTTGTGTTATGGGGCGCCTGGGTGGCTTAGTCGGTTGAGCGTCCGACTTTCGCTTAGGTCATGATCTCGCGGTTCGTGGGTTCGAGCCCCGCGTCGGGCTCTGTGCTGACTGCCAGCTCAGAGCCTGGAGCCTGTTTCAGTCTGTGACTCCCTCTCTCTCTGACCCTCCCCTGCTCACGCTGTCTCTCTCTCTCCTAGAAATAAATAAAACATTAAAAAAAAATTAAAAAAAAAATAAATAAATAAAACATTTTGTGTTAAAAACAAAACAAAAATAACTTTTTTTAGATCTTTAAAAGCATTTGTAAAAACATAATTTATAATACTTCTTTTATCCTTTATGTACAGTCACAAAGCTGTAGTTATACATCTAGAAATTCCTCCGCTGTGCCGCCACATCATAATCTATAGCAACCAGTTCTCCAGCTTACAGTAGGGTCCCATCATGGTGACAAAAAAATGTATATTGTCATGGATTCACGGAGGAACCAGGCTACTGCATAATCACGTTTTGAAGAACACAGTGTGCCTCTGGGACACCCCTGAGTTGAATGTAGTCAAATGTAAACCAGGGCAGGCAATGACCCATGAGAAACACCATACTGTTCCATCTGAATTCATGGTGGGCTACCCATCCAATAATTCTGGTAACAAAGCACTCTGAAATTGGCTCACAAATTATTATAGTAGGAAGCACATTAATTTGCAGTTTGGTCCATCTGATCATTCTGGATCAAAACTGGGAAGCGGAATAAGAGCCAGAGTTTTGCATTGCAACCTGAGTGAACATCGCAAACCTCCAACCTTGGTCAGTGATGGCTTGGGCTACCAAGTAATCTTCAGCAGTGTGTTGAGCATAAGCTATAAGCCCTCCTGCTTGATCTAACACATCCTTTCTCATTAAACAAGACATTCCTATCTCACATTTGAAGCCAGTTACATTGGCAGAGATCTAGGACCTTGGATGGGAAGTTCCAAAATATACCTGCTCTAATGTGGTAGCAAAGCCCTGTCTGTCTGCTATGTAAGGCAAAACAGAATGACTTTTAATCCAACTGTGAGGACAGATACTGAAGCCCACATCTGTAAACTTTCTTGTACTCACATTTTCAGATGTTTGTATTGCTTTATGGAAAAAGTCCTGCTGAGCTTGCTTAGGCAGGACGATCTTTCTGTGAGCTTACGTGGTGATGATGAAGCGTTAATACTGTCTGGCGTTAGATCTTGTCAAGTTGGTACATTTTGAATAGGACTTTAAATATTGCTGCTTTGAAGCTCACCACAAACATCTTTGACAAGAATGAGCCATTTTAGAACCGTTTTTTTTAAAAGTTTATTTATTTATTTATTGAGAGAGAGAGAGAGAGAGAGAGGGAGAGAGAATCCTGATGTGAATCCTGATGTGGGGCTCAATCCCACGAATTGTGAGATCATGACCTGGGCTGAAATTAAGAGTTGGACTCTTAACTGACTAAACCACCTCAAGGAGCTTATATTCTAAGAGGAAAAATACAGGAGATAGATCAAACTATGCAGTTTAAAGGGTACCCAGAATGTTACTTAAAAAAGCCTTAGTTCCACCTTGTTTAGATTCTCATTTATTTCTCATATAAAAGCAGAATATGTGCTATGGGAAGAAGTTCCATAAAGCAGTGGTAGGAGTTTTTGTGTGTCACATATACTGTTTTGGCATTTGTATAGGTAGAAATGTACTAAAGCAGATTCACATTCTTACAAAGACTCTTACTATAATTGTACAGGCTTTACCCTGTGGGGCTCAAAGTATTCATGGAACTGGAATGCCGTAGATGTGGGGCCGAAGAGGGACCTTGTCAAGGAGTTTGAGGCAGCCATTAGGAACAGAACTGACCTTCGCTTTGGACTGTATCATTCCCTCTTTGAATGGTTCCATCCACTCTTCCTTGAGGATAAGTCCAGGTCATTCCATCAGCAACAATTTCCAGCTTCTAAGACGCTGCCAGAACTCTACGAGCTAGTGAACAAGTATCGGCCGGAGGTTCTGTGGTCGGATGGTGATGGAGATGCCCCTGATGACTACTGGAACAGCACGGTCTTCTTAGCCTGGCTGTATAACCAAAGGTGGATGTACTATTATATCGCCATGGTGACCCCAAATGTCCCTCATACATGTATAATGTTTCAATTCCCTTGTTTTGTGAAATATTCTCTTTTGGGCTTATCTATGGTGTGAGGCAGGGGGAAATCATTGTAAATAATGCTGATTAGATATATCAGGTCTTCTAATGTTTATTTTTGCGAGAGAAAGAGAAAGAGAGAGAGAGGCAGAGAGAGGGGGACAGAAGGTCTGAAGTGGGCTC
The DNA here is from genome assembly GCA_017311185.1 of Proteles cristata cristata. Lineage (NCBI taxonomy): Eukaryota > Metazoa > Chordata > Mammalia > Carnivora > Hyaenidae > Proteles > Proteles cristata. The sequence continues at coordinate 120,930 of JAESUZ010003484.1, read as the reverse complement.
TGTGCTGGCAGCAAAGAGCCCAATGTGGGGCTCAAACTCATAAGCCATGAGATCATGATCTGAGCTAAAGTCAGACACTTAACTGATTGAGCCACGCAGGCATCCCTAGATATATCAGTTTTTACTCAAAGTAATCTGTCAGTAATTAAGACTTACAAATCAGGAGTCAAATACAACTCAAGAGTCTGATTTTGAAATCACTAAAAACCACCAAAAATTTGAAATCACTGGAAAAAAAAAGATAAAATCACAGAATCAAGAACTTTGAAGATGTTAATTTTATAGGTTTTCCCCTTTCCCCTGCTGAGACAATTCATCCCTGTGATTATGTGCTTTTCAATTCCTCTAATGGCTTCTTTTCATCTTCCCCTTTGGTATCTTTGGTGCTCAGTCCCTGTCAGCCTTGTCTGCCTCCTCTTTTCCTGCATCAAGCACCACTGTTGCTTCTTCACCTGTTGATTTCTAGCATGTTCCATCCAGACTGCCCCATTAGAACAGGGGGTTCTGGCTGAGCTCCTCTATTAGGCTTGAACCTTGTGACCAAATTTATATTTGTAACTAGGAAATACTTGGTGTTGTGCTATGAAGTCAGGGAGCGGTGTACTTGCGTTCCCTGGACACACGAGGGGTGTGCATACAGATACTCTGGAAGTTCTTAATACTTAAGGCAGCAGTTTGCCCAGGTACGTTCAAGGGGAAAGACTGGGAACCATCCACTTCAGTTTGTAAATCAAACTGTCTCTTCTAAGTGGAGAGGTGCAGGAGCTACCCACCTGCTGTGATAATACCATTGTGGGGATTATTTCATGCCACCATGCATTCCATGATGGCAACAGTCAACCTTCTGGGGATTTTTCAACATCAGGTACAATTGTAAGAGAAAAGCTAGAATATGTATGAGATTATTTGGTTATAGGTGAGAAGAATGTTTAAAAAAATTTTTTTTAATGTTTATTTTTGAGAGATAGAGAGAGAGAGAGAGAGAGAGAGAGCACAACCTGGGGAGGAACAGAGAGAGGGAGACAAGGAATATGAAGCAGGCTCCAGGCTCTGAGCTGTCAGGACAAAGCCCAATTTGGGGCTTGAACTCATGAGCTGTGAGATAACGACCTGAGCTGAAGTCAGATGCTCAGCTGACTGAGCCACCCAGGAGTCTTTATTTATTTATTTTTTTGAGAAGAATGTTTTGAGTGTTAAGTTCATTTCTGGCTATCATTCATAATATGCGGGAGAAGGAGCTTCATATAACAGTATGATACTCTTTTAAGTGCTGTATGTGTTGGGTACTAGGCTAGGGCTAGGTGTTTGACATAAATTCTTTTTTCTTTCTTTTTTTAATGTTTATTCATTTTTGAGATACAGAGAGAGGGCGTGAGTGGGGGGGATGGGGAGAAAGGGACTCACAGGATCTGAAGCAAGCTCTGGGCTCTGAGCTGTCAGCACAGAGCCCGATGTTGGGCTCGAACCCACAAACCACAAGACCATGATATGAGCCGAAGTCAGACCCTTAACCGACTGAGCCACCCTGGTGTCCCTACATAAATGATTTCTGATCTAAGAACAGATGAGATTATTCAGAGGAGTTAGGTCACTCATGCTGGGGCAGGGAGCTCAGAAAGTGACCAAGCCCAGACTATAGCCCACCCACGGATATTTGGCTTCAAAACTATGGGCTTTGCTCTATGCTATTTATGCTATGATTATTTCTCAGGAGGGAATTTCAGTTCGATTTCTTTTCAGTGACATTTCCTTTTATGTAAAATATTTTATTTTTTGTTTAAAAAATTATATTTCAGCCCTGTTCGGGACACGGTTGTCACCAATGACCGTTGGGGAGTTGGTACCATCTGTAAGCATGGCGGCTATTACACCTGCAGTGATCGTTACCACCCAGGACATCTTCTGCCTCATAAATGGGAAAACTGCATGACAATAGACAAGTTTTCCTGGGGTTACAGGAGAGAGGCCAGACTCAGTGACTACCTTACAATTGAAGAACTAGTGAAGGTACCGTAAAATGTCAGGTGACTATTAAGGTAATATTTTTAATTGTGTGGATGTGTGAGAATTATGTTTTATAATTTGTAGAGCTCCGGGGACTGTAAACACAGGATACTATTCTATGTTCTGTGTTTGATCTTCTGGACAGTGGTTACATATGCGTGTGTAAGCACACAAACACAACGTATTATTAACACATTGACGATGGAGTTGTTTCATCTACCTAAGAACTTTATTCTTAATTTTTTTTAGGAACTTGTAGAAACAGTTTCATGTGGAGGAAATCTTTTAATGAATATTGGGCCCACACACGATGGCACAATTCCTGTAATTTTTGAGGAGCGATTGAGGCAAATGGGGACCTGGCTAAAAGTCAATGGAGAAGCTATTTATGAAACCCACCCCTGGAGATCCCAGAGTGATGTCACCTCAGATGTGTGGTAAGTTATTCTTATTACCAAGAACTATTTGATGGAGGAAAGCATCTAAAATTTCTGAGATACAAAGAGAAAAGTAGGATAAAAAAAGAAGTTGGAGGCATGCCTATTATACAAAGCACTTTCCAAACTTTATTTACTCTAGAAGAAATCAGCATGTGCTTGAACACTTATTGTTTATCCAGTCAAGCTTAAACCCTATCTAGAAACTTCCTAAGCGTGGGCAAATTTTGGTGAAAAAAGTCAGCTCTTATAAAAATCATAAGCCATTCAGAAAAATGAAAGATGCTGAGTGGCTAATCCAAAAAGAAGACTTTGATTTAGTCATTTAATTCTCATTTCTGCAGATGCTCCATCAAAACTGGCAAGGAAGAGGTGCCAAAAAAATATTTAAAATCAGTCCAAATAATAGCATTATTTTAATTCATAAAAACCTGATAATTTGTTCATATTATTCTAATAAATCTAAACCTGAAGGTTTTTTTATTTTTTTTAATTTTTTAAAATATTTTTTAAATTATTTTTATTTATTTCTAGGAGAGAGAGAGAGAGAGAGAGAGAGACAGCACGAGCAGGGGAGGGTCAGAGAGAGAGGGAGTCACAGACTGAAACAGGCTCCAGGCTCTGAGCTGGCAGTCAGCACAGAGCCCGACGCGGGGCTTGAACCCACGAACCGTGAGATCATGACCTAAGCGAAAGTCGGACGCTTAACCGACTAGGCCACCCAGGCGCCCCTGAAGGTTTTTTTAAAGAGCATTTTTTAAAAGTTTATTTTTGAGAGAGAGAGAGAGAGCGAGCGAGCGAGCGAGCATGAGCAGGAGAGGCGAGCAAAGAGAGAGGAAGACAGAGGATCCAAAGCAGGCTCTGTGCTGACAGCCCACAGCCCATTGTGGGGCTCAAACTCACAAACTGTGAGATCCTTACCTGGGCCGAGGTCAGAGCCTAACCGACAGCCACCCAGGTGCCCCTAGAAGCTTCTTTTGACTGATCTGTTTACACCCATCCTTGCCCCTTTCATCTTTCTGCCACAAAACCTTTGAAATAATAAAGTCAGGTTATGTCACTCCTATGCTCAAATTTCTCCAATGGCTTCTGGTCTTTGAGAACAAGCCAGATCTTATAGAGAGGCTTACAAGGTCCTATAAAAACTGGCTCCTTGCGGTCTCTGGTCTTGGTTGCCATCATGCTTTCCCTCACTTTCTCTCCTGCCCTTCTTGCTGCTATGTCAGCAGGTCAAGCAGATGCTTGCTTACTGTGCTCTCTTCCTCTGGACACTCACATTCTTCAGGTCTCCTCAAAGCCACGTCCTCAAAGAGGTCTAATGGACTATTAGATTGAAAATAACCACCACATCCCTCCTTTCCAACCTTGCATGCTCTGTTCTCACCTGGCTTCAGTTTTCCCCATAGGACTTAATCATTGCTTACTTATTCTAATTTTTCCACTACCACATAAGCTCCATAAGGACAGGGACTGTGTTCAGTGCTGTGTCTCCAGCTCTAAAACAGTGATTAGCATTTTAAGATTTCAATAAATGTTAAAAAATTAAGAATGAGTGAGTTCTGTTTTCTTTGTCTAGAACTTACTCTTACCTTTTCTCCTTTTTTCTCATTCACCCTCTAAGTCTCAGATGAAATGTCAGCTTCTTAGGGAGGCTTCTGCTCATGGTCTAATCTTTTTTTAATTAAAATTTCTTTAAAATGTTATTTATTTTGAGGGAGAAAGATAGAGTGCAAGTGAGGGAGGGGCAGAGAGAGAGGGAGAGAATTCCAAGCAGGTTCTGCGTTGTTAGCATGGAGCCCAATGCAGGGCTCAAACCCACAAACCACAGTGAGATCATGACCTGAGCCTATGAGAAGTAAATGAGATGATTTGTTTTCAGAAATACCAAATATGTGTGCCTGGGTGGCTCAGTCGGTTAAGCGTCTGACTTGGGCTCAGGTCATGATCTCACGGTTCGTGGGTTCGAGCCCCGCGATGGGCTCTATGCTGACTGCCAGCTCAGAGCCTGGAGCCTGCTTCGGATTCTGTGTCTCCCTCTCTCTCTGACCCTCCCCTGCTCACACTGTCTTTCTCTCTCTCTCGGAAATAAATTTTTAAAAAAACATTAAAAAAAAGAAATACCAAGTAAAAGCTGTGCTATCTAGTTACCAATAGGTTTACAACCCATTGGAAATATGCACCTCTCCAGTGAAGTCCCAAACCCTTAGACACTTCACTTCCTGATTCTTCTTCCCTTCTCCTTTTCACAGGCTTATTTTTCACAGGTTTTGCAATGGGCATGCGCCAATGAACTGAAGTGTCTGGGTCACCTCAAGGAATGTACATTTGTTCCAATCAGACTACTTTTTGCCTTACGTGAGCATAGGTGACTTCTGTAAGGCTGTAACCTCTGTAGTACTCAGCAGATCAGGAATCAGGGGAGGGACTTCATGCTAGCAGATAAATTGCCTGCTGTAATTCCCTGGAGTGTGCCTGTCTGTCACACACCCAGTCTTGCAAGAATGTTGATTAAAGCCTTGCTATACTGTGCTCAGAGTCTCCCAAGTTCCTCCTTTGCTTGGGTCAGTGGGCTTGTTTCTCACAGAGCTGAAATCAAGAGTCAAGAGTCGATCACATAACTGACTGAGCCACATAGGCACCCCACTGATGGTCTGATCTAAGAGATCCCTTGATTATAATCTTTCAATTTCCTTTTCTTTTCTTGTGCTTGTCAAAACTCACACTTTGACATTATTTATGTGATTATTGACTGTCTGCCTTCCTCACTCTAGTCTTAAGTTCCATTAAGAATAAGAACTAAGTGTTTTGTTTCCTGTTGTATCCCTAACACCTCAGTACGTGGCCCAGCATTGACACATACATATTTTTTGATGGAGGAATATAAAGATTTGGATCAGCAGGTGGAAAGCCATTTACTCCTGGATCTTACCTTCTTTGCTCATAATTCCATCCTATTTCCAACTCCATGGGTACAGTCTGATGAAGAGTAATATTAGAAAAGTCTTTGTTATTTTTAGTAGAGGGAAAGTGGGGGAGGGAGGTGCTATGATATTATGATTTATGATAATAAGTATATATTTGGTCTGGTCTCCATTTCTGCCACAGAGCTCCTTAAACTCTTGGAATTTCCTAAGTGACAAGAACTATACAGATGTCTTTGCCTATGTTAATGAGGTGACTTTTCAACTTCACCAAGGGTGAGGCTGGTTGCTTGGAGACTTCAGTCCCACCCCCCACCTCCAGGTTGAGGAGAGAGGCTGGAGGCTGAATCAGTCACCAGTGACCAGTGACTTTAATTAATCATAACCATGTAACGAAGCCTCCATAAAACCCAAAAGGACCAGGTTCGGAGAGCTTCAGCATTGTTAGGAGAGTGGTGTGCCTGGAAAGTTCATGGGAGCTCCATGCCCTTTCCCCATACCTTGCCCTATGTGTCTCTTTCTTTTGGCTGTTTCTGAGTTTTTTAATCCTATTATAATATCCTGCCAGTAAGTAAGATGTTTGTGTGAGTTTTGTGAGCCGCTGTAGAAAATTAATTGAACCCATGGAGGAGGTTGTTGGAACCTCCCATCTATAGCTGGTGGGTTAGAAGACCAGGTGATACCTTGGACTTGTGATTGGTGTCTGAAGTTGAGTGGTGCAGGTTAGCAGTCTCGTAGGACTGAATCCTTGACCTGTGGACTCTGACACCATCTCCAGGTAGATTGTGTCAGAATTCAGTTGAATCGTAGGACACCCAGCTGGTGTCAGAGAATTGCTTGGCGGGGGTGGGGAACGCCCTTCAGCCTCCAAAAGATACATTATAATTGGGAACCCCTTTTGGGTGCTTTTTACTCTATCATGGAGCTATTTTTCCTTCCCTCTATTAATGAAGATATGGGTAAATATTTACTGCATGAAAGTATCTCTGTAAAACAATTCCATACCTGACACATAAGAAATATTACTCTGCTTCCCTCCCCACCGCCTTTTAACCAGGTACACATCCAAACCTAAACAGAAACTGGTCTATGCCATATATCTTAAATGGCCCACATCAAGACATCTGTTTCTTGGCCAACCCATTGCTACTTTGGGGGCAACAGAGGTAAGGAGATTTTATCTTTATTGTGCTTTTAAATTGCTAGCTACCTTATCCTAGTGAAAAACAGGATGAAACTTTGAACTTCAAGGAGAGCCCTACATATGTTCCTTTTATACCTCATGAGAGTATGGGTTTTCCCTACTACATCCGAAAGCAGAGCATTCCTATAAAATCTTTCGTAAGCTGAAATGGTGTAAAGCAAAGAAGCAATTACCATTAACTTATGTGGAAATGTTTTTGAACAGTCCAGACCCCCACAGTAACCTCTCTCAGAAGAGGTCTTCTGAAACCTTAGAGCACATCTTGCTAACGGATGCACAAAATGAATGGAGACAAAGCACAGATGCTCACAGACTCAGTGCAAAGCTATGGCAGCTGGATGGTGAGATGCTGAGTGGAGGAAGGAACCTGAGGTTACCTCTCGCTGCTGCTGGGGGTACACACTGCCTCTAAAACAGCTCTCTGCAAAACAAACACTAAATGCTATTTTACTTTTTGCCTTTTTTTGTAAAAGTGAAAATCCTCTTTAGATTTCTTTCAGTTACAAAAACAGGTACTACTGTAGGCCTTTTATGAAAGTGAAGGGATATAACACAGACTAGTTGGGGATACCTGTAATTTTAAAATGAATTTCATCAATGGCAATGTTTGGCCAAATCTTGGAAAATTTTCTTTTGTTTCCCAAAAAACTAAACTTCTAAAACAGCTCTAATATCTCCACACATATCAATGTAAAATAGATACTATTTTTTTATGGTTATGTTATGTTCTTCAAGTTCTGCATACACCCAAAATGATTCCGGTATTTATCCATAAATAAATGAGGAAAGCAAATTAAAGTTCTCTCTCAGACATCCATTCTAGAATATGCCTGGATAAAAGTAAGATGTTGTAGTCATACTATTTTAAGGTCATTAAGAAAATCTGGAGGAAGTTAATCTAACAGTTGTAGCCAACAGACCTGGCACTGAGTTCATTTTGATATATTTTATAGCTTGCTTTTAAAGAAACGATTTCCTTGGACATAGATCGTCCATATGCTTCTCCTTGTATCATCTTTCCATATTTCATTTCTAAACTGTAGTCAGTCTGGCAGAAAGGAAGATGGAATTAAGATTCAATGTTTAATTACAGCTTAGTGGCCTGGGTATGACATGATCTTTTTGTTTTATCTACATTTTGTTTGGCCCCCATTGACTGTTATCTTAAAAGTTCATGGGTTTTGTTTTTGTGTTGCTCTACATGATAGGCAAAGTTTTTTGGTTCAAAATAACCATAGATATGTACAAAACATTTTAAAATCCATTTAATGTAAGACTAAGGATATAAAACAATTACAGTAATAATTGATCAGACTTATGTATTGTTGATCAGTTACTGGAAAATCTGGGGAGGAAGGGTAGATTCCTAGATAAGGGACATTCTATACAAGAACTACACAAGTCTTACATTGGGCAGATTGGTCCTGTCATTTTCCCGGATTCTCTTTTCAGTGTTTTCCCTACTCTAACACTATTCAGCCTTTACAGTTCTTCTCTTCCAACTCTTGCACGCTTTTATTTGAGAGGAATATAAGACTAAGATACATATATGCACTCATTTGGATCAAAGGTTAAAGTAGCTTGTGAACCACTAAATAAAACCAAAAGCTGAGTTTCCTGTCTATAGTGCTTTAAAGAAATACCAGCCACTCTTTCTGAATCAAGTGGATGAGTCAAAGAGATACATTTGAAGACATTTGTATGTTTCTAATTTCAGATTAAACTACTGGGACACGGACAGCCACTTAACTGGACTTCTTTGAAGCCAAATGGCATACTGGTAGAACTGCCACATCTCACCTTTGATCAGATGCCCTGTAAATGGGGCTGGGCTCTAGCACTAACTAATGTGATCTAATTTGCAGCAGAGTGGTTCATGCTGCAGGTACATTGAAGACCAGAAAATATCCGGTTTCCATAATTGTAGCACAGAGAGAAAGCAAATGTAAAATTGGTCAAGATAAGTCAAGTATTAAGTAAGAAATTCAGCCCTTTCTCCTCTTACTCCTTATGTTTTTCCTACATTACCCACGTAATTGTTTTACGTCTCCAGTGTACTTTGCCATTGCGGTCTCTTCACATTGAATTTATTTCCATATGTGATTAAGAGGTGGAAATTTTTGTTTTATGGTAGCTAAGAACTGGTGATGGTAAGAACCGAATTATGTCTCCTGAATTGTGTCTCAAATTCCTATGTTGAAGTTGTAGCCCCCAATGTGACTGTATTTGAAGACAGAGCCTTTGAAGAGGTAACTAAGGTTAAATAAAGTCATAAGAGTAAGAACCTAATCTAGGATGACTGGTGTCCTTATAAGAAGAGAGGGAGATGCCAAGGATGCAAGCACACAGAGAAAGGCCAAGAGAATGAAGAGAGAGGGCAGCATCTGCAAGCCAAGGAGAGAGGTCTTCAGACAAAGCCAACCTGCAGACACACTGGGCTCTCAGCCTTCAAATTGTAAGAAAATAAATTACCGTGGTTTAAGCCACCCAGTCTGTAGTATTTTGTATGGTGGCCCTAGCAGACTAATATAGATGGTGGGGAAATAGTAAATTTGGCCTAATACATACGTCCAGTGCTCATAGTAATTGCTTTTTTTAATAAAAAAATTTTTTTTCCTGTTGGTAATAAAACTGATATGGATTTACCGTAGGTATTTTAAAACATATGAAAATGCTCAAAGTATTTCAGAAATGCTAAAGTCATTGTTTAGATCACTATTATTACTGTTTTAGTACATATTCTTTCAGGTTTTTTGAGGGAGTGGAGGGGAATGGGATTGGACATATGGGCGAATTTTGTAGGTGAGCTCATTTGAGCTCCAATTTAAATTAATAAATATGTTTCCTACATTTGTCTTCAAGCAAACTGAAGTTGAAAACCTAAGTTGAAAATTAGAAATTCTATTTAAATCTTCCCTAAGAATGAAGCAAAATAATGAAGCAACAATAATAATCATTTTAATGTGAATTAAAAAAAACACTGATTAGAGAACTCGTTCTTCTCAACAAAAGAAGTTTAATATGGCCTCTCCTTTCGTCACATTAGTCAAATGCAGACGTCTGTTTCTAAAAAAAATGCTTCCAGTAGAGAATGGAATAAAATACTATTCATATTTATTTCCTAAAATCACAGTAAAGTTGAAAACCTTTCAAAAAATTTCTCATTGTTGAAGTTCCTAAAACAAACCATGCTAAGGTATTTACATAAATAAGTATGTTAATAGTTCTAAATCCCAATTAATATTTTATTTGAGATCCAACTTGGACAGATTTATATGATCCCAAAGACTAGACTAAGAAAAAACAAAAGAGGAGTAAAACCCAAACAAACCCAAGTAAACAGTGTTACAAGAATATTATCATAAAAGTAGGGTCATTTGTTTGTTTCAGAAGTGTAATTCTGAGACTGAACTCTGTCAACCACTTAAATTCCTACCTTGTCCATCTTTACCTTTACAAATTGATAATAAAGGGAAAAAAACAAATATTTAAGCAAATTATAGGGTTTAGTGACTTAGTAGCTATGAAGGAGCTACATGACAAAATACAGTTTAGCATTCCAAGGTTCTGATAAAATGCTTTTAACCCAACTCTTAAAAAAAATATGACCTCAGGGGTGCCTGGTTGGCTCAGCTGATTAGGCATCCGACTTCAGCTCGGGTCATAATCTCATGTTTTGTGGGTTCGAGCCCCGTATCGGGCTCTGTGCTGACTGCCAGCTCAGAGCCTGGAGCCTGTTTCAGATTGTGTCTCCCTCTCTCTCTGACCCTCCCCTGCTCATGCTGTCTCTCTCTCTCTCTCTCTCTGAGAAATAAATAAAACATTAAAAAAAAGAAAAAAATATGACCCCAAATTTAAATTTATTTAAGGTATATCTTGCTTATATATAAAATGTACTGTAGTGGAGTTTCATAACAAGGATTTAGAAATATTCCAGCAAGTTCTTAGAATTATTTGTGGTATGAGGGCGAGAATTGTAGTAAGGATAATTAAAAATCAGATCTCTCATTAACTATTTTAAGCCAATAGTTTTTATCCTCCAATCAAATAACCCTTTTCCCAGTGTTATTAAATAGGTACAAAATGGCCTGATTTGAATTTCAGTAATCTCTGGCTTTCCTTTAATGACTAGAGAAATACTGAAGGCAAACCAAACTAGATTATTAGACTGAATAGTCTAGATGTTGATTTAAAAAAATTTTTTAAATGTTTATCTTAGAGATAGAGAGAGTGGAGAGAGAGAAAAAGAGAGGGAGAGGGAAGGTATGTGTGTGTGAGCAGGGTAGAGGCAGAGAGAGAGGGACAATTCAAAGCAAGTTCCAGGTTCCACATTGTCAGCATGGAACCTGATGTGGGGCTCGAACTCATGAACCATGAGATCATGACCTGAGCTGAAGTCAGATGCTTTACCAACTGAGCCACCCAGGTACCTCTAGATGTTGATATTTTAAACATGGATATCACTTTAATAAGATTCTATCTCATTTTCTTTTTTCTTTTTTTAAATGTTTTATTTATTTCTAGGAGAGAGACAGAGAGAGAGACAGCGTGAGCAGGGGAGGGTCAGAGAGAGAGGGAGTCACAGACTGAAACAAGCTCCAGGCTCTGAGCTGGCAGTCAGCAGAGAGCCTGACGCGGGGCTCGAACCCATGAACCATGAGATCATGACCTAAGCAAAAGTCGGACGCTTAACTAAGCCACTCAGGCGCCCCCATCTCATTTTCTTATGAGTGTCATATTCAGGCAACACATTACTGTAAAAGTTTAGGCTATTCAAATAAATATGAATCAGGACAACAGAAGATAAGACAGATGTTTTATCTTCTGTTCAAGTTTGTAAATGAATGATCTGGTTAGATAAAATCTTCCTATCTTCCAAGCAAATAAGATAACATGTTTATATATACACGGTAACAAACACATTTATACAAGTTTGACGGTAACAAACACAAAGTTTGACGGAGAAAAAATATAAGTAGTTTTAAGTAATCTCCATTTAACCAATTTACTGGTAAATTGATGCTCTTTCTTTCCTTGGAAAAGCATACTGATTGGTGCCTAGGGCAGGCTGCAGGCCTTCAGTTGGTAAGGCTTCTTAGTTTGGTGCACGCTTCACTTTGATTTCTACTTGCTGTAATCTATGTTTACCAAGTTGAGTACTGTTTGTTACTATAGTGGGTTGAAGAGTATTCTTCAACAATTCATGTCCATCTGGAAGTTCAGAAGGTGAGCTTACTTGAAAATGGTGTCTTTGCAGATGTAATGAAAGTAAGTGTTGAGACAAGATCAAACTGTATGTGGGTGGGTCCCAAATGAGGGTAATCTTAAAAGAGAGAAGCCTCATGAAGACAGGCAGAGATCGAAGTTGGCTGCTAAAAGCCAAGGGACCCCGGGGCCACCAGAAGCTGGGAGAGTCAAGAAAGGACTGACCAGTTTTCCCTAGAGCCTTCAGAGGGAGCCTGGCCCTGCTGACACCTTGATTTTGGATGTCCAAAATCAAGAATAGTGAGAGGATAAATTTCTGTTGTTTTAAGCCACTCAATTAGCAATAATTTGTTATAGTGGCTCTAGGAAATTAATAGTTACCAAGCAAACTGATTATGGCAGTTGAACTTGTTATCATGAGTATATAAACTGATGATTTGAGTGTGAAGAGCTGTAGGTTCTGTGAAAACCAAGCTGAACGCTAAAAAGACTTGATAAAAAGTGTTGTATTTTTAGGGGCGCCCAGCTGGCTCAGTTGACGGAGCACGAGACTCCTGATCTCAGGGTTGTGAGTTAGAGCCCCATGATGGGGGTAGAGATTCCTTAAAAATAAAATCTTTAAAAAAAAGTGTCTTGCTTTATTAAAATTAAAGGTATTGGTTAATTAATTGTGGGCAAAACAGTTCTAAAAGATTGGAGGAAAATATAGCAAAAACCTACAAGAATTCTGTACTGGTGGCTCACAATTATATGATGTAATGTAGTACACGTGATCTGCACAAGGAGTTAGAGGGTGCCTGCGAGCAGACTCATACACAGGTAAAAAAAGACCTGGCCCCTAGATTAAATGACTGGCAACTAAAGAATATATTTTAAGTTAAAATATCTAAGAATAACTTTCTTGTGTGTGATAGATACCCTGCTTTAAGTGGCCTTTGGATTAACCAAACAACTAGGTGCCAGACAAGAGGGCTCCTATTGTACTAGCTAAAGACAACTTTGTCATACCTAAGGGCAATTAGCCTCAAATGTGTGTGGTTTTTACCTTGTCATCTCTTCAACTGCCACAACTCCACAGATGCAGGTGACTCCACGTGAAAATTTTCGGCTGATCGAATTTTGATCCTTTTTTTTTTTTTTTTTTTAAACAAGGCCACACCTGTTCAGTCTCAAATATTCCTTGGATGAAATCCTGGGTTAATACTGCTGGAAGAGATGCAGGCCCTATTACATACACACTCATTAATTTTCCAAAATGCAGTTTTTCCACCACCCTGTTAGAAAATAACATCACTATTTTCTGTCAAGTTTTGAACAGAAGTGTTTGCTACCTTCAACACTTTTACATCTGTTTTTTACTTTTTTAAACATTGTGGACATAGACTCCCTAGCAGTGGACTCTGGGCCCAGCCTGGCCTTAGAAGAGACTTCATTTTCCACCTTCTACTACACAGCTAGATGTCATGTTGGAGGAACATAAAGTGATGTCACTGACAATATTCTTACGTTACTGAAAATATATCTAATACATAGATGATATGCAATGATTAATTTATTTCTGCCTAACTGCCCTTATAAATACAGAATATAGATTTACTAAAGATGATGATGAACTGTCTCTTTTCAGAAGGGAATGCTACTCATTTTTTCTAAACATAAAAGCTAACGCATCAATTATATTACTAGTTAAAATAAAACTTGAAAACTAGCATATTCTCCCAAAATAACAGCAAAAATGCTATAGGACAAATAATGGCTGTAAAGTATTAACTCAACAAAAACATATTTTACTAAAATATTTTATTGCAATAAGATATTTACTGTGCTCAAAATCAATACAAAGTAAGTTATTAAAATTATTTACATACAAATACTGAAACCACATAGCTAATAATAGCTGCTGAGTAATAACAACAGCACAATTTCAGCCTCTAAATCAAATACGTAATTTTCTAAGGATTATTAACAATGGTAAAGAAAAAAATTACTGATCATGGTTGTTAAATTCACTGATTTCCATAAAAAGACATGTCCTTCATCAGGGTTGTCTAAGGTAAATAATTTATTCCTTTGAAGAGTAACTGGAGAAAAATCTGATTCATTCATGTATATTACAGTCCAGTGAACTTTACGATTTAGTAGTACATTTTCTAAACTTCATACCTATTTCTCAAACAGATTTTTCCTTTGTATAAATGTCAGTGTATACTATATTTCATATTCTATATAAAAAAAAGTATCCACATAAGTTTTTTGTCAGTTTGGAAGTAATATCCATGGTTGTAACAAAGTATTAACAATTCTGATATCTGCACTGTGTACACTCAGATACGCCCACAAAAACTAGTCTGTGGATGACTTTAAAAAAATATATTAAGATGCCAAATAAATCTATTTTATTACGAAATGAAGACTTTGATTAAGAATATATTTTTATTAGGCAATTTGGTAACAAATCATTACCCTACATATAGTTGAATTATTCAGTGTATTTTTAAGAGTAAATGAATTCCATTGTAGTTTTTCTTGAAGGAAAGGAAATCATTTCTCCAGTTGTTGAGGAGTACTAAAAGCTTCATACACATTAGCAGCAAAGTCTTTCACTTGCTCCATCATCAACAGATCCTAGCAAAGATGACAATAAAACATTACAGTTTGTAAGAAGTATAGGTAATTTGAATCCATTTCTGCAATCAAGCAATACATTTAGCTTTAAGTTTTGTGGCATTAAGGCCAAGAAGAAAATCACTTAATGAAAGGAGTATTTTTTCTTATAATAAATTGTAGGAGATATTTATTGTTTAGGTTATTGTGTAAGAAATGGTGGGTATGATAAGATTTCAAGTGTGACTTCGAGAAGAAGACCCAAAACAGTCTTCAAACAGACCTGTGTGTGCCACATGCTAGGTAAATATATGTTGAATAAACGATTCAAATACTAAAGATACAAGTGTAAAGGTACATTGGCTGGAAGCTGACATAACATGGTTGTAAGTTATATTACTTTTTAGAAGATCTAACATAGAATATAGGTAGCATGTCATATATTATGCATACACAAACATAAACTACATATATATACTTCAGAACAAGTGTTCTTAAGGGATTTGTGAACATAAAAATAAGAATTACATTTTTATTTTCATTAACCTTTAAAATCTAGCATTTCTTTCAATTATGAGTTTGACAACCAACTGTGACAGCAGTAGCATGGCCTATGCATTTGTCTTCAGTGGAAATCAGACATTTTCACATCATATACTTGTGGAAGTTACATGAACTACCATTACATCTTGTTATTTATTTAATGCATGAACAAAGAGGCAAACTGTCACTTCATAAATCTGATTTTAAGAAGTATTTTGAAAACTGTATATAATTAATTGGATTTCTTTAAAACTTATACATTTTATAATACACATTTATACACATTATTCTGAGAAGGGGTCCATAAGGCTTCACCAGGTTGTGAAAAGATGCATGACAGAAGCACTTAAGTGCCCCTCTGAGCATCAGAGAAACAGTGAATGAATCTGCCCTTTGTGTTCTTTGTTTCTTAAGTATCAGAAAACCCAAGTGAACTTTAGACCAGTTTTGACCTCAACAAATTTATGGCTAAATTCTCTAAAGGCAACTTGGCATTTTATAGCTAAATACATATTTAGCATAGAGATTATGGTTAAAAAAGCTAGTGGGAGTCTTGGCAACCAGCAGTGTAGTAAGTACATTTTACCCCACATTCAGTTACACTAAAAAACTTCAAACATTAATATCAATGGTATTATTTTGTTTTCATTATCAAGAATACAGATTTTGATTAATGTAACACATCAATTACTTAAGCCTTAAAGTTGCTGGTGGTGTATTATGCCTGGTTGTATTTTCCACTTGTCTGCGAAGATGAATAGCCTACTGATGAAGCCAGAGACTGCTATGAAACTGGAGAAAGATAAAGTTACAAACTTTATTCTCAAAGTGATATACATGTGAAAATTAATCTCTTCCTTCTGCAATATGAATGCCTGTCATAGGTGAGAAAGATGACAAAGACGACCGAAGAGAACAGTGATGCAAAATAAGCACAGAAAGGACAAAGTAAGGACACCATACACAGAAAGAAACAAATAGAATCTGTAGTCTTACTGCTGTTCATGTCCCCGAGCAAAAAGTACACAGAAGATAATCTAACTTGTCCGAGACACATGGTACCAAGAAGACACCATCTTTACACTTAGGTTGCAGGGTCTCTTCGCTGGACATTACTGCAGTAGTTTGGAATTGAGGTGTATTGCAAACAAGTTTTTAATCTAATACAACTTTTAGTTTTCTAATTCAGGTTGCAAGTGACTCAGAAAAAACTATTGTGGATTCAGAGTTATTAATTCAATAATATTTGCCTTACTCAACTCAATGCACTCCAAAATGCTTTTCCAAGAAAGGATGGAGTTTTAGGTAGTACTGTCTATGGAGCTTTTTGTGAGAATATTATTGGTACATTATTAATAGTCATGTTTATTAATACTAAAATGCTTTATTTCTTCAAGACAATTTTTTTTGGTTTTCCTCAAAATTTGAGGACCTGGATCACACTGATCTGTCTCATAGCTCAATCTTATTACTAATATAGTTTAATGCAAAGCATTAACATGGTAATTTCACAATGTGTGTAAGTTACAGCCTAACTGGTGTTGGACTACAACATGGGGAAAGGTATTCCAACCTCATAAATTTGCCATGATATTTTTGTTCTCATGGGGCATTCTACCACACTCTATATGAGATTTAAGTTTTTGGTTCCTTTGAACAAATATCACAGGAGAGAAATGTGATTTTATGTCAGATCTATATAACCACAACCAAAAATACAATGTTTTTAAGAATACCCCCAAGCTTTCTTCTTACCTGAACAAAATGACTAGGTGTTTCACTGCAAACTGAATGGATCTGTCCATTTACTATTGGAATTATCTTAGCTAATGGCAGGCTGACACTGGAAAGACTGAAAAATCATCATAGTAATAATTATTTTCTGAAATTATCTTACAGGATCTTAACACTTTAATTATAACACAATATAGTCACTGAAGAGTATTTACAAAACATATTAGGAAGAAAATGAAAATCACACATAATTCGATCCCTTAGAAATAACAGCTACAACTGTCATTTCTTCCAGTAATTTTTATACATATCTATGCTTTTATTAAAAGGTTTATTTATTTTTGAGAGAGTAAGAGTGAACATGTGCCTTAGTAGGGGAGGAACAGAGAGAGTGAGAGAGTGAGAGTGAGAGTGAGAGTGAGAGAGAGAGAGAGAATCCCAAGCAGGCTCTGTGCTGTCACTGCAGAGCCCAGATGCGGGGCTCCATCCTAGGAACCGCGAGATCATGACCTGAGCTGAAATCAGGAGTTGCTCAACTGACTGAGCCACTCAGGGGCCCTTTTCATTTGTTTTTTTTGTTTGTTTGTTTAATGCAAGACTATAACTTCCCAGCAATATTGTTTTGAATTTCTATTAATGTTATAAACATTTTCCATCTTATTAAAAGATCGTCTCCAAAGTTTTAATCTATTTTTTAATGATTATAAAAAGTAGTTCATCCTCTAGCTGTGACAATTTATTTATTTTCTAAAGAATTTTTTAATGTTTTTTTTTTAAATTTTAACATTTATTTATTTTTGAGAGACAGAGAGGGAGAGAGATCGTGAGCAGGGAGGGTCAGAGAGAGAGGGACACACAGAATCGAAAGCAGGCTCCAGGCTCTGAGCTGTCAGCACAGAGCCCGACATGGGACTTGAACCCATGAACTGTGAGATCATGACCTGAGCTGAAGTTGGACGCTCAACCAACTGAGCTACCCAGGTGCCCCTTTAATGTTTATTTTTGAGAGAGAGAGAGAGAGAGAGAGAGAGAGAGAGAGAGAGAGAGAGAAAATGAGTGGGAAAGGAACAGAGAGAGAGGGAGACACAGAATACAAAGCAGGCTCCGGGTGCTGAGCTGTCAGCACAGAGCCGTAGGCACAGCTCGAACTCACAAACTGCGAGATATTACCTGAGCTGAATTTGGACATTTAACTGACTGAGCCACCCAGTAGACCAGGTTCATTAATTTATTTTATTAAAAAAAATTTTTTTTACTGTTTATTTTTTCTTGAGAGAGAGAGAGAGAACAAGCAGGGGAGGGGCAGAGAGAGAGGGAGACAGAATCCAAAGCAGGCTCCGGGTGCTGAGCTGTCAGCACGGAGCCCGGCTCGGGGCTCGAACCCACGAACCGTGAAATCATGACCTGAGCTGAAGTCAGATGCTTAACAAAGCCACTCAGGTGCTCCCCTCCCCTATTTATTTATTTTTAATGTTCATTTATTTTATTTTATTTTTTAGAGAGTGCTCAGGCGTGAACAAACACCAGTGGGGGAGGGGCAGAGAGAAAGATACAAAGAATCCCAAGCAGGCTGTAACCTGCCAGTGCAGAGCCCAACGTGGGGTCAATCTCACAATGTTGGTGTATTATACAAAGAAGTTAATAGCATTATGGACACATCAGTTAAGGAAGGAAACATGCAAAGGAAGAAATGGCCACAGACATGAACTCAGAAAAGCGGAGACAGAAATGTCAATTTTTCCATTTATTTGGCATCTATTTGCTGAACACCTACTATGTATCCAGTACTATACTAGGTCTCTGTCCTCATGGATCTTACAATCTAGTAGGAGAAATAGACAATAAATAATTGTATAAACTATGTAAGTATTAAAAGGAAAAGAACACTGAACATATAATAAAAGTATTTGAACAAACACGGAATGTCAAGCAGTTCCCTTGAGGAAAACTAAAAGATCAGCAACTGTTAAACATGTTTAATTAAATCATGGAGTGTAAAGTAGGTTATCAATATAGAAGAGAAAAAAAAACAAACTTAAGCTAGGAAATATCTACTGAATACCTAGAGTATGTAATGAAATATGAAAGGGCATGAAATAGTCTCTGACTTTGAAAGGAGGCTTAAAATTTAATTGAGGAATACAATTCCAGTTCTAGGTGAAAAACGTAGGTTGTATAGGAAAGTACAGTAGTGAGTCCCATAGGGAGTTCAAAAAGGAAAACTATCAATGGCTGATGTGGTTATAACACATTTTATTATAACTCTTCAGTGTAAAAGATCAAGTATTTGCTTGTTAAAACAACTGTTATAATTCTTTATCACTACTCAGGAAATAACTAATACCTTGCTAGGTAGAGATTATAGTGAAATTTTATTAATTGGAGCACCCTGATTTAGGAAGTATATAGGGACTGAAATTTATTTTTGTGTAACTTAAAGAGTTCCTAAAAAAGATTTTAGGGTGATAATTGCAAATTATTCTTTTTTATACAATAAACAAGTGTTCTAGAGAATTGAGTAAATAATTTCTTGCCCGATGTATTTAAGAATTGAATTGGATAGGGGCGCCTGGGTGGCTCAGTTGGTTAAGGATCTTGCTCAGGTTCAGGTCATGATCTCACAGTTTTGTGGGTTTGAGCCCCATGTGGGGCTCTGTGCTGACAGATGGAGCCTGGAGCCTGCTTCAGATTCTGTGTCTCCCTCTCTCTCTGACCCTCCCCTGCTCATGCTCTCTCTCTCTCTCCCCAAAATAAATAAAAACATTAAAAAAAAGAATTGAATTGGATATTGTACACACATACTTCATATCACTTACTGTTTCTCTTAATTTTAATGGACCAGTTTATAGTCAGTTAACATTGATTTAGTACCTATTATTTTCTGAGTTTAATATAAAAAACTTCAAAGCAGGTGATTAAGGAGTATAAATTCCAATAGGAGAGCGAAGGTACTCATGCTGAGATAAGGATATAATAAAACCATATGATACATTTTAGCAGTATGAATGCCTGACTTAGAAATAATTATGATTAAAATTACTAACAATTGTACTAACTAAATACTCCCAATCTTACAATAAGAGCTAAAAATGAATACATTGTGTAGTTGTAAAAGTAGGCGATAATTCATGAAATAAGAAATCTGTAACAAGAATGACTGGTTATCATAATGACTAAACTACTGGATTATGTAAGCCAATTATGGCTTGCAGCACTTAAATACATTTTCAGTTTTATATTCTAAAAAGTTTTTAAAAAAACCCCAACAATCTAAGAATTGAGACTTGGCCTACAGAAAGATAGCTTGACAACATAAATATTTCTATATGGTGGCAAAATTGGGGGAAGAAATGAAAATTTTAATACTGAATTCAAAAGGACTTTCTACTAATGAAGGAGTTATTAGCTTAGAGAAGTTTAATTTGTTGAAACTAGGTCAATCAAATTTATCCTCTACGATTTTTTTATTACTCGGAACAAAAACACATCACAAGCCCTCCTTTATTAGAGCCTTCGTTACTGATAACATTTTTATGTCCTCTTACCTACTCAGGGAGTTGCTACGTTGCAGGTCCTGTTCAGTAGGTCGAAAGAACTCAGCCATATTGTCTAGCAGTCTGCTAAAACCTCGGTTTAAACATGTATTCAAAACTGTACTAAAATCTGGACTATACAAAATAAGAAGGATAAATTGCTTTTTAGATTCTCAATGGAAAAGGAAATAAATTCAATAACTATGTTGTTATCTTTGGCAGCCACCAACATTTCTAGTCACAACCTATTTTTTATATCCTAAAATGCTGTTAAGAATACATCAAGAAGTTAATCTTTAAAAAATAAGCATAAAAAGTAAGCTTATTATTTAGCATAACACAATGACAATTTTCATCCATTTTGCTAGATTTTCAGCATTTTATACAACGTGTTTTCAAAACGATCAGTAACAGTATTAATTCCCTTCAGAAAATTCTTGAAGAAAAATCATCTTATAGTCACAGATATTGATTTGCTTCACATATTCTATCATAACATCTCAGTCAGAAAATTTTGTTATCATGTACAGATGAGAAACTGGATACTTAGGGATGAAAAAATTTGTCCAAAGGCATGTAATTAGTAAGTGGGGAGCTAGAATTTGAACCCAGGCCTTTCTGTTCTTAAAGTTCAAGCTCTTCTTGTTATGCTATGTCAGTATCTTACAACACCTCTTTGATAGAATTATATATATGTGGTATTAAAGTTAGAAAATGCCTAGTTCAACAGATTAGTTTAATTTTTGAAATGTAGAAATCTTACATCAGACCAGCTCATGGGAGTGGTGGGCTAGCGGCTACACATTTGGGAATTGTTAGCATACAGACAGTAGTTAAAGCAGTATATGAAATTGCTTGGTGCAGCTGAGAATGAAATAAGAACAAATACCTTGGAAAGCGAATGATTACAAGAAAGATGGACATAGAGCAAACTAGAAGAAATAATCTGAATACACGGAGAGAAATTAGGAAATGACACTGCCATGGAAGCCACGTGAGAAAAAAATTCCAAGAAAGGCCTAATCAACAGTGTTAATTATCAGAGAAAAGTTAAATAAGATAAACATTACAAGTTGATCAGATCTGGCAAAAGATCACTGATTAACTTTTCTAGAACTTTGTGGAGTGATGTGGTGAAAACCTGAGTAAGAAAAAATGTGAAGAGGGCTACTGTAGAAAGTCTGAGTTAACCTTTAAATTTGTTGATTTTCATCACATCATGAAAATATCTTATAAGCAGAGGGTATAATTTCCTCAGAAAACCGAACTAGAGAATATGGTCCTACATTATCCTTAGGATAAAAGAAATTTCCAGATTCTACAGTGATAAAACTACCTCAAGAGTTTAAGTGGCTCAACCAAGGTTGAAGAGCTAACAAACAGGAAAGTCCACCTTGAATCTAGGTCTTCCGGTCTTCTAGGGCATAGTCTGGTGCTTTCTCCATTTTTAACACCCTGGCTGTTTTCTGGGTGACTTAAAATAGTACTACTCAGTTTAGGGAAGATGTGAAATTTTTACCACTCAAAGTTTTAGGAACATTATAGTCTATCCTGAGAAGGTTATGGGGAGTAATTCTCAAAACTGAGAATTCACAACTGAGTGTGTGTGTGTGTGGGGGGAAGCAGTGTACACATAGGTAGCATATGTATGCATGTGGTATACATGAGGATTAGCTACCTCCTGCTCACAAGTGCATTTCTCCCCAACTCCTCAAGTCAGTATCAAGTGATTTCAAGTTGGCAGTCAGAACAGCTGCAGCTATAATTTCAGTTTCTATTTTGTTTTTAAATGCTAGTTGTTAAACATTTCCTTGCATACTGGGTATACCAGAATCAGCTCTGGAAGCTTTTTTCAAAATATAAATACTAACTATCTTCCAGTCCCTCAACTAGTATTTCAGATTCTCTAGGCTAAGGAAGTAGATGAGGAAGGCATGGGCATCTTGAAAAAAAATATACTTTTCTCATTACCTTAATAAAAGAACCATGAGTTTAGGTAGGAAATCCTAAATGCAGGGGAATAGATTCAAAACGTAATTTTAACAAGATACCATGCGGCATATGTTGTTTAGAAAAATCTAAAAAACAGTCATAAGTACATTCAAAAAGAAACACGTTTTCTGTTACATGTAGTATACATACCTTTCTAACATGTCTCTAGTTTCATTGAGTAGTTTAATAGTGGTAACATCTCTAGGAGAAAGCCCACAGGCCTGTGAAATTAAAATATCACACTTTAGGGTTTCAAATATTAGTACAGGTATGATGACAATAATCATATTAATAAACCCCAAGAGTTCAGGAAATCTACAAGTCTATGTTCTATCAACAATCAAGAAATGTTAAACTAAAAAAAACTGTAAAAGTTCATGTGTACAGGTAAGTACTATTTCAAAGATGAGTTAGTATCTTAGTTATTGTAAATAATGTTGCAATAAACATAGGGGTGCATATTATCTTTTCAAATTAGTGTTTTTAATTTCTTTGGGAAAATACCCAATAGTAGAATTATTTGCTCATACAATATTTCTACATATACACACAATGGAGTACACACAGCCATAAAAGGCTGAGGCTGTGCCAGCTGAGACAACACAGGTGGACCTAGAGGGTATTATGTTAAGTGAAATAAGTCAGACTAAGAAAGGCAAATACCATATGAATTCCCTCATATGTGGAATATAAAAAAGTGAATAAATAAAAAGCAGAATCAGACCTTTATAGAGAATAAACTGATATGAACTGAGACCATATAGAGAACAAACTAATGGTTGCCAGAGGGAAGGGTGGTGAGGGGGTGGGCAAGATGGGTGACGGGCAGTGGGAGCTATAGGCTTCCAGGTATGGAATAGGTAGTCATTCCATAAGCAGGTCACAGGAATAAAAAGCACAGCATAAAGAATATAGTCAGTGAGGCTCTCACAGGGATATCTGGGGACAGAAGGTAGTTACACTTATGGTGATCATAGCATAATGTATAAATTCATAGAATCACTATGTTGTACCGGTGAAACTATTGTAACATTTTGTGCCAACTATCCTAAAAAAATGAATCAAAGTAAAATTATACTTTCTAAGAGCCTTGTTTATGTGGACTCTCTTGAATACATTTCTAGAATACATTTACAAAGAAAAAAAATCATCTTTTAAGGTTGCAAAGGCCTGGGAATTTTCTTTCTTTTATTGGTAAAACATTTGATCAAAATGTGTGTCTTTATTCATCAAGTCTAGTCTAGTCTGGAGCTCTGTGTGCCCTTTCGATCCAAAGTTTCAGGGTTTAATTCAGTGTAGGTAAGATCTGGTCTGTCATTCCTTTCTTCACCTGTTCTTTTGAATCTTTTTTTTTTTTTTTTTAGTTCCACTGTTGAATTTCAAATTTGGAAACTGTTTTCTCATTCCAGAAAGTTTTTTTTAATATTCTCATTGCATCTCCGTGAGATTCTAATTTGTAAGTAAGATTCCTCCTGTTTCTTTCATTAATTCTGTTCTATCCATTCTGTTTGTTCAGTTTACCCTCTCTTCTGTAGCTCACAGGGTTCCCTTAAATGGCAACAACTTTTAATTGGCCTACTTATGAAGGTAGGGTCTCTGAACACCCAGACAGGTCTACCTTTGGGGTGTCTCGGAGAGAGACAAACAGCAGGTAAGAAAACCATGGCAACCTTCGTTCTAAGGGAGCCTCTAGGTTAAGGTATAGCTTAGGAGCCTCTCTGGTTTGTCAGATAAGATACCCTTCTCTTAACTGTAAAGAATGGGCATAACCCACTTACATATAAAAAAAACCCCAATGATTATTTAAATATAAGATATATAACCTGAAATCTTTGACATTTTTCTTTTGTTTGATTGTTTATTTTGCATGCAAGCTGGGGAGTGGCAGAGGGAGAAAGAGAGAAAGAATCCCAAGCAAGCTCCAAGCCCAGCACGGATCATGACCTGGGCTGAAAATCGAGAGTCAGATGCTTAACTGACTGAGACACTCTGGCACCCCTTTCTTATTCTTAGTCAATGAATAATTTAAGTCACAACTGCCCAGGACACACTAGTGTGTAGCAACGCCATAAACGATAACTGTTAGGTTAGGTCTTTGTTTCTCAACTGGATGACTAGAACTTTCTTCCGTCTATTTTGATACTGCCATTAGTGATTTATTTTAAAAAGCAGATTGTGTAATTATGGTACTGGACTGGTTAAGATCTATCTTTGTCTATAAACTGAGGTTTTGGACTCTTCATCTTGGCATACGAAGCTCTTCGTGACCTTGTCCCAGCCATCAGCTATATCTTGACTGTATAAATACAGGTTGGGCACATGAACTGAAAATTTGCTGAATCTCTAAAATTATGTTTCTAAGTAGAAATTAGTCATAACTGCTGTTTGTTTTTTAAACAAATTGCTGTTTGTTTAATGAAGTTTTATTTAAGTCAATGAGATACAGGGCTTTATTTATCTTTTAAAGTTTATTTATTTGTTTTGAGAGAGACAGAGAGAGTGCGAATAGGGGAAGGGCAGAGAGAGGAGAGAGAATCCCAGCAGGTTCTGTGCCATCAGCTCAGAACCCCATGTGGGGCCCCACCCCATGAACCTGTGAGATCATGACCTGAGCTGAAGCTAAGAGTTCAACACTTAACTGACTGAGCCACCTAGGTGCCTGTAAAATACATGGTTTTAAATCAATTACCTTTCAAGAGCCTCAGAATTCCAAATTTCAAGGGATAGCAAAAAACTTTTAAAAATATAGAGTAACTGGTTTAGTTAAATGGTCATGAATTACTCACCTGAACTGCTAATGGAGTTTCTTCATCTGGCATCATATAATGGCATAACAAAGATTTGGATCCATCTTTATTAATCCAAGAAGAAGATTTATGCTGCTCTACCAGATTTCTGATTTCTTTTAGTTTTTGCTCCAAGTCCAAAAGGGACAAAGAATGTTTAAGAGAAACACTAGAAACAGAAAAGGAATATGGGATAAACTGAAATATAGAACATAGCCTATAAACACTCTTTTCTTAACACGTTCCTCTCTGAGATCCAGTCAAACCTGAAAGCGTTGACTGAAACCACTAGAGTAGATTACGAAATCAGCCATCACTTAAGTGTCATTATTACAGAGCCACACCAAATCTTGTTGCAGATTTCACAAGAAAATTCCCATTGTAATTATAGATACTGCAATATAAATGGAAGACAAAAGGCTCAGAGGCATATTTCAAAGTAGGCCTTTTATCCTAGAACCAAATATTTCTGGTTTGTTTGGAAGGCAATCAATAAACAATGAAACATTAAAACTTTCTCCTTAGTATCAGATGATTGACACTAACGAAGAAAACAGATTCACAATGCAGTATCCCAGGGCTGTGCCTGCATTAGGTTACAGAGAACTTCACAAACCACCGTATGTCAAATCACCAGCTTCACTGGAATAATTTTAATTTTTCTTTTATTCACCAGAATCAGGAAGTCAGAGAAGCCAAAGCAAAATGCCTTACCTTCCTAAAATCTTCTGCACAGCCTGTTTAATGACAGTGATCAATTCTGTCAGACCTATTAAAAGAAAAACAAGCATAGAAGGCTTGTTCACTTTTTGAATTCCTCAAAAATACAAATGAGCAAATTAAAATTAGTTTCCAGGTCACAAATAAGAATCTTACCGTCTCCAAGGAGGTGTTGAATACTTGATAAATACTGCTGTTGGACATCAGGGGGAGCAAGAACTGTCTGTACAAATAGAAATAAGGTTAAATCACCCAATATTATTAGTAAATAAATAATATTTTCACTGTAACTTGAGCAGAGATTTTTAGGAACTAGAATGATAGGAAAAATGATATTCTCTAACATAACAAAAAGTCTAGTTTCAAAAATATGAAAAATAATGCTAAAAGTTTACAATCGTATCAAATATAAAATACATATTTTATAGGGGAGCCTGGGTGGCTTAGTCAGTCAAGTGCCTGACTCTTGATGTTGGCTCAGGTCATCACCTCGCTGTCATGGGATACAGCCCTGATTTGGGGTCCATTGTGCTGAGTGTGTGGCGCCTGCTTGGGATTCTATCTCTCCCTCTATCTCTCCCTCTCTTTCTGTCCTCCCCTCCAAATAAATAAGTAAACTTTTTTAAAAAGACAAAATATATTTTATAGAAATTATCAAGATAAGTAATATTCAGTTAAATTTTGAATCTCTTGGGAAAAAGGGCAATATCTATGAAAGTCTATTAAACTTACAGTGCCATTTTTGCCAACTGCTGCATTATCCAAGTAAATATATCCACCAATTATGTTTAACTGGACTCGCAAAAGAACAACCAGCATACAAGTACTGTATACCGCTACAATACTTCTTGTGAAACCTTCACGGAGAAAAGAAAACCATTTGTTACTATTATTAAAACAAAAAGTGTGTAAAATAACAAACTCTCCCTATGGTTATGTTTTCCACAAGATGACTTTAAAAATATATTTGTAAATGTTTTAAGTACAAAAATATATCAATTCAAAATATTCATAGTCTATTTCCTTACAACCTGCTTAATGTAAATTAGGTATGATCTCTTATAATGAAAGTTTGCATACAATATCAAAGTAAAGTTACTATCTGCGTGAGAGCAAAAACTTGCTTTAAATTGTGCATCCAACAGTACCTACTGCAGGCACATGTTGCCTAGGACAGGTTTCCATACCACAACAATAACAACAGTAATGCTACCACCATCACTAACATTTATTGAATATTTCTATGACCAGATATTGATCAGCGTGCATTAGGAGAATTCTTTAATATGCACAACAACTCTATGGGGGAAAAAAGAGTCATCCACAAGAGTATAAATATATAAGAGTATAAATGTTTCCCTTTGTAGATCTTTTAATAATGTGCTGTCACATAGAGTAGGTAGACTTACTTATTATCTTTAGATCCTCCCATATTTCTAACTTGTTTGAAGGCCTAAAGAAGTAAATCAGAAAATATGAAAATAGTAACCAGGTAATCTAATAGAAAACTTAGAACTTCATAGCTTTATATTTAATTATATTTTAGTACAGGATAACTACAGGAAACAAAGCCCACAAAATATAGTAAAAGAACAACTGTAATTCCAGTAACCAATGATAACAACCATTTTCACTAGGGTACATATCCTTCCTGTCTTTATCTTCCTTCTGAGCAAATGCATATATGTATTACGAAGTTATACAGGAAAATCAAGAATAACATCTACTTCTTTCCCTTATTCACCATTTTACAAATAATGAAGCATGTAATTCTTCAAAGGTAAATAATGAAGAATTTTTAAAAATTTAAAGTATCAATACTTTAAATATATATTTGATGTTTCAGCCCACTGTAGTTATTATTTTTATTAATGTTCAAATTGCCCATCTTTGACCATTGGGGGTACTATTCCAGTTGGTTCCTGAATCCTTCTAATATCACCCTAATAGTCTTTGATAGCTTCCTTGCTTACTGACAAGAAAAGATGTTCTGAGTTCATCTTGTCCAATTCTTGCTACGGACCCAAAAATCATCCATTTCTCCAAGAGTCCTGGTTCCTTACAGCAGAAAATGGTAGCCTGTGACTGGAATCTTTGATTAAGGATATTCATTGCTAGGGTGCCTGGGTGGCTCAGTTGGTTAAGCATTCGACTTCAGCTCAGGTCATGATTTCAGGGTTCAAGCCTCACATCAGGTGAGCTCCAGCCCCGCTTCAGGCTCCATGCTGTCAGTGCAGAGCCTGCGTGGTATTCTCTGTCCTTCTCTCTGCCACTCTCTCACTCACACCTCTCTCTCTCAAAAATGAAACATAAAAAGGATATTCATTGCTACTGGAGAGGTGACTGTTTCTAAGCCTTTCTGTAGATTAAGCTATTTAATATGTATTTATATGTACATATATTCAAAGAGATAAAATGTCATGATTTCATACTGATACTTTAAAAAAATGTTTGTTTATTTAAGACAGTGAGTGTTGAGGGGCAGAGACCAGAGACAGAATGAATCCAAGCAGGTTCTGTGCTAATAGTGCTGAGCCCCATGTGGGACTCAAACTCGCAAACTGCAAGATTATGACCTAAGCCAAAATCAAGAGTCAGATGCGGGGCGCCTGGGTGGCTCAGTTGGTTAAGTGCTGATTTCGGCTCAGGTCATGATCTTGTGGTTTGTTGAGTTAGAGCCCCGCATCGGGCTCAGTGCTGACAGCTCAGAGCCTGGAGCCTGCTTCAGATTCTGTGTCTCCCTCTCTCTCTGCCTCTTGGCTTCTTGCGGTGCTCTCTCTCTCAAAAATAAATAAACATTCATAATTTAAAAAAATAAATAAAAAGAGTCGGATGCTCAACTGACTGAGCCACCGTAATGATACTTCCAATTCTAAATTAGGATCACAGGGTTTTTAACTTTGTCTCCTTGCTCTTATATCTGTATTCCTTTTTGCCCACACTAGCCATCAGCGAAACCAATGTAATTACTAATTTGCTTCATCCCCCACTCTATGCACAACAGTCTCAGATGCAGCAATAGCAACATGGAAGAGTTTTAAGGGTTTTGTTCACCTGACATAGTTTCTATCTTTGTGGTTACAACACCAACTACATACTTAGTTGAATTTGATTTATTTTACCATCTGTTTTTAGACATTGCTTTGTAAACACTAAATATAGTTTTATAAATATGTAAAATATCTACATGGTTCCAAAGTAAAATTTACACAGCACAGTATACTGAAAGAAGTCTGTTCCTATTCCCCTTTATTCTCCCCCCTTCTTCATAGGTGACTATTAAAAATTTTTAACTTACTATTGTTTTGCTTTAAGTTTATTTATTTTGAGAGAGAGCACGTGAGCATGTGCACAAGTGGGGCGGGGGAAGAAACAGAAGAGGGGGGAGAGGGAGAGAGAGACAGAGAGAGAGAAGGAATATCTCAAGTTGGCTCCACACTGTCATCGCAGACCCCAACTTGGGGCTCAAATTCATGAACTGTGAAGATCATGACCTGAGCCTAAACCAAGAGCTGGATGCTTAACTGACTAAAGTACCCAGGTGTCCCACCATTGTTTTGCTTTATATAAGCAAATATGCATATATATTCCTATCTGCACCCTTAGATACACACACACACACACACACACACACACACACACACACACACACACACACACACAATCAAATCCTATCAAATCCTGGAAATCATTCCATCGAACTACACAAATAACAGCCATCTTTTTTTTTTCAGCCTGGCATTGTGCTCCACTGTGTGGAGACACCACATAGATGGAATTCAGTGCTTTTCAAACCACCTATATGGAGGGACCAGTTTTATTTTTCCTTCCTATTTCCAATCTATCACAGACTGATACTTTTGTAAAATACAATAAAAATTATAAGGAAAATAAAATTAAAAAAAACCCCACAAAGACATACAAACTACAGTCCCATTTTCTTTACTATTATATTCAGACATAAGTTTACATTTCAGTAAGAAGCTGAGCTACCATTACAAACTACAATCCCATATTCTTTACTATTATATTCAGACATAAGTTTACATTTCAGTAAGAAGTTGAGCTACCAATACAATTGTGGGACATTACTGACTTCTTATCTTTCTTTGCCACTGAACTGACCTTAGAGCTTCAGTTATCTCCTTTCTAGATGACACTGGTTCAAGACATACGGTGTAAATCCTACAAGGTACTGCTGCAATCTTAAGCTAATGTTCAAGCCTTGTGGTAGAATATTTATTCTGAATAAATTGGAAATTAAACAAAATTCAAAGGTCAGGTATTCTAATGCAAATAACCCACTTTTTCTTTTGAATGTCACTTCAGAAATATTTCAAAGTGCTTTTTATAGAAATCCAAATAAAACAACATAAGAAAACGGCAGTTCCAAAAATTTCAACATAGGAAGTACTGAGCTGCAGTGGTCTGCAGTGGGGCAAATTGGGTATGTGTCTTCAAACTGTATTTATTTGGGGGGACTGTGGTGGGATAGGGAGGAGTTATAGTCATCCAGGATATTTCATCATGTTGACATTACCATCATTGGATGTCAAAAGTAGATTTAGACTTAAGAGTTATAAGATGAGTAAGTTCTGGAGAGCTACTAGACTGCATGGGGAGTACAGTTATTAATGCATTGTACACTTGAAATTTGCTGAGAGTATATCTTTAGTCTTCTGGCTACAAAAAAGAAAATGGTAAGTAGTTGAGGTGGTGGATATGTTAATTAGCTTGACTGTGGTAACCACTTTTTTTCTTTTTTAATGTTTGTTTTTGAGAGACAAAGAAAGAGAACGTGAGCACACATGTGGGAGACGTACCTGGGTATTTCTCTTTCTCCAGTATACATTCCCCCGAGTAAAATGAGCACAGGTCCCTTTAGGAAAATACTGGGGGACTCATTACTGTACACACTTGCTGAAATATTGCAGGGTTCTGTTCCCTGGGAACCCAACCATCTCTTCAGTCAGTGAGTTTTGAGTCTGAAAACAGGCTCAACTCTGGAAACTGGACAAAGGATTACAGTTGTGGAGAAGGGGCGATCTCAGCCCCCTGCTTATCTATTCTTGCTCTCTTTCGATTATGTAGAAAGCATTGCCCTGTTGGCTACCTCAGATGCCATGTTCTATTAACCATCTCCATAAGGCTACAGGTTAGGTTCCCTTTGCTGCCCATTTTTTTTTCTCCTAATGCTTATTTATTTCTGAGACAGAGAAAGAGACAGAGGAAGTGGGGGAAGGGCAGAGAGACAGGGAGACACAGAATCTGAAGCAGGCTCAAGGCTCCCAGCTGTTAGCGCAGAGACTGATGTGGGACTAGAACCTACCAACTGTGAGATCATGACCTGAGCCAAAGTCAGATGCTTAACCAACTGAGTCACCCAGGTGCCTCTACTGTGGTAATCATTTCACAATGTATGCATTTTCAAAAAATGGAACAAAATTAGGTATGTGTCTTCAAATCTTTTTTAAAGATTCTAATTCCAAATCTATGTAGGATAGAGAAAAGTACTTTTTATGCAGTGGTTCCTCAAATGAGTTATCTGATGAAAATCAACCCTAAATTAAGTATCTTTAATATCACTAAAACATCTGTTTAAGAATTAAACCAGGGGTGCTCAGTGGGTTAAGCATCTGACTGGGTCTCGGCTCAGGCCATAATCTCAGGATTCCTGGGTTCGAGCCCCACGTCTGGGCTCTGTGCTAATAGCGTGGAGCCTCCTCCGGGTTCTGTCTCTCCTCTCTGCTCCTGTCTCTCTCTCTCAAAATAATAAATAAAAATAAACTTAAAAAGAAAGAATTAAACCAATCCTGGGGCCTCTGAATGGCTCAGAAGGTTAAGCGTCCGCCTCTGGGTTTCAACTCAGGTCATGATCTTATAGTCCTGAGATCAAGCCTGTGCTGGTGAAGAGTCTCTCTGCCTCTTTTTCTGCTCCTTCCCTGCTCTTTCTCTCTCTCTTAAAAGAAGGAAAAAAACCCAGATTCTTTCCTGACAAAAATTCATTGCCATTATCAATCTTAAATAAGAATGCCAAGTGTTGGAAACACTGGTGGATGTTTATTTATGATTTATGAAACTGACAATAAAATTATCAAGTCATTTATTTCTGATTATTATCATAATTAGTTTAAGGAGAAAATTAACTTGCCTGACAGGCTTATATAAGACTAAAGTTGACTGAAAACTAATACAAAAGCAGTCATAAGATTGGAGGCCTTATTTCAACACTTTGTAAGGGCTCAGGCCCCTGTTTATCCAAATATTTTTTCAAATGGACATTCCCCCCCCACCCAAAAATGCAAACAGTAATTTCAGATCAAAAGGCCAAGAAAAAATACACTAAGATGCTTAAAAGAGGAAACAGTGAATAGGGAGAACCACTGCCTATCATAAACTTTTAGGAATTTAAGAAATTCTGTGTTCTAAGAAAAGAGGAATGACACCTCATCCAGGAAGCTGTCTAGGGTTATCCATCAAAATAAATCCCTTTTTTCCCTCTAGCCTCTCACATTATCTCCCCACATTTTGCTTACACTTTTTACCATAGACTAAATATAGTATGTCTTGAATTATGATAATTTATGTCAAATACTCCATTCTTTGGATGTCAAAGTCTTAAAGGGAAACAAATTTTACTTATCCAGAATTCTCTAAAACATAGGGAACACAGGCTCTTGCAGGAAACAGTAACTAACCAAGAAGGAAAATGCTATTATATTCATTGCGCCTGTTACTATGTTGCTTTTATAAAAGTGCTATTTGCGTATTTCATTTGTGTTAACTTCCCCAATAAGACCCAAACTTAAGGCAATTAAAAGCTATTTCTCTGGGGCATCTGGGAGGGTGGCTCAGTCAATTAAGCATCTGACTCCTGATCTTGGTTCAGGTCATGACCCACAGCATAGAGCCTGCTTGGGATTTTCTCTCTCCCTCTCTCTACCTTTCCACCACTTGCTCTCTCTCTCTCTCTCTCTCTCTCTCTCAAAATAAGAGCTTTGTGCTCAGTGAACTATCATAGTAAGGTAAATTACCATTATTGTATGCTCAGGTTATATTTGCACTTCATTTTGTTAATAAAAATTGTAAATTAATATGCCTTGTTCAAAATGTATGTCCATGTGCTTTACCTATTATACTGTCAACTCTTTAAGAAGCTTCACAACATCTGGTTCAGGAACATGTTCCATAAGCACTCAATAATTAAATTTCTGAATAAGGTCAAAGTGGTATAAGATCTATTTAAATGAAAACCAAAAGACACACAAATAATGTTGACCTAAATACTTTGTGCATCAAGGTAGAGCAAAATTAAATGGACAAAATAGGAAGAATTCAATGACAGCTACCAAATATTTTTCTAAAGAAGTCTGTATGAACTTTAATTAGAAAAATAAGGAAACAAAGATGTTTTAAAAATATTTTACCGCATTCTGTAGATTTAAGTGCCCCATATAAACAAAAAAAAAATGAGGTTACCTCGCACTTACCTGTTTTTTAGCAGAGCCGTGAGGCTCTCGGAATTGAGTTGCTGCATTAAGGCCTCTCTCAGTGTTGGAAGCATGGACAGCACTGCAATGCAAACAGGAGAGAACAGGTTGCAGGTGACAAGAAAGCTTCATGACAGAAGGCACACTGTCGTAGGCTACATGATAGGACTAGCCAGGGCTGGGAGGGAATGTCAAGGCTAGAGTTTGTTATCATTTTTAATAATAAACACTGATTATAGGGGCACCTGGGTGGCTTAGTCGGTTGAGCGACCGACTTCGGCTCAGGTCATGATCTCACGGCTCATGGGTTCAAGCCCCATGTCGGGCTCTGTGCTGACTGCCAGCTCAGAGCCTGGAGCCTGTTTCCAATTCTGTGTCTCCCTCTCTCTCTGACCCTCCCGTGCTCACCCTCTCTCTCTCTCTTTCTCAGAAATAAAACATTAAAAAATCTGATTATACATGAATAAATCATTTATCTGCTTATGTTAAAGTGAAGAGAATTTTATATATATATATAAATATATATATAATGATCACAGCAATGTAAACAAGTACACATACAAGAAAGAATGGGAAGAATTATTCTGAGATGTTAACAGTGGTGATCTGTGGGCTATAGATTATTAATAATCATCTTTTTTCTTCTTTTCTGTACTCTCCAAATGTTTTTTACAATGAATTTATTTCTGATATAATAAAATGATCAAAAACATTTTTATCTTTAGCTATACTTTTTGTTTCATATTTTATTTATAATTCTAGAAAAGTTTATTAAATATTGCAAAGCATTAAGCGCTAATTGTAACCGAGACAAATGTGTGTGAGGGTGGGAATTAAGAGCTGCTGGGTTGTAGTTCTGGTTTTGCCAATGGTTATTGCCTGTAACTCCCAAGAAGTTATGCGAAGATAAAATAAGACACACTACTCCATGGAAAAACACAGCATGTAATTTATACAAGCTTATTTATGTCTCTATGTATGACATAAGAAATGCTGTGGAAATGCACATATATAAGTTAAAAATTAATTTCTAACTCTAAATAAGTAATGATAACAAAATG
The DNA here is from genome assembly GCA_017311185.1 of Proteles cristata cristata. Lineage (NCBI taxonomy): Eukaryota > Metazoa > Chordata > Mammalia > Carnivora > Hyaenidae > Proteles > Proteles cristata. Next base: position 86,696 of record JAESUZ010003484.1, on the reverse strand, counting down.
AAAAAAAAATCAATAGATCACAAATACCACATTCTAAAAGGGAAAACTTCAGTATATGATATTTATTTCTTGACTAGGTAAGACATGTTAACTATAAAATATATATTATTTTTTCTCTAGAAAACTTGGCTTTTAGCCTACTCTAGACATTTATTTCAGTGCTGCACTATGGTAGCTTCAGCACAGTTCCTCAAGTTGTGTGATTCAATCACCTAAGTCATTGAGACCATTAACTAAAGTCGCAGCTCAGAGCCAACATAAAAGTTGGCTTATCTCTTAGTGGACTTGATAGATATACCTAGCCCAAGTGCATGATGCTCCCCTACCAAGAAAAATCAAGGCTGGAGTCCTACATTCAGAAAATGGAGTTAGTAGAGAACTAGTTTAAAGATTATGTGGTAAAACCACATGATTCTCTTCAAAAATTCTCCTGATAAGAGCCTTTTACTTTTCCTTTAGGCCTATTCAATTCTTCTCTTCCAGGCACTTTTCCCCCCTTAAATAGTTTACTGTCAAGTTGGTTTCCATCTCAACAAGTGCCCTCCTCATGCCATCATTCCCCTTCCTCTCTCTCCAACCCCCATCCACCAGTTTGTTCTCAGTATTTAAGAGTCTCTTGTGGTTTGCCTCCCTTCCTCTCTGTAACTGTTTTTCCCCCTTCCCTTCCCCCATGGTCTTCTGTTTCTCAAGATCCACATATGAGTGAAGACATGCGATATCTGTCCTTCTCTGCCTGACTTATTTCACTTAGCATAACACCTCAAGTTCCATCCATGTTGTTACAAATGGCCAGATTTCATTCCTTCTCATTGCCATGTAGTATTCCATTGTATAAATATACCACATCTTCTTGATCCATTCATCAGTTGATGGACACTTAGGTTCTTTCCATGTTTTGGTTATTGTTGAGAGTGCTGCCATGAACATTAGGGTACATGTGCTCCTATGCATCAGCACCCCTGTATCCCTCGTAAATTCCTAGCAGTGCTATTGCTGAGTCATAGGGGAGTTCTAGTGTTAATTTTTTGAGGAGCCTCCACACTATTCTCCAGAGGGGCTGCACCAGTTTACATTCCCACCAACAGTGTAGGAGGGTGCCTGTTTCTCCACATCTTTGCCAGCATCTATAGTCTGCTGATTTGTTCATTTTGGCCACTCTGACTGGCGTGAGGTGGTTATCTTAGTGTGGTTTTGATTTGTATTTCCCTGATGAGGAGCGATGCTGAGCATCATTTCATGTGTCTGTTGGCCATCTGCATGTCCTCTTTGGCGAAGTGTCTGTTCATGTCTTCTGCCCACTTCTTCACTGGATCATTTGTTTCTCAGGTGTGGAGTTTGGTGAGTTCCTTATAGATTTTGGATCTATAAATCTAGTATAGATACTAGATTTTGGATTCCCTTAACCTGATATTTCATTTGCAACTATCTTTTCCCATTCCATCAGTTGTCTATTAGTTTTACTGATTGTTTCCTTTGCCGTGAAGAAACTTTTTATCTTGATGAGGTGCCAGTAGTTCATTTTTGCTCTTGATTCCCTTGCCTTTGGGGATGTGTCAAGTAAGAAATTGTTGCGGTTGAGGTCAAGGAGGTTGTTTCCTGCTTTCTCTTCTAGGGTTTTGATGGTTTCCTGTCTCACATTCAGGTCCTTTATCCATTTTGACTTTATTTTTGTGAATGATGTGAGAAAATGATCTATTTCCTTCTTTTGTATGTTGCTGTCCAGTTCTCCCAGCACCATCTGTTAAAGAGACTGTCTTTTTTCCATTGGATACTCTTTCCTGCTTTGTCAAAGATTAGTTGGCCATACATCTGTGGGTCCAATTCTGAGTTCTCTATTCTATTCCATTGGTCTATGAGTTTGTTTTTTGTGCCAATACCATACTGTTTTGATGATGACAGCTTTGTAGTAGAGGCTAAAGTCTGGGATGGTGATCCCTCCCGTTTTGGTTTTCTTCTTCAATATTACTTTGGCTATTTAGGGTCTTTTGTGGTTCCATACAAAATTTAGGATAGTTTGTTCTAGCTTTGAGAAGAATGCTGGTGCAATTTTTTTTTTTTACAAATAGTTTATTGTCAGGTTGGTTTCCATATAACGCCCAGTGCTCATCCCCACAAGTGCCCCTCTCCATGCCCATCTCCCCCGCTCCACCCCCCACACCCAACAGTCCTTAGTTTGTTCTCATAGTTCTCTCATGGTTTGCCTCTCTCCTTTTCCCCCACAATTTCTCTCCTTCTTCTCCCTCATAAGCCTCCATTAAGTTCCTTCTGATCCTCCTATACATGCAAACATATGGTATCTGTCCTTCTCTGCCTGACTTATTTCGCTCAGCATAACACCCTCAAGGTCCATCCATGTTGCTACACATGGCCAGATTTCATTGTTTCTCACTGTCATGTAGTATTCCATGGTATAGATAAACCACATCTTCTTGATCCATTCATCCGTTGATGGACACTTAGGCTCTTTCCATGTTTTGGCTATTGTGGAGAGTGCTGCTATGAACATTGGGGTACATGTGCTCCTATGCATCAGCATTTCTGTATCCCTTGGGTAAATTCCTAGAAGTGCTATTGCTGGGTCATAGGGGAGTTTTATTGTTATTTTCCTGAGGAACCTCCACACTGTTTTCCAGAGGGGCTGTACCAGTTTACATTCCCACCAACAGTGTAGGAGGGTGCCCGTTTCTTCACATCCTCGCCAGCATCTAGAGTTCTCTGATTTGTTCATTTTAGCCACTCTGACTGGAGTGAGGTGGTATCTCAGTGTGGTTTTGATTTGTATTTCCCTGATGAGGAGGGACGCTGAGCATCGTTTCATGTGTCTGTTGGCCATCTGGATGTCCTCTTTGGAGAAGTGACTGTTCATATCTTCTGCCCATTTCTTTACTGGGTTGTTTGTTTTTCGGGTGTGGAGTTTGGTGAGTTCCTTATAGATACTGGATATTAACCCTTTGTCTGATATGTCATTTGCAATTATCTTTTCCCATTCCGTTGGTTGCCTATTAGTTTTGTGGATTGTTTCCTTTGCTGTGCAGAAGCTTTTAATCTTAATGAGGTCCCAATGGTTTATTTTTGCTCTTATTTCCCTTGCTTTTGGGGATGTGTCAAGTAAGAAGTTCTGCGGTAGAGGTCAAGGAGGTTGTTTCCTGCTTTCCCCTCTAGGGTTTTGATGGTTTCCTATCTCACGTTCAGGTCCTTTATCCATTTTGAGTTTATTTTGGTGTCTGGTGTGAGAAATTGATCTAGTTTCAATCTTCTGCATATTGCTGTCCAGTTCTCCCAACACCATCTGTTAAAGAGGCGATCTTTTTTCCACTGGATGTTCTTTTCTGCTTTGTCAAAGATTAGTTGGCTGTATAACTTTGGGTCCAGCTCTGAGTTCTCAATTCTGTTCCATTGGTCTATGTGTCTGTTTTTGTGCCAATACCATACTGTCTTGATGATAACAGCTTTGTAGTAGAGGCTAAAGTCTGGGATGGTGATACCTCCCGTTTTGGTTTTATTTTTCAGTATTACTTTGGCTATTTGGGGTCGTTAGTGGTTCCATACAAATTTTTGGATAGTTTGTTCTAGGTTTGAGAAGTATGCTGGTGCAATTTTGATTGGGACTGCATTGAATGTGTAGAGTGCTTTGGGTAGTTATGACATTTTAACAATATTTATTCTTGGGGCGCCTGGGTGGCTTAGTCGGTTAAGCGTCCGGCTTTCGCTCAGGTCATGATCTCGCGGTTCGTGGGTTCGAGCCCCGCGTCGGGCTCTGTGCTGACGGCCAGCTCAGAGCCTGGAGCCTGTTTCAGTCTGTGACTCCTTCTCTCTCTGACCCTCCCCTGCTCACGCTGTCTCTCTCTCTCTCCTAGAAATAAATAAAACATTTAAAAAAAAAACAATATTTATTCTTTCGATCCATGAGCATGGAATGTTTTTCCATTTCTTTGTGTCTTCTTCACTTTCCTTCATAAGTTTTCTATACTTTTCATCATATAGATCTCCTAAATCTTTGGTTAGGTTTATTCCTAGGTATTTTATGGTTTTCTGTGCAATTGTGAATGGGAGCAGTTTCTTGATTTCTCTTTCTGTTACTTCATTATTGGTGTATAAAAATGCAACCTATTTCTGTACATTGATTTTGTATCATGCAACTTTGCTGAATTCATGGATCAGTTCTAGTAGGCTTCTGGTGCAGTCTGTTGGGTTTTCTATGTAGAGTATCATATCATCTGTGAAAAGTGAAACTCTGAATTCTTCTTTGCCAATTCTGATGCCTTTTATTTCCTTTTGTTGTCTGATTGCTGATACTAGGACTTCCAGCACTATGTTAATATCCAGGTGAGAGTGGATATCCTTGTCATGATCCTGATTTCAGAGGGAAAGCTCTCAGTTTTTCCCCACTGGGGATGATGTTAGCTGAGGGCTTCTCATAGATGGCTTTTATCATGTTTAAGTAAGTTGCTTCTATCCCAACCATCTCGAGGGTCTTTATTAAGAAGGGATGCTGTACTTTGTCAAATGCTTTTCTGCATCTATTGATAGGATCATATGGGTTTTATCTTTTCTTTTGTTAATGTGATGTATCACATTGATTAATTTGTGAATATTGAACCAACCCTGTAACCCAGGAATGAACCCCACTTGCTCATGGTGGGTAATTCTTTTTATGTGCTGTTGGATTTGATTTGCAAGTATCTTGTTGAGAATTTTTGCATCCGTATTCATCAAGGATATTGGTCTGTAGTTCTCTTTTTTTGCTGGGTCTCTGTCTGGCTAGGGAATCAAAGTGAAGCTGGCTTCATACAATGAGTCCGGAAGTTTTCCTTCCATTTCTATTTTTTGGAATACTTTGAGAAGAATGGGTATTAACTCTGATTTAAATGTCTCGCAGAATTCCCCAGGGAAGCCATCTGGCCCAGGGCTCTTATTTGTTTGGAGATTTTTGATAACTGGTTCAATTTCCTCACTAGTTATGGGTCTGTTCAGATTTTCTGTCTTTTCCCGTGTGAATTTTGGTAGTGATTGTGTGTTTAGGAATTTGTCCATAGTATTCCCTGATAATTGCTTGTATTTCTGAGGGATTGGTCATAATAAGTCCTTTTTCATTCATGATTTTGTCTATCTGGATGCTCTTTCTTTTCTTTTTGAGAAGCCTGGCTAGAGGTTTGTCAAATTTGTTTATCTTTTCAAAAAACCAACTCTTGGTTTCACTGATCTGTTCAATGTTTTTTGGATTCTATATTGTTTACTTCTGCCCTGATTTTTGTTATATCTCTTCTCCTACTGGGTTTGGGGTGCTCTTGTTGCTCTCCTTCTAGTTCTTTTAGGTGGGCTGTTAGATTTTGTACTTGCTCTTTTTTTAATTTCTTGAAGTAGGCCTGGAGTGCAATGTATTTTCCTCTTAGGACCACCTTTGCAGCATCCCATAGAGTTTGAGTTGTTGTATTTTCATTTTCATTTGTTTCCATATATTTTTCAGTTTCTTCTCTAATTGCCTGATTGCCCCATTTGTTCTTTAGTAGGGTGTTCTTTAACCTCCATGTTTTTGGAGGTTTTCTAGACTTCTTTCTGTAGTGGATATCAAGTTTCATAGCATTGTGATCTGAAAGTGTGCATGGTATGATCTCAATTGTTTTATATGTATTGAGGGCTGCTTTATGACCCAGTATATGATCTATCTTGGAGAATGTGCCATGTGCACTTGAGGAGAAAGTGAATTCCATGGCCTCAGGATGCAGAGTTCTAAATATATCTGTCAAATCCATCTGGTCCTATGTGTCATTCAAGTCTATTGTTTCTTTAGTGATTCTCCGTCTAGCTGATCTATCCATTGCTATAAGTGGAGTATTAAAGTCCCCTACTATTAAAACATTCTTGTTCATAAGATTGTTTCTGTTTCTGATTAATTGTTTTATGTATTTGGGTGCTCCCATATTTGGTGTATAGACATGTATAATTGTTAGCTCTTCCTGATGGATAGACCCTGTAATTATTATATAATGCCCTTCTGCATCCCTTGTTACTGCCTTTACTCTAAAGTCCAGTTTGTCTGCTATAAGTATAGCTACTCCAGCTTTCTTTTGACTTCCAGTAGCATGATATATATTTCTCCATCCCCTTACTTTCCATCTGAAAGTGTCCTCAGGTCTAAAATGAGTTTCTTGTAGACAGTAAATAGTTGGATTTTGTTTTTTAATGACTTGAGAGAGAGAGAGAGACAGCATGAGCGTGGGGGGGGGGTGTCAGAGAGAGAGTGAGATACAAAATCTGAAGCAGGCTCCAGGCTTTGGGCTGTCAGCACAGAGCCTGATGCGGGGCTCAAACCTACGAACTGTGAGATCATGACCTGAGCCGAAGTCGGTCGCTTAACCAACTGAGCCATCCAGGCGCCCCTCTTTTTTTCTCCATTCTGCTACCCTATGTCTTTTGATTGGAGCATTTAGTCCATTTACATTCAGTGTTATTATTGAACAATATGGGTTTAGAGTCACTGTGTTCTTTGTAGGATTCATGCTTGTGGTGGTGTCTCTGGTACCTTGTGTTCCTTGCAACATTTCCCTCATAGAATCCCCCTCAAGATTTCTTGTAGGGCTGATTTAGTGGTGACAAACTCTTTCAATTTTTGTTTCTTTGGAAAGACTTTTATCTCTCATTCTATTCTGAACAACAGGCTTGCTGGAGAGAGGATTCTTGGCCGCATATTTTTTCTGTTCATTACATTGAAGATTTCCTGCCATTCCCTTCTGGCCTGCCAAGTTTCAGTAGATAGGTCTGTCACCATTCTGATAGGTTTCTCTTTGTATGTTAGGGTACTTTTATCCTTAGCTGCTTTCAGAATTCTCTCTTTGTCCTTACATTTCGCCAGTTTCACTATGATATGTTGTGCAGAAGACTGTTTCAAGTTACATCTGAGGGGAGTTCTCTGTGCCTCTTGGATTTCAATGTCTGTTTCCTTCCCCAGATCGGGGAAGTTCTCTGCTATAATTTGTTCAAGGACTCCTTCAGCACCTTTCCCTCTCTCTTTCTCTTATGGAGTTCCTATAATATGGATATTGTTTCATTTGACTATATCACTCAGCTCTCAAATTCTCCTTTAGTGTTTCTGGATCAGTTTATCTCGCTTTTTCTCAGCTTCCTTTTTTTCTATAATTGTGTCTTCTAATCCACCTATTCTCCTCTCTGCCTTTTCAATCCGTGCACTAGACGCCTCCATTTTATTATGCATCTCATTTATAGCATTTTTTTAATTCATCACAATTATTTTTAAGCTCCATAGTCTTTGTAACAATAGTTTCTCTGATGTCTTCCATGCCTTTTTCAAGCCCAGTGATAAATTTTATGACTATTATTCTAAATTCTTGTTCAGTTATGTTGCTTATATATGTTTTGAGTTCTTTAGCTGTCATTTCTTCCTGGAATTCCATTACAGAAGAGTTCTTCCATTTTATCATTTTGGCTAGCTTCCTGTCTCTTGTTAGTTTTAAAAGCTTGTTATGCACTCTGCACCTGCGAGTACTGCTGTATTAAAGAAGGCTCTTTTACTGTCCAGGGCATGTCCATTTAGGAAGTGTTCTTTGAATGGTGTCTCTTGGTCTCTCTCGTTGAGACTTTGGTTATTTTATTTCCCTACTCATAGTGGTATTTGGGACTCTCCACCACGTGTTCTTTGGTTTGCTTCTTGAGGTAGCCCTGGAAAAGAAAACAGACAAACACACAGGGAACAAAGGCACACAAACGCACAGACAAATCCAACAAACAACCAAACCAAAAGGGAAAAAGAAAAAAAAAGATGGAAAAAAAGGAGGAAAAACAAATAATAAAAATAAAAAATAAAAAAGTAGAAAGGTCGCAGTGGAGGTGCAGAATATACATCTAGAGAGTGGATTAAATGTGACTGTTTAAGCAAACCAATGACCAAAGTGCCCAGTCCAGCAGAGGGGAGGAATACGAACGAGACAAGGGAAAATATATCTGAAGAGAACTGATGTAGAATTAATTGCGGAAGTACATCCATGTTTGTCTTGCCCTGGGCTCCAATTAAAAAAAAAAAAAAAGCAGCTCTCTACCGGGAAAAGGTGTGGTTTGGTGTAGGTGGGTCTTAGCCTCCACTGCATCTTCTGGGCTGCTCCCTGAAGTCTTGCCCTGGTGGTTGTGGGGAGAAAAACGGTGGCATCCCAGTCTCTTCTTGAACCAAGCATTCCAGATTATTCTTTTGGGTGCGATCTCCCTGTGCCGCAGGCGTAGCCAAGGTGGGCCATGCTCTATGTCCCAAGCCACACCTCATTTCCAGATCTTAGTCCACGCTCTTTATTGATACTGCCCGAAACAGAAACCCGCAGGCTGAGTCCTTCTGAGCAGTATCAAGCCTGCCGCTTCCCCACTGGGGATCGAGCCGGGAGAGCAGTAGAGTGGTTTCAGCCCACACCGCTTCCCCTCCGGATTGAGCTGGAGACCAGAGGAACAGTTTCTCCTGGCCCCGCCTGGGACTGGGTGACCCAGCTCAAAGTCAGAACCACAGCTGGAAACCAGATTGCTCTCTGTCTCCAGCCAAGGTTTTTCTCTTCTCCAGGGACTGTTCTTTGGGCAGTTTCAGCCACTCTTTATTTTCCCCTCAACTCACCGTGACTCTCTGAAAAGGGGGCTCCCTTCCCCCCTCCATGTCTCTGGGTCCCGGTCCATTTTTATCTTCCCCAGTTCACACTCATGCACCTATAAGGTTGTTTTCTTAGCCAACTCTGTCTCCTTTTCCTCCCAAACTCCTGGATTCTGGAAAGGTTCCTATGGCTTTAGGCCTTCTCCATTTGAGAGATGGGGGTAAGTGAAATGTATGGAATGCCCTACTTCTCCGCCATATTGTCTCTCCAGGCATTTTTTTTTAACAGTGAACAAATATATTTCTGTATCTAGTTGGATACAGTATTCATATTTTCCTGTCGCCATTTGGTCTCCATGATAAACAACCCCAGTCCAACCACAAATCACAAGACAACCCTTCACCAGTTATGAATCTGTGTGACCCTGAGGAAGTTATTTAACCTCTCAGTGCCTCAGTTTTTTCTGTAAACTGAGGATAACACTGGAACTACCTTACAGAATTGTTGTAAGGACTGATTGAGACAAATAAAGCATTTACAACAGTGCTTCTTTGCACATGAGAATGCTCCATAAGTGTTAGCTCTTATTACTACCTTATTTGACCTCTTCTGACACATTCCAGTTTGTTTATTCTTAGCATGTGAGAGTCAGAAATGGACCTGCACTCTGACTACTCCAGAGCATACATATTGTAACTACCTTTGACTTGAACCATGATTTTATTACTGTAGTCTAAAATTAATTTAGTATTTCTAGAAGCCATATCAAACTGTTTATAACAAACCTTATGCATAACTAGAATTTCCAGCCCTTATTCATGTATCTTTGCTTGCAGGCAAACTTAGATAATTCTGTATCTGTACAACAGACTTTTAATGCAGAACAATTCATTTATCCCAACCTACCACTGTGTATAAATTTCATAAGCATCGCTTCTAAATCTTCATAAAGCCACTGGGAAGAGCACAAAAACACTTTATTAGATACTATCTTTCGAGTTGGGGCCAATTTTTTGGGTGAAAAAAACCAGCTAGATTTACCTGAAAGTACTAAACTTTTCTAGTATATGCATTATGTCTTATTCAAAAGGATAGAAACTTAATCATATGATGTGCAACCCCATTATCAATGCATACCAGAAAGCTAATTTGGAAATCTTTCAGTGAACCTATATTTGGCTCCTATCCTATTTTATTTTTAATTACTTATATGCAGCAATTTATTCATCTGAGGGTTGTGATGGTCACAAAATGTGCCACCAAATCCAAACCTGCTAGGAGGAGTGTGAATCCATTATCAGATCTGCACCAATGCCAGACAATGAGAGTGTTCCATGGAGATACTCCCACAGATCCATTCCTGTAGATCTTGTCTGCCAGGGAACTTTGGCTTAAGGACTCCCCACTGGCCTGCCAAAACTTTCTTGAAAACGTGCTGGAGACTGAGACTTTTCTTACATAATCTTCCTTCTCACTACCCTTGACCCAGCAACAGCACTACTGGGAATTTACCCAAAGGATACAGGAGTGCTGATGCATAGGGGCACATGTACCCCAATGTTTATAGCAGCACTTTCAACAATAGCCAAATTATGGAAACAGCCTAAATGTCCACCAACTGACAAATGGATAAAGAGAATGTGGTTTATATATACAATGAAATACTACTTGGCAATGAGAAAGAATGAAATCTGGCCATTTGCAGCAACATGGATGGAACTGGAGGGTATTATGCTAAGTGAAATAAGTCAGTCAGAGAAAGATAGATCCATATGTTTTCACTCATATGTGGATCTTGAGAAACTTAACAGAAGACCATGGGGGAGGAAAGGGGAAAAAATAGTTACAGAGAGGGAGGGAGGCAAACCACAAGAGACTCTTTACTGAGAACAAACTGAGGGTTGATGGGGGGTAGGGGAGAGGGGAAAATGGGTGATGGGCATGGAGGAGGGCACTTTGGGATGAGTACTGGGTGTTGCATGGAAACCAATTTGACAATAAATTATATTTTTAAAAAATTAAGTAGGTAAGTAAATAAGTAGTAAAAAAAGAAAAAAGAAAAGAAAGAAAAAGACCTGCACTATGATCTAAAGGCTTTCCTTGTCTCCTCCTGCTCTCTCCTTTATCCTTCACAGCAGTTTCCCCTAACACATCTCTTGTCCATCTAATCCCATCTTAGCACCTGTTTCCCAGAGGACCCAAACTAGCACAAGGGTCCATGTCAAACTGAAATATATTTTGAGACTCCAGACTACCTTATTCAATTTAAAGAATTATGTAATTTGTAAAAGGCTATTTTATTTACGGAGTATTTATTAAGATCCAAGCACTTTATATGCATTATTTCATCACATTCTACAAAACATTTATGAAGTGGGTTTTATGAAGGTTATTTGACAGAAAAGAGAACTAAGATTTAGATTTGCTGGGATATTATAAGGAAAAGCTGGGAACCGAACTCACTGAGATTCATCTGAGCTGCCTTCACACAGTGCTTATGATTATTGTTTGCTTTATAGAATGAAGTATTAGCATTATACTAAAAATAAAGGCCTTTAAACTCAGAAAAAAAATTCTATTTTCAAAAGTAAATAAAGAGAGCCTAACTTTATGAATTCCTTCTAAATTAGCTGTTCTTGAAAGAAATATTAGAGAAAAAGTTTTAAACAATAAAAAAGAAAGAGGTTTGACAGGGATTTAAGAACTAATTCTTGAAGGGTTATGCTAGTTATAACGTAACACCCGTTCTCTTCATATGTGGGCAGCGGACTGTGTCACAGCATTCTCCCAGTCGGCTTCCAGGTTAAATTATTACTGTTAGTTTATGCTGATTAGCATATACTACTGTGCTAGACTCATAGGTCTGTAGTTGTATACTGTGCATTTAACACACTTGGAACTCTTTACTACAGCATAGGAGGCGCAATGAAATAAGGCCTATCCTTATAGTCATATTTCCCACAGTTCTTCCATTGCTCATTCTGTTCTACCTAGAATGTGCCGAGCTTGTTTTCCACCATAGCATTTTGCTCCCTCCATTGTACCATTTGGTTCTCAAGGAGGCCTGACTTTCCTGATTGCTGTTTCTTAAAGAACATCCCCTGCTTCTCACATAGCTTTATTCTCCTTATGGAGCCATCACTTACCTGAAGTTATTTATTTGTTTTATTATTGTTTGTTACTCTCACTAGCATATAGATTCTGAAGGTCAGGGATTTTTTATTGTTCACGTTCTGTTTCCCCAGTACTGGGTGCCCCAAGTATTTGCTGAATAAATAAGTAAAATCAATGAACATTCACTGTATATTGTATTCATTTATATTGATTTTAAAAACCCACATTAAATGACGTATTTCAGTTAAATCATACAAATATTTGATAGATTTATCATTCTTCTTTTGCCTTTTCCTCTAACTTTGATCCCAGAAGTACGCAAATTAATATAAATCATCAAGGAACTTTACACATGTATAAATATTTCTCTTTGCCTTACCTGTCATATTGCAAGTCCTCTGGTTACTTTCAAAATGGTATTGTCGTCGTGCTTGAGCAATGTATTCTGCAGCCTCTCTTTCTTGTATTTCTCTGATTTTCTTCTGTCCATATTTTCCCAGGATATATACTCCTAAAATTATTTTTTTTAAAACAACCAAGTGTATTAATCTAATTAATTAGAGTATTAAAAATTCCAAATAGTATTTTTAACCTGCTTCATTGCTATAAGGTTTATAGCAATGAAAAGCTAAAAACCACAATGTTTAAAAACCTAAGTTAAAGAACTTGTATAAGAACTGTGACCTAAATAGAAGGAAAAGGAGATTGGCATTTTAACAGTCAATGATGGGCTGACAGCCAATAAGGATTAGGCCTGAAGAAACAGAAAGGAATTAAATGTACAAATCTAGCAATGCCTTTAATACTGAACTGGAGATATTTTAAGAGTCCAGCAAAAGGGGATTGTTTAGATAAATTATAGTCTATCCATACAATAATCTTATGAAATCTTACATAGGTATTAGAAACTACATTGCTAAATAGTTAATAACTCAAGGAAATAATTCCTAAATTACAACACTACCTATATAAAAATATAGGTGGGATCATGAGGCCTATAATTTTGTTGAGCACATTTCCACACAGACAGTATGATATAAATGTGCACATTTTGTTCTATGCCCCAGGGTCAGTTAATTGTCCTAACTGTGAATGTGAATACTCCAGAGTGGTTATTTAGCATTTGACCAAAAACCACACTCCAAGGTTTAAGTATTTCAACTAACTTTTACCTAGCATAATGAACATCAGAAATGGATTTTCACAGATTAAGTTAGGGGTATTTAAGATACTGGATTAGCTAAAACTATTTTAGTAATATTCTTTTGAGGAAGAATATAGGAATCTAGCAAGTCCTTCCTTAGGAATGGTTTAGCCTTGAATCCTTAATTAATTGCACCTAGGAGGATTCTTCTTAGTCAAAGTTGTTAACCAAATGTCAAAGTTGCTAACCAAATGGCCAACAGAATGCTACAGATGGAATAGTGCTGCATTTGCTTCCAGCTAATCTTTTATGCACCGTTCTGTTGGAGTACAGAGAGGACACTGGAACTTCAATAAGCTCATAAAAGGTAGTTTTGATACTGTTTTATTTATACTGGCTCATAGACTGTTTTTATGTGTGTCAGAATTTGTTTCATTATAACCTGGCAACAAATTTGTAAGGGAGTAACTAATCCTTACCTATCTACAACTGTCTGTGGCTCCCAATAACTGCCAAAAAGAACCTAAGAGCTTTGCAGGACCTAAATCATTGGGTTTGGTCTATTTGTCACGAGGGGTGATGGGGCAGTCCTTTAACAACTGCAAAGTAAGCACACAGCCTGAAATATTATCACTAATATAAGCATTATACATAAACTGATAACATATATATTCTAAAAAATAATAGCTCAGTAAAAGGTATATCCTGCAAGTAATTAGAAATAAAGTAGGACTGTTATGTTTCTATGCAAATAAATGTATTATAATTACGTTTAAAGAGTAAATAAATGTCATATAAGTGGCTTCAAAACGACCTTTCTTGCAATCCTTTCTTAATAAACTGATGACTGTACCATACCAACAGAATGAAGAAACTTACTTATGTTTCACAAAGTAACTCTTTGACAGGCAATTCTTAGGTAACAACAACTTCTCAACGAATTGCTTGTATTTTATTTGCACAACAGATTGCTTAAGTTATGTGTAAAATGATTATTATTTCTCAAATGATAACAATGTAAAATGAAACGCTGCAATGATGCCCTTTTTGTAGCTAAAAATTTTCTGGAATAACAGTAAATGACTAGTAGATGTGTTTTTCTAGGAAAAAAGGTACACTGCTTTCATTAGATTCTCAAGAGTCTGATAAAATTTTTCAGGAACTACTTACCATATTTGATAAGTGTAGTATCTTCTAACTAAAGCTAAAAGAAAATGAATTGCTGTGGATTGAACTTTATCACACCCTTTCACCCCAATTCATATGCTGAAGTCCCTTTACTTCAGAATGTGACCTTATTTGGAGATAAGGTCTTTATAAAGGTAATCAAGTTAAAAGAAGGTCATTAGGGTGGGCTCTAATCCAACATGACTGGTATTCTGATAAGAGGAAATTTGGACACAGACATGTGTAGAAGGAAGACGATGTAAAGACACAGAGGAGATAGCCATCTACTAATCAAGGAGAAGGGCCTGTAAAAGATCCTTCCCTTACAGACTCTGGAAGAAACAAACCCTGTCAACACACTCACTTGGATTTCTGGCCTCCAGAACTATGAGACAATACATTTCTTTTGCCTCAGCCACTCAGTTTGTGGTACTTAGTATGGCAACACCAGCAAACAAATACATGGAATTAGGATAAAATGCCACAACTCATTATTATTATTTTTTTAATTTAGCATTGAAGTCCGTTCCGTTCCCATACACAGTGAAATTCACCAGGCTCTCATTCCTAAAATTAATATATTCTTATTTTTTCCCCTAGGAAAATAGAAACGAAGGCAGAGAATTCATTAGCTGAAATATGGAGCTCAGGATCATCTACATACGTGACTGACTGCCTGAATTTGATCTGAAGACAGTAGATATTGATGGTTGTGGCACCAAACAGGTAGGTAATTTTGAGCAAGACTCTTCCTCTCTGTACATTTTTTTATCCATAAAATGAAAGACTGGGTTTATAAGGTGCTTTAAAAATGTCTTCTTGCTATGACTACTTATGAATAATGAAAACATTCATGAAATACCTCAAAAATGAATATAGAATGGTTTGAGGTTTCCTTTCAGAACACTGCTGGTGAAGCAAAATATCTTCTAATCTTTCCACATCATAAATTCAGTTTTGGGGTTGCCTAAGTGGCTTAGTCAGTTAAGTGTCTGACTCTTGATTTTGGCTCAGGTCATGATCTCATCATTTGTGAGATCAGGCCCGGAGTTGGGAGTTGGGCTCTGTGCTGACAACGTGGATCCTGCTTGGGACTCTCTCTCTCTCTCTCTCTCTCTCTCTCTTCTCTTTCTTTCTCTCTCTCTCCCTCTCCCTCTCTTTCCTTCCCCCCTCTCTCTGCTCCTCTCCTGCTCATGCTTGCTCTCTCTTTCAACACAAGTAAGCTTAAAAAAAAAAAAAAAAACTACTCTTGTCATGCCCACTGAATAGAAGAGCCTAGCACAGTGCCCACTGGGCACCCAGCAAGTGATAACTATTACTATTAAAAATCTGTAACTCTTATACTTCCAATCATATTACCTTCAACACTACAGGCACTTGATAACTATTTCTTAGATTACCTGAAATGTAACGTGTTGTAGAACCTTCCCCCTGAAGATAAAACACTAGGATTATTTTCTCTTTCTGTCCCTGTGGACTTTTTTCCCCCTTTCTCATTTCTCTTAATCTGTAATTATAAAGCTCTCAACAGATTTTTGAAAAAAATCTATAACTACTCTAAAGTACACTCTTTAGCTTCCCCTACCATTATGTCTACTCTACCATTAGGTTATTCCATAAATCTGAAGGGGTATGCTATTCTGAGACTGCTAGAGAGAGATTATTTTCCTTCCTTCAGTAGTACAAAAATATTTTATTTATACTTCTTCCATCATACATATGTCTTTAACTTCTACAAATAAAATAGATTTAGTAGTCTAAGTATAACGGAAATGTACAGACAGTACTTGAATTATGAAAATTTCAACTTTATGATAATATGAAAGTGATATACATTTAGTAGAATCCATACTTTGGGTTCTTTGAATTTTGATCTTTTCCTGGGCTTGCAGATATGCAGTACGATATTCTCCAGTGAGGCTGGGTGTCAGTGAGACCTGCTCTCAGTCAGCCATTCGATCACTGAGAGTAAACAACTCTTACGATCACTCTGTACTCATTCAACCATTGTTTTTCACTTTCAGTACAGTATTCAATAAATTATATGAGGTGTTAACACTTCATTATTGCTTTTACTCAACTGTTGCCTAAAGTAAGTGTTCTTTAGATAGACTAGGATAAGCTATGATGTTTGATAGGTTAGCTGTATTAAAATGTACTTTCACCTTGTGATATTTTCAGCTTACGATGAGTTTATTGGGTCATAACCCCACTGTAAGTTGAGGAAGATCTGTACATTAGATGTTAATGGCTGAAGACATGGAAAATATACTTTACTGGTAAAGGATTTCTCAAAGAATGCTGTAAAAATTTACCTAAAAATTTACTGATTTGTGATAGGCCACAGAGATGAGGAAAAGATTCTCTTTGCCATCAAGAAGCCAATTTCAAACTTTCAAGAATGAACAGATCTAAGTTATTGATGTCAAAAGTACTGTTAATTTCAAATTGTTTGGGGGCAATAGAATAAATCTAATAGTAAGAGAGAAGCAACCAAATTTTTTGGAAAACTGCTGTTCTTGTTTTGTAAGTACTTCTGTAACCAAAGCATGTAGTTAGTGATAATTGCTCAAAAAAAATCAAATTCTAAAAATTCCCTCTTAACATTCCTATATTTCCTTCTCCTGTATCCCACACCGCCTTTTATTCTCCCCTTCAAATCCCTGCACATTATGACATGACTGTCATATGGGGCAAAAGGCTCTCAAGATTATCTTACCTGTTTCTAAATTGCCTCTCAGCCTGTGCAACTCAGTTACACCAGCTGGGTGGGCACTGATCCTGACCTTGAAGATCCCTGGGGAAGACTTCACATTTCCCAAACACTTTCCTACCTTATAATTTGTATTCTAAAGCAGAAACAGAACTAAAACACTGATTTGTGTTTCTTTGTCTAGTATATATCTCCTAGTTCTTTAGATAACTGTGGTTTTCAAAAATTCAAATTAACTTAAATTTTTTTTATTATTGAGAGAGAGAGAGTACCCATGCACAAGAGCTGAGGAGGGGCCAGAGGGGAGAGAGGGAGAGAAGGAGAGAGGGAGAGAAGGAGGGAGGGAGGGAGGGAGAGAGAGAGAGAGGGAGAGGGAGAGGGAGAGGGAGAGGGAGAGAGAGAGAGAGAATATCCCAAGCAGGCTCCAGGCTCACTGACTAAGCCGCCCAGACGCCTGTAACTTTAAACAACACTGCAAGGGCAGGCTTTCGGTAACTCCTATAACATTATGAAACTTCGGCTAAGGCTGAAAGCCAAACAAAGCACCGAGAGTGCCAACGAGAAACGAAGAGTCTCACAGGAAAACAACTTAAAAATATGTGTCCGTAAGAGAATGATTATCGTGAAAGAGAAACTTAACTGTGGTGGGTTCTTCCCAGGTCCATGAGAAGGAAGGACAAGAGAGAAAATAGAGTTAAGGGACAGCGTCAGGACAAAAGACACGAATCCCACAACTGCAGAGACGTGAAGACTCTTAAGGGTTAGTCACCCGGCTCCGCGTCCGACGGGCGAGCGAAAGCCCCTCCACGTATCCGGGACCATGGTCGCCCGGCCTCTATTTTCGAAGACAATCACCTCTCTTCCGCCCCCTTCTCCCAATGCCCCTTTCCGAGGACGCTGTCACCCACCTCCGAGCACTGTGCCCAGGAAGATGCATTTCTTTTTGTGACGTTTTAGAAAATTCCACATAGATCTCAGCATCTTCAGACCCTGGAGGTGCGGGCTACCTAGGGGCCGCGGGGGTGAGGGGGCTGTTCGCCAGGAAACCGTTTCCTCGTCACTTGGCCCCAGCGACCAGACAGCACCGCCGTGGTGCCGCCCGGTGCTCTCCAGAAATCACAAACGCGACTTTCCGCAGAGACTGTCACCGGGACGGGAAGGGGGCGTGGACTACAGGCGAGCAGCTGCGCTTTCTGTAGCTGCCGCTGCGCCGCGGTCCGCGCTCACTGGTCCAGGCCACCCGGGTCCGTCCGGAATTCGCTCCCGAGTGCATCGCCGTTCGCCTTCCCTGGAAACCGCGGCCCGCATCTGCCGCGTTCCGTTGCTAGCGCTCTGCTGCTGCGGCTGCTGCTCCAGCCTCGGGCGCTGAGCGCCGCGGCCCGGGTGCAGGATGGAGGCCAAGGCGGCCTCCCCGCCGGCTGCTGGCGGCGGCGGGGGCTCGGTGACCGCGGAGGAGACCGAAAAGTGGATGGAGGAAGCGATGCAAATGGTGAGGAGCCCAGGAGGTGGGTGCCGTGGGTGGGAATTTTTCTTTGGCCCTTTACCGACCCAAGCGTTTGAGCAAACGTCCTGCGTTGTGCTTTCTCGTCACCATAATCTCTCTCGATGGCGGTCACATTTCTGGGTAAACAGCTGGCTTTATTCTCCTGAAGTTTTCTTTAGTCCATTCTCACAGTGCTGTGGGGGAAGGAGGAGAGGAAGTCGAGAAATCATTTCTTTTTTCACTGGCATCAAGTATGAGCCAAACATCCCCGTTCAGCCGGTGATGGTACGTACCTAGTGCATCCCCTTTCCCCGAGGACACGCTCGCATATCCGGAAAGTCACTTTATTTTGTATTTATGACCTCTTAAACCTGTCTAGTAGGAGAAAGGACGCTGAAGGTGTGTCTGATGGAGAGCAGGGTAAAAACAATTCCCTGCAGTCAGATCTACCATTCATTCATTCATCCATACTATTGCTCTCTTGTCTTTTTCACTTCCTTCCCTCACTCCCTTCAGGACTGCTGGTTAAGAGGGCTCTAATCAGATTTGTGTATAATCTAAGCTTTACTCATGCTTATGAGTGCCAGTAAGCTCTATAATAGGGATAAAAATGTGTTTGGCATATATACCTATATGTATAAAAATATATGTACCCGCACACATATACATGTGTTAAATGCCTTTCAGTGTTACATTTCTCTAAATGTTAATTTCTCTAACAAATATTTTTTTCATACATGCTTTTGATTATATTCTTTTTTTTTCCTTTTTATCATATTCCTATCCTTAGTGGCTTCTGGTCTCCAATAGTTAATTAGTTCCACAATTATGTATTCATTCACTCCATAGATATTTATTGAGTACACTATGCTTGGCATTGGGAATTTAGTACTGCAGATGATTTTGGTATGTTCTTTGTTCTCTACTCATACTATTCCCCCTGTATTTGTTCACTATTAAAGCCAAATAGTTTTCTCTAAGCCGTGATGTATTACAGCATCTATACATTTGTTTCTGTTACTTACATAATGTTCTTTTAAACTTGTTCCTCATACTTTTTTTGGAAATGACTCAAAATAAAAAAGAGTCTACTTTTTATTACAACCCAGTAAATACCCACATAGCTATAACTAAAAGAAAAGTTTCACAGCAGCACTTAACCTTCCTACAGTTTTCCTGGTATTTCAATTTCTTTGAATATTTTTTTGGGGGGAGGGTGCTATTTATGACAAATATTCCACATCTGTGAGCCTCTGGCTAGAAGTTCTTTGAAACAATGCCGTTGGCCTTGGTTAGTAGGAAGATGGAGTCATCTGACCTCCCCATCCCGTTAGCTGGTCCACAGATACTATAGGTTTTAAACTGGCCGTTGAACCTAATTGTCACCTGGTCAACCTCAGCCAGGTTCATCTGGATGGACATGTGGTACTTGGCACAGATGATACCCTTGCTGGTGGGGCATTTCCATGTCGCGTACACATCCATGAACTGGCCGGCCTGGTACTGCTGGTCCTGATCACTAACTTGATTTTAGGACCTATTCTTTGAGCACATTTCATCATTTATTTCCTCCATTAAACTTACATGATGCATAGTTTCTGATACTTTAACTACTGTTCACATACATTTAAAAATTAATTTGTAACTTGTAATATGGATTTGTTTGTCCTGAACTTCCTTTATGTTACTAAATACTCTAAGTTGGAGACAAGGAATTTTCACTTGATATCTGTGAGAAATAAGCCCACTGACCCGATCAAAGGAAGGACGCCAAGACTCAGCACAGTGAAGCAAGGCTTTAATCAACCAAGAACAGGTGTCTGATGGACAGGCACATTGGGGACAGTCACAGTGGGCAGTTTATCTCCTAGGGCACAGGTCCTTCCCCTGATTCCTCATTGGCTGAGTACTACAGAGGTTACAGCCTTTCCTGGAGGTTGCCTATGGCCATGTAAGGCAAAAAGTAGTCTGATTGGAGCAAACCTATTTCCTGCGGTGAGACAGAGACTTTGAGTCCCTCCTCCCTTTATTCTGTGGCTCACGCTCATTGCAAAGCCTGCAAAAATGAGCCCACCAAACAGGGGCGGGGGGGGGGATGAAGAACCAGGATGTGAAGTATCTAAAGGTTGGGACTCCATTGTAGGGGAATTGGGGGTAAGGGTTGAACATATTTCTAGTAGGTTGTAGACCTATTGTTAACTGGACAGCCCAGCTTTTATTTAGTATTTCTGAAAATGAACCATCTCCCTTACTTCTCACAATATCAAAATTTCACTTTTCCCCCAAATAATTTCAGTAATATCTTAGGCAGCTTCTTACGAGGGAGGATGATAATATATACACAGGAAGGCTAAAATATCTTAAAGTAAGCTCTCACCCTTCCATGGGTGAGTGCCCCAGAGAGCAGATGATGCCTGAATGCTAGGAAGTCAGAATTTGTGGGCCCTTCTGTTTATTTTTATTTGCTTCAGGAACTCTCCTCAAAGAGAGGACCTTGCTTAGATGAGATTTTCGAGATGCTACCATAGAGGACTTAACAGAGATTTTTGGGAACAGCTGGCTTTAATAAGTCATTGAGCGTTCCCACTCATGTATCAGAACTGTGTTTTTTCCCCCATCTTTTTGTCTTTTGGGTCTTTATTTTCCTTTAAGCATCATTTGGTTATAATATATTGGGGCATTTCATCCACATACCTCTTCACTATTCTCTAGACTTCTGGACTAAATATTTAAGTCATTTTACTGCCTTTTGCTGCCTACCTCTGGGGTTTCCCTTCCTACTCTATAAAAGGAGATGCATTCAGATAGTTTCTAAGATTTCTCTGGCCTTGTCATTTTTGTCTCTTGATTGGATTATAAGCACCTAGGGGATGTGATTGCCTACTTTACCTATTCCACAGGGTCAGGGAGGCCCTTGTTGTGGTTTGGGCTGGTACCTGTTATTGCAGGCCTTAAACAAAAGGGAAGAAGGGCTTGTCATAAATCTTGTGCTTTGTTTAATCATCCCCTCCCCACTACAGAGACTTCAAATCTTAAATCACTTAGAAGATTGCTGAGGTGATTCAAAGTACTCTACGTATTTATGAGAAAAGTTTAAGACTAAACAAGAAACATCTCTAGGGCCAAATCTGTTAAGCTCTAGGGGATTTGAAAGTGCAATATGCACTATTCATGTAATAGGGAAGATACTAGCATCTTCATAACATTTGTACAGAGCAGACATATTTATATGGCCAACGTAGATAGCTAGACTGTCTTACTCTCTTCATGTTTAAAATAAAGTTGGTTGCCCTAGAAAGTTTCTATCCTAGTCTGTGATTTTAATATACCAGCATAAGTCTGGGTAATAAAAGAAAGAAAAGTGATTTTGAGAGAGCTTAAAAATATATTTTTTTAAAAAATGTCATCTGAAATGAATGAGTTTGTACAAAAATCAATGCAACCCTGCCAGTCTAATAGGTACAACATTTTTGGAAGGCAGCCTGGCATAATGTAATTAACAGCCTCGAAAAATAAATGTTCATATCATTTAAACTTATAGTTGTGTGGCATTTATCTTAAGAAAATAGTTTAGAAGCATAAAAGCAATCGTCATTTCAAGGTTCTATGTAATAAGGAAAACTAGGAAGCATTTAAAACTTCCAATGAAGGGAAATGGTTAAATTGTGATATACGACTGTGTTGAATAATGTGCTGTCATCAAAATGATTATGAATATTAGGTACGAACATGACATTAACTATCATAACTACATGTGATATTCAACATTAGGCAAACAGAAATACAAATTACTTTATATTATATGTGTAGGCATATATTTATATAGGCATCTATTTAAACCCCAGAACAGCTACTGACAGCCAGCTAACCTTGAGAGGGTCTTAACCTTTCTGCCACAGAGGCCTCTTCTGTAAAATGGGTATATAGTATCTAACTCACAGGGTTGTGTAGATTAAAAGAGATTATGTTTGTGAAGCCTCTGACATATTATGCTCAATAAATAAAAGCTGTTTTTTTAAATCAAATAAACAAAGACTGAAGGAGAACACACAAATAATTAGTTAGCATGGTAAGATACAGTTTTTTTTTGTTTGTTTTTTGTTTTGAAAGAGAGAGAGAGAGAATCTCAAGCAGGCTCCACACTAACTGAGTCACCCAGGTGTCCCAAAGACATCTTAAAGAAATCTATTACTATGCTTTTGTAAGTTTAAATATAAGTCTAATTGAAGAGATAGCATAAGAAGACTAAAACCAGAAAGAAGACACTGGTAAATAAATGTTACTGTTTATTAAGAGAAGATCTGGAAGATGTGGAATGAAGATGGGTTTTTTATATGATCAAAGGGAGAAAACAGAAGAGATAAATGGATGGGTATTTACATAAGTATTAAAAACATCTGCATCTTAAAAGGACCAGGTACAAAGTAACAGAGCAAATTTGTAAAGAAATGATTGGACTTGAGAGAGAGTTGGTGGGAAAGTTTGAAAGTAGGAGATGGGATGAGTTGAAGATTATGTGAATTATTTAATTAGCTTAATTAATTCTGTTTTGAACTTGACAGCAAAGCAAATGTGTATTGAAAAGCATTTCACCTAAACTCATTTCTGTGGGGTTTTTGGGTTAATTCTCTCCGCCTCCTCTGTAACCCACCCTTCCCAGTCCCTCACCCACTCGCCCTCAGCATGGTGGGCTGGGTTTTTCCTCACCAATAATGTGATTTACCCTTTTAAATACTCCTACCACTCATGTTTTTCTCTCTCATTTGGACAGCACTTGAAGACTTCACAAAAAACAAGTTACTAAATAAATAGGACGATAACATTGAGAGGTAGGATGTGGAGTAAAGGAGGTAAGTTTGCTGGAAGGAGAAAGAAAAGCTGAAGGAAAGAATGAAAGGCACAGGCCCAGCCACCTGGAGGCCTGGGTAGAGAGAGGGACAGCCCTGTGCAGCAGGGTGGTCCGGGCTCCCTTACAGGTGACCGGGACTTGGAACCCCATTGGGAAACACTCCCTGTACCCTGCCACTGCTTCTTCTCCCCTTGGTCTTGAACTCTCTCCTACATGCTTGAAATCGCTACCTGGCCACACATAGAATTCTGCAGGAGATAGTTTTACTGACAATCTTGGTCACATGGGCCCCTCCATCATTTATTCTCTTGCAGTTTTTTTATCCTTAGACTTTCTATGTCTCACTCCCTTAAATGTTCCTTCTCCTTCTGTCCCTTAACCTAGACCTATTTGGACCCCTAAAAGTGATAAAGAAGCTGATTGCTGGTGACTAGAGTAGAAATTTGAAGCTAAATGGCCAGAAACCTGACACTTGGTAGGTGTTCCATAAATATTTGTTGCTGATCTGAATGCCTGGAAGAGACTGTCTGGATTCTGGTCCCAGGCTCGCATGTGAGCAAATTCCCTACTTACCCCACATCTCTGTTTACTTATCTATAATATGGAGAAGCTCAATGAGTCTATCTCAGGGTTGTAAACTAAATATGTTAATACTTATAAAGTGCTTAAAATAGTCCTGGGTCAAAGTAAGTGTTTCAACAAGTTGTAAGCTCTTATCATTTGCAAGCACAGAATCAGAACACTTGTTATTACATAACAGTGTTTTGTAATAGGAGCTAGAGATTTAACCTACAGGCAGATCACTCTTCAAGCAGTGGATTCCAGTTCTACCTTTCCACGAAAATTGCCTCTGTGTCACTGACCTTTTCTTCTTGGCATGTTTTTTTTTTTTTTTTGTCTTTTTTTTTCTGGGATCTTCCTTAACACCAGACACTCCTGGTTTTCCTCCTGTCTTATTAGGTATTTCTTCTTAATCTCCGTCACAAGCTATTTTTAGTTTACTCCACTTTTATTATTACTTTTTTTTAACTTCCCCTTTTGAAATAATTATAAATTCACAGTGATTTATAAGTATTGCAGGAAAGCTCCTGTACCCTTCACCCAGGTTTCCTCAATGGAAACATCTTACATAACTTTAGTTGCAATATCCAAACAAGGAACATGACATTGATGCAAACTGCAGAGCTATTCAGATTTCCTCAGCTCCGTATGGACACATGTAGTTTTGTGCACATGATATCACGTTTACCCACCACCAGGATTGCTCAGTCATCACAAGGCTCCCTCATGCTACCCATTATGGCCACCATTCCCTCTCAAGCCCTTAAGAGGCAGGCACAATCTGTTCTTTATATCTGTAATTTTGCATTCAAGAATGTTGTATATGTGAAATGCAACCTTCTGGAGGTTGGTTGTTTTCATTCATTATGATTTCCTTGGGGTCCGTCCAAGTGTTGAGTGTATCAGTAGTTTATTCCTTTTATTGCTGTGTTGTATTCCATGGGATGGATATATCACACGTTTGCTTAACTGTTCATCCTTTGAAGGACATTTGGGTCATTTGCAGTTTCTACCTATTACGATTAAAACTCCTGTGGACGTTTGTGTCTTTATATGAATATATGTACTGTATGAACATAAGTCTTCAGTTCCTTGGGAGAATGCCTCAGAGTGCCATTGCTGGGTCATATGTTAACAGTCTAGAAGTGATCCTGTTCTTCTTCAACTTTGCCAGCCTTTGGTGTTTTTACTTTTTATTTTGGCCAGTCTGACAGGTGTGTATTGATAACTCATTGTGGTTGTAATATGCATTTCCCTAATGGCTAATGATATGAGTATCTTTTCAGGTACTTATTTGCCATCTGTATGCCCTCTTTGGTGATGTGTCTTAATAACTTTTGTCCATTCTCTACTTGGATTTTGTTTGATCTTTCTTTCTTTCTTCCTTCCTTCCTTCCTTCCTTCCTTCCTTCTTTCTTCTTTCTTCTTCTTTCTTCTTCCTTTCTTCCTTCCTTCCTTCCTTCCTTCCTTCCTTCCTTCCTTCCTTCCTTCCTTCCTTCCTTCCTTCCTTCCTTCCTTCCTTCCTTTCTTTCTTTCTTTCTTTCTTTCTTTCTTTCTCCCACCAGCCTTTGAGAGTTCTTTATATAGTCTTGATAATAGACCTTTGTTGGGTATGTAGTTTACATATATTTTCTTCCAGTTTTGGCCTGTCTTCTTAACAGAGTGTATTAGTTTCCTGTGGCTTCTGTAACAAAGTACTACAAACTTGGTAACTTAAAACACCACAGGTTTATTCTCTTACTGTTCTGGAGGCCAGGTGTTTGTTCTAAAGTCATTTGATCAGGCTAAAACTACAATGTGTCAGCAGAACATATTCTCTGGAGGCTCTAGAGAATATGTTTCCTCACCTTTTCCAGCTTTTGTAGCAACATTCCTTGATTGGCTTATGGCCCCTTCATCCGTCTTCAAAGCCAACAGCGTAATATCAAATCTTTCTGCCTATCTCTTATAAGGACACTTGTGATTGCTTTCAGAGACACCCTAATCATTCAGAATAATTTCCCTATCTCAAGATCTTCAACAAATGTTTGTTGGATGATTAAATGATTTCTCTTTCTTGTGTACCTGAGGTTATGTGTACTCTTAATATTTTTTTAAAGTTTTTATTTTAAGTAATCTCTACACTCCACATGAGTCTTGAACTCATGACCCCAAGATCAAGAGTCTCTTGTTCTTCTGACCAAGCCAGCCAGGAGCCCTGTAATCTTATTTATTTTTTTTCTCTTTTTAAAATTTTTATTTATTTTCCTAATGTTTAATTATTTAGTTTGAGAGAGAGAGGGAGTGTCAGTGGGGGAGGGGGAGAGAGAGAGGGAGAGAGAGAATCCCAAACAGACTCTGTGCTGTCAGCACAGAGCCCAGACGTGGGGCTCAATCCTGGGAATCCCTGGGAACCGTGAGATCATGATCTGAGCCAAAATCAAGAGTCAGATGCTCAACCAACTGAGCCACTGAGGTGCTCCCTACCCCCAATCTTACTTCCTTACTTACAATTCTTCGTGTGCTTATTGCCTTAACTGTATGGATACTCAGCATCTCCATCGTCTCTAGCTGTATATTTATTTGTGTATATCCACCAAAACTTGGTACTCTGCAGACTTTTCAAACTTTGCATAAACTGGGCGTAATTTAACCATTGTTACAGAACTAGACAGCAGTAGCCTGTGGGTGGTTCATGACGCAGTTCTGAAGAATGCAGTCTCCCTGCTTCAAATACTGAGCCCTTACTTCTATGCAGGCCCCAGCTCTATCCCACCACCCTGAAGGAGGAAGGAAAGGTACAGTTTCCTACCACTGTGTGCCTCTCCTTTCACTTATTCCTTATTGGCCCAATGAAAAGTTAAGGGTTGGTTGAGCATGGTTGAAGTGGCTAAAGATCCCATGTTGGCATTATGATGGGAAGTTCTTGCTACTCTAAATTAAGTAGAGCCTGGAATAGGGGGCTAGTGCAGGAGATAAAACATGCTGTCTTAAAGCAATGCCTTCACCTTTGCACTATATATGCCTTCTGTGTATGAATACCTACATTAATTGGTAATCTAGTCTTCCAAAGTGTCTTCAGGCCTGCCAAATATAAGAAATGCCATGGCTTTCTAGAAACAGCCATACTTGGATTTTCTTGACTGCAGTACGTGGAGATGATTGTACACTAGGTTCAAGGGTTGTGTTCTTCCTTTGTTCTCTCTCAGCAGCAGGGTCAGGAGTACTCAGACATGACCTGCTTGCTTCTACTGTATGCCCAATAAAGTATTCTTTTACTGTCTTGAGCCCCAACTGATTCAATCACTGACAAGGCCAGAAGAAAAATAAACAGCCTGTGATGGGGGAGACTTTGCGAATATAACCATTGGTTTGCCATTTCCGGGATGGTGGTGGTGGAAATGTTCTTAAGCTTATTTTTCTAATTTATGTTTTTCAATTGAGGTGTACTTTACATACAATGAAATGCACAAGTTTTAAATGCATTGTCTATTCTGTTTTGACTGATGCAAACATCTGTGTAACCCACACCCTTTTCAAAATAGTTTTGAGCACCCTGGGAAAGTTCCTTGTGTCCCTTTCCAATCAGTCTACACGTGACCTACCATGAAGAAATTGCTATCATCGGTGCTTAGTTTTGTCTGTTCTGGTACTAAACCCAAAGGGAATCAGATAGTGTGTATGCTTCTTTTACTCACCATGTCTGAGATTCACCCATGTTGTTATGTGTATCCCTAGTGTTTTTCTTTTTGTTGCTCAATAGTATTCCATTGTGTTATTATGCCAGTTTGTTTATCCATTCTTTTGTTGAAGGACACCAGTGGTGTTTCAAGATTTGGGTATTACAAATCAAGCTATTATGAACATTCTTTTACAAGGTTTTGTGTGTGTGTGTGGACATATATTCTCTGCTCTTAAATAAATACTTAGAAGTGGAATTTGTTCATAGGCTCCATGTGTGTTTACTTTTTAAAGAAATTTCCAGTGTTCTCTAAAGTGGTAGTGCCATTTTAACACAGAGTGCTCCTAAGCTTTTCGTGTGTCAAAGCAGAAATTGTGAACAGAGTGGCATCCAATCTGGTTACCTTTATGCTATTGGAACCCAAGAGGATATTTTCTATACTATTTAGAGAAACAAAAACAATTAAGCAAGTAGAATTTCAACAAGAAATAGATTTCAGTAAAGTATTTATACATGTTATTCTTTTCCTTTGCAAATCTATATATGATCTCTGAAAAGCTGCACAGACCCTGCCAACTTAAGAACAAGAGTCAATAATAGTCTTTTGCTCACTTCTGCTTCCAATGGGAAGAAAAAATTGGGGGGCTCAGAACCTATAAAGGGAGTTTGTTCTTGAGTCTCCTTTCATATGGAAACAATGGAGAACAAAGGGACTAAGCACTGAACTGTATTTGAGGAGAGGGAGAGCTCAGTGTATTTATTTTTTTAATGTTATTTATTTATTTATTTATTTATTTATGAGAGAGAGACAGCGTGAGCAGGGGAGGGTCAGAGAGAGAGGGAGACACAGAATCTGAAGCAGGCTCCAGGCTCTGAGCTAGCTGTCAGCACAGAGCCCGATGCAAGGCTCAAACCCATGAACCATGAGATCATGACCCGAGCCGAAGTCGGGCGCTTAACCAACTGAGCCACCCAGGCGCCCCTCAGTGTATTTCTTTGTTCAGTGTTTATATGTGTGTCTTCACATTGCATCTATTTCTTTCTGGTTGTCTTTTCAAGTATTGAACATTACATCTTAATTTTTCTACTTTGTCTTTTAGGCCAAAGAAGCCCTAGAAAACAATGAAGTTCCCGTTGGCTGTCTCATGGTCTACAACAATGAAGTTGTTGGGAAGGGACGAAATGAAGTTAATCAAACCAAAAATGTATGTCAGTTGAATAGTATAATTGCAAACATAGCAGTTAAGGTAGGAGTGCCCGGAGCTTCATCACAGTTGGCGAGAAGATGAGTCTGAGTAGAGACTTGTAGGATCAATGGAAGGGTAGTTTCTCTTAACATTTCTTTTTCTGAATGCCTTTTTTTTTTCTGATTATAAAAGTGATACATGCTGGTTTTTTAAAATTTGGAAAATTCAGAAAAATTTAATGGAGCAATAAAATATTTGTGCTAATTTTCTATTTCATGGAGTTTTACTTTAACACTTGAGTAAAACTCAAGAGGGGGTTTACTACATTGGAGTTTCAGTAGTAAAGAAATGAATCTAATCTCTATCTTAAGCATATCTAATATACGAAAATTCTACTTTACAAAACATCAGTTTAACTCATATCACATTTTTTATTACCTTTAAATAATCTATTCTTCTTGCTAAATTAAACAATCACCTTCAGTGTATATCTTTGAAGGTATAAAAGGATTATATAAAGAAAACTGTTTGTGTCTTAGAGAATTCAATGGGGTAAAGTCTACTACCTTCTGTTTCTATATCTACATGTGCTATCACACTTTAATAGCATGTGTGCCTTATATTATTGTGGTTAGATTGAGGAGTTCATGAATTAAGGCAGTACTTCTTGATAGCACCACAGTGTGTTACAATTTCATGAAAATAAAAAGCACTAGCTGGACTCATGGACAGCTTATAACCATAACGCCACTAGCACAGACTTTGATTGTATCATTTGATCTTGGTAGGTAGAGAAGAAGCCAGTATTGGTAATAGTGCTATGGGAGATTAAAAGTTTGTCCATCATTTCTATCAAAAAAAAAAAAACCAAAAAAACAAAAAAAACATGTAAAGTAGGAACCCAGATTCACAAAGCAATTATTATGTGAATATCAAAACATTTTTGAGGTAAGTAATAAACATAATGTAGCAATTACTGAATAAACAGATACTTGTCTGGAAGTAGAATTCTATATTTTAAATAATTATCCTGTCTCTCTAATTACGTTTTGTGATTCAGTATAATATTTTTAATATGAGAACTTTGTATGCCCTAACATCATCCATCTAACTCTCCAATGACCTGGATTTCTTCTGTATCTTGAAATTGGCCTGCGTTTATTTTGGTATTGTGTCCTATAGATTACCCTGGGGTGCCTGGGTGGCTCAGTCGGTTAAGTGTCCGACTTTGGCTCAGGTCATGCTCTCATGGTTCGTGAGTCCTAGCCCCGCATCAGGCTCTGTGCTGATAGCTCAGAGCCTGGAGCCTGCTTTGGATTCTGTGTCTCCCTCTCTCTGACCCTCCCCTGCTGTCTCTCTCTCTCTCAGAAATAAAACATTAAAAAAAAAAAAAAGATTACCCTATAAAATAGTATAGAAAGACTCTTGACCTCAAATGAGGAGACCCAAGTCCTACTTTTGGCTCAGATACTACCACCACACCTTTCACTACCATCACCTTTTCCAGCAGTGTGTTTTTAACATGTCCTCACTTAGCTTCTGGCTCTTCACACTAAAGAGAGGTTGATTGCAGTGATTTAGTTGAACAGTTACTTCCTGTGAATTCTGGGGAGATTTGGTTCAGTAATTCTGAATCTGATTTTTTTAAAAGCATCGAGTTGGGGAAACTTTTTAAGCTCCTCAGTTAGGTCTGGTGTGCAGGCAGCTTTGGGAACCTGTTCGCTAAGGTGCCTTATAGCTCTGAGTTCATAATTCTGGACCAGTCCCCCTTCCACCTTCTTCTAGCCTCCATGGCAGCTAGGGCCACTGTGCCAGCACTTTCCACACCCTACTCTATGTCACAGTTAGCACCTTCCTATTTACCTCATTAGATTTTTATAGTTGTTGAGGACAGACTCTTTAACCTCACATAGGATTTAGCACAATGACTTGCACTTAGTTAGCAATCAGTATAAGGTTATTGATGTATGTGATCATCCTATTATTAATAATTACTGCATAGCGGAGTACCTATATAGCATTCAACATATGCTTCATGTAATCCAGTGTTTTATGAGGTGTATGTGCCAGTGTGCCCTGTTTTGCACATAGGGGCCCCAAGGCTTAGAGAAGTTATGTAATTTGCTCAGGCCACGTAATGAGTGAGGCCACAGTCAGAATTCAAAGTTAAGTATGGGTATTTCCAACTGCTGTTTGATTTCTCTTATATTCTGCTGCCAGCCATGAGGTATCCGAGACTGATACCAAATTTTTGGTTCTCTCCAGAGTCTGCCACAATATTAAATCTCATCCCAAAGAAAATATAGGTGATGACATTCTAGTAAACTAAATATGGATTCGCTTAGAGTGAGGTGAGAGACGGCCTTGAAAACTGGAGCACATACTTATGAAGACTTCAGGCTTCCCCTAGAATATTAGCAAACCCTAGACTCTTTTTTTGTTTTGTTTTGAGACTTCTATTCTCTGTGGTAGTTAACTGAAGAAACATCCACTGAAGTTCTTAGGTACTTAACTAAAAATAAAGCATAATTCACATGGCATCTCAGATAAGCTGTCTTACGTTGGTGAGGTTACGGTACTTGAGCCAGGGATGCATTGTCAAGTGCTAAAGGTGTCCCTGAAACCCTTATTCATTAAAATGTTGGCAGAAACATTAGGCCCATTTGGGGTGTTTATTTTTGAGCATTTGTAAAATACAGTTCCACGTTGATGCCAGCACCTCTCTTTTTCCAGGCGACTCGACATGCAGAAATGGTGGCCATCGATCAAGCCCTAGACTGGTGCCGCCATTGTGGCAAGAGTTCTTCTCAAGTATTTGAACACACCGTGCTGTATGTCACTGTGGAGCCATGTATTATGTGTGCGGCTGCTCTCCGCCTGATGAGTATCCTTTGACTTTGTGAGTTAATGTCTCTGGCCCTTTCCTATAAACTTGAACATGGCCAGACACATAACTTGCTTTCTAACATGTGAAAGCAGACTTATGAAACAAGTTACAAATATTGTTCCCCTTGGCCAAAAATATATTTAGGAAAGACTTTTAAGTAATAAAATAACTTCGTTTCATATCAATAGATGTAAAACTATTAACCAAATGAACTAGAGAAAGAAAAAACTAAGAGCTAACAAGCTACTATAGGAGGATAAATCACAAATTAGGTTATAAAACTGTGCAGAGAAAAGATCTAAAGACTGTATCTTTGGGTAATAGATTATTGGTGCCTTTGGATAATAGATTATAGGTAATTAAAATTTTTTCTTTTTCTGTTTATATGTTTTTGTTTACTTTTGCCATGAATACCTATTACAGTGTATGAAAAGTATTAAGTCAAAAGTGAATACCTGGTAAGAAACACATCACTTATGACATTATAATTGTAAATAAATGGGAAATGGAACAAGTTACAGCTCTTTGAACTGTGTCTTTCTTAGAGTAAGTAGTACAGATACTGAGTGTAACAAGTTTGTCTCTAAGATCTTTAAAAAATTATTTGCTAGCTCAAAACCTACCTACACACACTTGAACTGCACATTTGCTTCAAGACCTTAATTCTTTCTCATAAATTCCGCTGGTGGTATATGGCTGTCAGAATGAACGATTTGGTGGTTGTGGCTCCGTTCTAAATATTGCCTCTGCTGATTTGCCAAATACTGGGAGACCATTTCAGGTAATATGACCTGCTTATGCTTTTTCTTTCTTTCGAATTCCTTTGATCTCCTTAGGAGCTTGGGAATTGTTCATGTATGGTCAGTATACCAAAGAGCCTTGCTAGTACCAGGTAGACTCTGGGACCTCTGGTCAAGTTCATTTATGCTTCATTGTAAGATGACAGGTAATCATTTCCAGGTAGGTGCTTGGCTCTCTTTATTAACAGAATCTTTCCAGAAGGAAAGTCCCCAATCTTTCAAGGTATCTTTCCTGACGGTCTTTACCAACGCTGTCACAGATGCTTGGAGATGTGGTCACTGTTGGCATTTTCACTCAGTGAGTGTCCCCAGCTCTGTGCTGGACTGAGTTTGGGTGAAGCTTGGACTCTGTCAGTAACAGTAGATGCTATTTACAGTGCACACATGATATTTTTGCACGAAGCTAATCATTTTGCTTTATCACTATGTACTATTTTTGGTGTGTAGCAATTAATACCTGTATTTTCATTATTTTTCCCCCTGCCTTTTCAATATTGAAATTTCCCCTAGACCCAAGAATCCACATTGCTTTCATCTTCCCTTAAAAATTCTACTTTCCCTTTTATCTTGCCACCTCTCCCCAAGTTTTTATGTTTAAGGCTATGAGCAGTAGGAATTTCTGTTTCAGAGTTTGGCCTTTAGATACATATCGTTTTTCATAAACTGGTGTGATTTTTTTTTTCTCTCCAAAGTTAATCCTGAGGTATTATGTTTTATTTATTTATTTTTTAAGAGTTCTTTTTTTTTTAGTTCTTTTTTAATGTTTTATTTATTTCTGAGAGAGAGAGAGAGAGAGAGAGAGAGAGGCAATGTGAGCAGGGGAGGGTCAAAGAGAGAGGGAGACACAGAATCTGAAGCAGGCTTCAGGCTCTGAGCTAGCTGTTAGCACAGAGCCCGACATGGGACTCAAACCCACAAACCATGAGATCATGACCCGAGCCGGAGTCGGATGCTCAACCGACTGAGCCACCCAGGTGCCCCTGAGGTATTATGTTTTAAAAAGAAAAGGATTTACAAAGGCTTGACAAGGTGGGCAGTTCACTTCAAAGACCTCAGATACTCTTAGGAGAATACCAAGTACCAATGAAGGGCTCAGTTTGGCTGAATCCCACTGAGAACAAATTTTGGAAAACATTCTATTATGAGTTTTTCCAGCTGAACATTAGCTTTCCTAACAACTTCTGCATATTTGAGAATAGATGACTTTTAACATCACATTAGGAAAGAAATTGTAATAGAACAAGAGTAAACAATGCTATCGGCTTGACTGTTAAAAAAATCTTCAGGCCGCCTGGGTGGCTCAGTCATGATCTCACGGTTCATGAGTTCAAGCCCTGCACGGGGTGAGCTCCAGCCCCACTTCGAGTGAACATGAAATCTACAAAGTGACACTTCTAGTGAACATGAAATCTGCAAAATGATTTGATCTTTCCAGTCACTTCTCTTAGTGGCCCAGATTTTACTTACATAACTCTTTGCAAGTGAATTGCTGACCCTGTACTTTATTTATGAGAAAGATCTAAAGAATTTCTCAAAGCTTATAGGCAGAACAAAGATGAGCCCTTGGTATCAGATATGGGTAGAAAATTTCTCTCCAACACATCATTGGCACTGAGTGCATAAACAGCCCTCTCCTACACGTCTCTGCACAGAGTTGATCTTGCTGAACCAAAGAATAAGACTGTAGTGTGTGTACCTGGACAAACTGGCTCCAGTGAAATGAACTACCATCATTTGAAGTCATTATCTCCAGGTTTGATGCCAAATTATGTTTGTTTGTTTAACTGTTTTAGATTCTAAAGAAAACATTGACACTCCAGGCTTCTGGATCTGATGTTTTCTTCCTTTATTTGGTTGGTTCAGGTTGGGGTGGGGGGTTTGTGGGAGAAGGGATGCTGTTTTTGTATTGCAGAATCATAGATTCCTTTAATGCTATATTATAAGCTGAATTAAGCTCTTAGAGGAGACCTACAGAACTATTGTTTTAAGGGAAGATAGTGATTAATTTATAATACATACCCATTCCATTTTTAAAAGTTTATTTTAATAAGAATGCACGCTTTTTATTAAAGCCACAATTTATTGCTATAATGAATAGTTGAAAACACTGTCTTGGTATCTTAGAATGATACAATTTCCTTCTCCATCTGTAACTCCGTGGATCTCATCCCAGACTGCATATTACAGAGATTTTTAAATGTGCCTGTGGGAGGTCCCTGCCCCAGACCAACTGTATAAGAAGGTGAGAGGGTGGAGGAGAAGGAATATTTGTATTTTCTTAAGAGAGTTCCCAGGCTATTGCACTGAGCAGCCAAGGTGGAGGGCCATTGCTCTGACTTCACAGGAGGGGAGAGTGCTTTGTGCTGGTTTGGTGCTCATGAGAGCATGAGGAGAGGCGGGAGCTCTGAGGAGCACAGTGTAACGTGAGGAGAAGGGGACTGACCACCATGGTTAGACTGGTCTGAGAAGGTTGTGAGAATGGAGAAGCCGAGAGAGGAGAGAGCTCTAAAAAGAAGCGAGAATGGTCAGTAGTCCACCATTGCTGACAGTTGAGGACAATGGAAAGGAAACCAGTGTTTTGGTCACTAGGGTCCCTTGGGAGGTCTGAGAGCACAAACCAGCATGGATGAGGTTGAAGAGGAAATGAGAGCCACACAAGGGACAGCCAGGGGTCTGGAATGTTCTTAGGAGCAGCAGGGTAGTAGCTTGCCTAGGGGGCAGGGTCGAAGGAAGGTTATTGGGATTTTTTTCCCTCCAGGGTTAGTGAGATACAGTTGTCATATAAAATTGTAGAAGTTTAAGGTGTACAATGGGATGATTTGAGAGATGTATAGATTGTGAAGTGTTTACTACAGTAAAGTTAGTTAATACACCATTCACCTCACATGCTTACCATTTTGTTGTTACTGTGAGAACATTTAAGCTCTACTCTCTTCACAGCTTCTAAGTACACAATATAGTATTGTTAACTATAGTCACCATGCTATTCCTTGGATCCTCAGAACTTACCTTATAACTGAAAGTTTATACCCTTTGCACTGTCTCTTAATTCCCTGAAACCCCCAACCTCCATCCCTGGCAACTATCATTCTACTCTCTGCTTCTATTAACAAGAATGTTCCATATATATAAATATATATTTTATTAAATATATGCAATAGAATATTGCCATATATCAGCCATAAAAAAGAAGGAGATCCTGCCATTTAGGACAACATGGACAGACGTTGAGGGCATTATGCTGAGTGAAATAAGTCAAACAGAGAAAGACAAGTACTGTATGATCTCTTTTTTAAAAGTTTATTTATTTTGAGAGAGAGAGAGAGAGAGAGAGAGAGTGTGTGTGTGTGTGTGTGTGTGTGTGTATGAGCAGGAAGGGCAAAGAGAGAGGGAAAGAGGGAATCCCAAGCAGGCTCCATGTTGTCATCACAGAGCCCAATGAGGGGCTCGAATTCACAAACCTCAAGATCATGACCTGAGTCGATGTCAAGAGTTGGACACTTAACCCAGGTCCCCCTGATGATCTCTCTTATATGTGCAATCTAAAAACATTGAACTTGTAAAGTTTTTCTTCTGATGGGGAAGGTTTATTCAGTCTTCATAGGTCCAAGTAAGAGCTGACTGAAGGCACTAGAGAAAGGGGGGTTCATTCTGAGCAACAGACCACACTCACGGGGCCCGTGTGCTGGCGCTCACTCTCTGCTTCCCCTCCTATGGCTGCTTCCGGATGTGCCTCTCTGGAGTCTCTGTTCATTTTTTCATTTCTTGTGTCTTAGAAGGATGCAGCATATCGAGTTCAAACCCCTATAACACACCTTCAAAGCCCTGTATATTTTGACCTCATTTTATCTCTTTAATTTCTTCACCTGTAGCTCCACTATACCCCATTAGTTGGATTTCTCACACAATCCAAGCTCATTTTACTCTTTCCCTGAAATGCCGCGTTCAGCCTCTTTAAATATTTGCCATCTTTAAGGCAAGTTAAAGTTTCATCCTCATATAAGATTTTATGTATAATTTCACTCCTTACCGTTATCATAATTTCTTATTCTTTCACTTAATCGATCTTGTCTTTGTAGTTAGATACCAAAGATAGATCAAACGAAACCCCTTTAAAAACATCCACTACAGTAAAGATTAACTTTTTTTTCCTGTAAAGAGCCTAATACTAAATATTTTAGCCTTTGTGAGCCACTCACATCTGTGTCACATCTTTTTCTTTTTTTTTTTTCTTTGCAAACCTTTAAAAATATAAAAAGCATGCTTAGCTGAACATTTATAGCTGTGGACTACCAACTCTAGCTTAGCATCAAATGCTTAATGGGCCACCAGTGAATAGCGGTAGATAAACATAGCAGACGCTTAACAAACACTTAATGATGTGTCAGGTATTTAACAGGTGTTATTTTATGTAATCTTATTTAATCTTCATGAAATCCTTTTTAGGTAAGTGCTATAATTACATACATTTACAAGTGAGGAAGCTGAAGCATAGATCTTACCCAAAATCATCACATAGCTAGTAACTTCAGTAGTAGTTGATTGAGAAATAATAGTTGACTGGATTGATGTTTGATTCTGTATTCTCTTGGAAATGTACTTTCTTACCCACATTACTGCTGCCCCCAAAGTGTATTAACATTATGTGAAGGAAGTTTACATAATTATGTGTATGTTGCTGTTTTTATGGGATACAGGCCACGTTTTC
This sequence comes from Proteles cristata cristata, assembly GCA_017311185.1. Taxonomy (NCBI): domain Eukaryota; kingdom Metazoa; phylum Chordata; class Mammalia; order Carnivora; family Hyaenidae; genus Proteles; species Proteles cristata. Next base: position 49,840 of record JAESUZ010003484.1, on the reverse strand, counting down.
ATTGGGCGATATTGATCCTCAATCTTCTCATTTCAACAGTGCATTCCCGGATATCGGGCCGAGGAAGCAGTGGAAATGTTGAAGACCTTCTACAAACAGGAAAATCCAAACGGTCAGTTTTCCCCTGCTGTACATAATGTAACCTCACTTAAGACAAAGCAATGTGAAGAGAGTCTGACGTGGGGCCTCCTCTTCATTTTCTCTTTTTCTTTGCTATTCTTTTCACAGCACCAAAATCAAAAGTTCGGAAAAAGGAATGTCAGAAACCTTGAACTTGTTCTGAGGGAAGGCTGATGCCCCTCAACGAAATTCTTGGACTGAAAGTTGTTGACATCATTGAATCGTATGTTCCTCTATGTCCTTATCCCCTGGGAAAATCATCTCCCACTATTTGCTGTGTTAAGGGAACAAATGAGCACTTTTTAAAAGTGTGACAGTTGTAAACAATGGTTAGCTTTTCCATAAGCTTAAAGAACATTTTAAGAAGGGGAGAAAAAATAAAGTTGGAAGTTTTAGAAATTAGTAAGCAGTACATGCTCTTCCTGCCAAAATCATTGTGCCCCGGGCCAGGAGAATGCTGAGCTTCAGCAAATGTGTATCCAGACCCAGTTACCTGGTGTGTGTAGACTGGAGTGTGCCACACTGACACCTGCTCTAGGCCTGGCTTTCCAGAATCGGGCCCTGCATTCTTTGCAGCCACTGTGTCCTGCTTGGGTGTTGAGGGCCTGTGACTTTCTTGGGATTTGTATATGAATTATATACATATAGATTATGATTGTGTGTGCGTCAGAACAGATTTCTTTTTGCTTTTATAAAGCAGGTCGAGAAAATGCATACTTCTAAAGCAATTACTTAAGTGTCATTTTTAAATTATAGCATATTGCTATAATAAAACCTTATGTATGCCTTCTTTGAAGATGAAGATGAATATTTTCTTCAAACATAAAGGCAGAAATGAGACAATTCCTTTATTACCGAGCAGCTATACTCTGCCAGGCTCCATTCGCTCATTGAATCAGTGAACCAAACAATGAATCCTGCCATCCCGGAGCTGATATTCTAGCAGGGGAGACAGACACTACACCTGATAGATTATGCAGTATGTTAGATGGTCTTAAGGATCACGGCGACAAGAAAGGGAGAAGGGAGTGGAGGGGGTGGGCGTGCCATTTGGTGACTGGTCTGCTGGTTGCACAAGTAAATACAATGGCTTCATATACTTTGAAATCAAATTGCTATTTCTTTTTATAAAAGTCCAAATTTAGAATTTAAAATCTAAAATTGAAAAAATGGGCACACAGCCCCGGGAAGGGTCTCTGCAGCCGGAAGTCCCGGATACTCACGCTTTCTGACTGCACTGAGGGTTGGCGCCCATGGAAGAAGAGCTCGGTAGAACCTCACTGGGGTGCGCTGCGTCTGCCCAGAAGGGGGCCTCGCGGTTCCACCAGAAGCCCGGCTCCAGGCCCCTGTTGCATTTCTTCAGTGGATTCATTTCCTTGATGCAAAGCATCTGTATTTGTTGGTTCTGCCATTTGAACGATGTCTGACTTGTTTGTTTTGAATTACATTACAGCCTGGAATGTAATTGTGGTGAAAGTATTTTTATATTGCTGAGAGTAGCAGCTAATCACAGTTACATGCTTCAGAAGATTTATAATTGCTTGGTTTTGTACGTGTGTGTTTTTAACTGCATTTGAGAAATTTGATGGAGAAGAATATGCATGATTTTTAAATTTATAATAATGTTACATGTAACGTTTCTTCAATTTCACCTACTTTAAAAATTATCTTCTCATTAAATTTTAGTGCTTTGACTAGTTTCTTAGTTTCTGCAGTTGGTCATGATTCATTTCTGGCTCCTTATGGTTTTCTGCAAGCAGACTTTATTGCACTTGCTGTCTTCATATCATTGTTTTCTCAGGGACCATTTGTAGACAAAAAATCTGAATCTTCCCTCTGGTACCAGTAAGTACCAGTAAGTCTGGCTATCAAGTAGGATCTTGGTAAATATCTGTTAAGTAAGATTATTGATTAAAGTTTGGAGAAAAATGAATAATAAGGGGGAATATCTAGCATAAAAAGTCAAAACTAAAACTAGTATATGGGTATTTTAAGTTACAGATAGTCAAGACTAAAGGTTCCAAGAGAATAATAAAATGGAACCAGGAGGATAGGAAAGACTCACCAATATATGTATGTTCTGTCTCTGCAGTGTTTTGGAGAATAGCAATTTCCTAATTCCTAAGCATGGCTGGAAATTTTAATTTTGGTTGTGACCTTTTTGATTCTACCTCCAGTGATGGACTTATAGAAAAGTCTTTCCTATATTTTTGGTCTTTGGCATAGTTCCCTCTACTGATTCTCAAGAAACAATTATTTCAGGTTGGAGGTCAGCACCTCCAGTGGTGATAGAGGAGCATTGTCATGTCATAGACATTGAGGATGTGGGATTCTGATGGCAGTTTCAAAGTGGTGGCAAGTTGTGGATACGTGATGAGGTAATGCTGCCTCCTGAGATCCACATTCTCCAGCTACTTAGACATGGCTTAAGATATGAGAATGATCCGGGGCACCTGGGTGGCTCAGTCGGTTAAGAGTCTGACTTCAGCTCAGGTCATGATCTCACAGTTCATGGGTTCGAGCCCCGTGTCGGGCTCTGTGCTGACAGCTCAGAGCCTGGAGCCTGCTTCAGATTCTGTGTCTCCCTCTCTCTCTGACCCTCCCCTGCTCACGCTGTCTCTCTCTCTCTCTCAGAAATAAATAAAAAACATTAAAAAAAAAAGATATTAGGATGATCCAGTTCAAAAGATTGAATCCAACTGATTGACATTGACAGTGCCTGTCTGAAAGATTAGCTGAGAGACTTGTTTTGTGCATGGAGTGATTCTGGAAGTTGTAGGATATGAGAAGGTTTTAGAATCAAGGCCCTGTTTGGAGGAATTAGCAGGAAATGATTGCATCTAAGCTGCTTGAGTATCCAGTGCTTGCTGATCTTTGCGATGGACTCGGCTGAGAATGGATGGTGTGTAATGCTTGGGCAAACTTCAATCACTGACAAAAAATTATGTTAAAATATCTTTGCACTTTCTTGTTTCTTGGCACAAGCATCTCTTCCTTGTGTTGAATTTGGGATATTACGGAAGGAAAATGGATAATCAAGAACGCCAATTTAGGCATAGGCAAGAACAGTTCATTTTTCTTTAAATTTTCCATTTGCAAATAATCTCAAACTTACCAACTAGTAATTTGTTAACAATTTTTACCTTTACCTTTATCGTTGGCTCTGTTTATTCTCGCTCTTTCCCTATCTATGTGTGAATGTATATAATTGTTCTTCTGAACCATGTGATAGAAAGTTACATCACCCATCATGACCCTTTGCTCTGAAATGTTTCTGTGTTTCCTAAGCATAGGATATTGTCTTATATAATCATAGTATAGTTATTGTCTTCGGTGTATTTAACATTAATATAATATACTTTTTAAAACAATTTACATCCAAGTTAGTTGGCATGTAGTGAAATAATGATTTCAGGAGTAGATTCCAGTGATTCATCCCCTAAGTATAACACCAGTATTCATCCCAACAAAGATCTTCCTTAATGTTCCTTCCCCATTTAGCCCATCCCCCTCCCAGAAGCCCTCCAGTAACCCTCTGTTCTCTATACTTAAGAATCTCTTATGTTTTGTCCCCCTCCCTGTTTTTATATTATTTTTGCTTCCCTTACCCTATGTTCATCTGTGTTGTATCTTAAATTCCACATATGAGTGACGTCATATGATATTTGTCTTTCTCTGACTAATTTCGCTTAGCATAATTCTAGTTCCATCCGTGTTGCTGCAAATGGCAAGATTTTATTCTTTTTGAAACCAAGTAATACTCCATTGTGTATATATATATATACTGCGTCTTCTATATCCATTCATCTGTTGATGGACATTTAGGGTCTTTCCATACTTTGGCTATTGTCGATTACCTACTATAAAGATTGAGGTGCATGTGCCCCTTCAGAACAGCACGTCTGTATCTGTATCCCTTGGATAAATATCTGGTAGTGCAATTGCTGGGTCATAGGGTAGTTCTATTTTTTAACATTAATATAATACATTTATCTAATATACTGTTTGTATTCTAATATTGTCAGTTGACCCCATAGTGCCCTTTAGAGAATTCTCCCCACCTACCCTGCCATATTGGAAGATTCCAGGGTCAGATATCTTAATTGTCATGTATCTTCAGTTTATTTGAATCTAGAACACATCCATGGCTTCTCTTGGCCTTTTATGACGCTGACATTTTAAAAATCATTCTGCCCTGCCCCTGTGGACTTTTCTCTTTTTTTTTTTTTTTAAAAATTTTTTTTAATGTTTTATTTATTTCCAGGAGAGAGAGACAGCGTGAGCAGGGGAGGGTCAGAGAGAGAGGGAGTCACAGACTGAAACAGGCTCCAGGCTCTGAGCTGGCAGTCAGCACAGAGCCCGATGCGGGGCTCGAACCCACGAACCGCGAGATCATGACCTAAGCGAAAGTCGGACGCTCAACAGACTAAGCCACCCAGGCGCCCCGACTTTTCTCTTTTTTTATTTTTTCTTTTTCTTTCTTTTTTTTTTTTTTTTTTTTACAAATAGTTTATTGTCAAATTAGTTTCCACATAACACCCAGTGCTCATCCCCACAAGTGCCCTCCTCCATGCCTACCCCTCCTCCCCCCCACATCCACCAGGCCTCAGTTTTTGTCAGCATTCAAGAGTCTCTCATGGTTTGCCTCTCCCCCTTTCCCCCACCATTTCCGCCCTTCTTCTCCCCCTAGGTCCTCTGTTAAGTTCCTCCTAATCCTCCTATACGTGCACACATAATGATATTTGTCTTTCTCTGCCTGACTTATTTCGCTCAGCATAACGCCCTCAAGGTCCATCCATGTTGCTACACATGGCCAGATTTCATTGTTTCTCATTGCCATGTAGTATTCCATGGTATAGATAAACCCCATCTTCTTGATCCATTCATCTGTTGATGGACACTTAGGCTCTTTCCAGGTTTTAGCTATTGTGGAGAGTGCTGCTATGAACATTGGGGTACATGTGCTCCTATGCATCAGCATTTCTGTATCCCTTGGGTAAATTCCTAGCAGTGCTATTGCTGGGTCATAGGGGAGTTCTATTGTTAGTTTCCTGAGGAACCTCCACACTGTTTTCCAGAGGGGCTGTACCAGTTTACATTCCCACCAACAGTGTAGGAGGGTGCCCGTTTCTCCACATCCTCGCCAGCATCTAGAGTTCTCTGATTGGCTCATTTTAGCCACTCTGACTGGCGTGAGGTGGTATCTCAGTGTGGTTTTGATTTGTATTTCCCTGATGAGGAGTGATGCTGAGCATCGTTTCATGTGTCTGTTGGCCATCTGGATGTCCTCTTTGGAGAAGTGTCTGTTCATATCTTCTGCCCATTTCTTCACTGGGTTGTTTGTTTTTCGGGCGTGTAGTTTGGTGAGTTCCTTGTAGATTCTGGATATCAACCCTTTATCTGATATGTCATTTGCAACTATCTTTTCCCATTCGGTTGGTTGCCTATTAATTTTCTGGGTTGTTTCCTTGGCTGTGCAGAAGCTTTTAATCTTGATGAGGTCCCAACAGTTTATTTTTGCTCTTGATTCCCTTGCTTTTGGGGATGTGTCAAGTAAGAAGTTGCTGCGGCGGAGGTCAAGGAGGTTGTTTCCTGCTTTCTCCTCTAGGGTGTTGATAGTTTCCTGTCTCACGTTCAGGTCCTTTATCCATTTTGAGTTTATTTTTGTGCATGGTGTGAGAAAATGATCTAGTTTCATTCTTCTGCATGTTGCTGTCCAGTTCTCCCAACACCATCTGTTAAAAAGGCTGTCTTTTTTCCATTGGATATTCTTTCCTGCTTTGTCAAAGATAGTTGGCTGTATACTTTTGGGTCCACTTCTGAGTTCTCAATTCTGTTCCATTGGTCTATGTGTCTGTTTTTGTGCCAATACCATACTGTCTTGATGATGACAGCTTTGTAGTAGAGGCTAAAGTCTGGGATGGTGATCCCTCCCGTTTTGGTTTTATTTTTCAGGATTACTTTGGCTATTCGGGGTCTTTTGTGGTTCCATACAAATTTTTGGATAGTTTGTTCTAGTTTTGAGAAGTATGCTGGTGCAATTTTGATTGGAATTGCATTGACTGTGTAGAGTGCCTTAGGTAGTAATGACATCTTAACTATATTTATTCTTCCTACCCATCAGCATGGAATGTTTTTCCATTTCTTTGTGTCTTCTTCAATTTCCTTCATAAGTTTTCTATAGCTTTCCTCATACAGATCTCTTGTATCCTTGGTTAGGTTTATTCCGAGGTATTTTATGGTTTTTTGTGCAATTGTGAATGGGATCAGTTTCTTGATTTCTCTTTCTGTTGCTTCATTGTTGGTGTATAAAATGCAACCGATTTCTGTACGTTGATTTTGTACCCTGCAACTTGGCTGAATTCTTGGATCAGTTCTAGTAGGCTTCTGGTGGAGTCTGTCAGGTTTTCTATGTAGAGTATCATGTCATCTGCGAAGAGTGAAAGTTTGACTTCCTCTTTGCCAATTCTGATGCCTTTGATTTCCTTTTGGTGTCTGATGGCTGATGCTAGGATTTCCAGCACTATGTTAAACAGCAGTGGTGAGAGTGGGCATCCCTGTCGTGTTCCTGATCTCAGGGGGAAAGCTCTGAGTTTTTCCCCGTTGAGGATGATGTGAGCTGAAGGCTTCTCATAGATGGCTTTGATGATGTTTAAGTAGGTTCCTTCTATCCCAACTTTCTCGAGAGTCTTTATTAAGAAGGGATGCTGTATTTTGTCAAATGCTTTTCTGCATCTATTGACAGGATCATATGGTTTTTATCTTTTCTTTTATTGATGTGATGGATCACACTGATTGATTTGCGAATGTTGAACCAGCCCTGTAACCCAGGAATGAATCCCACTTGATCTTGGTGGATGATTCTTTTGATATGCTGCTGGATTCGATTTGCAAGGATCTTGTTGAGAATTTTTGCATCTGTATTCATCAAGGATATTGGCCTGTAGTTCTCTTTTTTGCTGGATCTCTGTCTGGCTTGGGAATCAGTGTGATGCTGGCTTCATAAAATGAGGCCGGGAGTTTTCCTTCGCTTTCTATTTTTTGGAATAGCTTGAGAAGAATTGGGATTAATTCTGTTTTAAATGTCTGGTAGAATTCCCCAGGGAAGCCATCAGGTCCAGGGCTCTTACTTGTTGGGAGATTTTTGATCACTGATTCAATTTCTTCACTCGTTATGGGTCTGTTCAGGTTTTCTATTTCTTCCCGTGTGAATTTTGGTAGTGAGTGTGTGTTTAGGAATTTGTCCATTTCTTCTAAGTTGTCCAATTTGTTGGCATATAATTTTTCATAGTATTCCCTGATAATTGCTTGTATTTCTGAGGGGTTGGTTGTAATAAGTCCATTTTCATTCATAATTTTGTCTATTTGGGTGCTCTCTCTTTTCTTTTGGATAAGTCTGGCTAGAGGTTTGTCAATTTTGTTTACTTTTTCAAAAAACCAACTCTTGGTTTCATTGATCTGTTCAATTGTTTCTTTGGTCTCTATGTTGTTTATTTCTGCTCTAATTTTTACTATTTCTCTTCTTCTACTGGGTTTAGGGCGTTCTTGTTGCTCTGCCTCTAGTTCCTTTAGGTGAGCTGTTAGATTTTGGACTTGAGCTTTTTCTAATCTCTTGAAATAGGCCTGGAGAGCAATGTACTTTCCTCTTAGCACTGCCTTTGCCGCATCCCATAGATTTTGAATTGTTGTGTTTTCATTTTCATTTGTTTCCATATATTTTTTAATTTCATCTCTAATTGCCTGATTGGCCCATTCATTCTTTAGAAGGGTGTTCTTTAACCTCCATGTTTTTGGAGGTTTTCCAGACTTCTTCCTGTAATTGATTTCAAGTTTCAAAGCATTGTGATCTGACAGTGTGCATGGTATGATCTCTATTCTTTTATATTTATTAAGGGCTGCTTTATGTCCCAGTATGTGATCTATCTTGGAGAATGTGCCATGTGCACTTGAGAAGAAAGTAAATCCCTGGCCTCAGGATGTGAAGTTCCAAATATAGTCATCCGATCCATCTGGTCCAATGTGTCTTTCACGTCCATTATTTCTTTAGTGATTTTCTGTCTGGTTGACCTATCCGTTCCTGTAAGCAGAGTATTAATGTCCCCTGCTATTAGCACATTCTTATCTATTAGCTTGTTTCTGTTTGTGATTAATTGTTTTAGATATTTAGGTGCTCCCATATTCGGTGCGTAGACATTTATGATTGTTAGTTCTTCCTGATGGATGGACCCTGTAATTATTATGTAGTGCGCTTCTTCATCTCTTGTGATTGTCTTTAATTTAAAGTCCAGTTTGTCTGATATAAGTATCGCTTCTCCGGCTTTCTTTTGATTTCCTGTAGCATGATATATATTTCTCCATCCCCTTACTTTTAAATTTTTTTTTAAAATGTTTTATTTATTTCTAGGAGAGAGAGAGAGAGACAGCGTGAGCAGGGGAGGGTCAGAGAGAGAGGAAGTCACAGACTCTGAAACAGGCTCCAGGCTCCGAGCTAGCTGTCAGCACAGAGCCCGACGCGGGGCTCGAACCCACGAACTGTGAGATCATGACCTAAGCGAAAGTCGGACGCTTAACCGACTAAGCCACCCAGGCGCCCCTCTCCATCCCCTTACTTTTAATCTGAAGGTATCTTCCCGTCTAAAATGAGTTTCTTGTAGACAGCATAGAAATGGATTTTGTTTTTTAATCCATTCTGCTACCCTATGTCTTTTGACTGGAGCATTCAGCCCATTGACATTCAGTGTTATTATTGAAATATGTGGGTTTCGAGTCTTTGTATCTTTTGTAGGGTTCATGTTTGTGGTGGTGTCTCTAGAATCTTTGTTCCTTGCAACCTTTCCTTCAGAGCATCCCCTCAGGATGCTTCGTGTAGGGCTGGCTTCGTGGTGACAAATTCTTTCAATTTCTGTTTGTTTGGAAAGGTTTTTATCTCTCCTTCTATTTTGAATGACAGGCTTGCCTGATAGAGGATTCTTGGCTGCATATTTTTACTGTTCATCACATTGAAGATCTCTTGCCATTCCTTTCTGGCCTGCCACGTTTCAGTAGATAGGTCTGTCACCACTCTGATAGTTTCCCTTTGTATGTGAGGGCCCTTTTCTCCCTAGCTGCTTTCAAAATTCTCTCTTTGTCCTTGTATTTTGCCATTTTTACGATGCTATGTCGTGCAGAAGATCGATTCAAGTTATGTCTGAGGGGAGTCCTCTGAGCCTCTTGTATTTCCACATTGACTTCCTTCCCCAGGTCGGGGAAGTTCTCTGCTATAATTTGTTCCAGGACTCCTTCAGCACCTTTCCCTCTCTCTTCGTCTTCTGGGATTCCTATGATACGGATATTGTTGCGTTTGACTGTGTCGCTGAGCTCTCGAATTCTTCTTTCCTGTTCCTGGATCAGTTTGTCTCTTTTTTGTCAGCTTCTTGTTTTTCTAGAATGGTGTCTTCTAAATCACTTATTCTCCTTTCTGCCTCTTCAAGCCGTGCATTGGAGGCCTCTAATTTATTATGGATCTCATTTATCGCATTTTTTAATTCTTCATGCCTATTTTTATTTTCCATTCTGTCTGTAGCCATAGTTTCTTTGATGTCCCTATGTTTTTTTCAAGCCCTGCTATTAATTTCACCATTATTATTCTAAAATCTTGTTCAGTTATGCTGCTGATATCTGTTTTGAGCAGTTCATTAGCTGTCATTTCTTCTTGGAGTTTCTTTGGAGGAGAGCTCTTTCGTTTCGTCATTTTAGTTAGCTTTCCGGCTCTTGTTGGTTTTAAAGACCTGTTATGCTCTCTGTTTCTATGAGCACTGCTATATCCAAGAAACTCTTTGACTTTCCAGGGCCTATCCTTTCAGAGATTGTTTTTTGAATGGTATCCCTCAGTCACTCTTGTTGGGACTTAGTTATTTTATTTTCCTATTCGTAGTGATATTTGGGACTCTTCACCTTGTGTACTCTAGCTTGTTTCTTGAGGTAGCCCTGGAAAAGAAAACAGACAGACAAACACACAGGGAGCAGGAGTACACAAACGCACAGGCTGATTCAACTAACATGCAAAGTGAGAGGGAAAACGAAAAGTTAATAGAAAAGACGGAGGAGGGAGGGCGAATAGGGAGCATAAAATACATAAAAGGGTCAAAAAGGGGAAAAGAAAAGGAAAAAAGAAGAAAACCGATGGACAAAGAACGGTTTAAAGCATATACCTGGATTTCCCAGCTAAAGTTAAATAGCCGTGTGTATGCAGTGCTGGTTGAAGAGCATAGAGAAAAAGAGAGAAGGCAGGGCAAGACGAGGCAGATTTGGAAATAGAATGAACAGGCAGAAGGGATAAGAAGCTTTTTTCAAAGAGGTAATGGGTAGAATATGATTGGATAGGTGAGAGAAGGATGCTGGAATTATCCAGAGAAACTATATAGTCTAATAACTCCTGAGAGAAATAGCTGAAAAAGTCGGTAGGTGCAGAATTTACATTTACAGAATGGACTTGTTGTGATTGTTTAAGCAAGCTGGCGACCAGAGTTAATCAGGTCAGTGTTTTGGGGAAAAAAAGCAAGAAAAGAGAAAGAAGAAGAAAAAAAGAGAAAAGAAAGGGAAAAAAAAAGAAAGATAAAAAAAGGGAAAAAAACAAAAAAAACAAAAAAAAAGAAAATAAAAGGAAAAAAGAAAGAAAAAAAAAAGGGAGGAGGGCACCTCTCAGGCAGGGATGGGCGTGGCGTGATCCGATGCCTCAGGCGGGGGTTCTGCCTTGGCGATTGTGGGGAGGAGAGTGACGGTGCTCCAGTCCCTTCTTGAACCCCGCGCTGCAGCTCGCTTTTTTTTTTTTGGCGTGTCAACTCCCCGTTCCGGGGACGCAGCTGAAGTTGGTTGCACTCTTCAACCCAGGCCAGTTCCAATCTCCAAATCCCAGTCCGCGCCCCGCTGAAGTTGCCTTAGACACAGCTTCCCAGACAACCCCCTCGGGCTATTCCAGGCTCCCTGCTGAGCTCTGGGGGCGGAGTCAGAATCGCTGCTTCCTTCTCTGGGTCGGGCTGGCGCTCATGCGCGGGGGCTTGCCTGACGGGTCCGCGTAGCCTGAGCCGGCTGGAGTGAGGAAAACCGGGTCCCTCTATGGCTCGTCACCCGAAACACGAACTCACAGGCAAATTTCCCAGTTTTTAGCTCTTTGCCTTCCCTCTCAAGTTCCAGCCAGCCAGGAGCGCGGACGCCCGGTGTCTGCGCGGCTCTTTCAGGGGTCCCAGCTGCCCTGGAGCTACAATGGCGGCAGGCGCGCCCGCGCCGCTTTAAAACCCAACCTCCAGGAGCGGCACAAAGAAGCAGTTTGTGTGCTCAGCCTCCCCCAGGACCAGTTGTCGCGAGGGGACCTGGTGTGCAGGTATTTGGCAAGTACGGTCTTTCTATGCACTGAGCGGAGGTTTTTTTCCCTCCCCGAGCGGAGGTTTTTCTGTTTTGGACTCTCTCCTTTTCCCCTCTCACTCCCCGTAGAGGGTAGAGGGGGATCGCCTCCCACCCTGGAGTCTCCGATCCCGGCCCGATTTTATCTTCCCCGGTTCGCACTCACGTTAGAAGTCTTTCTCAGTGGATTCTGCGTCCTTTTTCTCCCAGTCTCTCAGGTTTTGTAAGGTTTCCAATGGCTTCAGATCTTTTCTGTGTGATGTATGGGCGCGAGTGCAAGTACGGAGCACCTTACTTCTCCGCCATCTTGCCCTCTCCTCTCTCTTTTTTTTAAATAATGGTGTTTTTCTCATGACTAGATTCAGGTTATGTGTTTTAGGTGATGTTATAGTCTCAGAATATCACACCTGAAGGCATCCAAAGGCCATGAAGTCCTCACTGGTGATGTTAATTTTGGTCACCTGGTTAATTTTGATCACCTAATTTCTGTACTCCATTAATTATTTGTTTTTTTTCTCCCTTGCAATGAATAAGCAGACTGAGGAGAGAAACTTAAATTTTTAAAAGAAAATGTATTTGACATTAGTGGAAAGGAGGGGATGAAATCAGTGATCTAAATTTCAGAGCAACTGTTAGGTTATTTGATTGCAATCTTTCTTTTTTATTAAGTCTGCTGAAATCCACAAAATTCTTTTTGTAATAAAAATGTTTTATTATTTTTTAAAGTTTTATCTGTGTATCTATCTATTTATTTATTTATTTAAAGTAGTCTCTATACCCAACATGGGGCTTGAACTCATGACTCCAAGATCAAGAGTCACATGCTCTAACTCAGCCAGCCAGGCACCCCAAGAATATTTTAAATGAGGATGTCTTTCTAAAAATTAAAAAGAGCCTCAAATAAGTTCTTTCTCTCCTCATCTCAACAAAACTAATGCTTATACATCAATTTATTTATATCTGATATAGGAGAGAGTTTTGGAAAAATAGGTCTGAGATGTTTCTGGTCTCAAGGATGACCCGTAGTGATCCAGTAGGGTATATAATCTAGGCAGGTCGTCATTGGCCATAAAAGCAGAATTCTCTTGGGTTTCCATAGAGACATCTAGACTTAAAATGTTTTAAGCACTGCTGCTTTTAAAATGGTGTCAGTAAAAATAGCAAAAACCAATGCTTTTAAAAAAAATCATTAAAAAAAATTTAAAGTAGTAAAGTTCCTGGTTGAAAATCCACACTGAAGCCAAAGCTTGTCCTCTGTCATCCTGGATCAACTGGCCTTGAGTAGCCTTGGGAAGAAGAGGCATCAAGAACTGGTTTCTCTGCCTTTTGGCAAAGGAATGAGACTACACTGACTTCATCTATGAAGACAACTGCCAACTATTTTCTTATTCCGTAAATTGTTAATTGTGTGTGGTGAAGAAAGGGGTGATGGGTGACGTTATTTTTATGGGTAAGACTGGCATTAAGTTCTGGTGAAAGTTTGACATCTTTAGGATCTTACGTTTTTTCAAGTTGAGCTAATAAAAACAGGCTCATGGGATTATTTCACACCTTATTTTTAAGTGAATATTGAGCTAAACACCATGTGTTGATGATTATTAGGGGGATTTGTTGTATGGTTGAAGAAGCATGAATTTATGAGTCTAGAACAGGAGTCAGCAAAATGTGGCCTGTGGGCCAAACCCAGCCTGCTGCCTCTTTTGGTACCACTAACACGTTAAAAATGGTTTTATGTTTTGAAAATGGTAGGGGGGAAAACATCAAAAGAAGAGTGTAGTGACCTCTGAACATTGTATGCAATTCACATTTCAGTGTTCACACATTAAGTTTTATTGGAAGGTAGCCATGCCCATTGGTTTACGTGTTGTTTGGAGCAGCCTCTGTGCTACATCAGCAGAGTTGAGTAGTGGTGACAGACACTTATGGCTTCCAAAACCTAAAGCATTTAAACATGTCTGGCTATTTAGGAAAATGTTTGCTAACCCCTGGTCTAGAGAATATAAAACGCTGAGGTTCCGTCTGTAAGGTGCTTATTGAAGTTCTCTGACTCTGGAACAGAATAATGTGGCTCATTGTGCAGTGGTCGTTAATTGCTTTAGTACCACGATTTTTAAAAATAATTTATTTATATTTTAATTTACATCCAAGTTAGCATATAGTGCAACAATGATTTCAGGAGTAGATTCCTTAATACCCCTACCCATTTAGCCCACACCCCCCCACACACAACCCCTCCAGTAACCCTCTGTTTGTTCTCCATATTTAATAGTCTTTTATGTTTCATCCTCCTCCCTGTTTTTATATTATTTTTGTTTCCCTTCTCTTACGTTCATCTGTGTTGTATCTTAACGTCTTTGTATGAGGGAAGTCATATGATATTTGTCTTTTTCTGACTAATTTCGCTTAGCATAATACCTTCTGGTTGCATCTTGCTAATGGCAGATTTCATTCTTTTTGATTGCCAAGTATACTCCAATACACAATCGAGTATATATATATATATATATATATATATATATATATATATATTACATCTTCTTTATCCATTCATCTGTCGATGGACATTTGGGCTCTTTCCATACACTTTGGCTATTGTCGATAGTGCTGCTATAAACCTTGGGGTCATGTGTCCCTTTGAAACAGCATACTTGTATCCCTTGGATAAATAAAAATAGTGCAATTCCTGGGTTGTAAGGTAGTTCTATTGTTAATTTTTTGAGGAAGCTCCATACTGTTTTCCAGAGTGGCTGCACCAGTTTGCATTCCTACCTGTAGTGCAAAAGAGATCCTCTTCCTCCACATCCTCACCAACATCTGTTGTTGCCTGAGTTGTTGATGTTAGCCATTCTGACAGGTGTGAGGTGGCATCTCATTGTGGTTTTGATTTGTATGTCCCTGATGATGAGTGACGTTGAACATTTTTTCATGTGTCAGTTGGCCATCTGATGTCTTTGGAGAAGTGTCTATTCATGTCTTTTGCTAGTTTCTTCACTGGATTATTTGTTTTTTGGGTGTGAAGATTGATAAATTCTTTATAGATTTTGGATACTAATCCTTTATCTGATATGTCACTTGCAAATATCTTCTCCCATTCTGTGAGCTGCCTTTTAGTTTTGCTGACTGTTTCCTTTGCTGTGCAGAAGCTTTTTATTTTAATGAGGTCCCAATAGTTCATTTTTGTTTTTATTTCCCTTGCCTTTGGAGAATGTTGAGTAAGAAGTTGCTGTGGCCAAGGTCAAAGAGATTTTTGCCTGCTTTCTCCTTGAGGATTTGGATGGCTTCTTGTCTTACATTTAGGTCTTTCATCCATTTTAAGTTTATTTTAGGTATGCTGTAAGAAGGTTAATACCATGATTTTTTGAAAAAGTCAGTTTATAAACAAGAAAGAGAAATCCAAGACCCTAAAATTATTCTGACTTAGAATATTTTATGTTTGTGTGTGTATTTTTAGTTAGAGAAAGTGCAAGTGGTGCAGGGGCAGAGAAGGAGAGAGAGAATCCCAAGGTGGTTCCACACTATCAGTGTGGATGGAGTCCAACGTGGGGCTGGAATTCATGAACTGTGAGATCATGAACTGAGCCAAAGTCCAACCCTTAACTGACTGAGCCACCCAGGTTCTCTGGACTTAGAATATTTTGTTTCCTTACATATACTTTAAGAGAATGGCAAGGAGGAAAGACAACTTATCAGTTTTGTGGGGTAATAATAAATATTTTATTTATGATTGTCATATTAAAAATATTACCAAGTACTTATCATCTGTAAGAAGTTACTCTAATGACAGAAATCTGTTGTACACTTTTAAGTATTTAGTTTTGAGAGAAAGAGAGCTCAAGCAGGACAAGAGGGCAGAGAGAGAGAGAGAGAGAGAGAGAGACTTTCAAGCAGACCCTGTGCTGTCAGCACAGAGCCCAGTGTGGGGCGTGAATTCACAAACTGTGAGAGTGTGACCTGAGCTGAAACCAAGAGTTGCATGCTTAACCAACTGAGCCACCCAGGCACCCTGGACCCTTAAAAAAAATTTTTTTTTTAATGTTTTATTTATTTCTGAGAGAGACAGAGAGCTCAAAGCATGAGTAGGGGAGGGTCAGAGAGAGAGGGAGACACAGAATCTGAAACAGGCTCCAGGCTCTGAGCTAACTGTCAGCACAGAGCCCAATGTGGGGCTCAAACTCACGAATCGTGAGATCATGACCTGAGCCAAAGTCAGGCGTTTAACCGACTGAGCCACCCAGATGCCCCCTGGATCCTTTTAAAAAAACAAGACTCAAACAGAAACTATCTTCATACCATCCCCATCACTGTGTCTTCCCCAGTTTTCTCTGTAACAGGTTTGGTAGCCCTTTGATATTAGAATTACATACACTGAGTTTGAAGAAAAGACCAAAAAATAAACATTTATTAGGAATTTTGGTTTTTTACTCAGCACTGAGTTCAGGACAAAGCCTTTCATGTAATAAACAAATACTATGTGTAAAGACTACGTTGCATGGGAAAGCAGGATTTGAAGACCTGGAGAAGGACGAGAGGCTGTGCCGGAGAGGCTGGTGGGGTTTGGGAGGTAGGTGGGAGGGTGAGGGGCAGCGTACGCAGTGTTAGAATAGAAGATGACAATCACGCGAAGAAACAGGGAAGGGATGCTTGGGCTGAGTTGTCACGAGTATGATCTACTTTTCTCTGAGGAGGGGGTAATTTTTCCTTTCATTTTGATGTGTGATTTCACACGTGTTCCTGGAGTATGTGTGTTTTGGGGTGAGGAATTGCCAGTAACAAAGGTCCTGATACTATATTCACTGAGGTAAGGACCCTGGAATTACATCACTAGGCCAGACTTGAGCTGTGGGGACAGAGTGTGTCAATAATAGAAGCTAATATTCACTTAGAACTTGCCAGGCTCTATTCACATGTTCCCTTATTAATCCTTGTTAACAACCCTATGAGTCAGTCCTATTATTGTCTCTGCTTTACATCAAGGAAACTGAGGCACAGGGAGATTATGTAACTTGCCCAAGGTCACAGAGTACTAAGTGATGGTGTCAGTTGGAATGGGCTAGGTTATGCCAAGGTAATAGCTCTCAGGGTTATAGTGCCTTAGAACAAAGTTTTACTTCTTTTATGCTTCACTTGTCTGTGTCCGGTCAGGCCAGGGGTCTAGTCTAGGTTATACCGCACCACATGGAAAGGCATTGAACGGCCTCAGTTACTGTGGTGGGGAGAAGAGAAGATGGTCAATATTGCTCTTTCTTTAGTCAGGGCTTCAGGGCTGCCAACTTGAATGCGCATATAAATGACCCAAGGAACTTGTTAAATGCCCATTATAATTCAGGAGGTCTGGGCTGGCATTTTCTAGCAAGCCCCCAGGTGATTCCTTTTTTATTTTTATTTATTTATTTTTTTTAATGTTTTTTATTTTATTTCTAGGAGAGAGAGAGAGAGACAGCATGAGCAGGGGAGGGTCAGAGAGAGAGGGAGTCACAGACTCTGAAACAGGCTCCAGGCTCTGAGCTGGCAGTCAGCACAGAGCCCGACGCGGGGCTCGAACCCACGAACCGCGAGATCATGACCTGAGCGAAAGTCGGACGCTTAACCGACTAAGCCACCCAGACGCCCCAGGGTGATTCCTTTTTTAAAAAAAATTATTTCTGAGAGAGAGAGACAGCGTGAGAAGGGGAAGGTCAGAGAGAGAGGGAGACACAGAATCCGAAGACAGGCTCCAGGCTCTGAGCTAGCTGTCAGCACAGAGCTTGACACGGGGCTCGAACCCACAAACCGTGAGATCATGACCTGAGCCGAAGTTGGCCACCCAATGACTGAGCCACCCAGGCGCCCCAGCCCCCAGGTGATTCCTATACTGCGGACCAGGGACCACTCTTGAGTAAGGAGTCTTCCTGGCTTTTGCCTAGAAGTGATATGTCATTTCTGCTCACGTAAGTCACATAGCCATGCCTAATGTCATGGTGTCAGGAGATATATATAATCTCCCAGCTACCTCAGGAGGAGGAGAATTGGAATTTTTGTGAATAATCTCAGTGAAGAGCAGGAAATTCGAAGCCAGGATTTTAATTCTGACAGGCTGTCCCCGGAATGTGTGCTCTTAATCATCATACAATACAGTCCTAGGTGTTGGTCGCTTCTCTATCTAGAAAAGGACAGGATAGTACCTGCCCTACTTGGTGGCCACCAGTCAGGGTAGCTCTCAAGACTGACCAGTTGCAGTTGATTTATGTGACACTGATGCTGGATGTCCTAGGCGGCTTAAGGTCAAAGGCAGCACTTGTCAGCACAATGTTGCAACTCTGTGAGAATGTTTTAATTCATTTTTTTCTTAAAAAATTGCTGCCATCTATGAATTATTTATTTTTGTTCAAAGCATACCTTAGTGCAGATTCAAGCCTTTCCCTGTTACTTTCTCTCTCTTCGAATATTCTGCCATGCTTTCTTGTTTTGGACAAGGGGTGTGGTTAAAGCCAGCATTCAGGGAATTGTGCATGATCTTGGGAACGCCCATGGGTGTGTGTCTGCACATGCACACAATTCATCATGTATGTTTGCCGCAAAGCCCTGGAGTGACCGCCCTGGAAGTGTCCTCGACTTGTGGTCAGCATAACAAACACAATTCCCAGAGGACGGTGGCTGAGAAGCAGCCTCTTCGAGACTGCTCATATCCACATAACTGGAAACTTCTGACGGATCATAAACAATTGAGAACTGGGGGAGTGAGGGGTAGATTCCAGACTTAGGTTAGCATCTCTAAATAGAGCACAGTGGACTGGGTAACACACTTTCTCTGACTGATCTTCCAGAGCCCGCCTTCATTCCTACCACAGCCTACTTTGCTGTTCGTTCCTAGGCTGAAGTATAGACAAACAATTCAGAAACATTGGTTTAGGGGTGCCTGGGTGGTTAAGCATTGGACTCTTGGTTTTAGCTCAGGTCATGATCTCACAGTTCATGAGATCAAGCCCCGTGTCAGGCTCTGTGCTAACAGCGTTAAGTCTGCTTGAGATTCTCCCTCTCTCTCTGCCCCTTTTCTGCTCACGCGCACACGCACTCTAAACAAACAAAAAAACAAACAAATAAGACTGGTTTAAGCAAGACCTCTCTCCCCTTTATGGAAAACCTGATCTGCAAATGATACTTAGAATGATATAAGGTTGTTCCTCTTCCATTAAAAACAAAAAAATCTTCCCAAAAAGGAGAAACTGAAATAAAGGCACATTTGAGTTTTACATCATAATTACAGTTAAGATTTCAGAATTAACCCACTACATTAGTTGCCACAGTCAGCAATTTAAACACGAGGCAGAAAATGGGCCTTGACAGTTTTTACTTTGGGATAATCGGGCTTGCCATATTGAAAGATGCTTGCATCCCTGTCCATCTGTCCTGTCGTTCATCTTGGGGAGAGACAGACGAACCCGGTTGTTCCTCTGGGGACACTTTTGTTCAGTTAAACTATGCAGATGAATGCCAAGTTCATAATTAAGGGAAAATGATAAAACAAAGTATTCCTATTTTTATTAACTTCTTGGACTGGAACCTACAGAACGCCTTTTTTAGATTTAATGGAACAGAATTCTATTGCTTGTTGTAATCCTAATCCCAGAAGGTATTGCCCATGCTCTTTCTCGGCTGCGAGTGCCCTTTGGAAAAGGCCTATCACTCCACCAGTCATCCTGACTCCACATGAGAGTACTTTCAGCTTTTCTTTTCCTTTTCCTTTTTTTTGTTTTTAGCTTTTAATCTAGCCTGTACTGGCATTGATAGAAAGTCATTTCTCTCAATGACATTTCTATATTGGAGGGCTAAATAAGTTAAGGATGTCAGCTGGGTTTTTATATGGGCAATGTCACCGTCCTGATTCAAACGCTAAACAATTTTCAGGGAAGATTAAATTTCTTCTTGACCTGAGAGAAATCCCACCTTCTTAGTGAGAAGCTCTGCCGGCAGGAAGCCAAGGGGAACGCAGCTCACTGCTTTGAAGGATCTACTCATCAGGTAAACCCACTACACTGTACCGCGTTCTTTTATCCTAAGCACACTTTATCAACTTCGTAAGCCCCGAGCCTTATTCTACTCTCCCCTTCAAAGTCCTGCATTCTCCATGAAATCTTTTCCAACTACTCCAGCCCACAATGATCGTTTTCTCCAAACTCCGACTTAGTGTCACACAGTTTAATCTCAATTGATCTCTAATTATAGTAATTAGATTGTAAGCTCCTCCGGAGCAAGGATTTAGCCCAATGCTGGGCCCAGAGGCGGTTTCAGTAAAGCCTTGCCGAGGGATGGCTTTGCGGTTCTGGATGGTTTCCAGTGAGCAGGACAAATGGCCGAATTAGCACTACCAGGAGAACGCTGTCTGGGCTTCCCGAGCCGAGCAGACCTCCGTCTACAGGCACTTTTGCCAGGGCCGCTCCTGCCAGACAGCAGGGCAGCCAAGGGAGCATGACTTAGAGCCCCCGTGTTTTCCTCCAGCTCATCTTGTCTCATTTGGAAGCCTCTGCTTTGGATTTGGGTTTTGCGATTTCCCATTTTCAGGTTTGAGAAATCAGGAAGCAGGAGAGGGGCAGAGAGGTAAACACTTTGTATGTGCTTTGTTAGAACCTAACCGTCTTGCGGTGGCGTATCAAGTAAAAGAGGACACGTTGCACAGTTCAGAGCAACTAAAATGCTGTGTGGACATTGATTTATAGAACTTTCGTGCTAGATTTAGTCCAGAAACGGGATTGATATTTTCATCATATTCCCCTGAGAGGAAAAAGCAGCTGGTGAAATTGTTGGAGGTGACACGCCAATCTGCAGAGAAACCGAGTGTGGTTTGGAGACCACCATGGAAATAGTAACTTCAGTCATTAAGTGGGGAATGAAAGGAAGAAAGAAACCAGATAAGTTTTCCAGGATCAAGAAGTTATTTTTATTATAAACTAACCTTAGGGAGACTGTAAGATTTATTATTATTTTAACATTTAAATTCAAATACTGATGGCTTTATCTTTTCACTGCTGATTACTCTTGGCAACAGCGGGTTGCAACGGGTGTACAGAACATCCTTCATTGTTTTATTTTGCCATTTGTGTATACAAGCTCCGTTGTGCAGACAAAACACAGCAATGAGCACGTGGTGGCACAATTCACGTCTTGATGCAGAATTTCTCTCTTCCTGTGAACTTGACCTCCCAAGACCTGAATTCTGTGATCTGGTGCAAATTCACTGGCATCCTGAAATCCAAAGGAAGAGGTCTTTTTCTTCTTTTGCTCCCTTGCAGACCTGGATAACACCAAATCTTTACAATGGTCTCTAGCTGGCGGTAGCAACGAGCATCTGGCGTATTAGGCGTTGGGCTCTGGGAAATGCAATCTTCTGCTTGGGAACTGCCCCCCAGATGGAAACTGATGTTTAGATTATTACTGGGAATTTGTTTGTGCTTCTGAATTCTGTGGGATTAAGGCCGACACTGTGATATTCTCATGTGTTCTGTTGACCCTTAAGTATTTTTTAAAAAGAGGGAAATGAGAGTCTCAGGGTTGAAATAATCAAGCTTCGGAGGTGCTAAGGCTCTACTCCGATTGTATTGGCAGACAGCCCAGGGTGCAGCTGCCGCCGAAGAATCCCAGATTCCACTCGAAGGCCCAAATACCACCTCTTCTGTCTGGAACGGAGTCAATAAAAGGAAGTAGGGTCGGGCAGCTTGTTGGACTGAAATTTCTCTGTGGGAGCAACAGACTGAATTGATAATGGGAGAAAGTTTGTATTGTTAATTTTTATAAGGGGGCCCAGTACATTTGATGAATTTTATAGGATTGGCATATTATTCAGCCCATATTTTTATCTGGTGCTCATTGTTCACCCTGTTTGGTTGGATTGCATAGCCGAGCAGGGTCCAAGATGAGAAAGAGAAATGGGGCTGACAGACCGTGGCATTGGGGCTAACTGAGTAATATCCTGACCTGTTTCAGCCACTTCTGGAAGCCACGACAGAGAGGCGTTCATAAAAGCCCAGAGGGGATGAAGTAACCATCTCTTTGACCCCAGGAAAATATGGGGAAAGAGAAAGTAAGAGAAAGTATAGAGGAAGTGCCCCTGTGAAGGAGAGGGTTCTCTCCTGTCCCCCCTTCCTGACAAAAACAGCATTACTGTGGCTCTGATGATTCATTTTACTGGATTAATAAGCGAAATAGACAAAAAGGGAGGGATTTTGGTGTCTAAGGGAGGGCAAGCCACTTCTCTATTCATTCTATTGGTTAGTTCAGTGAGGAGCGTTGATGTGTGTCTGTGCTAATGGACAAAACAACAGTACAAAGTTAGAAGGTGTTCTGTACTCTCATAAGAGGCTAGGAAAGATGGCTTTGAAGCAGCTGAAAAACATCACTCTTGACATTTGTCCGCACCCTGTGTCCTCTCTCTCATGTGGGACTTTTCCTCACATTGGAATGGAACATCTGAGATTCAGTTTTTGATTTACGCTGAGGTTGGATATGGGTAGTTCAATATCGAAGGGCGGTTTTGAATCAAGGCCTGTAAGCTCACCTTACTCAGACAGTGTTCTGTACAGTCTAGCCTAGTTGGAAACGAAGTTGACAGAGCACATGCTCGTTCATCAGACTCACCAGTAATGGCTAATATTCATTGACCCTTTATTGCGGGCCAGGCACATCTGCAAAGGCTTTGCACCTGTTATGTGATCCTTGCAGCAAACTTAGGAGGTTACTGCTCTTTTTCCCACTTAAGGAGTGTGTTAATAGAGGTTTTTAAGGTTTCATTTGCTCAGGATCACAGAGCTAGTCAGGGGCAGAAGTAGAATTTAAACTCTGGTTTAAATTCCAAATAGGAAAAGAACCAGAAGGATGATGGTTGTTTTCCCCTGCTCATCCCTCCACTGAAACAAAACCCCATAATATGGGCTTATACATGAGGCTAGCCTTTGGGTTCTTTCAGTAGGTAGTGAATTGAATGTCTTTTTCTACCCTGTGTGTATGTGTTTGTTTTGTGTTTTAAAAAAATTTAACAAAGTGAATCTTTTAGAAGGAATAGAACTGTTTTTCTTGTGAGAATGGATCCCAGGGTACTTAGAAGATTAAAAAATATAATTGGACCATCAGCTTTGTTCTTTATAAAAACTGGAAATAAAATTGCGTGATTTTGTAGAAAGGACTTCAGTGAGACATGTCCTGTGAAGGATCCACAGATGAACTGCCAATACCTTTGCATTCTGTATTGTTCCTTCAAACTAACTGCACATGTTTTCCTACTGTTATTATTATCATTAGGTATTATGCTAAGTGATTTACATGTATTTTCTCAAATCAATACATATGTGACAGGTTTTACCATCATGTATCACTTACCTACTATCACAGCAGTGCTCCTGGACAAAAACCCAGAAAAGCTCAGTGGCATACAAAAATAATGATTTATTGTTTCTACATCTAGAGGGATTGGCTAAACAGATCTGCCAATCTTGGCTGGATTGGCTCACTACCTGTAGGGTTTGGCTGACTAAGACTGATCCCTCTCAGCCCTGTCTCAGATGAATGGGGCAATGCAGCTCCTCCATTTGTCTCTTATTCTCCAATAGGCTGGGCTGGGGTGGTGATTACACAGCCGCAATCTCTGAAGAAGCCTGACTCCATAAATCCATTTCTACCTTCTGCCTATAATGCGTCTGTTAATATCTCATTGGTCAAAGCAAGTCACGTAGCTGAATGTAAGGATGTGAAGTTCTGTACTCCATGCCTTGGAGCAGGGAACACTGGAAAACAGCATGGCAGAAGGCATGGGTATAGGCAATGCTGCCCAATTGGGCCAGTTTTGCAATTAATCACATATTCGTTTTTTGCAGGCAAAGAGCCTGAGACATGGAAAGTAAGTGGCTTGCCTAGGGTCACATAGCTATTAAATGATAGAGCTTGAATTTGAACCTGGGTTTATCTTTTCTCATAGCCGGACCTCTTAATAATGGTCTATAATTGCAAGATTTAGAAGCCACTTCTGCCTCCACCTCCTTTCCAGATATGCACAATCTTTTCACTCCCTTTTAATGTATCTTCCCCAATGAAGACAACATGCAGCTGTTGATATTATAGAATGAGAATGCTGTGAGGAGTAATTAACATGAGCAAATTCTATGAACAAGGGCTAGGTATTATGATCAAAGAAATACATAGAATTTTAAATCAGTGCTTGACCTCATTCTACATTTTGTAGTCTTTCAGGTCTCTCTCACCTGCCAGAGTTTGGGAATGTACTGAGTATAGAATCTCTTAATGCTCTTACTCCTCTCCCTTACAAACCATCCTAGCAGCTCCTAGATTAGCAGTAACTGTACGTAAAGATAACACCCTGTACAGATTGTTTTTTAAAACATGACAGTTGACGGTAGCATCTTTAAGATTGTCCAGAAAGTTGTACATTTTAGCAATTGGCAAATGTGGACTCTCAGCTGATACAAAATCCAGTCTTTGTATCAACTGTCCTTTCTTATTTTAAAAAAAATTTTAAAGGTTTATTTATTTTTGAGAGAGAGACAGAGCATGAGCCGGGGAGGGACAGAGACAGAGAGAGACACAGAATCTGAAGCAGGCTCCGAGTTCCAAGCTGTCAGCACAGAGCCCGACGCAGGACTTGAACTCACAAACTGTGAGATCATGACCTGAGCTGATGTCGGATGCTCAACCTACTGAGCCACCCAGGTATCCCATCAACTGCCCTTTCAATAGACAAAAGCCTAGTTTTGCTTTGTAACTTGTTGCTACTATTGTTATTCCTTTCATTAAGTCAATTTCATGGCAGGCGTTTTGGAGACCATTGAAAACTTTAATATACTGCTGTTGACCTAGAAGCAAAATGGCAGATGGGCACATTCAGACAGGCTGCTTGTGAAAAATGCATTCCTAAATAAGAAATTCCATGGTGTGCCCTTTGGCTCTTGACCTCCTGGTCCTGTCCTAGACCACTGACAGTAAAACAGAGACAACTTTCTGGTTTCAAAAAATTGAAAGCAAATCTTCTGTAGAGCTCTGAGGACCACTGAGGGTCCATCAGGATCTTTGTGAATGCCCTGTGGGTCAGAAAGGTGTTCAGATCTCTTTAGAAATTCAGATTTCGCAAGGCAGACCATAAATAAAAAAAGGGGAAAATTTGGAGAGAGGTTATACTGTGTAGATGAAAGGACATTGGCTCTGAAATAAGGGAAAAACCAAGGCTGATCAAGATACAAATGATTGACAAAGACCAAGAAATTCAGTTCAGATTCTTTGTGAACATAAAAACTTTAGGAACTTCAGTGTGTGCTGTATCTTTTCATCCTGGCACCCACCACACATATGGAACTTACCTGTTCTCCCACAAGACCATAAACTCAATGAGGGCAGGAACTGTGTGAGTCTTGACTGGTGTTACTATCACAGGATAGCTTGATGCATTGCACTAGTGTCCACTACAGAAATATTTGCTAATCAGCTAGTACTTCTATTGTTTTCTGCTAGCAAAAACTCAGAAACTACCTTTATCTTGTACAACAAAGGAATAACCTATGAGTTGGATGTAACATGGGAGTTAAATAAAATATCGTACCAGTCTTTAATTGTGTCCTGAAGGAAATGTTTCTCATTGTGGGAGAGAGGGAAGGAACATCACTGTAAATCAAGGGACTCGTCTTCTCATTGTAGCCCTGGTTTTGATCTTGGTCACATGACCTAACAGCAGCTTTTCCATGTATCTAATTGGAATAACAAATGATGTGTTATATTTGAAAGTACTTCAGAAGTACAAATTAATACTGGGCAGTATCATTGTATAAGACGCAAGTTAAACTGGAAAGTGGAAGAGCCAAGGAAGGTACCCTGTCTTTTGCCTTTCATCTTGCACACAACTCGTGTCCCTAACTTAGTGCTTGGTCAATAGCTGGTACTCAGAATGTGTTTATGGAATGAATGAATGATCCTCAACTGCCACATAGAGTCATGCAGATTATCTCAGGGGGCTATTCTTGTTTCTTTGTTTATCGGTGAGAATTTTCATATATTATTGCCATGCAGTTGAGTTGTTAAATATTTATATAAGATATATGGAGTCATAAAACAGTGTTTCTGCCCTTAAGAAACTTTCTCTCTCATTGGTTCACAAGCCCTAATTAACCCCTTTCTCCTCAAATTAAACAGCAATAAAAGGCAATAGAAGAGTTTATTTGGATGTAAGGAAGAAATATTTACTCTGGCCAACTTAAGGGGGGAAAATGTGTAGCTCACCGAAATGAAGTGCACGTGAAGAGCCAAGTCCAGCCGAATCCTGTACCTCCCAGGATCTAGGGGGTGGGCTAGGACACAGGCTTACCAGGGCTCTGCAGCCTGGCTGGTTTAGTTCCATCCATTTTCTCCTTCAGTCACTCCATTCCAGATTTACATTCCTGGGAGACAGAGTGCAGGGGACATGATGACGCATACATGCTCACACCTTGGCCCAGAAAGAACAGCTAGGGAAGACCGCATGAGGTGCGGACTGTGCTTCTCCCTGAAGCACAATTCAGGTGCACTTCTGAGATGCAGTGGGTTCTATCGACAGTATTACAAGAATTCAGAGAAGGGAGATTCTGGTGAGACTTCACAGATGCAGAGGGGCTCAAACTGGACCTTTAAAGATGAATAGGAGGAGGGGTGCCTGGGTAGCTCAGTCAGTTAAGCATCTGACTCTTGCTTTCAGCTCAGGTCACAATCTCATGGTTTGTGACTTCGAGCCCCGCATTGGACTCTGATGACAGCTCGGGGCCCGCTTCAGGTTCTGTCTCCCCCTCCCTCCCTCTCTCTCTGCCCTTCCCCTGCTTTCTCTCCCTGTCTCTCTCAAAATAAATAAATAAACGTGAAAAAAGTTTTAAAGATGGGTAGGAGTGAGACAAATGAAGAAGAGAAAAGACTTCGGGGGGGAGGGGGCCCAAGAGGAGTAAAGGTTTAGAGTTAGGATTGAGCCTGAGGTGTTCACCAAAGGCAGAAGTGGCAGAGACAGAGAAGACAGATGTTAATAACCTAGTTATTTCTGTGGAGATGTGAGGATAGATAGCAGGTTTAAACAGTAAACCAATGATTCAGGCAGGCCTGAATAAGTATAGAGCAATAAGTGTAGAGCTAATTGTACAGAAAATATTCAGGGAAAGCATTAGGGAGGCCTATGTAATTTTGAAAGAAGACCAGAAAAGTAAGTGGTACATTGAAAGAAGGTTTAGGGTATGAGACTGAGAACCCAAGTGAAGGGGAGAATCTTGAAGGAGAGAGTATTTATACAAAGGCTGAAGGACAGGATGGGGACCAGATGGGGGTCGAGACACCAGCATAATGGTTTAGATGACACTTATTCTAAATATACTAGATCTTAGCAACATAAGGTAGTGATCATTGCTGAGTGAAGGGGAGCAATGTTGGATGCGACTCAGAGATGAAGATGCTTTAGAATAACTGGCCACAGTGCTTAGGAATCAACAAGGGGCCAGTGAATGATTACAACTTGGTTAAAGTTAGCATGAATTTGAGCAAAAGTTTCCAGATGATTGGATGGAAACTCTTTTTGGTTAATATTCAAAAGCTAAGGTTTTCGAAACTTTGGAGCAGATTTTAAAGATAAGCGAATTTATTCAGGAATTTAACTTTTGTTCCTAGACCTAAAGGATTATTGGAAATACTTGGAAGACAGCAGATTGGCATACTTTGTGATGATTTGCACCCCTTATTTACATATGAAGCAGTTGCCGCAGAAGTCTCTTGATCTTATATCCTTTTCATAAAATAAATGTATTACTAGAAACACCAGACGTTTCAGTGTTTGACTTAGCACTGAAATAGCACTGAATAGAATATGTTTAGCCATTTTCAACCCTCTTCTGTGCTTCTCCAGTATTTATGCTGGAGTTATCTCAAAACTGGATTCAAGGAGAAAGCATGAACCTACAAGCAATCCTTAACCTCAAATATTTGATCTATGTCATCACATTTAAGTAGTTCAGAATCTGCTTAGAAAAGACAGACTGGGGAGTTTGGCTTCTCTTTGCCCCTTTGAAAGAGTCAACCTTTAAGGCTAATTAGTGAGCCAGATTCTCCCCACTTGTAGGCCATTCAGCGGTGGCCCGTTCTCAGTTTGCTTAAGGCAGCGTACAAATAACTGCTTTATGTCACAGACCTGCTTCTGCAAAATTAAAAGTAAACCAAATGCTGTTTGCTCCAAAAAAAAAAAAAAAAAAAAAAAGCCTCTGAATCATGTTTGCATATAAATAATCACTTATTATGTATCTGTTTTATAAGTTTAAAATTTCATGCATTAGATTTACTTACAGTGAGGTACATCAAAACCTTAGACACAGTCTATGGATATCTAAGGGATCTTAAAGGGGACCTTTAGTGTGCAGTGTTTGATTGCTCACAAGGAATAATCTAGTTGTTGTTGGGGTTGATCATAACCTCAGTAACAACTACCGAGAATTCTATAAGGTGAGTTTATACTAAGTTCTCTGCAAATATTATTAGTGACTATAGATAATCATAATAGAGATAGGAATGTAAATATCAATAGCAATCATATAGAGTAGGTATTATAATGGCAATCTACTTTACATATGAGTAAACTGAAGCTGAGGAAGATCAGGGCATCACACAATTAATAAGTAGCAAGGTCAGAATTGAGCCCACGTGTGGATGGTTCCAAAATCCATGTTTTTACTGCACATTATCATTTCCTGAGTTATTAAGTGCTCCCATATGTGACATTATGCTAGGTTCTCTTTATCAGCAGCCTGCACCCTTCCCTGTTGCTTGCTTTAAATTTTTCTTTCTTTCTTTTTCTTTCTTTCTTTCTTTCTTTCTTTCTTTCTTTCTTTCTTTCTTTCTTTCTTTCTTTCCTTTCTTTCTTTCCTTCCTTCCTTCCTTCCTTCCTTCCTTCCTTTCTTTCTTTCTTTCTTTCTTGGAAGAGAGAGAGAATGTGACTGAGGGTGAGGGTCAGGGGGAGAGAGAGAGGGAGAGAGAGAATCTTAAGTAGGCTCCACGGTCCGTGAGGAGCCCAACGCAGGGCTCAATCCCACAACCCTGGGACCATGCCCTCAGCCAAAACCAAGAGTTGGATGCTCCACCTACTGAGCCACCCCGATGATCCTGTCTTTAATATTTTAAAATTAAACATTTAAGCTTTTAATTTTAAATTAATTAATTTATTTATTTTAAATATTTTATTTATTTCTGAGAGAGAAAGAGACAGCATGAGCAGGGGAGGGTCAGAGAGAGAGAGGGAGACACAGAATCTGAAGCAGGCTCCAGGCTCTGAGCTAGCTGTCAGCACAGAGCCCGATGCGGGGCTTGAACCCGCTAACCGTGAGATCATGACCTGAGCTGAAGTCAGATGTTTAACCGACTGAGCCACCCAGTGCCCCAATTTTAAATTAATTTTAAACATAAAATACAAATAGTACAAAAAATTTCCTGTATATCCAGAGTCCTCAAATGTTAAAACTGATATAACCACAGTACAATGACCCAAATCATGAAATTAATGTTGATAATTCCATTACATAATCCATAGACCTTATTTGAATTTCACCAGTTTCTCCATTAATGTCCAAGATCTAAACCATGCTGACATGTTGCATTCAGTTGTACCTGTCCCCTCGGTCTCCTTTGGGGCCAACTGTATACTCATACGACCCTGACAGGAACATCTCTTCCCATTTGGCATCCTAACCACTTCACTTGATTCATCCCTTTAATCTAGAACAATTCCTTCGTCTCTTTTTGTCTTTCATAACCTTAATACTTAAAATAAAGTAATAGTTATTTTTGCAGAATATTCTTCATTTGGATTTGTCCGATGTTTCCTCATGAGTAAATTGGGGTTGTGCATTTTTGGTAAAAATACTATGGAAGTTATGTTGTGTTCTCTTCAGACCAAGAGGTACATCATTTGTCTCGTCACTGATGATATTAACTGTGATCGTTTGATTAAGGTGGTATCTGCTAGATTTCCCCACTATGAAGTAAATATTTTTCCTCTTTAATTAGTATTTTCTAGGGAAGCTACTTTGCAACTATGTAAATATCCTGTTTCTAAGAATACTCTTGCCACGAATTTTGTCATTCATTGATAATCTCTGCTGAAAACTGTCATACCTATCGTATTTGTAAATGGTGGCATTCTTTTTCTATCATTACTTACACATGTATTAGTTGGAATTCCATTGTAAGGAATAGCTTTCTCTTCTTTCGTGTTTACTCATTTATTTATAGCGGCATAGACTCATGGGTATTTACTATATCCTGTGGGGTATATTAATATCATTGGTTATTTTGTTTGTTTAAATTGTCCCTGATTTGGCCAAAAGAGCCCCTTCAAGTTTGGCTGTGATCCTTTTGACATGTTTCTCATCATTTTGTTTTAAAACACTTATTTTCTGGCACCCCAAGGTGTTCTAGGCTCATTTTGTACTTTCTCTGCTGAGCCATGGTGTGACCATTTCTCCAAAAAACCTTGGTTCCTTTTTTGGAGAATGGTATTCAGACACCCAGATCTGGGCATGGGTGCACTCATTGCTTGGAGTTTCTCCTTTCCTTTCTGTGTGGTTGTGTTAATTAATTTGTTGCTGTGTAGTCAGGTTTATTGTTTGTATTCTCTGCCAGTGATTAATGTATTGTCTGTCCCCTTACCCAAATTCACCCTTTGTTGCCTACTTTGCAATAATGGAGCTGGAAATTAAGGCATTTCTCCTTCACAGAGAGCACGATGTTCTGATTTCCCAGGGAAGGGCACGAGGTGAAAGGCGCTTTTCCTCCCGGTTTACTGTGCTGCTGTTTTTTTACCTCCTCACTCCTACCACATGGCTGCCGGCAGCATGTGGAAAAATCCAGTGCTGCTCTGCCTCAGCTACTTGTCCAGACCACATAGTCACTGGGTGAGCTCACAGCCTTGGCCCTAGTCCAGTGACCACCTCACTGTGGCGCTTCCAGTGTGGACATCATACACCCTGGGCCTCATCCTGCTCCTCTGGTGAGCAGGCTTCCAGTACCCCAGCACCTTTTGTGTGCCTGTCTGTTGTCCTGGCCACATCTCGCCCAGGGGAGTGCTTTCAGCTTGCCGGCTCTGGCTTCAGTTCCTTCCTGCCAGCTTCGGCCAGCCTGCACCCCAGAAGGGTATTTCCTGCTTGCTTGGTGACTGTGGAGCAGCTCTGGCCCAGGCAACCCACTAATTTTTAGCATTCACTGAATGTCTCCATCTACCACACCCTCACCAGTGAGATCTGAATCCCGCTCACCCTTGGGGAGAGGCGCCTTCCAAGTTTGTTCATTCCTCAGGCTCTCTGTCTCCGCCTTGGAGCATTCTTTAGAGTGCTTTTTACACCTTTACCATTATTCCCCTGTTAGAGTTTATATTAAATTTCCTTGTTGAAATCACTGCATGATTTCTACTTCCTGATTTGACCCTGACCAGTACATACTCCATATTGGATTCCCTTTCCCATCCTTGCTGATGTTATTTATCTACATATCCTATCCTGAGTAAGTGAATCACTACTCTGGTCTCCAAAAGTCCGAACTATATAAAAAGACTTACTAAGAAAAGCCACTCCCCTATCCTTAACCATCCATTCTCTCCTGTTCTCATTCCCCCATCCTTTCCAACGCATTCCACCTACTCCTTGTTTCTGTCTCACTAGTTTCTGGTTTATCCTTTCTCTATTTCCGTTTGCACTATTGAGAAGATACACATGTAATTTCTGATTTCCTTGTCCACGAAGGGAAGCATCCTACTGATACTCTTACATTTTGCTTTTTTTCACTTAACAATAGATCCCAGTAAGCATACCACACCAGTTCATAGGAACCTTTTCATTCCTTTTATAGCTGCGTAATATTCCATGGCCTGCGTGTAGCTTATACAACCACTATCTAAAGGATGGGTATGTAAGCTGTTTCTGCACAGTGCTGCAATGAATAATCTGTGCATATATGTTTTTTTGTATTTTTTGGAGATGTAGCTTCAGGGTAGATTCCTAGAAGTGGGATTGCTCAGTTGAGAAGTAAGTCCATGAATTGCTTTGTTAGTCATTGCCAAGTTCCCCTTGGAAAGGGCTGTGCCAATTTCTATTCCCACCAGCCATGCATGAGGATGCCTGTTTTCCCCAGCCTTGCCAACAGGATGTGTTGTCATACTTTAAAATTGTTGCTTATCTGATAGGTGAGAAATGGTACAGTTCTAACTTGTGTTTCTTTAATTATGAGCTATTTGAATATCTTTTCACATGTTTAAATGCCATCTATCTGTGTTTAAGTGAATTTTCTGTTCTTGTCTTTTTCCCATTCTGCTGATTTTGGTTATTTCCCCCCTTTTTAAGAATTCTTTAAATATTGAGGATATTAGCACCGTGTCTGTGGTATATGTTATACACATTTTTCTCGGTGTGTTGGTTGTCTTTTGACTTTGTATACATGGTGCTTTTGCTGTGCAAATATTTTTATATCTTTATGTAGCCACATATATTGATCTATTTCGTTTTGTCTGGATTGTGAGTTGCAGTTAGAAAGACTCCTTTTACCAAGATCAAAGAGGAATTCACCCATGTTTTTTCCCAGTATGTATATTATTTATTTATTTATTTTGAAAGAGATTGAAAGTGTGAGCAGGGGAGGGACAGAGAGAGAGCGAATCCCAGGCAGGCTCTGTGCTGCTGCTGCAGAGCCCGATGTGGGGCTCCAACTCATGAACTATGAGATCATGACCTGAGCCAAAATCAAGAGTCACATGCCTAACTGAGGGAGTCACTACGGCACCCCTCTACTATTTATATAATTTAAATGTTTACATTTGGATTTCTGATCCATTTCAAGTTTTTTTCTGATGGATGGTGTGGGGTATAGATTTTATCTCTTTCCAATAAGCACCCAGTTTTCTCTCTCTTTGCTCCAGCAATTTTAGATGCCTCCTTCATCACACACAGAAGCTTCCATATGTACTTGGGTCTCTTTGGGGACTTTTTATTCTATCCCACTGGTCTGTTTGCCTAATCATGTGCCAGTTCCAGACTCTTAGATAGAGATGTTCTAGAGCAGCCTTTAATGTCTGGTAGAGGTAGTTTCCTCTACAGTCGTGCCTTTTTTTTTTTTTTTAATATTTTACTGTACTTGAAAGAGTGCAAACAGGAGAGGGGCAGAGACAGGGGGACAGAGGATCTGAAGTGGGCTCTGCCCTGAAAAGCTGACAGCAGCAAGCCCGAGGTGGGGCTCAAACTCATAAACCCTGAGATCATGACCTGAGCTGAAGTCAGATGCTCAACTGACTGAGCCACCCACATGCCCCTAGAGTTGTGCTTTTTAATTGATTTCCCAGCTCTTCTTGTATGTTTATTTTTCCAAACTAACATTAATAACAATTTGTCTTTGATAGTTCATATGATTCGATTATGCGATGCTAACACATTGAGGAAGCAATGTAGGGGCTAAGAGGTACATCTACATTAACAGTTAATAATTCAACCAATGGGAGGCTGCGGCGGTGACCTGGGCCCTAGAAGAAGATTGAGTACCCGGTATTAGACCCCAGATGGGATGAGAAAAGTCATAGATGTGGGAGACAAACCCTAGGTAAGATCGTATTCTGGAAGTCACAGTTGCCTAGAGCATCAAATATGAAGTTCAGAAGCAGCAATCACCGGGCCCAGCAGAGGTTGGGGAATCATGACTTTATATAATGGTGGCAAAGAGCTAGCAGGTTCGATGTGGGAGCCTACAAATTCTGAATCTGCAGATGAATTGAACTTACATTATCCATTTGGTAGGAAAATTCTCGACTCTCTAATTCAGAGTCAAAATCGTGGCTTTAAAGAGTTTTGTTTAAGTGTATTTATGCCTGACATATTTCTGAAGTAAACTTTGTTTAATTTTGTTCTTGGGAAATCTAAGTCCCTTCCTTCAGAGTTCAATAATTTGAAACTCAAAGTTTTAAATGCATTTTAAACAGCCACTCTCCCTCCCCTACCCACACATTTACGAAAATAAACAGGGCCACCCTACCAGCCGCTCTCTGATTTGCATAACAGCAAGAACTGATGCAAATTCTCACACTTGGGGCTATTTCAGAGTTTGTGGAGATGGCATAGGTTTCCTTTCTTTAAATAGCCTTGAAGATGGTACCTTGGATTGACATCTACAGGGCGGCTACTTTGTCCAGTGCAAAAACTTTTTAAATACCTTGTTTCATCTAATTATCGTACCTTTCTTTGAGCTGAGTATTTATTTTTATTTTTACGAGCTAGCAAACAAAAGGAAGAGATCATTTATTCTGTCTTCTTTGTACAAACTATTCCAAGCAACTAAGTAGTTGGTGAGGAAAGATTTCTCTTCCTTTCTTAAAAAAATTTTTTTTGAATGGGCATTTTTACCCTCATTTTTCACTGTGTTATTAGTTGAGCCAAGATTTTCTCTTGTGGTAGGTCCCCTCCCTAAGAACAAAAAAACATCTCAAGGCAACCTGGCAATACGCATACCTGACAATCTCCCTCACAATCTTGTAACATGAAACCACTTAATCAAACTGCATGTTTGTGTGTTATCATATATGGGAGACTAAGAAGTAAAAAATATGTTAAAAACTAAGCCACATGGTGTTCCGGGCTCAGTTGTTCAGGTATGAACCCAACTGAGCAGTACCTGCACAAATAAAGTTGCTTCCTGAAAGGAAAAGCCTCCGTGTCACAACTCTCTGAGCAAAAATCCTGCTATACTCTCACCTCTGTTTGATCCAGAGCCCATGCTGAATTATGGTGCCTTTTGATTTTCTCAACGCCTGGGACAGTGTTCAGTGAATAGTAGGTACTTAAAAACCTTGTGGCTGATTGTGGACTTGCATAGATTCAAAGTCTAACCCCCAAATCATAACTTTCAAAGTTTCAGGCACTATCAAGGATACTTTGGTAGATGAAGGGTTTTTTTCGGTTTTACCTCTTTATCCCAATCACTGAGCTTAGCAGACTGCCTTGTCTGACCCTGAGTAAGATTTCTCTGACTTCTTTGATTCTGTTCTTTCTCTTTTCTGTGACTTTGGCTGACCCCAAGTTTAGAAAACCTCATAACATAATTTGGCCCTCTAGATTTTCTCAAAAGTAAGTCTGTCCCTAAGGACCGAGCTGACTCTACAGCTAAAGTTCCAGCTAAGTCTGACCTCAAAAGCACTGAGTCTGTTTTTTCCTAATTGAGAATGTCATTCACATTTCTTCTCAGGATTCTTCCCAGCACAGGAGTATACTTCGACGGGCAACCAAATACAAATGACCAGTGAATATATATAAACATGCCTGACTTTACAAATTATCAGAGGAATGCTAATTAAAATTGAGAAGCCATTTTTTTTCCCATCTAACAGATTACCACAATTTAAAAGATTGAAAACATCCCAAGTCAGCATGGAGGTGGGAAAACCTACATTTTGATGAGAGCGATGAGCGTGAGTATTGATGAACATCTTCGGATGTCCAAGGAAGAGTGTTGGTCAAAATTTGAAATGTGCTTATTTTCTAGTTTACTTTTGGTAATGATTTTTTACTGATTTTTTTTTAATTTTTGTATCTTTACTTTCTTTCTGTATTGGTAAGGGTTCTCCACAGAAACAGATCAATCAGAGGTTATACCCAAATCTATATATCTAGATCTATATGAGATTTATTACAGGAACCGGCTGACACGTGGTAGCCAAGAAGTCCCACTGTCTGCCATCTGTAGGGTGGGGAACTGGCAAAGCCAGTGGATGATTCAGTCTGAGAGTGAAGGCTCCGAGAATCAGGGGGCCAGAGACATAAGTCCTGGTCAGAGTCTGAAGGCCTGAGAACCAGGAGATCTGATGTTTGAGGGCAGAAGATGGATGACCCAGCTCAAGCAAAACCAGCCAAATTTTCCTTCCTCCTCCTTTTTGTTCTAAACAGACCCCCTGTAGACTGGGTGATGCCCACCCACACATGTAAGTGTGCATCTTCCTGTCTCCCTATTCAAATGCTAATCTTTTCCAGAAACACTCTCACAGACACACCCAGAAATAATGTTTTACCAGCTATCTGGACATCTCTTAGCCCAGTCACATTGGCACATACAATTAACCATCATACTTTCTTCCCTCTTTGATTTTATCTTTAGAAATCTTGCTGGCTGAAATTTGTTTCCTTAGGAAAGTGTTCTTGTGATAGTTCTTGTGATAGTTGCTCTTCGTCTGCTTTCGCTGTGTTCTTTTTATGGTTACTGGCCTGGAGAGAGAGAAGCACCTACAGACAGGTTATTTTTTATTTCAGGGACTTGGCTGAGAGCCACCATCCCTCTTGGAAGCTGAAAATAAGATGTATTTCCAAGGAAAGGGATTAGTGGGGGACTCCCTCCACCCCCTACCTCCACTCCCCACCCCCCACCCCCCAGCCTTGAATGTCATTCTAGGAGGTGGAATCAAGTTCTTCTCAGACATTCTCGCCTTTATCCATGGTCTGTCTGACTCCTGGATCTTCAGTCTTCTAACTGAAGACACGGGGCTGTCACTAGCCCACCCCGGGCCCTGTGTGAATTGCAAGAAGGCATCGTTTTGGGTGAGAGCAACCACGTTGGCCAGCGCTTGGTGAGATGTTGTCTGTGTGATTTGGGAAAAGGAATTATCTCTGTTGTGGGAGAGAGCAGGAGCTTGATCCCAGCTCCCTCCACTCACCCCCTGGGCCAGGTGTCCTTTCACAGGGCCTTTCCCAGGGCGCTGCCCTTACAAGCTGACCTGAAGCCCTGCAGAGGATGTCGGATTTATCTTTGAGATCTGTCACTTGGCAAACTGGTGTTTTGCCTGAGCCCTAGGGTCTGGTCCTCAGCCTCCTTCCCCACCTCAGACAGCTAGAGTTGTTTGGCAGGGTGTTCTGTAGTTTTGTTTGAAGCCTGGTCATTTCTCTGTTTCAGTGGGTTTTAAGAGAGGAGGTAAAATAAAATCCCTACTTCCTCTACCATGTTTAACTGGAAGTTTAATTTCAGAAACATAACATCATAACTTATTTGAAATCATCTTTCATTTTGCACTTCCTTGCAATGCTCACTCACTCACACATAATTGGCTTCTGTTAGTCATAACAATCTCCACCGAGAGAGCCGGTTCTGAGATTGCTACAGTGACACGGTATTGTTCAAAAACACTTTTCCCTTGACTTTGGTGCCTGCATAGTGTTTCCCAGTCACTGAGTGTTTCCCACTCAGTTCCTGTACTCTCTCTGCTTTTGTTGTTTTTGGGTTTTTTTGCAATTTTCTCAAGAATGCAGCTGCTGGAAAAGCCTACTAAAGGGGTCAACACTTAGATCATGGAATAATTCACCCATTTCCAGTAAAGAGCACCAAACCATGCAGTACTTGTTCAGAATTCCAGTTGACTATGATGAGCATTTTAGGTAAACTCTCGGCCAGTGGCAGGACTGGTGGAATAGTTTCAGTTAGGCTGTGGCTGTTTGTGTGTCCATATCAGGGAGAGGCAGGGAGAAAGAAGAAACTATTCCATAAAGAACGGTTGATTCAGTTGAAGACTTTTTTTTTTCCTGCTTGTTTTACTTTTTTATTTTACTAGATTGTTCACTCTGACAGGAAAAGGACCAGTTTACATTTGGCCAGATAAGTAAAGAGTTGAATGTGGAAATCCAAATTAATTGGTGCCATATTTTTTCTAATTTATTCTGGTATCTTCCAGATTGCCACCTTGGGCAACTGGTTTTGTTTGGAGGCAGCCTTCTCTAGGAGAGCTCTTGAACACCTTTCTTCCCTGGAGGCTGTCTTGGACCTTAGAACAAGTGTTAATGCCTTCTCGTTGCGGGCCAGACTCCTCCAGGACACAAAAGCTTCACCCACACACTTAGATTTTGTGACCCAGACTCCAGGGTTTGAACAACAGCTCTGTTTGTAAATAGCTTCAAGAAAAAAAAGCACCCTGGTATGCTCAGGGTTATATTGAGCCATTTTTTTTTTTTCTGTTTTGTTACTTTGGTGGAGAGCAACTATTTCCTCAGGAGAAAGTGTTTTCTTTTAAAGAGTTTTTATTTTAAACATAATGTTCTTTGGTGTCCAAGTTACATTTTATGAGGAGGAACCAGAAAAAAACATATTCATTTGTAAGGAGGCTCATTTGTGGGAGCCTAAGAGTGACACGTGTGTTGACAAAATAGGTGTGACAATGCTTTAGCCTAAACAATATGGTCCTGGACACTGGGAGAAGAAAAATCTCAGTACCAAACAAAGCACTCAAGGCAAGGAGGTTGAGAGTGGTGTGTACAGAAGGTATCTAGTTTAAATGGAGACCAGAAAAGGATCAACCTGCCCACTAGGGTTTGGCTGGATGCTGCAGAGAGAGCCAGCCCTGCGATGAGCATTGCCTCGAACATGCTTATGGTCCAGGTCGTCTGTAAATTGCATTGAAGTGTAACTGAAGCTGTTTTCTCAAACTATCGACATTCCTTACTGTAAAAATAGAGGAGTCAGCACACAATCTCCTTGGCAGGCTGGGGCTGGATACTCAGGGGAGGCTAAGGAGAAGAGAATCAAGTGTCAGGAGCACCCCAGCCATGTGAATCCTCTGAGGACATTACACAGCCGAGGAGCTTTGTATGTTCACACCCTTTAAACAATATGATTGTAACAGTTCTTGCCATGTTACATAAGAGGCTTGCCTGTCTTGCGAAGATGGGTCACACTTCTCTGCTTCCTCAAAGCATAATGAATAAAATAAAACCTTTCTTGATGTTTCAATCAGGGATAAGTTTAAAAGCATTAATGGCTGCACTGAGCCATTGGCAGAATTTGTTTCAGGGCCCCAGGAGGTCTGGGAGAGAGCTCACAGATCATCCTTTTGAATAGTGTGTCTGCTTTCTTGGTGGTGTTTCCTGCTTTGCTCTCTGGGGCACTTTAGCACTACCAGGGTCTGACCTGTGGCTCGCAGCCCATAGAAGCTTCTTTTCTCTTTTTTCCCTTGCTGTTCCCAGTCTTCTGGGAGCTTGAAAAATCTTCAGACAAGCTTGTTAGGGTTATTAAACTGGAGTACAAATGACCAACAATGGCCCAAGGGGACTCACCACGATCTTTATTGTGGGCTACAAGAGGAGCTACTTTTGCCTTATAGATGCCCTTTGTGCTGACTTCCTGATCTCGGACTATGTTTCGTGTAGATGAGGGTTTTGTGTAATTTAATTTCAGATAGATTAGGAAACATCATCATTTGAAGGAATGAGATGAATATGGTAAAGGCAATATTGTATTTGGAGTTTGTGTTCTACTCTGACCACTAAGGGAGCATTCTTATCCTGCTTTAATGCCAAGTGGCTGGGCATTAGGACAGCTGTCGCCAAATCTGGACACTTGGGGGACTGTGTCACACAGCTACTTTGGGTAGCTTTGGGTGAATTTGGCAGAAGAACCTGCTCTGGTTCTGTTGCTACCTCAAAAAATTAACCATGCACCCTGGATGTATTTCCTTAACTGTAAATTGAAAGATTTAAAACAGAAAGTAAGATTCTTCTAGCTTAACATTTTTAGTTGCGTGTGTGTGTATGTGTGTGTGTGTGTTTGTGTTTCTCTTTAAAACCCTTTAAGATACAGGACTCCTGGCAGATAACCAAATAGCAAATGCCAGATCTAGTGCCATCCTGAGATCAGATATCAGGACAAGGTGACAGAGCAAATTACCTGGACCTCTCTCATCAACCTTGACTTGATGGAACAAGGCAGACAAGATTAGAGACTAGACCAGCTTTCCTGCACAGTAACCTTTTAACCAGCATCCGATAGACAATAGAGCATGAGGTGGTATCTCTGCTGGGACCCAGACCCCAGCAAAATTGAATAATAAGAACAGTTAGGACACAGTCCTGGCCCTTTGGGCTCTGGTTGGCATTTGCTGTGCTGTCTCAATTTTATAATCCTCTCGATCTAAAAAGATGAAATCTCATTCTATGTGTTCCATGATGATCTATGTTTAATATGTTCTCTGCCCCTTTAGATCTTGCCATCTGCATGCTGCTGCGTGAAGGAATATCTCCTTCCGAAAATCTTGGAGCAACTTTTCGTTCTTAACCAAACTGCAAACTTCATACATTTTAAAGGGAAGGAGGAGGACAGAGAGAGGCGCGTTTTACTTTCAACATGTTGTCAGAAATGAGTGAGGCACAGTCTGGAGACAAAAATCTTGGCCCTGAAATGATGACTTGAGACCCGTGATCCTGATCTGTCACAGTGATGAGAACAGACAGATTGGTTCTTCCCGAGGGTCCTGGGGGCCCCCCGAGAATGGGGGCTGGTTTGGAGTGAGAGCTAAGGTTTCCCTGTCTCCCTTTCAGACTGTGTTCACGGCACGCTTGCCAGACAGGGATTAGAAGAAGCACTGACAACACTATATGCGATATGTGGAATTCATTGTATTTTAAAGTTGGATGTCACTCACGACCACACACATGTTTAGGAAATGGCATATGCATATGTTATTTGAGTACTCATGGTACAACATGTATACCTGTGAGAAGTAATCTCTGTAAGGACTAGAGTCTCCTACAAGGTCCAAAGAACCCCTGTGTGGATCTGTCCATCTCAGAGATCGCAGGTACACACGTGGTCCCTAGTCAGGCATCCATTCATGTGTGTCCCAGGTACACGGACAGCTTCTGGGATTGCCTGCTAAGACCTAATTCGTACACTACGTTTACATGTTTAATTATAAGCCTATTCTACTTAAGTCCCGCCCCATTGCTTTCCTATTACATATAATAGTAAAGTCACATTCCTTGCTATGAGTTACTCTGATCTGGCCCCAGCCACGTCTTCCACCTCCTCTCCTCTCCTTCCCCTTCCCTGTCACTCTCCTCAGCTGGCTGCCCTGGCCTTCCTTCTGTTCTTGGCACACACCTATCTCCTTTCCTCATGGCCTCCGCGCTTTCTGTTCCCTCTGCCTGGAATGCGCATCTGACTCTTCAAGATTGGCTGCTTCTTGTCACTTAGGTCTCTGCACAAATGTCATAACTGTGGAGAGGTCTTTCCTAACTACCCTGTCAAATAGCTACCCCATATCCCTCACTTCATCACATGACTCACTGATTTTTCTTGAGACATGAATCACTCTGAGGATTGACCTCTGTTCATTGACTTGATATCTGCCCATCTCCCATATAGGAGTGTGAGCTCCAGGGTGCCTGGGTGGCTCAGTGTGTTAAGCGTCCAACTTCAGCTCAAGTCATGATTCACAGCTCATGAGTTCGAGCCCCACATTGGGCTCTGTGCTGACAGCTCAAAGCCTAAAGCCTGCTTCGGATTCTGTGTCTCCCTCTCTCTCTGCCCCCTTTCCCCCACTCACGGTCCATCTTTCTCTTCTTCAAA
Organism: Proteles cristata cristata; assembly: GCA_017311185.1. Lineage (NCBI taxonomy): Eukaryota > Metazoa > Chordata > Mammalia > Carnivora > Hyaenidae > Proteles > Proteles cristata. The sequence goes on along the minus strand of JAESUZ010003484.1, from coordinate 8,974 downwards.
AATAAATAAACATTAAAAAAAAATGTTTTTAAGGGAGTGTGAGCTCCATGGCAGCAGAGACAATGCTGGTTGATCTAGGCCCTAGGCCAGCTCAACTGGAAGAGGCATAGAGGAGTGTCTGGACATACACTGTGGACTCGATGATCATACATGTGCTGGCTGCAAAGTGAGCTTTATGTTTTGAGAGTCAGAACAAACGAAACTAAACTTAAACAAACAAAAAACTTGACAGTTGTCCCTACTGTGTCATAAATCTATGTTTCCTGGTGGATTCACATCACTTTGCTTTTGGAGATAAAAAAGTAATTCTATTCTCCTGTAGATGTTCCCGCATGCATGGCTTTCACTCTGTCCCTTTGGAGCGCCCTCTCTGCTTGCCAGGTTCCCTGGCTCCTCTCACACTGGATTCAGAGTGCCCCCCAGAGGGTGCCCTTCTCTCCTTCCACCTCCCTTTGGGCTTTCAGATGGCATCCGTTATGTCAATTGGCATTGGCTTATACCCTTCCCTAGAAGAGTTACTTTATTCTTTATTCTGTTACTTTATTCTGTGCAGTGGTGGGGAGGGGACAGGTGAGAGAACTTTGTAATCATATTTTCAGGTATTTGAAAGGAAAGCTTTGTGATTTTTTTCTTTTTTCAGAAGTTTTCTTACTCGGATATAGAAGGCGATCTGCGTCTTCCATTAACTGGGTCTGCTGTCGTCTTAAGAAAGGGAGCTTGTTGCCTGAGAGAAGCAACAAAGTCACGTTTGTCTCCTTCCTAAAATTTAAAATGCCCCATGAGTGTATTCATTAGTGGTCTCATCCTTTCTAGTAATAAAAGCGTGCAATCCCGTGGTCCTTGACAGCGGGACATGATGAAGGGCACTGACTCCTGTGAATCACAGGGTTGAAGGACTTTGGAGGTCTTCCCTGCCAGTCTGCCACCCAGGAGAGACCCTGAGGGAAGCCACTCAGCTGGTGTAACACAGTCAGAGGATCACAGGGCTCGTCGTCTCGTCCTGTCTCCTGTCTCTGGGCAGCAACACAGCTAACCCGCCCTAGTCAAGGAAAGAACTTTTTTTTTTTTTAATTTTTTTTTTATGTTTTTATTTATTTCTAGGAGAGAGAGAGAGACAGCGTGAGCAGGGGAGGGTCAGAGAGAGAGGGAGTCACAGACTGAAACAGGCTCCAGGCTCTGAGCTGGCAGTCAGCACAGAGCCCGACGCGGGCTCGAACCCACGAACCGCGAGATCATGACCCAAGCGAAAGTCGGACGCTTAACCGACTAAGCCACCCAGGCGCCCGGGAAAGAACTTTTACAAGATACACACACTCTCTCTGGTGTTTCCCAAGGCAAAACCTGTGGTGGTGGTGGCGTGAAGTGACAATGCAGGAAGTCGGTTGTGGAGTCAGACCAATGGAGGGTGCTCAGGTCTCTCTCCCAGGCTCAGAAACCAGCCCACATTCCTGCTGTTTCCATGGAACTGAAATGTTTGTGTGGGGTTAGTAATCTCCAGGAGAAGCTGGTCATGAGATGACGACCTTCGTCTCTAGTGCCAGGAGGATGAACCTGGTGACTTTATACAGCAGGCATTTCCCCCAACATCCTCAACCTGAATTTCTGAGCCTTAAGGTGTTCTAACTCAATCAGACTCAAAGTGAGGTGTTGTATCTAATTAAATAATACAACAAGGGCACATATTTCACCATGTTCACACTTGTGGGATTTTTAACTACAAGAGGGAGAAAAAGAAAGAGCAGAGGCCAGTGAAAACCTTTAAATCATTTTTATTGCTCACCACCCCTATTTCTGCTACCCAGGTGTCTCTCATTCTGCCATTTTCTCCTCACTGAGACCTCACAGCTCAAGGAGAGAACAGTCAAGGGAAAAAAATCAACAGAAATGATCAAGGGAAAACATTTACTGGGAGATAAGGAGATGGATGGGTTCACACCTCCTGTGTTTGTCCCCACTGGGGCTTCATTGCTCCAGTATGGTGGGAATACTGTGATTGTGGGCCAGCAGCACACACCCAGGCTGAGCGAGCCCCTCACCTGGGATTGATGGGTCTATGCATGCATGTATGTGTGCTCGTGCACGCGTACTCAGAGTGGAGGCCCATGGGATGGGGAGAATAGGAAAAAGGCTTAAAATCCAACCTGTAAAGAGGATGCTCTAATTCAAGAGAGTCCCCACTAAGGAACTCTAGTACAAAACTAGAGACAAATGCATGCTTTTTTCAAAAGGTGTTGCCAAGAAACATGGAGAATACTGTGCTTTTCATTCAAACTTAGAGTTCAGCCACATTTAATGTGCTCATCAAGAGTGCTAAATAAGGATTCCAGCCAGACTAGAATTATCTAGAGCTCTGCAGGAAATCTGCCATGTGCTGTCTGTTCCTGGTTCTGCTGATTTCACCGTGTCCTGAGTGTTCCTCTGAACTTGTTATAGCCTCTCCACCCCAACCCTCCATCAATCATTTTATTTGACTGATCTCTCACGTGTCTCCTTCAAACAAAAAAGAGGGTGGTATTGCTATTGCCTTGTGATAGAGTGTCACAGAATCATGGCTGTGATATCTAAATAGTAGCACTTTATGACAGAGCCAGAGTTGTTCTTGCTTTGGTAAATGACAGTTTAGGAGGGGGACAGAAAGGACTTTCTCTCAACATCCAGCTGTTTTGTACTTTAAAGCAGTTTACGTCAGCTTACCCAGAATTATTAACATTTTATAGCACATTAGAAAAGTGATTTCTGGGTCATTTTGTAAAGCCTGAATTTTATCACCAGCTCACCCGTTGACCTGGTAGTGTAGAGCCCTCTCAGTTTTCCCACTTAAGAAGAGAGGTAAATGAAATCGGCTTTCAATGTGCTTTTAAAAAGATATGATTTTTAGAGTCATTGTAACAATTTAGAAATGAACACAATTGCTTTTTCTGTCCCTCCACTGGTTTAATACAAGAATTGGGTTTCTGGAGCTAAGATAAGGACTTCTAGAAGAATCATGAGCTCTATGGCTCGGGATACCTCCCATTTGATTTTAACAGTTCAGGTATGGGGCGGGATGATGGCTAAGCCCAGCTTAAACAAATATGGCGGTGGTGGGTGTGTCGTGGGTGGGGAATTCAAGAAGTGGTTAGGAGGACAGCCCCTGAAACAGGACAGGGAAAGCTCCAGTGCCAACTGCACCACTGGTATGTGTGAACTTGGTCGACTAATTCAACATCATTCTGCATCAAAATGATAAGTAACACCATGATGTTATATTATGTTCACCATATTTAAAACAAACTGGGCCCATTTTTGAGTTCTTGGATTACACATAACTATTTTCAAAAGCTTGGGGGAAATTCTTACTGAAAATGCCATAGTAATTTCTAGAATTACAGAAATTTCCCAAAGCACATCCAAAGAACCAATTCTACAAACTGTTAGATATAAGATAAATAAGGCGTGCAGGTCTAACAGAACACCATGACTATAATTGATAACACTGTATTATGTAATTGAAATTTGCTGAGAATTGAACTAAAGTGTTCTCACCAAAAAAAAAAAAAAAATGTGAGGTGATGGCTGTGTTCATCACTTCATTGGAGGAGACCGTTTCACAATATATATGTACGTCAAATCATCACGCTGTGCACTCTAAGTATCTTACGGTTTCATTTGTTAATTATATCTCAGTAAGGCTGGGGGGAGAAAAGAATAAGTGGTTCTACCTCAACTCAAATGGAGAAAGACCTTTTTTGGCCAAGAGGAGAAAATTTCTTTTCCTCAACTCTCTCCCTGTCAATGTAACCCCAAATCAAAAGTATTTAAATTCCCAAATTTTCTTAACAGTGGTCTCCTAATGCTTATTCATCCATGACTGAGCTTCTTTCTCAATTCCTTTAAGAAAAATGGGAACTAGGTGGGGAGCAAAGTCTCTGCCTGTTAGCTCTCTCTGTGTGCAAGGTAACTAGAGGAATAGAAATTTCAGTGAGGCTTTCTGCCCCGCGGGGCCAAGGTGGGTATGTCTTGGTGGCAGCAGTGTGTAGGAAGGAGGTTCCGAGTCTAGAAAAGCCAGAGGCTGTTCCTTACAAGTTTTGTCCGACCCTGGGATCAGAGGGGGGAGCCTCTGCGGCCAGGGCTCCATGGCCGCATCACCATACAGCCTCCCTGACACGGGCCTGGCCCAGGGACCTTGGCCTCTGCTCTCATGGCCCTTCCTCCAAGTCCTCCTCCTCCCTCTTCCCCTGCTCACCTGGGCCATCTTGCATTTCCCTGGCACATCTCCTTCTGCCCGCTGGGGACCATTCTTTCCACCCTTAATGGTTTGGCAACAAAAGCAACCCCAGGCCTGGTGATGGGGGTGAATTCAGGACAGGCTTTGCACCATTTCTGAATTTCCTAGGTCTTGTCAATGGAAGCCAGACTCTTAATGCTATTTTAATGCAGTTGTTTTGTGTGTGAATAATATGCTCTTTTTGCCAAACCTCAAGGCCTGGGACTAAGATCTCATAAAAATGCCTAGAGTCCAAAGTTAATAACTGTTATTCAGCTGTTATGGGGTAAGGCCTGAAAAGCTGCAGATTGCTATTATTCTTACCTGGGCAGCGGGTGGCATGTAGCTACTGAGGGGTGGCTGAGAATCCAGATGCTGGAGGACTGGGAACAGATGGGCCCCATCAGACCACTCCAATTACCCCACCATGTGGAGGTCTCTGGTGAGAGTTTCATGGTTCATTCCCTCTGTGGCCTCTGGTCACAGCTTCCCCTGTTGGGACCCTTACCTCAGTGAAGGGCCTCACTTCCTGCCCCTCACCTCCAACACCTGCCATTTTCACCATATACACCCAATCATCGCCAACCTTCATTCAACAAGAACTTTTTATTAAACCGAAGTGTAGCCGGCAATATTACACTTAGGTGCACAAGGTAGTGATTACACGGTATTATTCATTATGCAGTTCTCACCACCGCAAGTATAGCCGCCATCTGTCACCACACAACATTATTACAATATTGACTGCCTTCTCTAGACTGTGCTTTTCATATCCGTGACCAAGTTATTTTTGTACCTCTTCATCCCTTCACCTATTTTGCCCTCTAGCAACTACTACTTTGTTCTCTGTATTAGCGAGTCTGTTTGTTTGTTCTTTGATTCTGTTTTCAGATTCCTCACATAAGTGAAATCATATAGTATTTTTTTATGTCTGATTTTTTTTTCACTTAGCATAATATCCTCTAGGTCCATCTATGTTGTAGTGAATGGGAAGATTTGATTCGTTTTTATGGCTGAGTAATATATTCCATTATATACATCTACCACATCTTCTTTATCTATTCATTTATTGGTGGACATGTAGGTTGCTTCCATATCCTGGCTATTGTAAATAATGCTGCAATAAATATAGGGGTGCGTATAGCTCATAGGGGTGCATATATCTCATTTAATACAAATTTAATGAGGGACTATTATGTCCCAGGCACTTTGCTGAGTGTGATGATAACATGGAAGCCTGTTTGGAAGAGAGATTGGAGGGTCATGAGTAAGAGTATGGACTCTGAAGCCAGGGGTTACATGATGGCTCTCCCACCTAGTAGGTGTTAGCTTGGGGACCTTGGGCAGACCTTCCTGTCTCCCTATGTACAACAAGGATAATAATGGCACTTGCTTCACAGTTATTTTTTAAATTTTTTTTTTTAATTTACATGCAAGTTAGCATATAGTGCAACAGTGATTTCAGGAATAGGTTCCTTAATGCCCCTTACTCATTTAGCCCATCCCCCCCTCCCACAACCCCCCCAGTAACCCCTCTGTTTGTTCTCCGTGTTTAAGAGTCTCTTATGTTTCATCCTCCTCCCTGTTTGTATATTATTTTTGCTTCCCTTCTCTTATATTCATTTGTTTTGTAACAAGTTTCTCACATGAGTGAAGTCATATGATATTTGTCTTTCTCTGACTAATTTCACTTAACATAATACCATCTAGTTCCATCCACATAGTTGCAAATGGCAAGATTTCATTCTTTTTGATTTCCAAGTAACACTCCATTTTATATATATACACCACATCTTCTTCATCCATTCATCCATCGATGGACAGGCTCACAATTATTTTTAATACATAAATGGGTTAATATGTCTAATTCAGTGCCTGGCACATGGTAAATACCATTAAGTGTGTAAGTTGTTTGAGGAGATGGGCATTTAGCATTCACACACACGTGAAGTGACTTCTGAGAAGTCAGTGGCCTGTGAGGTCTGCAAAGCTGCGCTGGGATGTGAAGAATGAACGAGCATCATGTTCATGGGCTCCATCTCCTGCCACTCTTCTGGCTTAAGTCATGGTCACCTCTCATCTGGACCACAGAAATATCCCTGTAAATGGTCTTCCTCCCTGTACCCCTCCTCTTCAGACTGTAGCCACTGGGATTTTTCTAAATCTTAAAAAAAATTTTTTTAATGTTTATTCATTTTGGAGAGAAAGAAAGAACAGAGCATGAGTGGGGGAGGGGCAGAGAGCGAGGGAGACTGAATCAAAGCAGGCCCTAGGCTCTGAGCTGTGAACACAGAGCCCGACATGGGGCTCGAACTCACTGACCACAAGATCATGACCTGAGCTGAAGTCAGACACTCAACTGAGCCATGCAGGCGCCCCGGGATTTTTCTAAATCTTAAAGTGTGATTGTGTCATTTCCTACATGACATTCGTCACTGGCTCTCAAGTACCCTCAGGTTTCTATCCCAACTCCTCAGCAGGCTTGCAGGGCCCTGCATCATTTTCCTCCCAGCATCCTCTCTGCCTCTGCTCACTTTCCTGCTCAACTTAACACCTAGCACGTACCCTCACATGCCGTCCTCTAACTCTGAGGAAATTCTTTTAGTTCTCCCTGCTGGCCACAGTCTTTCTCCCCTCTGGGCCTTTCCTCTTTGTGTCTTCTCCACCTGGAATATCCACTGGCTCCGCTCCACCTTTTCCCTGGCTGGCTCCTACTGTCCTTCAGACTTCCGCCTCTGCCTCGCTTCCACGGGGCAGCTTCCGTGGGCCCCGGGGCTGGCTTTGCTGCTCCTCCTATGTTCTCCCACAGTCCCTCCCCCGGCCCTATTGCAGCACTGTTTGCCTTGCTGATTGTGTGGTTTTGCTCTTTACTCTTTGTGCCCTTGACCAAGTTCTGGGAGGGTAGAAATTGCCTTCCGTGTTCAAGAGTGTGTCTCCAGAATTCAGCACAATGCATGGCACATGGTAAGCTCATAATACATATTATGGGTTGAATCGTGTCTCCCCTGAAGTTCATATGTTGAAGACTTAATCTACAGTACCTCAGAATCTGACCTTATTTGGACATAGGGCTGTTGTAGATGTAATCAGTTAGGTTTAAGGTGAGGTCATAGTGAAGCAGAGTGGGCCCCTACTCCAATATGGCAGATATCATTATAAAAAGAAGGCCACGTGAAGAGAAAGACATTCGCAAAGGGGAGGTAATGTGAAGATACACAGGGAGGAGGCAGCTGTCTACAGGCCAAGGACAGAGGCCTAGAACAGACTCTTCCCTCTCAGCCCTGAGCGGGAACCAACCCACCAATACCCTGACCTCAGACTTCTAACCTCCATACCTGTGAGATGATTCTTTCTTTCACTTAAACCACCCAGCGTGTGGCTTTTTGTTATGGCAGCTCTAGAAAATGAATGTAACATGTTTTTTCATTTCACAGACTGGGTTTCCAGCTCTTTTAAATGTGCTCCTATAAGTAAAGACTTCGCATGTACACAAATACACCCTAAACGGCTCCATATTCCGCAAATAGATGGATCCATGAGAATGGCAGGCCCAGGTGGCTGTGAGTCATCGCAGCCAGCAGCCAATTTTAGCTTCGAATGACCCCCTCTCCCTGGGTATTCCAAGAACTTCACCCAAGTGGGCAGGGGAGGCGCCCCTCTCGGCAAGCCCTCACAGCAGGGGGAATGTGAAATGATGGGCAAGCAGGTGTTTGTTTTTTCTCTCCCTGCCAGGAGAAACAGCTGAGAGGGAACCAGGAGGTGGGGGGTGGGAGTGGGGAGTGGGGCAGAGGAAAGCGCAGGGAAGAGAAATGAGAGCAGGAATGTGGAGCCAGAGCCGAGTCCATTTTGGACTCCAGAACCACACCACAGGATGTCAGTGCAGCCTGTACAGAAGCCAAGATGTCAGGGAGGAATTTCCCCCCTTCTCAAAAAAAAAAAAAAAAAAAAAAGAATTCTCCATTTGATTGCAGCCTCTAATAAGCAATTCTTCCACATTTCTTCTGACTTAAGAAGTTCAGAGTATGTTGAGCTAAAGAAACACTAGGATCATAATTACGGTTATTATAGGGAGTTGTTGTATGCCCATCACCACAGCATCTGGCTGTAATCACATGCTTAATGGAATGCAAGATGATCCACTGCTCATAATGGGTACTTTCCAAGCCACCAAGTGCCCACCCTCCCACTCGGAGGCCCAACAGAACAGATGTTTGCGGAAAGCGAAGATGCTTGTGCCTGTCTGGAGGGCCGGTGACCTCAGGACAGTGCTCAGGGAGAGTCAGTTCCACAACCAGGTCTTGGTTCTTGTATAGTTCTGACCAGCCAGCAAAGGCAAGATCTCCCTCAGCTCTGCAGAGAAGGGAAGTTGCTGAGAGGGGGGCATCCCACCCAAAGCTCACCTCCGATCACACTGAACCTCACAGAGGGTGAAGTGGAGAAGTGTGACTGTGGGCTGTGGACCCATACTTACTCCTGATAACCTCAAGCTTCTGACCCCATTCTTTAGCAACTGGGATGCTACACACTGAGAATGCCAGTGGAGATCGCTCTCATCAGACAAGTCCTCTGAAGCACAGTTGTCTTAGCTTGTGCTGCCACGACAAAACACTCAAGGTTGGGTGGCATCAATAACAGCATTTATTTCTCACAGTTCTGGAAGTTGGAAAGTCCAAGATCAAGGTGCTGACAGATTTGTTTCTTGGGGAGGGCCCTCTTCCTGGCTTATAA